>CM050446.2:35247500-36497500 GCA_027563935.2 Costus lasius
GGCAGATGGATGTGAAGACTGCTTTCCTTAATGGAAAACTGGATGAGGATGTGTATATGACACAACCTGAAGGTTTCACTAATCCATCATATCGTCATAAAATATGCAAGTTAAAGAAGTCCATTTATGGACTTAAACAAGCATCGAGAAGCTGGAATATTCGTTTTGATGAATCAATCTGTGAATTTGGTTTCATCAAGAATGAAGATGACCCGTGTGTATATAAGAGGTTTAGTGGGAGCGTGATTACTTTCCTAGTCCTCTACGTCGATGATATCTTAATCATTGGAAACGATATTCCTGAACTGCATGCTGTCAAAGCATGGTTAAGAAAATGTTTCCAGATGAAAGATCTAGGAGAAGCAGCCTATGTATTAGGTGTGAAGATCTACAGGGATAGATCTAAGAGGCTTCTCGGGCTGTGCCAGAGTACTTACATCGATAAAGTCCTGGAGAGATTTCATTTAGAGAATTCTAAAAGAGGATATCTTCCAGTCAGACATGGTCTGAATCTTTCAAAGAGTCAGTGTCCACAAACACAGACTGAGAAAGATGAAATGGACAATACGCCTTATGCTTCGGCTATTGGGTCCATTATGTATGCGATGTTGTGTACTCGCCCAGACGTCGCTTATGGGTTAAGCGTGACCAGTCGATTCCAAAGTAATCCAGGTCAGGCGCACTGGATTGCGGTCAAGAACATTTTAAAATATCTACGGAGGACCAAAGATATGTTCTTGATATATGGAGGTCAGGAAGAACTCAGTATTGAAGGATATACTGACGCTTCGTTCCAGCCGGACCAGGATGATTTCCGATCGCAATCAGGCTATGTTTTTAGCTTGAATGGAGGAGTAGTGGTGTGGAAAAGTTTCAAACAGTCTACTGTTGCTGATTCCACAACAGAAGCCGAGTATGTTGCAGCCTCAGAAGCATCTAAGGAGGCAGTGTGGATTCGTAAGTTCATTCAGGAACTTGGTGTTGTTCCTTCGAGTGCAGATCCTTTGGTTATCTTCTGTGATAACACTGGAGCAATCGCACAAGCAAAGGAACCACGGTCACACCAGAAGTCCAAGCACATACAGAGACGGTTTCACTTGATCCGGGAGATCATTGATCGTGGCGAGATCAAAATCTGCAAGGTTCATACAGATGACAATCTGGCTGACCCGCTTACCAAGCCTCTGGCGCAGCAGAAGCATGAGAAGCACTGTAATAATATGGGTTTGAGATTTCTCAACCATTAGATTAAGTGCAAGTGGGAGATTGTTGGGGTATGCCCTTAAGGCTAATGTTTGAGGCCTTGGGATTCTTTCAATATCATGTATAAACTCTTATGTTTATAAAGGCAATGGTTGTTATTCAGGTTGTTACATTGTCTGCTGCAATAAGTGTACTTCTGAATAATGTCTCAATGCTGTTCAGCTAGGCTGACATGCTATAAAGTCCTTAGTCGATATATCTTGGTGAACATGAGACAGCCTTGATATGATTGAGACTAATATGTGTTCTAATCTTATAGGATGCTTCGAGCATGGAATAAAATGTAGACTCATGGGTACATTGGATGTACTGGACAGACCCTACTAGGATATTCAATTGCTTGTCACAATGTGAATAATCCTTGTTTGCAACAAGTGGCACATGTCCTCTGACTTGAGATCACTTGTGTTTCTAAATGATGATTGTCATTGTTTTGAGGTAGTTCAATATCATTTGAGAAATAATGGTTATAGACTATCTTGGATAATGATCATGAGTCAGGTTAGGACACTAGTGATAGATATAGGATTGCCGTCTCCTTGATTGGAGTGTGATGTTCTAAAGGGGCCCCCCTCTGAATGAGATGATTGAGAAAGTGTATGGCCATACCCAGGTGACTATGTTCATCTGATCTAATCATGCTCATCATATTGGAGCTACAGGCTTGACACTCTTGTCCAATAAGAACATCCAGTGGCAAAGGAAACATGTATGCCTAGTGAAGTGGATTCACACTTGTGCTGTGGTTTGGGTGTAGTATTGGAAGACTCTTTCCTTTATATCAGGAGACAGTGATGTGTTGCTAGATACCCCTCACTGATCGTGATAACGTAAGTTATCGTTACCGACATTTAAAGGAAACCCTCAGGGTCGCACAATTTGATGATATGGCTTACTTAAGTCAGATCGTGTGGACTGAATTGTTTGGGTTCAGTTTAAAGGGATTTAAACTCTGATTGTAAGTGAGATCTGGTCTGATCATGTTTGATTGATTAGGGCTTGAGATCGGTAAGCTTCGATCGAGAGATTGGATGCTAGATCGGTGAGATCAAGAGCATCAGGAGATGAACGGTTAGATCATGAGCCATTTGGTTCATAGAAGGTCTAGACCATGGCTTGGCTTGGTTTGATTTGGTCTTTGAACCAAATACAATTGAACCAAATCAATGAACCGGTTCACTATGTGAACGCTTGGTTCAAAGAGAAGATTCGATGGTTCACTTGGAGTGAACGCATGAGGCTTTGAGTACTTACCATTTTGGGAAGTCGGTTTCCAAATTGAATGTAAGTAATGCCTCCACATTAGAGTGGAGGGTTACACTCTCGCCGATCATCTCTTGTGAACGCTTCTCTCTTTCGGTGGTGATCAATTCACGCAAACAAGAGAAGGAGGTCTCGCCAAGCAAGAAGTTCTCTTCCCTTCCATACGGCAAGGACCCTTGAAGAATCTTGCTAGCACAAGGATCACAAGGAGTAGGCGACATCACCTTGTGTGCGTCACTTTGGAGAAGATCCCTTTCGATCTTTGCTTCCAAGACACCATCCAAAGAATGGCGATGGTATGATCCTCCATTGTTAATTGCAATCGGGTTTTTATAGTTGATCATATATCATGCAATTGATCCCAAGAAACCCTCATTTCCGCTGCAAAATTTTGAATGCGCCCTTTAGGGTTTCGCTCCCCCTTGAAGGGGACCCTTCACCATGGTCAAATACGGGTCAACCTGCCAAAAATGAAGTTTGGCTCCAATAACATTCTTCCATCTCATCAGGCCCATTGGCGCTGATGAAATCTCCCAATTAGATCCGAGTTATCCAATAACTCGATCATAAAGCTTCCCGATCAATACGAGAACTCAAGTATCAAGGTGTGCGACCCTGTAGGTTCCTCTGACGCTGGCAGTGCTGACCAAAGGTCATCACAAGCAGTGAGTGGCACCTAGCAGTGCATCGCTACTACCCAGGTCGTTGGAATGGATATCGACATCGACATCCCCATCATCGCAACTAGGTACAGATGCATTACAGTCTCTTTGCCGTACTGATATCCGATTGGACAAGTGTGTCACCACTTGTTTTCATCCAATCACATGGCTTTGACTAAAACAGGTTCTCACCTGGGTATGGCCATACACTCTCAGTCATAGAACCATAAAGGAGCTCCATGGATATCATACTTCCTTAGGGAAGGGGCAAATCCTATGTCTGTCCATTGATCTTCTCATATGGGTCATGACATGCTCAATAACAACCGTTATGACCTCCCAGCTACGGCAAGGTGTTAGGTTGTATCAAAGCAAGTCCCTAACCATATAGAATGATCAATGACCTCAAGTCAAGGGATCAATGCATCTCCTGTCACTTATGAGGATAACTCATGACACCAAGTCATAGCCTCATAGCGGGTCTATCCAGTATATCCCCAATGATATACCCATGTGTCTGCGTTAGCACCACGTGCCTAACCAGCCCACATACCAGTCTCTCAAGTACCATAGCTGTCCCATATCCACTAAGGTACATCGACTGGGGATTATAATTCGAGCACAGATCCAATCTGTCTCCAGGGACATTATCATGTAAGTACACAATCACAGGTGTAGTCAAACAATGATAATGACAATGCCAGAATGATATATAAATATCAGTGTCAAGTAGTACATAAGTTGACCAAAACTAGGTCCTAGGGCATATACACCAATAATCTCCCACTTGCACTAAGACCTAGAAGTTGAGGAATCTCAACCCCATATCTCCAGCGTGACCATCATGCTTCTGCTGCGCCAAAGCCTTGGTCAATGGGTCTGCCAGATTGTTCTCTGTGTCTACTCTGCTAATCTTGACATCACCTCTGTCAATGATCTCTCTAATCAGGTGAAATCTTCTGAGTATGTGTTTGGATCTTTGATGAGACCGTGGTTCCTTGGCTTGTGCAATTGCTCCATTGTTGTCACAGTAGAGTTCAATGGGATTCATTGCACTAGGTACCACTTGAAGATCACATAAGAACTTCCTTATCCAAACAGCTTCCTTGGCTGCCTCAGAAGCAGCCACATACTCAGCTTCGGTTGTAGAATCTGCTATGGTGGATTGCTTAAAGCTCTTCCAACATACAGCGCCTCCATTTATCTTGAACACATAGCCGGCCTGCGATCTAAAGTCGTCAGGGTCAGACTGGAATGATGCGTCAGTATAGCCCTGCATACTGAGCTCTTCCTGTCCCCCATAGACCAAGAACAAATCCTTAGTTCTGTTGGGGTATGCCCTTAAGGCTAATGTTTGAGGCCTATGGGAATGTATCTGTATCATGTAATAAACTGTTATGTTTATAAAGGCATGGTTATTATTCAGTTGTCTACATTGTCTGCTGCAATATATGTTCTTCTGAATAATGTCTCAAAGCTGTTCAGCTGGGCTGACATGCTATATGTCCTTAGTCGAGATATCTTGGTGAACATGAGACAGCCTTGATATGATTGAGACTAATATGTGTTCTAATCTTATAGGATGCTTCGAGCATGGAATAAGATGTAGACTCATGGGTACATTGGATGTACTGGACAGACCCTACTAGGTTATTCAATTGTTTGTCACAATGTGAATAATCCTTGAGTGCAACAAGTGGCACATTTCCTTTGACTTGAGATCACTTGTGTTTTCTAAATGATGATTGTCATTGTTTTGAGATAGTTCAATATCATTTGAAACATAATGATTATAGACTATCTTGGATGGTGAGCTTGAGTCAGGTTAGGGCACTAGTGATAGACATAGGATTGCCGTCTCCTTATTTAAGGAGTGTGATGTTCTAAAGGGGCCCCCTGGATGAGATGATTGAGAAAAGAGTATGGCCATACCCAGGTGACAGTGTTCATCTGTTCTAATCATGCTCGTCATATTGGAGTTACAAGCTTGACACGCTTGTCCAATAAGAACATCCAGTGGCAAAGGACATATGTATGCCTAGTGAAGTTGATTCACACTTGTGCTGTTTTTGGGTGTAGTCTTGGAAGACTCTTTTCTTTATATCGGGAGACAGTGATGTGTTGCTAGATACCCCTCACTGATCGTGATGACGTGAGTTATCGTTACCGACATTTAAAGGAAACCCTTAGGGTCGCACAATTTGATGATATGGCTTACTTAAGTCAGATCGTGTGGACTGAATTGTTTAGGTTCAGTTTAAAGGGATTTAATCTCTGATTGTAAGTGAGATCTGGTCTGATCATGTTTGATTGATTAGGGCTTGAGATCGGTAAGCTTCGATCGAGAGAATGGATGCTAGATCGGTCAGATCAGGAGCATTAAGAGATCAACGGTCAGATCAAAAGCCTTATGGTTTAATTATGATTTGGGCTAGTTGCTTGGCTTGATTGGTTCTTAAATTGAACCAAAATGAACCGGCTCACTAAATGAGCGCATGGTTCAAGGGGAGAGGAGTTGACGACATGTTCACTTGGTGTGAACGTTGGGGCGATGAGTGGTTACTATTTTTAGTAACCATGATCTCCACTTGGAGAGCGCTCTCGTCCAAATAGAGTATGCTCTATTTTCGCCTCTACGATTTTTTCCCTCTCGCCCATATTCCTCTCGACACCTTGTGTGAGTGTGGCGACGCTTGAAGGATAGAGGAGGATTCGGCCAAGAGAGATCGAGATCTCATCATTCCCTTTCACTCGACAAGGACCTCTTGGAACCTTGCTAGCACAAGGAGCACCAAGGGAGATAGCGTCATCATCCTGTGTGTGACGACAAGGAGAAGATCTCATTTGATCTTTGCTTCCAAGGCGCCATCTTGAAATGGCCATGGTATGAATTCTTTTTCATATTTTAAAGTTGATCATAATACATGCTATGCGATCTTAGAAACCCTCTTCCGCTGTTTTAAATCCCTTACTTGCGCCTATTAGGGTTTCCTTCCCTCTTTAGGGGACTTTCAATTGGTATCAGAGCCAGTTTATCATGCATGTTTTTATGATTGCTTAATGTTTGATCCATAGTTGCGCATATGCCTAGATCTAATTCACATGCGAAAGTTTCATGATATTAAGTATCATCTTGCGAAAATACATCCATATGTATGTTTCTATATCTTGCGCATGTTTGATGTCTTGGCGCGTTTACAATGTTGTTGGTTTTCTTAAAAACTTAAACACATGCGCGACTCACTATAGATCTAAGGCCTTACTGTAAACCCTTAGACGGGTTACTAGGGTTGAAGTCATCCCCTAGGTTAGATCCAACAGTCTGATCAGACCATCTGACAGCCTGAATGGGTCGACCAGTTAGCACCTTGGCGCAAGCCTATGGTGGCTATAGGTCGACTGCAGACAGGTGTGTAGCGATGTCTGATTGAGACAACTAATGAACACACATGAGTTAGGCCCGGGGTCACACCCGCTTGCCAGACCTCATTGTGGTTGTTCAGCCCTGGCGCATGCATGGTTGACCTTATGGTCGACTCAAGTCAGTTAGGACTTGGTGCATGCAGGGGCAGTGGATCTGACTAGGTTGGATGAGTGGATCCCTAGTAATGGACCGTTGTAAGGTAGTAAGGGCGAATAAGAAAATTAAAATTGATCCCATGGGGTTTTTCGAAAATTTTAATTTTTATGGATCACATGATTGCTGATTGGATGCATATGTTTGTCTATTTAGTCTTATGTGGGCTGCTCATATTAATTGTGTGCTGTGCTGGGGCCTGCGTGCCTGGGATTTAAAAATTGTAAATTAATTATTGTGATCTGCGCATCACATCGCTTTAATTTATAAAATTGTAATTGACCTGCGTGTCAATCTTGTCTAGATAGTTAAATTTGTAATTTAATTAGACAAGAGCACAGAGCACACTTGGCAGAGGCGCATGCAGCAGTGGCTTGACCAGGTGGGAGGTCCAGGGTTCGACTCTGGGACCAGGCGCATTTTCCCTGGTGGGCGCACCTGTGCTGTAATTGGCGCTTGGGCCCTGGTTTGGGCCAGATGAGCAGCAAAAGACCCATGAAGAGCAAGTGAAGACTTAAGTTAGGTTAAGGTCTCACTAGGGCTATGGGCTTTTACCACATAAGATTCATGCTTTCTTTTATTTATTGTTTAAATATTAGAATTGCATGATTAAGTTTATCTTCTGCTATCACCATAGGAATTGCATGATAGTGAAGAAGATAAAAGACCGTGAAAATCCAACGCTTAATATCAAGCTCGTAAGCCTTCTGACGTGAAACCTCACTGTTCTGATTATCGTTGGAGCCGTGTTGTACCCACTCAGTGGGCACGTCCATCTATCTTCAGACGGTGTGGGACTACACCTGTGTGTTACAGAGTGGGGATTTATCCCTTCTCGTTGCTCAGCATAGCACATGGTGGTCCAGGGAGTAGGTCGGGTCAGCTTGACCGTGTAGGCTACATATGTGGCGCATATGGTAGCACATGGAGGCAGCCATCTGTGGGGTCAGAGACTGTGTTGTACCAACTCAGTTGGCACAGTCTGCTGGATTGCCCAGATGAAGGGGAATCGCACGGGTTGGCGATCGGCAGGGAATGCCTACCGGAGATTAGTGCTTGTACTCTCTGTGCATCTTATCTCGCCTGAGCGGGACGCGGAGACCAAGTATGAAATCCGGATCCCATCTCACTAAAAGAGTACTACTCTTTCGGGCTGTTTTGCTGGATTTTTCAGCCAGATAAAATAGTGAGAAAAAGAATCTTTCTTAAGTCCTGATTGATTCTTATACATTGATGCTGACCTTGCTGTTCTTGCATTGTTGTAGATACCTGCAGCAACGAACACCATGAACTTCAATGTGCGATCCCTACTGGAAAGGGAGAAGTTTGCTGGGCCGAACTTCTCTGACTGGTTTGGACACCTTAAGATCGTTCTTAAGGCAGAGAGGAAACTGTATGTCCTCGAGACGGCGATACCGCCGCAGCCCGCTCCGAACGCCGCAAGGGCGGTTCGGGAAGCCTATGAAAAGCACGTCAATGATAGCATTGATGTCGCTTGCCTGATGCTAGCGTCTATGACGCCACCGCTGCAGCGTCAGCATGAGGATATGTCGGCTATAGAGATTATAGCGAACCTCAAGATGCTGTATGCTGCACAGGCGAGGACAGAGCGCTACAATTTGACGAAGCTCTTCTTTCAGAGCAAACTGGCTGAAGGGAGCCCAGTGGGAGCTCACGTGCTCAAAATGATTGGGCACAAGGAAGCTCTGGAGAAACTAGGGCACACCATCAACCAGGAGCTTGCTGTGGATATTATTCTGCAGTCTCTCCCGCCTTCATTCGACGCGTTCATTATTAATTTTAATATGAACAAAATCGATTGTACTCCGGCAGAGCTGCTGAATATGCTCCTCACCACTGAGGAGACTCTGAAGGGTAAGCCTTCAACCTCTGTCTTGATGGTTCCTTCTAGGAACAAGAAGAAGGGGAAGAAGGGCAAGGCCCCTGTCAAGAGCTACAGCAAGGCTCTGAAGCAGAAGGTTAAGCGGTCCAAGGAATACAGGTGTTTCCACTGTGGCCAGCTCGGTCACTGGAAAAAGGACTGTAAAGCGCTCCAAGGAGATAAGAGGGGAAGCTTCGCTTCTGGCTCAGGTATATTCGTGACTGAGGTCATGTTCTTTTCTTCTATATCATGGGTGTTGGACACTGCATGTGGAGTTCACATTTGTTCAAATGTACAGGAACTCAAGAGAAGAAGGCAGGTGGGACAGCATGAGGTGGACCTACGCGTTGGAAACGGGGCACGGGTTGCTGCTGTTGCTGTAGGAGACTATTTCATTTCTTTACCATCTGGACTTGTATTGGAACTAAACAATTGTTATTTTGTTCCCAGTATTACTAAAAATATTATCTCCATTCCTGCTCTTGTCAGGAAGGGATTTTCCTTTGAATGCAATATTTCAAAGTGTATTTTGTCTTTTGATAATATTGTTTATGCAACTGGTTCAATTAACAATGGGTTATACATGTTGGACATGGAATGTTCTATACAGCAAATTGATATTAAGAAAGCCAAGTATGCTGATGACAGCACCTTGCTATGGCATAGTCATTTAGGCCATATTAACGAGAAACGCATTAAGCGGTTGCATGATCATGGACTGCTGGGATCATTCTCCTACAAGGAGATTGATACATGCAAGGCTTGTTTAATGGGTAAAATGACGAAGTCACCTTTTCTTCACAAAGGTCAAAGGGCTTCAGGTTTACTTGACCTTATACACAGTGATGTGTGTGGGCCATTTAGTAAACATGCCAGAGGTGGCTATCAGTACTTCATTACCTTTACTGATGATTTCAGTAGGTATGGGTATATCTTTTTAATGAGACATAAAAGTGAATCTTTTGACAAGTTCAAAGAGTTCAAAAATGAAGTACAGAATCAGCTAGGCCGAAATATCAAGGCACTTCGCTCAGATCAAGGTGGTGAATACCTAAGTCATGCGTTTACTGACTATCTGAAGGAGTGTGGGATCATCTCACAGCTCACTCCGCCAGGAACACCGCAATGGAATGGTGTGTCCGAGAGGAGAAATAGAACGTTACTTGATATCGTTCGTTCTATGATGAGTCAGGCTACTCTTCCATACTCCTTTTGGGGTTTTGCGCTGGAAACAGCTGCAAAGGTACTAAACCGAGTGCCATCCAAGGCAGTTTCAAAGACGCGATATGAGTTATGGTATGGGAAACAGCCAAGCTTGACATTTATCAGGATCTGGGGCTGCGAGGCTTATGTCAAAAAGCTCGCCTCTGGGAAACTAGAGAGCAGATCTGACAAATGTATCTTTGTCGGTTACCCTAAGGAAACTAAGGGTTATTATTTCTACGATCCCAAAGAGAACAAGGTTTTTGTTGCTCGGACGGCCATATTTCTTGAGAAGGAGTTTCTTCTGCAAGAGGCCAGTGGGAGAGAAATAAAGCTGGATGAGAATCCAGAGGAAGGACAAAGTAGTCAAGCACAGTTGGATGAGCCTGAGCCGGTAGAACAGGTTATTGAACAACCTGAGGCTCAGATATCACGGGAACCGCGAAGATCGGGAAGGATCCGTCGACAACCTGAGCGTTATGACGGAGTCTACATCATTGATAATGATGAACCCCTCACTTATGCGGATGCGGTCAGTGGACCGGAGTCAGCGAGATGGCTTGAAGCTATGCGCGCCGAAATGGACTCGATGTCAGATAACCAAGTTTGGGATTTGGTTGATCCGCCTCCGGGAGTTATCCCTATAGGCTGTAAATGGATCTTCAAGAAGAAGATTGACATGGATGGTAACGTAGTTACCTATAAAGGCAGGCTAGTTGCGAAAGGTTTCAAACAAATCTACGGGATAGATTATGATGAAACTTTCTCACCTGTAGCCATGTTTAAGTCTATTCGGATTCTTTTCGCGATAGCTGCATACTATGATTATGAGATCTGGCAGATGGATGTGAAAACAGCTTTCCTGAATGGAAATCTGGATGAGGATGTGTACATGACACAACCAGAAGGTTTCACTAATCCAGCAGATCGTCATAAGATATGCAAGTTAAAGAAGTCCATTTATGGACTTAAGCAAGCATCAAGAAGCTGGAATATTCGTTTTGATGAATCAGTTACTGAATTTGGTTTCATCAAGAACGAGGATGACCCGTGTGTATATAAGAGGTTTAGTGGGAGCGTGATTACTTTTCTAGTCCTCTACGTCGATGACATCTTGATCATTGGAAATGACATTCCTGAAATGCATGCTGTGAAGGCATGGCTGAGGAAATGTTTCCAGATGAAAGATTTAGGAGAAGCAGCCTATGTGTTAGGTGTGAAGATCTACAGGGATAGATCTAAGAGGCTTCTCGGGCTGTGCCAGAGTACTTACATCGATAAGGTCCTGGAGAGATTTCATTTAGAGAATTCTAAACGAGGATATCTTCCAGTCAGACATGGTCTGAATCTTTCAAAGAGTCAGTGTCCACAAACACAGACTGAGAAAGATGAAATGGACAATACGCCTTATGCTTCGGCTATTGGATCCATTATGTATGCGATGTTGTGTACTCGCCCAGACGTCGCTTACGGGTTAAGCGTAACTAGTCGTTTCCAAAGTAATCCAGGTATGGCGCACTGGATTGCAGTCAAGAACATTTTAAAATATCTGCGGAGGACCAAAGATATGTTCTTGATATATGGTGGTCAGGAAGAACTCAGTATTGAAGGATATACTGACGCTTCGTTCCAGTCGGACAAGGATGATTTCCGATCGCAATCAGGCTATGTTTTTAGCTTGAATGGAGGAGCAGTGGTGTGGAAGAGTTTCAAACAGTCAACTGTTGCTGATTCCACAACAGAAGCCGAGTATGTTGCAGCCTCGGAAGCATCCAAGGAGGCAGTGTGGATTCGTAAGTTCGTGAGAGAACTTGGTGTCGTTCCTTCGAGTGCAGATCCTTTGGTTATCTTCTGTGATAACACTGGAGCAATCGCACAAGCAAAGGAACCGCGGTCGCACCAGAAGTCCAAGCACATACAGAGACGGTTTCATTTGATCAGGGAGATCATAGATCGTGGCGAGATCAAAGTCTGCAAGGTTCATACAGATGACAATCTGGCAGACCCGCTTACCAAGCCTCTGGCGCAGCAGAAGCATGAGAAGCACTGTAATAATATGGGTTTGAGATTTCTCAACCATTAGATTAAGTGCAAGTGGGAGATTGTTGGGGTATGCCCTTAAGGCTAATGTTTGAGGCCTATGGGAATGTATCTGTATCATGTAATAAACTGTTATGTTTATAAAGGCATGGTTATTATTCAGTTGTCTACATTGTCTGCTGCAATATATGTTCTTCTGAATAATGTCTCAAAGCTGTTCAGCTGGGCTGACATGCTATATGTCCTTAGTCGAGATATCTTGGTGAACATGAGACAGCCTTGATATGATTGAGACTAATATGTGTTCTAATCTTATAGGATGCTTCGAGCATGGAATAAGATGTAGACTCATGGGTACATTGGATGTACTGGACAGACCCTACTAGGTTATTCAATTGTTTGTCACAATGTGAATAATCCTTGAGTGCAACAAGTGGCACATTTCCTTTGACTTGAGATCACTTGTGTTTTCTAAATGATGATTGTCATTGTTTTGAGATAGTTCAATATCATTTGAAACATAATGATTATAGACTATCTTGGATGGTGAGCTTGAGTCAGGTTAGGGCACTAGTGATAGACATAGGATTGCCGTCTCCTTGTTTAAGGAGTGTGATGTTCTAAAGGGGCCCCCTGGATGAGATGATTGAGAAAAGAGTATGGCCATACCCAGGTGACAGTGTTCATCTGTTCTAATCATGCTCGTCATATTGGAGTTACAAGCTTGACACGCTTGTCCAATAAGAACATCCAGTGGCAAAGGACATATGTATGCCTAGTGAAGTTGATTCACACTTGTGCTGTTTTTGGGTGTAGTCTTGGAAGACTCTTTTCTTTATATCGGGAGACAGTGATGTGTTGCTAGATACCCCTCACTGATCGTGATGACGTGAGTTATCGTTACCGACATTTAAAGGAAACCCTTAGGGTCGCACAATTTGATGATATGGCTTACTTAAGTCAGATCGTGTGGACTGAATTGTTTAGGTTCAGTTTAAAGGGATTTAATCTCTGATTGTAAGTGAGATCTGGTCTGATCATGTTTGATTGATTAGGGCTTGAGATCGGTAAGCTTCGATCGAGAGAATGGATGCTAGATCGGTCAGATCAGGAGCATTAAGAGATCAACGGTCAGATCAAAAGCCTTATGGTTTAATTATGATTTGGGCTAGTTGCTTGGCTTGATTGGTTCTTAAATTGAACCAAAATGAACCGGCTCACTAAATGAGCGCATGGTTCAAGGGGAGAGGAGTTGACGACATGTTCACTTGGTGTGAACGTTGGGGCGATGAGTGGTTACTATTTTTAGTAACCATGATCTCCACTTGGAGAGCGCTCTCGTCCAAATAGAGTATGCTCTATTTTCGCCTCTACGATTTTTTCCCTCTCGCCCATATTCCTCTCGACACCTTGTGTGAGTGTGGCGACGCTTGAAGGATAGAGGAGGATTCGGCCAAGAGAGATCGAGATCTCATCATTCCCTTTCACTCGACAAGGACCTCTTGGAACCTTGCTAGCACAAGGAGCACCAAGGGAGATAGCGTCATCATCCTGTGTGTGACGACAAGGAGAAGATCTCATTTGATCTTTGCTTCCAAGGCGCCATCTTGAAATGGCCATGGTATGAATTCTTTTTCATATTTTAAAGTTGATCATAATACATGCTATGCGATCTTAGAAACCCTCTTCCGCTGTTTTAAATCCCTTACTTGCGCCTATTAGGGTTTCCTTCCCTCTTTAGGGGACTTTCAAGTTCTTCTCAGATACTTTAGGATATTCTTTACAGCCACCCAGTGCTGTAGACCTAGATTGGATTGGTATCGGCTGGTTATGCTCACAGCATATGCCACATCTGGTCTAGTACATAACATTGCATACATGATCGATCCTACTGCCGAAGCATAAGGAATTCGACTCATGTCATCCCTCTCAGCCTGTGTTGTAGGACACTGGCTCTTTGAGAGAGTAAGGCCATGTCTCACTGGAAGGTATCCTTTCTTGGATTGCTCCATGTAGAACCTCTCCAGTACCTTATCAATGTAAGTACTTTGACTAAGGGCCAAGAGCCTCTTGGATCTATCCCGGTAGATCCTCACGCCTAGAATATAGGCGGCCTCCCCTAAGTCTTTCATCTCGAAACACTTCCCCAACCATGTCTTCACAGCTTGAAGACTAGGGATGTCGTTTCCGATGAGCAGTATGTCATCAACATACAAGACCAGAAAAATCACCAAGCTCCCACTGAATTTTCTGTATACACAGGCGTCATCTTCGCTTTTGATAAAGCCATAATCTCTCACGGCCTCATCAAATCGAAGATTCCAACTTCGAGATGCTTGCTTTAATCCATAAATGGACCTCTTTAGCCTGCAGACCTTATTAACCTCTGCAGGATAGATGAAGCCATCAGGTTGTGTCATATACACATCCTCAGTCAGCTTCCCGTTAAGGAACGCTGTTTTCACATCCATCTGCCATATCTCATAGTCATGATATGCAGCTATAGCAAGCAGAATCCGAATGGATTTAATCATGGCAACTGGCGAGAAGGTTTCATCATAGTCCACCCCGTGGACTTGTTTAAATCCTTTAGCCACTAGTCTACCCTTATAGGTAACTATTTTGCCATCCATGTCTGTCTTCTTCTTGAAGACCCATTTACACCCTATGGGTTTTACCCCATCAGGCAGCTCAACCAAATCCCAGACTTGGTTAGCCGACATGGAATCCATCTCAGATCTCATGGCGTCAAGCCATTTCTCGGAGTCCAGTCCACTGACCGCCTCATCATAGGTTCTAGGTTCATCCTCAATGATGAAGATCCCATCGTGTTGGGTCGGTAGCGACCCATACCTTTCAGGTGCACGACGAATTCTCCCAGACCTACGCGGGACCTGTGTCTGAGCCTCAGGTTGCCTAGCAACCGGTGCAGGTGGCTCAGATTCCATCTCTTTGTCTTGTGCTTGCACTTGGACCTCATCCAAGTCAAACTTCCTCCCACTAACTTCTTTCATAAGAAATTCTTTCTCTAGAAAGACAGCACCCCGAGCAACAAAAACTTTGTTCTCGGTTGGGACATAGAAGTAGTATCCTTTAGTTTCCTTAGGATACCCCACAAACACACACTTATCAGATCTAGGTTCTAGCTTGCTAGAATCCTGACGTTTGACATAAGCCTCACATCCCCAGATCCTGATAAACGTGAGATTAGGGCGTCTTCCACTCCATACCTCGTATGGTATTTTGGAGACACTCTTAGATGGAACATTATTCAGTATTAGAGAAGCTGTTTCTAGTGCATGCCCCCAGAATGATGAAGGTAGAGTTGCATGACTCATCATGGATCGAACCATATCCAATAAAGTTCGATTTCTCCTTTCAGACACACCATTCCATTGAGGTGTTCCAGGAGGAGTGAGTTGGGATATGATCCCACACTCTCTCAGATAGTCAAAGAACTCACCACTCAGGTATTCTCCACCTCGATCTGATCGAAGAGCTTTAATGGATCTTCCAAGCTGGTTCTCTACTTCATTCTTGAACTCCTTGAATTTCTCAAAGGATTCAGATTTATGTCTCATTAAGTAGACATAACCATACCTACTGAAGTCATCAGTGAAGGTAATGAAGTAGTTGTACCCTCCTCTGGCTTGTTTATTGAAGGGCCCACACACATCAGTATGTATGAGATCCAATAAACCTTCTGCCCTCTCACCAATCTTGGTGAAGGGCACCTTTGTCATCTTCCCTAATAAACAAGGTTCACAAGTATCAAATTCTTCCAAGGAACTTGAATCTAACAATCCATTTGCATGGAGTTGTTGGATGCGATTCTTGTTTATATGGGCTAATCGACAGTGCCATAGGAAAGAACCAACTGAACCACTCAGTTTGGTCCTTTTATTGCTTATGTTACAAACAGAACTTTCCATATCCAAGATATACAGACCATTGCATAAAGTACCCTTCCCATAGAACATATTTGCAAATGAAAAAGAACAGGAGTTCTTATTTATTTCAAATTTAAATCCTTTCCTCGCCAAGCAAGGAATGGATACAATGTTCTTTGTTAGCGAAGGTACACAAAAGCAATTGTCTAGTTCTAATTGAAGTCCAGAAGGCAAGGAGAGAGTCAAAACGCCTACAGCAACAGCAGCAACCTGTGCCCTGTTTCTAACGCGTAGGTCAATCTCTCCAAGCCACACCGATCTACTTTTCTTGAGCCCCTGCATATTTGTACAAATATGAGCTCCACATGCGGTATCCAATACCCATGACATAGAAGTAGAAAGGTTGACTTCTGTAACATAAATACCTGAGCATGAAGACGAAGCCTTGCCTCTCTTCTTCTCATTCTGAAGTCGTACTATGTCCTTTATCATGTGAGGTGGTCCTCCACATGAGTAGCACTTATTATTCCTGACTCTTTCCATCTTTGTTTTCAATGTATTAGTTAAGCCTTTGGGCTCAACGCACTGAATGTTTACTTTGGGAGGGTTGAGCTCAACCAATGCATCAAAGAGCTGCCTTAGATTAGAAATAATTTCAGAGGCACTCTTAGATTCATATTGCCCTCTAAGCTCGGGCGACATGTTGGTTAGCATCAATTGTGCAACCTCCGAAGTATCAGCTTGATGCTTATCATAAGCATCCTTCTCAGCCGCCGAGGCCAAGCATGGAAGTGGTTCAGGAATTGGCTTCTCAAGGACATATAGCTTCCTCTCGAGCTTAAGCACAATTCTCAAATTCATATACCAATCCTTTAAGTTGGATCCAACCAACTTATCCCTTTCCAGGATAGATCGCAGTGACCATCTGCCATTGTTCACAGCCATTGTTCTACAACAACCAAGAAACAGCAGATTAGTACTTCTTCGAGTCATTTAAACTGGACTTGTTTTAAATGACCATGGCTCCCACTATTTTATATTCGAATTGACAACCCACAAAGTCAATCGGGAAGTTTAAAACTTCCTAGTGAGATGAGATCCTTATTTCACATGAGGCTTTGCGTCCCACGAGGGTGGGATGAGATGCACAAAGAAACCCATGTTTCCTAAGGTGGGCGCGCCGGCCGGTTGCTCCAAGCAACTCCCATTGTTGAGACAGTCTGGGCATTTCATGTCCAGCGAGGGCTGGATACAACATGAAACCTTTACCTCTCAACGATGCCTCTAGACTTTCACCATGTGCCCAGCATATGTGAACTTCTAGTCAAGTCCATTCCTAACCGTTATGCCCAGGGCCAACGAGTTTCCTTGCGAAGGCACGCCCAGGTTAAAACTGGACTAGGGAAACCATTGCCACCACGCACTTTCTAAAGATAAGTGGGTGTGTCCCACGAGGGTGGGAAACAATTCACAACTCCACTGATCGATAGCTTAGTGAGGGCTACGCGTTAGAAGGCTACCAGACTTGATATTTTAATTGAGGGTTTTTGTTTAAGGTCTCATCATCTCAGTTTTATCTTATCTCTATCATTACAGGCATGCAATCCTATAGTGATAACATAACGGTAAAACATTTCAGGCATGCTTCTGCAGATAATAATAAAAGCAGTAAAGGATGATGTGATCATATCCTATACAAGACATTGAACCAATCCATGCCATGAAATAGGTTCAACTCTTGTCCTAGAACTCAAGCCCCAAAAACTAGACCTAACCTAGCCGACCTCTAGCTTGAACTTCAAGGTTGGCTCCAAGGTCCTTCTCTCATGATTTAGCTCTCAAACCCTAGAGGTACACTTTAAAAGTTCCCCATAGGTTCGGCCAATGCCATGGTCTTCCTCCAAGGAAGGTGCGCCACCATGCAAGGGGCCAAGATTTCTTGCGCCACCAAGCAACCAAGCACCAGCTTGCATGCAAGCATCTTTTTGTTGGTGTATATGCCCTAGGACCTAGTTTGGTCAACTTATGTACTAATTGACATTGATATTTATATATCATTCTGGCATTGTCGTTATCATTGTTTGACTACACCTGCGACTGTGTACTTACATGATAATGTCCCTGGAGACAGATTGGATCTATGCTCAAATAATTATCCCCAGTCAATCTACCTTAGTGGATATGGGACAGCTCTGGTACTTAAGAGACTGGTATGTGGGCTGGTTAGGCACGTGGTGCTAACATAGACACATGGGTATATCATTGGAGGATATACTGGATAGACCCGCTATGAGGCTATGACTTGGTGTCATGAGTTATCTGTTGGGAAACCCCGGGGACATTTTATAATTTTTCAGAGACACATACATACATTGCACAGCGGAAGAATGTCCCCGAAACAGGTCGGTCCCAAAAACCCAGTGAAGATCGCATGCAAGGGGGTCGACACGATGATTTAGAAAATACCTCAGAGAAAGATGAGGTCGATGTCGTGATAGGCGCCCAACTGTGCGCCCTCTGCAGTCTCACACACACGGATGCCTCGAGTCCTCTTCTTCCACGCCCGGTGCTAGCCTCGGGAAGAAGATCCAAGCCTTAGGGAGATGCTCCAACCACCTTGCGCCACCAAGAGAAAAAGATGCGCCATGTGGTAAGGAAGGAGAAGCTTGCGGCCACTTGATGGAAGAGGAAGAGATTGCGCCAATGCTCCTTGCTCTCGCTCCCTTCTTATGTTCACGCCTCCAAGGATGAATCATATAAGAGGGGGCGGCTAGGGTCACATATATAGGGCAAGAGGCGATTAGGGCAAGGGCTAGGATCATGACAAGTGTAGGGCTAGGATGAGGAGGTTTAATGCAAGGAAAGTCTCCAAGACTTTACCATAAACTTCATTCAACCTTTCCATAATTGCCCAAGTACCATATCAGCCCAAGACATGCCTTAAAGGCATTCATACCATCAAGGGAGAAGGGCTAGGTGCAAATTGCTTCCTTAATGAAGCAATTTTGCCACCCTAACCCCATTATGCCCCTTAGGCGCCAATGGGGTTGGGTTTCTCCCCATTATACCCTTTTAGCCTCTCTTCTCTTCATGAGAACTTGTTATTGGGCTTCCTTGGATAATGAGCTAACCCAAACTTCATCCTATGGGTTGATTTAAGCATTTGGATCCAATCCAATGCAACCCTAATCCAAGTGTGACCAACCATGGTCAAATACGGGTCAACCTGCCAAAAATGAAGTTTGGCTCCAATAACATTCTTCCATCTCATCAGGCCCATTGGTGCTGATGAAATCTCCCAATTAGATCCGAGTTATCCAATAACTTGATCATAAGGCTTCTCGATCAATACGAGAACTCAAGTATCAAGGTGTGCGACCCTGTAGGTTCTTCTGACGCTGGCAGTGCTGACCAAAGGTCACCACAAGCAGTGAGTGGCACCTAGCAGTGCATCGCTGCTACCCAGGTCATTGGAATGGATATCGACATCGACATCCCCATCATCGTAACTAGGTACAGATGCATTACAGTCTCTTTGCCTGACTGATATCCGATTGGACAAGTGTGTCACCACTTGTTTTCACCCAATCACATGGCTATGACTAAAACAGGTTCTTACCTGGGTATGGCCATACACTCTCAGTCATAGAACCATAGAGGAGCTCCATGGATATCATACTTCCCTAAGGAAGGGGCAAATCCTATGTCTGTCCATTGACCTTCTCATATGGGTCGTGATATGCTCAATGACAACCGTTATGACCTCCCAACTACGGCGAGGTGTTAGGTTGTATCAAAGGAAGTCGCTAACCATATAGAACGATCAATGACCTCAAGTCAAGGGATCAATGCATCTCCTGTCACTTGTGAGGATAACTTATGACACCAAGTCATAGCCTCACAGCGGGTCTTTCCAGTATATCCTCCAATGATATACCCATGTGTCTGCGTTAGCACCACGTACCTAACCAGCTCACATACCAGTCTCTCAAGTACCATAGCTGTCCCATATCCACTAAGGTACATCGACTGGGGACAATAGTTTGAGCACAGATCCAATCTGTCTCCAGGGACATTATCATGTTAGTACATGTGCGCAGATGTAAACAAACATTGACAATGACAATGCCAGAATGATATATATAAATATCAAAGTCAAGTAGTACATAAGTGGACCAAAACTAGGTCCTAGGGCATATACACCAACATTATCCTCATAAGTGACAGGAGATGCATTGATCCCTTGACTTGAGGTCATTGATCATTCTATATGGTTAGGGACTTTCTTTGATACAACCTAACACCTTGCCGTAGCTGGGAGATCATAACGGTTGTTATTGAGCATGTCACGACCCATATGAGAAGATCAATGGACAGACATAGGATTTGCCCCTTCCCTAAGGAAGTATGATATCCATGGAGCTCCTATATGGTTCTATGACTGAGTGTGTATGGCCATACCCAGGTGAGAACCTGTTTTAGTCATAGCCATGTGATTGGATGAAAACAAGTGGTGACACACTTGTCCAATCGGATATCAGTACGGCAAAGAGACTGTAATGCATCTGTACCTAGTTGCGATGATGGGGATGTCGATGTCGATATCCATTCCAACGACCTGGGTAGCAGCGATGCACTGCTAGGTGCCACTCACTGCTTGTGATGACCTCTGGTCACTACTGCCAACGTCAGAGGAACCTACAGGGTCGCACACCTTGATACTTGAGTTCTCGTATTGATCGGGAAGCCTTATGATCGAGTTATTGGATAACTCGGATCTAATTGGGAGATTTCATCAGCGCCAATGGGCCTGATGAGATGGAAGAATGTTATTGGAGCCAAACTTCATTTTTGGCAGGTTGACCCGTATTTGACCATGGTTGGTCACATTTGGATTAGGGTTGCATTGGATTGGATCCAAGTGCTTAATCAACCCATGTAATGAAGTCTGGGCTAGCTCATTATCCAATGAGGCCCAATAGCAAGTTCTCATGAAGAGATGAGAGGCTAAAAGGGTATAATGGGGAGAAACATGAACCATTAGGCGCCTAGGGGCATAATGGGGTCATGTTGGCGCCTTTGCTTCATTATGGAAGTAAAGGGCGCCTCCCCTCTCTTGCTAGGATGGAATGAATGCCTCTATGGCATTGCTTGAGGCGCAAGGCAAGGCCTTGGCGCACAAGGAAAGGCATGGGAACAAAAGGAAAGGTTGAATGAGAATTATGGAAATGTCTTGGAGACTTTCCTTGTCTCAAACCTCCTCATCCTAGCCCTACACTTGTCATGATCCTAGCCATTATCCTAACCGCCTCTTGCCCTATAAATGTGACCCTAGTCGCCCCCTCTTGTGGGTAATCAATCCTTGAAGGCGTGAACACAAGGAGAGGGGCGAGTGCTTGGAGCAAGGGCGCATCTTCCATAACCGCAAGCCTCTTCCTCCTTTCCTCTTGGCGCAAGGAGATCTAGGGCTTGGCGGCTTGGGCGCTTTTCCCTCTTCACTTGGCGCATCTTTTCTCTGGGTGGCGCAAGAGAAGTAAAACATCTCCCTAAGGCTTGGATCTTCTTCCCGAGGCTAGCACCGGGTGTGGAAGAAGAGAACTCAAGAGATCCGTGTGTGTGAGACTGCAGAGGGCGCACACTTGGACGCCTACATCGGCATCGCTCCACATTGCTCCTAAGGTACTTACTAACTCATCGTGTCGACTCCCTTGCATGCGATCTTCACTGGGTTTTTGGGACCGGCCTGTTTCGGGGACATTCTTCCGCTGCGTAAAATGTATGTCCATGACTCTGAAAATTGTAAAATGTCCCCGGGGTTTCCCAATAGTGGTATCAGAGTGACTTGCAAGACTCGAACGATGTTTTATGCTTTTCTTCCATGCTCACATGCCATATCTCTATTTTCGTAAATAGCATGATGCATGGCAATCGATTTTTCTAAAAGTAGAAAAATTAGGATTTCTTGTTTCTATCATCCTCTCAATCTCTTTTGGAATTTTTGGACTATTTTTCTTGTTTGATTTAAAGATCAAAGGCGCACGTAATTTTGTCAAGTAGGACGGGCATTGTGTCTTCGGACTGGCCAAGTCTCTTGATCTGACAAAATTGCCAGCCGAAAGGATCTCTGAAATCATCATGAAAAATAAATTGCAATAAACCAAAAGACTTGTGACAAGAAGATGAGAAAAAAAAACTAGTTTTATGAAAAAGTAAAATTTCAGATTTTATGTTTTTCATGAGCATGTAGAATTGCATGAGTAAATACCTTGATTGTGCATAATGTTGTGATCATGAGTCAAGCCCCTCTTGCATGCCTGTGATGTATCCTTGTGCGGCCTGCGTGCCATCTTTTTCATTATTAAGAGGAAGATTAAGGGCTAAGCGCATCCTTCTTGGACCTTGATGCTCGCATCTTGCTTGATGGCGCAAGCATGCAAGGTGGCGCATGCAAGCTGGTGCTTGGTTGCTTGGTGGCGCAAGAAATCTTGGCCCCTTGCATGGTGGCGCACCTTCCTTGGAGGAAGACCATGGCATTGGCCGAACCTATGGGGAACTTTTAAAGTGTACCTCTAGGGTTTGAGAGCTAAACCATGAGAGAAGGACCTTGGAGCCAACCTTGAAGTTCAAGCTAGAGGTCGGCTAGGCTAGGTCTAGTTTTTGGGGCTTGAGTTCTAGGACAAGAGTTGAACCTATTTCATGGCATGGATTGGTTCAATGTCTTGTATAGGATATGATCACATCATCCTTTACTGCTTTTATTATTATCTGCAGAAGCATGCCTGAAATGTTTTATCGTTATGTTATCACCATAGGATTGCATGCCTGTAATGATAGACATAAGATAAAACTGAGATGATGAGACCTTAAACAAAAACCCTTAATTAAAATATCAAGTCTGGTAGCCTTCTAACGCGTAGCCCTCACTAAGCTATCGATCAGTGGAGTTGTGAATTGTTTCCCACCCTCGTGGGACAAACCCACTTATCTTTAGAAAGTGCGTGGTGGCAATGGTTTCCGTAGTCCAGTTTTAACCTGGGCGTGCCTTCGCAAGGAAACTCGTTGGCCCTGGGCATAACGGTTAGGAATGGACTTGACTAGAAGTTCACATGTGCTGGGCGCATGGTGAAAGTCTAGAGGCATCGTTGAGAGGTAAAGGTTTCATGTTGTATCCAACCCTCGCTGGACATGAAATGCCTAGACTGTCTCAACAAGGGGAGTTGCTTGGAACAATCGGCCGGCGCGCCCACCTTAGGAAGCATGGGTTACTTTGTGCATCTCATCCCACCCTCGTGGGACGTAAAGCCTCATGTGAAATAAGGATCCCATCTCACTAGGAAGTCTTAAACTTCCTGATTGACTTTGTGGGTTGTCAATGCGAATTTAAAATAGTGAGAGCAGAAATCATTTAAAACAAGTCCAGTTTAAATGATTCGAAGTAGTACTAATCTGTTCTTCTTGGGTGTTGTGGAACAATGGCTACGAACACTGGCGGATTATCATTGCGATCCCTCCGTGATAAGGATAAGTTAGTTGGAACTAACTTTATGGACTGGCATCGGAATTTGAGGATAGTCCTCAAGCTCGAGAAGAAGCTGTATGTCCTTGAACAGCCTCTTCCTGCAGCTCCTCCGCCTAATGCCCGAACGGCAGACAGAGATGCTTATAGAAAGCATCAGGATGACTCTTTGGAGGTTGCATGTCTTATGCTAGCCAGTATGGCACCTGAACTGCAGGTGCAATATGAGGAGCAGAACGCTTTTCAGATGGTTACTCGTCTGAAACAGATGTTCGAGGCTCAGGCTAGAACTGAGAGATTTGACACCGCCAAAGCAGTCTTTCGGTGCAAGTTGTCTGAAGGTGCACCAGTGAGACCCCATGTTCTCAAACTCATTGGGAATGTGGATTATCTCAGGAGACTGGGACACACTATAGACAACGAGCTGGTTGTGGATCTTATTCTTCATTCCCTGCCCCCTAGCTTTAGTCCGTTTATCATTAACTTCAACATGAACCGGATTGAGTGCACACGGGAGGAATTGATGAATATGCTCCAAACAGCCGAGCGAGAGATGGGTAAGACCAAACCCAATTCTGTTCTTTTGGTCCCTGCGACCAAGAAGATAAAGAAGAAGGGTAAGACACGTGCTAAGAGCAGTGCCAGAGGTCCTACCAAAGCACTGAAGAAAAAGGCGAAGAGGTCAAAGGAACAGAGGTGTTTTCACTGTGGCGAGCAGGGCCACTGGAGAAGGGACTGCAAGCAGCTTCAGAATGAGGAGAAGAAAGGCTTGGCCTTAACTTCTAGCTCAGGTATCTATGTTACAGAAGTCAATCTTTCTACTTCTATGTCATGGGTATTGGATACCGCATGTGGAGCTCATATTTGTACAAATATACAGGGGCTCAAGAAAAGTAGATTGGTGCGGCTTGGAGAGATTGATCTACGCGTTGGAAATGGGGCACAGGTTGCTGCTATTGCTGTAGGCGTTTTGACTCTCTCCTTGCCTTCTGGACTTCAATTAGAACTGGACAATTGCTTTTGTGTACCTTTGCTAACTAAGAACATTGTATCCATTCCTTGCTTGGCAAGGAAAGGATTTAAATTTGAAATAAATAAGAACTCCTGTTCTTTTTCATTTGCAAATATGTTATATGGGAAGGGTACTTTGTGCAATGGTCTATATATCTTGGATATGGAAAGTTCTATTTGTAACATAAGCAATAAGAGGACCAAACTGAGTGGTTCAGTTGGTGCTTTCCTATGGCACTGTCGATTAGCCCATATAAACAAGAATCGCATCCAACAACTCCATGCAAATGGATTGTTAGATTCAAGTTCCTTGGAGGAATTTGATACTTGTGAACCTTGTTTATTAGGGAAAATGACAAAGGCGCCCTTCACCAAGATTGGTGAGAGGGCAGAAGGTTTATTGGATCTCATACATACTGATGTGTGTGGGCCCTTCAATAAACAAGCCAGAGGAAGGTACAACTACTTCATTACCTTCACTAATGACTTCAGTAGGTATGGTTATGTCTACTTAATGAGACATAAATCTGAATCCTTTGAGAAATTCAAGGAGTTCAAGAATGAAGTAGAGAACTAGCTTGGAAGATCCATTAAAGCTCTTCGATCAGATCGAGGTTGAGAATACCTGAGTGGTGAGTTCTTTGACTATCTGAGAGAGTGTGGGATCATATCCCAACTCACTCCTCCTGGAACACCTCAATGGAATGGTGTGTCTGAAAGGAGAAATCAAACTTTATTGGATATGGTTCAATCCATGATGAGTCATGCAACTCTACCTTCATCATTCTGGGGGCATGCACTAGAAACAGCTTCTCTGATACTGAATAATGTTCCATCTAAGAGTGTCTCCAAAATACCATACGAGGTGTGGAGTAGGAGACGCCCTAATCTCACGTTTATCAGGATCTGGGGATGTGAGGCTTATGTCAAACGTCAGGATTCTAGCAAGCTAGAACCTAGATCTGATAAGTGTGTGTTTGTGGGGTATCCTAAGGAAACTAAAGGATACTACTTCTATGTCCCAACCGAGAACAAAGTTTTTGTTGCTCGGGGTGCTGTCTTTCTAGAGAAAGAATTTCTTTTGAAAGAAGTTAGTGGGAGGAAGTTTGACTTGGATGAGGTCCAAGTGCAAGCACAAGACAAAGAGATGGAATCTGAGCCACCTCCACCGGTTGCTAGGCAACCTGAGGCTCAGACACAGGTCCCGTGTAGGTCTGGGAGAATTCGTCGTGCACCTAAAAGGTATGGGTCGCTACCGACCCAACACGATGGGATCTTCATCATTGAGGATGAACCTAGAACCTATGATGAGGCGGTCAGTGGACCGGACTCCGAGAAATGGCTTGACGCCATGCGATCCGAGAAGGATTCCATGTCGGCTAACCAAGTCTGGGATTTGGTTGAGCTGCCTGATGGGGTAAAACCCATAGGGTGTAAATGGGTCTTCAAGAGGAAGACAGACATGGATGGCAATATAGTTACCTACAAGGGTAGACTAGTGGCTAAAGGATTTAAACAAGTCCACGGGGTGGACTATGATGAAACCTTCTCGCCAGTTGCCATGATTAAATCCATTCAGATTCTGCTTGCTATAGCTGCATATCATGATGATGAGCTATGGCAGATGGATGTGAAGACAGCGTTCCTTAACGGGAAGCTGACTAAGGATGTGTATATGACACAACCTGATGGCTTCATCCATCCTGCAGAGGCTAATAAGGTCTGCAGGTTAAAGAGGTCAATTTATGGATTAAAGCAAGCATCTCGAAGTTGGAATCTTCGATTTGACGAAGCCGTGAGAGATTATGGGTTTATCAAAAGCGAAGATGACGCCTGTGTATACAGAAAATTCAGTGGGAGCTTGGTGATTTTTCTGGTCTTGTATGTTGATGACATACTGCTCATCGGAAACGACATCCCTAGTCTTTAAGCTATGAAGACATGGTTGGGGAAGTGTTTCGAGATGAAAGACTTAGGGGAGGCCGCCTATATTCTAGGCGTGAGGATCTACCGGGATAGATCCAAGAGGCTTCTGGCCCTTAGTCAAAGTACTTACATTGATAAGGTACTGGAGAGGTTCTACATGGAGCAATCCAAGAAAGGATACCTTCTAGTGAGACATGGTCTTACTCTCTCAAAGAGACAGTGTCCTACAACACAGGCTGAGAGGGACGACATGAGTCGAATTCCTTATGCTTCGGCAGTAGGATCGATCATGTATGCAATGTTATGTACTAGACCAGATGTGGCATATGCTGTGAGCATAACCAGCCAATACCAATCCAATCCTGGTCTACAGTACTGGGTGGCTGTAAAGAACATCCTAAAGTATCTGAGAAGAACTAAGGATTTGTTCTTGGTCTATGGGGGACAGGAAGAGCTCAGTTTGCAGGGCTATACTGACGCATCGTTCCAGTCTGACCCTGACGACTTTAGATCGCAGGCCGGCTATGTGTTCAAGATAAATGGAGGCGCTATATGTTGGAAGAGCTTCAAGCTATCCACCATAGCAGATTCTACAACCGAAGCTGAGTATGTGGCTGCTTCTGAGGCAGCCAAGGAAGCTGTTTGGATAAGGAAGTTCTTATGTGATCTTCAAGTGGTACCTAGTGCAATGGATCCCATTGAACTCTACTGTGACAACAATGGAGCAATTGCACAAGCCAAGGAACCACGGTCTCATCAAAAATCCAAACACATACTCAGAAGATTTCACCTGATCAGAGAGATCATTGACAGAGGTGATGTCAAGATTAGCAGAGTAAACACAGAGAACAATCTGGCAGACCCATTGACCAAGGCTTTGGCGCAGCAGAAGCATGATGGTCATGCTAGAGATATGGGGTTGAGATTCCTCAACTTCTAGGTCTCAGTGCAAGTGGGAGATTGTTGGTGTATATGCCCTAGGACCTAGTTTGGTCAACTTATGTACTACTTGACATTGATATTTATATATCATTCTGGCATTGTCGTTATCATTGTTTGACTACACCTGCGACTGTGTACTTACATGATAATGTCCCTGGAGACAGATTGGATCTGTGCTCAAATAATTATCCCCAATCAATGTACCTCAGTGGATATGGGACAGCTCTGGTACTTAAGAGACTGGTATGTGGGCTGGTTAGGCACGTGGTGCTAACGTAGACACATGGGTATATCATTGGAGGATATACTGGATAGACCTGCTATGAGGCTATGACTTGGTGTCATGAGTTATCCTCATAAGTGACAGGAGATGCATTGATCCCTTGACTTGAGGTCATTGATCATTCTATATGGTTAGGGACTTGCTTTGATACAACCTAACACCTTGCCATAGCTGGGAGGTCATAACGGTTGTTATTGAGCATGCCACGACCCATATGAGATGATCAATGGACAGACATAGGATTTGCCCCTTCCCTAAGGAAGTATGATATCCATGGAGCTCCTATATGGTTCTATGACTGAGAGTGTATGGCCATACCCAGGTGAGAACCTGTTTTAGTCATAGCCATGTGATTGGATGAAAACAAGTGGTGACACACTTGTCCAATCGGATATCAGTACGGCAAAGAGACTGTAATGCATCTGTACCTAGTTGCGATGATGGGGATGTCGATGTCGATATCCATTCCAACGACCTGGGTAGCAGCGATGCACTGCTAGGTGCCACTCACTGCTTGTGATGACCTCTGGTCACTACTGCCAACGTCAGAGGAACCTACAGGGTCGCACACCTTGATACTTGAGTTCTCGTATTGATCGGGAAGCCTTATGATCGAGTTATTGGATAACTCGGATCTAATTGGGAGATTTCATCAGCGCCAATGGGCCTGATGAGATGGAAGAATGTTATTGGAGCCAAACTTCATTTTTGGCAGGTTGACCCGTATTTGACCATGGTTGGTCACATTTGGATTAGGGTTGCATTGGATTGGATCCAAGTGCTTAATCAACCCATGTAATGAAGTCTGGGCTGGCTCATTATCCAATGAGGCCCAATAGCAAGTTCTCATGAAGAGATGAGAGGCTAAAAGGGTATAATGGGGAGAAACATGAACCATTAGGCGCCTAGGGGCATAATGGGGTCATGTTGGCGCCTTTGCTTCATTATGGAAGTAAAGGGTGCCTCCCCTCTCTTGCTAGGATGGAATGAATGCCTCTATGGCATTGCTTGAGGCGCAAGGCAAGGCCTTGGCGCACAAGGAAAGGCATGGGAACAAAAGGAAAGGTTGAATGAGAATTATAGAAATGTCTTGGAGACTTTCCTTGTCTCAAACCTCCTCATCCTAGCCCTACACTTGTCATGATCCTAGCCATTATCCTAACCGCCTCTTGCCCTATAAATGTGACCCTAGTCGCCCCCTCTTGTGGGTAATCAATCCTTGAAGGCGTGAACACAAGGAGAGGGGCGAGTGCTTGGAGCAAGGGCGCATCTTCCATAACCGCAAGCCTCTTCCTCCTTTCCTCTTGGCACAAGGAGATCTAGGGCTTGGCGGCTTGGGCGCTTTTCCCTCTTCACTTGGCGCATCTTTTCTCTGGGTGGCGCAAGAGAAGTAAAACATCTCCCTAAGGCTTGGATCTTCTTCCCGAGGCTAGCACCGGGCGTGGAAGAAGAGAACTCAAGATGTTTACGGCGGTGCCGTAATCTCACGAAATTCTCTGTGTTGAAAAACTCCAAATTACGGTACCGTAAAGTTCATGTTGGGGGTGCCGTAATTTTCCCTGAAGCTCTGATTCTTCTGAAATTTGACGTGTGATCTCCTCTTGATGATGGGAACTGTTTCATGCTCGAAAAGTCCTCAAAATAGTGCCTTTTTACCTGAAAATCATGAAAACTCAAAATAGAAGTAGACTTCGCAATATTTGATGAATTCCGCATAAAAACAAGTAAAAGATCCTCAATTTAGCATGAAAAGATATCTAAAATGATACAAAATATACTATATATTTTGGTGTCATCATCGCCCACGTCCTTCTCGGCTGCCCATGGCTGTACGACCGCGACATGATCCACTACACTCGCTCCAACACTTATGTCTTCCACCATGGGGGACGTAAGATTTGTTTGACCCCGGCTCCGCCCAAGGAGCTGCGCACCTCCACGTCCAAGGTTGTCATAACACCCTTGGCTCCTGCCCCATCAGCACCAAAGATGGTCGCCTTGGTCCAACCCGGCTCTCTCGTCCAGGAGGCCCACGAGACGAAGGTGGTCTATGCCTTCATGATCCGTGAGGTCTCGCCCACACCTATCCCTCCGCCGGTCCCTTTGCCCACGGAGGTCACTGCCCTCTTGGATGAGTTTTCTGACATCTCCCCGGTCGATCTGCCCATCGGCCTTCCTCCTGACCATGACATACAGCATGTCATCGACCTAGTCCCCGGGGCATCTTTGCCCAACCTGCCCCATCACCGCCTCAACCCCACTGAGCACACGGAGCTCAGGCGGTAGGTAGATGACCTCCTCGCCAAGGGCTTCATTCATGAAAGCCTCAGCCCTTGCGCAGTCCGCGCCCTTCTTACGTGAAAGTCCCCTAACATGGGGGCGAAACCCTAATAGGCGCATGTAGAGGATTTAACGCAGCGGAATAGGTTTCTAGATCGATGCATGCAGTATGATCAACTTTAAATTTTCATATACATGAGGATCGATTCTTACCAATGCCATTTCTTGGATGGCGTCTAGGAAGAAGAGAGTCGAATGCTTCTCCTCCAAATGGTGCGCACACAAGGTGATGTCGCCTACTCCTTTTTGATCCTTGTGCTAGCAAGGTTCTCCAAAGGTCCTTGTCGTATGGAAGGGAAGAGAAGACAACTTTGCTTGGCGAAACCTCTCCCTCGTCGTCTCAACTTCTCCTCTCGAGAATGTGTGTAGAGACCAAGCCAAAGAGGCGACAAGAGGCGTGAAAGAGAGAACGTGAGGCGTGCCCACGTTTAGAGACATGTTTTCTAAAAATAGAAAAATCTCAACTTGTGATGCGACCATGGGTTTACCCCAATCGCAAATTCCTCTCCTCTTGAACCATGCGCTCACTTGATGAGCCGGTTCAATTTGGTCTGGTTCAAAGACCAATTAACCCAAGCAATTTGGTCTAGATCACAATAAAACCCTAAGGCTCCAGATCTAACCGTTCATCTCTTGATGCTCCTGATCTCACTGATCTAGCATCCATTCTCTCGATCAAAGCTTACTGATCTCAAGCCCTAATCAATCAAACATGATCAGACCAGATCTCACTTACAATCAGAGTTTAAATCCCTTTAAACTAAACCCAAACAATTCAGTCCACACGATCTGACTTAAGTAAGCCATATCATCAAATTGTGCGACCCTAAGGGTTTCCTTTAAATGTCGGTAACGACAACTCACGTTATCACGATCAGTGAGGGGTATCTAGCAACACATCACTGTCTCCCGATATAAAGGAAAGAGTCTTCCAAGACTACACCCAAACCACAGCACAACTGTGAATCCACTTCACTAGACATACATGTTTCCTTTGCCACTGGATGTTCTTATTGGACAAGCGTGTCAAGCCTGTAGCTCCAATATGATGAGAATGATTAGATCAGATGAACATAGTCACCTGGGTATGGCCATACACTTTCTCAATCATCTCATCTAGGGGGCCCCTATAGAACATCACACTCCAAACTAGGAGACGGCAATCCTATATCTATCACTAGAACCCTAACATGACTCATGCTCATCATCCAAGATAGTCTATAACCATTATGTTTCAAATGATATTGTACTACCTCAAAACAATGCCAATCATCATTTAGAAACACAATGTTGGGGTATGCCCTTAAGGCTAATGTTTGAGGCCTTGGGATTGTAAAAGTATCATGTAATAAACTCTTATGTTTATAAAAGGCATGGTTATTATTCAGGTTGTTACCTTGTCTGCTGTAATAAGTGTACTTCTGAATAATGTCTCAAAGCTGTTCAGCTAGGCTGACAGGCTATAAGTCCTTAGTCGAGATATCTTGGTGAACTTGAGACAGCCTTGATATGATTGAGACTAATATGAGTGCTAATCTTATAGGATGCTTCGAGCATGGAATAAGATGTAGACTCATGGGTACATTGGATGTACTGGACAGACCCTACTGGGATATTCCATTGCTTGTCACAATGTGAATGATCCTTGTATGCAACAAGTGGCACATGTCCTCTGACTTGAGATCACTTGTGTTTCTGAATGATGATTGTCATTGTCTTGAGGTAGTTCAATATCATTTGAAACATAATGATTATAGACTATCTTGGATGGTGAGCTTGAATCAGGTTAGGGCACTAGTGATAGACATAGGATTGCCGTCTCCTTGTTCAAGGAGTGTGATGTTCTAAGGGGCCCCCCCCCTATATGAGATGATTGAGGAAGTGTATGGCCATACCCAGATGACTATGTTCATCTGATCTAATCATGCTCATCGTATTGGAGTTACAAGCTTGACCCGCTTGTCCAATAAGAACATCCAGTGGCAAAGGACACATGTATGCCTTGTGAATTGAGTCACACTTGTGCTATGGTTTGGGAGTAGTCTTGGAAGACTCTTTCCTTTATATCGGGAGACAGTGATGTGTTGCTAGATACCCCTCACTGATCGTGATAACGTAAGTTATCGTTACCGACATTTAAAGGAAACCCTCAGGGTCGCACAATTTGATGATATGGCTTACTTAAGTCAGATCGTGTGGACTGGATTCTTTGAGTTCAGATTAAAGGGATTTAATCTCTGATTGTAAGTGAGATCTGGTCTGATCATGTTTGATTGATTAGGGCTTGAGATCGGTAAGCTTCGATCGAGAGAGATGATGCTAGATCGGAGAGATCAGGGGCATCAGGTGATGAATGGTTAGATCATGAGCCTTGGGGTTCAATATGGTCTAGACCACATGGCTTGAGCCATTTCGGTTTGGTTCATGAACCAAAGTCGATTGGAACGGTTTAACTTGAACCGGTTCACAATTGTGAACGCATGGTTCAATGCTCAAATGCGTTTGGGTTGGCTTGAGCGCATGGCTTGATGAGCTTCCATTTATGGAAAGTCATCAAGGCCGGTTTCACAAAAAACGCCTAAACGCATATGCGTTTGCTCTCTTCTCTTGAACGCCTTGGACTTTCGTTGAGGTGTGGTGGACGACGAGAAGGAGAGGTTGGGCAAGTGAAGCTCTCGGCAACAAGGAGGTTCATCATCCCCTTCCATTCGACAAGAAGGCTTGGGTGTCTTGCTAGCACAAGAGATCTCAAGGAAGTGAGCATCTTCATCTTGTGTGTGGACTTGTGGAGGAGACCTAAGTTGATCTCTTCTTCCAAACCGACTTCCAAGCATATGGCTATGGTATGATTTTCATCTCAACCTATTCAATCGGTTATAGTTGAACATATGGCATGCAAATGATTTTAAACCCTTGCTTCCGCTAGCATATTTTTCATTAGCGCCATGCTTAGGGTTTTTGCCCCCCAATTAGGGGTTCCTACAATTGGTATCAGAGCTAGGCTCTATGCATGCTATTATGTTTGCTGATGTGATCCTCATGATGCGCTTACTCTATGCATGCTTTGTTTACATGAAGTTTGCGCTTGTATCATGTTAACATGAAGTTTGCACTTGTATCTTGCTAACATGTGGTTTGCGCTTATATCATGGCTTTGATGAAGTATGCGCTCCCCCTTGAAGGGGACCCCCTAAAGTTTGCGCTCCCCCTTGAAGGGGACCCCCTTAGATCTAAGGGTTACATGCAAGCATGTTGTTTGTTTGTATGATTGCGCATGTTCTAAAAGTTTTCTAAAACTTATATCTTGCGCGCTTGGTTAGATCTAAGGTGCCACTACATTAAACCCTTAGATGGGTTGATGGGGTTGAAGTCACCACTAGGTTAGATCCAAGTCTGATCAGACCATCTAACAGCTCAGATGGGTTGACCTGATAGCACCTATGCGCAAGCACATGGTGGCTATAGGTTGACTGCATCTAGGGCGTGTAGCGAGGTCTGGTTGAGACAACTCCTGAACACACTTGAGTTAGGCCCGGGGTCACACCCGCTTGCCCAAACTCATGAGGGTAGTTCAGCCCTTTGCACATGCATGGTTGACCATTAGGTCAACTCGGGTCAGTTAGGACTCGGTGCATGCAAGGGCAAAGGATCTAACTAGATGGATGAGTGGATCCCTATCAATGGACCATTGTAAGGTTGTAGGGCACATAAGGAAATTAAAATTGATGCCATGGGGTTTTTCAAAATTTAATTTCTTGATTGGATCACATGATGATTGAACCATATGCTTGTTTATTTAGTCTTATGTGGGTTGCCCAATTGTGTGCTGTGCTGGGGCCTGCGTGCCTGGATTTAAAAATTGTAAATTAATTTGTGATCTGCGAATCACATTGTACTTAATTTATAATATGTTGTTGACCTGCGAGTCAACCTTGTCTAGATAGATCAGAATGTACTTTGATTAGACAAGAGCACAAAGGCACACATCCAAGAGGGGCATTCACCTGGTGGTGCACCTGAGGTGCTCTTGGCGCTAGGGCACTGGGTTGGACCAGATGAGATGCCAAGAAGCTCAAGTGAAGACTTAAGTAAAATTAAGGTCTTACTAGGGTTCATGGGCTATTACCACATAAGATCATGCTTTCTACTTATTGCTAATAATTAGAATTGCATGTTTATGTTTATCTTCTGCTATAGCCATAGGCATGCCTGATAGTAAGAAGATAAAAGACCGTTAAAATCCAACGCTGATATATCAAGCTCGTAAGCCTTCTGACGCGAAACCTCACCTTTCTGATTATCGTTGGAGCCGTGTTGTACCCACTCAGTGGGCACGTCCATCTATCTTCAGACGGTGCTGGATTTCACCTGCGTGTTACAGAGTTGGGATTTATCCCCTCTCGTTGCTCAGCATAGCACGTGGTGGTCCAGGGAGTAGGTCAGGTCAGCTTGACCATGTAGACTACATATGTGGCGCATATGGTAGCACATGGAGGCAGCCATCTGTGGGATCAGAGACTGTGTTGTACCAACTCAGTTGGCACAGTCTGCTGGATTGCCCAGATGAAGGGGAATCGCACGGGTTGGCGATTGGCTGGGACAGCCTACCAGAAATTAGTGCTTGTCATCTCTGTGCATCTTATCTCGCCTGAGCGGGACGCGGAGACCAAGTATGAAATCTGGATCCCATCTCACTAAAAGAGTGTTACTCTTTCGGACTGTTTACTGGATTTTTCAGTCAGACAAAATAGTGAGAAAAGAATCTTTCTTAAGTCCTGGATTGATTCTGAACATTGATACTGACCTTGCTGTTCTTGCTTGTTGTAGATAACTGCAGCAACGAACACCATGAGCTTCAATGTGCGATCCCTACTGGAAAGGGAGAAGTTTGCTGGGCCGAACTTCTCTGACTGGTTTGGACACCTTAAGATCGTTCTTAAGGCAGAGAGGAAACTGTATGTCCTCGAGACGGCGATACCGCCGCAGCCCGCTCCGAACGCCGCAAGGGCGGTTCGGGATGCCTATGAAAAGCACGTCAATGATAGCATTGATGTCGCTTGCCTGATGCTAGCGTCTATGACGCCACCGCTGCAGCGTCAGCATGAGGATATGTCGGCTATAGAGATTATAGCGAACCTCAAAATGCTGTATGCTGCACAGGCGAGGACAGAACGCTATAATCTGACGAAGCTCTTCTTTCAGAGCAAACTGGCTGAAGGGAGCCCAGTGGGAGCTCACGTGCTCAAGATGATTGGGCACAAGGAGGCTCTGGAGAAACTGGGGCATACCATCAACCAGGAGCTTGCTGTGGACATTATTCTGCAGTCTCTCCCGCCTTCTTTCGATGCGTTCATTATTAACTTTAATATGAACAAAATCGATTGTACGCCGGCAGAGCTGCTGAATATGCTCTTGACTACTGAGGAAACTCTGAAGGGTAAGCCTTCAACCTCTGTCTTGATGGTTCCTTCGAGGAACAAGAAGAAGGGGAAGAAGGGCAAGGCCCCTGTCAAGAATTACAGTAAGGCCCTGAAACAGAAGGTGAAGCGGTCGAAGGACAACAGGTGTTTCCACTGTGGCCAGCTGGGTCACTGGAAAAAGGACTGTAAAGCGCTCCAAGGAGATAAGAGGGGAAGCATCGCTTCTGGCTCAGGTATATACGTGACGGAAGTCATGGTTTCATCTTCTTCTATATCATGGGTGTTGGACACTGCATGTGGAGTTCACATTTGTTCAAATGTGCAGGAACTCAAGAGAAGAAGGCAGGTGGGACAGCATGAGGTAGACCTACGCGTTGGAAACGGGGCACGGGTTGCTGCTGTTGCTGTAGGGGACTATTTCATTTCTTTACCATCTGGCATTGTATTAGAATTAAACAATTGTTATTTTGTACCAAGTATTACCAAGAATATTATCTCTATTCCTGCTCTTGTCAGGAAAGGATTTGCCTTTGAATGCAAGATTTCAAAGTGTATTTTGACTTATGATAATATTGTGTATGCCACTGGTTCAATTAACAATGGGTTATTCATGTTGGACATGGAATATTCTATACAAAACATTGATAATAAGAAAGCCAAGTATGCTGATGACAGCACCTTGCTATGGCATAGTCGTTTAGGCCATATAAACGAGAAGCGCATTAAGCGGTTGCATGAACATGGACTGCTGGGATCATTCTCCTATGAGGAGATTGATACATGCAAAGCTTGTTTGATGGGTAAAATGACGAAGTCTCCTTTTCCTCACAAAGGTCAGAGGACTTCAGGTTTACTTGACCTTATACACAGTGATGTGTGTGGGCCATTTAGTAAACATGCCAGAGGTGGCTATCAGTACTTCATTACCTTTACTGATGATTTCAGTAGGTATGGGTATGTCTATTTGATGAGACATAAAAGTGAATCTTTTGACAAGTTCAAAGAGTTCAAAAATGAAGTACAAAATCAGTTAGGCAGAAATATCAAGGCACTTCGTTCTGATCGAGGTGGAGAATACCTAAGTCATGCATTTACTGACTATCTGAAAGAGTGTGGGATTATCTCACAGCTCACTCCGCCAGGAACACCGCAATGGAATGGTGTGTCCGAGAGGAGAAATAGAACGCTACTTGATATGGTTCGTTCTATGATGAGTCAGGCTACTCTTCCATATTCCTTTTGGGGTTTTGCACTGGAAACAGCTGCAAAGGTACTAAACCGAGTGCCATCCAAGGCAGTTTCAAAGACGCCATATGAGTTATGGTATGGGAAACAGCCTAGCTTGACATTTATCAGGATCTGGGGTTGCGAGGCTTATGTCAAAAAGCTCGCCTCTGGGAAACTAGAGAGCAGATCTGACAAATGCATCTTTGTTGGTTACCCTAAGGAAACTAAGGGTTATTATTTCTACGATCCCAAGGAGAACAAGGTATTTGTTGCTCGGACGGCCATATTTCTTGAGAAGGAATATCTTCTGTAAGAGGCCAGTGGGAGAGAAATAAAGCTGGATGAGAATCCAGAAGAAGGACAAAGTAGTCAAGTGCAGTTGGATGAGCCTGAGCCAGTAGATCAGGTTATTGAACAACCTGAGGCTCAGATATCACGGGAACCGCGAAGATCGGGTAGGATCCGTCGACAGCCTGAGCGCTATGACGGAGTCTACATCATTGATAATGATGAACCCCTAACTTATGCGGATGCGGTCAGTGGACCGGAGTCAGCTAGATGGCTTGAAGCTATGCGAGCCGAGATGGACTCCATGTCAGATAACCAAGTCTGGGATTTGGTTGATCCGCCTCCGGGAGTAATCCCTATAGGCTGTAAATGGATCTTCAAGAAGAAGATTGACATGGATGGTAACGTGGTTACCTATAAAGGCAGGCTAGTTGCGAAAGGTTTCAAACAAATCTACGGGATAGATTATGATGAAACTTTCTCACCTGTAGCTATGTTTAAGTCTATTCGGATTCTTCTCGCGATAGCTGCATATTACGATTATGAGATCTGGCAGATGGATGTGAAAACAGCTTTCCTTAACGGAAATCTGGATGAGGATGTGTATATGACACAACCGGAAGGCTTCACTAATCCAGCAGATCGTCATAAAATATGCAAGTTAAAGAAGTCCATTTATGGACTTAAACAAGCATCAAGAAGCTGGAATATTCGTTTTGATGAATCAATCTCTGAGTTTGGTTTCATCAAGAACGAGGATGACCCGTGTGTTTATAAGAGGTTTAGTGGGAGCATAATTACATTCCTAATCCTCTACGTCGATGATATCTTGATCATTGGAAATGATATTCCTGAACTGCATGCTGTTAAAGCATGGTTAGGAAAATGTTTCCAGATGAAAGATTTAGGAGAAGCAGCCTATGTACTAGGTGTGAAGATCTACAGGGATAGATCTAAGAGGCTTCTCGGGTTGTGCCAGAGTACTTACATCGATAAGGTCCTGGAGAGATTCCATTTAGAGAATTCTAAACGTGGATATCTTCCAGTCAGACATGGTCTGAATCTTTCGAAGAGTCAGTGTCCACAAACACAGACTGAGAAAGATGAAATGGACAATACGCCTTATGCTTCGGCTATTGGATCCATTATGTATGCGATGTTGTGTACTCGCCCAGACGTCGCTTACGGGTTAAGCGTAACCAGTCGATTCCAAAGTAATCCAGGTTTGGCGCACTGGATTGCGGTCAAGAACATTTTAAAATATCTGCGGAGGACCAAAGATATGTTCTTGATATATGGTGGTCAGGAAGAACTCAGTATAGAGGGATATACTGACGCTTCGTTCCAGTCGGACCAGGATGATTTCCGATCGCAATCAGGCTATGTTTTTAGCTTGAATGGTGGAGCAGTGGTGTGGAAAAGTTTCAAACAGTCAACTGTTGCTGATTCCACAACAGAAGCCGAGTATGTTGCAGCCTCGGAAGCATCCAAGGAGGCAGTGTGGATTCGTAAGTTCGTGAGAGAACTTGGTGTCGTTCCTTCAAGTGCTGATCCTTTGGTTATCTTTTGTGATAACACTGGAGCAATCGCACAAGCAAAGGAACCACGGTCGCACCAGAAGTCCAAGCACATACAGAGACGGTTTCACTTGATCCGGGAGATCATAGATCGAGGCGAGATCAAAATATGCAAGGTTCATACAGATGACAATCTGGCAGACCCGCTTACCAAGCCTTTGGCGCAGCAGAAGCATGAGAAGCACTGTAATAATATGGGTTTGAGATTTCTCAACCATTAGATTAAGTGCAAGTGGGAGATTGTTGGGGTATGCCCTTAAGGCTAATGTTTGAGGCCTTGGGATTGTAAAAGTATCATGTAATAAACTCTTATGTTTATAAAAGGCATGGTTATTATTCAGGTTGTTACCTTGTCTGCTGTAATAAGTGTACTTCTGAATAATGTCTCAAAGCTGTTCAGCTAGGCTGACAGGCTATAAGTCCTTAGTCGAGATATCTTGGTGAACTTGAGACAGCCTTGATATGATTGAGACTAATATGAGTGCTAATCTTATAGGATGCTTCGAGCATGGAATAAGATGTAGACTCATGGGTACATTGGATGTACTGGACAGACCCTACTGGGATATTCCATTGCTTGTCACAATGTGAATGATCCTTGTATGCAACAAGTGGCACATGTCCTCTGACTTGAGATCACTTGTGTTTCTGAATGATGATTGTCATTGTCTTGAGGTAGTTCAATATCATTTGAAACATAATGATTATAGACTATCTTGGATGGTGAGCTTGAATCAGGTTAGGGCACTAGTGATAGACATAGGATTGCCGTCTCCTTGTTCAAGGAGTGTGATGTTCTAAGGGGCCCCCCCCCTATATGAGATGATTGAGGAAGTGTATGGCCATACCCAGATGACTATGTTCATCTGATCTAATCATGCTCATCGTATTGGAGTTACAAGCTTGACCCGCTTGTCCAATAAGAACATCCAGTGGCAAAGGACACATGTATGCCTTGTGAATTGAGTCACACTTGTGCTATGGTTTGGGAGTAGTCTTGGAAGACTCTTTCCTTTATATCGGGAGACAGTGATGTGTTGCTAGATACCCCTCACTGATCGTGATAACGTAAGTTATCGTTACCGACATTTAAAGGAAACCCTCAGGGTCGCACAATTTGATGATATGGCTTACTTAAGTCAGATCGTGTGGACTGGATTCTTTGAGTTCAGATTAAAGGGATTTAATCTCTGATTGTAAGTGAGATCTGGTCTGATCATGTTTGATTGATTAGGGCTTGAGATCGGTAAGCTTCGATCGAGAGAGATGATGCTAGATCGGAGAGATCAGGGGCATCAGGTGATGAATGGTTAGATCATGAGCCTTGGGGTTCAATATGGTCTAGACCACATGGCTTGAGCCATTTCGGTTTGGTTCATGAACCAAAGTCGATTGGAACGGTTTAACTTGAACCGGTTCACAATTGTGAACGCATGGTTCAATGCTCAAATGCGTTTGGGTTGGCTTGAGCGCATGGCTTGATGAGCTTCCATTTATGGAAAGTCATCAAGGCCGGTTTCACAAAAAACGCCTAAACGCATATGCGTTTGCTCTCTTCTCTTGAACGCCTTGGACTTTCGTTGAGGTGTGGTGGACGACGAGAAGGAGAGGTTGGGCAAGTGAAGCTCTCGGCAACAAGGAGGTTCATCATCCCCTTCCATTCGACAAGAAGGCTTGGGTGTCTTGCTAGCACAAGAGATCTCAAGGAAGTGAGCATCTTCATCTTGTGTGTGGACTTGTGGAGGAGACCTAAGTTGATCTCTTCTTCCAAACCGACTTCCAAGCATATGGCTATGGTATGATTTTCATCTCAACCTATTCAATCGGTTATAGTTGAACATATGGCATGCAAATGATTTTAAACCCTTGCTTCCGCTAGCATATTTTTCATTAGCGCCATGCTTAGGGTTTTTGCCCCCCAATTAGGGGTTCCTACACACAAGTGATCTCAAGTCAGAGGAAGTATGCCACTTGTTTGCATACAAGGATTATTCACATTGTGACAAGCAATTGAATATCCTAGTAGGGTCTGTCCAGTACATCCAATGTACCCATGAGTCTACATCTTATTCCATGCTCGAAGCATCCTATAAGATTAGAACACATATTAGTCTCAATCATATCAAGGCTGTCTCATGTTCACCAAGATATCTCGACTAAGGACAAAAGTGCATGTCAGCCAAGCTGAACAGCATTGAGACATTATTCAGAAGTATATGTATTGCAGCAGATAATATAACAACCTGAATAACAACCATTGCCTTTATAAACATAGAGTTTATACATGATACTGATATAATCCCAAGGCCTCAAACATTAGCCTTAAGGGCATACCCCAACAATCTCCCACTTGCACTTAATCTAATGGTTGAGAAATCTCAAACCCATATTATTACAGTGCTTCTCATGCTTCTGCTGCGCCAGAGGCTTTGTAAGCGGGTCAGCCAGATTGTCGTCTGTATGAACCTTGCAGACTTTGATCTCGCCACGATCAATGATCTCCCAGATCAAATGAAACCGTCTCTGTATGTGCTTGGACTTCTGGTGCGACCGTGGTTCCTTTGCTTGTGCGATTGCTCCAGTGTTATCACAGAAGATAACCAATGGATCAGCACTCGAAGGAACAACACCAAGTTCCTGAACGAACTTACGAATCCACACTGCCTCCTTGGATGCTTCTGAGGCTGCAACATACTCAGCTTCTGTTGTGGAATCAGCAACAATAGACTGTTTGAAACTTTTCCACACCACTACTCCTCCATTCAAGCTAAAAACATAGCCTGATTGCGATCAGAAATCATCCTGGTCAGATTGGAACGAAGCGTCAGTATATCCTTCAATACTGAGTTCTTCCTGACCACCATACACCAAGAACATATCTTTGGTCCTCCGCAGATATTTTAAAATGTTCTTGACTGCAATCCAGTGTGCCTTTCCTGGACTACTTTGGAATCGACTGGTCACGCTTAACCCATAAGCAACGTCTGGGCGAGTACACAACATCGCATACATAATGGACCCAATAGCCAAAGCATAAGGCGTATTGTCCATTTCATCTTTCTCAGTCTGTGTTTGTGGACACTGACTCTTTGAAAGATTCAGACCATGTCTGACTGGAAGATATCCTCTTTTAGAATTCTCTAAATGGAATCTCTCTAGGACTTTATCGATGTAAGTACTCTGGCACAGCCCGAGAAGCCTCTTAGATCTATCCCTGTAGATCTTCACACCTAATACATAGGCTGCTTCTCCTAAATCTTTCATCTGGAAACATTTTCTTAACCATGCCTTGACAGCATGCAGTTCAGGAATGTCGTTTCCAATGATCAAGATGTCATCGACGTAGAGGACTAGGAAAGTAAATACGCTCCCACTAAACCTCTTATATACACACGGGTCATCTTCATTCTTGATGAAACCAAATTCACTGATTGATTCATCAAAACGAATATTCCAGCTTCTTGATGCTTGTTTAAGTCCATAAATGAACTTCTTTAATTTGCATATTTTATGACGATCTGATGGATTTGTGAAACCTTCAGGTTGTGTCATATACACATCCTCATCCAGTTTTCCATTAAGGAAAGCGGTCTTCACATCCATCTGCCAAATCTCATAATCATAATATGCTGCTATCGTAAGAATAATCCGAATAGACTTGAACATAGCTACAGGAGAGATAGTTTCATCATAATCTATCCCGTAGATTTGTTTGAAACCTTTCACAACTAGCCTGCCTTTATAGGTAACCACGTTACCATCCATGTCAATCTTCTTCTTGAAGATCCACTTACAGCCTATAGGGATTACTCCCGGAGGCGGATCAACCAAATCCCAAACTTGGTTATCTGACATGGAGTCCATCTCGGCGCGCATAGCTTCAAGCCATCTCGCTGATTCCGGTCCACTGACCGCATCCGCATAAGTGAGGGGTTCATCATCAATGATGTAGACTCCGTCATAGCGCTCAGGCTGTCGACGGATCCTTCCCGATCTACGCGGTTCCCGTGATATCTGAGCCTCAGGTTGTTCAGTAACCTGATCTACTGGCTCAGGCTCATCCAACTGTGCTTGACTACTTTGTCCTTCTTCTAGATTCTCATCCAGCTTTATTTCTCTCCCACTGGCCTCTTGCAGAAGAAATTCCTTCTCAAGAAAAATAGCCGTTCGAGCAACAAATACTTTGTTCTCTTTGGGATCGTAGAAATAATAACCCTTAGTTTCTTTAGGGTAACCAACAAAGATACATTTCTCAGATCTGCTCTCTAGTTTCCCAGAGGCGAGCTTTTTGACATAAGCCTCGCAACCCCAGATCTTAATAAATGTCAAGCTCGGCTGTTTCCCATACCATAACTCATATGGAGTCTTTGAAACTGCCTTGGATGGCACTCGGTTTAGTACCTTTGCAGCTGTTTCCAGTGCAAATCCCCAAAAGGAGTAAGGTAAAGTAGCCTGACTCATCATAGAACGTACCATATCCAGTAAGGTTCTATTTCTCCTTTCGGACACACCATTCCATTGCGGTGTTCCTGGCGGAGTGAGCTGTGAGACAATCCCACACTCCTTCAGATAGTCAGTAAACTCATGACTCAAGTATTCTCCACCTCGATCTGAGCGAAGTGCCTTGATATTTCGGCCTAACTGATTCTGTACTTCATTCTTGAACTCTTTGAACTTGTCAAAAGATTCACTTTTATGTCTCATTAAATAGACATACCCGTATCTACTGAAATCATCAGTAAAGGTAATGAAGTATAGATAGCCACCTCTGGCATGTTTACTAAATGGCCCACACACATCACTGTGTATAAGGTCAAGTAAATCTGAAGCCCTTTGACCTTTATTAGAAAAAGGAGCTTTTGTCATTTTGCCCATTAAACAAGCTTTGCATGTATCAAGCTCCTCACAGGAGAATGATCCCAGCAGTCCATGATCATGCAACCGCTTAATGCGCTTCTTGTTTATATGGCCTAAACGACTATGCCATAACAAGGTGCTGTTATCAGCATACTTGGCTTTCTTATTATCAATTTGCTGTATAGAACATTCCATGTCCAACATGAATAACCCATTGTTAATTGACCCAGTAGCATAAACAATATTATCAAAAGAAATAACACACTTTGAAATATTGCATTCAAAGGAAAATCCTTTCCTGACAAGAGCAGGAATAGAGATAATATTTTTCATAATACTCAGAACAAAATAACAATTGTCCAGTTCTAATACAAGTCCAGATGGTAAAGAGATGTAATAAACTCCTACAGCAACAGCAGCAACCCGTGCCCTGTTTCCAACTCGTAGGTCCACCTCATGCTGTCCCACCTGTCTTCTTCTCTTGAGTTCCTATACATTTGAACAAATGTGAACTCCACATGCAGTGTCCAACACCCATGATATAGAAGAAGAAAACATGACCTCAGTCACAAAAATACCTGAGCTAGAAGCGGAAGAATTGCTTCCCTTCTTATCTCCTTGGAGCGCTTTACAGTCCTTTTTCCAGTGACCCAGCTGGCCATAGTGGAAACATCTGTATTCCTTCGACCGCTTAACCTTTTGCTTCAGAGCCTTGTTGTAGTTCTTGACAGGGGCTTTGCCCTTCTTCCCCTTCCTTTTGTTCCTTGCAGGAATCATCAAGACAGAGGATGAAGGCTTTCCCTTTAGAGTCTCCTCTGTAGTCAAGAGCATATTCAGCAACTCTGCCGGCGTACAGTCGATCTTGTTCATATTAAAATTAATGATGAACGGATCGAAAGAAGCCGGGAGAGACTGCAAAATAATATCTATAGCAAGCTCCTGATTGATGGTGTGTCCCAGTTTCTCTAGAGCCTCTTTGTGCCCAATCATCTTGAGCATATGAGCTCCCACTGGACTCCCTTCAGCCAGTTTGCTCTGAAAGAAAAGTTTAGTCAAATTGTAGCGTTCAGTCCTCACCTGTGCAGAATACAGCAACTTGAGGTTTGCTATAATTTCTATAGCAGAGAGATCCTCATGCTGACGCTGCAGCTGTGGCGTCATAGACGCAAGCATCAGGCAAGCAACATCAATGCTATCATTGACATGCTTCTCATAAGCTTCGCGAACCGCCCTTGCGGCGTTCGGAGTGGGTTGAGGTGGTATAGCCGTCTCGAGGACATACAGTTTCCTCTCAGCCTTAAGAACAATCTTAAGGTGTCCGTACCAGTCTGAGAAGTTTGGCCCAGCAAACTTCTCCCTTTCCAGTAGGGATCGCACATTGAAATTCGTGGTGTTCGTTGCTGCAGGTATCTACAACAATGCAAGAACAGGAAGGTCAGTATCAATGTTAGAATCAATCCAGGACTTAAGGAAGATTCTTTTCTCACTATTTTATCTGGCTGAAAAATCCAGCAAAACAGCCCGAAAGAGTAAATCTCTTTTAGTGAGATGGGATCCAGATTTCATACTTGGTCTCCGCGTCCCGCTCAGGCGAGATAAGTTGCACAGAGAGTACAAGCACTAATTTCTGGTAGGCAATCCTAGCCAATCGTCAACCCGTGCGATTCCCCTTCATCTGGGCGATCCAGCCGACTGTGCCAACTGAGTTGGTACAACACAATCTCTAACCCCACAGATGGCTACCTCCATATAGCTAACATATGCGCCATATGTAGCCTACATGGTCAAGCTGACCCAACCTACTCCCTGGACCACCACGTGCTATGCTGAGCAACGAGAAGCGATAAATCCCTTCCCTGTAACACGCAGGTGTAATCCCGCACCGTCTGAAGATAGATGGGCGTGCCCACTGAGTGGGTACAACACGGCCCCAACGATAGTCAGAACAGTGAGGTTTCGCGTCAGAAGGCTTACGAGCTTGATATTTTAGCGTTGGATTTTAACGGTCCTTTTATCTTCTCAACTATCATACAAATCCTATGGTGATAGCAGAAGATTAAATCATGCAGTTCTAATTATTTAAACAATAAATAGAAAGCATGCTGATCTTATGTGGTAAAAGCCCAACAAGCCTAGGTAAGACCTTAATTTAACTTAAGTCTTCACATGAGCTGTTCATGGGTCTTTTGCATTCTTCCGGCCCAAATCAGGGCCCAAGCGCTCACTGCAGCTCAGGTGCGCCCACCAGGTAAATGCGCCTGTCCTAGAGTCGTACCCTAGACCTCCCACCTAGTCAAGCCTCTGCTGCATGCGCCTCTGCCAAGTGTGCTCTGTGCTCATGTCTGATTAAAATTACACTTTAATCTATCTAGACATGATTGACACGCAGGTCAATTACACTTTATAAATTAAATAAAATGTGATGCACAGATCACAGTAAATAATTTACATTTATTAACCAGGCACGCAGGCCCTAGCACAGCACACATTAAAACGGGCAGCCCACATAAGATTAAATAAACATTCATCATGTATACAATCAACATGTGATCCAAACATGAAAATAAAATTTTGAAAACCCCATTGGCATCAATTTTATTTTCCTTATGTGCCCTACTACCTTACAACGGTCCATTACTAGGGATCCACTCATCAGTCCTAGTCAGATCCACTGCCCTTACATGCACCAAGTCCTAATTGACTTGAGTCGACCAAATGGTCAACCATGCATGGGCCAAGGGCTGAACGACCTCATGAGTTCTGGCAAGCGGGTGTGACCCCGGGCCTAACTCATGCGCGTTCACAGGTTGTCTCAACCAGACATCGCTACACGCCTGTCTGCAGTCGACCTATAGCCACCTCGTGCTTGCGCACAGGTGCCATCTGGTCGACCCATCTAGGCTGTCAGATAGTCTGATCAGACTGTTTGGATCTTAACTAGATGATGACTTCAACCCTAATAACCCATCTAAGGTTTTATAGCAGGCGCCGCTTAGATCTAATGGTAAGCGCGCAGATGATTTTTGTTTTAACGAAAAATAGTCAACCACAATATGAAACATGCGCCACCTTCATACATGCGCCAACATGAATATACAACATGTAATTTTTCGCATGTAACATATAGATCTATCTATGTTGCGCAAACATGGATCACAAAAGCATCAAGCAATCATAAAAACATGCATAAAACCTCACTCTGATACCAATTGAAAGTCCCCTAACATGGGGGCGAAACCCTAATAGGCGCATGTAGAGGATTTAACGCAGCGAAATAGGTTTCTAGATCGATGCATGCAGTATGATCAACTTTAAATTTTCATATACATGAGGATCGATTCTTACCAATGCCATTTCTTGGATGGCGTCTAGGAAGAAGAGAGTCGAATGCTTCTCCTCCAAATGGTGCGCACACAAGGTGATGTCGCCTACTCCTTTTTGATCCTTGTGCTAGCAAGGTTCTCCAAAGGTCCTTGTCGTATGGAAGGGAAGAGAAGACAACTTTGCTTGGCGAAACCTCTCCCTCGTCGTCTCAACTTCTCCTCTCGAAAATGTGTGTAGAGACCAAGCCAAAGAGGCGACAAGAGGCGTGAAAGAGAGAACGTGAGGCGTGCCCACGTTTAGAGACATGTTTTCTAAAAATAGAAAAATCTCAACTTGTGATGGGACCATGGGTTTACCCCAATCGCAAATTCCTCTCCTCTTGAACCATGCGCTCACTTGATGAGCCGGTTCAATTTGGTCTGGTTCAAAGACCAATTAACCCAAGCAATTTGGTCTAGATCACAATAAAACCCTAAGGCTCCAGATCTAACCGTTCATCTCTTGATGCTCCTGATCTCACTGATCTAGCATCCATTCTCTCGATCAAAGCTTACCGATCTCAAGCCCTAATCAATCAAACATGATCAGACCAGATCTCACTTACAATCAGAGTTTAAATCCCTTTAAACTGAACCCAAACAATTCAGTCCACACGATCTGACTTAAGTAAGCCATATCATCAAATTGTGCGACCCTAAGGGTTTCCTTTAAATGTCGGTAATGACAACTCACATTATCACGATGAGTGAGGGGTATCTAGCAACACATCACTGTCTCCCGATATAAAGGAAAGAGTCTTCCAAGACTACACCCAAACCACAGCACAAGTGTGAATCCACTTCACTAGACATACATGTTTCCTTTGCCACTGGATGTTCTTATTGGACAAGCGTGTCAAGCCTGTAGCTCCAATATGATGAGAATGATTAGATCAGATGAACATAGTCACCTGGGTATGGCCATACACTTTCTCAATCATCTCATCCAGGGGGCCCCTATAGAACATCACACTCCAAACTAGGAGACGGCAATCCTATATCTATCACTAGCACCCTAACATGACTCATGCTCATCATCCAAGATAGTCTATAACCATTATGTTTCAAATGATATTGAACTACCTCAAAACAATGCCAATCATCATTTAGAAACACAAGTGATCTCAAGTCAGAGGAAGTATGCCACTTGTTTGCATACAAGGATTATTCACATTGTGACAAGCAATTGAATATCCTAGTAGGGTCTGTCCAGTACATCCAATGTACCCATGAGTCTACATCTTATTCCATGCTCGAAGCATCCTATAAGATTAGAACACATATTAGTCTCAATCATATCAAGGCTGTCTCATGTTCACCAAGATATCTCGACTAAGGACAAAAGTGCATGTCAGCCAAGCTGAACAGCATTGAGACATTATTCAGAAGTATATGTATTGCAGCAGATAATATAACAACCTGAATAACAACCATTGCCTTTATAAACATATAGTTTATACATGATACTGATATAATCCCAAGGCCTCAAACATTAGCCTTAAGGGCATACCCCAACATTACGCCCAAGAAGGATGGTTCTTAGCGGATGTGTATTGGTTGCCGCGCAATTAATCGCATCACCGTCAAGTACCGCTTCCCCATCCCACGCCTCGATGACATGTTAGACCTCATTTCCGGCGCCTGTTGGTTTAGTAAGTTGGATCTCCGGAGCCTAGTTGAGATCAATTGATCAACCTAGTAGATGTTTAGTCTATTTTTGTTATTTGTTGGGAAATAAGAATCCAAGATCTACAAAATAAAGGTGAGGACTCCCCTACTTGGCACTGTGGGAAAGCGCAGTGGTACCGAAGGTCATGGGTTGAAGCAATAAATTGAAAAAGTATGTATCTATGTGGGTACATGCCATGAGAGAAATCATTTCACATAAACTCCGCTGTCCTTAGTGAATTCTTTCCAAATTAGAGGATATGAGTTCTATTGCATTGATTATGTGATCCGTGCACTCTAATCTCGTCACCAGAAAAATGGTGGTAATCGAGTTAGAGAATGTGAATGATGCAAAAAGAAATGAAAAAGTATGTATCTATGTGGGTACATGCTAAAAAAAAAAATATGAGTGGGAAAAGATCTTAGAAACCTAATTCCTATGAACAAAAGCATGATAGATTTGAACTGAAATTGGGTGAAATCATGAGATTGAAAATTCTATATATTGTACATGTTGTGAAGTTTTATTTGATCGAATTGTGGATCTAGAGGATTGAGTTATGATGATATGCTTATTTGAAGTTTTATAAATCAATTGATAGAATTTTTCATTGATGGGTTGTATTTTAGAAATTTATTGAGCATGAAAAGGTTATTCTTTTAATCAAATTTTGATTTCAAAATTATGATTTTTGCTTGAGGACAAGCAAAGTTTGAGCCTTATGTATTTTGAAGACACCAAAATATATAGTATATTTTGTATCATTTCAGACATCTGTTCATGCTAAATTGAGGATCTTTTGCTTGTTTTAATGATAAATTCATCGAATATTGCAAAGTCTACTTCTGTTTTGGTTTTTCTCAATTTTCAGGTAAAAAGGCACTATTTTAGAGAGTTTTCAAGCAAAATCAAATACATAGAAGAATTACCATCATCATGAGGAAATCACCCAAGAAATTTCACGCAAAACGGAGCAAGTTAGCATATTACGGCAGTGCCGTAATCCATTTTACGGTACCGTAATTTCAGACAGTACTATAAAATCCGAGCCCTGCCGTATTTTAAGGAGTTTGTAAAAAGAGAGTTCCTCGGATTTTATGGCACCGCCATAAACAATATTACGGTACTGTATTTCAGAGCACTTCAAAACAGAAACGTCACCCGATTTTACGGCACCACCGTAAAGGATTACACGGGCCGTATTTTCAAATCACTTCCGAACAGAAAGTTCCCTCGATTTTATGGTAGCACCGTAAACCAAATTACGGTGCTGTAATTCCCAGACGACATCAGAAAAGAAGACTCGAGCGATTTTACGGTAGTGCCGTAAACTATTCCACTACCGTAATTCCTGTTCTGAACGCGACGCCCAAGTCAACTTCGACGCCTGATTTTTGCGGAGAGGATTGCGGGCGATCCAGAACTCTAAATTGGATACCGTAAGAAGCAAAAGAGGAGCTTTTGACGAGAGGATTACAGAGAGACCAAAAGCCCCAATTTGCATCCATTGTCGAGGGAGAGATTGCGATTCATGCCACCGCCTAGGGTTTCGCCACCACGACTGATCCAAAGCACCTCCGGTTGTGATTTTCATATTGAAGCTTCGTCTGAAGAAGGAGACCACACACCATAAGTTTCACATTGAAAGGAGATCGATTGGAAGAGAAATCGAAGAAAGAGGAGGCGCCGACACTATTCATCGCTTTCAATTGCAAATTACGGCTGTGAAATACTTCACAGCCGTGCTGTATTTTCTAAACTTCTCTTTTCCTTCGATTTTTGATCTTCTAAAACTATGACTTATTGTAATTTCTTCACGATGCTAGCTTAAACTATTTTTGGGACATAGGGGAGTAATTCACCCGATTTTTAATGACTAGATGACTACTTCTTCACTATTTCGTTGTGTTTAATCTTAACATGATGATTTTGCTCTTGTGACAATTGTGCTTAGACTCTCTATAGTTCCATGTTACTAATTATGTTCTTAGAATTTTTGCTATTGACTAAAAGGTAATTGCTTGAGAATTTGGAACCCTAGAATTGCATGTTAGGAACCCTTCCTTAGGTTAGATCCTATTTGATCTGTTCTAGTAGAATAATTGCCATTATTATAATATGAATCTATAGATCGAGTCTATTTGTCAAACATGGAGATCTTGTGTGAAAGCAAGGATCGGAACGTTGGAGATCCATGAGTAAAACTAGTGTCGAAACTCGGATGCACGAAAGTGATCCTTGAGTTCCACTAGAGATTATCAACCAAGAATTCGGATGCACAAAAGTGATCCTTGAGTTCATTGTTTGATGATTTACTTATCTTCAGCGTTGGGATGAATCTTGCGCGAAAGCGAGGATTAATCCCCCTTTTCGGTTGTTTGCACGAAAGTGAAACAATTCTTTTATTAAGTAAATTACATCTTCATCATGATAAAATTGAACTGACGAAATCCTTATCATGTCTAGTCATAAAAGTTGAAGTGAACGAAACCCTCGTCCCAGCTTTTCTCTCTGATAATTCCGTTTTTAGTTTCCAATTGCTATTTTTCGCCAATTCGATTAGCCTAGATAGTAAGAAATCAATTATTCAGTACTTGATAACAAAGGTCTCTGTGGGATCGATATTTTCTTTATTACTTCGAGTATCCGTGCACTTGCGGACCCTACAAGTTTAGGGACAACAAATTTTTGGAGCTGTATCAGGGGGTGAGAGTTCCCTGTGCGCCAAATAAGTTTTGGCTGCGACACCTTAAATTAGTCGACCTACTTGTATCTATAAGTGTGTCCTTTCGGATCACATCAAGTTTTTGGCGCCGTTGCCAGGGACCTTAGTTTTGTCGATATTAAAGACGTTGAAATTATTGCTAGACTAGGATTAATTTATGTTCTATGTATCTGTTCTTCTCTGTTTTTTTGAGTTACTTAATCTGTCTGTTTTAGACTATACATGGAATTTAAATCCAATGGCAGAACAGAGATTACTTAGGGACTATGCTGTCCCTAGGCCACAAGAAATACACTCTAGTATTATCAAACCCAGCATTGAAGCCAATAATTTCGAGATTAATCATGCCTTCTTGACAATGATCCAGCAAAATCAATTTGGAGGAGATCCAATTGAAGATCCCTATCAACACTTACATCTTTTTCTTGAATATTGTGATACCATTAAGATTTATGGAGTTTCTGATGATGCATTAAAGCTAAGATTATTTCCTTTTTCTCTCAGGGACCGAGCACGATTTTGGCTACATTCTAGACCTACTGGTGCATTTACTACATGGGAACAACTATCAGATGCTTTTCTGATAAAATACTTTCCACCAAGTAAAACCATCTAATTGAGAAAACAAATCATAAACTTTGCACAGAGAGATGGAGAACCATTTAACAAGGCGTGGGAGCGGTTCAAAGATTTACTTCAGAAGTGCCCGTATCATAGCCTTGAAAATGGGACTTTAATCCATACATTATACTATGGTTTACTTATTGATACCCGCCTAATTGTTGATACTTCAGCAGGAGGAGCTATTATGAGTAAGACCGTGGAAGATGCATTTGTACTGTTTGAAGAAATGTCCTTAAACCATGACCAATGGAATTCTGAAGAAAGAATGTTACATGGTCATCATCATGGTAAGAATGAGAGTGAGGAATTGCAGACTCCAACTAAAGAGGTAAATTCTTTTAGTATAGAATCTTGGCTTGACAAGTTTATGGCTAATCAAACTCAAATTATGCAAAATCAAAACGAAAAAATATAAAATCTTCAGGGAATGGTTAACCAACTTGCTTTTCAGGTAGAATCTTTAACTACTCACGAGAACTTCATAGAAAATCAAACGCCTAATGAACATTGCAATGTTGTTGTCACTAGAAGTGGAAAGAAACTAGGTGAAACCAGAGGAAGGTTTGAAAACAATGAAAAAGAGTCTTATTGTGATGAGGAATTAGAATTGGAAAATTCCTCTAAACATGAGCAAACCCCACCTAGTTTAACACCTAAAAAGGGTGATGAACCAAGAGGGGATGTGCCATGTAAAGAAGAAAACTCTAAGTCTGATTTGCCTCCGCCATATAAGCCACTTATACCTTTTCCTCAAAGGTTAGTGCAGGAAAAACTAGACAAACAATTTGGGAAATTTTTAGATATCTTGAAAAAGCTTTACATTAATATTCCATTTATTGAAGCTTTATTGCAAATGCCTACATATGCTAAATTTTTAAAAGAGATTCTGTCTAATAAGAGGAAAATAAAAGACTATGGTAATGTGGCTTTAACTGAGGAATGTAGTGCCATTATACAAAAAAAATTGCCACCTAAGTTGAAGGATCCAGGTAGTTTCTCTATCCCTTGTTATATTGGTAGTATGGCTTTTTACCGAGCCTTATGTGATTTCGGAGCTAGTGTGAGTCTAATGCCATTATCTGTTTGCAGGAGGATGGACATGGGAGAGCTTAAACCAACTTCAATGTCTTTGCAGCTCGCCGATCGTTCTGTTAAAAATCCTGTGGGGATTCTAGAAGATGTGCCAGTTCAAGTAGGTAAGTATTTCATCCTTGCCGATTTTGTAGTTCTTGAGATAGAGGAAGATGCAAAAATCCCCATAATACTTGGTAGACCATTTTTAGCCACAGCAGGAGCACTCATTGATGTAAAAAATGGTAAGCTTTCTTTTAACATTGGGGGTGAAAAGATTGAGTATGACTTGTATAAAGCCTTGAAAAATCCTTTAAATTCTGAGTATTGTTGCAGTATACATGATGGAGATGACATTATTTATGATCTTAATGATTTGTTTGTTGAAACCTCTAATTATGATTCTGATTTTGTCATTAAGGAAGAAACCAATTCTGAAACTATTGAATTTCTAGATTGCAATACTTGTGATGAAAAAAAAAACTCCAAAAATAGAGCTTAAGCCTTTACCTGATAATCTTCGTTATGAGTTTCTTGGTCCTAATTCTACTTATCCAGTTATAGTTGATGCACAGCTTGGAAAAAGGGAAACAGAGTTGCTTCTCAAGGAATTAAGGATACACAAAAAGGTAATTGGGTATTCTATTGATGACTTGAAAGGAATTAATCCTTCTTTTTGTATGCACAGTGTCTTGATGGAAGAAGAACACAAGCCACATGCAGATTTCCAAAGAAGACTGAACCCCTCTATGAAAGAAGTTGTAAAAAAGGAAGTTCTGAAATTACTTGATGCAGGTATTATCTATCCTATCTCTGATAGTAAATGGGTAAGTCCTGTACATTGTGTTCCTAAGAAAGGAGGGATAACTGTCATGAAAAACAAAGATAACGAGCTAATTCCTGTTAGAACTGTTACTAGTTGGCGCATGTGCATAGATTATAGAAAATTGAATGCTGCTACTAGGAAAGACCACTTTCCTCTACCTTTTATCGATCAAATGGTTGAAAGACTAGCCAACCATTCTCATTTTTGCTTCTTATATGGATATTCTGGTTTTTTTCAAATTCCCATACATCCTGATGATCAAGAGAAAACCACTTTCACTTGCCCCTATGGAACTTTTGCATATAGAAGAATGCCTTTTGGTTTATTTAATGCTCCTGCCACATTTCAGAGATGCATGATGGCTATTTTTTCTGATTTTATTGAAGATTTTATGGATGTATTCATGGATGATTTCTCAGTATATGGTTCCTCCTTTGATAATTGTTTGGCTAACTTGTCTCGGGTTTTACAGAGATGTGAAGAAACTAACCTTGTGCTTAATTGAGAAAAATGTCATTTCATGGTTAAGCAAGGGATAGTTTTGGGACACTTAATCTCAGAAAGAGGAATTGAAGTAGACAAAGCAAAAATTGAAGTAATAGAAAAATTGGAGCCACCCGCTACTGTGAAGGAGGTCCAAAGCTTCCTCGGACATGCTGGATTCTACCGGCGATTCATCAAGGATTTCTCTAAACTTGCTAGACCTCTTACACATTTACTTTGTAAAGATGTTAAATTTTCTTTTGATGAGAATTATTTATCTACTTTTCAGGAATTGAAGAAAGCTTTGGTTTCAGCACCCATCATTCAGCCCCCAGATTGGGACTTACCATTTGAACTTATGTGTGACGCTAGTGATTATGCAGTAGGAGCAGTCTTGGGACAGAGAAAAGAAAAGAAACCTTATGTTATTCACTATGCCAGCAGAACTTTGGATGAGACTCAAAAAAATTACACTACCACTGAAAAGGAATTATTAGCTATAGTGTTTGCTTTTGATAAATTTAGATCATATTTGATTAATTCCAAGGTGGTAGTGTATACTGATCATGCAGCTGTATGATACTTGATGTAGAAAAAAGACACTAAGCCACGTTTGCTCAGATGGATCCTGCTTCTACAGGAATTTGATTTGGAAATTAAAGATAAAAAAGGATCAGAGAATTTTGTCGCAGATCATCTTTCAAGGATTGTAGTGAACACTGAAGAAAATGATGTAATTAATGACTCCTTTCCTGAAGAACAACTAATGACAGTCGAACAAATCAGAGCCCGTTAGTATGCTGACATTGTGAATTACCTTGTAGCCAATATCTTCCCTCCTGATTTGAATTTTCAAAGAAGGAAAAGATTCTTAGCTGAGGTAAAACACTATTTTTGGGATGAGCCTTATGTATTTAGAAGATGTGCAGATGGTATTTTCAGGAGATGTGTACCCGAAGAGGAAGTTGCAGACATACTGTTCCAATGCCATGGATCTTCTTATGGTGGGCATGCTAGTGCCGAGAAGACTGCCTTCAAAGTGTTGCAATCAGGATTTTATTGGCCCACAATATTTAAAGATGCTAGAAATCTTGTTTTATCCTGTGATAGATGTCAGAGGACAGACAACATTAACATAAGACATGAGATGCCGCTGTCTAATATTCTTGAGGTTGAGATATTTGATGTTTGGGGAATTGACTTCATGGGACCTTTTCCATCTTCTGGAGGTAACAAATATATTCTTGTAGCGGTAGATTATGTTTCAAAATGGGTTGAAGCTATTGCAGCCCCAACTAATGATTCCAGAGTTGTTGTCAAATTATTCAAAAAAATTATCTTTCCAAGGTTTGGGACCCCACGAGTTGTGATTAGTGATGGAGGCTTGCATTTCATAAAACACAAGTTTTCTGCCTTACTAAAAAAATATGGGGTGAATCATAGAGTGGCGACACCTTATCATCCTCAAACAAGTGGACAAGTTGAAATATCAAATAGAGAAATAAAAGGGATTTTGGAGAAGACAATTTCACGCACAAGGAAAGATTGGGCATTTAAACTTGATGATGCATTGTGGGCATACGGGACAGCTTTCAAAACACCAATTAGGATATCTCCTTATCAATTAGTTTATGGCAAATCTTGTGATCTCCCTGTAGAACTCGAACATAAGGCATTCTAGGCAATCAAAGCATTAAACTTTGATTTAAAGAATGCGGGAGAAAAAAGAAGACTACAGTTGAATGAGTTAGATGAGATCAGACTTTCAGCTTATGAAAATACAAAAATTTATAAGGAAAGAACCAAAAGATGGCATGATCGACATATTTTTAGAAGGGATTTCCAACTAGGTGACTTTGTTCTTTTATTCAATTCTAGATTGAGACTTTTTCCTGGAAAACTTAAGTCTCGATGGTCTGGGCCTTTTTAGGTAAAGAAAGCCTATCCATACGGAGCCGTGGATATATGGAGTGAAGAAACAGGAGAATTCAAGGTTAATGGTCAGAGACTTAAACACTATTATCAAGAAGAGCGAGTTGAAGAAAAGGAGAGTTTTTATTTGGATGAACCACTATCAAATCTGAGTGTTAAAGGGCCAAGCTAAAGACCTTTAAATTAGCGCTTCTTGGGAGGCAACCCAAGCTTTCTAGCATTAATTTTTATTTTTAAGAAGAAGCATGGCGAGGAAGAAAACTCGACTCAAAGGGTTGACAAAATTTTGTAAGTATCCCCTTCCATTCACCTTTTGGATTTCATCATTGACTCTTATTTTTGTGTCTACCACCACTACTTCATCTACATGAAAATATTTTGATTAATGTGATATGTGATCATGTTTTGAGACGTGATTGATGATTTTTGATGATGAATGAACTCAAATCCATGATTAGAGATATAGCCCCATCATGTTAAATTTTTTTCTTCAATACATATTTGTCTATTGAAATATGAAATTAGTTGATGCATAAAATTTTGGATGGAGGTATTGTTTGAAGAATAAAATCTAAAAGTGAGACTTTTCTTTTGAATAAAATGAGTATATGAGTATGATTTATGAATTGAGATCAATTGATCAACCTAGTAGATGTTTAGTCTATTCTTGTTATTTGTTGGGAAATAAGAATCCATGATCCACAAAATAAAGGTGAGGACTCCCCTACTTGGCACTGTGGGAAAGCGCAGTGTTACCGAAGGTCATGGGTTGAAGCAATAAATTGAAAAAGTATGTATCTATGTGGGTACATGCCATGAGAGAAATCATTTCACATAAACTCCGCTGTCCTTAGTGAATTCTTTCCAAATTAGAGGATATGAGTTCTATTGCATTGATTATGTGATCCGTGCACTCTAATCTCGTCACCAGAAAAAAGGTAGTAATCGAGTTAGAGAATGTGAATGATGCAAAAAGAAATGAAAAAGTATGTATCTATGTGGGTACATGCTCAAAAAAAAATATGAGTGGAAAAAGATCTTGGAAACCTAATTCCTGTAAACAAAAGCATGATAGATTTGAACTGAAATTGGGTGAAATCATGAGATTGAAAATTCTATTTATTGTACATGTTGTGAAGTTTTATTTGATCGAATTGTGGATCTAGAGGATTGAGTTCTAAAGATGATATGCTTATTTGAAGTTTTATAAATCAATTGATAGAATTTTTCATTGATGGGTTGTATTTTAGAAATTTATTGAGCATGAAAAGGTTATTCTTTTAATCAAATTTTGATTTCAAAATTGTGATTTTTGCTTGAGGACAAGCAAAGTTTGAGCCTTATGTATTTTGATGACACCAAAATATATAGTATATTTTGTATCATTTCAGACATCTTTTCATGCTAAATTGAGGATCTTTTGCTTGTTTTCATGATAAATTCATCGAATATTGCAAAGTCTACTTCTGTTTTGGTTTTTCTCAATTTTCAGGTAAAAAGGCACTATTTCAGAGAGTTTTTAAGCAAAATCAAATACATAGAAGAATTACCATCATCAAGAGGAAATCACCCAAGAAATTTCACGCAAAACGGAGCAAGTCAGCATATTACGGCAGTGTCGTAATCCATTTTACGGTACCGTAATTTCAGACAGTACCGTAAAATCCGAGCCCTGCCGTATTTTGAGGAGTTTGTAAAAAGAGAGTTCTTTAGATTTTACGGCACCGGCGTAAACAATATTACGGTACCATATTTCAGAGCGCTTCCGAACAGAAACTTCGCCCGATTTTACGACACCACCTTAACGATTACACGGGTCATATTTTTCGATCACTTCCGAACAGAAAGTTTCCTCGATTTTACAGCAACATCGTAAACCAGATTACGGTGCCGTAATTCCCAGACGACATCAGAACAGAAGACTCGAGCGATTTTATGGCAGTGCCGTAAACTATTCCACTGCCATAATTCCTGTTCTGAACGCGACGCCGAGGTCAACTTCGACGCCTGATTTTTGCGGAGAGGATTGCGGGCGATCCAGAACTCTAAATTGGATACCGTAAGAAGCAAAAGAGGAGCTTTTGACGAGAGGATTATAGAGAGACCAAAAGCCCCAAATTGCATCCATTGTCGAGGGAGAAATTGTGATTCACGCCGCCGCCTAGGGTTTCACCGCCGTGACCGATCCAAAGCACCTCCAGCCGTGATTTTCATACTGAAGCTTCATCTAAAAGCTTCGTCTGAAGAAGGAAACCACACACAAAAAGTTTCAGATCGAAAAGAGATCGATTGGAAGAGAAATCGAAGAAAGAGGAGGCATCGACACTGTTCATCGCTTTCAATTGCAAATTATGGCTATGAAATACTTCACAGCCGTGCTGTAACTTTCTAAACTTCTCTTTTCCTTCAATTTTTGATCTTCTGAAACCATGGCTTATTGTAATTTCTTCACGATGCTAGCTTAAACTATTTTTGGGACATAAGGGAGTAATTCACCCGATTTTTAATGACTAGATGACTACTTCTTCACTATTTCGTTGTGTTTAATCTTAACATGATGATTTTGCTCATGTGACAATTGTGCTTAGACTCTCTATCATTCCATGTTACTAATTATGTTCTTAGAATTTTCGCTATTGACTGAAAGGTAATTGCTTGAGAATTTGGAACCCTAGAATTGCATGTTAGGAACTCTTCCTTGGGTTAGATCCTATTTGATCTGTTCTAGTAGAATAATTGCCATTATTATAATATGAATCTATAGATCGAGTCTATTTGTCAAACGTGGAGATCTTGTGCGAAAGCAAGGATCAGAACGTTGGAGATCCAGGAGTAAAACTAGTGTCGAAACTCGGATGCACGAATGTGATCCTTGAGTTCCACTAGAGATTATCAACCAAGAATTCGGATGCACGAAAGTGATCCTTGAGTTCATTGTTTGATGATTTACTTATCTTCAGCGTTGGGATGAATCTTGCGCGAAAGCGAAGATTAATCCCTGCTCGGTTGTTTGCACGAAAGTGAAATAATTCTTTTATTAAGTAAATTACATCTTCATCATGATAAAATTGAACTGACGAAATCCTTATCATGTCTAGTCATAAAAGTTGAAGTGAACGAAACCCTAGTCCCAGCTTTTCTCTTTGATAATTCCGTTTTTAGTTTCCAATTGCTATTTTTCGCCAATTCGTTTAGCCTGGATAGTAAGAAATCAATTATTCAGTACTTGATAACGAAGGTCTCTGTGGGATCGATATTTTCTTTATTACTTCGAGTATTCGTGCACTTACGGACACTACAAGTTTAGGAACAACAAGTTTTTGGAGCCGTATCAAGGGGTGACAGTTCCCTGTGTGCCAAATAAGTTTTGGCTGCGACACCTTAAATTAGTATACCTACTTGTATATATAACTGTGTCCTTTCGGATCACATCAAAAACTCACTTGCGGATCTGTACTTATTCGTGGGATTATAAGGAGTTTAGACGTGGCAGAGAGACTCCAGTCTGACCGCGCGTCAGACCCTTTCGGTTGAGAATTTATCCACTCCGTTGTGTTGGGGTATGCCCTTAAGGCTAATGTTTGAGGCCTTGGGATTATTTCAGTATCATGTATAAACTCAATGTTTATAAAGGCAATGGTTGTTATTCTGGTTGTTGCATTATCTGCTGCCATATGTATACTTCTGAATAATGTCTCAATGCTGTTCAGCTTGGCTGACATGCAGTATTGTCCTTAGTCGAGATATCTTGGTGAACATGAGACAGCCTTGATATGATTGAGACTAATATGTATTCTAATCTTATAGGATGCTTCGAGCATGGAATAAGATGTAGACTCATGGGTACATTGGATGTACTGGACAGACCCTACTTAGGATATTCAATTGTTTGTCACAATGTGAATAATCCTTATATGCAAACAAGTGGCATACTTCCTCTGACTTGATATCACTTGTGTTTCTAAATGATGATTGGCATTGTTTTGAGGTAGTTCAATATCATTTGAAACATTTGGTTATAGACTATCTTGGATAATGAACATGAGTCATGTTAGGGCGCTAGTGATAGATATAGGATTGCCTTCTCCTTGTTTGGAGTGTGATGTTCTAAAGGGGCCCCCTGGATGAGATGGTTGAGAAAGTGTATGGCCATACCCAGATGACTATGTTCATCTGATCTAACCACTCTCATCATATTGGAGTTACAGGCTTGACATGCTTATCCAATAAGAACATCCAGTGGCAAAGGAAACAAGTATGCCTAGTGAATTGAATTCACACTTATGCTATGGTTTGGGTGTAGTCTTGGAAGACTCTTTCCTTTATATCGGGAGACAGTGATGTGTTGCTAGATACCCCTCTCTGTTCGTGATAACGTAAGTTGTCGTTACCGACATTTAAAGGAAACCCTTAGGGTCGCACAATTTGATGATATGGCTTACTTAAGTCAGATCGTGTGGACTGAATTGTTTTGGTTCAGTTTAAAGGGATTTAAACTCTGATTGTAAGTGAGATCTGGTCTGATCATGTTTGATTGATTAGGGCTTGAGATCGGTAAGCTTCGATCGAGAGAAATGATGCTAGATCGGTGAGATCAAGAGCATCAAGAGATGGATGGTTAGATCTTGAACCTTTTGGTTCAATATGATCTAGGACAATGCTTGGTTTAATTTGGTCTTTGAACCAAATTCAATGAACCGGTTCACTTAATGTGAGCGCATGGTTCAAGGGGAGAAGAGAAGCGATCGGTTCACTTGGGGTGAACGCATGGGGGATCGCATGATCGCATGAACGTTGAGGGTTTACTATTTTTGGAAGTCATGCTTTCCAAAATAGTCTTCACGCCTCCACGTTCGAGAGCATTGCTCTATACTCGCCTCTCATCTTTCGTGTTGTGAAGCTCTTCTTCACGCCAAGAAGAATTCGACAAGCCAAGAGATCTCATCCCTTCACTCGATCAGGAGACTTGGAAATCCTTGCTAGCACAAGGAACGACAAGGAGAAGCCTCTCTCATCTTGTGTGCGCATGCTTTGGAGGAGAGCCGCATCGTTCTCTGCTTCCAAGTAGCCATCCAAGCAATGGCATCGGTATGATCTTGTGTTGATCTTTACAAAGTTTTAAGTTGATCATATATTTGCATACCAATCGATCTTGTAGGAAACCCTAGATTCCGCTTTGCGATTTTATATATATGTGCATATTAGGGTTTCCCCACCCCTTTATCGACTTTCAATTGGTATCAGAGCAAGGTTCTGGTATGTTATATGATTGCTTAATGTGTGATCCTTGTTTGCGTTTGTTTAGATCTAGAGTTTACATGCGATATTACATGCTAGTTATTAGATGTTGGCGCATGTATGATGTTTACTTGTTGCCGCATGCTAAAGATTTTTGTCAAAAACTTATCTTGCGCGCATCCACTAGATCTATAAGCGCCTGCTTTAAAAACTTAGATGGGTTATTAGGGTTGAAGTCGTTGTCCTGTCTAGACCCAACAGTCTGATCAGACTATCTGACAGCCTAGATGGGTCGACCAGATAGCACCTATGCGCAAGCATCAGGTGGCTACAGGTCAACTGCAGAAGGGCGTGTAGCGATGTCTGATTGAGACAACCAGTGAACGCTCATGATTAAGGCCCGGGGTCACACCCGCTTGCCAGAACTCATGAGGGACGTTCAGCCCTTAAGGCATGCATTGTTGACCATGAGGTCGACTCAAGTCGGTTATGACTTGGTGCATGCAAGGGCAGTGGGTCTGACTAGGTCTGATGAGTGGATCCCTATTAATGGACCATTGTAAGGTAGTAGGGCTCATAAGGAAATAAAATTGATGCCAATGGGATTTTCGAAAATTTTATTTTCCTGTTTGGATCACATGTTGTTTGTATAACATGAATGAATGTCTATTTCATCTTATGTGGGCTGCCCAATTAATGTGTGCTGTGCTGGGGCCTGCGTGCCTGGATTAAATTGTAAATTTTATTGTGATATGCGCATCACATTTTAATTAATTTATAAAGTGTAATTGACCTGCGTGTCAATCATGTCTAGATAGATTAAATTGTAATTTAATCAGACATGAGCACAGAGAACACATGGCAGAAGCACTTGCAGCAAGTGGCTTCACCAGTGGGAGGTCTAGAGTTCGACTCTAGGACAGGCGCATACTACCTAGTGGGTGCATCTGAGCTGCAGAGGGCGCTTGGGGCTGGGCCAGATGGATTTGCAAAAAGACCCATGAAGAGCTCAAGTGAAGACTTAAGTTAAATTAAGGTCTTACTTAGGCTTAATGGGCTTTTACCACATAAGATCATCATGCTTTCAATTTACTATTTAAGTAATTTAGTAACTGAATGATTTATTCTTCTGCTATCACCATAGGATTGGTATGATAGTAAGAAGATAAAAGGACTGTTAAAATCCAACGATGAATATCAAGCACGTAAGCCTTCTGACGCGAAACCTCACTGTTCTGACTATCGTTGGGGCCGTGTTATACCCACTCAGTGGGCACGCCCATCTATCTTCAGACGATGTGTGATTACACCTGCGTGTTACAGAGAAGGGATTTATCGCTTCTCGTTGCTCAGCATAGCACGTGTGAAGGAAACCCTAAACATTAGGGGTTGAAACCCTAAACATGCGCATCTAGCATGCATAGCGGAAAAAGGGCTTCAAGTAGATCGCATATGAACTATATAATCAACATGAAGCTATGAGTTGAGATCTATACCATAGCCATAAGGTTGGAGGTCGGCTTGGAAGAAGAGAGCAAACTTGATCTCCTCCGAAAGTTCACACACAAAGGTGATGAAGACTCCTCACTTGCGCACCTCTTGTGCTAGCAAGAATGCCAAGATGTCTTTGATCGAGTATAGGAAAGAGATGAAGACTTCTTTGCTTGGCCGATCCTTTCTCCAAGATGTCGTCTCCTTCACCAATGTCTCGTCACGAGAGCAAGCGAAGGCCGAGAGTGAATGGAGCGTTCACTTGTCATTTGCGTTCAAGGAGACATGCGCTTATGACTTTCCAAATTAGGAAAAAACATTAAGCCATGCGTTCAAGATCTCTAAACCGATCTTAAACTCCACAAAACGCCTTAAACAATTAACCATGCGTTCAAGCCCTTGAACCGGTTCAAAGCAAATGTGTTTGGACCAAAAGCCAAACCAAACCGGCCCAAGCCAAATCGGTCTAGATCAACCAAACCCTAAGGTTTCCAATCTAACCGTTCATCTCATGATGCTCTTGATCTCACCGATCTAGCATCATCTCTCTCGATCGAAGCTTACCGATCTCAAGCCCTAATCAATTAAACATGATCAGACCAGATCTCACTTACAATCAGAGATTAAATCCCTTTAAACTGAACCGAAACAATTCAGTCCACACGATCTGACTTAAGCAAGCCATATCACCAAATTGTGCGACCCTAAGGGTTTCCTTTAAATGTCGGTAACGATAACTTTCGTTATCACGACCAGTGAGGGGTATCTAGCAACACATCACTGTCTCCCGATATAAAGGAAAAAGTCTTCCAAGACTACACCCAAACCATGGCACAAGTGTGACTCAATTCACAAGGCATACATGTGTCCTTTGCCACTGGATGTTCTTATTGGACAAGCGGGTCAAGCTTGTAACTCCAATACGATGAGCATGATTAGATCAGATGCACATAGTCATCTGGGTATGGCCATACACTTCCTCAATCATCTCATATAAGGGGGGCCCTTTAGAACATCACACTCCTTGAACAAGGAGACGGCAATCCTTTATCTATCACTAGTGCCCTAACCTGATTCAAGCTCACCATCCAAGATAGTCTATAATCATTATGTTTCAAATGATATTGAACTACCTCAAGACAATGACAATCATCATTCAGAAACACAAGTGATCTCAAGTCAGAGGACATGTGCCACTTGCTGCATACAAGGATCATTCACATTGTGACAAGCAATGGAATATCCCAGTAGGGTCTGTCCAGTACATCCAATGTACCCATGAGTCTACATCTTATTCCATGCTCGAAGCATCCTATAAGATTAGCACTCATATCAGTCTCAATCATATCAAGGCTGTCTCATGTTCACCAAGATATCTCGACTAAGGACTTATAGCCTGTCAGCCTAGCTGAACAGCTTTGAGACATTATTCAGAAGTACACTTATTACAGCAGACAAGGTAACAACCTGAATAATAACCATGCCTTTTATAAACATAAGAGTTTATTACATGATACTTTTACAATCCCAAAGGCCTCAAACATTAGCCTTAAGGGCATACCCCAACAATCTCCCACTTGCACTTAATCTAATGGTTGAGAAATCTCAAACCCATATTATTACAGTGCTTCTCATGCTTCTGCTGCGCCAGAGGCTTGGTAAGTGGGTCTGCCAGATTGTCATCTGTATGAACCTTGCATATTTTGATCTCGCCTCGATCAATGATCTCCCGGATCAAGTGAAACCGTCTCTGTATGTGCTTGGACTTCTGGTGCGACCGTGGTTCCTTTGCTTGTGCGATGGCTCCAGTGTTATCACAGAAGATAACCAAAGGATCTGCACTTGAAGGAACGACACCAAGTTCTCTCACGAACTTACGAATCCACACTGCCTCCTTGGATGCTTCCGAGGCTGCAACATACTCGGCTTCTGTTGTGGAATCAGCAACAGTTGACTGTTTGAAACTTTTCCACACCACTGCTCCACCATTCAAGCTAAAAACATAGCCTGATTGCGATCGGAAATCATCCTGGTCCGACTGGAACGAAGCGTCAGTATATCCCTCTATACTGAGTTCTTCCTGACCACCATATATCAAGAACATATCTTTGGTCCTCCGCAGATATTTTAAAATGTTCTTGACCGCAATCCAGTGCGCCAAACCTGGATTACTTTGGAATCGACTGGTCACGCTTAACCCGTAAGCGACGTCTGGGCGAGTACACAACATCGCATACATAATGGATCCAATAGCCGAAGCATAAGGCGTATTGTCCATTTCATCTTTCTCAGTCTGTGTTTGTGGACACTGACTCTTCGAAAGATTCAGACCATGTCTGACTGGAAGATATCCACGTTTAGAATTCTCTAAATGGAATCTCTCCAGGACTTTATCGATGTAAGTACTCTGGCACAGCCCGAGAAGCCTCTTAGATCTATCCCGGTAGATCTTCACACCTAGTACATAGGCTGCTTCTCCTAAATCTTTCATCTGGAAACATTTTCCTAACCATGCCTTAACAGCATGCAGTTCAGGAATATCATTTCCAATGATTAAGATATCATCGACGTAGAGGATTAGGAATGTAATCACGCTCCCACTAAACCTCTTATATACACACGGGTCATCCTCGTTCTTGATGAAACCAAACTCAGAGATTGATTCATCAAAACGAATATTCCAGCTTCTTGATGCTTGTTTCAGTCCATAAATGGACTTCTTTAACTTGCATATTTTATGACGATCTGATGGATTAGTGAAACCCTCAGGTTGTGTCATATACACATCCTCATCCAGATTTCCATTAAGGAAAGCTGTTTTCACATCCATCTGCCAGATCTCATAGTCGTAATATGCTGCTATCGCGAAAAGAATCCGAATAGACTTAAACATGGCTACAGGAGAGAAAGTTTCATCATAATCTAACCCGTAGATTTGTTTGAAACCTTTCGCTACTAGCCTGCCTTTATAGGTAACTACGTTACCATCCATGTCAATCTTCTTCTTGAAGATCCATTTACAGCCTATAGGGATTACTCCCGGAGGCGGATCAACCAAATCCCAGACCTGGTTATCTGACATGGAGTCAATTTCGGCTCGCATAGCTTCAAGCCATCTAGCTGACTCCGGTCCACTGACCGCATCCGCATAAGTGAGGGGTTCATCATTATCAATGATGTAGACTCCGTCATAGCGCTCAGGCTGTCGACGGATCCTTCCCGATCTTCGCGGTTCCCGTGATATTTGAGCCTCAGGTTGCTCAATAACCTGATCTACCGGCTCAGGCTCATCCAACTGTGCTTGACTACTTTGTCCTTCCTCTGGATTCTCATCCAGCTTTATTTCTCTCCCACTGGCCTCTTGCAGAAGAAACTCCTTCTCAAGAAATATGGCCGTCCGAGCAACAAAAACCTTGTTCTCTTTGGGATCGTAGAAATAATAACCCTTAGTTTCCTTAGGGTAACCGACAAAGATACATTTCTCAGATCTGCTCTCTAGTTTCCCAGAGGCGAGCTTTTTGACATAAACCTCGCAACCCCAGATCCTGATAAATGTCAAGCTAGGCTGTTTCCCATACCATAACTCATATGGCGTCTTTAAAACTGCCTTGGATGGCACTCGGTTTAGTACCTTTGCAGCTGTTTCCAGTGCAAAACCCCAAAAGGAGTATGGAAGAGTAGCCTGACTCATCATAGAACGAACCATATCAAGTAACGTTCTATTTCTCCTCTCGGACACACCATTCCACTGCGGTGTTCCTGGCGGAGTGAGCTGTGAGATAATCCCACACTCCTTCAGATAGTCAGTAAACGCATGACTCAGGTATTCACCACCTCGATCAGAACGAAGTGCCTTGATATTTCGGCCTAACTGATTTTGTACTTCATTTTTGAACTCTTTGAACTTGTCAAAAGATTCACTTTTATGTCTCATTAAATAGACATATCCATACCTACTGAAATCATCAGTAAAGGTAATGAAGTATTGATAGCCACCTCTGGCATGTTTACTAAAAGGCCCACACACATCACTGTGTATAAGGTCAAGTAAACCTGAAGTCCTCTGACCTTTGTGAAGAAAAGGAGACTTCGTCATTTTACCCATCAAACAAGCTTTGCATGTATCAATCTCCTCATAGGAGAATGATCCCAGCAGTCCATGTTCATGCAACCGCTTAATGCGCTTCTCGTTTATATGGCCTAAACGACTATGCCATAGCAAGGTGCTGTCATCAGCATACTTGGCTTTCTTATTATCAATGTTTTGTATAGAATTTTCCATGTCCAACATGTATAACCCATTGTTAATTGAACCAGTTGCATACACAATATTATCATGAGATAAAACACACTTTGAAATCTTGCATTCAAAGGCAAATCCTTTCCTGACAAGAGCAGGAATAGAGATAATATTCTTGGTAATACTGGGTACAAAATAACAATTGTTTAATTCTAATACAATGCCAGATGGTAAAGTAATGAAATAGTCTCCTACAGCAACAGCAGCAACCCGTGCCCCGTTTCCAACTCGTAGGTCTACCTCATGCTGTCCCACCTGCCTTCTTCTCTTGAGTTCTTGTACATTTGAACAAATGTGAACTCCACATGCAGTGTCTAACACCCATGAAATAGTAGAAGAAGATAACATGACCTCAGTCACATATATACCTGAGCCAGAAGCGATGCTTCCCCTCTTATCTCCTTGGAGCGCTTTACAGTCCTTTTTCCAGTGACCCAGCTGGCCACAGTGGAAACACCTGTTGTCCTTCGACCGCTTGACCTTCTGTTTCAGGGCCTTGCTGTAATTCTTGACAGGGGCCTTGCCCTTCTTCCCCTTCTTCTTGTTCCTAAAAGGAACCATTAAGACAGAGGTTGAAGGCTTACCCTTCAGAGTTTCCTCAGTTGTCAAGAGCATATTCAGCAACTCTGCCGGCGTACAATCGATTTTGTTCATATTAAAGTTAATGATGAACGCATCGAAAGAAGGCGGAAGAGACTGCAGAATAATATCTACAGCAAGCTCCTGGTTGACGGTATGCCCCAGTTTCTCCAGAGCCTCCTTGTGCCCAATCATCTTGAGCACGTGAGCTCCCACTGGGCTCCCTTCAGCCAGTTTGCTCTGAAAGAAGAGCTTCGTCAGATTATAGCGTTCTGTCCTCGCCTGTGCAGCATACAGCATCTTGAGGTTCGCTATAATTTCTATAGCCGACATATCCTCATGCTGACGCTGCAGCGGTGGCGTCATAGACGCTAGCATCAGGCAAGCGACATCAATGCTATCATTGACGTGCTTTTCGTAGGCATCCCGAACCGCCCTTGCGGCGTTCGGAGCGGGCTGCGGCGGTATCGCCGTCTCGAGGACATACAGTTTCCTCTCTGCCTTAAGAACGATCTTAAGGTGTCCAAACCAGTCAGAGAAGTTCGGCCCAGCAAACTTCTCCCTTTCCAGTAGGGATCGCACATTGAAGCTCATGGTGTTCGTTGCTGCAGGAATCTACAACAAGCAAGAACAGCAAGGTCAGTATCAATGTTTCAGAATCAATCCAGGACTTAAGAAAGATTCTTTTCTCACTATTTTGTCTGACTGAAAAATCCAGTAAACAGTCCGAAAGAGTAAACACTCTTTTAGTGAGATGGGATCCAGATTTCATACTTGGTCTCCGCGTCCCGCTCAGGCGAGATAAGATGCACAGAGATGACAAGCACTAGTTTCTGGTAGGCTGTCCCAGCCAATCGCCAACCCGTGCGATTCCCCATCATCTTGGCAATCCAGCAGACTGTGCCAACTGAGTTGGTACAACACAGTCTCTGATCCCAGAGATGGCTGCCTCCATGTGCTACCATATGCGCCACATATGTAGCCTACATGGTCAAGCTTACCCGACCTACTCCCTGGACCACCACGTGCTATGCTGAGCAACGAGAGGGGATAAATCCCAACTCTGTAACACGCAGGTGAAATCCAGCACCGTCTGAAGATAGATGGACGTGCCCACTGAGTGGGTTCAACACGGCTCCAACGATAGTCAGAAAGGTGAGGTTTCGCGTCAGAAGGCTTACGAGCTTGATATGTTAGCGTTGGATTTTAACGGTCTTTTATCTTCTTACTATCAGGCATGTCCTATGGCTATAGCAGAAGATAAACATAAATATGCAATTCTAATTATTAGCAATAAGTAGAAAGCATGATCTTATGTGGTAAAAGCCCATGAACCCTAGTAAGACCTTAAGATTACTTAAGTCTTCACTTGAGCTTCATTGCATCTCATCTGGTCCAACCCAGTGCCCTAGCGCCAAGAGCACCTCAGGTGCACCACCAGGTGAATGCCCCTCTTGGATGTGTGCCTTTGTTCTTGTCTAATCAAAGTACATTTGATCTATCTAGACAAGGTTGACTCGCAGGTCAACAACATATTATAAATTAAGTACAATGTGATTCGCAGATCACAAATTAATTTACAATTTTTAAGTCCAGGCACGCAGGCCCCAGCACAGCACACAATTGGGCAACCCACACAAGACTAAATAAACAAGCATATGGTTCAATCAACATGTGATCCAATCATCTTGAAATTAAAAGTTTTGAAAACCCCATGGCATCAATTTTAATTTCCTTATGAGCCCTACAACCTTACAATGGTCCATTGATGGGGATCCACTCATCCATCTAGTTAGATCCTTTGCCCTTGCATGCACCGAGTCCTAACTGACCCGAGTTGACCTAATGGTCAACCATGCATGCGCCAAGGGCTGAACTACCCCCATGAGTTTTGGCAAGCGGGTGTGACCCCGGGCCTAACTCAAGTGTGTTCAGTAGTGTCTCAACCAGACCTCGCTACACGCCCTAGATGCAGTCAACCTATAGCCACCTTGTGCTTGCGCATAGGTGCTATCAGGTTAACCCATCTGAGCTGTCAGATGGTCTGATCAGACTTGGATCTAACCTAGTGGTGACTTCAACCCCATCAACCCATCTAAGGGTTTAATGTAGTGGCACCTTAGATCTAATCAAGCGCGCAAGATGTAAGTTTTAGAAAAACCTTAGAACATGCGCTAACATCAAACAAAGTTGATAACCCTTAGATCTAAGGGGGTCCCCTTCAAGGGGGAGCGCAAACTTGAGGAGGTCCCCTTCAAGGGGGAGCGCATACATAGCCCATGATACAAGCGCAAGCTGCATGTTAGCATGATACAAGCGCAATTTACAAGTACATGTAACCATGCATCATGAAAGCAAAGCATCAAGTAAGCGCAACAAGCATGGATCACATAACACTTCTAGCAATCATATAGATCATATGGAGAGCCTCGCTCTGATACCAATTGAAGGAAACCCTAAACATTAGGGGTTGAAACCCTAAACATGCGCATCTAGCATGCATAGCGGAAAAAGGGCTTCAAGTAGATCGCATATGAACTATATAATCAACATGAAGCTATGAGTTGAGATCTATACCATAGCCATAAGGTTGGAGGTCGGCTTGGAAGAAGAGAGCAAACTTGATCTCCTCCGAAAGTTCACACACAAAGGTGATGAAGACTCCTCACTTGCGCACCTCTTGTGCTAGCAAGAATGCCAAGATGTCTTTGATCGAGTATAGGAAAGAGATGAAGACTTCTTTGCTTGGCCGATCCTTTCTCCAAGATGTCGTCTCCTTCACCAATGTCTCGTCACGAGAGCAAGCGAAGGCCGAGAGTGAATGGAGCGTTCACTTGTCATTTGCGTTCAAGGAGACATGCGCTTATGACTTTCCAAATTAGGAAAAAAACATTAAGCCATGCGTTCAAGATCTCTAAACCGATCTTAAACTCCACAAAACGCCTTAAACAATTAACCATGCGTTCAAGCCCTTGAACCGGTTCAAAGCAAATGTGTTTGGACCAAAAACCAAACCAAACCGGCCCAAGCCAAATCGGTCTAGATCAACCAAACCCTAAGGTTTCCAATCTAACCGTTCATCTCATGATGCTCTTGATCTCACCGATCTAGCATCATCTCTCTCGATCGAAGCTTACCGATCTCAAGCCCTAATCAATTAAACATGATCAGACCAGATCTCACTTACAATCAGAGATTAAATCCCTTTAAACTGAACCGAAACAATTCAGTCCACACGATCTGACTTAAGCAAGCCATATCACCAAATTGTGCGACCCTAAGGGTTTCCTTTAAATGTCGGTAACGATAACTTTCGTTATCACGACCAGTGAGGGGTATCTAGCAACACATCACTGTCTCCCGATATAAAGGAAAAAGTCTTCCAAGACTACACCCAAACCATGGCACAAGTGTGACTCAATTCACAAGGCATACATGTGTCCTTTGCCACTGGATGTTCTTATTGGACAAGCGGGTCAAGCTTGTAACTCCAATACGATGAGCATGATTAGATCAGATGCACATAGTCATCTGGGTATGGCCATACACTTCCTCAATCATCTCATATAAGGGGGGCCCTTTAGAACATCACACTCCTTGAACAAGGAGACGGCAATCCTTTATCTATCACTAGTGCCCTAACCTGATTCAAGCTCACCATCCAAGATAGTCTATAATCATTATGTTTCAAATGATATTGAACTACCTCAAGACAATGACAATCATCATTCAGAAACACAAGTGATCTCAAGTCAGAGGACATGTGCCACTTGCTGCATACAAGGATCATTCACATTGTGACAAGCAATGGAATATCCCAGTAGGGTCTGTCCAGTACATCCAATGTACCCATGAGTCTACATCTTATTCCATGCTCGAAGCATCCTATAAGATTAGCACTCATATCAGTCTCAATCATATCAAGGCTGTCTCATGTTCACCAAGATATCTCGACTAAGGACTTATAGCCTGTCAGCCTAGCTGAACAGCTTTGAGACATTATTCAGAAGTACACTTATTACAGCAGACAAGGTAACAACCTGAATAATAACCATGCCTTTTATAAACATAAGAGTTTATTACATGATACTTTTACAATCCCAAAGGCCTCAAACATTAGCCTTAAGGGCATACCCCAACAACGTGGTGGTCCAGGGAGTAGGTCAGGTCAGCTTGACCATGTAGGCTACATATTGAGCATATGGTAGCCATATGGAGGCAGCCATCTGTGGGATCAGAGACTGTGTTGTACCAACTCAGTTGGCACAGTCTGCTGGATTGCCCAGATGAAGGGGAATCGCACGGGTTGGCGATTGGCAGGGGTTGCCTACCAGAGATTAGTGCTTGTACTCTCTGTGCATCTTATCTCGCCTGAGTGGGACGCGGAGACCAAGTATGAAATCTGGATCCCATCTCACTAAAAGAGTTTCACTCTTTCGGACTGTTTTACTGGATTTTTCAGTCAGATAAAATAGTGAGAAAAGAATCATTCTTAAGTCCTGGATTGATTCTAACATTGATACTGACCTTGCTGTTCTTGCAATGTTGTAGATTACTGCAGCAACGAACACCACAGCGTTCAATGTGCGATCCTTACTAGAAAGGGAGAAGTTTGCTGGGCCAAACTTCTCAGACTGGTACGGACACCTTAAGATTGTTCTTAAGGCTGAGAGGAAACTGTATGTCCTTGAGACGGCAATGCCGCCTCAACCCGCTGCGAACGCCGCAAGGGCGGTTCGGGATGCTTATGATAAGCATGTCAATGATAGCATTGATGTCGCTTGCCTTATGCTTGCGTCTATGACGCCAGAGCTTCAGCGTCAGCATGAGGATTTATCTGCTATTGAAATTATAGCAAATCTCAAGATGCTGTATGCTGCACAGGCAAGGACTGAACGCTATAACTTGACAAAACTTTTCTTTCAGAGCAAACTGACTGAAGGGAGTCCAGTGGGAGCTCACGTACTCAAGATGATTGGGTACAAGGAGGCTCTAGAGAAACTGGGACACACCATCAATCAGGAGCTTGTTGTAGACATCATCCTGCAGTCTCTCCCGGCCTCTTTCGATCCATTCATCATTAATTTTAATATGAACAAGATCGATTGTACGCCAGCGGAGTTACTGAACATGCTCTATACTACAGAGCAGACTCTTGAAAAGGGAAAGCCTTCATCCTCTGTCTTGATGATTCCTTCCAGGAACAAGAAGAAGGGGAAGAAGGGCAAAGCCCCTGTCAAGAGCTACAACAAGGCTCTGAAACAAAAGATCAAGCGGTCGAAGGAATACAGATGTTTCCATTGTGGCCAGCTGGGTCACTGGAAGAAGGACTGTAAAGCGCTCCAAGGAGACAAGAAGGGAAGCAAGCCTTTCGCTTCTGGCTCAGGTATTTTCGTGACTGAAGTCATGGTATCTTCTTCTTCTATTTCATGGGTGTTGGACACTGCATGTGGAGTTCACATTTGTTCAAATGTACAGGAACTCAAGAGAAGAAGACAGGTGGGACAGCATGAGGTGGACCTACGAGTAGGAAACGGGGCACGGGTTGCTGCTGTTGCTGTAGGACAATATAACATCGCTTTACCATCTGGTCATGTATTAGAACTGGACAATTGTTATTTTGTACCAAGCATAACTAAGAATATTATCTCTATTCCTGCTCTTGTCAGGAAAGGGTTTTCCTTTGAATGCAAAACTTCAAAGTGTTATATTTCTTTTGATAATATTGTTTATGCTACTGGGTCGATTAACAATGGGTTATTCATGTTGGACATGGAATGTTCTGTACAACAAATTGATAATAAGAAAGCCAAATATGCTGATGACAGCACCTTGCTATGGCATAGTCGTTTAGGCCACATTAACAAGAAGCGCATTAAGCGGTTGCATGAACATGGACTGCTGGGATCATTCTCCTATGAGGAGCTTGATACATGCAAAGCTTGTTTAATGGGTAAAATGACGAAGTCTCCTTTTTCTAATAAAGGTCAAAGGGCTTCAGGTTTACTTGACCTCATTCACAGTGATGTGTGTGGGCCATTTAGTAAACATGCCAGAGGTGGCTATTCATACTTCATTACCTTTACTGATGATTTCAGTAGGTATGGTTATGTCTATCTAATGAGACATAAAAGTGAATCTTTTGACAAGTTCAAAGAATTCAAAAATGAAGTACAAAATCAGCTAGGCCAAAATATCAAGGCACTTCGCTCAGATCGAGGTGGAGAATACTTGAGTCGAGAGTTTACTGACTATCTGAGGGAGTGTGGGATTATCTCACAGCTCACTGCGCCAGGAATACCGCAATGGAATGGTGTGTCCGAGAGGAGAAATAGAACCTTACTGGATATGGTTCGTTCAATGATGAGTCAGGCTACTCTACCTTACTCCTTTTGGGGATTTGCACTGGAAACAGCTACAAAGGTACTAAACCGAGTGCCATCCAAGGCTGTTTCAAAGACTCCATATGAGTTATGGTATGGGAAACAGCCGAGCTTGACATTTATTAAAATCTGGGGTTACGAGGCTTATGTCAAAAAGCTCGCCTCTAGGAAACTGGAGAGCAGATCTGATAAATGTATCTTTGTCGGTTACCCTAAAGAAACAAAGGGTTATTATTTCTACGATCCCAAGGAGAACAAAGTATTTGTTGCTCGAACGGCTATTTTTCTTGAGAAGGAATTTCTTCTGCAAGAGGCCAGTGGAAGAGAAATAAGGCTGGATGAGAATCCAGAAGAAGGACAAAGTAGTCAAACTCAGTTGGATGAGCCTGAGCCAATAGAACAGGTTATTGAACAACCTGAGGCTCAGATATCACGGGAACCGCGAAGATCGGGAAGGATCCGTCGACAGCCTGAGCGCTATGACGGAGTCTACATCATTAATGATGAACCCCTCACTTATGCGGATGCGGTCAGTGGACCGGAATCAGCGAGATGGCTTGAAGCTATGCGAGCCGAGATGGACTCCATGTCAGATAACCAAGTCTGGGATTTGGTTGATCCGCCTCCGGGAGTAATCCCTATAGGCTGTAAGTGGATCTTCAAGAAGAAGATTGACATGGATGGTAACGTGGTTACCTATAAAGGCAGGCTAGTTGCGAAAGGTTTCAAACAAATCTACGGGATAGATTATGATGAAACTTTCTCTCCTGTAGCCATGTTCAAGTCTATTCGGATTATTCTCGCGATAGCAGCATATTATGATTATGAGATCTGGCAAATGGATGTGAAGACCGCTTTCCTTAATGGAAAATTAGAAGAGGATGTGTATATGACACAACCTGAAGGTTTCACCAATCCATCAGATCGTCATAAAATATGCAAATTAAAGAAGTCCATTTATGGACTTAAACAAGCTTCAAGAAGCTGGAATATTCGTTTTGATGAATCAATCTGTGAGTTTGGTTTCATCAAAAATGAAGATGACCCGTGTGTATATAAGAGGTTTAGTGGGAGCGTGATTACTTTCCTAGTCCTCTACGTCGATGATATCTTGATCATTGGAAACGATATTCCTGAACTACATGCGGTTAAGGCATGGTTAAGAAAATGTTTCCAGATGAAAGATTTAGGAGAAGCAGCCTATGTATTAGGTGTGAAGATCTACAGAGATAGATCAAAGAGGCTTCTCGGGCTGTGCCAGAGTACTTACATCGATAAAGTCCTGGAGAGATTTCATTTAGAAAATTCTAAAAGAGGATATCTTCCAGTCAGACATGGTCTGAATCTTTCAAAGAGTCAGTGTCCACAAACACAGACTGAGAAAGATGAAATGGACAATACGCCTTATGCTTCGGCTATTGGGTCCATTATGTATGCGATGTTGTGTACTCGCCCAGACGTCGCTTACGGGTTAAGCGTGACCAGTCGGTTCCAAAGTAATCCAGGGAAGGCACACTGGATTGCAGTCAAGAACATTTTGAAATATCTTCGGAGGACCAAAGATATGTTCTTGATATATGGAGGTCAGGAAGAACTCAGTATTGAAGGATATACTGACGCTTCATTCCAATCTGACCAGGATGATTTCCGATCGCAATCAGGCTATGTTTTTAGCTTGAATGGAGGAGCAGTGGTGTGGAAGAGTTTCAAACAATCAATTGTTGCTGATTCCACAACAGAAGCCGAGTATGTTGCAGCCTCGGAAGCATCTAAGGAGGCAGTGTGGATTCGTAAGTTCGTTCAAGAACTTGGTGTTGTTCCTTCGAGTGCAGATCCATTGGTTATCTTCTGTGATAACACTGGAGCAATAGCACAAGCAAAGGAACCACGGTCGCACCAGAAGTCCAAGCACATACAAAGAAGGTTTCACTTGATCCGGGAGATCATAGATCGAGGAGAGATCAAGATCTGTAAGGTTCATACAGATGACAATCTAGCTGACCCGCTTACAAAGCCTCTGGCGCAGCAGAAGCATGAGAAGCACTGTAATAATATGGGTTTGAGATTTCTCAACCATTAGATTAAGTGCAAGTGGGAGATTGTTGGGGTATGCCCTTAAGGCTAATGTTTGAGGCCTTGGGATTATATCAGTATCATGTATAAACTCAATGTTTATAAAGGCAATAGTTGTTATTCAGGTTGTTGCATTATCTGCTGCCATATGTATACTTCTGAATAATGTCTCAATGCTGTTCAGCTTGGCTGACATGCAGTATTGTCCTTAGTCGAGATATCTTGGTGAACATGAGATAGCCTTGATATGATTGAGACTAATATGTGTTCTAATCTTATAGGATGCTTCGAGCATGGAATAAGATGTAGACTCATGGGTACATTGGATGTACTGGATAGACCCTACTTAGGATATTCAATTGTTTGTCACAATGTGAATAATCCTTATATGCAAACAAGTGGCATACTTCCTCTGACTTGAGATCACTTGTGTTTCTAAATGATGATTGGCATTGTTTTGAGGTAGTTCAATATCATTTGAAACATAATGGTTATAGACTATCTTGGATAATGAACATGAGTCATGTTAGGGCGCTAGTGATAGATATAGGATTGCCTTCTCCTTGTTTGGAGTGTGATGTTCTAAAGGGGCCCCCTGGATGAGATGGTTGAGAAAGTGTATGGCCATACCCAGATGACTATGTTCATCTGATCTAACCACTCTCATCATATTGGAGTTACAGGCTTGACATGCTTATCCAATAAGAACATCCAGTGGCAAAGGAAACAAGTATGCCTAGTGAATTGAATTCACACTTATGCTATGGTTTGGGTGTAGTCTTGGAAGACTCTTTCCTTTATATCGGGAGACAGTGATGTGTTGCTAGATACCCCTCTCTGTTCGTGATAACGTAAGTTGTTGTTACCGACATTTAAAGGAAACCCTTAGGGTCGCACAATTTGATGATATGGCTTACTTAAGTCAGATCGTGTGGACTGAATTGTTTTGGTTCAGTTTAAAGGGATTTAAACTCTGATTGTAAGTGAGATCTGGTCTGATCATGTTTGATTGATTAGGGCTTGAGATCGGTAAGCTTCGATCGAGAGAAATGATGCTAGATCGGTGAGATCAAGAGCATCAAGAGATGGATGGTTAGATCTTGAACCTTTTGGTTCAATATGATCTAGGACAATGCTTGGTTTAATTTGGTCTTTGAACCAAATTCAATGAACCGGTTCACTTAATGTGAGCGCATGGTTCAAGGGGAGAAGAGAAGCGATCGGTTCACTTGGGGTGAACGCATGGGTGATCGCATGGTTGCATGAACGTTGAGGGTTTACTATTTTTGGAAGTCATGCTTTCCAAAATAGTCTTCACGCCTCCACGTTCGAGAGCATTGCTCTATACTCGCCTCTCATCTTTCGTGTTGTGAAGCTCTTCTTCACGCCAAGAAGAATTCGACAAGCCAAGAGATCTCATCCCTTCACTCGATCAGGAGACTTGGAAATCCTTGCTAGCACAAGGAACGACAAGGAGAAGCCTCTCTCATCTTGTGTGCGCACGCTTTGGAGGAGAGCCGCATCATTCTTTGCTTCCAAGTAGCCATCCAAGCAATGGCATCGGTATGATCTTGTGTTGATCTTTACAAAGTTTTAAGTTGATCATATATTTGCATACCAATCGATCTTGTAGGAAACCCTAGATTCCGCTTTGCGATTTTATATATATGTGCATATTAGGGTTTCCCCACCCCTTTATCGACTTTCACGTTGGTGTGCCATGCCTACACTTCCCGAAAGGGGGTGTTTGAGCCTTTAGTTGTCCCAAGTAAGGTTTGTAAATCAGAATCTCTAGGAGAAAACTCGCTTGCGGATCTGTACTTACTTACGGAGATTAATAGGAGCTTAGACGCTGCAGAGAGACCCCAGTCCAACCGCGCGTCAGAACCCTACAAATTGGAACAGTAATCTAGTATGCGGAAGCAGACAAGGTTATTGGAGGGAGCCACCTGCACAACAGGTGGATAAATCCCTTTAATTGATAGGCCGTTGGTAATAGAGTTGACTATTCAACTGTAAGAAGTCAAAGTGGTGAACCCATATCCTGATGCATCTCCTCATTAAAATCCTCTCGTGTGATTCCCTCTATTTACATTCTTGCACTTTTAATTGTTTCGTTATCTTAAACCTCATCAGTTCCGACGTAGTCTAGCTAGCAAATTCGAGATCTGTTAGTACTTGCCCATTAGTCTCTGTGGGATCGATATTTTATTACTTCGATAGACCCCGTGCACTTGCGGGAAATGCCTACTATATCTGTGGGCGCTATCAAAGGTGTAAGCGTCATTAATGCTCTTATTCATAAGAGCTCCACCTGCAGCAGCATCAACAGTGAGACGAGTACTATAAAGAAGACAATTATAATAAGTATGACTTAAAACCCATTTTTCTGAGCAATGGTGAGGGCACTTTCGCTGCAATTCATTAAAGCACTCTCATGCTTCACTCAGTGACTCGCCATCCCTTTGTGCAAAGCTAGTAATCTGGTTTCTCAATTAGATTGTTTTACTTAGTGGGAAGTACTTATATAAGAAAGCATTTAAAACTTGATCCCATGTGGAGAATGTTCCAGTTGGCTGGGATTGTAGCCAGGCACGTGCTCTGTCCCTGAGATAAAAGGAAAACAATCTTACTTTTAGGGCATCATTAGATACACCATTAATCTTAAAGGTGTCACAATATTAAAGAAAAAGAGAGAGATGCTAATTAGAATCCTCAAGTGGTGATCCTCCAAATTGATTTTGCTATATCATGGAAAGCAAGACCAATTTAATTTCAAAATTATTAGCCTCTATCGCTGGTGAAGGAGGGGATGATTATATGGGTTATAACCTAAGATCGTCTCTAGGTATGGAGCTCAAAACATCAAGAAAAGTAGGGCATGCGGTTCTATGAAATAGCAAGGAAAGAAACAACAAGGAAAGGAGAAGAAGAGAAAATGGTAGAAATCACCTTGTGGCCCCTTTTAGGGAAAGGGGCCTTAACCCCTTTCTTTGTCCACGCTCCCGAATCTTGGCGATGAGGCTAAGAATGGGTGGTTAAATTATCTACATTCAAATCAAATAAACTAGGGGAGGACGAGAATACAATGGTCACAAACTCCCCTTAAGCTAAGACAAAGATGATCCTTAGGGGTTCTTGTTCATGGCTTCAATGTTGCCTACCTTGTCATGGTGTTGGAGATGGATGAAGATCAGCATGTTGATGGTGTCACAAAGAGCTTCAAGGAGGGAAGGGCAGCTTTGGTGGAGAAGAAGAAGAGAAGAGGAAGAGAGCACTCTCGGTTACACTAGAGGAAGAGAAGGGGGAAGAGGAGGATTTCGGTTGGAGTCCACCAAGCCAAACAATGCTCACGCATCAACACATAGGTTTTTTTTCTCAAAGGCATAGACTAAGGTGCAAAGTGAGAATACAAGGACTTAAAACCCTCTCCTTCCCTCAACGTTCACATATGTGGAGTTACAAAATTGCCCTCATTCAAAATTCAAATCAATGGCTAGATGTGGGCTGATTTTAAATGGATGATGGGGATTGGTCTTCAATTGCTTGGCGCCTAAGTTGCTGGTGGTATCATGGCATGCATTGGCTGCATGCATAGATGCACATGCAAACTTCTTTGAATGGCCTTGGGGCTGGTTGGTGCATGCACATCCTATTGGTGTGTGAAGAGTTGTCTTGATGATCATTGGTGGACTGTGGAGGCTGAAATTGAATGCTAGGTTGGTGTTGGCGCCTAAGAGGTGGATTTGACTTGTGTTGGCGCCCATGACATGTCAACATGCTGAATTATCCCTTTGAGGTGGCGGCCAAGTGGCATAGTGTTAGGGAATACTGGGTGTAATTTAAAATTTTTGCAGTACCAGGACGCAGCGGAAGCATTACACCCGAAACATATTCCTTTGCCCAAGGATCCATGCGAGGGAGAACACAAGGATGTGACAAGGATAATACCTCTATTGCTTGCTCGGTTCTTGAAGCCATGTTCGAAGACGATCAAGTGCTCGCCCTCTACAAGTATCCACGCGTCGACTCCTTGATCGTTGCTCCCTTCCACGCTTGGTGCTAGCCTCGGGAAGAGAATCAAGCCTTAGGGTTCCTTCACTTCTCTTGCGCCACCTCCAAGATGAAAGCACCAAGAAGTGATGAGGAGGAAGATGATCCCAATAGTCCATTGACCTTTGGATGTGACCATTGTTCGATGGTTCAAGAGACAATGCCATAAGAGGATGTTAATTGAATCAATGGATCTGATATTGTGTTACATATAGAGCCACAAACTATTATCAACTGTATCACTTCAATAGAACATCTCAGTTTTATAGAAAAATATCATTTATTATTTCAAACTGAAATCCTTTCCAAAAGGAATGATGTTCTAATATATAAGCTGATACATAATAGCAAAGTTCTAGATAAAGTCTTCAAGGCAGTGAGATGATATCAATAGCAGCATCCAATGCTCCGTCCCTGACCCGAGAGTCAATCCCACCAAGCCTCATGGTCCTACTTCTTTTGAGCTCCTGCATATGAAAAACATATGTAAGCTTCACATGCGGTACTCAGTACCCATGAATAAGAAGTAGACAAAAGACCTCAGTAACACAATACCTGAAGCGGATGGATTACATCCCTTCTTCTTTGCCATGCTCTTCTTGGCCATCAATCCTCTTCGAAATACCCATGCATTCCCAGTCTTCCGAAGTATTAGCTTCGAAGATACAGAACCATGGTCATTCTCAGATTTAGGCATACACTCTGAAGATCCAACAGAACTCTCCTGATCATTGTCTATAGAGCATGGTGTGAAGAGACCTTTGAGATGTATGATAAGATCATAAATCCTCATCTCATCACACTCAACCTTGACCTTTGGGGTCATGCACTCTAAGACAAGGGCAGTGTACTGTTCGTTATCTTCACAATGTTCAAGATAGACATTCCACTCCCACTCAGTAGTGAAATACACACTGGGCTGGGATGAAGGTCTTTCAAGAAGATGCACCTTATTTTCTTGTTCGAGTATCTTGGACAAAATCTTGAACCACTTTGTCCAATTTGTCCCATCCAATTTGTTTTTATAGAGTTTCAATCTTAGATCAGGAGATGCCTTCTACAATAAGCAAATAAGTAAAATAAGTACTATGACAAAGCATTTAACAAAGACTTTAACTTAAATGCTATGCTCCCACTATTTCCAAAAACAAGTTGAGAACTCTCAAACTCAACATGGAAAGAGGTGAGTAGGATCCTAATTTCACATGAGGTCTCCGCGACTCGCGAGGGTGAGTTGGGATGCACAGCGTGATCTCATGCTTCTTCAGGTAAGCATGCCAGCCAATTGTGCCGTGCACAATTCCTCTTAGTTAAGACAGACTAGGCGCCCTGTGTCCAGCGAGGGCTGGATACAGCACAGAACCCTATCCTCTCAACAGCTGCCTCTAGTGATTCATCATGTCAGTGACATATGAAAAAACTAGTCAAGTCAGATCCTAACCGTTATGCCCAGGGTCAACAAGTTTCCTTGCGAAGGCGCGCCCGATTAAAACGGACTGGGGAAACCATTGACACCACACATCTCCTAAAGATAAGTGGGTGTGTCCCACGAGGGTGGGAAACAGTTCACAACACCACCGATCGATAGTTTGATGAGGGCTATGCGTTAGAAGACTATTGACTTGATATTTCAATGAGAGTTTTTGCATGTTTATTTTATTCTTTTCTAGCATGTAGTTTTCCTATGGTTATGGCAGCAAAGGAAAAAAATCACAGGCATGCTATGGACAAAATAATAAACCATCACAGACATGCTAGTTTGGTCGATATGGTCATAGCCCTTTTCATACACATAACTTGTCACGAGCTATGTGACATGTTATCGTGCATCCAAGGGTTGCGAGTCCCTAAAGCAGATCAGCCCATGCCAGAAGCAGAAAGCATGTGTCCTTCCTTCAGCCGCAAGTCCATCACCACGCTTCCAAAGCTGGCGCCACTTCTGACTCCGATTGAAGAAGACTCCTTGCTGTCAAGATGAAGCCTTAACCTATCTTATAATTCTACATCTATTCTAAACAAGATGAAAAATTCTTTACAACAAGATAGGGAGAGAACCACACGCAGGTGGAAAGAGATTTTACAAGCATTCATCACAAGTGGAAACATGCTTCCCCATCACAACACAGGAGGGCAGTCGCTATGACCATATCAGCCCAATCAAGTGGCGCATGTAAAATTTGAAAATCTGGAAAAATCAAATTTTAGCACCTTATGCGCCAACATCATCCAAAGCGCTCTCTTAACCAAATTTATGCCAAAATTTAGATCAAGTTCCATGATGATTTCATAGACCCTATCGGCTGGCAGTACGTGCGCCTTCGGTCTTAAATCAAACATAAAACAAAATCAAATTTCGGCCATAAATTGAAAAGAGAGGTTTAGATGAAAAACGCTTTCTACGTGAAACGCGCATGGATAGAAGAAAAATTTTCCAAAAATTTTCCATACAAGCAAACATACACCTTGTGTTTCTCGCAAGTAGCTCTGATACCACTATTTGGGAATACCGGGTGTAATTTAAAATTTTTGCAGTCCTAGGATGCAGTGGAAGCATTACACCCGAAACATATTCCTTTGCCCAAGGATCCATGCGAGGGAGAACACAAGGATGTGACAAGGATAATACCTCTATTGCTTGCTCGGTTCTTGAAGCCATGTTCGAAGACGATCAAGTGCTCGCCCTCTACAAGTATCCACGCGTCGACTCCTTGATCGTTGCTCCCTTCCACGCTTGGTGCTAGCCTCAGGAAGAGAATCAAGCCTTAGGGTTCCTTCACTTCTCTTGCGCCATCTCCAAGATGAAAGCGCCAATAAGTGATGAGGAGGAAGATGATGCCGCCAAGCTCTTCTTGTTCTTGCGCCAAGACAAGGAAATGATGATGCTTGCGGCTATGGAAGAATATGAAGACACCATGCACTCCTCCTTCTTGCACCAAAGAGAGAGGAAGAAGAGGATGCTTGCGGCTTCAAGGAGGAAGAAGGTTGCGCCACCTCTATGCACTCTCGCCCTTATGCTTGCGCCTCCTCTTGATGTGCTCACGCCTCCAAGGATTGAACACACGAACCAACCTCCCAAGAGGGGGCGGCAAGGGTCCTATTAATAGGACAAGGGGCGGCTAGGGCAATGGCTAGGATCATGCCAAGTGGGCGGCTAGGATAAAGGTGTCTTGAGGTAAGGAAAGTCTCCAAGACTTTACCATAAACCTCATTCAACCTATCCTAATTTGCCCAATGGCCATATCAGCCCAAGACATGCATTAGAGGCATGCATTCCATCCAAGGAGAAGGGCTAGGTGCAACAAGCAAGAGGAATTCGGCTAGGGTGGTGTCTTGGGAGAAATTAGGGTTTGAGGTAAGGTAAGTCTCCAAGACTTTACCATATACCTCTTCCCAACATCCATATGCGCCTAGGAACTTCCCATAAAAGTTCTCAAGCCATATTAGCCCCAAAACTTGCCTTAGAGGCAAGGTTTCCATCAAGGGAGAAAGGGCAAGGTGCCTTTTACTTCCTTAATGAAGCAAAACCGCCCGCTTCACCCCCATTATGCCCCTAGGCGCTAATGGGTGAAGAGTTCTCCTCATTATACCCTTTTAGCCAATTCTCTCTTCATGACAACTAATTATTGGGCCTCATTGAATAATGAGCAAGCCCAAACTTCATGACATGGGTTGATTAAGCTATTGGATCTAATCCAATGCAACCCTAATCCAAATGTGACCAATCTAGGTCAATTTCGGGTCAACCTGCCAAAAATGAAGTTTGGCTCCAATAACCTTCTTCCAACTCATCAGGCCCATTGGCGCTGATGAAATCTTCCAAATGGATCCAAGTTATCCAATAACTTGATCCTAAGGCTTCTGATTAAAGCAACGTCAAGAGTCTATTGCGTGTGACCCCGTAGGATCCTAATGACGATGGCAATGATGTAAACATCATAAGTAGTGAGGGGTATCTAGCAACACATCACTACTACCCATGTCATAGGACTTAAGTCATATGGCAACAACTCCTAACCAAACAATGAGGATTCCTATGCATTATAGATCCCTTTGCCTAAACTGATATCCTGCCATTGGATTATTTTCAAGTTCATCAATCCAATGCATTGGTCATGACTCAACTAGTGTGGCCACACATTCCTGTCATGCACCAATAAGGTGGGGCGCCCCCGAGTGGATATCATGCTTCCAATAAGGAAGGGGCAAATCCTACTATTGGTCATCCATGTCTCTACATGACTTATGACATGCCCAATGACAGTCGTTTTGGTCTCCCAATTACGGAGAGACGTAAGACTGTATCAAAGCATACCCATCATCAAATCTAGACATGAATACCTCAAGTCTAAGGATCAATGCAAACCTCTTGCATGTGAGATTGACTTGTTGACTAGACAAGTCAATCCTCACGGTGGATCACTCCAGTGCATCCAATGCACCTGTATGTCTGTGTCACTGTGCCCCGCACCTAACCAGCCCATACACCAGTCTCACATGTACCAAAGCTGTCCCATATCTGCTAAGGTACCTTGACTGGGGATAGCTTATGAGAATGGATCCAACCAAACTCCTGGGATATTATTTATGCAACTCAATACATCAACGCAGGTAGAGAAGTCTGCATAATAACGATCATGCCTCTATAAAGAATAACAATTCCATCAAAGTACATTCAAACAATGCCCGACCATGTCCAAACATTGGTCTGCAGGGCATAAACACCAACACATAGAATGATTTGTTGCTTTGTTGGATTGAATCTTGACTTGATTTTTGAAGTGTTGGATGAAGGGCTGATCTTGAGTGGATTGTTGCCTTTGATGGATGGTGGATCTTGATTGGATCATTGGGGAGCTAGATGGAGAGCTGATCTTGAGTCTTGGGAAGGAGTTGGTGCCTTGTAGTGAATTACATGTGCAATAAACCCTAGGCTAAGAACAACCTACTACATAATCTAGGAAAATAAAACATGCTTAAAGAAAATAAAATCCTAGGCTAATCCTATTCTAAAGCAAGAACATGAAAGTAAAGACAAGCATAATTAAACCCGAAGATTCTCCTGCATCAGCTGGCCTGGCTATACTAGAGTGTATCTCGGGTGGATTTGGTGCTGCATAATCCCTAAGTAATCTTCTTTCTTCCATGATTGCTTCTTTCTCCTTCTTCTCTTCAAACCTGAGTTTTCTGCACAATCTAAAATTTTTTTCAATTTCAGGATCTAATGGAATTAGTGGTCATGACCTAAGGGTCCTGTGCATAAACAAGCAGAAGAATCGTGTGAACTCAAAATTTTAGAAAACAACAAAAAGAATTCCCAACTCAGAAATCATAGCCCTGTGAAAATTTTCATAGGGGTGTGAAAAGAACACAGAAAATCGAAAACTCTCAGAATACAGATTTATCAACACTAATCAATCAGAAATATTTTTTTTAAAAAAAATTTGGTGATTTTTTCAGATTTTTTTGAGTTTCAGAAAGCTTAGAAAATCCTAAAAAATGAAATAGTTCGCATTTTCACAGCCCCATGAAAAGTTCAGTTCATATTTCATAGGGGTGTGAAAACCTAAAAAAAAAATTTCACAGATTTTTAAAAATTTTTAAAATTTTTGTCAAAATATAAAAACTAACAGAAAATACAAATAAAGTAAAAATTATGCAAAAGAAATTAAAAATAGTAGAAATCACAACCCTGTGATTTTTCGTCACAGCTAGTGAAAATCCAAAACCTGTAAAACCAAAAAACAAAGATAAATCAAAGATAAATAAAACTTAGTTTAGCAATACTATCAACTATTTTGATATTAACAAAGCTAAGGTCCCTGGTAATGACGCCAAAAACTTGTTGTGTTCGCAAGTGCACAGATACGTTGAAGTAATAAAAAATATCAAACCTACAGAGACCTATGTGTTAAATACCAAATAATCAAATTCTCACTAGCTAAGCAAACAATATGCGATGAAATAGGATGAAAGCAAATAATCAAAAACTGTTATGGATTATCAGAGAGAAAACTAGGACTAAGGTTTCATTCTACTTAATTTCTATGACTAGACATAAATAAGTGTTTGTTAGTTTATTCTGATTATGATAAAGATAAAATTTACTTATAAATAAATTACCTCCTCTCGGACGAACAATTTACCCTGAACAAGTTTTCACTTTTGTGACTTATTGTTCAATGTTTAATAAAAATAAATCTGACTAAATAATTAAATCTACCCTCATAAATTTAATTTCTAAGTCTTCACTCTCGTGACTTACTGTTCAATGTTTAATGAGCATGAAGCTTTAGGTTATAGTTCAACAATTAGTTGACTAAGTCCTTCTTAGGATTCTTCTTATGGTACAACAGGTTCAATTAATTCAATTTTTTGACTGAATTGGGGTAACCCTAAAGGGGGTGTTTCCTTGTTTTCAGGTCCAAGGACTAAAACTAATGGCAACAAAGAAAGTCCTAGAAGATACCAATGGCAAATAAATATCTTTTGTGGAATCAAATTCAATAGTGGTTCGCTAGCTTGACTCATATTAGGAATTTTGATATGTTCAATCACTAGGACTTCTACTTTGGATTCAAAACTAGGCTTAGAAATAGTGGTCATGGTTATTGGCAAGTCTTCAAGAGGTGTCCTGTCAATTTTCTCATGTCAGTCTCCTCATCCAATAGTTCAAGTTCCTCTTCACTAGTGTAGTCTAGAGCATATATGTTAGAGCTAGAGAATTCTTCTTTAGTCTCTTTCTTAAGGCTTTTCTCAATTATGACTAAGGATTCCTTAGGATAGTTCTTAGCAAAGTTCCCAAGTTGAGAATAGATATTACCTTTGATTGGAGATAATGAAACTTAATCCCTAGTGATTGGTTATTGTTTGGTGCCTTAGGATTGGAGAGACAAATGGGTTGACTTGAGTTTTTGGTAGAGGTGGTGGAGTCTTAGCCAATTTAAGCTCATATTCAATTTCTTGTGCTTGATGGTAAGTATTACCTAGAGTCCTAATGAATTGAGATATTAAAGATTCTCTAATTGTTGGGGTATGCCCTTAAGGCTAATGTTTGAGGCCTTTGGGATTGTAAAAGTATCATGTAATAAACTCTTATGTTTATAAAAGGCATGGTTATTATTCAGGTTGTTACCTTGTCTGCTGTAATAAGTGTACTTCTGAATAATGTCTCAAAGCTGTTCAGCTAGGCTGACAGGCTATAAGTCCTTAGTCGAGATATCTTGGTGAACATGAGACAGCCTTGATATGATTGAGACTGATATGAGTGCTAATCTTATAGGATGCTTCGAGCATGGAATAAGATGTAGACTCATGGGTACATTGGATGTACTGGACAGACCCTACTGGGATATTCCATTGCTTGTCACAATGTGAATGATCCTTGTATGCAGCAAGTGGCACATGTCCTCTGACTTGAGATCACTTGTGTTTCTGAATGATGATTGTCATTGTCTTGAGGTAGTTCAATATCATTTGAAACATAATGATTATAGACTATCTTGGATGGTGAGCTTGAATCAGGTTAGGGCACTAGTGATAGATAAAGGATTGCCGTCTCCTTGTTCAAGGAGTGTGATGTTCTAAAGGGCCCCCCTTATATGAGATGATTGAGGAAGTGTATGGCCATACCCAGATGACTATGTGCATCTGATCTAATCATGCTCATCGTATTGGAGTTACAAGCTTGACCCGCTTGTCCAATAAGAACATCCAGTGGCAAAGGACACATGTATGCCTTGTGAATTGAGTCACACTTGTGCCATGGTTTGGGTGTAGTCTTGGAAGACTTTTTCCTTTATATCGGGAGACAGTGATGTGTTGCTAGATACCCCTCACTGGTCGTGATAACGAAAGTTATCGTTACCGACATTTAAAGGAAACCCTTAGGGTCGCACAATTTGGTGATATGGCTTGCTTAAGTCAGATCGTGTGGACTGAATTGTTTCGGTTCAGTTTAAAGGGATTTAATCTCTGATTGTAAGTGAGATCTGGTCTGATCATGTTTGATTGATTAGGGCTTGAGATCGGTAAGCTTCGATCGAGAGAGATGATGCTAGATCGGTGAGATCAAGAGCATCATGAGATGAACGGTTAGATTGGAAACCTTAGGGTTTGGTTGATCTAGACCGATTTGGCTTGGGCCGGTTTGGTTTGGCTTTTGGTCCAAACACATTTGCTTTGAACCGGTTCAAGGGCTTGAACGCATGGTTCATTGTTTAAGGCGTTTTGTGGAGTTTAAGATCGGTTTAGAGATCTTGAACGCATGGCTTAATGTTTTTCCTAATTTGGAAAGTCATAAGCGCATGTCTCCTTGAACGCAATTGACAAGTGAACGCTCCATTCACTCTCGGCCTTCGCTTGCTCTCGTGACGAGACATTGGTGAAGGAGACGACATCTTGGAGAAAGGATCGGCCAAGCAAAGAAGTCTTCATCTCTTTCCTATACTCGATAAAAGACATCTTGGCATTCTTGCTAGCACAAGAGGTGCGCAAGTGAGGAGTCTTCATCACCTTTGTGTGTGAACTTTCGGAGGAGATCAAGTTTGCTCTCTTCTTCCAAGCCGACCTCCAACCTTATGGCTATGGTATAGATCTCAACTCATAGCTTCATGTTGATTATATAGTTCATATGCGATCTACTTGAAGCCCTTTTTCCGCTATGCATGCTAGATGCGCATGTTTAGGGTTTCAACCCCTAATGTTTAGGGTTTCCTTCAATTGGTATCAGAGCAAGGCTCTCCATATGATCTATATGATTGCTAGAAGTGTTATGTGATCCATGCTTGTTGCGCTTACTTGATGCTTTGCTTTCATGATGCATGGTTACATGTACTTGTAGATTGCGCTTGTATCATGCTAACATGCAGCTTGCGCTTGTATCATGGGCTATGTATGCGCTCCCCCTTGAAGGGGACCCCCTCAAGTTTGCGCTCCCCCTAGAAGGGGACCTCCTTAGATCTAAGGGTTATCAACTTTGTTTGATGTTAGCGCATGTTCTAAGGTTTTTCTAAAACTTACATCTTGTGCGCTTGATTAGATCTAAGGTGCCACTACATTAAACCCTTAGATGGGTTGATGGGGTTGAAGTCACCACTAGGTTAGATCCAAGTCTGATCAGACCATCTGACAGCTCAGATGGGTTAACCTGATAGCACCTATGCGCAAGCACAAGGTGGCTATAGGTTGACTGCATCTAGGGCGTGTAGCGAGGTCTGGTTGAGACACTACTGAACACACTTGAGTTAGGCCCGGGGTCACACCCGCTTGCCAAAACTCATGGGGGTAGTTCAGCCCTTGGCGCATGCATGGTTGACCATTAGGTCAACTCGGGTCAGTTAGGACTCGGTGCATGCAAGGGCAAAGGATCTAACTAGATGGATGAGTGGATCCCCATCAATGGACCATTGTAAGGTTGTAGGGCTCATAAGGAAATTAAAATTGATGCCATGGGGTTTTCAAAACTTTTAATTTCAAGATGATTGGATCACATGTTGATTGAACCATATGCTTGTTTATTTAGTCTTGTGTGGGTTGCCCAATTGTGTGCTGTGCTGGGGCCTGCGTGCCTGGACTTAAAAATTGTAAATTAATTTGTGATCTGCGAATCACATTGTACTTAATTTATAATATGTTGTTGACCTGCGAGTCAACCTTGTCTAGATAGATCAAATGTACTTTGATTAGACAAGAACAAAGGCACACATCCAAGAGGGGCATTCACCTGGTGGTGCACCTGAGGTGCTCTTGGCGCTAGGGCACTGGGTTGGACCAGATGAGATGCAATGAAGCTCAAGTGAAGACTTAAGTAATCTTAAGGTCTTACTAGGGTTCATGGGCTTTTACCACATAAGATCATGCTTTCTACTTATTGCTAATAATTAGAATTGCATATTTATGTTTATCTTCTGCTATAGCCATAGGACATGCCTGATAGTAAGAAGATAAAAGACCGTTAAAATCCAACGCTGAAATATCAAGCTCGTAAGCCTTCTGACGCGAAACCTCATCTTTCTGACTATCGTTGGAGCCGTGTTGAACCCACTCAGTGGGCACGTCCATCTATCTTCAGACGGTGCTGGATTTCACCTGCGTGTTACAGAGTTGGGATTTATCCCCTCTCGTTGCTCAGCATAGCACGTGGTGGTCCAGGGAGTAGGTCAGGTCAGCTTGACCATGTAGACTACATATGTGGCGCATATGGTAGCACATGGAGGCAGCCATCTCTGGGATCAGAGACTGTGTTGTACCAACTCAGTTGGCACAGTCTGCTGGATTGCCAAGATGAAGGGGAATCGCACGGGTTGGCGATTGGCTGGGACAGCCTACCAGAAACTAGTGCTTGTCATCTCTGTGCATCTTATCTCGCCTGAGCGGGACGCGGAGACCAAGTATGAAATCTGGATCCCATCTCACTAAAAGAGTGTTACTCTTTCGGACTGTTTACTGGATTTTTCAGTCAGACAAAATAGTGGGAAAAGAATCTTTCTTAAGTCCTGGATTGATTCTGAAACATTGATACTGACCTTGCTGTTCTTGCTTGTTGTAGATTCCTGCAGCAACGAACACCATGAGCTTCAATGTGCGATCCCTACTGGAAAGGGAGAAGTTTGCTGGGCCGAACTTCTCTGACTGGTTTGGACACCTTAAGATCGTTCTTAAGGCAGAGAGGAAACTGTATGTCCTCGAGACGGCGATACCGCCGCAGCCCGCTCCGAACGCCGCAAGGGCGGTTCGGGATGCCTACGAAAAGCACGTCAATGATAGCATTGATGTCGCTTGCCTGATGCTAGCGTCTATGACGCCACCGCTGCAGCGTCAGCATGAGGATATGTCGGCTATAGAAATTATAGCGAACCTCAAGATGCTGTATGCTGCACAGGCGAGGACAGAACGCTATAATCTGACAAAGCTCTTCTTTCAGAGCAAACTGGCTGAGGGGAGCCCAGTGGGAGCTCACGTGCTCAAGATGATTGGGCACAAGGAGGCTCTGGAGAAACTGGGGCATACCATCAACCAGGAGCTTGCTGTAGATATTATTCTGCAGTCTCTTCCGCCTTCTTTCGATGCGTTCATCATTAACTTTAATATGAACAAAATCGATTGTACGCCGGCAGAGTTGCTGAATATGCTCTTGACAACTGAGGAAACTCTGAAGGGTAAGCCTTCAACCTCTGTCTTAATGGTTCCTTTTAGGAACAAGAAGAAGGGGAAGAAGGGCAAGGCCCCTGTCAAGAATTACAGCAAGGCCCTGAAACAGAAGGTGAAGCGGTCGAAGGATAACAGGTGTTTCCACTGTGGCCAGCTGGGTCACTGGAAAAAGGACTGTAAAGCGCTCCAAGGAGATAAGAGGGGAAGCATCGCTTCTGGCTCAGGTATATATGTGACTGAGGTCATGTTATCTTCTTCTACTATTTCATGGGTGTTAGACACTGCATGTGGAGTTCACATTTGTTCAAATGTACAGGAACTCAAGAGAAGAAGGCAGGTGGGACAGCATGAGGTAGACCTACGAGTTGGAAACGGGGCACGGGTTGCTGCTGTTGCTGTAGGAGACTATTTCATTTCTTTACCATCTGGCATTGTATTAGAATTGAACAATTGTTATTTTGTACCGAGTATCACAAAGAATATTATCTCTATTCCTGCTCTTGTCAGGAAAGGATTTGCCTTTGAATGCAAGATTTCAAAGTGTGTTTTATCTCATGATAATATTGTGTATGCAACTGGTTCAATTAACAATGGGTTATACATGTTGGACATGGAAAATTCTATACAAAACATTGATAATAAGAAAGCCAAATATGCTGATGACAGCACCTTGTTATGGCATAGTCGTTTAGGCCATATAAACGAGAAGCGCATTAAGCGGTTGCATGAACATGGACTGCTGGGATCATTCTCCTATGAGGAGATTGATACATGCAAAGCTTGTTTGATGGGTAAAATGACGAAGTCTCCTTTTCTTCACAAAGGTCAGAGGACTTCAGGTTTACTTGACCTTATACACAGTGATGTGTGTGGGCCATTTAGTAAACATGCCAGAGGTGGCTATCAGTACTTCATTACCTTTACTGATGATTTCAGTAGGTATGGATATGTCTATTTAATGAGACATAAAAGTGAATCTTTTGACAAGTTCAAAGAGTTCAAAAATGAAGTACAAAATCAGTTAGGCCGAAATATCAAGGCACTTCGTTCTGATCGAGGTGGTGAATACCTGAGTCATGCGTTTACTGACTATCTGAAGGAGTGTGGGATTATCTCACAGCTCACTCCGCCAGGAACACCGCAGTGGAATGGTGTGTCCGAGAGGAGAAATAGAACGTTACTTGATATGGTTCGTTCTATGATGAGTCAGGCTACTCTTCCATACTCCTTTTGGGGTTTTGCACTGGAAACAGCTGCAAAGGTACTAAACCGAGTGCCATCCAAGGCAGTTTTAAAGACGCCATATGAGTTATGGTATGGGAAACAGCCTAGCTTGACATTTATCAGGATCTGGGGTTGCGAGGCTTATGTCAAAAAACTCGCCTCTGGGAAACTAGAGAGCAGATCTGAGAAATGTATCTTTGTCGGTTACCCTAAGGAAACTAAGGGTTATTATTTCTACGATCCCAAAGAGAACAAGGTTTTTGTTGCTCGGACGGCCATATTTCTTGAGAAGGAGTTTCTTCTGCAAGAGGCCAGTGGGAGAGAAATAAAGTTGGATGAGAATCCAGAGGAAGGACAAAGTAGTCAAGCACAGTTGGATGAGCCTGAGCCGGTAGATCAGGTTATTGAGCAACCTGAGGCTCAAATATCACGGGAACCGCGAAGATCGGGTAGGATCCGTCGACAGCCTGAGCGCTATGACGGAGTCTACATCATTGATAATGATGAACCCCTCACTTATGCGGATGCGGTCAGTGGACCGGAGTCAGCTAGATGGCTTGAAGCTATGCGAGCCGAAATGGACTCCATGTCAGATAACCAGGTCTGGGATTTGGTTGATCCGCCTCCGGGAGTAATCCCTATAGGCTGTAAATGGATCTTCAAGAAGAAGATTGACATGGATGGTAACGTAGTTACCTATAAAGGCAGGCTAGTAGCGAAAGGTTTCAAACAAATCTACGGGATAGATTATGATGAAACTTTCTCTCCTGTAGCCATGTTTAAGTCTATTCGGATTCTTTTCACGATAGCAGCATATTACGACTATGAGATCTGGCAGATGGATGTGAAAACAGCTTTCCTTAATGGAAATCTGGATGAGGATGTGTATATGACACAACCGGAAGGTTTCACTAATCCAGCAGATCGTCATAAAATATGCAAGTTAAAGAAGTCCATTTATGGACTGAAACAAGCATCAAGAAGCTGGAACATTCGTTTTGATGAATCAATCTCTGAGTTTGGTTTCATCAAGAACGAGGATGACCCGTGTGTATATAAGAGGTTTAGTGGGAGCGTGATTACATTCCTAATCCTCTACGTCGATGATATCTTAATCATTGGAAATGATATTCCTGAACTGCATGCTGTTAAGGCATGGTTAGGAAAATGTTTCCAGATGAAAGATTTAGGAGAAGCAGCCTATGTACTAGGTGTGAAGATCTACCGGGATAGATCTAAGAGGCTTCTCGGGCTGTGCCAGAGTACTTACATCGATAAAGTCCTGGAGAGATTCCATTTAGAGAATTCTAAACGTGGATATCTTCCAGTCAGACATGGTCTGAATCTTTCAAAGAGTCAGTGTCCACAAACACAGACTGAGAAAGATGAAATGGACAATACGCCTTATGCTTCGGCTATTGGGTCCATTATGTATGCGATGTTATGTACTCGCCCAGACGTCGCTTACGGGTTAAGCGTAACCAGTCGATTCCAAAGTAATCCAGGTTTGGCGCACTGGATTGCGGTCAAGAACATTTTAAAATATCTGCGGAGGACCAAAGATATGTTCTTGATATATGGTGGTCAGGAAGAACTCAGTATAGAGGGATATACTGACGCTTCGTTCCAGTCGGACCAGGATGATTTCCGATCGCAGTCAGGCTATATTTTTAGCTTGAATGGTGGAGCAGTGGTGTGGAAGAGTTTCAAACAGTCAACTGTTGCTGATTCCACAACAGAAGCCGAGTATGTTGCAGCCTCGGAAGCATCTAAGGAGGCAGTGTGGATTCGTAAGTTCGTGAGAGAACTTGGTGTCGTTCCTTCGAGTGCAGATCCTTTGGTTATCTTCTGTGATAACACTGGAGCTATAGCACAAGCAAAGGAACCGCGGTCGCACCAGAAGTCCAAGCACATACAGAGACGGTTTCACTTGATCCGGGAGATCATTGATCGTGGCGAGATCAAAATATGCAAGGTTCATACAGATGACAATCTGGCAGACCCACTTACCAAGCCTCTGGCGCAGCAGAAGCATGAGAAGCACTGTAATAATATGGGTTTGAGATTTCTCAACCATTAGATTAAGTGCAAGTGGGAGATTGTTGGGGTATGCCCTTAAGGCTAATGTTTGAGGCCTTTGGGATTGTAAAAGTATCATGTAATAAACTCTTATGTTTATAAAAGGCATGGTTATTATTCAGGTTGTTACCTTGTCTGCTGTAATAAGTGTACTTCTGAATAATGTCTCAAAGCTGTTCAGCTAGGCTGACAGGCTATAAGTCCTTAGTCGAGATATCTTGGTGAACATGAGACAGCCTTGATATGATTGAGACTGATATGAGTGCTAATCTTATAGGATGCTTCGAGCATGGAATAAGATGTAGACTCATGGGTACATTGGATGTACTGGACAGACCCTACTGGGATATTCCATTGCTTGTCACAATGTGAATGATCCTTGTATGCAGCAAGTGGCACATGTCCTCTGACTTGAGATCACTTGTGTTTCTGAATGATGATTGTCATTGTCTTGAGGTAGTTCAATATCATTTGAAACATAATGATTATAGACTATCTTGGATGGTGAGCTTGAATCAGGTTAGGGCACTAGTGATAGATAAAGGATTGCCGTCTCCTTGTTCAAGGAGTGTGATGTTCTAAAGGGCCCCCCTTATATGAGATGATTGAGGAAGTGTATGGCCATACCCAGATGACTATGTGCATCTGATCTAATCATGCTCATCGTATTGGAGTTACAAGCTTGACCCGCTTGTCCAATAAGAACATCCAGTGGCAAAGGACACATGTATGCCTTGTGAATTGAGTCACACTTGTGCCATGGTTTGGGTGTAGTCTTGGAAGACTTTTTCCTTTATATCGGGAGACAGTGATGTGTTGCTAGATACCCCTCACTGGTCGTGATAACGAAAGTTATCGTTACCGACATTTAAAGGAAACCCTTAGGGTCGCACAATTTGGTGATATGGCTTGCTTAAGTCAGATCGTGTGGACTGAATTGTTTCGGTTCAGTTTAAAGGGATTTAATCTCTGATTGTAAGTGAGATCTGGTCTGATCATGTTTGATTGATTAGGGCTTGAGATCGGTAAGCTTCGATCGAGAGAGATGATGCTAGATCGGTGAGATCAAGAGCATCATGAGATGAACGGTTAGATTGGAAACCTTAGGGTTTGGTTGATCTAGACCGATTTGGCTTGGGCCGGTTTGGTTTGGCTTTTGGTCCAAACACATTTGCTTTGAACCGGTTCAAGGGCTTGAACGCATGGTTCATTGTTTAAGGCGTTTTGTGGAGTTTAAGATCGGTTTAGAGATCTTGAACGCATGGCTTAATGTTTTTCCTAATTTGGAAAGTCATAAGCGCATGTCTCCTTGAACGCAATTGACAAGTGAACGCTCCATTCACTCTCGGCCTTCGCTTGCTCTCGTGACGAGACATTGGTGAAGGAGACGACATCTTGGAGAAAGGATCGGCCAAGCAAAGAAGTCTTCATCTCTTTCCTATACTCGATAAAAGACATCTTGGCATTCTTGCTAGCACAAGAGGTGCGCAAGTGAGGAGTCTTCATCACCTTTGTGTGTGAACTTTCGGAGGAGATCAAGTTTGCTCTCTTCTTCCAAGCCGACCTCCAACCTTATGGCTATGGTATAGATCTCAACTCATAGCTTCATGTTGATTATATAGTTCATATGCGATCTACTTGAAGCCCTTTTTCCGCTATGCATGCTAGATGCGCATGTTTAGGGTTTCAACCCCTAATGTTTAGGGTTTCCTTCACTAATTTCACTTCTTAGTCCTCCTGCAAATCTACTTAGGGTTGACCATGGGGCCTCGCATAGTTCACATCTAAAAAGCAAGTCATTAAGCTTAGCCTTGTATCCAATCACAAAATTATTTCTTTGGGCCAACCTAGACAATTGGTCATACATGTGTTTTCTATAGTGTGGGGATACATAGTTCTCTCTTAGCTTCCAACTCATATCCTCCCATCTAATTATTGGTGGCATTCCACAATGTGCTAGTTGGCTTTCCATTTCTAGCTAGTACATTTGAGTGGAGCCTCATCAAAGAAAGCGGGCACAACATACCTTTCCATATTCGAGTATGGCGCTCCACTCAAATACTACTCATTAAGCATGAGTCAGTCTAGAAATGTCTGGGAGTCTAGGTTTCCTTCAAGAGTACGGGAATCTATAAAAGGTTGATCATAGGTTTCACTAAGAGGCAAGGTAGCACTAGAGTGACTTTTGACTTTCATACCTGATGTGTCCGCAAGTGCATGGATACGTCAAAGTAATAAAAGATATCGAACCCATAGAGACCTATGTGTTAAATACCAAATAATCGAATTCTCACTAGCTAAGCAGACGATATGCGATGAAATAGGACGAAAGCAAACAATCAAAAACTGTTATGGATTATCAGAGAGAGAAAACTGAGACTAAGGTTTCATCCTACTTAATTTCTGTGACTAGACATAAATAAATGTTTGTCAGTTTATTCTAAATTTTTAATCATGATAAAGATAAAATTTACTTATAAATAAATTGCCTCCTCTCGGATGGACAATTTACACCGAACAAGTTTTCACTCTCGTGACTTACTATTCAATGTTTAATAAAAGTAAATATGACTAAATAATTAAATCTACTCTCATAAATTTAATTTCTAAGTCAAAATCTCAAGTAAAATTAAATACTCTCGTATCTTAATTTTACAGATTTTACTTTAAGGTTTCCAACAATCGAATTTACCTCTCGGTCCATATTGTCATGTCTAAATCAATAAAATGCCTAGGTCGAAATAATAACATGTAAATAAGCTTCAAAAATTAGGATTTTAGAACGAATCTATTCTCATAGCCTAAGTTCTTACAAACCACAATTTAAGGGTTCCAAGTTCGTAAATCACCTTTTGGCCCATATTACGAACTCTGTAACATGCTAATATTTCAAAACTAGAAATTTTAAAGTCAATAATCACAAAAGTAAAATTATCATTTCAAAGAACAACTAACAAAATAATGATTATCTAGTCCTTTAAGAAATTAAGGGGGATTACTCGCTCTGTCCCAAAAGATTTTTATGTTATCATGGGGAGAGAAACGTAATAATAATTCATCTCAAAAAAATCAGAATTTCAAAAGGGATAAAAAAATAGTTTTACTGATTTTACGGGGGTGTGAAAATTTTAGTACAAATTTCACAGTCCTGTGATCTGATGAATTACAAGTTCTAGTTTCGTCGATGAATAGTAGCCGCAACCATGATTTCTTTGATTTCTACCTCGATCGATCACCTTTTGATCTACGAACCTTGCCTGAAAATTTGATCACTGGAGATGAGCTCCTTGCTTCCCGGCGAGGAACCATACCGTGGTGGCACTTCCCTTGATTTCTCTCTCTGTGGTTGATTAAAATTTGAGATATCTAGTTCGAAATCTTCCTTTGATTTTATAGAACAATCATGTTCTTTTCGTTTTCCGATTAGGGCTCTAGATCTTCTAATTTTTTTAGCCAAAAAATTAGGGATGAGAGGCTGTGGAAGACTCGGGCGCAGGCGGTGGCGACTGTTTCCCCTTTTTATTATTTTCACGCCCCCCTAAAAATTTCAATTCATTTTTCACAAGGGTGTAAAATCAGAAAATCCCCAAAATTGAACCCCCCCCCCCTCGAAATTTCATGTTGAATCCATTTCCGGCATCTGATTTCTTCAAATCCTTTGAAATTAAGCCCTTTTTACCTGAAAATGATGGAAAACAAAAAGAGGTGTAGATTCTAAGATAATTGACTGATAAAATTTAAAAATAAGCAAAAACTCAATAATATTACTCAAGAAGAACATATAATCATTATAAAATTCCAAGTTATCAATACCCTTGTTCCCATTCTTGGTATTGTGCATGTGGTCTATTTGATTCCCATTCATGAGGTTGACTCCTATATTGGTTTGGACTCATTTCCCAAATTGGTTCATAGGTTCTCCTACGGATGTGATCATAAGGTTGAGCATAGGATTGATTATATGGTTGAGCATTGGGCTAGTCATATGAATGATCAAAACTTTTAGCATGGGCTTGATCATACGGCCGGGTTGGCCTTTTCTAATGTGGTGTTGTTCCTAATGCCCTCATTTTGTTTTGCAAATTTGTTTTGATTTTGAAAGTCAGTTTAAAAATTGTTTTCTTGTTTCAAAACACAGCAAGTGAATAACAAACTAAAGTTGCAAAAGACACAAAACAACACTAAGGATAAAGTAAGGAACAACAACAACACAAGAGAATAAAAGAAGTAAGGCAAGTGATGTTAACCCCACTTAGCAAAGTAAATCAGATTTTTTTTTTATCAGAAAACAAAAATTCAGCAAAGTTAGGCTATTTGATGAAAACTCTAAGGAAATTAGATGCAGGCGTGGCAAGAAAAACAAGATGCTAAGTTAGGCTATTTGATGAAAACTCTAAGGAAACACTAGCAAGTAAACCCCTTCTTTTGTTTATTTTTTTTGTTTTTTTTTTCAAAATTGAAATGTAGCAAACTATTTTTTTTTTTTATAAAATAACAGCTAAATCACAGAAATTTTCGGTTCAAAGAATACACAAAGAAATACAAGAAACAAAGGTGTAAGTTGAGCTAATGAATGAAAACTTGTAAATGCTTGCATACAATTTTTTTGGTATCTAAACAGAACACACAACAGCTAAATATTTTGTTTTTTTGGTTAGAATACGCAACAAGAAAACAGTAAATATTTGGTGCAAAGTTTGACAAAGAAACAAGGTGAAGATGACCATGTGTATGAAACTAGTAAAGAAAAAAACTTAGCATACAAACTTTTTTTTTTTACTTCTAAAGAGAAACCAAAACAAGTGAATGTTGGTCTTGGACAGAAAAACAGTGGTAAAGAACAGTGGTAAAAAATAGAAACTCAAAGTTCAAAGGTTAACAAAACTAAGTGCTGAAATTTAAACACTAGATGATGTATTGTTAGGAAAACTCTAAATTGCAACCCAATTTTTTGTTATTTTTTACTAAAGGCCCAGAAATATATGACGTTTTTGTAATTTGAAAACCGTGGAAAAAAATTTAGAATGACAGTAAGCTAAAGTTAATTACTGTAATACACTACCAAGCACTCTAGATTTGCTCTAATACCGGGGTCAAGAGAGCATTCTAGGGTATGTAGCTCATAAGAACACAACAAATAAGCTAACAAAGGAAACATGCAAGAATGTAAAACAAGCTAGAGACAAGAACATGTAAATAAGAGGAAAGGGTGTCACCTAGGGCTCCTTCAAAGCAGGGGCCGAACTTTTTTTTTTACTTTACTCCCGTATCTTAGAATTAAGGCTAAGAGGGGAATTTATACAATCAAAATAAAACAAAGGGCTGGGAGAATACAAACCCCAAACACATTTAAACTACACAAGAATCTTTATGGTGATCTTGATCAAGCCTTAAGATGAAACTGGCACTCCTTGTTGTTGCTCCAAGCTTCCTTTTAGCTCCAAATCCTCCAAGGCCCCAATATTCATCCCAAGGAAAGCACACTCAAGTATGAGGAGGTGGTGCACTTAGAAGGAGAAAGGAGAAGAAGAGAAGAAGGAAAAACATCTAAGGAAGGAGTGAAGGTGCGCACAATTTCATTGCATCACTAAGACTCCAGCATTTTCAAAATTCTTCAAAGTTCCATCTCAACTTTCATGTCTTGTGGTTGACCTTGGACCTCATCCAAGTCAAAACTTCTCCCACTGGCGTCTTTCAAGAGAAAATCTTTCTCAAGAAACATAACACTACGAGCAACAAAAACTTTATTCTCTGTAGGATTAAAGAAGTAGTATCCTTTGGTTTCCCTTGGATACCCCCACAAACACACACTTATTAGATCTAGGTTCTAGCTTGCTAGAATCTTGATGTTTGACATAAGCCTCACATTCCTAGATCCGCATAAATTTCAGCTTCAAACATCTCCCAGTCCACAACTCGTGTGGAGTCTTAGGAACACTCTTTGATGAAATGTTGTTTAGTGTCTTAATAACTGCAAGTAAGGCAAAACCCCAGAAATATGGAGGTAGAGTTGCATGACTCATCATGCACCGGACCATGTCAAGTAGAGTCTGGCTCCTTATCTCAGACACTCCATTCCACTGGGGTGTCCCTGGAGGTGTGAGCTGTGAGATAATCTCACATTCTTTGAGATAGTCAGCAAACTCATGGCTCAAGTACTCTCTACCTTGATCAGACCGAAGAGCTTTTATGGATCATCCAAGTTGGTTCTCTACTTCAGTCTTAAACTCCTTGAATTTCTCTAAGGATTCAGACTTATGTCTCATAAGATTGACACAATCATATCTACTAAAATCATTAGTAAATGTGATAAAGTATGCAAACCCACCTCTGGCTTATTTGTTGAACGGTCCACACACATCACTGTGTATGAGATCCAACAAACCTGTGGCCCTCTCACCTTGCTTGATGAATGGTTCCAAACCAACAAACAAGGCTCACACGCGTCAAACTCCTCAAAGGAATCTGAATCTAAGAACCCATTTACATGTAGTTGTTGGATGCGATTCTTGTTGATGTGCCCTAAATGATAGTGCTAAAGATAAGTATCGTTAAACTACTTTACTTAATCCTCTTAGCATTTACATTACAAACAGAACGTTGTATGTCCAAGACATATAATCCATTGCACAAAGTACCAGAACCATAGAACATGTTTGCTAGTGAAAAAGAACAGGTGTTCTCTTTAATTACAAAACTAAATCCTTTCCTCGCCAAGACAGGAATGGATATAGTATTCTTGGTAATCGATGGCACATAGTAGAAATGGTCAAGTTCTAGTTGCAGTCCCAACAGCAGTGAGAGAGTGAAGTCTCCTACAATCATGACAGCAACCTGTGCGCCATTTTCGACTCATTGGTCAATCTCTCCTGGTCACACTATTCTACTTCTTTTGAGCCCTTGCATACTTGTAAAAATATGTGCTCCACATGCGGTATCAAGTACCCATGTGTTTGAAGTAGATAGGTTGACTTCAACCACGCAAATGCTTGAGCCTAAAGATAAAGGAATCATTCTCTTCACCTCTTTCTGGTGCTTCTTACAACTCTTAAGCTTAAGGTCACATCTCAAGTTTCAACACCAGTCCAACTCGTCCTCCTGGAGGATAGATTATAGTTGTAATCCACTATTGTTCATAGACATGATGATCTACAATAAAAGACATGCAGATTAGTACTACATTTCAATCATTTAATCTGGACTTGAAATAAATAATTATTTCTCACTATTTTATCCAATTGACAACCCTCGAATGTCAATATGAGAAACCATAGAATTTCCAAAGTGAGATGGGATTCTTGTTTCTCACACGGCCCCGCGTTCTGCTAGAGCGGGATGTACTGCACGATGTGACGCATGTATCCCAAGGTGGGCTCATCAGCCGATTGCAACTTGGCAATTCCCCTTCTCAAGATAGTTCAGACATTTTGTGCCCAACAAAAGCTAGATACAATATGAAGCCCTAATCTCTTGATGCTGCTTCTAGAATTATTCATCATGTGGTCAATCCACATATGAAAATTCAAGTCAAGTCTAGCCTAACCATCATGCCCAGGGCCAACGATTTCTTGCAAAAGGCGCACCCAGAGATTCAACTGGACTAGGAAAATCATTGTCACCACACACCTTCTAAAGATAGATGGGTGTGTCCAACGAGGGTGGAAAATAGTGCACAACACCATCGATCGATATTTTGACAAGGGCTACGCGTTAGAAAGCTATCACTAGACTTGATATAATTTCGAGAGAGTTTGGGTGGTTTCATACCACATTAGTTTTATCTTATGTCTAACAATACATGCATGCATCCTATAGTGATGACATAAAATAAAACAAGCATAGCATGCTATCAGAAAACAGTAAGCATTATATGGTTATAGCCTAGACTCAATAAATAAGCCCCTAGACCTAGACTCTACACTTGGCACCTCCAAAGCCCTAAGTGTTTAACCCATGCTACCAAGCTATCGGTTTCTGCTCCGAGTGCTTCAGGGTCCTGCTCCAACCCTAGGTGCATCGCCTAGGTCCCATGGTCCATCTATGTCAGCTCATGATGGGCTCACTGTTGGGAAACCCCGGGGATATTTACAAATTTTTGACATTACAGATTCAAACACAGCGGAAGCATATCCCGGAAACAGGCCAGTCCCAAAAACTCAGTGAAGATCGTCTTGCGAGGGTGTCGACACGATGAGAGGAGAAAGTACCTAGAGCAAGTGGAAGCCGATGTCGAGGTAGGCGCCTAAGCATTCGCCCTCTGCAGTCTCACACACACGGATTCCTCGAGCTCTCTTCTTCCATGCTCGGTGCTAGTCTCAGGAAGAAGATCCACGCCTTAGGAGTCCCTCTTGATCACTTGCACCAACCACCAAGGAGAAGTGGCGCCAAGGGAAGAGGAAGAGAAAGATGCCGCAAGCCTTCTTGCTCCTTTGCGCTAAGGAAAGGAAAGGGAGGAAGAAGACTTCGGTCTTGATGGAAGAGGAAGAGAAAATCTCCAAGAACCTTAAGCCTTCACCCCTCTTCTTGTCTCCACGCCTCCAAGAGGATTAGTGTATCAAGAGGGGGCGACAAGGGCTTATTTTATAGAGGCAAAGGGCGGTTAGGGTTAATTGGAAGGACTAGGCGATTAGGGCATGAATCAAGGAATTTAATCAATCAATTATCTTGATTAAATTCTCAATTATATTGGATAAATTCCTAATCACATATGTGTCAATCCTTACCATGCTAGGATCAGCCATATGCACCCCAATGAGTGACTAAATAGGCAAACCTTCCATATATGTGATAAGACCTAGTCAAAACACAATATATGATTGCCTATTATTGCATTGGTGCCACTCCTAATCCCATTAGGAGTCTAATTACACCAAGCATCAGCCCTCATGAGCATATTGCCTTCCATAAGAAGCTTGCATGATTAAATCATATCGAATCCAATTTGATTGACTTCAATCATGAAGCGGATGCTATATGCGCTACTCCTAATCCAATTAGGAGTCAAATTCACCCAAGGCCTTGTGCCACGCGCCTAGAGGCTGCCATATACATCCAAGGATAATTCCTAAAAGGAAATCCTTCTTCCCATGCGTTTGGATCAAGTCCACACGCCTAGAGATACCATATTAGGCCTCTTCTAGTACAAATCCTAATCCAATTAGGATTCCTAATCTAATTAGGACTCTTTGTACTTAGGCCCAATTTATATCCCCATTAAGCCCTTAAGCCCATTCACCTTATTCTCATGGCCCATACTTCATTAAACATATTAACCAAGTCATTGGATCCAATCCAATTTAACCCAAGGTCAAACCATGGTCAATTTCGGTCAATATGCCAAAAATGGAAGTTGGCCTCAATAAGTTTCTTCCATCTCATCAAACCCATTGGCGCTGATGAAATCTCCCAAATAGATCTGAGTTATCCAATAACTCGATCTAAAGGCTACCCGATCAATACGAGAACTCGAGTATCAAGGTGTGCGACCCTGTAAGTTCCTCTGACATTGGCAGTGTTGACCTAAGGTCACCACAAGCAGTGAGTGGATATCGACATCGACATCGACATTCCCATTATCGCAACTAGGTACAGATGCATTATAGTCTCTTTGCCAAACTGATATCCGATTGGACAAGTGTGTCATCACTTATTTTCATCCAATCTCATGGTCATGACTAAATCAGGTTCTTACCTGGGTATGGCCATACACTTTTAGTCATAAAACCATAGAGGAGCTCCATGGATATCAAGCTTCCCTTAGGAAAGATCAAATCCTTTGTCTGTTCATTGACCTTCTCATATGGGTCGTGACATACTCAATGACAATAGTTATAACCTCCTAACTACGGTGAGGTGTTAGGTTGTATCAAAGTATGTCTCTAACCATATAGAATAATCAATGATCTCAAGTCTAGGGATCAATGCATCTCCTGTCACTTGTGAGGATAACTCATGACACCAAGTCATTGTCTCACAGCGGGTCGGTCCAGTATATCCACCACTGATATACCCATATATCTGCGTTAGCACCTCGTGCCTAACTATCCTATATACCAGTCTCTCAAGTACCATAGATGTCTCATATTCACTAAGGTACATTGACTGGGGACAATAGTTTGAGCACATATTCAATCTGTCTCCAGGGACATTATCATATAAATACACAATCAAAGATGTAATCAAACAATGATAACGACAGTGCTAGAATGATATAAGAAATATCAATGTCAAGTAGTACAAAGAAGGACCAAAACTAGGTCTTAGGGCATATACACCAACATTCACCGCAAGTGCACGACCTATCAAAGTAATATAAAAATATCGTTCCCACAGAGACCAATGACCAAGTACTGACTTATCTTAGAATCGTTAGCTAGATGACTCAGAAAGAGTTGAGTTAAAATCTAACTTAACTGAGTTATAGAAAAGACTAAAGAAATAAAATGGGGTTGTAATCAAGTAATGCGAATTTGGGATTTTGGGTTCACCACTCTGGATCAAATAATTCTACTAACGATATTTATCAAAAGAAGGGTTTTACCGTGCTGAAGGGAACCTGTCCACATGTATAGATTGCTCCCTTTCAGTGGTACAACCCGGTGTCTGCCTGAGTTAATCCCCTACTTTCATGGTTATTAACTCTAGGTAAACCCAATGAGTTCTTGACAAGTCTATAAAATCTCTCAGATCGATTTGAACTACTTTCGCGATCGAATCAACCAGTCCGAAAATCACTGATCCGACATTGCACTTCACCTTTCAATACATCATGCGACATTTAAAGCATGTAAACTATGGTCAGAAATTAATATGTAATAAACGCAACAAAATTTGGATCAAGCACAAGTAAAAACTTTAAAAAATGAAAATCAACGTTCAAACCATATAAACATAGAGGGCTACACCCTAATCCCAAAATAATATTTGCGCTAACATGTTCTTAGATGTATAATAATAGAAATCCATGTTCTTGATTACAAAATGGAAAATAAAATAGGAAATCGACAAGGAGAATGAAAATCAAGGCTTCCTCGTGAAGATCAATGCCAGCTAGCCGGAAAAATGAAGCTTTTCCAATGAGAAAGTCGTCGTTCGCCATCAGTCGCCCTAACTTTTGCCCTTTCATCGAATCCACATCAAAAACTTGCCAAAAAGCTCCAATAATCATCCCATAGCTAGATCATCCCCTTAGGAACCTCCCAATTAAGTTTCCCCCAAATTTGGCTCGATAACGAGACAAAGGGCAAGAAATGGAGCCAAAATTATGAATGGCGGACAAAATTACGGTCTTGATAATTTTCACAAGTAGGTCGTAATCTTGTCGGTGAAGTTCGTAGGAACACGCCGAAAGAATTATCACCGTGATAAAAATTACGGTCATGATGGAAATCACGGGCAGGGTGTAATTTACAAACTAGCTTCGATTCACATGAAATTTGGTGGATGACTCCATTTCGACGTCTGGAATGCATTTGTGCACTTGAATCTTTTAAATCCATCAAAAATTGGTTGTTTTCCCCTGAAATATGGCAAAAGCAAAGAGGGGTGAAGATTTCGAACAATAATAAGAATTTAAATCAAAATAAGTAAAAACATGATAGAAAAGAGAGATATTTTGCTGTAAAAGCATAATATAAATGCATGACATCAAATATCCCTAGACTTAAACTTTTGTTTGTCATCAAGCAATAAAATCGACCAAAGAATGATGCTAAGCATGGAGAAAATAATTCACAAATGAAAAATAAATTTCCAAGATATAATCACACATCATTGACCTCATATTCAAGTCAAATGATCCTCAGAAAAATAAACTACTTTTAGAATTTAACTCTTAAGATTCATAGTCCAACACGAACAAGGTTTGCAACTTGCATAATAATTTGAACTTCAATCTCATGAATTCACCTTATATTCAATTCAATACTACAATATTTTTGTTTACATGAATGAGATCTCCAAAAATTTTTTCTGCAATTATTCTTGACATTCTCTAAATTGCTTACCACCTTTTTTAGTGGTGGCGAATTTAGAGTACTGATACGTATTCCGCAAGTGCACGAAATTATCGAAGTAATAAAAAGATTATCGTTCCCACGAGGATTACGTAGTTAAGTGCCGACTTCTTGACTTGTTTGAATCTAGGCAAACTAAATATGCAGTTGTACTAAACTTCTAAGCACGAACAACTTCGAAAGCAGCGTTTAAGAGGTTCAAATTATAAAGGATAGGGATTTCATGGGTTCACCACACTAACAAGCATGAATCATTGAAAGATAACTCAATCAATAGAAAATATTTATCATGAAAGGAACTTTTCCTAATGTACATATCACTTCCTCTCGGAGTGTAATACGGTGTTTAATTAAGTTAACTCCCTACTCTCGTGACAGTTAACCTAACTAAACCCATTAAGTTATATGAAAAGCTAGTTAAATCCTTTAGACGAATCCAACCTACTCTCGTGATTGGATTCGAAGGTTCAACTGAAATAGATCAGACGTTGCGATTCACCTCTCGGTACTTCTCGCAACGTCTAATACGCAATTATACGTGGCCAAGGTAAATTATGAAATAAACGCAACTTCAATCAAATCATGATAATAAATTCACATATAAAGAGCATAAATAATGATCAATCATGAATGTCAGTGGGCTATGCCCATTAATCCCGAAACAAGGATCTACTCGCTCATGTTGTTAAAAGAAAATATATGTTTATGATGAACAAGTAAAATCTTCTAAGAATTGCAAAGAAATCACTAAAACAATAATAAAACCGTCTTCTCCTCGATCTGATGATGAAGAAGGGTCAATCAATCGTAGCTTTCGCGTGGAATCTCGCCGGAATATGCTCTGGAATCAAATTTTCACCGTCGTCGCTGCCGCCGCTTGTGTTCGTCCGAAAAAGCTCCCCAACCCCTCAAAAAATTTGATCTTTTATATCTAGACCGGTTTGGAACCCATCAAGGAGTGTTTCTACGAAGTTTGGTTGAAATCCGGTTTGAATCGGTGGAGAAACGAGTGAAAAACTCGTCGGGCGGGAGTTTTTATGGCCCGTGACGAGTTTACGGCTGAGACCGTAAATCTTCTGTGACTACATGCCTTTGTCCACAGAAATTTTCACGAACCGTGATGAATTCACGGCCTCACTCATGAAGGTTTCTGTGCATTCCAATACTTAGCCGATTTTCACCCTTTGTTCGACGTCAAAATTACGGTTGATCCGTAATTACGGCCAAGGTTGTGAATGTTGATTTCTTCACCATTTTCGCTCCAAATTTGATGTGTAAGCTCGTGATCTCCTCGGGAATCATGACGTGGCTTTAAAACTCATAAAATCCTTTATTTTTATGCCATTTTACCTATATTTTCAATAAAACCAAGAAAAGTAAAGATTCCATGCAAAGTGAAGTAAAAATACCAAAATAAGCACAAAATCATGCAATTAAGCCCAAAATATAGCATAAAATATAGGTAAAAACATAGTGTAAATGCAACGCATCAAGTACACCGACCACGTAGCTGATGTAATAGAACTCATACCTTAAGCTAGCGGAGCTGCGACTGTATTTGAATCGTCTACCAACCTTTTTGTTTGAAAGAAAACACTTGTGGTGAATGTCCCCCTGTTACTTAGTTGGTGATAAATTCAAAGTTTACCTATATACATAATAGAACTCATAGCTGAAGATAGCGGAGTTAAGGTCAAAATTGTTTTGGCACATACCCATATAGATACATACTTTTTATTTCCTTTTTTTGGCATATAACCACATAGATATATGTTTTTTATCTCTTTTTTTTTCTTTTCTGGATTTTGGAGTTTTTTTCCCAACAAATAACACAATAGACCGAATATATACACAAGGCTAATCAGTCAATATCAATTCAAGAATATTATACTCATATGCATACCTCATTTGTGAAGGATGCTTTACCCTCGAATCGCATTCCTCAAATATTCCATTATCAAGAACTTATGAACAATAAGCAAGAGGTTGATACGAAGATTTATATCGAGGAAATAAATTCGACATAAGAAATTATCAATCCATTCACAGGCATTAGTATACTGTCATCCAAGCACACATCATCAAAAATATAAAACCACATAATAGATGTCAGATAGAGCCATACAACAATAACAAGAAATCACCAACACTAATATAAAGTCACATAAATGATAAAGATAGATGCGTCTACACACGACGCCAAATCAAATATGTCTAAAGTCATCATAAATGCGAATATATACAACAATCCATAAAAAAAAAAAGATAGACACATCCTCTCCCTTCATAAAGATTACATCATCCTCGATGCAATAATCAGGTAATATGAGAGAAGGAGAAAGGATACTCACAAAGCTCTAGTCAACCGTGCCATCATCCGAATCATCCTCCTCAGAGCTATCATCCTCCTGGTAAACGTATCACAAAGCTCGTACGTCCTAGATCAGATTATCAATCATGGCATTAAACTTCTAAAATTAAGAAATAAGAACAAACCTAATTTCTTATGGTGAGTTCATAACATTCAATTTTAGGGTTCCAAGTTCTCAAGCAAGTCACCTTTTGGTCCTTATTACAAAAACTCTAAAACATGCTTAATAACATGAATCTATGGATAATTAAAGAGCAATCTTCACAGAAGCAGAATTATCATACTAAAATTATACATGACAAAATAATGAAAAATTCATCTAGTTATTAAGAAATCAAAGGGATTTACTCCCCCATGTCCCATAAAAGGTTTAAGCTAGCATGGTAAAAAGATTACAATAATCCATAGTATCAGGGATCAAAAATCTAAGAGAAAGGAGGAATAAACTTTACAACACGACTGTAATGGAAATTACAGCCGTAATTTCGGTGATGAACAGTGTTGGCGCTTAGTGTTCGATTGATTTCTCCTTCGAACGTTTCACTCTGAAACTTCTGGAGTATCTTCTCCTCCTCTATGCACAGCTTCCCTTCAAATTTCACAGCCGGAGATGCGCTATACGCTTCCCGGCGGTGAAACCTAGGGCGGTGGTGAAAAACTCAATTTCTCTCTCAACGGTGGATGAAAATTATGGCTTTTGGTGTCTCTGTCTTCTCCTCATCGAAAGCTCTCTTTTCCTTCTTTCGGATCTTCAATTGATGGCCTGGATCATTCGCAATCGATCGCGCAAAAATTGGGCTTCAAAAAGTCTGTGAAAATCGTGTATATAGGTTACGATTACGGCCGTAAAAATGGTTACGACAGTGCCATAATTGTTGCATAAACTCTCGGTATAGAAATCATCCAGAATTATGGTACCGTGAAATGCATTACAGTAGTGCCGTATTTTCATCAAATCTTTCGGGTGAAAAATTCACTCGAAATACGGCCCGTGAAATCCGTTACGGCAGGGCCGTAAAATCTATTAAACGTTTTGTATAAAATCAAACCCAGATTACGGCCCGTGAAATCCGTTACGGCAGGGCCATAATTTCCTTGAAACTTTCTATATGAAAACGTCCCAAAATACGGCAGCACTTGGAAATTACGGCAGTATCGTAGTTTTGTTCTGTAGGTGCAGTGAAACCACGGTACCGTAATTTTGATTATGGTAGTGCCGTAATTTTGATTTGAGCTCCAATTTGCGTGAAATTTGACATGTAATCTTCTCTTGATGGTGAGAATTCATCCATGCATTTGGAATTGCTTGAAAACGCCTAAAAATAGTGTCTTTCTACTTGAAAATCATCAAAAACCAAAAAAGAAGTAGATTTTGTAATAATTGATAAAAAAAGGAATAAAAATAAGCAAAGGTGTATGAACATGACGCAGAAATACCAATGAAATGACACAAAATTTTCTATAAATTTCGGTGTCATCAAATATCAATTTATTTTCACCAATATTAAATATCAACTTTTCATTCATCATGTCCATAATAGCCCCTGTACTAGCCAAAAATGGTCTACATAAAATAATTGGCAACTTAATATCCTTTTTTTCATATTAGCAATTATGAAATCAGTTAAAATAGAGAAGTTCCCAATTCTAACAAAAACATTTTCTAAAGTTCCTACAGGTTGTTGGACAGAACCATTAGCGAATTGAAGCAAAATTTTTATAGGTTTCATTTCTACACTATCAATCTTGTTATAAATAGATAAGGGCATCAAACTTACACTTGCCCCCAAATCACATAAAGCCTGTTTAATAGAGATCTTACCTATCTGATAGGGAATTGAAAAACTTATAGGATCTTTTACCTTTGCGATCACCTTGGGCTCACTTACCTCACTGCTCTTTATCTCAAGTTTTGCAATGTCGAGCTTTTCCATGTCTGCTCTTACTAGCCTTTGAGGGAAAATAATGAGTGGAACATATGCAGGCAGACCAACATAGACTTCCTCCCTCTCCTTCTCTACTAACATCTCTTCCTCAGGTGAAGTCTCTTTGGGCTCCCTCTCCAAAACTTCAGGTGCAGGTTCTTCATTTGGCATTCCAGGTTCATCAATATGTTCACCATTCACAATGGTGATAGCATTACAGTGCTCCCTAGAGTTCATCTCTGGTTGGCCTGGAAGTTTACTTGTAGGCCTATTCGAGGTACTTGCTTGCTGAGCTATTTGGCTCTCTAGCATCTTTTTGTGTTGCCAAAGCATCCACACGAGATGTTAGATGCTTAATAGCATCAAAGAAATCTTCATTATGCTTTTTCTAAGCAACAACGAAACCTTCCAAAATGGACTCCAAGTTAGACTTCTGAGGTTGATTGAATTGCCTAGTCTGAAAACCTAGTGGCGGCCTATTATTCTATTGATTAAATTACTAAGGAACTAGCCCTTGATTGTTCTTGTATGACAGATTAGGGTGGTTCCTCTAGCCTGGATTATTAGTGGCTGAATAAGGGTCGTTCACCTGTCTCTAGTTATAGTTGCCTAAAGCATTGGCATGCTCTTGACAATAGTCCTCCTATGGTGAAGCTAAGAGCTAACAATCAGAAGAAGTATGACTTGAAACACCACACACCTCACAAGAAATGAAATTAACTACAACTGAAGGAAAAAAATAAAAGAATCTAACTTTTGTACTTGAGAGTCAACCTTTGCGGCTAACGATGTCAAGGAGTCAATGCTATACTTGCCCATAACCATTGATGTGGTACCTCGCTCATTGGACCAATGGTTGTGATTCATGGCCATGTCCTCAAGCAAGGTCATCGCATCTTCTACGTTTTTACTCATGATAGCTCCCCCAGCAGCAGCATCCGCCATGAGCTTTGTGCTGTAGTCCAATTCATTATAAAAGATGTGGATTAGGACCCACTTCTCAAGCCCATGATGAGGACATATGCGCTGAAGCTCCTTGAAGCGTTCTCAAGCATCATAGAGTGATTCTCCTTCTCATTGTCTAAAGCAAGTTATCATATTTCTCAATTGAATTGTCTTACTAGGTGGGAAGTATTTAGTCAGAAAAGCACGCGAAAGCTCATTCTATGTAGTAATCGATCCAGCGGGAAGAGAATACAACCAAGCTCATGCGCGATCCCTGAGAGAAAATGGAAACAATCTCAATCTAATTGCATCAGAAGATACATCGTTTACCTTAACGGTGTCACAATATTCTAAAAAAACAGCAAGATGAATGCTAGGATCCTGTCTTGGGGAACCCCCAAACTGGTTCTGCTGAACCATGGTCATTAGTGCTGGTTTAAGCTCAAAGTTGTTCGCCTCCACATTAGGTCAAACGATGCTAGAATTAAAACCCTATATGTTAGGCACTATAAAATCCCTCAACGATTGATTGTTTGCTAGCACGCCTTCTTTTGCAACATTTTTAGTCTGAAACTGTAACTTTCTTTGAAGGTAAAAAGTGTGTTCAATCTCTGGATCTTTAGGAAATATAGTACCTGTATTTAAAACTCTAGGCATACAACGTGTTAATCAAGTGAAATAAAATAAAAATTAAATAACAGAAGATAACTATAAAAATAAAAACAAAGTAAATGCTAAAAACAAAAGAAAAATTGCCTAGTCTCTAAACTTATCGATCAAATCGATATAGGCTGGCCTGATCCCCGGCAACGGCGCTAAAAAACTTGATGCGTCCGCAAGTACACAGATTTATCAAAGTAATAAAATAAGATATCATTCCCAATAAGGATCTGGCAATCAAGTACTGATTATACGACTTGTTTAAATCTAGGCGAATCAAATCATGATTTTTTGCTTGGACTTTAAGTACGAAAATTAGTAGAGGTAACATTTTTGGGAAAAAAATTCAGGTTTTAGAAGGTTAGGACTTGAGGTTTCACCATACTCACACTCATGAATTTGATAAATATAAATCTTTAAACTGAAAAATTATAGCTTTGAAAAGGGTTTTTCCTAAGGTATAGATTACCTCCTTCCGAAGCATAATTCGGTATTTAGTTACACTAATCCCCTACTCTCGTGACAATTAATGTAACTAAACCCATTAAGTTCTATGAAAAACTATAATAATCCTTCAAACGAATCCAAACTACTCCCGTGATTGGATTCATAGGTTTGAATAAAATAGTTCTGATGTTGCGATTCACCTCCTAGTCCTTCTTTCAACGTCTTAAATGCAATTGTACTTGGCCAGAGTAGATTATGGGATAACCTCAATTCTATTCAAATCAATGCTATAATAATCTGTTTAAAGAATCAAAATACAAGTTTTAATTCATAATCGTCAGCGGGCTACATTCCTAATCCCAGAAAAGAGTTTAAGCGTTCATGTTTGAAGAAAACAGCATGTATAACAATGAAATCAACATGATCTCATGAAATAGATGCACAAAGACACTAGAATAGTAATAAGAACTCTTTCCCTCAATCTGGAGATGAAAATGAAGTTTTCAAATCCCTCCTTTGTGTGAATTCTTGCCGGAATTTTGTCCTAGAACCGAGTTTCGCCCTAGCCGCCGCCTCTGATTGTGCTCACCCATAGAGGTATTTTTTTTTTACCCTCCAAAAATCCTTCCTTTTATAGTTTTATCGGTCAAGAACCCATCAAGGAAGAATTCTAGAGAGTTTGGTTCAATTCTGGTTCGATTTAGAGTCGGATCAAGTGAAAAACTCGAAGGGGCGGAAAAACTCACGGCCCATAAACTGTTCACAGCTTCGGCCGTGAAAGTTTCTGTGAATAAAGTCCTATGTAGACAGAAAGATTCACGGCCCGTGAAGGATTCACAGCCTCGCATGTGAAAGTTTCTGTGAACTTTTTTACTTAGCCGCGATTTCACCCTTCGAACGCGAAGCTCATGGCCAACCGAGAAACTCACAGCTATGGTCGTGAAAGTCGCATCTAACACTATTTTCACTCCAAATTTGACATGCACCTTCGTAATTTCCTCGGAAACCGTGCTGTGACCTTAAAACTCACAAAATCCATTATTTTTGTGCCATTTTATCTGCATTTTCATAAAAATCAAGTAAATTAAAAATTTCATACCAAGTGAAGTAAAAACACTAAAAATTGGTACAAAATCATAAAATTAAGCCTAAATATCATATAAAACATAGGCAAAAACATGATGTAAATACAACGCATTAGTCACCCCTTTGATTTCATCCAATCTCATGGTCATAACTAAATCAGGCTTTCACTTGGGTATGACTATATACTTTCAGTCATGCCTCCATAAAGGGGCTCCGTGAATATCAAGCTTCCCTCAGGAAGGGGCAAATCCTATATCTGTCCATTGATCTTCTCATATGGGTCGTGACATACCCAATGACAATTGTTATAACCTCCCAACTACGGTGAGGTGCTATGTTATATCAAAGCATGTCCCTAACCATATAGAAGAGTCAATGACCTCAAATCAAGGGATCAATACATCTTCTATCACTTGTGAGGTTAATTCATGACACCAAGTTAGAGCCTCACAGCGGGTTAGTCCAGTATATCTACCACTGATATATCCATATGCCTGCATTAGCACCTCGTGCCTAACAAGCCCATATATTAGTCTCACATATACTAGAGCTATCCCTTATCCACTCAGATACTTGACTGGGGGCATAAGTTTGAGCACAGAAACAATTTATCTCCAATGACATTATCATGCAAGTATATAGTCGCAGATGTAAACATAGCATAATAACGACAATGTCACAATGATTTATAAAATATCAATGTCAAGTAGTGCAAAAGATAGACTAACAACGGGTCCAAGGTCATAAACACCAACAGTCTCTTAGTCCATAACTCATAAGGTATTTTAGATATACTCTTATATGGAAGATTATTTAGTGTGAGAGTAGCTACTTTTAATGCATGAACCCAGAATGTGGTGGCTGTGTTGCATGACTCATTATAAACCAAAACATGTCAAGCATGGTTTCGTTCCTCCTTTCAGACACATCATTCCATTGTGGTGTCCGAGGAGTGAGCTATGAAGGTATCTCACATTCTTTTAAATATACATCAAACTCTAGACTCATGCATTCACCTTCTCGGTCCAACCAAAGGGTTTTAATGGACTCGCCTAAATGATTTTGTACTTTTAATGACATCCTTAGCAGCACCACCAAAAACTAGATGGGACATATTGCAAGTGCATGGTTTAGGAACAAAAATATTGACTTTACGAGGTTCTAGAATTAAGTACCAATTAATCATGTTCTCGTAATCTAGGGGAATCAATTAGTGTGATCAAAGATGAAAGCTACAAAATAAAGCAATGTATTATCAATGCAGAGAAGATTTTGGGGTATAGGTGCTCATCACATGAAGAAGGCTGGAATTCGTTCAATCTTCATCTCCTAATTGAAGAGAAGAGTGATTCTTGATCTCCTAGTATTTCCTTGTGATTTGTTTGAGTTTGCATGTTAAAATCAAAAGATTATATGTTGTTCATCATAAACATATTAGCTTAAACTCTTATTTCGGGACTTGGGCATAGTCCGTTGACAATCTTATGAATTGATTTGTGATTACTATTTTCATTTGAGAGTTTATTTGTGTCGATTTGACAAGAATTGTGTTTTAATTTTGTATATTTGCTCTAGCCAAGTGTTTATACATTTTAGATGTCATGAGATGAACTGATAGGTGAATCGCGATGTCCGAACTATTCTTTTCAAACTTGTGTTTTCAATTACAAGAGTAGATGATGTAGGGGGGGGGGGGGAAGCATGCAATTTGGGCTAGCATGAAAACATGAATCTAAAGAAAACAAGCTAGCATGCAAGGTTATCTAACGGGGCTTTCAAAAATATGTTTTGGTATTTTAGATAAAAACCCAAAGATTAATATGCTACTAAATTATATGCTAGATAATATTAGACCTAAGCATGCAATTCTAAACTACAAGATAAATTGCAACTAGCATGCTCTTACAAACAAAACTATAACTAAACATGTGGTTAACTACTCTAAGGCTAAGCATGCAATCTTAAACTAAACTAATTTAAACTAGAATTGAAAAACTAGGAGGGATACTTACAGAGCGACCCATAAGAATAGAAAAGTCGTATCATCCCGGTCTTCAACGGTCCTACTCTGATGGAAGGAATTGCATCATTACAAACACTCCAACACATCAAACCCAAACATGCTTGGGTATAAAATATTAAATGTCCTTTACAATGCTAAGATCAAGAGGGGAGGTTAAGCCTCCAAATTCCTCTTGCTAACAAGTTCAAACAAACTACTTAATCTAATCTAATTAATGATGATGTGTTGCTCAAGTCTTGGATTGAAGGCCTTGTAACTTTCGGCCATGAATGATTCCTTGGAGATGTCTCATGTTATGGAGTCCCTTTTGATGCCGAGAGCTTCAACAAACAAAGAAGACATGTTAGATCATATTCAAGATTTAGATATCAAAGGAACAAGGGGAGAGTGTTTGGTTTGATATTGCGAGGGCTTTGGGGATGTGCCAAAGTGGGTGAAGGAATCCTTTGAGGAAGATGCCCCTTGATGATGGAGTGGGGATGTCCTTACGCCAAGTTGATGGAAAGTTGCGCCTCTTACTGATGAGATGAAGGGCTTGCGCATCCTACAACATGCAACAACAACGTAAGTGTAGATCAAGCAAACATAGATTAAAGAGAGAGTTAGAGATGCTTGTTGAAAGTGTTGTTGAAGAGGCCCTTGAGGAGAGGGGATGTGCCACTTGTTGGGTGAAGAGGTTGAACTTGTGCCACTATGTGTAGAGAAGATATGCGCCACCAAGGTAGAAGAAGATGCTCCTTGCGCAGATAGATGGTGAGATCCTTGAAGAATAGGTTAGCGAAGGGAACCTTGAACCTTGGGGAGGAAGTGGAGATAGGTGACACAAGCACCTCAGAGGAGAAGGGGAAAGGGGAGGGTGACACAAGCACCCAAGGTTGCTAGGCACCTAATCGACATTTCATTATCAAATCTTTCTAATCAACTTACATGCAATTACAAGTTTTGTAGAGCTTTTCCTTAATGTTACAAAAGGGCAAATAAAGAAAGAGTTTTTGGGTCTTCAATGCCTTGAAGGTTGGTGCTTGCTATCCTTCCAAATATTGACCAAGGACTTATGGAAATAATTTGAATTTTGAAGGCTTGGTCGGCTTGAACGATTAGGGAGGAGCTTTGTGGCATTGGCTTCTTTCCTTTGTTGGCTTTGGCGACTTTGGAATTACTTTGGGCGCATTCCTCTTTCCTTGGGCGACAAGAAGAGGTGATAATGTTTCCTTGAATGGCTTGGGCGGCAATGAGAATAAGGAAGAAGTCCCCCTTGATTTGTGGATCTAGATTGGACACCGCTTGATTTGTGGATCTAGACCGAGCATTGCTTCAATTGTTGTTGAGGTTGGCGCAATTAAATCCATGGGCTGGGATCTCTTCAATTGGAAAGGAATCATTGAAGAGGAGTTGAAGTGGAGTTGAGTTTGAAGTCTCCTCTTGAGCTTGAAGTGAACCTTCCAAATTTGGAGCTAGCTTTGTTGAGTAAGCTTTGAGCTAGCCTTGAGCTTGTCCACATGACTTGTAAATTCTTATTACACTACTCCTACTAGGATGCAACATTATGCCATGCACGAATTCTAGTATGATGCAACATAAAAGAAAAAATACAAAACAAAGTATAAACTTACCAAATGTAGCTACATGATGCATGCAATGCAATGGTGCCTTAGGGTACCCATAAACTAAGGTAGCCTTAAGCTCCATTTATATTTTCTTGGGTCATGGTTTCTACCCCCATCACTGTGCCTCGCGAATCATGAGCGCAAACATGACCTTGGTCTCCTGGGCCTCGCGCATAAGCGCAGAGGTGCGCATGAGGGAGATCATGGTAGGCGCCGGAGGGGTAGGCACCGACGGAGTGATCAGCCCCTTGGAGGTGGATGCACGAAGCTCCTTGGGTGGAGCCGGGATCAAACAAATTTTCTGGTCGTTGTGGTCAAACACGTAAGTGTTTGACCGACCATAGTGGATCGCATCCCTATCCTATAGCCAAGGACGTCCGAGCAGGACGTGGGCGACATCCATAGCCGCCACGTCGCACCACACTTTCTCACGATAGGCCCCAAAGGCGATGGGGACCTGGCACCGGTGGGTGACCAGAAGACTCGACGTGTTAACCCACGCGATAGAGTAAGGCTTGTGGTGGGGTTCTACGGGGAGACCGAAGCGGGTGATTGCGGTCCGGGAGACCACATTCAGGCTACTACCACCATCTATGACAATCTTACACGAGTGCCCATTGCACTTAATGTAAGTCATGAAAATGCTCGAGCACCGCCAATCCTCGGCGGGTGTGGGTTGAACGAGGGTGCACCGCACAACCGCAACTGTGGTGTGACCCGACTCATCACCGCTTGTGTAACACTCAGCCTCAATATCCTGCTCCGCGGGTTCGCGGGTGATGGTGGCTACATGGGTTGGGGCTTTGTCCACAGTGGCGGACTTCCTAGGGCAGTCGCGGGAAAGATGACCCGGTTGGAGGCAGTTGTAATAGTTAACGCGACTAGGCAGGCTGACAAGTGGGGCTTTTCCCCTCTCTTCCCAAGTGGGGCGAGAAGGTAGGGCACCGGGGGCTGAACGCCTGGGGGAGTGATGGGCCGCAGGCGCGGGCCATGGGTCAGGACGAGGCTAGTGGCGCTCGGGTCGAGGGTGGGCATGAGGAGGCCCGCCCAAAGGATGGCGTCTAGGGGGGTTCAGACTCGCTACGTCGAATCGCGGCCCGAAGGTCGTGCTCGATGTCGCGAGCGCGCTAAAAGGTTTGGTCGAACGTCTCTGAACCGTACGAGGGTAAGGCTCGGCGAATGTGTGACCGGAGTCCATTCTTGAACTTGGACAATGACAGTTCGGGGTCCTCTTGCAAGTTGCAACGGAGTTGAAGCGGCTCAAAGGTGAGGCGGTACTCCTCGACAGTACTCAGCCCTTGGTGTAAACTACTGTACTGATCTAGCAGACGCTGCCTATACGAAGGGGGCACATATCGCTCGCGGAGGCGATACTTCATCTCCTCCCAATCAACGATGGGAGGAAGGGCTTGCTGCGCGTTTTGGCATTCCGCATTTGCCCAATACATGTTAGGGAATACCGGGTGTAATTTAAAATTTTGCAGTCCCAGGACGCAGCGGAAGAATTATTACACCCGAAACATATTCCGGTCCCAAGGATCCATGCGAGAGAGAAGACACAAGGATGTGTTAGAGATGTACCTCTTTTGCTTGTCTAGTTGTCGAAGCCATGTTGAAGACGATCAAATGCTCGCCCTCTACAAGTATCCACGCGTCGACTCCTTGATCATTGCTCCCTTCCACGCTTGGTGCTAGCCTCGGGAAGAGAATCAAGCCTTCACCTCACTTGCGCCACCTTCAAGAGAACTTGCGCCAAGGAGGGGATAGGGAAGATGCCGCCAAGGACTTCCCTCTTCTTCTTTGCTTGCGCCACCTTCAAGCAAGATGCGCCAATGGCAATGAGAGGGAGAGAGCTTGCGGCATTAGAAGGAGAAGCCACCAAGCTCAATTTCTCTTTGCGCCAAGAAGAGGAGAAGAAGAAGAGGAGGTCTTTCGGCCACTTGGAAGAAAGTTGCGCCAAGCCTTTATTGTCACCTTTTGCCCTTGCTCACGTCTCTCTATGTGCCCTCACACCTTCAAGGAGTCGAACATTAGAAGGGGCGGTAAGGGGTCCTATAAATAGGACAAGAGGCGGCTAGGGCAAGGGCTAGGATCATGCCAAGTGTATGGCTAGGATGAAAAGGTTCGCAACAAGGAAAGTCTCCAAGACATTTCCTTAAACCCATTCAACCGTTCCTTATGCGCCAAGACCTTGTCTTGCGCCCCAAGCAATATATCAGCCCATGACATGTCTTAGAGGCATGCATTCCATCCAAGGAAGAAGGGCTAGGCGCAACAAGCAAGAGGTATTCGGCTAGGGTAAGGGTTTGGGTGCATGTAGGGTTTATGAGGTAAGGAAAGTCTCCAAGACTTTACCATAAATCTCACCCTACTTGTCATATGCACCCAAGCTCTTTCCAAAAGAGTTTTCAAGCCATATCAGCCCCAACCCTTACCATAGAGGCAAGGTTTCCTTCCAAGGAACAAAGGGGGAGGCGCCTAATGCTTCCTTATCAAGCAACATGCACCCACTTCAACCCATTATGCCCTTGGCGCCAATGGGGTGAAACTCTTCCCCATTATACCCTTATTTGCTTATACCTCTTCTTGACCACTAGTTATTGGGCCTCATTGGATAATGAGCTAGCCCAAACTTCATGGCATGGGTTGATTAAGCCTTTGGATCCAACCCAATGTAACCCTAATCCAAATGTGACCAATCTAGGTCAATTTCGGGTCAACCTGCCAAAAATGAAGTTTGGCTCCAATAACTTTCTTCCAACTCATCAGACCCATTGGCGCTGATGAAATCTTCCAAATTGATCCAAGTTATCCAATAACTTGATCATAAGGCTTCTGATTAAAGCAACGTCAAGAGTCTATTGCGTGTGACCCTGTAGGATCCATATGACGATGGCAATGATGTAAACATCATAAGTAGTGAGGGGTATCTAGCAACACATCACTACTACCCATGTCATAGGATTTAATTCATTATGGCAACAACTCCTAACAAGCAACGAGGATTTCCATTGCATTATAGATCTCTTTGCCTAAACTGATATCCTGCCATTGGATTAGTCTCAAGTTTATCAATCCAATGCATTGGTCATGACTCAATAAGTGTGGCCACACATTCCTGTCATGCACCAATTAAGGTGGGGCGCCCCAAAGTGGATATCATGCTTCCTCTGAAGGAAGGGGCAAATCCTACTATTGGTCATCCATGTCTCTACGTGACTTATGACATGCCCAATGACAGTCGTTTTGGTCCCCCAATTACGGAGAGACGTAAGACTGTATCAAAGCATATCCATCATCAAATCTAGACACGAATATCTCAGGTCTAAGGATCAATGCAAACCTCTTGCATGTGAGATTGACTTGTTGACTAGACAAGTCAATCCTCACGGTGGATCACTCCAGTGCATCCAATGCACTTGTTGTTGGGGTATGCCCTTAAGGCTAATGTTTGAGGCCTTGGGATTCTTTCAGTATCATGTATAAACTCTTATGTTTATAAAGGCAATGGTTGTTATTCAGTTTGTTACATTGTCTGCCGCAATAAGTGTGCTTCTGAATAATGTCTCAATGCTGTTCAGCTTGGCTGACATGCTGTAATGTCCTTAGTCGAGATATCTTGGTGAACATGAGACAGCCTTGATATGATTGAGACTAATATGTGTTCTAATCTTATAGGATGCTTCGAGCATGGAATAAGATGTAGACTCATGGGTACATTGGATGTACTGGACAGACCCTACTAGGATATTCAATTGCTTGTCACAATGTGAATAATCCTTGTTTGCAACAAGTGGCACATGTCCTCTGACTTGAGATCACTTGTGTTTCTAAATGATGATTGTCATTGTTTTGAGGTAGTTCAATATCATTTGAAACATAATGGTTATAGACTATCTTGGATAATGAGCATGAGTCATGTTAGGGCACTAGTGATAGATATAGGATTGCCGTCTCCTTGTTTGGAGTGTGATGTTCTGTTGGGGCCCCCTGGATGAGATGGTTGAGAAAGTGTATGGCCATACCCAGGTGACTATGTTCATCTGATCTAACCACTCTCATCATATTGGAATTACAGGCTTGACACGCTTGTCCAATAAGAACATCCAGTGGCAAAGGAAACACATATGTCAAGTGACTTGGGTTCACACTTGTGATGTGGTTTGGGTGTAGTCTTGGAAGACTCTTTCCTTTATATCGGGAGATAGTGATGTGTTGCTAGATACCCCTCACTGATCGTGATAACGTAAGTTATCATTACCGACATTTAAAGGAAACCCTTAGGGTCGCACAATTTGATGATATGGCTTACTTAAGTCAGATCGTGTGGACTGAATTGTTTTGGTTCAGTTTAAAGGAGTTTAAACTCTGATTGTAAGTGAGATCTGGTCTGATCATGTTTGATTGATTAGGGCTTGAGATCGGTAAGCTTCGATCGAGAGTATTGATGCTAGATCGGTGAGATCAAGAGCATCAAGAGATGAACGGTTAGATCTTGAACCATTTGGTTTGATTGGATCTGAGCCTATGCTGGTTTGATTTGGTTTTTGAACCAAATTCAATTGGACCGAATAAATAGAACCGGTTCACATAAGTGAACGCTTGGTTCAATTGGAGAAGGATTGTTTCGATGGTTCACTTGGGTGAACGCATGAAACATTGAGGAGTTACTAATTTTGGAAGTCGGTTTCCAAATTGGAAACGCTCCCACGTAGTAACGTTGCTTGCCCATTATTCTCCATTGATTCCTCTCGTGTGAAGGCCTCTCGAGGCTAGGAGGAAAACATTCGGCCAGCAAGACTTCTTCTTCGACATCTCCTACACGCGATTAGGATTCTTGAAGGTCTTTGCTAGCACAAAGGACAACAAGGAGAAAGCCATCTTCACCTTGTGTGCGTCGCCTTTGGAGAAGAAGCATTTGATTCTTTCTCTTCCAAGCCGCCTCCTTACTCATGGCCATGGTAACGCATCTCTATGCTAGTGTTTTAAGTTGATCATATGAATATCACATGAGATCCTTTGAAACCCTTGCTTCCGTTGCAAATGAACTATGTGCGCCACCTATTAGGGTTTCGGCCCCCCCCCCCTCCTTTTAGGGGACCCTTTCAATTGGTATCAGAGCATGCGGTTCTATATGTGTTCATATGATTGCTTGATGTTATTGTGTGATCCATGTTTGAGCGTAAGCTTAAGATCTAAGGTTTTTACATGCTAAAGTTTATGATAGTTCATCATGCGAAAATACATATGTTTGATGTATGTTACACTTTGGCGCATGTATTGGCGCATGTTGTTGTTTTGTCAAAAACCTTCACTTGCGCGCCCCATATTAGATCTAAGCGCCTACTATAAACCCTTAGACGGGTTGATGGGGTTGAAGTCATCTTCTAGGTAAGATCCAACCAGTCTGATCAGACCATCTGACAGCATAGATGGGTCGACCAGATGGCACCTGTGCGCAAGCACGAGGTGGCTATAGGTCGACTGTAGATAGGCGTGTAGCGAGGTCTGGTTGAGACAACTAGTGAACGCACATGAGTTAGGCCCGGGGTCACACCCGCTTGCCAGAACTCATGAAAGTTGTTCAGCCCTTTGCGCATGCATGGTTGACCATTAGGTCGACTCAAGTCAGTTAGGACTTGGTGCATGCAAGGGCAGTGGATCTGACTAGACATGATGAGTGGATCCCTATTAATGGACTGTTGTAAGGTAGTAGGGCACATAAGACAAATAAAATTGATTCCGATGGGATTTTGAAAAATTTTATTTAGTTGATGGATCACATATTGATTGGATGCCATGATGCTTGTCTATTTCATCTTATGTGGGTTGCCCTTTTAATGTGTGCTGTGCTGGGGCCTGCGAGCCTGGATTAATTATAAATTATTATTTTTGTGATCTGCGCATCACATTTTAATTAATTTATTGTGTAATTGACCTGCGTGTCAATCTTGTCTAGATAGATTAAATTGTAATTTTAATCAGACAAGAGCACAGAGCACACATGGCATTGGCGCATGCAGCAGTGGCTTGACCAGGTGGGAGGTCCAGGGTTCGACTCTGGGATAGGCGCATTTACCTGGTGGGCGCACCTGAGCTGCAGTGGGCGCTTGGGCCCTGGTCTGGGCCAGATGAGATGCAAAAGAAGAGCTCAAGTGAAGACTTAAGTTAACTTAAGGTCTTACTTAGGCTTAATGGGCGTTTACCACATAAGATCATCATGCTTTCCTTTATTGTTTAAATAATTAGAAATGCATGATTTATTTATCTTCTGCTATCACCATAGGGTTTGCATGATAGTTAAGAAGATAAAAGGACCGTTAAAATCCAACGCTAAATATCAAGCACGTAAGCCTTCTGACGCGAAACCTCACTGTTCTGACTATCGTTGGGGGCGTGTTGTACCCACTCAGTGGGCACACCCATCTATCTTCAGACGGTGTGTGATTTCACCTGCGTGTTACAGAGAAGGGATTTATCGCTTCTCGTTGCTCAGCATAGCACGTGGTGGTCCAGGGAGTAGGTCAGGTCAGCTTGACCATGTAGGCTACATATGGGGCATATGTTAGCTATATGGAGGCAGCCATCTGTGGGATCAGAGACTGTGTTGTACCAACTCAGTTGGCACAGTCTGCTGGATTGCCCAGATGAAGGGGAATCGCACGGGTTGGCGATTGGCAGGGACTGCCTACCAGAAATTAGTGCTTGTACTCTCTGTGCATCTTATCTCGCCTGAGCGGGACGCGGAGACCAAGTATGAAATCTGGATCCCATCTCACTAAAAGAGTCTTACTCTTTCGGACTGTTTTAATGGATTTTTCAGTCAGATAAAATAGTGAGAAAAGAATCTTTCTTAAGTCCTGGATTGATTCTAAACATTGATACTGACCTTGCTGTTCTTGCATTGTTGTAGATTCCTGCAGCAACGAACACCATGAGCTTCAATGTGCGATCCCTACTGGAAAGGGAGAAGTTTGCTGGGCCAAACTTTTCAGACTGGTACGGACACCTTAAGATTGTTCTTAAGGCTGAGAGGAAACTGTATGTCCTCGAGACGGCTATACCGCCTCAACCCGCTCCGAACGCCGCAAGGGCGGTTCGGGATGCCTATGAAAAGCATGTCAATGATAGCATTGATGTCGCTTGCCTGATGCTAGCGTCTATGACGCCACAGCTGCAGCGTCAGCATGAGGATATGTTTGCTATAGAAATTATAGCAAACCTCAAGATGCTGTATGCTGCACAGGCGAGGACTGAACGCTATAATTTGACTAAGCTTTTCTTTCAGAGCAAACTGGCTGAAGGGAGTCCAGTGGGAGCTCACGTGCTCAAGATGATTGGGCACAAAGAGGCTCTAGAGAAACTGGGGCATACCATCAATTAGGAGCTTGCTGTAGACATTATTCTGCAGTCCCTCCCGGCCTCCTTCGATCCGTTCATTATTAATTTTAATATGAACAAGATCGACTGTACTCCGGCAGAGTTGCTGAATATGCTCTTGACTACAGAGGAGACTCTAAAGGGAAAGCCTTCAACCTCTGTCTTGATGTTCCCTTCCAGGAACAAGAAGAAGGGGAAGAAGGGCAAAGCCCCTGTCAAGAACTACAACAAGGCTCTGAAACAAAAGGTCAAGCGGTCGAAGGAATACAGATGTTTCCATTGTGGCCAGCTGGGTCACTGGAAAAAGGACTGTAAAGCGCTCCAAGGAGACAAGAAGGGAAGCATCGCTTCTGGCTCAGGTATTTTTGTGACTGAAGTCATGATATCTTCTTCTTCTATTTCATGGGTGTTGGACACTGCATGTGGAGTTCACATTTGTTCAAATGTACAGGAACTCAAGAGAAGAAGACAGGTGGGACAGCATGTGGTGGACCTACGAGTTGGAAATGGGGCACGGGTTGCTGCTGTTGCTGTAGGAGAATATTACATCTCATTGCCATCTGGACTTGTATTAGAACTGAACAATTGTTATTTTGTACCTAGCATTACCAAGAATATTATCTCTATTCCTGCTCTTGTCAGGAAAGGGTTTTCCTTTGAATGCAAGACTTCAAAGTGTTATCTTTCTCTTGATAATATTATTTATGCTACTGGGTCAATTAACAATGGGTTATTCATGTTGGACATGGAATGTTCTATACAAAATATTGATAATAAGAAAGCCAAGTATGCTGATGACAGCACCTTGCTATGGCATAGTCGTTTAGGCCATATTAACAAGAAGCGCATTAAGCGGTTGCATGACCATGGACTGCTGGGATCATTCTCCTATGAGGAGATTGATACATGCAAAGCTTGTTTATTGGGCAAAATGACGAAGTCTCCTTTTCCTAACAAAGGTCAAAGGGCTTCAGGTTTACTTGACCTTATACACAGTGATGTGTGTGGGCCATTTAGTAAACATGCCAGAGGTGGCTACTCATACTTCATTACCTTTACTGATGATTTCAGTAGATATGGGTATGTCTATCTAATGAGACATAAGAGTGAATCTTTTGACAAGTTCAAAGAGTTCAAAAATGAAGTACAAAATCAGCTAGGCTGAAATATCAAGGCACTTCGCTCAGATCGAGGTGGAGAATACCTAAGTCGAGAATTTACTGACTATCTGAAGGAGTGTGGGATTATCTCACAGCTCACTCCATCAGGAACACCGCAATGGAATGGTGTGTCCGAGAGGAGGAACAAAACCTTACTGGATATGGTTCGTTCTATGATGAGTCAGGCTACTCTACCTTACTCCTTTTGGGGATTTGCGCTGGAAACAGCTGCAAAGGTACTAAACCGAGTGCTATCCAAGGCAGTTTCAAAGACTCCATATGAGTTATGGTATGGGAAACAGCCGAGCTTGACATTTATTAAGATCTGGGGTTGCGAGGCTTATGTCAAAAAGCTCGTCTCTGGGAAACTAGAGAGCAGATCTGAGAAATTCATCTTTGTCGGTTACCCTAAGGAAACTAAGGGTTATTATTTCTACGATCCCAAAGAGAACAAAGTATTTGTTGCTCGGACGGCTATTTTTCTTGAGAAGGAGTTTCTTCTGCAAGAAGCCAGTGGGAGAGAAATAAAACTGGATGAGAATCCAGAGGAAGGACAAAGTAGTCAAGCACAGTTGGATGAGCCTGAGCCAGTAGAACAGGTTATTGAACAACCTGAGGCTCAGATATCACGGGAACCGCGTAGATAGGGAAGGATCCGTCGACAGCCTGAGCGCTATGATGGAGTCTACATCATTGATCATGATGAACCCCTCACTTATGCGGATGCGGTCAGTGGACCGGAGTCAGCTAGATGGCTTGAAGCTATGCGAGCCGAGATGGACTCCATGTCAGATAATCAAGTCTGGGATTTGGTTGATCCGCCTCCGGGAGTAATCCCTATAGGCTGTAAATGGATCTTCAAGAAGAAGATTGACATGGATGGTAACGTAGTTACCTATAAAGGCAGGCTAGTTGCGAAAGGTTTCAAGCAAATCTACGGGATAGATTATGATGAAACTTTCTCTCCTGTAGCCATGTTCAAGTCAATTCGGATTATTCTTGCGATAGCAGCATATTACGATTATGAGATCTGGCAAATGGATGTGAAGACCGCTTTCCTTAATGGAAAACTGGATGAGGATGTGTATATGACACAACCTGAAGGTTTCACTAATCCATCAGATCGTCATAAAATATGCAAGTTAAAGAAGTCCATTTATGGACTTAAGCAAGCATCTAGAAGCTGGAATATTCGTTTTGATGAATCAATATGTGAATTTGGTTTCATCAAGAATGAAGACGACCCGTGTGTATATAAGAGGTTTAGTGGGAGCGTGATTACTTTCCTAGTCCTCTACGTCGATGATATCTTAATCATTGGAAATGATATTCCTGAACTGCATGCTGTTAAAGCATGGTTAAGAAAATGTTTCCAGATGAAAGATCTAGGAGAAGCAGCCTATGTATTAGGTGTGAAGATCTACAAAGATAGATCTAAGAGGCTTCTCGGGCTGTGCCAAAGTACTTACATCGATAAAGTCCTGGAGAGATTCCATTTAGAGAATTTTAAAAGAGGATATCTTCCAGTCAGACATGGTCTGAATCTTTCAAAGAGTCAGTGTCCACAAACACAGACTGAGAAAGATGAAATGGACAATACGCCTTATGCTTCGGCTATTGGGTCCATTATGTATGCGATGTTATGTACTCGCCCAGACGTCGCTTACGGGTTAAGCGTGACCAGTCGATTCCAAAGTAATCCAGGTCAGGCGCACTGGATTGCGGTCAAGAACATTTTGAAATATCTTCGGAGGACCAAAGATATGTTCTTGATATATGGAGGTCAGGAAGAACTCAGTATTGAAGGATATACTGACGCTTCGTTCCAATCTGACCAGGATGATTTCCGATCGCAATCAGGCTATGTTTTTATCTTGAATGGAGGAGCTATGGTATGGAAAAGTTTCAAACAGTCTATCGTTGCTGATTCCACAACAGAAGCCGAGTATGTTGCAGCCTCGGAAGCATCTAAGGAGGCAGTGTGGATTCGCAAGTTCGTTCAGGAACTTGGTGTTGTTCCTTCGAGTGCAGATCCTTTGGTTATCTTCTGTGATAACACTGGAGCAATCGCACAAGCAAAGGAACCACGGTCGCACCAGAAGTCCAAGCACATACAGAGACGGTTTCACTTGATCCGGGAGATCATTGATCGTGGTGAGATCAAAATCTGCAAGGTTCATACAGATGACAATCTGGTTGACCCGCTTACCAAGCCTCTGGCGCAGCAGAAGCATGAGAAGCACTGTAATAACATGGGTTTGAGATTTCTCAACCATTAGATTAAGTGCAAGTGGGAGATTGTTGGGGTATGCCCTTAAGGCTAATGTTTGAGGCCTTGGGATTCTTTCAGTATCATGTATAAACTCTTATGTTTATAAAGGCAATGGTTGTTATTCAGTTTGTTACATTGTCTGCCGCAATAAGTGTGCTTCTGAATAATCTCTCAATGCTGTTCAGCTTGGCTGACATGCTGTAATGTCCTTAGTCGAGATATCTTGGTGAACATGAGACAGCCTTGATATGATTGAGACTAATATGTGTTCTAATCTTATAGGATGCTTCGAGCATGGAATAAGATGTAGACTCATGGGTACATTGGATGTACTGGACAGACCCTACTAGGATATTCAATTGCTTGTCATAATGTGAATAATCCTTGTTTGCAACAAGTGGCACATGTCCTCTGACTTGAGATCACTTGTGTTTCTAAATGATGATTGTCATTGTTTTGAGGTAGTTCAATATCATTTGAAATATAATGGTTATAGACTATCTTGGATAATGATCATGAGTCAGGTTAGGACACTAGTGATAGATATAGGATTGCCGTCTCCTTGATTGGAGTGTGATGTTCTAAAGGGGCCCCCTGAATGAGATGATTGAGAAAGTGTATGGCCATACCCAGGTGACTATGATCATCTGATCTAATCATGCTCATCATATTGGAGTTACAAGCCTGACACGCTTGTCCAATAAGAACATCCAGTGGCAAAGGAAACATGTATGCCTCGTGAAGTGGATTCACACTTGTGCTGTGGTTTGGGTGTAGTCTTGGAAGACTCTTTCCTTCATATCGGGAGACAGTGATGTGTTGCTAGATACCCCTCACTGATCGTGATAACGTAAGTTATCGTTACCGACATTTAAAGGAAACCCTTAGGGTCGCACAATTTGATGATATGGCTTACTTAAGTCAGATCGTGTGGACTGAATTGTTTTGGTTCAGTTTAAAGGAGTTTAAACTCTGATTGTAAGTGAGATCTAGTTTGATCATGTTTGATTGATTAGGGCTTGAGATCGGTAAGCTTCGATCGAGAGTATTGATGCTAGATCGGTGAGATCAAGAGCATCAAGAGATAAACGGTTAGATCTTGAACCATTTGGTTTGATTGGATCTGAGCCTATGCTGGTTTGATTTGGTTTTTGAACCAAATTCAATTGGACCGAATAAATAGAACCGGTTCACATAAGTGAACGCTTGGTTCAATTGGAGAAGGATTGTTTCGATGGTTCACTTGGGTGAACGCATGAAACATTGAGGAGTTACTAATTTTGGAAGTCGGTTTCCAAATTGGAAACGCTCCCACGTAGTAACGTTGCTCGCCCATTATTCTCCATTGATTCCTCTCGTGTGAAGGCCTCTCGAGGCTAGGAGGAAAACATTCGGCCAGCAAGACTTCTTCTTCGACATCTCCTACACGCGATTAGGATTCTTGAAGGTCTTTGCTAGCACAAAGGACAACAAGGAGAAAGCCATCTTCACCTTGTGTGCGTCGCCTTTGGAGAAGAAGCATTTGATTCTTTCTCTTCCAAGCCGCCTCCTTACTCATGGCCATGGTAACGCATCTCTATGCTATCGTTTTAAGTTGATCATATGAATATCACATGAGATCCTTTGAAACCCTTGCTTCCGTTGCAAATGAACTATATGCGCCACCTATTAGGGTTTCGGCCCCCCCTCCTTTTAGGGGACCCTTTCACTTGTATGTCTGCGTTACTGTGCCCCGCACCTAACCTGCCCATACACCAGTTTCACATGTACCAAAGCTGTCCCATATCTGCTATGGTACCTTGTCTGGGGATAGCTTATGAGAATGGATCCAATCCAAACTCCTGGGACATTATATATGCAACTCAATACATCAACGCAGGTAGAGAAGTCTGCATAATAACGACCATGCCTCTATATAGAATAATAATTCTATCAAAGTACATTCAAACAATGCCTGACCATGTCCATAGATTGGTCTGCAGGGCATATACACCAACAATCTCCCAGTTGCACTAAGACCAAGGACAACTGATGTTTAGTCAGTTCCAATGTCTCTAGTATGACCCATTTAGCTTCCGCTGCGCCAGAGGCTATGTCAGTGGGTTTTTCCAGATTGCTATCTGTGTTTATTTTAACAAATTTGATCATCATCCTTATGCATGATCTCTAAGATCAGATGATATGCTGCAGTACATACTTGAGCACTAAGTTCCTTCACTTATGCTATGGCCCCAGTAAGAACTATACTGGACCATCAAGCACTAGGAACTAAATCAAGTTCAAATGAATGAAGCTGCTTCCTTGGCTGCCACAAGAAGCTACAATGTACTCAGCCTTATTTGTAGAATTTTGCCACTATGGTTTGCATAATGCTCTTTCAGCACACAACACCACAACAAGGCAAAGCGCAAATCCTGGCTGTGGTCATAAGACTGGAACGAAGTATTAGTGTACCCTTGTACACAAAATTCTTCCTGTCTATCATAGACTAGACTTCAAAAAGGAAGAACATCTCAGGCATGCTATGGACAGAATAATAAACCATCACAGGCATGCTAGTTTGGTCGATATGGTCATAGCCCTTTTCATACATATAACTTGTCACGAGCCATGTGACATGTAATCATGCATCCAAGGGTTGCGAGTCCCTCTAGCAGATCAGCCCATGCCAGAAGCCGAAAGCAAGCATCCCTTCCTCCAACCGCAAATCCATCACCACGCTTCCAAAGCTGGCGCCACTCTGAAATCGGTTGAAGAAGACACCTTGTTGTCTTTGATGAACCTTAACCTATCTTATGTAAACAATTCTACATCTACTCTAAGGAAAGATGAAAATTTTACATCAAGAAGGGGGAGAACCACACGCAGGTGGTAAAAAGATTTTACAAGCATTCATCACAGGTGGAAACATGCTTCCATATCACAACACAGGAGGGCACTCGCTATGACCATATCAACCCATAGAAGAGACAAGTGGCGCATATATAAAATTTAAAAAACCAGAATAATCAAATTTTATCCCCTTATGTGCCAACTCCATCCAAAGCACTCTCTGAATCAAAATTTATGCTAAAATTGGGATCAAGTTTCATGATGATTTCATGGACCCTATCGGCTGGCAATTTTGTCAGATCAAGAGACCCGGCCAGTCCGAAGACAGAATGCCCGTCCTACTTGACAAAACTACGTGCACCTTTGGTCTTAAATCCATCATAAACACAATCCAAATTTTGGCCATAAAAATGATAAAAGAAGTTTGGATGAAAGACGCTCTCTATGTGAAACGCACATGGATAGAAGAAAAATTTTCCAAAAATTTTTCACACAAGCTAACGTACACTTTGTGTTTCTCGCAAGTAGCTCTGATACCACTGTTAGGGAATACCGGGTGTAATTTAAAATTTTGCAGTCCCAGGACGAAGCGGAAGAATCATTACACCCAAAACATATTCCGGTCCCAAGGATCCATGCGAGAGAGAAGACACAAGGATGTATTAGAGACGTACCTCTTTTGCTTGTCTAGTTGTCGAAGCCATGTTGAAGACGATCAAATGCTCGCCCTCTACAAGTATCCACGCGTCGACTCCTTGATCGTTGCTCCCTTCCACGCTTGGTGCTAGCCTCGGGAAGAGAATCAAGCCTTCACCTCACTTGCACCACCTTCAAGAGAACTTGCGCCAAGGAGGGGATAGGGAAGATGCCGCCAAGGACTTCCCTCTTCTTCTTTGCTTGCGCCACCTTCAAGCAAGATGCCACAATGGCAATGAGAGGGAGAGAGCTTGCGGCAATAGAAGGAGAAGCCACCAAGCTCAATTTCTCTTTGCGCCAAGAAGAGGAGAAGAAGAAGAGGAGGTCTTTCGGCCACTTGGAAGAAAGTTGCGCCAAGCCTTTATTGTCACCTTTTGCCCTTGCTCACGTCTCTCTATGTGCCCTCACACCTTCAAGGAGTCGAACATTAGAAGGGGCGGTAAGGGGTCCTATAAATAGGACAAGAGGCGGCTAGGGCAAGGGCTAGGATCATGCGAAGTGTATGGCTAGGATGAAAAGGTTCGCGACAAGGAAAGTCTCCAAGACATTTCCTTAAACCCATTTAACCGTTCCTTATGCGCCAAGACCTTGTCTTGCGCCCCAAGCAATATATCAGCCCATGACATGTCTTAGAGGCATGCATTCCATCCAAGGAAGAAGGGCTAGGCGCAACAAGCAAGAGGTATTCGGCTAGGGTAAGGGTTTGGGTGCATGTAGGGTTTATGAGGTAAGGAAAGTCTCCAAGATTTTACCATAAATCTCACCCTACTTGTCATATGCGCCCAAGCTCTTTCCAAAAGAGTTTTCAAGCCATATCAGCCCCAACCCTTACCATAGAGGCAAGGTTTCCTTCCAAGGAACAAAGGGGGAGGCGCCTAATGCTTCCTTATGAAGCAACATGCGCCCACTTCACCCCATTATGCCCTTGGCGCCAATGGGGTGAAACTCTTCCCCATTATACCCTTATTTGCTTATACCTCTTCTTGACCACTAGTTATTGGGCCTCATTGGATAATGAGCTAGCACAAACTTCATGGCATGGGTTGATTAAGCCTTTGGATCCAACCCAATGTAACCCTAATCCAAATGTGACCAATCTAGGTCAATTTCCGGTCAACCTGCCAAAAATGAAGTTTGGCTCCAATAACTTTCTTCCAACTCATCAGGCCCATTGGCGCTGATGAAATCTTCCAAATTGATCCAAGTTATCCAATAACTTGATCATAAGGCTTCTGATTAAAGCAACGTAAAGAGTCTATTGCGTGTGACCCCATAGGATCCATATGACGATGGCAATGATGTAAACATCATAAGTAGTGAGGGGTATCTAGCAACACATCACTACTACCCATGTCATAGGATTTAAGTCATTATGGCAACAACTCCTAACAAGCAACGAGGATTTCCATTGCATTATAGATCTCTTTGCCTAAACTGATATCCTGCCATTGGATTAGTCTTAAGTTTATCAATCCAATGCATTGGTCATGACTCAACAAGTGTGGCCACACATTCCTGTCATGCACCAATTAAGGTGGGGCGCCCCAAAGTGGATATCATGCTTCCTCTGAAGGAAGGGGCAAATCCTACTATTGGTCATCCATGTCTCTACGTGACTTATGACATGCCCAATGACAGTCGTTTTGGTCCCCCAATTACGGAGAGACGTAAGACTGTATCAAAGAATATCCATCATCAAATCTAGACACGAATATCTCAAGTCTAAGGATCAATGCAAACCTCTTGCATGTGAGATTGACTTGTTGACTAGACAAGTCAATCCTCACGGTGGATCACTCCAGTGCATCCAATGCACCTGTATGTCTGCGTTACTGTGCCCCGCACCTAACCAGCCCATACACTAGTCTCACATGTACCAAAGCTGTCCCATATCTGCTATGGTACCTTGTCTGGGGATAGCTTATGAGAATGGATCCAATCCAAACTCCTAGGACATTATATATGCAACTCAATACATCAACGCAGGTAGAGAAGTCTGCATACTAACGACCATGCCTCTATGTAGAATAATAATTCTATCAAAGTACATTCAAACAATGCCTGACCATGTCCATAGATTGGTCTGCAGGGCATATACACCAACTATCTCCCACTTGCACTAAGACCAAGGACAACTGATGTTTAGTCAGTTCCAATGTCTCTAGTATGACCCATTTAGCTTTCGCTGCGACAGAGGCTATGTCAGTGGGGTTTTCCAGATTGCTATCTGTGTTTATTTTAACAAATTTGATCAACATCCTTATCCATGATCTCTAAGATCAGATGATATGCTGCAGTACATACTTGAGCACTAAGTTCCTTCACTTATGCTATGGCCCCAGTAAGAACTATACTGGACCATCAAGCACCAGGAACTAAATCAAGTTCAAATGAATGAAGCTGCTTCCTTGGTTGCCACAAGAAGCTGCAATGTACTCAGCCTTATTTGTAGAATTTTGCCACTATGGTTTGCATAATGCTCTTTCAGCACACAACACCACAACAAGGCAAAGCGCAAATCCTGGCTGTGGTCATAAGACTGGAACGAAGTATCAGTGTACCCTTGTACACAAAATCCTTCCTATCTATCATAGACTAGATTTCAACCCTTTATACTTCCCAAGTATATATAAGGATTGCTTTCACACCTATCCGGTGTCAAACACTAGGATCTGATTGAAACTTACTGGCTATGCTCCAAGCATTTGCCACAAATGGTCTTGTGTATATTACTCAAAACATGATCCATCCTATACACCATGTATCAGGATTTTAGACCCATGTCATTACTCTCCAGCTGTGTCATAGGACACAACATCCTCATGAGAGTCAGACCATATCTCTCTGGAAGGTATTAATATTTGGAATCATTCAATATAAACCTTTCCAGAAACTCTTGGATGAACATAGATTGACTAAAGGGCAATGACTTTCTTGGATCTCTATCTATAGATCCTCATGCCTAGGATGTAGGCATCATTCCCTAGATCATTCTTCTCAAAATACATCTCAAGCCTTTTCTTCACCATGTGAAGAGCTGAGATGTCATTCCATGTGAGGAGAATATCATCAATCTTCTAGAACAAGAAATACTATTAAGGTGCTCCCACTGATCTTCTTGTAAACACAGGCTCTTTTAAACATGCTTGCATAACACCATGTATATCTTTATGGCATTGATATGAAAACCTTCTGGTTATTTCCTTATAGATATCTTTTCAGACGTCCATGCAAGAAAGGCAGTTTTCATAACAACACGCCATAACTGATCATGCAATTATAACATGCAGATTCCTAATGGACTTAAAACTCAGCTATTGGTGAAAAATTTTCATCATTGTCCACCCAGTGGATTTGCCTGAAATTTCTGTTCACTAGCTTGCCTTTCAAGGTAACAATGTTACCTTCCATGTCTATCTTCCTAGAAGATTTATTTACAGCCTGTGGGAATTACCCCTTTGGCAGCTCATCCAAGTCCCAGACTTGATTAGCAGACATGGAGCCCATTATGGTTCTCATGGCCCTTAGCCACTTCTTTGGAATCTGGTCCATCGACCACTTCCATTTCCTCATAAGTCTTAGGTTCATCCTTGATGAAAAATTCGTCATGCCCAGCATATCAAATCGATCCAAACTTATGTGGTTCCTGTGTTACTTGAACCTTAGGTTGACTTTCAACCTGTATGTGAGTTTTTGCTCTCCATCTGTCTAATTATATTGTGGTTGATTCTAGACCTTGTCCCAATCAAATCTACTCCCACTAGCTTCTTTCAAAAGAAATACTTTCTCAAGAGAGACAATATTTTGTTCTCTTTGGGATAGAATTAGCACTCTACAGTGCACCACAAACACATACTTTTGAATCACTGCACATTACATTCCCAATTCCATTGAAGAAATGGGATATTTGCAGTTCGCAACTCAAAAGCTAACTTAGACACTTTCTTATGGAGTGGTAGTACATCTGTTAGCATGGCATCATAGTAGTATATTTGCATGACTATTCAAAGATGGAACCACATCCAATGTGTTCCTCTTTCTTTCTTTTGAAATTCACCACACAGTGGTGTTCCAAGTAAGCTGTGAGATAATCCCCACACTTCTCAGGACAGTCATCAAATTCTCTACTAATCACCTTGATCCAATCAAAGTGTTTTAATAATAGGTCCTCCAATTTGACTCAATACTTCATTTGTGAACTTCTTGGATTTCTCCAAAGTTCTTAGGTTGGATAAGGCATACCCATACCGGATGAAGCATATAACACCTCTTGGTGCTTGTTTACATGGGTCCACATACATTGCTGTGTAATAGATCCAACAAGCCACTTACCCTTCAACCCTTTATGGTGAAGGCAGCATCTGTCACTTTGTTCCTTTGAACAAGGCTCACATTTATCATAATCCTAAAAGGATAATGATCCCAATAGTCCATTGACCTTTGGATGTGACCATTGTTCGATTGTTCAAGAGACAATGCTATAAGAGGATGTTAATTGAATCAATGGATCCGATATTGTGTTACATATAGAGCCACAAACTATTATCAACTGTATCACTTCAATAGAACATCTCAGATTTAAAGAAAATATCATTTATTATTTCAAACTGAAATCCTTTCCAAAAGGAATGATGTTCTAATACATAAGCTGATACATAATAGCAAAGTTCTAGATAAAGTCTTCAAGGCAGTGAGATGATATCAGCAGCATCCAATGCTCCGTCCCTAACCCGAGGGTCGATCCCATCAAGCCTCATCGTCCTACTTCCTTTGAGCTCCTACACATGTAAAACATATGTGAGCCTCACATACGGTACCCAGTACCCATGAATAAGAAGTAGACAAAAGACCTCGGTAACACAATACCTGAAGCGGATGGATTACATCCCTTCTTCTTTGCCATGCACTTCTTGGCCATTAATCCTCTTCGAAATACCCATGCATTCCCAGTCTTCCGAAGTATTAGCTTCGAAGATACAGAACCATGGTCATTCTCAGATTTAGGCATACACTCTGAAGATCCAACAGAACTCTCCTGATCATTGTCTATAGAGCATGGCGTGAAGAGACCTTTGAGATGTATGATAAGATCATAAATCCCCATCTCATCACATTCAACCTTAACCTCTGGGGTCATGCACTCTAAGACAAGAGCAGTGTACTGTTCGTTATCTTCACAATGTTCAAGATAGACATTCCACTCCCACTCATTAGTGAAATACACACTGGGCTGGGATGGAGGTCTTTCAAGAAGATGTACCTTATTCTCTTGTTCCAGTATCTTGGACAAAATCTTAAACCAATTTGTCCAGTTTGTCCCATCCAACTTATTTTTATAAAGTTTCAATCTTAGATCAGGAGATGCCATCTACAATAAGCAAATAAGTAAAATAAGTACTATGATAAAGCATTTAACAAGGACTTTAAATTAAATGCTATGCTCCCACTACTCCCAAAACAAGTTGAGAACTCTCAAACTCAACATGGAAATAAGTGAGTAGGATCCTAATTTCTCATGAGGTCTCCGCGACTCACGAGGGTGAGTTGGGATGCACAGAGAATCCCATGCTTCCTTAGGTAGGCATGCCAGCCAATTGTGCCGTGCACAACTCCTCTTTGTTAAGACAAACTAGGCGCCCTGTGTCCAGTGAGGGATGGATACAACACAGAACACTATCCTCTCAACAGCTGCCTCTAGTGAGTCATATGAAAAACTAGTCAAGTCTGGTCCTAACCATTATGCCCAGGGCCAACGAATTCCTTGCGAAGGCACGCCCAGGTTAAAACTAGACTGGGAAAATCATTGTCACCTCACATCTTCTAAAGATAAGTGGGTGTGTCCCACGAGGGTGAGAAATAGTTCACATCGCCACTGATCGATAGCTTGATGAGGGCTACGCGTTAGAAGGCTATTGACTTGATATTGTATTGAGAGTTTTACATGTTGATTTTATTCTTTTCTAGCATGCAGTTTTCCTATGGTTATGGCAGCAAAGGAAGAACATCTCAGGCATGCTATGGACATTATAATAAACCATCACAGGCATGCTAGTTTGGTCGATATGGTCATAGCCCTTTTCATACATATAACTTGTCACGAGCCATGTGACATGTTATCATGCATCCAAGGGTTGCAAGTCCCTCTAGCAGATCAGCCCATGCCAGAAGCCGAAAGCAAGCATCCCTTCCTCCAACCGCAAATCCATCACCACTCTTCCAAAGCTGGCGCTACTCTGAAATCGGTTGAAGAAGACACCTTGTTGTCTTTGATGAACCTTAACCTATCTTATGTAAACAATTCTACATCTACTCTAAGGAAAGATGAAAATTTTACATCAAGAAGGGGGAGAACCACACGCAGGTGGTAAAAAGATTTTACAAGCATTCATCACAGGTGGAAACATGCTTCCATATCACAACACAGGAGGGCACTCGCTATGACCATATCAACCCATAGAAGAGACAAGTGGCGCATATATAAAATTTAAAAAACCAGAATAATCAAATTTTATCCCCTTATGTGCCAACTCCATCCAAAGCACTCTCTGAATCAAAATTTATGCTAAAATTGGGATCAAGTTTCATGATGATTTCATGGACCGTATCGGCTGGCAATTTTGTCAGATCAAGAGACCCGGCTAGTCCGAAGACAGAATGCCCATCCTACTTGACAAAACTACGTGCGCCTTTGGTCTTAAATCCATCATAAACACAATCCAAATTTTGGCCATAAAAATGATAAAAGAAGTTTGGATGAAAGACGCTCTCTATGTGAAACGCACATGGATAGAAGAAAAATTTTCCAAAAATTTTTCACACAAGCTAACGTACACCTTGTGTTTCTCGCAAGTAGCTCTGATACCACTGTTAGGGAATACCGGGTGTAATTTAAAATTTTGCAGTCCCAGGACGCAGCGGAAGAATCATTACACCCGAAACATATTCCGGTCCCAAGGATCCATGCGAGAGAGAAGACACAAGGATGTATTAGAGATGTACCTCTTTTGCTTGTCTAGTTGTCGAAGCCATGTTGAAGACGATCAAATGCTCGCCCTCTACAAGTATCCACGCGTCGACTTCTTGATCGTTGCTCCCTTCCACGCTTGGTGCTAGCCTCGGGAAGAGAATCAAGCCTTCACCTCACTTGCGCCACCTTCAAGAGAACTTGCGCCAAGGAGGGGATAGGGAAGATGCTGCCGAGGACTTCCCTCTTCTTCTTTGCTTGTGCCACCTTCAAGCAAGATGCGCCAATGGCAATGAGAGGGAGAGAGCTTGCGGCAATAGAAGGAGAAGCCACCAAGCTCAATTTCTCTTTGCGCCAAGAAGAGGAGAAGAAGAAAAGGAGGTCTTTCGTCCACTTGGAAGAAAGTTGCGCCAAGCCTTTATTGTCACCTTTTGCCCTCGCTCACGTCTCTCTATGTGCCCTCACACCTTCAAGGAGTCGAACATTAGAAGGGGCGGTAAGGGGTCCTATAAATAGGACAAGAGGCGGCTAGGGCAAGGTCTAGGATCATGCGAAGTGTATGGCTAGGATGAAAAGGTTCGGGACAAGGAAAGTCTCCAAGACATTTCCTTAAACCCATTCAACCGTTCCTTATACGCCAAGACCTTGTCTTGCGCCCCAAGCAATATATCAGCCGATGACATGTCTTAGAGGCATGCATTCCATCAAAGGAAGAAGGTCTAGGCGCAACAAGCAAGAGGTATTCGGCTAGGGTAAGGGTTTGGGTGCATGTAGGGTTTATGAGGTAAGGAAAGTCTCCAAGACTTTACCATAAATCTCACCCTACTTGTCATATGCGCCCAAGCTCTTTCCAAAAGAGTTTTCAAGCCATATCAGCCCCAACCCTTACCATAGAGGCAAGGTTTCCTTCCAAGGAACAAAGGGGGAGGCGCCTAATGCTTCCTTATGAAGCAACATGCGCCCACTTCACCCCATTATGCCCTTGGCGCCAATGGGGTGAAACTCTTCCCCATTATACCCTTATTTGCTTATACCTCTTCTTGACCACTAGTTATTGGGCCTCATTGGATAATGAGCTAGCACAAAGTTCATGGCATGGGTTGATTAAGCCTTTGGATCCAACCCAATGTAACCCTAATCCAAATGTGACCAATCTAGGTCAATTTCTGGTCAACCTGCCAAAAATGAAGTTTGGCTCCAATAACTTTCTTCCAACTCATCAGGCCCATTGGCGCTGATGAAATCTTCCAAATTGATCCAAGTTATCCAATAACTTGATCATAAGGCTTCTGATTAAAGCAACGCAAAGAGTCTATTGCGTGTGACCCCGTAGGATCCATATGACGATGGCAATGATGTAAACATCATAAGTAGTGAGGGGTATCTAGCAACACATCACTACTACCCATGTCATAGGATTTAAGTCATTATGGCAACAACTCCTAACAAGCAACGAGGATTCCCATTGCATTATAGATCTCTTTGCCTAAACTGATATCCTGCCATTGGATTAGTCTCAAGTTTATCAATCCAATGCATTGGTCATGACTCAACAAGTGTGGCCACACATTCCTGTCATGCACCAATTAAGGTGGGGCGCCCCAAAGTGGATATCATGCTTCCTCTGAAGGAAGGGGCAAATCCTACTATTGGTCATCCATGTCTCTACGTGACTTATGACAAGCCCAATGATAGTCGTTTTGGTCCCCCAATTACGGAGAGACGTAAGACTGTATCAAAGAATATCCATCATCAAATCTAGACACGAATATCTCAAGTCTAAGGATCAATGCAAACCTCTTGCATGTGAGATTGACTTGTTGACTAGACAAGTCAATCCTCACGGTGGATCACTCTAGTGCATCCAATGCACCTGTATGTCTGCGTTACTGTGCCCCGCACCTAACCAGCCCATACACCAGTCTCACATGTACCAAAGCTGTCCCATATCTGCTATGGTACCTTGTCTGGGGATAGCTTATGAGAATGGATCCAATCCAAACTCCTAGGACATTATATATGCAACTCAATACATCAACGCAGGTAGAGAAGTCTGCATAATAACGACCATGCCTCTATATAGAATAATAATTCTATCAAAGTACATTCAAACAATGCCTGACCATGTCCATAGATTGGTCTGCAGGGCATATACACCAACAATCTCCCACTTGCACTAAGACTAAGGACAATTGATGTTTAGTCAGTTCCAATGTCTCTAGTATGACCCATTTAGCTTCCGCTGCGCCAGAGGCTATGTCAGTGGGTTTTTCCAGATTGCTATCTGTGTTTATTTTAACAAATTTGATCAACATCCTTATCCATGATCTCTAAGATTAGATGATATGCTGCAGTACATACTTGAGCACTAAGTTCCTTCACTTATGCTATGGCCCCAGTAAGAACTATACTGGACCATCATGCACCAGGAACTAAATCAAGTTCAAATGAATGAAGCTGCTTCCCTGGTTGCCACAAGAAGCTGCAATGTACTCAGCCTTATTTGTAGAATTTTGCCACTATGGTTTGCATAATGCTCTTTCAGCACACAACACCACAACAAGGCAAAGCGCAAATCCTGGCTGTGGTCATAAGACTGGAACGAAGTATCAGTGTACCCTTGTACACAAAATTCTTCCTGTCTATCATAGACTAGACTTCAACCCTTTATACTTCCCAAGTATATATAAGGATTGCTTTCACAGCTATCCAGTGTCAAACACTAGGATCTGATTGAAACTTACTGGCTATGCTCCAAGCATTTGCCACAAATGGTCTTGTGTATATTACTCAAAACATGATCCATCCTATACACCATGTATCAGGATTTTAGACCCATGTCATTACTCTCCAGCTGTGTCATAGGACACAACATCCTCATGAGAGTCAGACCATATCTCTATGGAAGGTATTAATATTTGGAATCATCCAATATAAACCTTTCCAGAAACTCTTGGATGAATATAGATTGACTAAAGGGCAATGACTTTCTTGGATCTCTATCTATAGATCCTCATGCCTAGGATGTAGGCATCATTCCCTAGATCATTCTTCTCGAAATACATCTCAAGCCTTTTCTTCACCATGTGAAGAGCTGAGATGTCATTCCATGTGAGGAGAATATCATCAATCTTCTAGAACAAGAAATACTATTAAGGTGCTCCCACTGATCTTCTTGTAAACACAGGCTCTTTTAAACATGCTTGCATAACACCATGCATATCTTTATGGCCTTGATATGAAAACCTTCTGGTTATTTCCTTATAGATATCTTTTCAGACGTCCATGCAAGAAAGGCAGTTTTCATAACAACACGCCATAACTGATCATGCAATTATAACATGCAGATTCCTAATGGACTTAAAACTCAGCTATTGGTGAAAAATTTCATCATTATCCACCCAGTGGATTTGCCTGAAATTTCTGTTCACTAGCTTGCCTTTCAAGGTAACAATGTTACCTTCCATGTCTATCTTCCTAGAAGATTTATTTACAGCCTGTGGGAATTACCCCTTTGGCAGCTCATCCAAGTCCCAGACTTGATTAGCAGACATGGAGCCCATTATGGTTCTCATGGCCCTTAGCCACTTCTTTGGAATCTGGTCCATCGACCGCTTCCATTTCCTCATAAGTCTTAGGTTCATCCTTAATGAAAAATTCGTCATGCCCAGCATATCGAATCGATCCAAACTTATGTGGTTCTTGTGTTACTTGAACCTTAGGTTGACTTTCAACCTGTATGTGAGTTTTTGCTCTCCATCTGTGTCTAATTATATTGTGGTTGATTCTGGACGTTGTCCCAATCAAATCTACTCCCACTAGCTTCTTTCAAAAGAAATACTTTCTCAAGAGAGACAATATTTTGTTCTCTTTGGGATAGAATTAGCACTCTACAGTGCACCACAAACACATACTTTTGAATCACTGCACATTACATTCCCAATTCCATTGAAGAAATGGGATATTTGCAGTTCACAATTCAAAAGCTAACTTAGACACATTCTTATGGAGTGGTAGTACATCTGTTTGCATGGCATCATAGTAGTATATTTGTATGACTATTCAAAGATGGAACCACATCCAATGTGTTCCTCTTTCTTTCTTTTGAAATTCACCACACAGTGGTGTTCCAAGTAAGCTGTGAGATAATCCCCACACTTCTCAGGACAGTCATCAAATTCTCTACTAATCACCTTGATCCAATCAAAGTGTTTTAATAATAGGTCCTCCAATTTGACTCAATACTTCATTTGTGAACTTCTTGGATTTCTCCAAAGTTCTTAGGTTGGATAAGGCATACCCATACCGAATGAAGCATATAACACCTCTTGGTGCTTGTTTACATGGGTCCACATACATTGCTGTGTAATAGATCCAACAAGCCACTTACCCTTCAACCCTTTATGGTGAAGGCAGCATCTGTCACTTTGTTCCTTTGAACAAGGCTCACATTTATCATAATCCTAAAAGGATAATGATCCCAATAGTCCATTGACCTTTGGATGTGACCATTGTTCGATTGTTCAAGAGACAATGCTATAAGAGGATGTTAATTGAATCAATGGATCCGATATTGTGTTACATATAGAGCCACAAACTATTATCAACTGTATCACTTCAATAGAACATCTCAGATTTAAAGAAAATATCATTTATTATTTCAAACTGAAATCCTTTCCAAAAGGAATGATGTTCTAATACATAAGCTGATACATAATAGCAAAGTTCTAGATAAAGTCTTCAAGGCAGTGAGATGATATCAGCAGCATCCAATGCTCCGTCCCTAACCCGAGGGTCGATCCCATCAAGCCTCATCGTCCTACTTCCTTTGAGCTCCAGCACATGTAAAACATATGTGACCCTCACATACGGTACCCAGTACCCATGAATAAGAAGTAGACAAAAGACCTCGGTAACACAATACCTGAAGCGGATGGATTACATCTCTTCTTCTTTGCCATGCACTTCTTAGCCATTAATCCTCTTCGAAATACCCATGCATTCCCAGTCTTCCGAAGTATTAGCTTCGAAGATACAGAACCATGGTCATTCTCAGATTTAGGCATACACTCTGAAGATCCAACAGAACTCTCCTGATCATTGTCTATAGAGCATGGCGTGAAGAGACCTTTGAGATGTATGATAAGATCATAAATCCCCATCTCATCACATTCAACCTTAACCTCTGGGGTCATGCACTCTAAGACAAGAGCAGTGTACTGTTCGTTATCTTCACAATGTTCAAGATAGACATTCCACTCCCACTCATTAGTGAAATACACACTAGGCTGGGATGGAGGTCTTTCAAGAAGATGCACCTTATTCTCTTGTTCCAGTATCTTGGACAAAATCTTAAACCAATTTGTCCAGTTTGTCCCATCCAACTTATTTTTATAAAGTTTCAATCTTAGATCAGGAGATGCCATCTACAATAAGCAAATAAGTAAAATAAGTACTATGATAAAGCATTTAACAAGGACTTTAAATTAAATGCTATGCTCCCACTACTCCCAAAACAAGTTGAGAACTCTCAAACTCAACATGGAAATAAGTGAGTAGGATCCTAATTTCTCATGAGGTCTCCGCGACTCACGAGGGTGAGTTGGGATGCACAGAGAATCCCATGCTTCCTTAGGTAGGCATGCCAATCAATTATGCCGTGCACAACTCCTCTTAGTTAAGACAAACTAGGCACCCTATGTCCAGAGGGCTGGATACAACACAGAACCCTATCCTCTCAACAGCTGCCTCTAGTGAGTCATATGAAAAACTAGTCAAGTCTGGTCCTAACCGTTATGCCCAGGGCCAACGAATTCTTTGCGAAGGCACGCCCAGGTTAAAACTGGACTGGGGAAATCATTGTCACCTCACATCTTCTAAAGATAAGTGGGTGTGTCCCACGAGGGTGAGAAATAGTTCACATCGCCACCAATCGATAGCTTGATGAGGGCTACGCGTTAGAAGGCTATTGACTTGAGTGAGGTTGAGTGAGGTTGTGGATCCCAGCCATTATTTGCTGAAACATTGCGCTTGTATTTCCCTCATGGGACTCCAAGCGCGCGGACAGCGCATCTAACTTAGCATCGACTCGCGGCTCAAGTGCGGCCAAAGAGTCTACATTGGTTCTACTCCCTTCCGAGGGTTGGACCGATACTTGGGTTTCAGGTATGGTTTTCGGGTATTGGGAAGACATGACTTGTGACCTCGTAGTCACCATGCACAAACAAGGTTAAATGAGAGATGCAGATAATGCAGAAATATGACTAAGTATGGATCGCGTGAACAATGAGGATTGTCCGCACAACTTGCTTTGATACCAAAATTGATGCGGCTACTAGTGGGAGGAGGGTCCTTAAAGCCGTACTCTAAGGGATTACACGATGCACGCGAAAACAGGAGAGGGTCTTTAGACGAGGGAAGTGAAAAGCGTTCATAAAATAGCAGGAAAACACGAAGAAATCAGCGTCGAGTTCGATCGGGGCAACACGAATGCGAGAAAGAATCAACGACACTCAACTACTGAAAATACATCACTAACCTCTTAGCATTTAGTGCGCTCTCTAAGCAAATTTTAAGCTCAACACGTCGCAATGGGGATAGCGGATTCGCAGCGTACAGCTCGCACGCCTATGCGCCTGAAACAAACCAAAAACAAGGAATGACCACGCCTCCGCCGTGCGGATACTCGTGGAAAAGAGGGAAACTACAGTGGGAAATAACACGAGGAAATGGAAAACAGGCGAACCTGACCCACCGGAGGCAGTGGGATTTACTTCTTATAATGCTGGAAATGGACCTTCAAGTCGAGGCACCGACCACGACTTCTACACGCCTCGAAGTCGAGGGAAGACGCTTACAACCTTGGAATCGAGGCATGCTCCTGGATCTCCACAAGTTGGAGTACTGTACCACTCTAGAGAACTGAGAATGAAGCTAGCCCACCCCTTCTCTTTTATAGGATAAGAGAGGGGAACAAGACAAGTGCTGAATTCCTACCAACTACCTACTTTTGCAGCCCAAAAGTAGTCAAGACTGCTACATAAGGACAAAAACTGCTACAAGGGACAAAAGAGTAACAAACTTCTAGCAACTAAAGTGGACTGGCGTAGGTCCTTTGATTCCTGCTAGTACGAGGTGGTTGCGAAGGTTGTTAGACGCGTTCAGAGCATACCGCGATGAAGCAGCAGAATTTGGACATCGTAGGCTGAGTCACCGCCGTCGTGGCACGCTCTTGGGCCGTGTTACTGACATGATTGCGGTGTCGTTAAGGAGTTGGGCCGCTTGGGGGCTGGTCTATGGCACCCTTGGGCTGGATCATTTCGGTGTGGATTGCAAGTGGGCTAATGACACCCACGAAAAGATCCGGCGGATGGGATGTGCGTTGGGATCTCCAAATAATCACTTTGTTGGGTTCCTTTGGATCCTCCTCAATTGGATGAACATGGTGGGGAGGGTTGTGCACGTCAAAACGTGGCCGTTGGGGCAAATCTTCGGTTTTAGGATTTCCACGGGTCACCCCATGACCAGTTCCACACCCCGTGACCAGTTCCCCACGAAGAAGAAGGGTAAGGCACGTGCCAAGGGGCAGTGCCAAAGGTCCTACCAAAGCTCTGAAGAGAAAGGCAAATAAGTCGAAGGAATAGAGGTGCTTCCACTGTGGCGAGCAGGGCCACTGGAGAAGGGACTGCAGACAACTTCAGAATGAGGAGAAGAAAGGCTTGGCCTTAGCTTCTAACTCAAGTATTTATGTTACTGAAGTCAACCTTTCTACTTCTATGACATAGGTATTGGATAGCGCATGTGGAGCTCATATTTGTACAAATATGTAGGGGCTTAAGAAAAGTAGATTGGTACGGCTTAGAGAGATTGACCTACGAGTTGGAAACAGGGCAAAAGTTGCTGCTGTTGCTGCAGGAGTTTTGATTCTCTCCCTGCCTTCTGGACTTTAGTTAGAGCTAGACAATTGATATTATATACCTTCGCTTACCAAAAACATTATATTCATTCCTTGCTTAGCAAGCAAAGGCTTTAAATTTGAAATAAAGGAGAACTTTTGTTCTTTATTATTCACAAAAATGTTTTATGGGAGGGGTACATTGTGCAATGGTTTGTATGTCTTGGACATGAATATCTATATCTATAACATAAATAGTAAGAGGACCAAACTGAGTAGCTCAGTTGGTGCCTTCATATGGCATTGTCGATTAGCCCACATGAACAAGAATCACATTCAACAACTCCATGCAAATGGATTGTTAGATTCAAGTTCCTTGGAGGAATTTGACACTTGTGAACCTTGTTTATTAGGAAAAATGACAAAGGCGCCCTTCACCATAATTGGTGAGAGGGCAGGGGGTTTATTGGATCTCATACATACTGATGTGGGTGGGTCGTTCAATAAGCAAGCCAGAGGAGGGCATAACTACTTCATCACATTTACTAATGACTTCTGTATAAATGATTATGTCTACTTGATGAGATATAAATCTGAATCATTTGAGAAATTCAAGGAGTTAAAAAATGAAGTAGATAACTAGCTTGGGAGATCCATTAAAACTCTTCGATCAGATCGTGGTGGAGAGTACCTGAACGGTGAGTTCTTTGACTATCTTAGGGAGTGTGGGATCCTATCCCAACTCACTCCTCCGGGAACAGCACAATGGAATGGTGTGTCTGAGAGGAGAAATCGAACTTTGTTGGATATAGTTCGATCTATGATGAGTCATGCAACTCTACCACCATCATTTTTGGGTCATGCACTTGAGACAGCTTCTCTCATACTGAATAATGTTTCATCTAAGAGTGTCTCAAAGATTCCATACGAGGTATGGAGTGGGAGACGCCCTAATCTCTCATTTATTAGGATTTGAGGATGTGAGACTTATGTCAAACGTCAGGATTCTAGCAAGCTAGAACCTAGATCTAATAAATGTGTCTTTGTGGGGGTATCATAAGGAAACTAAAGGATATTACCTCTATGTTCCCAATGAGAACAAAGTTTTTGTTGCTCGAATTGTTGTCTTTCTAGAGAAAGAATTTCTCATGAAATAAGTCAGTGGGAGCAAGTTTGACTTGGACAAGGTCCAAGTGCAACCACAAGACAAGGAGATGGAACCTGAGCCGCCTACACCAGTTGCTAGGCAACGTGAGGCTCAGACACAGGTTTGATGTAGGTCTGGGTGGATTTGTCATGCGCCTGAGAGGTATGGGTTACTGCCGATCCAACACGACGAGATCTTCATCATTGAGGATGACAACAGAACTTATGATGCGGCGGTCACTGGACCGGACTCTGAGAAATGGCTCGAGGCTATGAAATCTGAGATGGATTCCATGTCAGCTAACCAAGTCTGGGATTTGGTTGAGCTGCCTGATGGGGTAAAGCCCATAGGGTGTAAATGGGTCTTCAAGAGGAAGACTGACATGTATGACATATAGTTGCCTATAAAGGTAGACTTGTGGCTAAAGGATTCAGACAAGTCCATGGGGTGGACTATGATGAAACCTTTTCGCCAGTTGCCATGATCAAATCCATTCGGATATTGCTTGTTATAGCAGCATATCATGACTATGAGATATGACAGATGGATGTTAAGACAGGGTTCCTTAATGGAAAGCTAACAGAGGAAGTGTATATGACACAACCTAATGGCTTCATCCATCCTGCAGATGCTAATAAGGTCTGCAGGCTAAAGAAATCCATTTGTGGATTAAAGCAAGTATCTTGAAGTTGGAATCTTCGGTTTGATAAAGCTATGAGAGATTATGGCTTTATCAAAAGCGAAGATGACGCCTGTGTATACAGAAAATTCAGTGGAAGCATGGTGACTTTTCTGGTCTTGTATGTCGATGACATACTGCCATCGTAAACGACATCCCTAGTCTTCAGTCTGTGAAGACATGGTTGGGGAAGTGTTTCGAGATGAAAGATGGGCGTGCCCACTGAGTGGGTACAACACGGCCCCAACGATAGTCAGAACAGTGAGGTTTCGCGTCAGAAGGCTTACGTGCTTGATATTTAACGTTGGATTTTAACGGTCCTTTTATCTTCTTACTATCATACAAATCCTATGGTGATAGCAGAAAGATAAATCATGCAGGTGCTAATATCACTTAAACAGTAAATAGAAAGCACAATGATCTTATGTGGTAAACGCCCATTAAGCCTAAGTAAAACCCTAGTTTTACACAAGTCTTCACTTGAGCTCTTCATGGGTCTTTTTCATTTCATCTGGCCCAGCCCGGGCCCAAGCGCCCTCTGCAGTCCAAATGCGCCCACCAGATTGGTTGCGCCTGTTCTAGAGTCGAACTCTAGACCTCCCACTAGTGAAGCCACTTGCTACAAGCGCCTCTGCCATGTGTGCTCTGTGCTCATGTCTGATTAATTTACATTTTAATCTATCTAGACATGATTTGACTTGCAGGTCAATTACACATTAACATAAATTAAAATGTGATACGCAGATCACAAGAAAAATTTATAATTAATTAATCCAGGCACGCAGGCCCCAGCACAGCACACAAATAGGGCAGCCCACATAAGATGAAATAGACACCTAATCAGGTTAAACAAACAACATGTGATCCAAACAGGAAAATAAAATTTTGAAAAAACCCCATGGCATCAATTTTATTTCCTTATGTGCCCTACTACCTTACAACGGTCCATTAATAGGGATCCACTCATCAAACCAAGTCAGACCCACTGCCCTTGCATGCACCAAGTCATAACTGACTTGCGTCGACCTCATGGTCAACAATGCATGCCTTAAGGGCTGAACGTCCCACATGATTTCTGGCAAGCGGGTGTGACCCCGGGCCTTAATCATGATCGTTCACTAGTCGCCTCAATCAGACATCGCTACACGCCTTTCTGCAGTCGACCTATAGCCACCTAATGCTTGCGCATAGGTGCTATCTGGTCGACCCATCTAGGCTGTCAGATGGTCTGATCAGACTGTTGGGTCTAGACTAGACTGATGACTTCAACCCTAGTAACCCGTCTAAGTATTTCAAGTAGGCGCTTTTAGATCTAAGTAGAGTCGCGCATGATATTAAGTTTTGTCAAAAATCTTCAACATGCGCCAACAAGAATAACATACATGCGCCACAAGCAAAAACATACATCTAAGGACTAGCATGTATTTTTTGCATGATGTTTAGGTTTAGATCATATTCAACGCATACATTGATCACACAAAAAGCAATCATATAAGATCATGCCATAACGCAGCTTTGATACCAATTGAAAGTGGGTGAAACCCTAAACGCATGCACTTCTAAAATTTTGCATGGGCGGAAATAAGGATTTCATGAAGATCGCATGTGGCATGAACATATGATTAACTTAAAGCCTTCATAGATCAACACAAAGATCTTACCATAGCCATTGTTTGGATGGCGACTTGGAAGCAAGAGGGCGATGTGGCTCTCCTCCAAAGTGAACGCACACAAGATGGCGATGGCTTCCTTCTTGGCGTTCCTTGTGCTAGCAAAGCTCTCCAAGGTGTCCTAGCCGTGTGAGGAGAATGAGATGCTCTCTTGGCGTTTTCGAACCTCCTCCTTGGCGTGAAGTCACTCTACCAAAATGAGAGGAGTCTCGAGAGTAGAAGATGGGCGACGAGAGAGGCGTTCCTCTCGAACGTGGAGGTGTGCTTCTATTTTGGAAAAATTCAACTTCCAAAAATAGCAAGCCCTCAACGCATGATGCGTTCACTCCAAGTGAACCGATCGCATCTTCTTCTCCCTTTGAACCATGCGTTCATATAATGAACCGGTTCTATAGAATTTGGTTCAAAGACCAAATCAAACCAAGCCTTGGTCTAGACCTTATTAAACCGAAAGGCTCAAGATCTAACCACACATCTCTTGATGCTCTTGATCTCATCGATCTAGCATCAATTCTCTCGATCGAAGCTTACCGATCTCAAGCCCTAATCAATCAAACATGATCAGACTAGATCTCACTTACAATCAGAGTTTAAACTCCTTTAAACTGAACCAAAACAATTCAGTCCACACGATCTGACATAAGTAAGCCATATCATCAAATTGTGCGACCCTAAGGGTTTCCTTTAAATGTCGGTAACGATAACTTAAGTTATCACGCTCAGAGAGGGGTATCTAGCAACACATCACTGTCTCCCGATATAAAGGAAAGAGTCTTCCAAGACTACACCCAAACCACAGCACAAGTGTGAATCCAATTCACTTGACATACATGTTTCCTTTGCCACTGGACGTTCTTATTGGACAAGCGTGTCAAGCCTGTAATTCCAATATGATGAGAGTGGTTAGATCAGATGAACATAGTCATCTGGGTATGGCCATACACTTTCTCAACCATCTCATACAGGGGGCCCCTTTAGAACATCACACTCCAAACAAGGAGAAGGCAATCCTATATCTATCACTAGTGTCCTAACATGACTCATGCTCATTATCCAAGATAGTCTATAACCATTATATTTCAAATGATATTGAACTACCTCAAGACAATGCCAATCATCATTTAGAAACACAAGTGATCTCAAGTCAGAGGAAATATGCCACTTGTTTGCATACAAGGATTATTCACATTGTGACAAACAATTGAATATCCTAAGTAGGGTCTGTCCAGTACATCCAATGCACCTATGAGTCTACATCTTATTCCATGCTCGAAGCATCCTATAAGATTAGAGCACATATTAGTCTCAATCATATCAAGGCTGTCTCATGTTTACCAAGATATCTCGACTAAGGAGTATACTGCATGTCAGCGAAGCTGAACACCATTGAGACATTATTCAGAAGTATACATATAGCAGCAGATAATGCAACAACCTGAATAACAACCATTGTGTTGGGGTATGCCCTTAAGGCTAATGTTTGAGGCCTTGGGATTGTATTAGTATCATGTAATAAACTCTTAAGTTTATAAAGGCATGGTTATTATTCAGGTTGTTACCTTGTCTGCTGTAATAAGTGTACTTCTGAATAATGTCTCAAAGCTGTTCAGCTAGGCTGACAGGCTATATGTCCTTAGTCGAGATATCTTGGTGAACATGAGACAGCCTTGATATGATTGAGACTAATATGAGTGCTAATCTTATAGGATGCTTCGAGCATGGAATAAGATGTAGACTCATGGGTACATTGGATGTACTGGACAGACCCTACTGGGATATTCCATTGCTTGTCACAATGAGAATAATCCTTGTAAGCAGCAAGTGGCACATGTCCTTTGACTTGAGATCACTTGTGTTTCTAAATGATGATTGTCATTGTTTTGAGGTAGTTCAATATCATTTGAAACATAATGATTATAGACTATCTTGGATGGTGAGCTTGAATCAGGTTAGGACACTAGTGATAGACATAGGATTGCCGTCTCCTTGTTTAAGGAGTGTGATGTTCTAAAGGGCCCCCTTATGAGATGATTGAGATAGTGTATGGCCATACCCAGATGACTATGTGCATCTGATCTAATCATGCTCATCGTATTGGAGTTACAGGCTTGACATGCTTGTCCAATAAGAACATCCAGTGGTAAAGGACATATGTATGCCTTGTGAATTGAGTCACACTTGTGCTATGGTTTGGGAGTAGTCTTGGAAGACTCTTTCCTTTATATCGGGAGACAGTGATGTGTTGCTAGATACCCCTCACTGATCGTGATAACGTAAGTTATCGTTACCGACATTTAGAGGAAACCCTCAGGGTCGCACAATTTGGTGATATGGCTTACTTAAGTCAGATCGTATGGACTGGATTCTTTGAGTTCAGATTAAAGGGATTTAATCTCTGATTGTAAGTGAGATCTGGTCTGATCATGTTTGATTGATTAGGGCTTGAGATCGGTAAGCTTCGATCGAGAGAGGTGATGCTAGATCGGAGAGATCAGGGGCATCAGGAGATGAACGGTTGGATCATAAGCCTTGGGGTTCGATTTGGTCTAGACCAAGTGGCTTGAGCTATTTCGGTTTGGTTTGATGAACCAAAGCTGATTTGACATTTTGGATTGAACCGGTTCACAAATATGAACGCTTGGTTCAATGCCAAAATGCGTTTTGGGTTGGCTTGAACGCATGGCTTGATTGACTTCCATTTATGGAAAGTCATCAAGGGCCGGTTTTGCTTCAATGCCAAAACGCTTATGCGTTGAGCTCCTCACTTCAACGCCTTGATTCTTTTCGAGGTGTGGTTGACGAAGGTGTGGGGTAGACATCCAAGAGAATCTCTCGGCCGAACGGATTCATCTCATCAAACCCTTTCCATTCGACAAGAGAAGGCTTGGGTGTCTTGCTAGCACAAGAGATCTCAAGGAAGTGAGCATCTTCATCTTGTGTGTGGACTTGTGGAGGAGACCTAGTTTGATCTCTTCTTCCAAGCCGAATTCCAAGCTTATGGCGTTGGTATGATTTCTCATAACTTAAGTTGATCATATAGTTTCATATGCGATTTTGAAACCCTATTTTCCGCCATGCATGCTAGATGCGCATGATTAGGGTTTTCCCCCCCCCCTTTATGTTAGGGGTTCCTTCAATTGGTATCAAAGCTAGGCTCTTGATATGATCTATATGATTGCTTTGAAGTGTTTGTGATCCATACATATTGCGCTTACTTGATGCATGCTTTGTTTACATGAAGTTTGCGCTTGTATCATGCTAACATGAAGTTTGCGCTTGTATCATGCTAACATGTAGTTTGCGCTTGTATCATGGCTTTGATGAAGTATGCGCTCCCCCTAGAAGGGGACCCCCTAAAGTTTGCGCTCCCCCTTGAAGGGGACCCCCTTAGATCTAAGGGTTATCAACATGCTAGAAGATATATCTTATGGATGTTCTAGATGTTTGCGCATGTCAAAATGTTTTCTAAAACTTACTTCTTGCGCGCATGATTAGATCTAAGGTGCCACTACATTAAATCCTTAGATGGGTTGATGGGGTTGAAAGCATCTTCTAGGTTAGATCCAACTAGTCTGATCAGACCATCTGACAGCCTAGATGGGTTGACCAGATAGCACCTGTGCGCAAGCACGAGGTGGCTATAGGTCGACTGCATCCAAGGCGTGTAGCGAGGTCTGGTTGAGACAACTACTGAACACACATGAGTTAGGCCCGGGGTCACACCCGCTTGCCAAAACTCATGAGGGTGGTTCAGCCCTTGGCGCATGCATGGTTGACCATCAGGTCAACTCGGGTCAGTTAGGACTCGGTGCATGCAGGGGCAAAGGATCTAACTAGATGGATGAGTGGATCCCTATCAATGGACCATTGTAAGGTTGTAGGGCACATAAGGAAATTAAAATTGATGCCATGGGGTTTTTCAAAAATTTAATTTCTTGATTGGATCACATGATGATTTGATGCCATGATGCTTGTCTATTTAGTCTTATGTGGGTTGCCCTATTGTGTGCTGTGCTGGGGCCTGCGTGCCTGGTAAATTATAAGTTAATTTTATTGTGATCTGCGAATCACTTTTTCATTAATGTATTGTATAATTGACCTGCGAGTCAACCTTGTCTAGATAGATCAAATGTACTTTGATTAGACAAGAGTACAAATGCACACATCCCAAAGGAGCATTCAGCTGGTGGCGCACCTGAGGTGCTCTTGGCGCTAGGGCCCTAGGTTGGACCAGATGAGATGCCAAGGAGCTCAAGTGAAGACTTAAGTAAAATTAAGGTCTTACTAGGGTTCATGGGCTTTTACCACATAAGATCATGCTTTCTACTTATTGCTAATAATTAGAATTGCATGTTTAAGTTTATCTTCTACTATAGCCATAGGATATGCCTGATAGTAAGAAGATAAAAGACCGTTAAAATCCAACGCTAACATATCAAGCTCGATAAGCCTTCTGACGCGAAACCTCACCTTTCTGATTATCGTTGGAGCCGTGTTGAACCCACTCAGTGGGCACGTCCATCTATCTTCAGACGGTGCTGGATTTCACCTGCGTGTTACAGAGTAGGGATTTATCACTGCTCGTTGCTCAGCATAACACGTGGTGGTCCAGGGAGTAGGTCGGGTCAGCTTGACCATGTAGGCTACATATGTGGCGCATATGGTAGCGCATGGAGGCAGCCATCTCTGGAATCAGAGACTGTGTTGTACCAACTCAGTTGGCACAGTCTGCTGGATTGCCAAGATGAAGGGGAATCGCACGGGTTGGCGATTGGCTGGGACAGCCTACCAGAAATTAGTGCTTGTCATCTCTGTGCATCTTATCTCGCCTGAGCGGGACGCGGAGACCAAGTATGAAATTTGGATCCCATCTCACTAAAAGAGTGATACTCTTTCGGACTGTTTACTGGATTTTTCAGTCAGACAAAATAGTGAGAAAAGAATCTTTCTTAAGTCCTGGATTGATTCTAAACATTGATACTGACCTTGCTGTTCTTGCTTGTTGTAGATTCCTGCAGCAACGAACACCATGAGCTTCAATGTGCGATCCCTACTGGAAAGGGAGAAGTTTGCTGGGCCGAACTTCTCTGACTGGTTCGGACACCTTAAGATCGTTCTTAAGGCAGAGAGGAAACTGTATGTCCTCGAGACGGCGATACCGCCGCAGCCCGCTCCGAACGCCGCAAGGGCGGTTCGGGATGCCTATGAAAAGCACGTCAATGATAGCATTGATGTCGCTTGCCTGATGCTAGCGTCTATGACGCCACCGCTGCAGCGTCAGCATGAGGATATGTCGGCTATAGAAATTATAGCGAACCTCAAGATGTTGTATGCTGCACAGGCGAGGACAGAACGCTATAATCTGACGAAGCTCTTCTTTCAGAGCAAACTGGCTGAGGGGAGCCCAGTGGGAGCTCACGTGCTCAAGATGATTGGGCACAAGGAGGCTCTGGAGAAACTGGGGCATACCATCAACCAGGAGCTTGCTGTAGATATTATTCTGCAGTCTCTTCCGCCTTCTTTCGATGCGTTCATCATTAACTTTAATATGAACAAAATCGATTGTACGCCGGCAGAGCTGCAGAATATGCTCTTGACTACTGAGGAAACTCTGAAGGGTAAGCCTTCAACCTCTGTCTTGTTGGTTCCTTCTAGGAACAAGAAGAAGGGGAAGAAGGGCAAGGCCCCTGTCAAGAATTACAGCAAGGCCCTGAAACAGAAGGTGAAGCGGTCGAAGGATAACAGGTGTTTCCACTGTGGCCAGCTGGGTCACTGGAAAAAGGACTGTAAAGCGCTCCAAGGAGATAAGAGGGGAAGCATTGCTTCTGGCTCAGGTATATACGTGACGGAAGTCATGGTTTCATCTTCTTCTTCTATATCATGGGTGTTGGACACTGCATGTGGAGTTCACATTTGTTCAAATGTGCAGGAACTCAAGAGAAGAAGGCAGGTGGGACAGCATGAGGTAGACCTACGCGTTGGAAACGGGGCACGGGTTGCTGCTGTTGCTGTAGGAGACTATTTCATCACTTTACCATCTGGCATTGTATTAGAATTGAACAATTGTTATTTTGTACCCAGTATTACCAAGAATATTATCTCTATTCCTGCTCTTGTCAGGAAAGGATTTGCCTTTGAATGCAAGATTTCAAAGTGTGTTTTAACTTATGATAATATTGTGTATGCAACTGGTTCAATTAACAATGGGTTATTCATGTTGGACATGGAATATTCTATACAAAACATTGATAATAAGAAAGCCAAGTATGCTGATGACAGCACCTTGCTATGGCATAGTCGTTTAGGCCATATAAACAAGAAGCGCATTAAGCGGTTGCATGATCATGGACTGCTGGGATCTTTCTCCTATGAGGAGATTGATACATGCAAAGCTTGTTTAATGGGTAAAATGACGAAGTCTCCTTTTCCTCACAAAGGTCAAAGGACTTCAGGTTTACTTGACCTGATACACAGTGATGTGTGTGGGCCTTTCAGTAAACATGCCAGAGGTGGCTATCAGTACTTCATTACCTTCACTGATGATTTCAGTAGGTATGGATATGTCTATTTAATGAGACATAAAAGTGAATCTTTTGACAAGTTCAAAGAGTTCAAAAATGAAGTACAAAATCAGTTAGGCCGAAATATCAAGGCACTTCGTTCTGATCGAGGTGGAGAATACCTGAGTCATACGTTTACTGACTATCTGAAGGAGTGTGGGATTATCTCACAGCTCACTCCGCCAGGAACACCGCAGTGGAATGGTGTGTCCGAGAGGAGAAATAGAACGTTACTTGATATGGTTCGTTCTATGATGAGTCAGGCTACTCTTCCATATTCCTTTTGGGGTTTTGCACTGGAAACAGCTGCAAAGGTACTAAACCGAGTGCCATCCAAGGCAGTTTCAAAGACGCCATATGAGCTATGGTATGGGAAACAGCCTAGCTTGACATTTATCAGGATCTGGGGTTGCGAGGCTTATGTCAAAAAGCTCGCCTCTGGGAAACTGGAGAGCAGATCTGAGAAATGCATCTTTGTCGGTTACCCTAAGGAAACTAAGGGTTATTATTTCTACGATCCCAAAGAGAACAAGATATTTGTTGCTCGGACGGCCATATTTCTTGAGAAGGAGTTTCTTCTGCAAGAGGCCAGTGGGAGAGAAATAAAGCTGGATGAGATTCCAGAGGAAGGACAAAGTAGTCAGGCAGAGTTGGATGTGCCTGAGCCAGTAGATCAGGTTACTGAACAACCTGAGGCTCAGATATCACGGGAACCGCGAAGATCGGGTAGGATCCGTCGACAGCCTGAGCGCTATGTCGGAGTCTACATCATTGATAATGATGAACCCCTAACTTATGCGGATGCGGTCAGTGGACCGGAGTCAGCTAGATGGCTTGAAGCTATGCGAGCCGAGATGGACTCCATGTCAGATAACCAAGTCTGGGATTTGGTTGATCCGCCTCCGGGAGTAATCCCTATAGGCTGTAAATGGATCTTCAAGAAGAAGATTGACATGGATGGTAACGTGGTTACCTATAAAGGCAGGCTAGTTGCGAAAGGTTTCAAACAAATCTACGGGATAGATTATGATGAAACTTTCTCACCTGTAGCCATGTTTAAGTCTATTCGGATTCTTTTCGCGATAGCTGCATATTACGATTATGAGATCTGGCAGATGGATGTGAAGACAGCTTTCCTTAATGGAAATCTGGATGAGGATGTGTATATGACACAACCAGAAGGTTTCACTAATCCATCAGATCGTCATAAAATATGCAAGTTAAAGAAGTCCATTTATGGACTTAAACAAGCATCTAGGAGCTGGAATATTCGTTTTGATGAATCAATCTCTGAGTTTGGTTTCATCAAGAACGAGGATGACCCGTGTGTATATAAGAGGTTTAGTGGGAGCGTGATTACATTCCTAATCCTCTACGTCGATGATATCTTGATCATTGGAAATGATATTCCTGAACTGCATGCTGTTAAGGCATGGTTAGGAAAATGTTTCCAGATGAAAGATTTAGGAGAAGCAGCCTATGTATTAGGTGTGAAGATCTACAGGGATAGATCTAAGAGGCTTCTCGGGCTGTGCCAGAGTACTTACATCGATAAGGTCCTGGAGAGATTCCATTTAGAGAATTCTAAACGTGGATATCTTCCAGTCAGACATGGTCTGAATCTTTCGAAGAGTCAGTGTCCACAAACACAGACTGAGAAAGATGAAATGGACAATACGCCTTATGCTTCGGCTATTGGGTCCATTATGTATGCGATGTTGTGTACTCGCCCAGACGTCGCTTACGGGTTAAGCGTAACCAGTCGATTCCAAAGTAATCCAGGTTTGGCGCACTGGATTGCAGTCAAGAACATTTTAAAATATCTGCGGAGGACCAAAGATATGTTCTTGATATATGGTGGTCAGGAAGAACTCAGTATAGAGGGATATACTGACGCTTCGTTCCAGTCAGACCAGGATGATTTCCGATCGCAATCAGGCTATGTTTTTAGCTTGAATGGTGGAGCAGTGGTGTGGAAGAGTTTCAAACAGTCAACTGTTGCTGATTCCACAACAGAAGCCGAGTATGTTGCAGCCTCGGAAGCATCCAAGGAGGCAGTGTGGATTCGTAAGTTCGTGAGAGAACTTGGTGTCGTTCCTTCGAGTGCTGATCCTTTGGTTATCTTCTGTGATAACACTGGAGCCATCGCACAAGCAAAGGAACCGCGGTCGCACCAGAAGTCCAAGCACATACAGAGACGGTTTCACTTGATCCGGGAGATCATTGATCGAGGCGAGATCAAAATATGCAAGGTTCATACAGATGACAATCTGGCAGACCCACTTACCAAGCCTCTGGCGCAGCAGAAGCATGAGAAGCACTGTAATAATATGGGTTTGAGATTTCTCAACCATTAGATTAAGTGCAAGTGGGAGATTGTTGGGGTATGCCCTTAAGGCTAATGTTTGAGGCCTTGGGATTGTATTAGTATCATGTAATAAACTCTTAAGTTTATAAAGGCATGGTTATTATTCAGGTTGTTACCTTGTCTGCTGTAATAAGTGTACTTCTGAATAATGTCTCAAAGCTGTTCAGCTAGGCTGACAGGCTATATGTCCTTAGTCGAGATATCTTGGTGAACATGAGACAGCCTTGATATGATTGAGACTAATATGAGTGCTAATCTTATAGGATGCTTCGAGCATGGAATAAGATGTAGACTCATGGGTACATTGGATGTACTGGACAGACCCTACTGGGATATTCCATTGCTTGTCACAATGTGAATAATCCTTGTAAGCAGCAAGTGGCACATGTCCTTTGACTTGAGATCACTTGTGTTTCTAAATGATGATTGTCATTGTTTTGAGGTAGTTCAATATCATTTGAAACATAATGATTATAGACTATCTTGGATGGTGAGCTTGAATCAGGTTAGGACACTAGTGATAGACATAGGATTGCCGTCTCCTTGTTTAAGGAGTGTGATGTTCTAAAGGGCCCCCTTATGAGATGATTGAGATAGTGTATGGCCATACCCAGATGACTATGTGCATCTGATCTAATCATGCTCATCGTATTGGAGTTACAGGCTTGACATGCTTGTCCAATAAGAACATCCAGTGGTAAAGGACATATGTATGCCTTGTGAATTGAGTCACACTTGTGCTATGGTTTGGGAGTAGTCTTGGAAGACTCTTTCCTTTATATCGGGAGACAGTGATGTGTTGCTAGATACCCCTCACTGATCATGATAACGTAAGTTATCGTTACCGACATTTAGAGGAAACCCTCAGGGTCGCACAATTTGGTGATATGGCTTACTTAAGTCAGATCGTATGGACTGGATTCTTTGAGTTCAGATTAAAGGGATTTAATCTCTGATTGTAAGTGAGATCTGGTCTGATCATGTTTGATTGATTAGGGCTTGAGATCGGTAAGCTTCGATCGAGAGAGGTGATGCTAGATCGGAGAGATCAGGGGCATCAGGAGATGAACGGTTGGATCATAAGCCTTGGGGTTCGATTTGGTCTAGACCAAGTGGCTTGAGCTATTTCGGTTTGGTTTGATGAACCAAAGCCGATTTGACATTTTGGATTGAACCGGTTCACAAATATGAACGCTTGGTTCAATGCCAAAATGCGTTTTGGGTTGGCTTGAACGCATGGCTTGATTGACTTCCATTTATGGAAAGTCATCAAGGGCCGGTTTTGCTTCAATGCCAAAACGCTTATGCGTTGAGCTCCTCACTTCAACGCCTTGATTCTTTTCGAGGTGTGGTTGACGAAGGTGTGGGGTAGACATCCAAGAGAAGCTCTCGGCCGAACGGATTCATCTCATCAAACCCTTTCCATTCGACAAGAGAAGGCTTGGGTGTCTTGCTAGCACAAGAGATCTCAAGGAAGTGAGCATCTTCATCTTGTGTGTGGACTTGTGGAGGAGACCTAGTTTGATCTCTTCTTCCAAGCCGAATTCCAAGCTTATGGCGTTGGTATGATTTCTCATAACTTAAGTTGATCATATAGTTTCATATGCGATTTTGAAACCCTATTTTCCGCCATGCATGCTAGATGCGCATGATTAGGGTTTTCCCCCCCCCCCTTTATGTTAGGGGTTCCTTCACATTGCCTTTATAAACATAGAGTTTATACATGATACTGATAATAACCCAAGGCCTCAAACATTAGCCTTAAGGGCATACCCCAACAATCTCGCACTTGCACTTAATCTAATGGTTGAGAAATCTCAAACCCATATTATTACAGTGCTTCTCATGCTTCTGCTGCGCCAGAGGCTTTGTCAGCGGGCCAGCTAGATTGTCATCTGTATGAACCTTGCAGATCTTGATCTCTCCTCGATCTATGATCTCACGGATCAAATGAAACCTTCTCTGTATGTGCTTGGACTTCTGGTGCAACCGTGGTTCCTTTGCTTGTGCTATTGCTCCAGTGTTATCACAGAAGATAACCAATGGATCTGCACTCGAAGGAACAACACCAAGTTCTTGAACGAACTTACGAATCCACACTGCCTCCTTTGATGCTTCTGAGGCTGCAACATACTCGGCTTCTGTTGTGGAATCAGCAACAATTGATTGTTTGAAACTTTTCCACACCACTGCTCCTCCATTCAAGCTAAAAACATAGCCTGATTGTGATCGAAAATCATCCTGGTCAGATTGGAATGAAGCATCAGTATATCCTTCAATACTGAGTTCTTCCTGACCTCCATAAACCAAGAACATATCTTTGGTCCTCCGAAGATATTTCAAAATGTTCTTGACCGCAATCCAGTGTGCCTTACCTGGATTACTTTGGAATCGACTGGTCACGCTTAACCCGTAAGCGACGTCTGGGCGAGTACACAACATCGCATACATGATGGATCCAATAGCCGAAGCATAAGGCGTATTGTCCATTTCAACTTTCTCAGACTGTGTTTGAGGACACTGGCTCTTTGAAAGATTCAGACCATGTCTGACTAGAAGATATCCTCTTTTAGAATTTTCTAAATGGAATCTCTCCAGGACTTTATCGATGTAAGTACTCTGGCACAGCCCGAGAAGTCTCTTAGATCTATCTCTGTAGATCTTCACACCTAATACATAGGCTGCTTCTCCTAAATCTTTCATCTGGAAACATTTTCTTAACCATGCTTTGACCGCATGCAGTTCAGGAATATCGTTTCCAATGATTAAGATATCATCGACGTAGAGGACTAGGAAAATAATCACGCTCCCACTAAACCTCTTATATACACACGGGTCATCTTCATTTTTGATGAAACCAAATTCATAGATTGATTCATCAAAACGAATATTCCAGCTTCTCGATGCTTGTTTTAGTCCATAAATGGACTTCTTTAATTTGCATATTTTATGACGATCTGATGGATTGATGAAACCTTCAGGTTGTGTCATATACACATCCTCTTCTAGTTTTCCATTAAGGAAAGCGGTCTTCAGATCCATTTGCCAGATCTCATAATCATAATATGCTGCTATCGCGAGAATAATCCGAATAGACTTGAACATAGCTACAAGAGAGAAAGTTTCATCATAATCTATTCCGTAGATTTGTTTGAAACCTTTCGCAACTAGCCTGCCTTTATAGGTAACCACGTTACCATCCATGTCAATCTTCTTTTTGAAGATCCACTTACAGCCTATAGGGATTACTCCCTGAGGCGGATCAACCAAATCCCAGACTTGGTTATCTGACATGGAGTCCATCTCGGCTCGCATAGCTTCAAGCCATCTTGCTGATTCCGGTCCACTGACCGCATCCGCATAAGTGAGGGGTTCATCATCAATGATGTAGACTCCGTCATAGCGCTCAGGCTGTCGACGGATCCTTCCCGATCTTCGCGGTTCCCGTGATATCTGAGCCTCAGGTTGTTTAGTAACCTGATCTACTGGCTCAGGCTCATCCAACTGTGCTTGACCACTTTGTCCTTCTTCTGGATTCTCATCCAGCTTTATTTCTCTCCCACTGGCCTCTTGCAGAAGAAATTCCTTCTCAAGAAAAATAGCCGTACGAGCAACAAATATTTTGTTCTCCTTGGGATCGTAGAAATAATAACCCTTAGTTTCTTTAGGGTAACCGACAAAGATACATTTATAAGATCTGCTCTCTAGTTTCCCAGAGGCGAGCTTCTTGACATAAGCCTCGCAACCCCAGATTTTAATAAATGTCAAGCTCGGCTGTTTCCCATACCATAACTCATATGGAGTCTTTGAAACGGCCTTGGATGGCACTCGGTTTAGTACCTTTGCAGCTGTTTCCAGTGCAAATCCCCAAAAGGAGTAAGGTAGAGTAGCCTGACTCATCATTGAACGAACCATATCCAATAAAGTTCTATTTCTCCTCTCGGACACACCATTCCATTGTGGTGTTCCTAGCGGAGTGAGCTGTGAGATAATCCCACACTCCTTCAGATAGTCAGTAAACTCTCGACTCAAGTATTCTCCACCTCGATCTGAACGAAGTGCCTTGATATTCCGGCCTAGCTGATTCTGTACTTCATTTTTGAACTCTTTGAACTTGTCAAAAGATTCACTCTTATGTCTCATAAGATAGACATAACCGTATCTACTGAAATCATCAGTAAAGGTAATGAAGTATGAATAGCCACCTCTGGCATGTTTACTAAATGGCCCACACACATCACTGTGAATGAGGTCAAGTAAACCTGAAGCCCTTTGACCTTTGTTAGAAAAAGGAGTCTTCGTCATTTTGCCCATTAAACAAGCTTTGCATGTATCAAGCTCCTCATAGGAGAATGATCCCAGCAGTCCATGGTTATGCAACCGCTTAATGCGCTTCTTGTTAATATGGCCTAAACGACTATGCCATAGCAAGGTGCTGTCATCAGCATACTTGGCCTTCTTATTATCAATTTGTTGTACAGAACATTCCATGTCCAACATGAATAACCCATTGTTAATCGACCCAGTAGCATAAACAATATTATCAAATGAAATACAACACTTTAAAGTTTTGCATTCAAAGGAAAACCCTTTCCTGACAAGAGCAGGAATAGAGATAATATTCTTAGTTATGCTCGGCACAAAATAACAATTGTCAAGTTCTAATACAAGACCAGATGGTAAAGGGATGTGATATGCTCCTACAGCAACAGCAGCAACCCGTGCCCCGTTTCCAACTCGTAGGTCCACCTCATGTTGTCCCACCTGTCTTCTTCTCTTGAGTTCCTGTACATTTGAACAAATGTGAACTCCACATGCAGTGTCCAACACCCATGAAATAGAAGAAGATACCATGACTTCAGTCACGAAAATACCTGAGCCAGAAGTGAAAGGCTTGCTTCCCTTCTTCTCTCCTTGGAGCGCTTTACAGTCCTTTTTCCAGTGACCCAACTGGCCACAATGGAAACATCTGTATTCCTTTGACCGCTTTATCTTTTGTTTCAGAGCCTTGTTATAGCTCTTGATAGGGGCTTTTCCCTTCTTCCCCTTCTTCTTGTTCCTTGAAGGAACCATCAAGACAGAGGATGAAGGCTTTCCCTTCTCAAGAGTCTGCTCTGTAGTACAGAGCATGTTCAGTAACTCTGCCGGTGTACAGTCGATCTTGTTCATATTAAAATTAAAGATGAACGGATCGAAAGAGGCCGGGAGAGACTGCAATATGATGTCTACAACAAGCTCCTGATTGACGGTGTGTCCCAGTTTCTCTAGAGCCTCTTTGTACCCAATCATCTTGAGTATGTGAGCTCCCACTGGACTCCCTTCAGTCAGTTTGCTCTGAAAGAAAAGTTTTGTCAAGTTGTAGCGTTCTGTCCTTGCCTGTGCAGCATACAGCATCTTGAGATTTGCTATAATTTCAATAGCAGATAAATCCTCATGCTGACGCTGTAGCTCTGGCATCATAGACGCAAGCATAAGGCAAGCAACATCAATGCTATCATTGACATGCTTCTCATAAGCATCCCGAACCGCCCTTGCGGCGTTCGCAGCGGGTTGAGGCGGTATTGCCGTCTCAAGGGCATACAGCTTCCTCTCAGCCTTAAGAACAATCTTAAGGTGTCCGTACCAGTCTGAGAAGTTTGGCCCAGCAAACTTCTCCCTTTCTAGTAAGGATCGCACATTGAACCCTGTGGTGTTCGTTGCTGCAGGAATCTACAACAAAGCAAGAACAACAAGGTCAGTATCGATGTTAGAATCAATCCAGGACTTAAGAATGATTCCTTTCTCACTATTTTATCTGACTGAAAAATCCAATAAAACAGTTTGAAAGAGTAAAACTCTTTTAGTGAGATGGGATCCAGATTTCATACTTGGTCTCCGCGTCCCGCTCAGGCGAGATAAGATGCACAGAGAGTTCAAGAACTAATCACTGGTAGGCTATCCATGCCAATCGCCAACCCGTGCGATTCCCCTTCATCTAGGCAATCCAGAAGACTGTGCCAACTGAGTTGGTACAACACAGTTTCTGATTCCACAGATGGCTGCCTCCATATAGCTAACATATGCTCAATATATAGCCTACATGGTCAAGCTGACCTGACCTACTCCCTGGACCACCACGTGCTATGCTGAGCAACGAGAAGCGATAAATCCCTTCTCTGTAACACGCAGGTGTAATCACACACCGTCTGAAGATAGATGGGCGTGCCCACTGAGTGGGTACAACACGGCCCCAATGATAGTCAGAACAGTGAGGTTTCGCGTCAGAAGGCTTACGTGCTTGATATTTAACGTTGGATTTTAACGGTCCTTTTATCTTCTTACTATCATACAAATCCTATGGTGATAGCAGAAAGATAAATCATGCAGGTGCTAATATCACTTAAACAGTAAATAGAAAGCACAATGATCTTATGTGGTAAACGCCCATTAAGCCTAAGTAAAACCCTAGTTTTACACAAGTCTTCACTTGAGCTCTTCATGGGTCTTTTTCATTTCATCTGGCCCAGCCCGGGCCCAAGCGCCCTCTGCAGTCCAAATGCACCCACCAGATTGGTTGCACCTGTTCTAGAGTCAATCTCTAGACCTCCCACTGGTGAAGCCACTTGCTGCAAGTGCCTCTGCCATGTGTGCTCTGTGCTCATGTCTGATTAATTTACATTTTAATCTATCTAGACATGATTTGACTTGCAGGTCAATTACACATTAACATAAATTAAAATGTGATACGCAGATCACAACAAAAATTTATAATTAATTAATCCAGGCACGCAGGCCCCAGCACAGCACACAAATAGGGCAGCCCACATAAGATGAAATAGACACCTAATCAGGTTAAACAAACAACATGTGATCCAAACAGGAAAATAAAATTTTGAAAAAACCCCATGGCATCAATTTTATTTCCTTATGTGCCCTACTACCTTACAACGGTCCATTAATAGGGATCCACTCATCAGACCAAGTCAGACCCACTGCCCTTGCATGCACTAAGTCATAACTGACTTGCGTCGACCTCATGGTCAACAATGCATGCCTTAAGGGCTGAACGTCCCACATGATTTCTGGCAAGCGGGTGTGACCCCGGGCCTTAATCATGATCGTTCACTAGTCGCCTCAATCAGACATCGCTACACGCCTTTCTGCAGTCGACCTATAGCCACCTAATGCTTGCGCATAGGTGCTATCTGGTCGACCCATCTAGGCTGTCAGATGGTCTGATCAGACTGTTGGGTCTAGACTAGACTGATGACTTCAACCCTAGTAACCCGTCTAAGTATTTCAAGTAGGCGCTTTTAGATCTAAGTAGAGTCGCGCATGATATTAAGTTTTGTCAAAAATCTTCAACATGCGCCAACAAGAATAACATACATGCGCCACAAGCAAAAACATACATCTAAGGACTAGCATGTATTTTTCGCATGATGTTTAGGTTTAGATCATATTCAACGCATACATGGATCACACAAAAAGCAATCATATAAGATCATGCCATAACGCAGCTTTGATACCAATTGAAAGTGGGTGAAACCCTAAACGCATGCACTTCTAAAATTTTGCATGGGCGGAAATAAGGATTTCATGAAGATCGCATGTGGCATGAACATATGATTAACTTAAAGCCTTCATAGATCAACACAAAGATCTTACCATAGCCATTGTTTGGATGGCGACTTGGAAGCAAGAGGGCGATGTGGCTCTCCTCCAAAGTGAACGCACACAAGATGGCGATGGCTTCCTTCTTGGCGTTCCTTGTGCTAGCAAAGCTCTCCAAGGTGTCCTAGCCGTGTGAGGAGAATGAGACGCTCTCTTGGCGTTTTTGAACCTCCTCCTTGGCGTGAAGTCACTCTACCAAAATGAGAGGAGTCTTGAGAGTAGAAGATGGGCGACGAGAGAGGCGTTCCTCTCGAACGTGGAGGTGTGCTTCTATTTTGGAAAAATTCAACTTCCAAAAATAGCAAGCCCTCAACGCATGATGCGTTCACTCCAAGTGAACCGATCGCATCTTCTTCTCCCTTTGAACCATGCGTTCATATAATGAACCGGTTCTATAGAATTTGGTTCAAAGACCAAATCAAACCAAGCCTTGGTCTAGACCTTATTAAACCGAAAGGCTCAAGATCTAACCACACATCTCTTGATGCTCTTGATCTCATCGATCTAGCATCAATTCTCTCGATCGAAGCTTACCGATCTCAAGCCCTAATCAATCAAACATGATCAGACCAAATCTCACTTACAATCAGAGTTTAAACTCCTTTAAACTGAACCAAAACAATTCAGTCCACACGATCTGACATAAGTAAGCCATATCATCAAATTGTGCGACCCTAAGGGTTTCCTTTAAATGTCGGTAACGATAACTTAAGTTATCACGATCAGAGAGGGGTATCTAGCAACACATCACTGTCTCCCGATATAAAGGAAAGAGTCTTCCAAGACTACACCCAAACCACAGCACAAGTGTGAATCCAATTCACTTGACATACATGTTTCCTTTGCCACTGGACGTTCTTATTGGACAAGCGTGTCAAGCCTGTAATTCCAATATGATGAGAGTGGTTAGATCAGATGAACATAGTCATCTGGGTATGGCCATACACTTTCTCAACCATCTCATACAGGGGGCCCCTTTAGAACATCACACTCCAAACAAGGAGAAGGCAATCCTATATCTATCACTAGTGTCCTAACATGACTCATGCTCATTATCCAAGATAGTCTATAACCATTATATTTCAAATGATATTGAACTACCTCAAGACAATGCCAATCATCATTTAGAAACACAAGTGATCTCAAGTCAGAGGAAATATGCCACTTGTTTGCATACAAGGATTATTCACATTGTGACAAACAATTGAATATCCTAAGTAGGGTCTGTCCAGTACATCCAATGCACCTATGAGTCTACATCTTATTCCATGCTCGAAGCATCCTATAAGATTAGAGCACATATTAGTCTCAATCATATCAAGGCTGTCTCATGTTTACCAAGATATCTCGACTAAGGACTATACTGCATGTCAGCGAAGCTGAACACCATTGAGACATTATTCAGAAGTATACATATAGCAGCAGATAATGCAACAACCTGAATAACAACCATTGCCTTTATAAACATAGAGTTTATACATGATACTGATAATAACCCAAGGCCTCAAACATTAGCCTTAAGGGCATACCCCAACAATGATTTGTTCTTAGTCTATGGGGGACAGGAAGAGCTCAGTGTTCAGGGCTACACTGATGCGTCGTTCTAGTTTGACCCTGACGACTTCAGATCGTAGGCCGGCTATGTGTTCAAGATGAATGAAGGCACTATATGCTGGAAGATGATGACTCTTAATTTCACAGTATATTTCTTGCTAAATCCATTGCATTTTTTGGTCATAATCATGCTCTGTTTCTTGGTTTTTGATCAATTTCAGGTATTTTTGAGCAACTTCAATGCATGGACTAGGTCTAATCATCAAGACACACAAAATTTAACGTCAAACCAGATTTTCCTGTGAAATTATGGTAGTGCTGTAATTAATTTTACGGCCGTAATCTAGGAATATGGCGCTACCGTAATGGATTTCACAGCCGCGACCCGCAGAAGTTTTTTTGTACATTACGGCACTACCGTAATGAATTTTACAGTGCCGTGATTTTGGTCCAGAATTAGGTAGAGACTTCAGAGGATTTTGACAGAATTACGGCACTACCGTAATTATTTTTATGGTACCGTAATTTTGGGCAAAATTCATACAGAAACTTTCAGAGACAAACGAGAAAATTATGGCACTACCATGGCGAATTTTATGGTACCGTAATTCCAGACAGTTTCCTTATAGAAACTTCCGAAGCCATTACGGCAGTACCATAACGTTCATCACGGTATCGTAATTCTGCACCCAGTTTCCCGATTCTTTCGCCGAAAACTTAAAAAGATGATTTCTCGAGATTTAGGACATCAATTGAAGATCCGAAAGAAGGGGAACACTCAGCATTAGCAAGGGAAGATTTTCGAAGCAAAAGGAACAATTTTCATTCATGTTCGGGGGAGAATTTCAGAGAATCGCCGCTGCACTAGGGTTCATCGCCGTTCATCATACAAACCACCTCCGGCCATGAAATTTGTAAGGAAGCTTCGCCTGAGGAAGGAGAACACACCACAGAAGATTCAGAGTGAAAGGAGGCCGATCAAGGGAGAAATAAATGAAAAATGTGGTCGTGTGCATTGTTCATCGCGACTCTACAATAATTACGGGCTGTAATTTTGATTACACCCTTGTTTTGTAACTTTTACTCCTCCCTTTAGATTTGTAATCATTCTAAAACCATGTTATGCTGTGATTCTTAATCTCTCTGTTGAAGTTTACTTATATTAAACATTGAATATATCTTGCATGAGAGTGAGGATCGTTCTTTGTAAATTGACTGCGTGAGAGCAAGTTAATTTCTTTACTAAGTAAGCCATATCTTTACCATAATGAAAATAGATTGATGAACATTTAAGTACATCTAGTCATAAATATTAAGGTGGATGAACCTCTAGTCCCAATTCTTTCTCTCTGATTTTCCGTATACCGTTCGACCGTTTATTTTTAGCATTCTCTATTCGTTTAGCTAGTGAGAATTTAATTCGTTGGTACTTAACAATGAGGTCTCTATGGTTCGATATCTTAAATATTACTTCGGGTATCCGTACACTTGCGGACTACAATAGAAGAGCTTCAAGCAATCCACCATAGTTGATTCTACAACTGAGGCTGAGTATGTGGCCACTTCTGAGGTAGCCAAAGAAGCCATTTGGATCAAGAAGTTTATTTCTGAACTTCAGGTGGTTCCAAGTACAATGGATCCCATTGAGCTCTATTGTGACAACAATGTAGCAATTGCACAAGCCAAGGAAGCACGGTCTCATCAAAGGTCCAGACACATGCTCAGGATATTTCACCTGATCAGAGAGATCATTGATCGAGGTGATGTCAAGATTAGCAGAGTTGACACAGAAAATAATCTAGCAGACCGACTGACCAAGGCTTTGGTGCAGCAGAAGCATGATGGTCATGCTAGAGATATGGGGTTGAGATTCCTCCACTTCTAGGTTTTAGTGCAAGTGGGAGATTGTTGGTGTGTATGCCCTGAGACAGAGTTTTAGTCTATCTTTGTACTATTTGACTCTGATATTTATATATCATTCTGGCATTATCATTATTAATGTTTGTCTACATATGCGATTATGTACTTACATGATAATGTCCCTGGAGACAGATTGGATCTGTGCTCAAACTCTTGTCCTCAGTCAATGTACCTTAGTAGATATGGGACAACTATGCTACCTATGAGACTGGTATATGGGCTGGCTAGGCATGAAGTGCTAGCACAGACATATGGGTGTATCAGTTGTGGATATATAGGACCGACCCGCTATGAGGCAATGACTTGGTGTCATGAGTTATCCTCACAAGTGACAGGAGATGCATTGATCCCTTGACTTGAGGTCATTGACCATTTTGTATGGTTAAGGACATGCTTTGATACAACCTAACATCTCGCCATAGTTGGGAGGTAATAACGGTTGTTATTGGGCATGTCACGACCCGTATGAGAAGGTCAATGGAGAGACAGAGGATTTGTCCCTTCCTGAGGGAAGCTTGATATCCATGGAGCCCCTCTATGGTTCTATGACTGAAAGTGTATGACCATACCCAGGTGAGAACTTGATTTAGTCATAAGCATGTGATTGGATGAAAGCAAGTGATGACACACTTGTCCAATCGGATATCAATTCGGCAAAGAGATTGTAATGCATCTGTACCTAGTTGCGATGATGGGGATGTCAATGTCGATATCCATTCCAATGACTTGGCTAGCAGCGATGTACTGCTTGGTGCCACTCACTGCTTGTGGTGACCTTAGGTCAGCACTGCTAACGTCAGAGGAACCTACAAGGTCACACACCTTGATACTCGAGTTCTCGTATTGATCGGGAAGTCTTTTGATCGATTTATTGGATAACTCGGATCTATTTGGGAGATTTCATCAGCGCCAATTGGCCTGATGAGATCGAAGAGAGTTATTGGAGCCAAACATCATTTTTGGTAGGTTGACCCGAAATTGACCATAGTTTGTCACATTTGGATTAAGGTTGCATTGGATTGGATCCAATGGCTTAATCAACCCATGTGATGAAGTTTGGGCTAGCTCATTATCGAATGAGGCCCAATAACAAGTTATCATGATAAAAGGGTATAATGGGGAGAAAAGCAAACCCCATTGGTGCCAAGGACATAATGGTGCAAGCTTGGAGCAATTTGCTTCTCTTGGAAGGAATTAGCGCCTCCCCTTGATGCCTTGGATGGTATGCTTGCCTCTTAGGCAAGTCTTGGAGTTATATGGCTTGGAGGACATCTTTGGTATGTCCTTGGCGTATATGGGTAATTAGGAGAGGTTTATGGTAATGTCTTAGAGACTTTCCTTACCTCAAACCATACTTACTCCCTCCCAATTAGCCTAGCCGCCCCCTTCTCTAGGAATTGCGCCCACACCCCAATATTGCTGCCCCCTCTTGCCTCTCTATATATACATGAGTATATGCGAGAGCTAGAGAGAGAATTTTGGGCGTGAGCAAAAGAAGGGGCGAAAGCAATAAGGTCTTGGCGCATCTCTTCCTCTTGTAGCCGCAAGTATATCCTCTTCTCCTCTTGCGCAAGTTGGAGTAGATCTTGGGGGCTTCTGCATCTCCTCTTCTTCTTCATTGGCGCATATACGTTGGAGGTGGCGCAAGACTTGAAGAAGGTAAACAAAGGCATGGATCTTCTTCCCGAGGCTAGCACCGGGCGTGGAAGAAGAGAGCTCAAGCCATCCGTGTGTGTGAGACTGTAGAGGGCAAACATTTGGGCGCCTGTCTCGACATCGACATTCGCAATTGTTAAAGGTATTTACTATCACATCGTGTCGACCCCCTCGCATGACGATCTTCACTGTGTTTTTGGGACCGGCCTGTTTCGGGGATATTCTTCCGCTGTGCAAATGTAATCTCTATGAAAAATTATTAAATATCCCCTGGGTTTTCCAACAGATCGGACTCATGTTATTCTATCACGAATTGTCATGTGGACATTTAGATTATACCTATACTAAGTGGGTCTATTTAGTCGGTTAAGTAAAGAAAGTAGGAGACCGTTTTGAATAGATACCAAGTTATACTACTGATAGGGGGTAACCTGTACCTGCGGATAAGTTCTTAAATATTTTTAAATCAATTTCACTATTATTATCTTGTTCAAATCTAGGTCTAACATTGTGATGAACCCCAATGTCCTATATCATCTCCATCATGCAATTAACTCATATCCCTTACTTGGTAACCAATTCGACCCACTAGTGTTGTTTGATTTAAATTACTATCCATCCAAAACTAGATTTAGTATGTCTAGCTATCAATTATGTGATATTTTGGTAATTACGACTTGTTCCTATAAAAACAACATCTTTATACTACATCAGAAAGATGTGCGCTTGCATTGCATAACACGTATGTATTGAACTAATAAAAATATCAATCCCATAGAGACTCTAGAATTAAGTACCAATTAAATTGTAATAGTGTAATCTAGGCAAATTGATTGAATTGAAAGCTATGTTTTGAAAGCATGATAAAACAAAAGAGGCAGATAAGATGCGAGGGAAGCTTGGGCATGGGCTTTCACCACCAAAATTTATCTAACTAAATCTTACCAGCATGCATTAATTATTAAGATGTGTTAAAAATAAATCTACTATAATATTGTAGAGGATGTCCCCTTTTAGTAGCCCATCCTAATGTTTAACTAGTCTCGTACCTGTTTGTCACTCTAAATACCAACCTTGATTAACTTCATTAAGCACACCATATATTTTTTTCATTCCCCAATATAATTATGCCACTTTCGTTAGTCATTTGCCATAAGGTCGATTGTAGGGTTCCAAAACTAAGAGTCATCGTTCAGTCTTTGTCCTAGTTTCTATGGCAATTCAATTAATAGACCTAAGTTATTACATATTAAATTATTCCCACTAACTAAATTCTATAATCCTAGCTACTTTCATAGTCTAGATGTTATAAATTTCACTAATGATTTCCAGGGTTAGGAGTCATGTTTCAATTCTCAATAACTAAATTCTATAATCCTAACCACCATGACATGCAATAAAATAAGAACTATGAATTTAAAGCAACATGAATCCTCAATAATCTATTTTAACAAAACCAAATAAAATCAGCATGCATGATAATTATTATGAAGATAAAATTAAGGGGTTAGTCCCCATTGCTCTCAGATGTCATCTTCCCTCATTGGTTCATGTGCATTAGGCCTGGATCTAGGTTTGGATACACAAACTTTTGCATTTCATGATTGGACTTTTGCTACAAAAGAAATTCAGTGATGATAACAAAAATTTTTATTAATTAGAGTTGTAAACATTTTCAAATTGGCTGAAATTGAATAGGGAAGTTACAAGGAAAATAGGGCCAAGATTATAATCATGGGCGTGATTATGATCATGGTCATGAAACCAAGTTTTCTGTAGGTGAACTCTCAACTGTTATAGATTTTATTGAAATCATGGCCAAAATTATAATCACGGGCTGTGATTATCAAACCTGCATAAAACCATTTTAGGAAATTTCCCAAAAATAATAAAAAAAATATGAGGAACAATAATTTCAAGTTAGTTAATTGAGTTTCTGATGGAGACAGGAACCACAAGCTACGAAGATACAAGTGGAGCATAAGGTTGCCGTAGGCAAAGGCTCGGAGGCTCGCGAATAAGCTAGCAAGCTCAATGGCAAAAGCTAGCTCAATAATAATCACTCAATAAACTCAAGATGCTCAAGCTTACAATGTTCAGAGAAAGGGGAGCCGCATTCCACTAACCAAGACTTGCATCCATATGCGGCAACTCAAGATCAAACTTCAGCCCAAGATCTCATCCAACGGTCAAGGTTCATCAAGGGATATCTTCTCCAGCAAAACATTAAAACCCCAATTACGTGCAAGCTTACGATGGAAACAGCAACATACATTTACAGCCAACAAAGGAAACTCTTCAACGTCTCCTTGCAGCCAACGATCATCTTCAACCAAGGAATCGTCAACGCCTACATCAGCTCCTCACAAGGAAGCCTCAACGTCTCGCTGCTGCTCAAGAATGGAAGTTACAACGTTCAGCAACAAGTCTCCAAGCTTCTCTATATGTATCCGCATGCATCTTGTAATCGACAGAGTTTTTGAATGAAATAGTTTGATCTTCCGATGATATCGGGTGTCTCCTTCCCCTTCTACTTCTAGGGCCGAGCCCCTCCTTCCTCCTCTCCTCTCTATTATCTTCCTCTACCTCTAATTCTCCTTCTCTGTTCGCTGTAACCATCCGTAACTTCAACCCAGATTTCAAAACTTTGCGACGTCGCCGCCGACGATCCACCGACCTGATCTCCACGAGACTTCGGCCACCACTCCTCCTTTCCTTGACGAAGCATCAACCGCCGGGATCTGCCCATCCACCTCACCGATGGCCGGAATCGAAACTCCGACGCCATCCCCTATTTCCGCCATGCTTACTCCCTAGATTCGCTTTTCGACATCGTTCTCCTCCGACCGGCCACCATCCGCCCAGAAACTCCGGCTGTGTCTTCACCTCATCCATAGCAACCTCCAGTTGTAGCAGGTTTAGATTTCGTCCACCATCCGGCGAACGGCGACCGCCCCTGCCACTCACGCACATCCCCTGTTTCCGCCGAGCTCCCGCCCAGCACGACTCTTCCGCGCGATTCTCCTCCGATCAGCCACCATCCACCCGCTAACTCCGGCCACATCTCCGCCACCACCACGTGGATCTCCAGATGTAACAGGTCCGGTGATCATGCACCACCGGACGAATGCCGACGAGTCCTCCTCCGCTCCCGTGCAACATCCCCTGTTCCAGATTTCTCCTCTACAACCTACTTGAGTCTCCTGTTTGCTCTCCGTATTAATCTGTCTAGCCTTCTTGACGCAGGATTTTAATGCACTCTGACAAGCCTCCACCTCCATTCTTTGGTGCTAAAAGCAAGCCCGAATCTTGTTCTACCCGATGGAGTAGTTCGATGAAACCCAGATTCATCAGATCTTCCTAAGACACCTTGGAACTTTTGATATTTGATACATTCCTGCATCTGTTTTAAAATTAATCTGATTAGTGTTTTTCGTGCAGGTGCTTTAAGCAATCGGTGGAGCAAAAGTCCAGAACCTTGACATGACTACGAAGTACACATTTTGTTCCATCATTTGGAGTAGTCCACGTGAATCCAGACTCAATAGATCAGCCAATGATACATAGCATTATTTGCTAAATAATAATTTTCTGAACTCTTGGAATTCTAGTTGCTTTCATGAATATGCTATTTTCTGAAAATTGAAAAAAAATAAATAACTGAATTTTACATCAGTAGTTTTACTCCACGTTTCCCCCCTACATTAGTTTGGTATCAGAGGCAGGTTGTGAGCAACTCTTGTCTGCCCACACGATCCTTGCTTTGCTCTTTGCATTTAAAAAAAAAACATTCTTAGTTTTTGCTTTCATGTTTAGTTGTTTACTGCTTTTGCATCTTAGTTAAGTTGTTTGCTCTTTATTGATTAAAAAAAAAAATTGCTTGCATTGAACAATTTGCCAAAGAAAACTGCATTTGAATTTTTGCAAAGTTCTAATCAATTCTGCACACTACTACATCTTCTCGCAAGTTTTGATCAGCCTTTCTTAATTCTGCACAACTAAGATCTCTGAGTTGATTCAAAATTCTGGATATTGTTGAATGACTTTTGAACTTGCAGCTAGTATCAATGTTTAATCTGCTTAGAACCTTTAAGTGCTGAGTTTTGGTTCTCATATTTTATTTCATGCATGCTAAATTCTGCACCTTGACTTCTTGGTTTAAAAAAAATTGGTTTTTAGCCTGTATACTACACTTAATCTCTATCAAACTGCAACTTGGATTACCATCAGCATATTTCAGTCTAAAGCACCCATAAGGCAGCTACTTATTCATTGATGATGACTCTAAATTCTGCACTTGAATGCTGAATTTTTCCAATCTGTTTTCAGCCTGGTCTTTGTGCTTAACCTGTATCAAATTGTAGTCTTCAACTGGCCTTATTTTCTGAACATATATATGCTACAATTGTTTTTGAATTGGCCCTGATATACTGTTCTTCTACATGCTGAGATAGTATTCCTGCACTGCACTTAAACAATAGTCATTTCTAGCATTAATTTTCTTGTTTATCATCATGCGTTATTTTACTCAACAGGAAGTTATAGCTAGAACAGAACTAATAGCTATTAGGGAACGAAAGGCTCTTACACTTAGTTTTACAACATTTAAATATAGGGTTCTTACTCATAGGCCTAGTTGTTTCACAACATACACTTTGTGCAATGGCTATAATAGTAAAACTGTTATTGATCATCAAGTCAAGTTTAATGTTATATCTCCCAAAGTCATTGAGCAATTTGGCCTCACCATACAGAAACATGATTATCCATATGTCATAACTTGGGAAGACTATACTAAAACTTTAGTTGACTTTCGATGCTTAGTTCCCATTATGTTGGACAATATCAAAACCAAAATTTGGTGTGATGTGATGGGTTTAGAAGGTTTTGACATTTTATTAGGAGATGAATTCATGTATGATTTTCAAGGATATTATTATAGCAAACCTTGGTGTTATAGTTTTACTCAAAATGGTTTGCAACACATAATCTACCCTAGGAACAAAGAACCAATGCATGTTAAAACCCATAAACAAATTGGTGAACTTCAACAAAGGCTCAAGCCTAAAGAACAAACTTTAGAGCCTACCATAGAATCTAAAACAAGTCTAGATGAGACTTTTGAAACTCAAGAGGCAAACCATGAGGTAGAATCCATACCTCAACCTTCAATTTTAGGGCCCATACCCACAGGTCCTCAACTTGAGTCTAGCAATCTAGCTAAAGAACCTATAGTTGACTTGTCTGAGAGTCAAACTACCCCTGAGTTGCCCACTGTAGACTTGTCTCAACCTAAGTGTCAAATAGAGCCATTACCTTCAATTTTAGTTCCCATACCCACTGGTTCTCAACTTGACCTTAGCACTACCTCTAGCAAACCTAAAGATGACTTGCCTAAAAATCCAGTTGAACCCAAACCCATAGGTCTTCTTGAACCTCACATGGAACCTAAGTTAGATCCTTTTGAGCTTGACCTGGATCCTAATCCTCAACCTTTAGGTCAACCCCTAGACTTAGAAAATCTCTTCCAGGACCCTATGATCCTTGAATCTTGTCTTTTAGGTCCCTCTACCCACACCCTTAAACCACCATTAGAGTCAACTCAACTTGAAATAAACCAAAACAAATTTGCTTTGTGTACTTGTCAAATTATTGAACATATTGATTTCATCATTCCAATCCATTTATATGCTAGAATTCCTAATTGTGACTTTACTAATGAATATGGCCAAGAAAAGGGAATTCAATGCAGGTGTCCCTGACTTACAGCTTGGACCATGGACATGGAACAACAAGATAGGATGCTCTGCTGACAACACTTTGCAGATTCAGACCCATGAAGGACAATTGACTTTTGCCCCTCCAGGACTTCTACACCACCGCCGCAATAACCATTCTTCGGAGAAGAATTTTTTTTCACCCGGGAAGAATGATGGAGACAGGAACCACAAGCTACGAAGATACAAGTGGAGCCTAAGGTTGCCGTAGGCAAAGGCTCGGAGGCTCGCGAATAAGCTAGCAAGCTCAATGGCAAAAGCTAGCTCAATAATAATCACTCAATAAACTCAAGATGCTCAAGCTTACAATGTTCAAAGAAAGGGGAGCCACATTCCACTAACCAAGACTTGCATCCATATGCGGCAACTCAAGATCAAACTTCAGCCCAAGATCTCATCCAACGGTCAAGGTTCATCAAGGGATATCTTCTCCAGCAAAACATTAAAACCCCAATTACGTGCAAGCTTACGATGGAAACAGCAACGTACATTTACAGCCAACAAAGGAAACTCTTCAACGTCTCCTTGCAGCCAACGATCATCTTCAACCAAGGAATCATCAACGCCTACATCAGCTCCTCACAAGGAAGCCTCAACGTCTCGCTACTGCTCAAGAATGGAAGTTACAACGTTCAGCAACAAGTCTCCAAGCTTCTCTATATGTATCCGCATGCATCTTGTAATCAACAGAGTTTTTGAATGAAATAGTTTGATCTTCCGATGATATCGGGTGTCTCCTTCCCCTTCTACTTCTAGGGCCGAGCCCCTCCTTCCTCCTCTCCTCTCTATTCTCTTCCTCTACCTCTAATTCTCCTTCTCTGTTCACTGTAACCATCCGCAACTTCAGCCCAGATTTCAAAATTTTGCGACGTCGCCGCCGACGATCCACCGGCCGGATCTCCACGAGACTTCGGCCACCACTCCTCCTTTCCTTGACGAAGCATCAGCCGCCGGGATCTGCCCATCCACCTCACCGATGGCCGGAATCGAAACTCCGACGCCATCCCCTGTTTCCGCCATGCTTACTCCCTAGATTCGCTTTTCGACATCGTTCTCCTCCGACCGGCCACCATCCGCCCAGAAACTCCGGCTGCGTCTTCACCTCATCCATAGCAACCTCCAGTTGTAGCAGGTTTAGATTTCGTCCACCATCCGGCGAACGGCGACCGCCCCTGCCACTCACGCACATCCCCTGTTTCCGCCGAGCTCCCGCCCAGCACGACTCTTCCGCGTGATTCTCCTCCGATCAGCCACCATCCACCCGCTAACTCCGGCCACATCTCCGCCACCACCACGTGGATCTCCAGATGTAACAGGTCCGGCGATCATGCACCACCGGACGAACGCCGACGAGTCCTCCTCCGCTCCCGCGCAACATCCCATGTTCCAGATTTCTCCTCTGCAGCCTACTTGAGTCTCCTGTTTGCTCTCCGTATTAATCTGTCTAGCCTTCTTGACGCAGGATTTTAATGCACTCTGACAAGCCTCCACCTCCATTCTTTGGTGCTAATAGCAAGCCCGAATCTTGTTCTACCCGATGGAGTAGTTCGATGAAACCCAGATTCATCAGATCCAAATAAAGTGAGAGACTCCCCTACTTGGCACAATGTAAAATTGATAGTGGTACCTAAGACATGGGTTGAAGTCTACAAAAAATTAATGAGAGTGAAAAAGAATAAGACTCCTCTACTTGGCACTGTGTAAAATTGACAGTGGTACCGAAGACAAGGGTTGAAGTCAAAATAAAAAGTGTGTATCTATGTGTGTACATGCCATCCATGCAAAAATAACAAAATGCATGAAAAAGAAAAAAAAATTGTGTGTGGAAAAAGATCTTAGAAATCCTATTCCTGTAAACAAAAGTTGATAGTCATAAATTCAAACTAGATGAAGTCTTGAGATTGATATTATATTTATTGTACAAGTTACGAAATTTTATTTGCTTGAATTGTGGATCTAGAGGGTTGAGTCATAAAGATGATATGTTTACTTGATGTTTTATAAAGCAATTGATGGAATTTTTCATTGATGGGTTGTATTTTAGAAATTTATTGAGCATGAAAAGGTTATTCTTTTAATCAAGTTTTGATTTTTGCTTGAGGGCAAGCAAAGTTTGAACCTTATGTGTTTTGATGACACCAAAATATATAGTATATTTTGTATCATTTTATGTATCTTTTCATGCTAAATTGAAGATCTTTTTGCTTATTTTTATGCTAAATTCATCGAATATTACAAAGTCTACTTCTTTTTTGGTTTTTCATGATTTTCAGGTAAAAAGGCACTATTTCAATGAGTTTTTGAGCAAAATCAAACACATAGAAGAGTTACCATCATCAAGAGGAGATCACCCAAGAAATTTCACGTAAAACCGAGCAACTCAGCAAATTACGGCAGTACCGTAACCTATTTTACGGTACCGTATTTTCATACGCTACCGTAAAATCTAAGCCACTGCCGTATTTTGGGGAGTTTCCGAACATAAGGTTTTTCGGATTTTACGGCACTGCCATAAATGATTACACGGTACCACATTTTGGAGCGCTTCAAAACAGAAACTTTGCTTGATTTTACGGCACCGTCGTAAAGGATTACATGGGCGTATTTCCCATACGACATCAAATCAGAAAACTCAACCAATTTTACGGCACTGCCGTGAACTATTACACTGCCGTAATTGCTATTCAAAAACGTGATTTTTACGAGTCTGAAACTTGCGCAAGCCATAACTTTTGATCTAGAGCTCCAAATTTAGATCCGAAAGTTGCTACAACTTTGTCTTTAAGAGGACAAGATGTACGAAGTAAACGAAGGAATTTTTATCCAGTACCGAGGAAGAAATCTACATAGAGGCATCTAGGGTTTGGCCTCACGCCGAGAGGAGTAGAGGGCACCTCAGGCCTTCATTTTCATGCAAAAGCTTCGCCTGGAGGAGAGAAAGACACCACAGAAGTTTCTGATCAAAAGGAGTTCGGGTGGAGGAGAAATCAACGAAACAGCGGTGACAGCACTGTTCATCACAGAAAATACGGCTGTAATTTATATTACAGCCGTGTTGTGAAGTTGTTTTCTTCTTATTCTTCAATTTCTTCCACTTTGAAACTATGGTTGATTGTATTTCTTTTTCCATGCTAGCTTAAACATATTTTGGGACATGGGGGGTAATCCCTTTTGATTTCTAATGATTAGATACTTTTTATTTCGTCAAGATAATTTTGCCATGATAATTCTACTTATGTGAATGTCTTGTCTTTGATTCTCCATAGATTGATGTTATTATTCATGTTTAGAGTTCTCGCAATAAGGACTGAAAGGTGACTTGCTTAAGAACTTGGAACCTTAGAATTGCATGTTAGGAGCTTTCCGTAAGAAATTAGGTTTGTTCTTAATTATTTGATTTTAGTGATCTTATTGCCATGATTTAATAATATGAATCTAGGATAGAGTCAAGTTGTCAAACATGGAGATCTTGCACGAAAGTGAGGATCGGAACGTTGGAGAACCATAGGTAGAACTTTTGTTGAGTCTCGGATGCACGAAAGTGATCCTTCAGATTCCACTTGAGCCAGTCAACTTAGAATTCGGATGCACGAAAGTGATCTTTGAATTCTCTGATTGATGATTTACTTATCTTTAGTGTTGGGGTAAATCTTGCGTGAAAGCGAGGATTGATCCCTGCATGATTGTCTGCACGAAAGTGAGATGATCCCTTTATGAAGTAAATTAAGTCTTTATCATGATAAAATTAGACTGACGACCTTTTATTTATATATAATCATTGAAATCAAGGTGGATGAAACCCTAGTCCCATATTTATCTCTTTGATTTACTTTACACTATTTTCGTTGATTATTGCATCATATTCGATTTGCTTAGCTAGTAAGAAAGCAGTTATTTGGTACTTAACAATAAGGTCTCTGTGGTTCGATATCTTTCTTTATTACTTCGATAATTCCGTGCACTTGCGGAAACCTATCAATACCTTATAGCAAAGCGAGAAGATGTCAATGTAGGCTCCTAAGCCTACGCCCTCTGCTGTGTCAGACATAGTGGATGCTTGAGTCCTCTTCTTTCATGCCCGGTGCTCGCCTCAGGAAGAAGATCCACGCCTTAGGAGCCTCCCTTAGAACACTTGTGTGACCCACAAGCAAGGATGCACCAAGGAGAGAGGGAGAAGGAAGACGCTGCCAAGCTCTAGTTCTTCTTGACCCAAGAAGAGAGGAAGAGGAAGACTTGTGGCTTTGAGGAAGAAGCTAGCACCTATGAAGACCACCTTACCCTTTCTTGTTCACGCCAAGGAGAATTTCACATGCATGAGAGGGGCAGCTAGGTGTCTTAATATAAGCGCAAGGGATGAACATAAGTCGGCTAGGGTTGGATGTAAGGGCAACAATCATAGTTAGGGCAAAGGGAAGTTTCAAAGCACTATCCATATGACACTAACATCAAGCCATATGCACATAGGCCTTGCCATGCAAGTCCTACAAGCCATATATGCCCCAACCATTGCCATAGAGGCAAGGTTTCCATCCAAGTGTTTAGACCAAGTCAAAACACCATGAGAGATTACCTAATGTGGCCAAAGCATCAATGCTAATCTAATTAGGATTCTATATGCGCCAAGAGGCAACCCATATGCACCCAATACCTACCATAATAGGTAAGCAATGTCTCATTATCCTAGACCAAGTCAAAAGGAAATTTGGACATGCCTAATAAAGCATTAGGTGCAAATCCTAATCCCTTTATGACTCTATGCGCAAAGGGCAAGCATTTCTCCCCATTATACCCTTAGGCGTCAATCCCTCTTCATGATCACTTATTAGTAGACCATAGTAATTAATGGGCTAGCCCAAACTTCATTATACAAGTTGATTAAGCCATTAGACCCAATCCAATACAACCCAAGTCAAATAAGGGTAACCATGGTCCACTCTAGGTCAAACTACAAAAAATGAAGCCGTGATCTAATAAGCTTCTTCCATGTCATCAGGCACATCGGCGCTGATGAAATCTCTCAAATAGATCTGAGTTATCAAATAACTCAATCATATGCCTACCCGATCAATACGATTACTGTTGGGGTATGCCCTTAAGGCTAATGTTTGAGGCCTTGGGATTGTATCAGTATCATGTAATAAACTCTTGTGTTTATAAAGGCATGGTTATTATTCAGGTTGTTACCTTGTCTGCTGTAATAAGTGTACTACTGAATAATGTCTCAAAGCTGTTCAGCTAGGCTGACATGCTAAATGTCCTTAGTCGATATATCTTGGTGAACATGAGACAGCCTTGATATGATTGAGACTAATATGTATTCTAATCTTATAGGATGCTTCGAGCATGGAATAAGATGTAGACTCATGGGTACATTGGATGTACTGGACAGACCCTTCTAGGACATTCAATTGCTTGTCACAATGTGAATGATCCTTGATTGCAACAAGTGGCACATGTCCTCTGACTTGAGATCACTTGTGTTTCTAAATGATGATTGTCATTGTTTTGAGGTAGTTCAATATCATTTGAAACATAATGGTTATAGACTATCTTGGATAATGATCATGAGTCAGGTTAGGGCACTAGTGATAGATAGAGGATTGCCGTCTCCTTGTTGAAGGAGTGTGGTGTTCTATAGGGGCCCCCTAGATGAGATGATTGAGAAAGTGTATGGCCATACCCAGGTGACTATGTGCATCTGATCTAATCATGCTCATCATATTGGAGTCACAAGCTTGACACGCTTGTCCAATAAGAACATCCAGTGGCAAAGGATACATGTATGCCTTGTGAAGTGGATTCACACTTGTGCTATGGTTTGGGTGTAGTCTTGGAAGACTCTTTCCTTTATATCGGGAGACAGTGATGTGTTGCTAGATACCCCTCACTGATCGTGATAATGTAAGTTATCGTTACCGACATTTAAAGGAAACACTTAGGGTCGCACAATTTGATGATATGGCTTACTTAAGTCAGATCGTGTGGACTGGATTGTTTTGATTTAGTTTAAAGGAGTTTAAACTCTGATTGTAAGTGAGATCCAGTCTAATCATGTTTGATTGATTAGGGCTTGCGATCGGTAAGCTTCGATCGAGAGGATTGATGCTAGATCGGTGAGATCAAGAGCATCATGAGATGAACGGTTAGATTGGAAACCTTAGGGTTTAGTCGATCTAGACCGATTGGCTTGGGCTGGCTTGGTTTGGCCTTTGGACCGAACACATTTACTTTGAACCGGTTCAAGAGCTTGAATGTATGGTTCATTGTTTTGGCATTTTGATCGATTTAGTGATCATGAACGCATGGCTTAATGGATTTTCCAATTTTGGAAAGTCATTTAGCGCATGTTCCCTTGAACGCCAAATGACTTGAACGCTCCATTCAACTCTCGTCTCCTTGCTCTTGCTTGACGAGACTTTGGCGTGGAGAAGGCGAGGTCTTGGTGGAGGTTCGGCAAGCCTAGACATCATCTCTCATTTCCTTACCATACGAGAGGGACCCTTGAAGGACCTTGCTAGCACAAGGATCTCCAAGGAGCAAGCACATTATCTTGTGTGCGTCAACTAGGGAGAAGATCCCTTTCGATCTTTCTCTTCCAAGTCGCCATCTTCCTCATGGCTTTGGTATGGATCTAAACTTCATCAAGTTGATCATATTATCTTGCTAAGATCCATGAAAAACCCTTGCTTCCGCTTGCAATTTTTATGCGCCACCCTTAAGGGTTTTTCGCCCTCCCCTCTTGAAAGGGGTTTCATCTGCTTGCGCTCCCCCTTGAAGGGGACTCTTCAATTGGTATCAGAGCATGCGGTTCAAGCATGTAATATGATTGCTTGGTATATTTTGTGATCCTTGGTTGCGCATCTACATGTATGCCTAGATCTTGTTGACATGCGAAACTTACATGTTATTTCTTCATGCGAAAGTAAGATGTTTACCTTATCTTGGCGCATGTTGTTTGTTCATCTTGTCGCATGTCTTGTGTTGGCGCTTAGTTCATGTTGTTTTATCAAAAACCTAACTTGCGCGCCTATGACTAGATCTAAGTGGCGCCTACTATAAACCCTTAGATGGGTTGATGGGGTTGAAGTCACCTCTAGGTTAGATCCAATAGTCTGATCAGACCATCTGACAGCCGAGATGGATCGACCAGATGGCACCTGTGCGCAAGCACGAGGTGGCTATAGGTCGATTGCATCTTAGGCGTGTAGCGAGGTCTGGTTGAGACAACCATTGAACACACATGAGTTAGGCCCGGGGTCACACCCGCTTGCCAGACCTCATGAGGGTTGTTCAGCCCTTGGCGCATGCATGGTTGACCATTAGGTCAACTCGAGTCAGTTAGGACTTGGTGCATGCAAGGGGCAGAGGATCTGACTAGATGAATGAGTGGATCCCTATCAATGGACCATTGTAAGGTTGTAGGGCACATAAGAAAATTAAAATTGATGCCAATGGGGTTTTCAAAATTTATTTTCTTTTAATTGGATCACATGTTGTTTGATGCCTATGCTTGTTTATTTAATCTTATGTGGGTTGCCCTTTAATGTGTGCTGTGCTGGGGCCTGCGTGCCTGGTTAATTATAAATTAATATTTATTTGTGATCTGCGAATCACATTGTTTTTAATTTATAAAATGTAATTGACCTGCGAGTCAATCTTGTCTAGATAGATTAAAATGTATTTTTAATCAGACAAGAATTCAAGGCACACATCCCAGAGGGGCATTCAGCTGGTGGCGCACCTGAGGTGCTCTTGGCGCAAGGGCCCTGGGTTGGACCAGATGAGATGCTAAAGACCCAAGAAGAGCAAGTGAAGACTTAAGTATCTTAAGGTCTTACTTAGGCTATGGGCTTTTACCACATAAGATGCATGCTTTCTTTTATTGTTTAAATAAGTAGAACAGCATGATTTATTTATCTTCTGCTATAGCCATAGGATTTGCCTGATAGTAAGAAGATAAAAGACCGTTAAAATCCAAACGCTAAAATATCAAGCACGTAATGCCTTCTGACGCGAAACCTCACTGTTCTGACTATCGTTGGAGCCGTGTTGTACCCACTCAGTGGGCACGTCCATCTATCTTCAGACGGTGCGGGATTTCACCTGCGTGTTACAGAGAAGGGATTTATCGCTTCTCGTTGCTCAGCATAGCACGTGGTGGTCCAGGGAGTAGGTCGGGTCAGCTTGACCATGTAGGCTACATATGTGGCGCATATGGTAGCGCATGGAGGCAGCCATCTGAGGGGTCAGAGATTGTGTTGTACCAACTCAGTTGGCACAGTCTGCTAGATTGCCCAGATGAAGGGGAATCGCACGGGTTGGCGATTGGCAAGGACTGCCTACCAGAAATTAGTGCTTGTACTCTCTGTGCATCTTATCTCGCCTGAGCGGGACGCGGAGACCAAGTATGAAATCTGGATCCCATCTCACTAAAAGAGTTCCACTCTTTCGGGCTGTTTTGCTGGATTTTTCAGCCAGATAAAATAGTGAGAAAAGAATCTTTCTTAAGTCCTGGATTGATTCTATACATTGATACTGACCTTGCTGTTCTTGCATTGTTGTAGATTCCTGCAGCAACGAACACCATGAGCTTCAATGTGCGATCCCTACTGGAAAGGGAGAAGTTTGCTGGGCCAAACTTCTCAGACTGGTTCGGACACCTTAAGATCGTTCTTAAGGCAGAGAGGAAACTGTATGTCCTCGAGACGGCTGTGCCGCCTCAACCCGCTGCGAACGCCGCAAGGGCGGTTCGTGATGCTTATGAAAAGCACATCAATGATAGCATTGATGTCGCTTGCCTGATGCTAGCGTCTATGACGCCACCGCTGCAGCGTCAGCATGAGGATATATTGGCTATAGAAATTATAGCGAACCTCAAGATGCTGTATGCTGCACAGGCGAGGACAGAACGCTATAATCTGACAAAGCTTTTCTTTCAGAGCAAACTGGCTGAAGGGAGCCCAGTGGGAGCTCACGTGCTCAAGATGATTGGGCACAAGGAGGCTCTGGAGAAACTGGGGCATACCATCAACCAGGAGCTTGCTGTAGACATTATTCTGCAGTCTCTCCCACCCTCTTTCGATGCGTTCATTATTAATTTTAATATGAACAAGATCGATTGTACTCCGGCAGAGCTGCTGAATATGCTCTTGACAACTGAGGAGACTCTGAAGGGAAAGCCTTCAACCTCTGTCTTTATGGTTCCTTCTAGGAACAAGAAGAAGGGGAAGAAGGGCAAAGCCCCTGTCAAGAACTACAGTAAGGCTCTGAAACAAAAGGTTAAGCGGTCGAAGGACAACAGGTGCTTCCACTGTGGCCAGCTGGGTCACTGGAAAAAGGACTGTAAAGCGCTCCAAGGAGATAAGAGGGGAAGCATCGCTTCTGGCTCAGGTATATTCGTGACTGAGGTCATGTTTTCATCTTCTTCTATATCATGGGTGTTGGACACTGCATATGGAGTTCACATTTGTTCAAATGTACAGGAACTCAAGAGAAGAAGGCAGGTGGGACAGCATGAGGTAGACCTACGCGTTGGAAACGGGGCACGGGTTGCTGCTGTTGCTGTAGGAGACTATTTCATTTCTTTACCATCTGGCATTGTATTGGAATTAAACAATTGTTATTTTGTACCGAGTATCACCAAAATATTATCTCTATTCCTGCTCTTGTCAGGAAAGGATTTGCCTTTGAATGCAATATTTCAAAGTGTGTTTTATCTTATGATAATATTGTTTATGGAACTGGTTCAATTAACAATGGGTTATTCATGTTGGACATGGAAAATTCTATACAAAACATTGATAATAAGAAAGCCAAGTATGCTGATGACAGCACCTTGTTATGGCATAGTCGTTTAGGCCATATTAACAAGAAGCGCATTAAGCGGTTGCATGATCATGGACTGCTGGGATCATTCTCCTATGAGGAGATTGATACATGCAAAGCTTGTTTGATGGGTAAAATGACGAAGTCACCTTTTCCTAACAAAGGTCAAAGGGCTTCAGGTTTACTTGACCTTATACACAGTGATGTGTGTGGGCCATTTAGTAAACATGCCAGAGGTGGCTATCAGTACTTCATTACCTTTACTGATGATTTCAGTAGGTATGGTTATGTCTATCTTATGAGACATAAGAGTGAATCTTTTGACAAGTTCAAAGAGTTCAAAAATGAAGTACAGAATCAGCTAGGGCGAAATATCAAGGCACTTCATTCTGATCGAGGTGGAGAATACTTGAGTCATGCGTTTACTGACTATCTAAAAGAGTGTGGGATTATCTCACAGCTCACTCCGCCAGGAACACCGCAATGGAATGGTGTGTCCGAGAGGAGAAATAGAACGTTACTTGATATGGTTCGTTCTATGATGAGTCAGGCTACTCTTCCATATTCCTTTTGGGGATTTGCACTGGAAACAGCTGCAAAGGTACTAAACCGAGTGCCATCCAAGGCCGTTTCAAAGACGCCATATGAATTATGGTATGGGAAACAGCCGAGCTTGACATTTATCAGGATCTGGGGTTGCGAGGCTTATGTTAAAAAGCTCGCCTCTGGGAAACTGGAGAACAGATCTGAGAAATGCGTCTTTGTCGGTTACCCTAAGGAAACTAAGGGTTATTATTTCTACGATCCCAAAGAGAACAAAGTATTTGTTGCTCGGACGGCCATATTTCTTGAGAAGGAGTTTCTTCTGCAAGAAGCCAATGGGAGAGAAATAAAGCTGGATGAGAATCCAGAGGAAGGACAAAGTAGTCAAGCACAGTTGGATGAGCCTGAGCCGGTGGATCAGGTTATTGAACAACCTGAGGCTCAGATATCACGGGAACCGCGTAGATCGGGAAGGATCCGTCGACAGCCTGAGCGCTATGACGGAGTCTACATCATTGATAATGATGAACCCCTCACTTATGCGGATGCGGTCAGTGGACCGGAGTCAGCTAGATGGCTTGAAGCTATGCGAGCCGAGATGGACTCCATGTCAGATAACCAAGTCTGGGATTTGGTTGATCCGCCTCCGGGAGTAATCCCTATAGGCTGTAAATGGATCTTCAAGAAGAAGATTGACATGGATGGTAACGTAGTTACCTATAAAGGCAGGCTAGTTGCGAAAGGTTTCAAACAAATCTACGGGATAGATTATGATGAAACTTTCTCTCCTGTAGCCATGTTCAAGTCTATTTGGATTCTTTTCGCGATAGCAGCATATTACGATTATGAGATCTGGGAGATGGATGTGAAAACATCTTTCCTTAATGGAAATCTGGATGAGGATGTGTATATGACACAACCTGAAGGTTTCACTAATCCATCAGATCGTCATAAAATATGCAAACTAAAGAAGTCCATTTATGGACTGAAACAAGCATCTAGAAGCTGGAATATTCGTTTTGATGAATCAATCTCTGAGTTTGGTTTCATCAAGAACGAGGACGACCCGTGTGTATATAAGAGGTTTAGTGGGAGCGTGATTACATTCCTAGTCCTCTACGTCGATGACATCTTGATCATTGGAAATGATATTCCAGAAATGCATGCGGTTAAGGCATGGCTAAGGAAATGTTTCCAGATGAAAGATTTAGGAGAAGCAGCCTATGTATTAGGTGTGAAGATCTATAGCGATAGATCTAAGAGGCTTCTTGGGCTGTGCCAGAGTACTTACATCGATAAAGTCCTGGAGAGATTCCATTTAGAGAATTCTAAAAGAGGGTATCTTCCAGTCAGATATGGTCTGAATCTTTCGAAGAGTCAGTGTCCACAAACACAGACTGAGAAAGATGAAATGGACAATACGCCTTATGCTTCGGCTATTGGATCCATTATGTATGAGATGTTGTGTACTCGCCCAGACGTCGCTTACGGGTTAAGCGTGACCAGTCGGTTCCAAAGTAATCCAGGTATAGCGCACTGGATTGCAGTCAAGAACATTATAAAATATCTGCGGAGGACCAAAGATATGTTCTTGATATATGGTGGTCAGGAAGAACTCAGTATAGAAGGATATACTGACGCTTCGTTCCAGTCGGACCAGGATGATTTCCGATCGCAATCAGGCTATGTTTTTAGCTTGAATGGTGGAGCAGTGGTGTGGAAAAGTTTCAAACAATCAACTGTTGCTGATTCCACAACAGAAGCCGAGTATGTTGCAGCCTCGGAAGCATCCAAGGAGGCAGTGTGGATTCGTAAGTTCGTGAGAGAACTTGGTGTTGTTCCTTCGAGTGTCGATCCTTTGGTTATCTTCTGTGATAACACTGGAGCCATTGCACAAGCAAAGGAACCACGGTCGCACCAGAAGTCCAAGCACATACAGAGACGGTTTCACTTGATCCGGGAGATCATAGATCGTGGCGAGATCAAAATATGCAAGGTTCATACAGACGACAATCTGGCTGACCCACTTACCAAGCCTCTGGCGCAGCAGAAGCATGAGAAGCACTGTAATAACATGGGTTTGAGATTTCTCAACCATTAGATTAAGTGCAAGTGGGAGATTGTTGGGGTATGCCCTTAAGGCTAATGTTTGAGGCCTTGGGATTGTATCAGTATCATGTAATAAACTCTTGTGTTTATAAAGGCATGGTTATTATTCAGGTTGTTACCTTGTCTGCTATAATAAGTGTACTACTGAATAATGTCTCAAAGCTGTTCAGCTAGGCTGACATGCTAAATGTCCTTAGTCGATATATCTTGGTGAACATGAGACAGCCTTGATATGATTGAGACTAATATGTATTCTAATCTTATAGGATGCTTCGAGCATGGAATAAGATGTAGACTCATGGGTACATTGGATGTACTGGACAGACCCTTCTAGGACATTCAATTGCTTGTCACAATGTGAATGATCCTTGATTGCAACAAGTGGCACATGTCCTCTGACTTGAGATCACTTGTGTTTCTAAATGATGATTGTCATTGTTTTGAGGTAGTTCAATATCATTTGAAACATAATGGTTATAGACTATCTTGGATAATGATCATGAGTCAGGTTAGGGCACTAGTGATAGATAGAGGATTGCCGTCTCCTTGTTGAAGGAGTGTGGTGTTCTATAGGGGCCCCCTAGATGAGATGATTGAGAAAGTGTATGGCCATACCCAGGTGACTATGTGCATCTGATCTAATCATGCTCATCATATTGGAGTCACAAGCTTGACACGCTTGTCCAATAAGAACATCCAGTGGCAAAGGATACATGTATGCCTTGTGAAGTGGATTCACACTTGTGCTATGGTTTGGGTGTAGTCTTGGAAGACTCTTTCCTTTATATCGGGAGACAGTGATGTGTTGCTAGATACCCCTCACTGATCGTGATAATGTAAGTTATCGTTACCGACATTTAAAGGAAACCCTTAGGGTCGCACAATTTGATGATATGGCTTACTTAAGTCAGATCGTGTGGACTGGATTGTTTTGATTCAGTTTAAAGGAGTTTAAACTCTGATTGTAAGTGAGATCTAGTCTAATCATGTTTGATTGATTAGGGCTTGCGATCGGTAAGCTTCGATCGAGAGGATTGATGCTAGATCGGTGAGATCAAGTGCATCATGAGATGAACGGTTAGATTGGAAACCTTAGGGTTTAGTCGATCTAGACCGATTGGCTTGGGCTGGCTTGGTTTGGCCTTTGGACCGAACACATTTACTTTGAACCGGTTCAAGAGCTTGAACGTATGGTTCATTGTTTTGGCGTTTTGATCGATTTAGTGATCATGAACGCATGGCTTAATGGATTTTCCAATTTTGGAAAGTCATTTAGCGCATGTTCCCTTGAACGCCAAATGACTTGAACGCTCCATTCAACTCTCGTCTCCTTGCTCTTGCTTGACGAGACTTTGGCGTGGAGAAGGCGAGGTCTTGGTGGAGGTTCGGCAAGCCTAGACATCATCTCTCATTTCCTTACCATACGAGAGGGACCCTTGAAGGACCTTGCTAGCACAAGGATCTCCAAGGAGCAAGCACATCATCTTGTGTGCGTCAACTAGGGAGAAGATCCCTTTCGATCTTTCTCTTCCAAGTCGCCATCTTCCTCATGGCTTTGGTATGGATCTAAACTTCATCAAGTTGATCATATTATCTTGCTAAGATCCATGAAAAACCCTTGCTTCCGCTTGCAATTTTTATGCGCCACCCTTAAGGGTTTTTCGCCCTCCCCTCTTGAAAGGGGTTTCATCTGCTTGCGCTCCCCCTTGAAGGGGACTCTTCAATTACTCGAGCACCAAGGTATGCGACCCTGTAGGTTCCTCTGACATTAGCAATGATGAACTCATGTCATCACAAGCAGTGGGTGGCACCTAGCAATGCATCACTGCTACCTAAGTCTTTGGAATGGATATCGACATTGACATCCCCATTATCACAACAAGGTACCAATGCATTACAGTCTCTTTGCCAAACAGATGTCTGATTACACAAAATGTGTCACCATTTTATTTGTACCCAATCACATGGTCATGACTAAATCAAGCTTTCACCTAGGTATAGCCATACACTTTCAGTCATGCATCCAAAGGGGCCCATGGATATCAAGCTTCCCTCAGGAAGGGGCAAATCCTCTATCTATCCATTGATCTTCTCATATGGGTTGTGACATACTCAATGACAACCGTTATGACCTCCCAACTACGGTGAGGTGTTAGGTTGTATCAAAGCATGTCCCTAACCATAAAAAAGAGTCAATGACCTCAAGTCAAAGGATCAATGCATCTCTTGTTACTTATAAGGTTGACTCATGACACCAAGTTAAAGCCTCACAGTGGGTCGGTCCAATATATCCATCACTGATATACCCATATGTCTGTGCTAGCACTTCATGCCTAACCAGCCCATATACCAGTCTCACATGTATCAAATCTGTCCCTTTATCTACTCAGGTACTTGACTGGGGACATAAGTTTGAGCCCAGACAAAATCTGTCTCCAGGAACATTACCATGCAGATGTGCATAGACGTAGATGTAAACATAGCATAATAATGATAATGCCATAATGATATATATAAAATATCAATGTCAAGTAGCACAAAAGATAGACCAACAACGGGTCCAAGGGCATATACACCAACAATGCAGCCCTCCACACCAAACTTTTCCTATCTGTATAGACCAGGAACCACTCATTTGGTTCTTTTCAGAACCATAAGGATGTACTATCTAGTGCTACACATCTGGATTGTAATTGGTATCAGTTGGTTATGCCCATAGCACAATTACGCGTCATGGGTTCGAATCCCCGCATACGCAATTAATTGTAAATGCGCCCGAGCATAGGTGCCTACTCACAATTAAGTGTCATGGGTTCGAATCCCCGCATACGCAATTAATTGTAAATTGCGCCCAAACATATTAATTAGCCAAGAGAAGAATTCTCCTGCCAACTAATAAAATATCATCTCCTCTATAAAAGTCTCAATGCATCAGTTCCCCAAAAAGATCCGAATCACACAATGATTCGATCAGAGGCTAAACGATCAGTATGAGAACTCGAGTGTCTAGGTGTGCGACCCTGTAGGTTCTTCAGACGTTGGCAGTGATGACTAAATCATCACAAGCAATGAGTGGCACCTAGCAGTACATCATTGCTACCCAAGTCATCAGAATGGTGTCATCATCGACATCCCCTAAAACTACGACAAAGTACAAGTGCAGCCTTGTCCTTTTTGCCAACTGATGTCCAGATTGGGCAATGTGTCACACTTGTTAATCCCAATAATATGGCATGACTAAATCAGGTTCTCACTTGGGTATGGCCATACACTTTCAATCATCTATATAGGGCACCATGGACAATCAAGCTTCCCCATAAGGAAGGGGCAAATCCACTATTGGAACATTGAATCCCTCATGTAGGTTATGACATACCTAATAACAACCGTTATGACTTCCCTTTTACGGTGAAGCGTTAGGTTGCATCAAAGTACACCAATCACTATATAGAGATACCAATGCCCTCAAGTATAGGACAAGCGCAACTCTATCACTGTGATATTCATCTCGTGACACGGAGATGAATCCTCATGGCAGGTCGATCCAGTATATCTCCCTTGATATACCCATATGCCTGCGTTAGCAACCCGTGCTGAACCAGCGCATATATCGGTCTCAAGTGAATTATAGCTGTCTCATATCCACTATGATTCTCGACCAGGGATAAACACAGAGAATAGATAAAATCTATCTCTTAGGGACATTGTATATGCAAATGTACATATGCGCATATGTACAAACTTGCATGACAACAACAATGCTAGGATAACTCATCTATCAACTAGATGTGACACACATATCCCAATGGACCATCCTGAGGTCCTAGGGCATAAACACTAACATATCCTTGTGTCATATTTACACTCTTTGCTTATTTTTATGCCTTTTTATCAATTATTGTGGAATCTACACTCTTTTTGGTTTTTGATAATTTATAGGTAAAAAGGTACGATTTTCAGGCATTTTCAAGCAATTCAGATACATGGATGAATTCCCACCATCAAGAGGAGATTACATGACAATTTTCATGAAGATTGGAGCTTCAGACCAAATTACAGCAGGGCCGTAATCTTTATTACGGTACCGTAATTTCATCGGCTACCATAATATCAGGACACTGCCGAAATTTGGGAATTTTCATGCAAAAAGTTTTTCAAAAATTACGGCACGGCCGTAAAGAATTTCACGGGCCGCAATTTCAATCTACTTTTCCCCCGAAAGATTTCCAGAGTTTACAGCAGGGCCGTAATTATTTCCATGGTGCCGTATTTTGGTGTGTTTTCTGACCTGAGAGATTTGGGAAAAATGCAATACAGCCGTAAGCCATTTCACGGTACTGTAATACTGATTGAATCCTCTACAGAAGAACTTAAAGAAATTACGCAGTGCCGTAACCAAAACCACGGCCGTAATTCTATTCTAAAGACGCGATTTTCAAGGACTTTCTGAAGTCCGATTTTTGCGCGACCGATAGCGCATGATCAAGGCGATAATTGGAAGATCTGTAAGAAGGAAAAAATAGAGCTTTTGTGGAGGAGAATAGGAGGAGAGAAAAAGCCCTAATTTTCGTCCACCATTGAGGAAGAAATCGAGTTACACGCTGCCGCCAAGGGTTTCGCCGCCGGGAAGTGTACAGCGCATCTCCGGTCACGAAATTTAAGGGGAAGCTATGCATAGAGGAGGAGAAGGTGCTCCAGAAGTTTCAAAGCAAAAGGATCTCAGACGAAGGAGAAATCAATAAACAACCATTGTCGGCACTGTTCACGATTGGAAATTATGACTGTAATTTTCAATACAGTCGTGTGGTTATTTGTTCTTCCCCTTTTTCTTTGATTTCTTACACTTTGACACTACAGATTATTGTAATCTTTTCTCTATGATAGCATAAACTTTTTATGGGACATAGGGGAGTAATTCCCTTTGATTTCTAAATGATTAGATGAACTTCCCATCATATCGTCACGTATAATTTTAGCATAATAAGGACTGAAAGGTGACTTACTTGAGAACTTGGAACCCTAGAATTGTATGTTAGGAGCTTCCCAAAAGAAATTTCGTTAGTTCTTATCTCTTGATTTTAGTAGTTTACTTGTCATGATTAATAATATGAACCTAAGATTGAGTCAATTTGTCAACGTGGAGATCTGGTGCGAAAGCAAGGATCGGAACATTGGGGAACTATAAGTAGAACTCGTGTTGAGACTCGGATGCACGAAAGTGATCCTTGAGTTCTTTATTTGATGATCTACTTATTTTCAGCTTGGGATAGATCTTGAGCGAAAGTGAGGATTGGTCCTTGCATGATTGTCCGCACGAAAGTGAGATTATTCTTTTATGAAGTAGATTATGTCTTTATCATTATGACATTAAACTGATGATCATCTATTCACATCTTATCTTAGAAATTAAAGTGAATCAAACCCTAGTCCCAGTTTTCTCTCTCTGGTGTTTTCGTTTAGCTTTTGGTATTTTACTTGCATAGTTTCGATTGCCTAGATAGCAAGAAATCAATTATTCGGTACTTGACATACGAAGTCTTTGTGGGTTCGATATCTTTTATTACTTCGAGTATCCGTGCACTTGCGGACAGACAAGTTTTTGGGCATAACAAGTCTTTGGCTGTGCCGTCAGAGATAAGTTTTGTCTATCAACTTGTTGGATACAACAAGTTTTTGGCGCCATTGTCGGGGATCTTGTTCAATCTACCAGTGATTATGCAATGGGAGCAGTTTTGGGACAGAGAAAGGAGAAAAAACCTTATGTTATTCATTATGCTAGCAGAACTTTGGATGAGATACAGAGAAATTACACCACCACTGAAAAGGAACTTTTAGCCATAGTGTTTGCCTTTGATAAGGTTAGATCATACCTAATTAATTCCAAAGTGGTGGTGTACACTGATCATGCAGTTGTGAGATACTTAATGCAAAAAAAGGATAGTAAACCACGCTTGCTCAGATGGATTTTACTCTTGTAGGAGTTTGATTTGGAAATTAAAGACAAAAAGGGATCAGAAAACATTGTTGCAGATCATCTTTCAAGGATAATGGTGAATACTGAAAAGAATGATATAATCAATGATTCCTTCCTTGTGGAACAACTCTTGACCATTGAACAAATCAGAGCCCCTTGGTATGCTGACAAAGTGAATTACCTTGTAGCTAATGTTTTTCCTCCTGATTTGAATTACCAAAAAAGGAAGAGATTCTTAGCTGAGGTGAAACACTATTTTTGGGATGAGCCTTATGTGTTTAGAAGATGTGCAGATAGCATTTTTAGAAGATGTGTACCGGAGGAGGAAATCATAGATATATTGTTTCAATGTCATGGATCCTCTTATGGTGGTCATGACGGTATTGAGAAAACTGTTTTCAAGGTGTTACAATCAGGATTTTACTGGCCTTCAATCTTTAAAGATGCTAGAAACTTTGTTTTATCTTGTGATAGGTGTTAGAAGACAGGTAACATTAACAGAAGACAAGAGATGCCACTATCCAATATTCTTGAGGTTCAGATATTTGATGTTTGGGGGATTGACTTCATGGGACCTTTTCCATCATCCGAAGGTAACAAATACATTCTTGTGGCAGTTGATTATATTTCAAAGTGGGTTGAGGCTCTTGCTTCTCCTACTAATGATTCCAGAGTTGTTGTTAAACTGTTCAAAAAAGTTATCTTTCCATGGTTTGGGACACCCCGAGTAGTGATTAGTGATGGAAGCTCACATTTTATAGAGCATAAGTTCTTAGCCTTGCTTAGAAAGTACGGGGTAAATCATAGAGTTGTAACACCTTATCACCCCCAAACCAGTGGACAAGTTGAGATATCAAATAGAGAAATAAAAGGGATTTTAGAAAAGACAGTGTCACGCACTAGGAAAGATTGGGCATTCAAACATGATAATGCACTATGGGCCTATCAGACTGCTTTTAAAACACCAATAGGTATGTCTCCCTTTCAATTGGTTTACGGAAAATCTTGTCATCTAACTGTAGAGCTTGAACATAAGTCGTTCTGGGCAATCTAAGCACTCAATTTTGACTTAAAGAACGCGGGTGAAAAACGGAGCTTACAGTTGAACGAGCTAGATGAGATTAGACTCTCTGCATATGAAAATGCGAAAGTTTACAAGGAGAGAACTAAAAGATGGCATGATCGACATATTTTCAGAAGGGAATTTCAACTAGGTGACTTTGTTCTTTTATTTAATTCTAGATTGAGGCTTTTTCATGGAAAAATTAAGTCTCGATGGTCTGGGCCTTTTCAGGTGAAGAAAACTTATCCCTACGGAGATGTGGACATATGGAGTGAGGAAACATGAGATTTTAAATTTAATGGCCAAAGGTTGAAACATTATTATCAAGAGGAGCAGATTGAAGAAAAGGAAAAGTTTTACTTTAATGAACCACAATCAAATCTGAGTGCAGAACGGTCAAGCTAAAGACCTTTAAATTAGCGTTTTTTGGGTGGCAACCCAAGCACTCTATATTCAGTTTATTCTCATTTACTTTTCTATATTTTTACTTCTACTTTTAGAACTAATTTTTCTTCTCTTTTCGTAGAAAGAATCAAATTTGGCGTAACGACATTTGTGTTTCCACCAGTTTCTACACCGATTTAGTTACCCCAGAGACACGAAAGAGATTGGATCAGGTGCTGATAAGAAAAACATTGTGAGTATTCATTTTTCTTCACTTTTTTGAAATTCATCTTCCCCATTGATGTTTCGTCTTCCAAACTTCTTGTGTCCGCTTCTTTCTGATTATCATGTCGTGATTCTATAGATAAAATGATTTTCTTAATGACGAATGAATTTATGCACGTGATTTGATCTAGACCAATCATGTCAAGATTTATTTCTCTAACATATATCTACTTTTAAAATTTTTTATTGATTGATGAATAAGATTTTAGATGGATATATTATTTGAAGAATTTGATTTAAAAGTGAAACTACTTGTTAAATAAAAATAGCATATGAGTGTAATTTTGAATTGATGTCAATTGATTAATCTAGTTGATGTTTAGTCTATCTTACTATTTGTTGGGAACAAAAAATCCAAGATCCAAAAAAGAGTGAGAGACTCCCCTACTTGAGACTGTGTAAAATTGGCGGTGGTATCGAAGATATGGGTTGAAGTCTGAAAAGAAAAAAAAAATAGAGAGAAAGAAAAAGAAAATGACTCCTCTACTTGGCACTGTGTAAAATTGACAGTGGTACCTAAGACAAGAGTTGAAGTCCTAATAAAGAGTGTGTATCTATGTGGGTACATACGACCAAAAACACGAAAAGAATAAAAAGAAAAATGAAGAAAAGGAAAATTTTGAGTGGAAAAAGACTTTGGATATCTTATTCCTGTAAACAAGGGTATGATAGACTTGAATTGAAACTTAGATGAATTCATGAGGCTGAAATTATACTTTTTATACAAGTTGCAAAGTTTTATTTGATTAAGTTGGGGATCTTAAGGATTGAATTCATAAGATGATATATTTATTTAAAATTTTATGAAGCAATTAGTGGAATTTTCCATTGGTGATTGTATTTTAGGAATTTATTCTTCATGAGAAAATCTATGCCTATGATAGATTTTTGATTTTTGCTTGAGGACAAGCAAAGTTTGAGCCTTATGTGTTTGATGACGAAATTTATAGTAAATTTCACGCCATTTCATAGATATTCTTGTGTCATATTTACACTATTTGCTTATTTTTATGCCTTTTTTATCAATTATTGCGGAATCTACACTCTTATTGGTTTTTTATTGTTTACTAGTAAAAAGGTATGAATATTAGGCATTTTTAAGCAATTCAGATGCATGGATGAATTCCCACCATCAAGAGGAGATTACATGACAAATTTCATGAAGATTAGAGCTTCATACCAAATTACGGTAGGGCTGTAATCTATATTACGGTACCATAATTTCACCGGCTACCATAATATCAGGACACTGCCGTAATTTAGCAATTTTTCGTCTAGAAAGTTTTTTGAAAATTATGGCACTACCATAAAGAATTTCACGGGCCGTAATTTCAATCTACTTTTCACCCGAAAGATTTCTAGAGTTTACGGCAGGGCCGTAATTATTTCCATGGTGCCGAATTTTGGTGCATTTTCCGACCCTAGAGATTTGGGGAAAATACCGTACAGCAGTAAGCAATTTCACGGTACCGTAATTCTGATTGAATCCTCTACAGAAGAACTTAAAGAAATTATGGTAGTGCCATAACCAAAACCACGGCCGTAATTCTATTCTAAAGACGCGATTTTCACAGACTTTCTGAAGCCCGATTTTTGCGCGACCGATAGCGGATGATCGAGGTGATAATTGGAAGATCCGTAAGAAGTAAAAATGGAGCTTTTGCGGAGGAGAAGAAGAGGAGACAAAAAGCCCTAATTTTCGACCACCATCGAGGAAGAAATCGAGTTACACGCTGCCGCCAAGGGTTACACCGCAGGGAAGCGTACAGTGCATCTCCAGTCGCAAAATTTAAGGGGAAGCTACACATAGAGGAGGAGAAGTTGCCCCAGAAGTTTCAGAGCAAAACTATCTCAGACGAAGGAGAAATCAATAAACAACCATCGCCGGCACTGTTCACGATTGGAAATTATGGCTGTAATTTTCATTACAGCCGTGTGGTTATTTGTTCTTCCCCTTTTTCTTTGATTTCTTACACTTTGACACTATGATTATCGTAATCTTTTCTCTATGATAGCTTAAACTTTTTATGGGACATGGGGGAGTAATTCCCTTTGATTTCTAAATGATTAGATGAATTTTCCATCATATCATCACGTATAATTTTAGCATGATAACTCTACTTATGTGATGATTATCCTTTGATTCTCCTTAGGTTCATGTAGTTAATTATGTTTTAGAGTTCTCACAATAAGGACCGAAAGGTGACTTGCTTGAGAACTTGGAACCCTAGAATTGCATGTTAGGAGCTTCCCGTAAGAAATTATGTTAGTTCTTATCTCTTGATTTTAGTAGTTTACTTGCCATGATTAATAATATGAACCTAAGATTGAGTCAATTGTCAACGTGGAGATCTAGTGCAAAAGCAAGGAGTGGAACGTTGAGGAACAATAAGTAGAACTCGTGTTGAGACTATGATGCACGAAAGTGATCCTTGAGTTCTTTGTTTGATGATCTATTTATTTTCAGGTTGGGATAGATCTTGCACGAAAGCGAGGATTGGTCCCTGCATGATTGTGAATGTCCCCTCAACAAGGGGGGGGGGGGGGGGGGGGGGGGGGGCGAAACCCTACTGGCGCATATGGAGGTTTTAAAGCAGCGAAATGGATTTCTAGGGATCAATTGCATGAGATATGATCAACTACAAAAACCCCGATTGCAAACATAAGAAGGATCATACCATCGCCATCCTTTGGATGGTGCCTTGGAAGCAAAGATCCAAAGGGATCTTCTCCAAAAGTGACGCACACAAGGTGATGCCGCCTACTCTTTGTTGATCCTTGTGCTAGCAAGGTTCTTCAAAGGTCTTTGTCGTATGAAAGGGAAGAGAAGATTTTCCTTGCTTGGCGAGACCTCTCCCTTGTCGTCAAGAAGCTCTACCACACGAATGTGTCAAGAACCAAAAACCAACAGGCGACAAGAGGGCGAGAGGGAGGCGTGAAGAGAGGCGACGTGAGATGTGGTCACGTAAGTGACATGCTATCTAAAAATAGCAAAACCACTTCTCATCATGAAATGCGCTCATGAATAAATCGCAAATCTCTTCTCCCATGAACCATGCGCTCACTTGATGAGCTGGTTCAATTTGGTTTGGTTCAAAGACCAATTAACCCAAGCCATGGTCTAGATCTCATTGAACCAATAGGTTCTAGATCTAACCGTTCATCTCTTGATGCTCTTGATCTCACCGATCTAGCATCCATTCTCTCAATCAAAGCTGACCGATCTTAAGCCCTAATCAATCAAACATGATCAGACCAGATCTCACTTACAATCAGAGTCTAAATCCCTTTAAACTGAACCAAAACAATTCAGTCCACACGATCTGACTTAAGTAAGCCATATCATCAAATTGTGCGACCCTAAGGGTTTCCTTTAAATGTCGGTAACGACAACTCACGTTATCACGATCAGTGAGGGGTATCTAGCAACACATCACTGTCTCCCGATATAAAGGAAAGAGTCTTCCAAGACTACACCCAAACCACAGCACAAGTGTGAATCCACTTCACAAGGCATACATGTTTCCTTTGCCACTGGATGTTCTTATTGGACAAGCGTGTCAAGCCTGTAACTCCAATATGATGAGAATGATTAGATCAGATGAACATAGTCATCTGGGTATGGCCATACACTTTCTCAATCATCTCATTCAAGGGGGCCCCTTTAGAACATCACACTCCAATCAAGGAGACGGCAATCCTATATCTATCACTAGTGTCCTAACCTGACTCATGATCATTATCCAAGATAGTCTATAACCATTATGTTTCAAATGATATTGAACTACCTCAAAACAATGACAATCATCATTTAGAAACACAAGTGATCTCAAGTCAGAGGACATGTGCCACTTGTTGCAAACAAGGATTATTCACATTGTGACAAGCAATTGAATATCCTAGTAGGGTCTGTCCAGTACATCCAATGTACCCATGAGTCTACATCTTATTCCATGCTCGAAGCATCCTATAAGATTAGAACACATATTAGTCTCAATTATATCAAGGCTGTCTCATGTTCACCAAGATATCTCGACTAAGGACATTACAGCATGTCAGCCAAGCTGAACAGCATTGAGACATTATTCAGAAGCACACTTTTTGCAGCAGACAATGTAACAAACTGAATAACAACCATTGCCTTTATAAACATAAGAGTTTATACATGATACTGAAAGAATCCCAAGGCCTCAAACATTAGCCTTAAGGGCATACCCCAACAATCTCCCACTTGCACTTAATCTAATGGTTGAGAAATCTCAAACCCATATTATTACAGTGCTTCTCATGCTTCTGCTGCGCCAGAGGCTTGGTAAGCGGGTCAACCAGATTGTCATCTGTATGAACCTTGCAGATTTTGATCTCACCACGATCTATGATCTCCCGGATCAAGTGAAACCGTCTCTGTATGTGCTTGGACTTCTGGTGCGACCGTGGTTCCTTTGCTTGTGCGATTGCTCCAGTGTTATCACAGAAGATAACCAATGGATCTGCACTCGAAGGAACAACACCAAGTTCTTGAACGAACTTACGAATCCACACTGCCTCCTTGGATGCTTCCGAGGCTGCAACATACTCGGCTTCTGTTGTGGAATCAGCAACGACAGACTGTTTGAAACTTTTCCACACCACTGCTCCTCCATTCAAGCTAAAAACAAAGCTTGATTGCGATCGGAAATCATCCTGGTCAGATTGGAATGAAGCGTCAGTATATCCTTCAATACTGAGTTCTTCCTGACCTCCATATATCAAGAACATATCTTTGGTCCTCCGAAGATATTTCAAAATGTTCTTGACCGCAATCCAGTGCGCCTGATCTGGATTACTTTGGAATCGACTGGTCACGCTTAAACCATAAGCGACGTCTGGGCGAGTACACAACATCGCATACATAATGGATCCAATAGCCGAAGCATAAGGCGTATTGTCCATTTCATCTTTCTTAGTCTGTGTTTGTGGACACTGACTCTTTGAAAGATTCAGACCATGTCTAACTGGAAGATATCCTCTTTTAAAATTCTCTAAATGAAATCTCTCCAGGACTTTATCGATGTAAGTACTTTGGCACAGCCCGAGAAGCCTCTTAGATCTATCCCTGTAGATCTTCACACCTAACACATAGGCTGCTTCTCCTAGATCTTTCATCTGGAAACATTTTCTTAACCATGCTTTAACAGCATGCAGTTCAGGAATATCGTTTCCAATGATTAAGATATCATCGACGTAGAGGACTAGGAAAGTAATCACGCTCCCACTAAACCTCTTATATACACACGGGTCATCTTCATTCTTGATGAAACCAAATTCACATATTGATTCATCAAAACGAATATTCCAGCTTCTAGATGCTTGCTTAAGTCCATAAATGGACTTCTTTAACTTGCATATTTTATGACGATATGATGGATTAGTGAAACCTTCAGGTTGTGTCATATACACATCCTCATCCAGTTTTCCATTAAGGAAAGCGGTCTTCACATCCATTTGCCAGATCTCATAATCGTAATATGCTGCTATCGCAAGAATAATCCAAATTGACTTGAACATGGCTACAGGAGAGAAAGTTTCATCATAATCTATCCCATAGATTTGTTTGAAACCTTTCGCAACTAGCCTGCCTTTATAGGTAACCACGTTACCATCCATGTCAATCTTCTTCTTGAAGATCCATTTACAGCCTATAGGGATTACTCCCGGAGGCGGATCAACCAAATCCCAAACTTGGTTATCTGACATGGAGTCCATCTCGGCTCGCATAGCTTCAAGCCACCTAGCTGACTCCGGTCCACTGACCGCATCCGCATAAGTAAGGGGTTCATCATTATCAATGATGTAGACTCCGTCATAGCGCTCAGGCTGTCGACGGATCCTTCCCGATCTACGCGGTTCCCGTGATATCTGAGCCTCAGGTTGTTCAATAACCTGTTCTACTGGTTCAGGCTCATCCAACTGTGCTTGACTACTTTGTCCTTCCTCTGGATTCTTATCCAACTTTATTTCTCTCCCACTGGCTTCTTGCAGAAGAAACTCCTTCTCAAGAAAAATAGTCGTCCGAGCTGTTGGGGTATGCCCTTAAGGCTAATGTTTGAGGCCTTGGGATTGTATCAGTATCATGTAATAAACTCTTATGTTTATAAAGGCATGGTTGTTATTCAGTTTGTTACATTATCTACTGCAATAAGTGTACTTCTGAATAATGTCTCAAAGCTGTTCAGCTGGGCTGACATGCTGTGAAGTCCTTAGTCGAGATATCTTGGTGAACATGAGACAGCCTTGATATGATTGAGACTAATATGTGCTCTAATCTTATAGGATGCTTCGAGCATGGAATAAGATCTAGACTCATGGGTACATTGGATGTACTGGACAGACCCTACTAGGATATTCAATTGCTTGTCACAATGTGAATAATCCTTGAATGTAACAAGTGGCACATTTCCTCTGACTTGAGATCACTTGTGTTTCTAAATGATGATTGTCATTGTTTTGAGGTAGTTCAATATCATTTGAAACATAATGGTTATAGACTATCTTGGATGGTGAGCTTGAGTCGGGTTAGGGCATTAGTGATAGACAAAGGATTGCCGTCTCTATAATTGTAGTGTGGTGTTCTAAAGGGGCCCCCTGGATGAGATGATTGAGAAAGTGTATGGCCATACCCAGGTGACTGTGTTCATCTATTCTAATCATGCTCATCATATTGGAGCTACAAGCTTGACACGCTTGTCCAATAAGAACATCCAGTGGCAAAAGAAATATGCATGCCTTGTGAATTGGATTCACACTTGTGCTGTAGTTTGGGTGTAGTCTTGGAAGACTCTTTCCTTTATATCGGGAGACAGTGATGTGTTGCTAGATACCCCTCACTGATCGTGATAACGTAAGTTGTCGTTACCGACATTTAGAGGAAACCCTTAGGGTCGCACAATTTGATGATATGGCTTACTTAAGTCAGATCGTGTGGACTGAATTGTTTGAGTTCAGTTTAAAGGGATTTACTCTCTGAATAAAAGTGAGATCTGGTCTAATCATGTTTGATTGATTAGGGCTTGAGATCGGTAAGCTTCGATCGAGAGAATAGATGCTAGATCGGTCAGATCAAGAGCATTAAGAGATCAACAGTCAGATCTTAGGCCTCAGTGGTTTATTATGTTCTGGACTAATTGCTTGGTTTATTTGGTTGTTGAACCAAATCGATTTGAACCAGCTCATTGGATGAGCGCATGGTTCAGGTGGTGAGGCATTTGCGATTGGGGTAATGCATGGTCGCATGAACGTTTGGACTTTGCTATTTTTAGATAGCATGTTCTCAAACGTGTCCATGATCTCACGTCGCCTCTCTCTCGCCTCTTCACGCCTTTGTCGCCTCCTTGGTTTTCTTTGGAGAAGCATTCTCATGTGAAAAAGCTAAGACGACAAGAGGAGAAAGTTTCGCTAAGCAAGGAGATCATCTTCCCTCCCATTCGATCAAGACCTCTTGGAACCTTGCTAGCACAAGGAGCACCAAAAGAGAAAGCGACATCATCTTGTGTGTGACGATTTGGAGGAGACCTCTTTTGTTCTCTTGCTTCCAAGGCGACATCCTTCATATGGCTTCGGTATGAATTCCTTTTCTGTTGTTAAAGTTGATCATAATACATGCTATCCGATCTTAGGAAACCCTAGATTCTGCCCATGCAAGTTTTGTTTAGCGCATGTTTTAGGGTTTCGCCCCTTGTAGGGGACCTTCAATTGGTATCAGAGCTGGTTGTTGCATGTTTTTATGATTGCTTAAAGCCTTTTATGATCCATATGCGCAAGTATGCTTAGATCTAGTTGACATGCGAAAATTTCATTTTAAGTTGTTGCACATGCGAAACTTGAATGTGTTAGTCTATGGCGCATGTATGTTGGCGCATTCTTGTTTTTCTCAAAAAAAAAAAAACTATATCACATGCGCGACTTACACTAGATCTAAGGCCCTGCTTTAAACCCTTAGACCGGTTATTAGGGTTGAAGTCATCCCCTGAGTTAGATCCAAACAGTCTGATCAGACCATCTGACAGCCTTGATGGGTCGACCAGATAGCATCTGTGCGCAAGCAAGAGATGGCTATAGGTCGACTGCAGACAGGCGTGTAGCGATGTCTAATTGAGACAACCTATGAACGCACATGAGTTAGGCCCGGGGTCACACCCGCTTGCCAGACCTCATTGTGGTCGTTCAGCCCTTGGCGCATGCATTGTTGACCTTTTGGTCGACTCAAGTCAGTTAGGACTTGGTGCATGTAAGGGCAGTGGATCTGACTAGGTCGGATGAGTGGATCCCTAGTAATGGACCGTTGTAAGGTAGTAGGGCACATAAGGAAAAATAAAATTGATCTCAATGGGGTTTTTCAAAATTTTATTTTTCATGATTGGATCAAATGATGTATGATGCCATATGTATGTTTATTTAATCTTATGTGGGCTGCCCATGTTTAATGTGTGCTGTGCTGGGGCCTGCGTGCCTGGAATTTTATTGTAAATTAATTCTTATTTTTGTGATCTGCGAATCACAGTTTAATTAATTTATAAAATGTAATTGACCTGCGAGTCAATCTTGTCTAGATAGATTAATTTGTAAATTAGTCAGACAAGAGCACAGAGCACACTTGGCAGAGGCGCATGCAGCAGTGGCTTGACCAGACGGGAGGTCCAGGGTTCGACTCTGGGACAGGCACATTTTCCCTGGTAGGCGCACCTGAGCTGCAGATGGCGCTTGGGCCCTGGTTTGGGCCAAATGAGCAGCAAAAGACCCATGAAGAAAAGCAAGTGAAGACTTAAGTTAGGTTAAGGTCTTACTTAGGCTTAATGGGCTTTTACCACATAAGATCAGCGTGCTTTCTATTTATTGCTTTTATAATTAGAATTGCATGAGTTTATCTTCTGCTATCACCATAGGAATTGCATGATAGTTAAGAAGATAAAAGACCGTTAAAATCCAACGCTAAAATATCAAGCTTGTAAGCCTTCTGACGCAAAACCTCACTGTTCTGACTATCGTTGGAGCCGTGTTGTACCCACTCAGTGGGCACGTCCATCTATCTTCAGACGGTGCGGGATTACACCTGCGTGTTACAGAGAAGGGATTTATCGCTTCTCGTTGCTCAGCATAGCACGTGGTGGTCCAGGGAGTAGGTCGGGTTAGCTTGACCATGTAGGCTACATATGTGGCGCATATGGTAGCACATGGAGGTAGCCATCTGTGGGGTCAGAGACTGTGTTGTACCAACTCAGTTGGCACAGTCTGCTGGATTGCCCAGATGAAGGGGAATCGCACGGGTTGGCGATTGGCTGGAACAGCCTACCAGAGATTAGTGCTTGTACTCTCTGTGCATCTTATCTCGCCTGAGCGGGACGCGGAGACCAAGTATGAAATCTGGATCCCATCTCACTAAAAGAGTTCTACTCTTTCGTGCTGTTTTGCTGGATTTTTCAGCCAGATAAAATAGTGAGAAAAAGAATCATTCTTAAGTCCTGATTGATTCTTAACATTGATACTGACCTTGCTGTTCTTGCATTGTTGTAGATACCTGCAGCAACGAACACCATGAGCTTCAATGTGCGATCCCTACTGGAAAGGGAGAAGTTTGCTGGGCCGAACTTCTCAGACTGGTACGGACACCTTAAGATTGTTCTTAAGGCAGAGAGGAAACTGTATGTCCTCGAGACGGCTATACCGCCTCAGCCCGCTCCGAACGCCGCAAGGGCGGTTCGGGAAGCTTATGAAAAGCACGTCAATGATAGCATTGATGTCGCTTGCCGGATGCTAGCGTCTATGACGCCACCGCTGCAGCGTCAGCATGAGGATATGTCGGCTATAGAGATTATAGCGAACCTCAAGATGCTGTATGCTGCACAGGCGAGGACAGAACGCTATAATCTGACAAAGCTGTTCTTCCAGAGCAAACTGGCTGAAGGGAGCCCAGTGGGAGCTCACGTGCTCAAGATGATTGGGCACAAGGAGGCTCTAGAGAAACTGGGGCATACCATCAATCAGGAGCTTGCTGTAGACATTATTCTGCAGTCTCTCCCACCCACTTTCGATGCGTTCATCATTAACTTTAATATGAACAAAATCGACTGTACTCCGGCAGAGCTGCTGAATATGCTCTTGACTACTGAGGAGACTCTGAAGGGAAAGCCTTCGACCTCTGTCTTAATGGTTCCTTTTAGGAACAAGAAGAAGGGGAAGAAGGGCAAGGCCCCTGTCAAGAGTTACAGGAAGGCTCTGAAGCAAAAAGTTAAGCGGTCAAAGGAATACAGATGTTTCCACTGTGGCCAGCTGGGTCACTGGAAAAAGGACTGTAAAGCGCTCCAAGGAGATAAGAGGGGAAGCTTTGCTTCTGGCTCAGGTATTTATGTGACAGAAGTCATGATATCCTCTTCTTCTATTTCATGGGTGTTGGACACTGCATGTGGAGTTCACATTTGTTCAAATGTACAGGAACTCAAGAGAAGAAGACAGGTGGGACAGCATGAGGTGGACCTACGAGTTGGAAACGGGGCACGGGTTGCTGCTGTTGCTGTAGGAGACTATTTCATCTCATTACCATCTGGACTTGTATTAGAACTAAACAGTTGTTACTTTGTTCCCAGCATTACTAAAAATATTATCTCCATTCCTGCTCTTGTCAGGAAGGGATTTTTCTTTGAATGCAATATTTCAAAGTGTGTTCTTTCTTTAGATAATATTGTTTATGCTACTGGTTCAATTAACAATGGGTTATTCATGTTGGACATGGAATGTTCTATACAAAATATTGATATTAAGAAAGCCAAGTATGCTGATGACAGCACCTTGTTATGGCATAGTCGTTTAGGCCATATTAACGAGAAACGCATTAAGCGGTTGCATGATAATGGACTGCTGGGATCATTCTCCTTTGAGGGGATTGATACATGCAAAGCTTGTTTAATGGGTAAAATGACGAAGTCACCTTTTCCTCATAAAGGTCAAAGGGCTTCAGGTTTACTTGACCTTATACACAGTGATGTGTGTGGGCCATTTAGTAAACATGCCAGAGGTGGCTATCTTTACTTCATTACCTTTACTGATGATTTCAGTAGGTATGGTTATGTCTATCTGATGAGACATAAAAGTGAATCTTTTGACAAGTTCAAAGACTTCAAGAATGAAGTACAGAATCAGCTAGGCCGAAATATCAAGGCACTTCGTTCTGATCGAGGTGGTGAATACCTAAGTCGAGAGTTTATAGACTATCTAAAGGAGTGTGGGATTATCTCACAGCTCACTCCGCCAGGAACACCGCAATGGAATGGTGTGTCCGAGAGGAGAAATAGAACGTTACTTGATATGGTTCATTCTATGATGAGTCAGGCTACTCTTCCATATTCCTTTTGGGGATTTGCACTGGAGACAGCTGCAAAGGTACTAAACCGAGTGCCATCCAAGGCAGTTTCTAAGACGCCATATGAGTTATGGTATGGGAAACAGCCGAGCTTGACATTTATCAGGATCTGGGGCTGCGAGGCTTATGTCAAAAAGCTCGCCTCTGGGAAACTAGAGAGCAGATCTGAAAAATGTATCTTTGTCGGTTACCCTAAGGAAACTAAGGGTTATTATTTCTACGATCCCAAAGAGAACAAGGTATTTGTTGCTCGAACGGCCATATTTCTTGAGAAGGAGTTTCTTCTGCAAGAGGCCAGTGGGAGAGAAATAAAGCTGGATGAGAATCCAGAGGAAGGACAAAGTGCTCAAGCACAGTTGGATGAGCCTGAGCCGGTGGATCAGGTTATTGAACAACCTGAGGCTCAGACATCACGGGAACCGCGAAGATCGGGAAGGATCCGTCGACAGCCTGAGCGCTATGATGGAGTCTACATCATTGATAATGATGAACCCCTTACTTATGCGGATGCGGTCAGTGGACCGGATTCAGCGAGAAGGCTTGAAGCTATGCGCGCCGAGATGGACTCCATGTCAGATAACCAAGTCTGGGATTTGGTTGATCCGCCTCCGGGAGTTATCCCTATAGGCTGTAAATGGATCTTCAAGAAGAAGATTGACATGGATGGTAACGTGGTTACCTATAAAGGCAGGCTAGTTGCGAAAGGTTTCAAACAAATCTACGGAATAGATTATGATGAAACTTTCTCACCTGTAGCCATGTTTAAGTCTATTCGGATTCTTTTCGCGATAGCAGCATATTACGATTATGAGATCTGGCAAATGGATGTGAAGACAGCTTTCCTTAATGGAAATCTGGAAGAGGATGTGTATATGACACAACCTGAAGGTTTCACTAATCCATCAGATCATCATAAGATATGCAAATTAAAGAAGTCTATTTATGGACTTAAACAAGCATCGAGAAGCTGGAATATTCGTTTTGATGAATCAGTCAGTGAATTTGGTTTCATCAAGAACGAGGATGACCCGTGTGTATATAAGAGGTTTAGTGGGAGTGTGATTACTTTCCTAGTCCTCTACGTCGATGACATCTTGATCATTGGAAATGACATTCCTGAAATGCATGCGGTTAAGGCATGGTTAAGGAAATGTTTCCAGATGAAAGATTTAGGAGAAGCAGCCTATGTATTAGGTGTGAAGATCTACAGGGATAGATCTAAGAGGCTTCTCGGGCTGTGCCAGAGTACTTACATCGATAAAGTCCTGGAAAGATTTCATTTAGAGAATTCTAAAAGAGGATATCTTCCAGTCAGACATGGTCTGAATCTTTCAAAGAGTCAGTGTCCACAAACACAGACTGAGAAAGATGAAATGGACAATACGCCTTATGCTTCGGCTATTGGATCCATTATGTATGCGATGTTGTGTACTCGCCCAGACATCGCTTACGGGTTAAGCGTGACCAGTCGGTTCCAAAGTAATCCAGGTATGGCCCACTGGGTTGCGGTCAAGAACATTTTAAAATATCTGCGGAGGACCAAAGATATGTTCTTGGTGTATGGTGGTCAGGAAGAACTCAGTATTGAAGGATATACTGACGCTTCGTTCCAGTCTGACCAGGATGATTTCCGATCGCAATCAGGCTATGTTTTTAGCTTGAATGGAGGAGCGGTGGTGTGGAAGAGTTTCAAACAGTCAACTGTTGCTGATTCCACAACTGAAGCCGAGTATGTTGCAGCCTCGGAAGCATCCAAGGAGGCAGTATGGATTCGTAAGTTCGTGAGAGAACTTGGTGTTGTTCCTTCGAGTGCAGATCCTTTGGTTATCTTTTGTGATAACACTGGAGCAATCGCACAAGCAAAGGAACCACGGTCGCACCAGAAGTCCAAGCACATACAGAGACGGTTTCATTTGATCAGGGAGATCATTGATCGTGGCGAGATCAAAGTCTGCAAGGTTCATACAGATGACAATCTGGCAGACCCGCTTACTAAGCCTCTGGCGCAGCAGAAGCATGAGAAGCACTGTAATAATATGGGTTTGAGATTTCTCAACCATTAGATTAAGTGCAAGTGGGAGATTGTTGGGGTATGCCCTTAAGGCTAATGTTTGAGGCCTTGGGATTGTATCAGTATCATGTAATAAACTCTTATGTTTATAAAGGCATGGTTGTTATTCAGTTTGTTACATTATCTGCTGCAATAAGTGTACTTCTGAATAATGTCTCAAAGCTGTTAAGCTGGGCTGACATGCTGTGAAGTCCTTAGTCGAGATATCTTGGTGAACATGAGACAGCCTTGATATGATTGAGACTAATATGTGCTCTAATCTTATAGGATGCTTCGAGCATGGAATAAGATCTAGACTCATGGGTACATTGGATGTACTGGACAGACCCTACTAGGATATTCAATTGCTTGTCACAATGTGAATAATCCTTGAATGTAACAAGTGGGACATTTCCTCTGACTTGAGATCACTTGTGTTTCTAAATGATGATTGTCATTGTTTTGAGGTAGTTCAATATCATTTGAAACATAATGGTTATAGACTATCTTGGATGGTGAGCTTGAGTCGGGTTAGGGCATTAGTGATAGACAAAGGATTGCCGTCTCTATAATTGGAGTGTGGTGTTCTAAAGGGGCCCCCTGGATGAGATGATTGAGAAAGTGTATGGCCATACCCAGGTGACTGTGTTCATCTGTTCTAATCATGCTCATCATATTGGAGCTACAAGCTTGACACGCTTGTCCAATAAGAACATCCAGTGGCAAAAGAAATATGCATGCCTTGTGAATTGGATTCACACTTGTGCTGTAGTTTGGGTGTAGTCTAGGAAGATTCTTTCCTTTATATGGGGAGACAGTGATGTGTTGCTAGATACCCCTCACTGATCGTGATAACGTAAGTTGTCGTTACCGACATTTAGAGGAAACCCTTAGGGTCGCACAATTTGATGATATGGCTTACTTAAGTCAGATCGTGTGGACTGAATTGTTTGAGTTCAGTTTAAAGGGATTTACTCTCTGAATAAAAGTGAGATCTGGTCTAATCATGTTTGATTGATTAGGGCTTGAGATCGGTAAGCTTCGATCGAGAGAATAGATGCTAGATCGGTCAGATCAAGAGCATTAAGAGATCAACGGTCAGATCTTAGGCCTCAGTGGTTTATTATGATCTGGACTAATTGCTTGGTTTATTTGGTTGTTGAACCAAATCGATTTGAACCAGCTCATTGGATGAGCGCATGGTTCAGGTGGTGAGGCATTTGCGATTGGGGTAATGCATGGTCGCATGAACGTTTGGACTTTGCTATTTTTAGATAGCATGTTCTCAAACGTGTCCATGATCTCACGTCGCCTCTCTCTCGCCTCTTCACGCCTTTGTCGCCTCCTTGGTTTTCTTTGGAGAAGCATTCTCGTGTGAAAAAGCTAAGACGACAAGAGGAGAAAGTTTCGCCAAGCAAGGAGATCATCTTCCCTCCCATTCGATCAAGACCTCTTGGAACCTTGCTAGCACAAGGAGCACCAAAAGAGAAAGCGACATCATCTTGTGTGTGACGATTTGGAGGAGACCTCTTTTGTTCTCTTGCTTCCAAGGCGACATCCTTCATATGGCTTCGGTATGAATTCCTTTTCTGTTGTTAAAGTTGATCATAATACATGCTATCCAATCTTAGGAAACCCTAGATTCCGCCCATGCAAGTTTTGTTTAGCGCATGTTTTAGGGTTTCGCCCCTTGTAGGGGACCTTCACGAGCAACAAATACTTTGTTCTCTTTGGGATCGTAGAAATAATAACCCTTAGTTTCCTTAGGGTAACCGACAAAGATGCATTTGTCAGATCTGCTCTCCAGTTTCCCAGAGGCGAGCTTTTTGACATAAGCCTCGCAACCCCAGATCTTAATAAATGTCAAGCTCGGCTGTTTCCCATACCATAACTCATATGGAGTCTTTGAAACTGCCTTGGATGGCACTCGGTTTAGTACCTTTGCAGCTGTTTCCAGTGCAAATCCCCAAAAGGAGTAAGGTAGAGTAGCCTGACTCATCATAGAACGAACCATATCCAGTAAGGTTCTGTTCCTCCTCTCGGACACACCATTCCATTGCGGTGTTCCTGGTGGAGTGAGCTGTGAGATAATCCCACACTCCTTCAGATAGTCAGTAAACTCTCGACTTAGGTATTCACCACCTCGATCTGAGCGAAGTGCCTTGATATTTCGGCCTAGCTGATTCTGTACTTCATTTTTGAACTCTTTGAACTTGTCAAAAGATTCACTCTTATGTCTCATCAGATAGACATAACCATATCTACTGAAATCATCAGTAAAGGTAATGAAGTATGAATAGCCACCTCTGGCATGTTTACTAAATGGCCCACACACATCACTGTGTATAAGGTCAAGTAAACCTGAAGCCCTTTGACCTTTATGAGGAAAAGGAGACTTCGTCATTTTGCCCAATAAACAAGCTTTGCATGTATCAATCTCCTCATAGGAGAATGATCCCAGCAGTCCATGATCATGCAACTGCTTAATGCGTTTCTTGTTAATATGGCCTAAACGACTATGCCATAGCAAGGTGCTGTCATCAGCATACTTGGCTTTCTTATTATCAATGTTTTGTATAGAACATTCCATGTCCAACATGAATAACCCATTGTTAATTGACCCAGTAGCATAAACAATATTATCAAGAGAAAGATAACACTTTGAAGTCTTGCATTCAAAGGAAAACCCTTTCCTGACAAGAGTAGGAATAGAGATAATATTTTTCGTAATGCTTGGTACAAAGTAACAATTGTCTAGTTCCAATACAAGTCCAGATGGTAATGAGATGTAATAAACTCCTACAGCAACAGCAGCAACTCGTGCCCCGTTTCCAACTCGTAGGTCCACCTCATGCTGTCCCACCTGTCTTCTTCTCTTGAGTTCCTGTACATTTGAACAAATGTGAACTCCACATGCAGTGTCCAACACCCATGAAATAGAAGAAGAAGATATCATGACTTCAGTCACAAAAATACCTGAGCCAGAAGCGATGCTTCCCTTCTTGTCTCCTTGGAGCGCTTTACAGTCCTTTTTCCAGTGACCCAGCTGGCCACAATGGAAACATCTGTATTCCTTCGACCGCTTGACCTTTTGTTTTAGAGCCTTGTTGTAGTTCTTGACTGGGGCTTTGCCCTTCTTCCCCTTCTTCTTGTTCCTGGAAGGGAACATCAAGACAGAGGTTGAAGGCTTTCCCTTTAGAGTCTCCTCCGTAGTCAAGAGCATATTCAGCAACTCTGCCGGAGTACAGTCGATCTTGTTCATATTAAAATTAATAATGAACGGATCGAAAGAGGCCGGGAGAGACTGCAGAATAATGTCTACAGCAAGCTCCTGATTGATGGTATGCCCCAGTTTCTCTAGAGCCTCTTTGTGCCCAATCATCTTGAGCACGTGAGCTCCCACTGGACTCCCTTCAGCCAGTTTGCTCTGAAAGAAAAACTTGGTCAAATTATAGCGTTCAGTCCTCGCCTGTGCAGCATATAGCATCTTGAGGTTTGCTATAATTTCTATAGCAGACATATCCTCATGCTGACGCTGCAGCTGTGGCGTCATAGACGCTAGCATCAGGCAAGCAACATCAATGCTATCATTGACATGCTTTTCACAGGCATCCCGAACCGCCCTTGCGGCATTCGGAGCGGGTTGAGGCGGTATAGCCGTCTCGAGGACATACAATTTCCTCTCAGCCTTAAGAACAATCTTAAGGTGTCCGTACCAGTCTGAGAAGTTTGGCCCAGCAAACTTCTCCCTTTCCAGTAGGGATCGCACATTGAAGCTCATGGTGTTCGTTGCTGCAGGAATCTACAACAATGCAAGAACAGCAAGGTCAGTATCAATGTTTAGAATCAATCCAGGACTTTAAGAAAGATTCTTTTCTCACTATTTTATCTGACTGAAAAATCCATTAAAACAGCCCGAAAGAGTAAGACTCTTTTAGTGAGATGGGATCCAGATTTCATACTTGGTCTCCGCGTCCCGCTCAGGCGAGATAAGATGCACAGAGAGTACAAGCACTAATTTCTGGTAGGCAGTCCCTGCCAATCGCCAACCCGTGCGATTCCCCTTCATCTGGGCAATCCAGCAGACTGTGCCAACTGAGTTGGTACAACACAGTCTCTGATCCCACAGATGGCTGCCTCCATATAGCTAACATATGCCCCATATGTAGCCTACATGGTCAAGCTGACCTGACCTACTCCCTGGACCACCACGTGCTATGCTGAGCAACGAGAAGCGATAAATCCCTTCCCTGTAACACGCAGGTGTAATCACACACCGTCTGAAGATAGATGGGCGTGCCCACTGAGTGGGTACAACACGGCCCCAACGATAGTCAGAACAGTGAGGTTTCGCGTCAGAAGGCTTACGTGCTTGATATTATAGCGTTGGATTTTAACGGTCTTTTATATTCTTAACTATCATGCAAACCCTATGGCGATAGCAGAAGATTAAATCATGCAATTCTAATTATAAAAACGACAAGTAGAAAGCATGCTGATCTTATGTGGTAAAAGCCCATTAACCCTAAGTAAGACCTTAATTTTAACTTAAGTCTTCACTTGAGCTCTTCATGGGTCTTTTGCATCTCATCTGGCCCAACCCAGGGCCCTAGCGCCCTTTGCAGCTCAAGTGCGCCCACTAGGTAAATGCGCCTGTCCTAGGGTCGAACCCTAGACCTCCCACCTGGTCAAGCCACTGCTGCATGCGCCAATGCCATGTGTGCTCTGTGCTCTTATCTGATTAAAATTACAATTTAATCTATCTAAACAAGATTGACACGCAGGTCAATTACACAATAAATTAATTAAAATGTGATGCGCAGATCACAAAAATAATAATTTATAATTAATCCAGGCTCGCAGGCCCCAGCACAGCACACATTAACACGGGCAGCCCACATAAGATTAAATAAACAAGCATATGCTTACAATCAACATGTGATCCAATAAGAAAATAAAATTTTGAAAAAACCGCATTGGCATCATTTTTATTTTTCCTTATGTGCCCTACTACCTTACAACGGTCCATTATTAGGGATCCACTCATCAGACCTAGTTAGATCCACTGCCCTTGCATGCACCAAGTCCTAACTGACTTGAGTCGACCAAATGGTCAATCATGCATGCGCCAAGGGCTGAACGACCTCATGAGTTCTGGCAAGCGGGTGTGACCCCGGGCCTAAACCATGTGCGTTCACAGGTTGTCTCAACCAGACATCGCTACACGCCTGTCCGCAGTCGACCTATAGCCACCTCGTGCTTGCGCACAGGTGCCATCTAGTCGACCCATCTAGGCTGTCAGATAGTCTGATCAGACTGGTTGGATCTTGACTAGACTGTGACTTCAACCCTAATAACCCGTCTAAGGGTTTAAAGTAGGCGCCACTTAGATCTAATGGTAAGCGCGCAAGTCATTAAGTTTTGTGAAAAACATCAACAACAATATGAAAGAAGCGCTACCTTCATACATGCGCCAAGATTAATATACAACATGTAAGTTTTCGCATGTAACCTATAGATCTAGCAATATGGCGCAAACATGGATCACAAATCAAACATAGCAATCATATTAACATGCATAAGAACTTAAGCTCTGATACCAGTTGAAAGTCCCCTCAACAAGGGGGGGGGGGGGGGGGGGGGCGAAACCCTACTAGCGCATATGGAGGTTTTAAAGCAGCGGAATGGATTTCTAGGGATCGATTGCATGAGATATGATCAACTACAAAAACCCCGATTGCAAACATAAGAAGGATCATACCATCGCCATCCTTTGGATGGTGCCTTGGAAGCAAAGATCCAAAGGGATCTTCTCCAAAAGTGACGCACACAAGGTGATGCCGCCTACTCTTTGTTGATCCTTGTGCTAGCAAGGTTCTTCAAAGGTCTTTGTCGTATGAAAGGGAAGAGAAGATTTTCCTTGCTTGGCGAGACCTCTCCCTTGTCGTCAAGAAGCTCTACCACACGAATGTGTCAAGAACCAAAAACCAACAGGCGACAAGAGGGCGAGAGGGAGGCGTGAAGAGAGGCGACGTGAGATGTGGTCACGTAAGTGACATGCTATCTAAAAATAGCAAAACCACTTCTCATCATGAAATGCGCTCATGAATAAATCGCAAATCTCTTCTCCCATGAACCATGCGCTCACTTGATGAGCTGGTTCAATTTGGTTTGGTTCAAAGACCAATTAACCCAAGCCATGGTCTAGATCTCATTGAACCAATAGGTTCCAGATCTAACCGTTCATCTCTTGATGCTCTTGATCTCACCGATCTAGCATCCATTCTCTCAATCAAAGCTTACCGATCTTAAGCCCTAATCAATCAAACATGATCAGACCAGATCTCACTTACAATCAGAGTCTAAATCCCTTTAAACTGAACCAAAACAATTCAGTCCACACGATCTGACTTAAGTAAGCCATATCATCAAATTGTGCGACCCTAAGGGTTTCCTTTAAATGTCGGTAATGACAACTCACGTTATCACGATCAGTGAGGGGTATCTAGCAACACATCACTGTCTCCCGATATAAAGTAAAGAGTCTTCCAAGACTACACCCAAACCACAGCACAAGTGTGAATCCACTTCACAAGGCATACATGTTTCCTTTGCCATTGGATGTTCTTATTGGACAAGCGTGTCAAGCCTGTAACTCCAATATGATGAGAATGATTAGATCAGATGAACATAGTCATCTGGGTATGGCCATACACTTTCTCAATCATCTCATTCAAGGGGGCCCCTTTAGAACATCACACTCCAATCAAGGAGACGGCAATCCTATATCTATCACTAGTGTCCTAACCTGACTCATGATCATTATCCAAGATAGTCTATAACCATTATGTTTCAAATGATATTGAACTACCTCAAAACAATGACAATCATCATTTAGAAACACAAGTGATCTCAAGTCAGAGGACATGTGCCACTTGTTGCAAACAAGTATTATTCACATTGTGACAAGCAATTGAATATCCTAGTAGGGTCTGTCCAGTACATCCAATGTACCCATGAGTCTACATCTTATTCCATGCTCGAAGAATCCTATAAGATTAGAACACATATTAGTCTCAATCATATCAAGGCTGTCTCATGTTCACCAAGATATCTCGACTAAGGACATTACAGCATGTCAGCCAAGCTGAACAGCATTGAGACATTATTCAGAAGCACACTTATTGCAGCAGACAATGTAACAAACTGAATAGCAACCATTGCCTTTATAAACATAAGAGTTTATACATGATACTGAAAGAATCCCAAGGCCTCAAACATTAGCCTTAAGGGCATACCCCAACAGATTGTCTGCACGAAAGTGAGATGATCCTTTTATTAAGTAGATTATGTCTTTATCATGATGAAATTAAACTGACGATCATCTATTCACATCTAATAATAGAAATTAAAGTGAATGAAACCCTAGTCTCAGTTTTCTCTCTCTGGTGTTTTGGTTTAGCTTTCGGTATTTTACTTGCATAGTTTTGATTGCCTAGATAGCAAGAAATCAATTTTTTGGTACTTGACAGACGAGGTCGCTGTGGGTTCGATATCTTTTATTACTTCGAGTATCCGTGCACTTGCGGACAGACAAGTTTTTGGGCATAACAAGTCTTTCCCTGCACCATCAGAGATAAGTTTTGTCTATCAACTTGTTGGATACAACAGTGGGATAGACCCATCATGAGAGACTTGTTGAGATTATGCGGGGCATGAACTGGGTGATTGCCCTAATCTCAGCAAGTTAGGGATTGCAAGGAGTGCAACGGATATGCCTCTTGTAGACTCCTACGAGAAACAAAAAACCAAAGATTTGTGATAAGAGGTGAAGGAAGAAAGCCATGTTTTAATGAAAAACTAAATTTTAATATTTTGTATTTTTCATGAGCATATAGAATTGCATGAGATAGTACCATGTTTGTGCATGATGTTGTAGTCATAAGTCAAGCCCCTTAGCATGCATGTGTGGTATTCTTGTGATGCCTGCATGCCACCTATCTTTTTCTTTTGTTTCGTAAATTACATAACGAAGATTAGGGGTGAATACTACAAGATGTCTTGGTGCATGCATGACGCTTGCACACCTTGCATGGTGGTGCAACAAGCTTCAAATTGGGTGGTGCATATGTTGATGGGGGCAGAGACCACAGGCCAAGAAGGCACAAGTGGAGTCTATGAGTACCCTAGTCAAAGGCCAGGAGGTTCGCGAATAAGCTAGCAAGCTCAATCAATAAAGCTAGCTCAATAATACATAAGAGGCCCAAGACAAGCCCACTTATCAGCAATAATTCGCCACAAAGAAGCCCAAGACTATTCCATTCGATCAGCCTACAACAAATCAAGATGCGCCAACTCCAAATCAGATTCTAGGATATCATCAAGCGCTAGCCCACATTACAAGCAAAAGGAAACTCCAACGTCTTCCCTTGGCACCTCACAAAGGAAGGTGTAATAACGTCTCTCAAGCAATCGAAGGAAGAAAAGCTTCAACACCAATCTCACGTAGGAACCTTGCCACGCTTGCAGCCAACAAAGGAAATATCAATCTCTTTGCACAACACTCATCTTCTTCAACGCTGGAACCTTGCGATGCTCACTCACAGCCAACAATGGAAAGTACTCCAACGTCTCTTTCCTGCCAAAGATGGAAGCTTCAACGTTCGGTAGCAACCTCTATCCAGCTTCACCCTACATGTATCAAAGCTTAAACCTTGTAAACGCAAACAGAATGTTTTGAATGAATGGAAATGGTTTTTTCTTCCGATGAATCGGATGTCTCCTTTCTTCTTCCTTCTCTAAGGTGCTTGTCACCTAGTTTTCCCCTCTCCTCCTTCTAGGGCTGAGCCCTCCCTCTTCCCTTCTTCTCTACAAGCTTCTTCCTCACGAAACCAAGTCAAACAACCTCGTATTCCCAGTTTCTAGAATTTCCAGAAACTCGTCACCTCGCCGCCGACCATCCACCGGCCGTATCTCTACAAGACTTCGGCCATCATTGCCCCTACCCCTGAGCAACATTTAGCCGCCGGCATCGCTCCATCCGCCTCTCCGATCGCCGGAATCGAACGGCTGAATCCAAACCCCCAGTTTCCGTCCAGCTTCCGCCTCAGATCCGCCTTTCATCGTCGATCTACTCCGTCCGGCCATCTTTCACTCCCAAAGTCTGGCCACGTCCTCTCATCTATGATAACAACCTTCACTTGTAGCAGGTTTAGATTTCGTCCACCATCCGGCGAAGGGCGACCGCCCCTGCCACTCACTCACATCCCCTGTTTCCGCCGAGCTCCCGCCCAGCACGACTCTTCCGCGCGATTCTCCTCCGATCAGCCACCATCCACCCGCTAACTCCGGCCACATCTCCGCCACCACCACGTGGATCTCCAGATGTAACAGGTCCGGCGATCATGCACCACCGGACGAACGCCGACGAGTCCTCCTCCGCTCCCGCGCAACATCCCCTGTTCCAGATTTCCCCTCTGCAGCCTACTTGAGTCTCCTGTTTGCTCTCCGTATTAATCTATCTAGCCTTCTTGACGCAGGATTTTAATGCACTCCGACAAGCCTCCACCTCCATTCTTTAGTGCTAATAGCAAGTCCGAATCTTGTTCTACCCGATGGAGTAGTTCGATGAAACCCAAATTCATCAGATCTTCCTAAGACACCTTGGAACTTTTGATATCTGATACATTCCTGCATCTATTTTAAAACTAATCTGATTAGTGTTTTTCGTGCAGGTGCTTTAAGCAATCGGTGGAGCAAAAGTCCAGAACCTTGACATGACTACGAAGTACACATTTTGTTCCATCATTTGGAGTAGTCCATGTGAATCCAGACTCAATAGATCAGCCAATGATACATAGCATGAATATGCTGCTTTCATGAATAATAATTTTCTGAACTCTTGGAATTCTAGCTGCTTTCATGAATATGCTGTTTTCTGAAAATTCAAAAAAAATAAATAACTGAATTTTACATCAGTAGTTTTACTCCACGCTTCCCCCCTACATCAGTTTGGTATCAAAGCAGGTTTGTGGGCAACTCTTGTCTGCCCGCACGATCCTTGCTTTGCTCATTGCATAAAAAATAATAAAAAAAATGTTACTTTTGTTTTCATGTTTTATTGTTTTTTGCATGTTAGTTAAGTAATTAGCTGCTACTTGCAAAAAATAATAATAATAATAATAAAAATAAAAAAAAAATTTATTTGCTTTCATGCTTAGTTATTTTCTTGTTATTTAGTTTGCATATTTTAGGTTATTTGCATGTTGTTGCTTAGTTGTTGGTCAAATTCTGCATGTGCTTTTCCTGATACTCCACTCGGTTTTATAAATTCTGCAGCATCTGGACCATTAAATTATTGAGATTCCTGATTTGTTTTCAACCTCTTGCTACACATGATTTAATCAAACTACATACTGTTGAAAGCACTATAACTGGGTTTTCAATTTGCTAAATTCTGCACTTGACTTATGAGTTTTAACTTGGTTTTCAGCCTTTCGAATCTGAAATTTTCAGTCTGCTTACTGCAATAATATGTATCAAACTGCAGCTAGGAAAAACCATTAACATATTTCAGCTTAAAACACCTATAAGTGCAGCCTTGGATGTATTGATTTGATTCAGCATTTGATTTCTGAATTCTGTTTTTCAGCCTTGTTCAAACTGCTGTCATCAACTTGCTGCAATCAATTCTGATTTACTGCTGGGTTTTGTTTATAATTTTGCACTCAAACAATAGTCATTTCCTACTTGCTAAGTTTCTTGTTTTATCATGCATCAGTATAATCAAAGAGACTTAATCTTTTCTAGAGATGGATATCAAAGACTCACCCTTAGACCTAATAGTTTCACTACTTTTGTTTGGTGTGAAGACCATAAGATTAGAACTGTTATAGATCATCAAGTTAGCGTTAATGCCATAACACAAAGGGTTGTTGAACGATTTGGACTCATCTTAGAGAAACACAACCGCCCATACTACATAACTTGGGACAATCATGAGTTTATCACTGTAGTTGACCACCAATGTCTAGTTCCTATTCAATTAGATGGTATGAAAATCAAAATATGGTGTGATGTTATAGGACTAGATGATTTTGACATCTTATTAGGCAAAGAATTTGTGCATGATTTTCAAGGATATTATTTTACAAAACCTTGGTGTTATAGTTTTATTCATAAAGGTTTATAACACATTATTTACCCTAAGGATGAAAACCAAAGATCTGCTAAGATCGATGACACTTTTGATAGGATAGATAAAAAAAATTGAAGATATAATGAGACTTATGGAGAAGTCCTTGCAAAAAGAACATAAGAATTCAACCCCTTTAGAGCTTGTGCAAACCATAGAGCCTATTTTAGAGCCTAACTCATGTCTTGAAGATACCACTGAACCTGAACAAGTAAGTGATGAGGAGCCAAACCATGAGGTAGAACCCATACCTCAACCTTCAATTTTAGGGCCCATACGCATAGGTCCTCAACTTGAGTCTAGCAATCCTGCTCAAGAACCCATAGTTGACTTGTCTGAGAGTCAAGCTACCCCTGAGTTGCCTGTAGAGACCACTGTAGACTTGTCTCAACCTAAGTGTCCAATAGAGCCATTTCCTTCAATTTTATGGCCTATCCCCACAGGTTCTCAACTTGGCCTTAGCACTACCTCTAATGAACCTAAAGATGACTTGCCAAAATGTCTAAGTGAGCCCAAACCCATAGGTCTTCTAAAACCTAATATCGAACCTAAGTTGGAGTCATTTGAGCTTGACCTGGATCCTAATCCTCAACCTTTAGGTCAACCCCTAGACTTAGAAGATCTCTTCCAGGACCCTATGATCCTTGAATCTTGTGTGTTAGGTCCTTCTACCCACACCCTTAAGCCACCATTAGGATCAACAAAACATAATGAACTCAAACATGCTTTGCACTCTGCTCTTATTGAAATTGAGTATATTGATTTCATCATTCCTTGTTCTTTTCAAAGTCTTGTGATTTTCTATGACAATTTTACTAATGAGTACGGCCGAGAAAGGGAATTCAATGCAGGTATCCCTGACTTACAGGTTGGACCATGGACATGGAACAACCAGATAGGATGCTATGATACTGACAACATTTTAAAGCTTCGGACCCTTATGGAGCAACTGATTCCCGCCCCTCCAGAACATCTCCACCTACGCAAGAACAATTCTTCGGAGAAGAATTTTTTTCACCCGGGGAGAAATGATGGGGGTAGAGACCACAGGCCAAGAAGGCACAAGTGGAGTCTACGAGTACCCTAGTCAAAGGCCAGGAGGTTCGCGAATAAGCTAGCAAGCTCAATCAATAAAGCTAGCTCAATAATACATAAGAGGCCCAAGACAAGCCCACTTATCAGCAACAATTCGCCACAAAGAAGCCCAAGACTATTCCATTCGATCAGCCTGTAACAAATCAAGATGCGCCAACTCCAAATCAGATTCTAGGATATCATCAAGCGCCAGCCCACATTACAAGCAAAAGGAAACTCCAACGTCTTCCCTTGGCACCTCACAAAGGAAGGTGTAATAACGTCTCTCAAGCAATCGAAGGAAGAAAAGCTTCAACGCCAATCTCACTCAGGAACCTTGCCACGCTTGCAACCAACAAAGGAAATACCAATCTCTTTGCACAACACTCATCTTCTTCAACGCTGGAACCTTGCGATGCTCACTCACAGCCAACAATGGAAACTTCTCCAACGTCTCTTTCCTGCTGAAGATGGAAGCTTCAACGTTCGGTAGCAACCTCTATCCAGCTTCACCCTATATGTATCAAAGCTTAAACCTTGTAAACGCAGACATAATGTTTTGAATGAATGGAAATGGTTTTTTCTTCTGATGAATCGGATGTCTCCTTTCTTCTTCCTTCTCTGAGGTGCTTGTCACCTAGTTTTCCCCTCTCCTCCTTCTAGGGCCGAGCCCTCCCTCTTCCCATCTTCTCTACAAGCTTCTTCCTCACGAAACCAAGTCAAACAACCTCGTATTCCCAGTTTCTAGAATTTCCAGAAACTCGTCACCTCGCCGCCGACCATCCACCGGCCGGATCTCTACAAGACTTCGGCCATCATCGCCCCTACCCCTGAGCAACATTCAGCGGCCGGCATCGCTCCATCCGCCTCTCCGATCGCCGGAATCGAACGGCCGAATCCAAACCCCCTGTTTCCGTCCAGCTTCCGCCTCAAATCTGCCTTTCATCGTCGATCTACTCCGTCCGGCCATCTTTCACCCCCAAAGTTTGGCCACGTCCTCTCATCTATGATAACAACCTCCACTTGTAGCAGGTTTAGATTTCGTCCACCATCCGGCGAACGGCGACCGCCCCTGCCACTCACGCACATCCCCTGTTTCCGCCGAGCTCCCGCCCAGCACGACTCTTCTGCGGGATTCTCCTCCGATCAGCCACCATCCACCCGCTAACTCCGGCCACATCTCCGCCACCACCACGTGGATATCCAGATGTAACAGGTCCGGCGATCATGCATCACCGGACGAATGCCGACGAGTCCTCCTCCGCTCCCGCGCAACATCCCCTGTTCCAGATTTCCCCTCTGCAGCCTACTTGAGTCTCCTGTTTTCTCTCCGTATTAATCTATCTAGCCTTCTTGACGCAGGATTTTAATGCACTCCAACAAGCCTCCACCTCCATTCTTTAGTGCTAATAGCAAGCCCGAATCTTGTTCTACCCGATGGAGTAGTTCGATGAAACCCAAATTCATCAGATCTTCCTAAGACACCTTGGAACTTTTGATATCTGATACATTCCTGCATCTATTTTAATACTAATCTGATTAGTGTTTTTCGTGCAGGTGCTTTAAGCAATCGGTGGAGCAAAAGTCCAGAACCTTGACGTGACTACGAAGTACACATTTTGTTCCATCATTTGGAGTAGTCCACGTGAATCCAGACTCAATAGATCAGCCAATGATACATAGCATGAATATGCTGCTTTCATGAATAATAATTTTCTGAACTCTTGGAATTCTAGCTGCTTTCATGAATATGCTGTTTTCTGAAAATTCAAAAAAAATAAATAACTGAATTTTACATCAGTAGTTTTACCCCACGCTTCCCCCCTACATCAGTTTGGTATCAGAGCAGGTTTGCGGGCAACTCTTGTCTGCCCGCACGATCCTTGCTTTGCTCATTGCATAAAAAATAATTAAAAAAAAATGTTACTTTTGTTTTCATGTTTTATTGTTTTTTACATGTTAGTTAAGTAATTAGCTGCTACTTGCAAAAAAAAATAATAATAATAATAAAAATAATTAAAAAAATTATTTGCTTTCATGCTTAGTTATTTTCTTGTTAATTAGTTTGCATATTTTAGGTTATTTGCATGTTGTTGCTTAGTTGTTGGTCAAATTCTGCATGTGCTTTTCCTGATACTCCACTCGGTTTTATAAATTCTGTAGCATTTGGACCATTAAATTGTTGAGATTCCTGATTTGTTTTCAACCTCTTGCTGCACATGATTTAATCAAACTACATACTGTTGAAAGCACTATAACTGAGTTTTCAATTTGCTAAATTCTGCACTTGACTTATGAGTTTTAACTTGGCTTTCAGCCTTTCGAATCTGAAATTTTCAGTCTGCTTACTGCAATAATCTGTATCAAACTGCAGCTAGGAAAAACCATCAACATATTTCAGTTTAAAACACCTATAAGTGCAGCCTTGGATGTATTGATTTGATTCAGCATTTGATTTCTGAATTCTGTTTTTCAGCCTTGTTCAAACTGCTGTCATCAACTTGCTGCAATCAATTCTGATTTACTGCTGGGTTTTGTTTATAATTTTGCACTCAAACAATAGTCATTTCCTACTTGCTAAGTTTCTTGTTTTACCATGCATCAGTATAATCAAAGAGACTTAATCTTTTCTAGAGATGGATATCAAAGACTCACCCTTAGACCTAATAGTTTCACTACTTTTGTTTGGTGTGAAGACCATAAGATTAGAACTGTTATAGATCATCAAGTTAGCGTTAATGCCATAACACATAGGGTTGTTGAACGATTTGGACTCATCTTAGAGAAACACAACCGCCCATACTACATAACTTGGGACAATCATGAGTTTATCACTGTAGTTGACCACCAATGTCTAGTTCCTATTCAATTAGATGGTATGAAAATCAAAATATGGTGTGATGTTATAGGACTAGATGATTTTGACATCTTATTAGGCAAAGAATTTGTGCATGATTTTCAAGGATATTATTTTACAAAACCTTCGTGTTATAGTTTTATTCATAAAGGTATAGAACACATTATTTACCCTAAGGATGAAAACCAAACATCTGCTAAGATCGATGACACTTTTGATAGGATAGATAAAAAAATTGAAGATATAATGAGACTTATGGAGCAGTCCTTGCAAAAAGAACATAAGAGTTCAACCCCTTTAGAGCTTGAGCAAACCATAGAGCCTATTTTAGAGCCTAACTCATGTTTTGAAGATACCACTGAACCTGAACAAGTAAGTGATGAGGAGCCAAACCATGAGGTAGAACCCATGCCTCAACCTTCAATTTTAGGGCCCATACGCATAGGTCCTCAACTTGAGTCTAGCAATCCTGCTCAAGAACCCATAGTTGACTTCTCTGAGAGTCAAGCTACCCCTGAGTTGCCCGTAGAGACAACTGTAGACTTGTCTCAACCTAAGTGTCCAATAGAGCCATTTCCTTCAATTTTAGGGCCTATCCCCACAGGTTCTCAACTTGGCCTTAGCACTACCTCTAATGAACCTAAAGATGACTTGCCAAAATGTCTAAGTGAGCCCAAACCCATAGGTCATCTAAAACCTAATATCGAACCTAAGTTGGAGTCATTTGAGCTTGACTTGGATCCTAATCCTCAACCTTTAGGTTAACCCCTAGACTTAGAAGATCTCTTCCAGGACCCTATGATCCTTGAATCTTGTGTGTTAGGTCCTTCTACCCACACCCTTAAGCCACCATTAGGATCAACAAAACATAATGAACTCAAACATGCTTTGCACTCTGCTCTTATTGAAATTGAGTATATTGATTTCATTATTCCTTGTTCTTTTCAAAGTCTTGTGATTTTCTATGACAATTTTACTAATGAGTACGGCCGAGAAAGGGAATTCAATGCAGGTATCCCTGACTTACAGGTTGGACCATGGACAAGCCCACTTATCAGCAACAATTCGCCACAAAGAAGCCCAAGACTATTCCATTCGATCAGCCTGCAACAAATCAAGATGCGCCAACTCCAAATCAGATTCTAGGATATCATCAAGCGCCAGCCCACATTACAAGCAAAAGGAAACTCCAACGTCTTCCCTTGGCACCTCACAAAGGAAGGTGTAATAATGTCTCTCAAGCAATCGAAGGAAGAAAAGCTTCAACGCCAATCTCACGCAGGAACCTTGCCACGCTTGCTACCAACAAAGGAAATACCAATCTCTTTGCACAACACTCATCTTCTTCAACGCTGGAACCTTGCGATGCTCACTCACAGCCAACAATGGAAACTTCTCCAACGTCTCTTTCCTGCTGAAGATGGAAGCTTCAACGTTCGGCAGCAACCTCTATCCAGCTTCACCCTATATGTATCAAAGCTTAAACCTTGTAAACGCAGACATAATGTTTTGAATGAATGGAAATGGTTTTTTCTTTCGATGAATCGGATGTCTCCTTTCTTCTTCCTTCTCTGAGGTGCTTGTCACCTAGTTTTCCCCTCTCCTCCTTCTAGGGCCGAGCCCTCCCTCTTCCCTTCTTCTCTACAAGCTTCTTCCTCACGAAACCAAGTCAAACAACCTCGTATTCCCAGTTTCTAGAATTTCCAAAAACTCATCACCTCGCCGCCAACCATCCACCGGCCAGATCTCTACAAGACTTCGGCCATCATCGCCCCTACCCCTGAGCAACATTTAGCCGCCGACATCGCTCCATCCGCCTCTCCGATCGCCGGAATCGAACAGCCAAATCCAAACCCCCTGTTTCCGCCCAGCTTCCGCCTTTCATCGTCGATCTACTCCGTCCGGCCATCTTTCACCCCCAAAGTCCGGCCACGTCCTCTCATCTATGATAACAACCTCCACTTGTAGCAGGTTTTGATTTCGTCCACCATCCGGCGAACGGTGACCGCCCTTGCCACTCACGCACATCCCCTATTTCCGCCGAGCTCCCGCCCAGCACGACTCTTCCGCGCGATTCTCCTCCGATCAGCGACCATCCACCCGCTAACTCTGGCCACATCTCCGCCACCACCACGTGGATCTCCAGATGTAACAGGTCCGGCGATCGTGCACCACCGGACGAACGCCGACGAGTCCTCCTCCGCTCCCGCGCAACATCCCCTGTTCTAGATTTCCCCTCTGCAGCCTACTTGAGTCTCCTATTTGCTCTCCGTATTAATCTGTCTAGCCTTCTTGACGTAGGATTTTAATGCACTCCGACAAGCCTCCACCTCCATTCTTTGGTGCTAATAGCAAGCCCGAATCTTGTTCTACCCGATGGAGTAGTTCGATGAAACCCAGATTCATCAGATCTTCCTAAGACACTTGGAACTTTTGATATCTAATACATTCCTACATCTGTTTTAAAACTAATCTGATTAGTGTTTTTCGAGCAAGTGCATAAAGCAATCGGTGGAGCAAAAGTCCAGAACCTTGACGTGACTACGAAGAACACATTTTGTTCCATCATTTGGAGTAGTCCATGTGAATCCAGACTCAATAGATCAGCCAATGATACATAGCATTATTTGCTAAATAATAATTTTCTGAACTCTTGGAATTCTAGTTGCTTTCATGAATATGTTGTTTTTTGAAAATTCAAAAAAAATAAATAATTGAATTTTACATCAGTAGTTTTACTCCACGCTTCCCCCCTACATCATATGTGCATAGTGGCACAAGTTTGGCATGGCCGAACCTTTGTGCTTGTGAGCTAGCCTTCTTGGCCCTTGCATAGTGGTTCATCACTCATGGAGGAGGCACCATGGCATTGGCCGAACCTATGAGGGTGCTTCTTGGGTTTCCCTAGGGGTACCACTAGGGTTTGAGAGTTAAACAATGGTGAGGAGGACCTTGGAGCCGACCTTGAAGTTGAAGACTAGAGGGCAGTTAGGTTAGGTCTTGTTGGGGCTTGTTTCCTAGGTTAAACATTGAACTCACCTTTGGCATGTGTTGGTTCAATGTGTTGATTAGGCTATGGCCACATCATCTTTACTCCTTTCCATATCTTCAAAAGCATGCCTGTAATGTTTTATCTTTCTATTATCACTATAGGATTGCATGCATATAATGCTAGACTAAAAATAAAACTAAGAGGATGAGACTACCAGACCTTCTAGGAGTAGGGTTAGACCCTCCATCACTTATACTGAATAACGTTGCATCAAAGAGTGTCTATAAGATACCATATGAGGTATGGAGTGGAGACCCCCTAACCTCTCGTTTATCAGGATCTGGGGATGTGAGGCTTATGTCAAACGTTAGGATTCTAGCAAGCTAAAACCTAGATCTGATAAATGTGTAATTGTGGGGTATCCTAAGGAAACTAAAGGATTCTATGTTCCCATCAAGAACAAAGTTTTTGTTGCCTTGGGTGCTGCCTTTCTAGAGAAAGATTTTCTCATGAGAGAAGTCAGTGGGAGGAAGTTTGACTTGGACGAGGTCTAAGTGCAACTACAAGACACCGAGATGGAACCTGAGCCACCTGCACCAGTTGCTAGGCAGCCTAAGGCTCAGACACAGGTCCCACGTAGGTCTGGGAGGATTCATCGTGCACCTGAAAGGTATGGGTCGCTGCTGACCCAACACGACGAGATCTTCATCATTGAGAATGAGCCCAGGACCTATGATGAGGTGGTCAGTGGACCGGACTCTAAGAGACGGCTTGAGGCTATGCGATCTGAGATGGATTCCATGTCAGCGAACCAAGTCTGAGATTTGGTTGAGTTGCCTAATGGGGTAAAACCCATAGGGTGCAAATGGGTCTTCAAAAGGAAGACAAACATGGATGATAACATAGTTACCTATAAAGGTAGATTAGTGGCTAAAGGATTCAAAGAGGTACATGGGGTGGACTATGATAAAACCTTCTCGCTATGATCAAATCCATTCGGATTCTGCTTGCTATAGTTACATATAATGACTATGAGATATGACAGATGGATGTTAAGACAGCGTTCCTTAGCGGGAGGCTGATAGAGGATGTGTATATGATACAACCTGATGGTTTCATCCATCCTGCAGATGCCAATAAAGTATGCAAGCTAAAGAAATCCATTTATGGATTAAAGTAAGCATCTCAAAGTTGGAATCTTCGGTTTGATGAAGCTGTGATAGATTATGGCTTTATCAAAATAGAAGATGACGCCTATGTGTACAGAAAATTCAGTGGGAGCTTGGTGATTTTTCTTGTCTTGTATGTCGATGACATACTTCTCATCGGAAACAACATCCCTAGTCTCCAGTCTATGAAGACATGGTTGGGGAAGTGTTTTGAGATGAAGGACTTAGGGGAGGTTGCCTATATCCTTGTCGTGAGGATCTACCAGGATAGATCCTAGAGGATCCTAGCCCTTAGTCAGAGTACCTACATTGATAAGATCCTGTAGAGGTTCAACTTGGAGCAATCGAAGAAGGGGTACCTTCCAGTGAGACATAGCATTACTCTCTCAAAGAGCTAGTGTCCCACCACACAGGCTGAGAGGGATGACATGAGTCGAGTGCCCTATGCTTAAGTAGTAGGATCGATCATGTATGCAATGTTGCGCACTAGACCAGATATGGCTTATGCTATGATCATGACCAGCCGATACCAATCCAATCTAGGTCTGCAGCACTGGGTGGCTATGAAGAACATCCTTAAGTATCTAAGAAGAACTAAGGATCTGTTCTTGGTGTACGGGGGACAGGAAGAGCTCAGTGTTCAGGGCTACACTAATGCGTCGTTCCATTCTGACCCTCACGACTTCAGATCGTAGGCCGGCTATGTGTTCAAGATGAATGGAGGCAATGTATGCTGGAAGCGCCTCAAACAATCCACCATAGCTGATTCTACAACCGAGGCTGAGTATGTGGCCGCTTTTGAGGCAGCCAAAGAAGCCGTTTGGATGAGGAAGTTCATTTCTGAACTTCAGGTGGTTTTAAGTGTAATGGATCCCATTGAGCTCTACTGTGACAACAATGAGGCAATTGCACAAGCCAAGGAACCAAGGTCTAATCAAATATCCAAACACATACTTAGAAGATTTCACAATATCAGAGAGATCATTGACCGAGGTAATGTCAAGATTAGTAGAGTTGATACAGAGAACAATCTGGCGGACCCACTGACCAAGGCTTCGGCGCAGTAGATGCTTGATGGTCACACTAGGGATATGGGGTTGAAGTTCCTCTACCTCTAGGTCTAAGTGCAAGTGGGAGATTGTTGGTCTATATTTTGTACTACTTGACTCTAATATTTACATCATTCTGGCATTGTCATTATTAATGTTTGTCTACATCTGCAATTATGTACTTACATGATAATGTCCCTGGAGACAAATTGGATCTGTGCACAAATGGTTGTCCTCAGTCGATGTACCTGAGTTGATATGGGATAGCTCTGGTACATGTGAGACTAGTATATCGGCTGGTTAGGCACGAAGTGCTAACGCAGACATATGGGTATATCAGTGGTGGATATACTGGATAGACCTACTGTGAGACTATGACTTGGTGTCATGAGTTATCTTCACAAGTGACAAAAGACGCATTGATCCCTTGACTTGAGGTCATTGGCTGTTCTATACGGTTAGGGACATGCTTTGATACAACCTAACACCTTGCCGTAGTTGGGAGGTAATAACGGTTGTCATTGAGCATGTCACGACCCATATGAAAAGGTCAATGGACAGACAGAGGATTTGCCCCTTCCCGACGGAAGCTTGATATCCATGGAGCTCCTCTATGGTTCTATGACTAAAACCGTATGGTCATACCCAGGTGAGAACCTGATTTAGTCATGACTATGTGATTGGGTGAATACAAGTGATGACACACTTGTCCAATTAGATATCAGTTTAGCAAAGGGACTATATGCAACTATACCTAGTTGCGATGATGGTGATGTCGATGTTGATATCCATTCCGATGACTTGGGTAGCAGCGATGCACTGCTAGGTGCCACTCACTGCTTGTGGTGACCTTAGGTCAGCACTGCCAACGCCAGAGCAACCTATAGGGTCGCACACATTGATACTCGAGTTCTCATATTGATCGAGAAGCCTTATGATCGAGTTATTGGATAGCTTGGATCTATTTATGAGATTTCGTCTGCGCCAATAAGCCTGATGAGATGGAAGAATGTTATTGGAGCCAAACTTCATTTTTGGCAGGTTCACCCGAAATTGACCATGGTTGGTCACATTTGGATTAGGGTTGCATTGGATTGGAACCAATGGCTTAATCAACCCATGTAATGATGTTTGGGCTAACTCATTACCCAGTGAGGCCCAATAACAAGTTATCGTGAAGGAACAATGGGCTTAAAGTGTATAATGGCGATAAAATCCGCCCCATTGGCGCCAAGGGCATAATGGGGTGAGATTAGCGCCTTTGCTTCATTAGGAAGCTTTAGGCGCCTCCCCCTTCTGCCTTGGATGGTAACCTTGCCTCTATAGCAAGGGATGGGGTGCATGAGGAATGTTGGACATGAATGGAAAGTGCTTGGTAATTAGGGGAGGTTTATGGAAAACTCTTGGAGAATTTCCTAAACCCTAAAACCCTAATTGGAACCCCACACATACCCTAGCCGCCACCTCCCTCATGAGTTGCGCCCACCTTATTCTTGCCGCCCCCTCTTGCATCTATATATCTAGATGCATGCGAGAGCCCTTGATAATGATAACATTGGTGTGAGCACTCGAAGGGGCGAAAACAAGAAGAGAGTGGCGCAAATCTTCCTTCCTCTAGCCGCAAGTCTTCCTTCCCTTCCTCCTCTTAGCACAACAAGTTGGAAGGCTTGGCGGCATCTTCTTCCTCACCTCCTTCCATTGGCGCATCTTCCTTTAAAGGTGGCGCAAGTATAGAAGAAAGGGAATAAAAGCTTGGATCTTCTTCCCGAGGCTAGCACCGGGCGTGGAAGAAGACAGCTCTAGGCATCCGTGTGTGTAAGATTGCAGAGGGCGCACGCTTGGGCGCCTACCTCGACATCGGCCTCATCTTGCTCCTAAGGTATTTTCTATCTCATTGTGTCGACCCCCTCACAAGACGATCTTCACTGGGTTTTTGGGATATTTTTCTACTGTGCATGTATTTTGTATTCTCTGTGAAAACTATAAAATATCCCTGGGGTTTTCCAACAATTACAAAGGACGGGCACTTGTGCACCTACATCATTGACTACTTCTAAGATTGCTTGATAAGGTATTACTCTTCACATCCTTTGATTTTCTCTCATAAGTGATCCTGGTGTTTCTGGGAATTTTGTTTCAGACCTCGCTTCTTGATGACACTAAAATATATAGTATATTTTGTATCATTTTAGATATCTTTTCATGCTAAATTGAGGATCTTTTACTAGTTTTTATGTTGAATACGTCAAATATTGCAAAGTCTACTTCTATTTTGGTTTTTCATGTTTTTCAGGTAAAAAGACACTATTTTGAGACATTTTCAAGCAAAAGCAAAGATATGAAAGAGTTACCATTGTCAAGAGAAGATCACCCGAAAAATTTCATGCAAAACGGAGCAACTCAGAAAAATACAGTAGTGCCGTATTCTATTTTACGGTACCGTATTTTCGTATGCTACCGTAAAATCAAAAACACTACCATAATTTGGAGAGAGCCCGAATAGAAGATTTTGCCAAAAATATGGCACTACCGTAAACCATTTTATGGGCCATATTTTTGAGCGTTTTCAGAACAGAGACCTTTGTTGATTTTACGGCAGTGCCGTAAACCATTCCACGGTACTGTATTTTCGAGACAAATTCGCGAGTTTTGCGGGTCCGATTCTTGCTTGGGCCATAACTTTTGATCCAGAGCTCCAAATTGAAATCCGAAAGTTGCTGCGGACTCGTCTTTAAGAGGAGAACACACAAGTGAAAGGAATAATTTTAATCCAGAATCAAGGGAGCAATCGCCAGAGAGGCGGTTAGGGTTTGGCCTCACGCCGAGAGGCGTAGAGGGCACCTCAGGCCGTGATTTTCACGCAAAAGCTTCGCTGGAGGAGAAGACAACATCCCAAAAGTTTTAGAGGAAAAGGAGTTCAATCGGAGGAGGAATCAACGAAAGAAGCTCTCGGGCACTGTTCAGAGCGAGTTTTCTTGCAAAATATGGCTGTAATTTGTATTACAGCCGTGGTGTATTTTTCTAAAACCTATTTTCTAGTTGATTTTCGATCTTCTGGAATTATGGATTATTGTATTTTCTTCTCCATGCAAGCTTAGACATATCTTTGGGACATGGGGAAGTAATTCCCTTTGATTTTCTTAATGACTAGATAATCTTTTGCTTTCATCATGATTATTCTATTTTGATAATTTTACCTATGTGATTATTTTTCTAAGTTTCTCCTTAGTTTACTTTTTGTCATCATGAATAGAGTTCTTGCATTAAGGACCGAAAGGTGACATGCTTGAGAACTGGAACCCTAAAATTGATTAATAGGAACTCACCGTAAGAAATTAGGTTAAGTTCTTATTTCTTTATTTTAGATGACTAATTGCCTTGATGATGATTATGAACTTAGGATTAATTTAGTGTGTCAAACGTGGAGATCTTGTACGAAAGTGAGGATCGGAACGTTGGAGAACCATAGGTATAACTTGTGTTGAGTCTCGGATGCACGAAAGTGATCCTCGAGGTTCCGCTCGAGACAATCAACATAGAATTCGGATGCACGAAAGTGATCTTGAGTTCTTTGATTGATGATTTACTTATCATCAGCTTGGGATAAATCTTGCGCGAAAGCGAGGATTTGTCTCTGCATGGTTGTCTGCACGAAAGTGAGATAATCCCCTTATGAAGTAAATTAAGTCTTTATCAAATTAGAATTTGATTGATGAACATCCTTATATATTTAGTCATGAAAATTAAAGTGAATAAAACCCTAGTCCCAATATTTCTCTCTGATTATCTAATTACATGTGTTTTCCATCATTGATTTGCATCATAATCGATTGTTTAGCTCGTAAAAACACAACTATTTGGTATCTAACAATAAGGTCTCTGTGGGATCGATACTTTTCTATATTACTTCGAGTATCCGTACACTTGCGGAGTATCCCAAGCTTTTGGCGCCGTTGCTGGGGATTAGTCCTAGGTACACGCCAAACAACTTGGGATACAACAAGTTTTTAGCGCCGTTGCCGGGGACCTTAGTTTTGTTAATATCAAAATAGTTGTTAGTATTGCTAGACTAGATTTTATTTGTTTTAGATTTAACTCTGTTTTTTTTTATTTTTGTAGGTTTTGGATCTTCACAAACTGTGACAGAGCTTTGATTTCTAAAATCTGTGATTTTTGATTGACTAGTGTTGGATTATCTCTCTATTTTTGATAGATTTGAAATTATGTCTTTTCATCACAATTCATGGGCATCTCAAAGAAGTAAGGTATACAAGCCACAAGGTAACCATGAAGATTATTCACAATACACTCTTGCGGACATATTGAAATTACACTCTATTCCTTCTATTAGATGCAATATTTGTAAATCCAATGATCATTATACTTATGAATGTCAATTTAGATATCATGCAAATCTCAATTTACCATGTTATCAAGATGATCATTACTATTCTAGTTGGGAAAATCAAAACTCTTTTTATGATGATTGCTCTGATCATGTTTCTGTGCCATGCTTTGAGGATACTGAAAAATCTAGGTTAGAATCCATGTTTGAAAAAAATCATATCAAATCAAAAAAAATTTATGACAAATCAGAGCCAAATCATCACCAATCAAAGTAAGCAAACTGAGGATCTTAAAGGTTTAGTTAATCAAATTTCTTTTCAAGAAAAATCTTTGACTGCTAATACTAAATTGCTAGAAACCCAGATTGCACAACAAGCTTGTTTATTTGATTTTGATACTAAAAAATTGATTTAGAAAATTCCCCCTATGATCATGATTCTTTTGAGATTGAGCCTTATGTATATATTAATGAATCTCCTTTAGATTTTGATTGTTGTGAAATTGATTCATTTGATAATTTATTTGAGGAAAAGGTTGAGAAAATCAAAATTGATAAACCTTCTTTTGATGATAATTCTGATTTTGATGAAAACTTATTTATTGTTAAATCTGATGAGCATGATGAAGGTTTGAAAATTATAGACATTGATGAACCTCACTGTGATTTTAGTGATATTTTTAAAATCAATGATAAATCTCTTGTGGTTAACTCTGATTCTATTAATTATTTTTCATATGATTCTGATTTTGACTCTTCTAATGATAAATTAATTGTGGGGAAGCATGAGGAAATTGATTTTGAAGAGTCTCATCTTGACCTTAATGATGATTTTGAAATTGCTAAATTGTTTGATGAAATGCATGAAGAACCTGTAGATGATTTGAAAATTACAAAAATTGATGAATCTCACTCTGATGTTCTACCCATATGTACTATTGAATCTTGTGACTTATTTGAAAAATTATGTTTTATTGAGGATTCTAATGAGAGACATAAAGACTATTATTATGATGATCCAATGCTTGATTATTTTGATCAAAGTCCTATTTCTATTGCAATTGAAAATATAAATTTGAAGAAATGACTCATGATTTTACTTACTGATAAATTTAGGAAGATTATTGAATAACCTTTGAGTAGAGTTGAAAATTTTAATTTCTGTATGTTTAGGAAAGCCACTTTGATTTTGATGAAATTCTGGATATTTGGATTAGTGGCTAAACTTTTAGGGCAAAGAAAATGCAGAAAATTACATGCTATTTACTTTGGTACTGATCCACCTGCTTCACCATGAAGTTTGATTTTTGGTCAAGCTAATGACCTAAAATTTAGCGCTTCTTGGGAGGCAACCCATGCATTATCACTTAGCTTATTTTCTTTTATACTATTTTATTTGTAGAACTAATTTTTCTTTTATTTTTGCAGGTAAAAACAAATTTTTGCAAAATACGGCACTACCGTATTTATATTACAGCCGTATTTTAGGCTATTTACGATCATAAACTTTTTTGGTTTTTACGGCCCTACCATATTTATTTCTACAGTACCGTATTTTTGCCGAAAAATTTTCCTGAGGGTTCAGCCTATTTTACGGTACTATCGTAATGTTTTTTATGGTAATGTATTTTTGTGTGATTTTTGAGCCGTATTTTTGTGTGATTTTTGAAAAATACGGCAGTGCCGTAAACATTTTTACGGTACCGTATTTCTTGCATATTTTCGACCCGAGAACTATTTGGGAAATACGGCACTACCGCAATTTATTTTACGGCCGTAATTTTTGAAAAAAAAATTATTTTCTATTTTTTAGAATTTTATTAGGTATTTTGCTTACAACTCGTTATTCTTTTGCCTCCAGATCCTGAAACCTTCAAGGGCAACTGTCTTCCACATCCTGCGGAGCACTACTAGCGGCCTCTTACTCCTTTTGCTGCCTCTATTTCCATTGATTATATTTATTTTTGCTGCATGATCTTTATTATTGACCCTGATATCTTTTCATCTATGCAGCATCATCTCTTACCGCTCTCCAACCAACGATCTCACCTCCAAGACTGTCGACTCTAGCAGGCTACTAGAGATTACTTATTCTACTATCTGCACCATCATCTGTTGCATCTACTGCTCCACCAGCACACTTTTGGGACCACTGATGATATTTATTATTATTATTATTTTTTAAGACTGTTTTTGATCTGTGCCTTATGTACCTTAAATTTTGCAAAAAATTTTCAAAAGGCACATCTTTGGACCTAGCAGCATCTACCCCGACACTATTTTCGGTTTGAGCCTTATGTATTTTTAGTCAGAGCTTGCTATATAGTTTTGTGAGTATTATTTGCACTTTCCTGTGATTATTTGATTTGATATGATTATCTACACTTTTCTTCTCTTAGATCTATCACTTTACATCCTTTGCATTGTTTGAGCCTTATGTGATTATACGGATATATCACTTTACATCTCATGATTGTTGAGTTTGATGCTTCTACACCTCTATAACCACCGACACTGCTATTCTGTTTCACATGTTTTTCTGATGAGGTTGTATTGTGATATTTCGATATTTTGATGAGCTATCTTTGATATGGTTGTAGTATACATGATGATATATTTAGTGTTTATGATGATATTTTGTGATGATGATGAGAATATTCTTGTTTTATATTGTTGATGACTTGATTGATTGATGATGAATGGATTCAAATTCATGATTAGAGAAAAACCCTATCATGTTAGATTTATTTCTTCAATGCATATCTATATTTGAAATTTGACATTGGTTGATGCATGAAATTTTGGGTAGATGTATTATTTGAGGAATAAGATCTAAGGTGAACCTATTCTTTTGAATAAAATGAGTATATGAGTATGATTTGAGAATTGAGATCAATTGATCAACCTAGTAGATATTTAGTCTATTTTGCTATTTGTTGGGAAATAAGAATCCAAGATCCATAAAAATAGTGAGAGACTCCCCTACTTGGCACTATGTAAAATTGATAGTGGTACCTAATATATGGGTTGAAGTCTATGCATGAAAAATAATGAGAGATAAAAAGAATAAGACTCCTCTACTTGGCACTATGTAAAATTGATAGTGGTACCGAAGAGTTGAAGTCAAAAATAAAAAGTGTGTATCTAAGTGGGTACATGCCATCTTTACAAAAACAAACAAACAAACAAAAAAAGGAAAAAATTATGTGTGGACAAAGATCTTGGAAACATAATTCCTGTAAATAAAAGCATGATAGAGTTGAACTGAAAATTGGGTAAAATCATGAGATTGAAAATTCTATTTATTATACAAGTTGCAAAGTTTTATTTGATTGAATTGTGGATCTAGAGGGTTGAGTTCTAAGGATGGTATGTTTACTTGAAGTTTTGTGAAACAATCGATGGAATTTTTTATTGATGATTGTATTTTAAAAATTTATTGAGCATGAAAAGGTTTATCTTTTAATCAATGTTTAATTTTTGCTTGAGGACAAGCAAAGTTTGAGCCTTATGTATTTTGATTACACCAAAATATATAGTATATTTTGTATCATTTTAGATATCTTTTCATGCTAAATTGAGGATCTTTTACTAATTTTTATGTTGAATAAATCAAATATTGCAAGGTCTACTTCTATTTTAATTTTTCATGTTTCTCAAGTAAAAAGGCACTATTTTGAGGCATTTTCAAGCAAAATCAAAGATATGAAAGAGTTACCAACGTCAAGAGAAGATCACCCAAAAAATTCCACGCAAAACGGAGCAACTCAGAAAAATACGGTAGTGCCGTATTCTATTTTACGGTACTGTATTTTCATACGCTCCTGTAAAATCAAGAACACTGCCGTAATTTGGAGAGAGCCCGAACAGAATATTTTACCAAAAATACGGCATTGCCGTAAACCATTTTATGGGCCGTACTTTTGAGCGTTTTCAGAACAGAAACCTTTCCTGATTTTACGGCACTGCCGTAAGGAATTACACAGGCTGTATTTTTCAGACGTTTTCGACCAGAGAGTTCAACCGATTTTACGGCAGTGCCGTAAACCATTCCACGGTACCATATTTTCAAGACAACATCAGAACAGAACACGCGAGCGAAAATACGGCACTGCCATAAAATATAACACGTCCGTATTTTCAAGTCAAATTCGCGAGTTTTGCAGGTCCGATTCTTGCGCGGGCCATAACTTTTGATCCAGGGCTACAAATTGAAATCTGAAAGTTGCTGTGGACTTGTCTTTAAGAGGAGAACACACACGAAGTGAAAGGAAAAATTTTTATCCAGAATCAAGGGAGCAATCTCTAGAGAGGCGATTAGGGTTTGGCCTCGCGCCGAGAGGCATAGAGGGCACCTCATGCCGTGATTTTCACGCAGAAGCTTCGCCTGTAGGAGAAGACAATATCCCAGAAGTTTCAGACGAAAAGGAGTTCAATCGGAGGAGGAATCAACGAAAGAAGCTCTCGGGCACTGTTCATAGCGAGTTTCCTTGCAAAATATGGCTGTAATTTGTATTACAGCCGTGGTGTATTTTTCTAAAACCTCTTTTCTAGTTGATTTTTGATCTTCTGGAATTATGGATTATTGTATTTTATTCTCCATGCAAGCTTAGACATTTCTTTGGGACATGGGGGAGTAATTCCCTTTGATTTTCTTAATGACTAGATAATTTTTTGCTTTCATCATGATTATTCTACTTTGATAATTTTACCTATGTGATTATTGTTCTAAGTTTCTCCTTAGTTTACTTTTTTTCATCATGAATAGAGTTCTTGCATTAAGGACCGAAAGGTAACATGCTTGAGAACTGGAACCCTAAAATTGATTAATAGCAACTCATAGTAAGAAATTAGGTTAAGTTCTTATTTCTTTGTTTTAGATGACTAATTGCCTTAATGATGATTATGAACCTAGGATTAATTTAGTGTGTCAAACGTGAAGATCTTGCACGAAAGTGAGGATCGGAATGTTGGAGAACCATAGGTATAACTTGTATTGAGTCTCGGATGCACGAAAGTGATACTCGAGATTCCGCTCGAGACAATCAATCTTGAATTCGGATATTCGAAAGTGATCTTGAGTTCTTTGATTGATGATTTACTTATCATCAGCTTGGGATAAATCTTGCGCGAAAGCGAGGATTTGTCTCTGCATGGTTGTCTGCACGAAAGTGAGATAATCCCCTTATGAAGTAAATTAAGTCTTTATCAAATTAGAATTTGATTGATGAACATCCTTATATATCTAGTCATGAAAATTAAAGTGAATAAAACCCTAGTCTCAATATTTCTCTCTGATTATCTAATTACGTGTGTTTTCCATCATTAATTTGCATCATAATCGATTGCTGCGCTAGTAAAAACACAACTATTTGGTATTTAACAATAAGGTCTCTGTGGGATCGATACTTTTCTTTATTACTTCGAGTATCCGTACACTTGCGGAGTATCCCAAGTTTTTGGTGCCGTTGCCAGGGATTAGTCCTAGGTACACGCCAAACAACTTGGGATACAACACTTCTGCTGTGTTTAAAGTTTTTATAAGGTCCGAGGATTCCCAACACCATTTGCTAGAACAATCCATACACCGATGTATCTCGTAACCTGGCTCTGATACCACTGTTGAGAATCCCCGGGTTATTTTAAAAATCACAAACAGCGAAGCAAGCCTGAAATAGGATTCCTAATTCAACAAGGACCATCTCACAAAGCACACAGAATGTGAAAGGGGTAATACCCTACTAGCAATTTGAAGTCGATGATGATTATCGGTTGTGCACAATAGCCCGTCCTCTGTAATCGTGCAGACATGAACTGCCTCGAGACTGTTGGGAAACCTCGGGGATATTTTATAATTTTCATAGAGAATATAATACATGCACAGCGGAATAATATCCCCGAAATAGGCTGGTCCCAAAAACCCAGTGAAGATCCTCTTGCGAGGGGGTCGATACGATGAGATAGAAAATACCTTAGGAGCACTTGTCCTTTATCAAGGATAAAAAATACCCTATCTTCTTCTCATTCTAAAGTCGCACTATGTCCTTTATCATCTGAGGTGGTCCTCCACAAGAGTAGCACTTGTTATTCCTTACTCTTTCCATCTTTATCTTCAATGTCTTAGTTAAGTCTTTCGGCTTAACACATTGAATGTCTACTTTAGGAGGGTTGAGCACAACCAATTCATCAAAGAGCTACCTTAGATTATAAATAATCTTAGAGGGACTCTTAGATTCATATTGCCCTCTTAATTCGGGCGACATGTTGGTTAGCATGAAATTAGCAACCTCCAAAGTGTCAGACTCATGCTTATCATAAGCATCCTTCTCAGCTACTGAGGCTGAGCATGGAAGTGACTTAGGAATAGGCTGCTCAAGGACATAGAGCTTCCTCTCGAGCTTGATCACATTTCTCAAGTTTATATACCAATCCAATAAGTTGGATCCAACCAACTTATCCCTTTCTAGGGTAGATCGCAGAGACCATCTACCATTGTTCGCAGCCATTGTTCTACAATAACCAAAAAATAGTAGATTAGTACTACTTCAAATCATTTAAACTGGACTTATTTTAAATGATTATGGCTCCTACTATTTTAATCGAATTGATAACCCACAAAGTCAATCGGGAAATTCGGGATTTCCTAATGAGATGGGATCCTTATTCCACACAGGACTTCGCATCCCACGAGGGTGGGATGACATGCACAAAGTGACCCATGCTTCTTAAGGTGGGCACGCCGGCCGATTGTGCTTAGCAACTCCCCTTATTGAGATAATTTAGGCATTTCATGTCCAGCAAGGGCTGGATACGGCATGAAACCCTAACCTCTTAACAATGCCTCTAGAGTTTCAACATGTGCCCAGCACATATGAAAATCTAGTCAACTCCATTCCTAACTGTTATGCCTAGGGCCAACGAGTTTCCTTGCGAAGGCACATCCAGGGTAAAACTAGACTGGGGAAACTATTGCCACCACACACCTTCTAAAGATAAATGGGTGTGTCCCACGAGGGTGGGAAACTGTTCACAACACCACTGATCGATAGCTTGGTGAAGGCTACGCGTTAGAAGGCTACTAGACTTGATATTTTGATCGAGGGTTTTTGAGGTCTCATCCTCTTAGTTTTATCTTATGTCTAACATTACAGGTATGCAATCCTATAGTGATAACATAATGATAAAACATCACAGGCATGCTTTAGCTTTTGTAAAGAAAGCAATAAAAAGGATGATGTGATCATAGCTCATTCAAGATATTGAACTAACCCATGCCAAGAAGGGGTTCAACTCTTGACCTAGGACTCAAGCCCCTAAAACTAGACCTAGCCTAACCGACCTCTAGCTTGATCTTCAAGGTTGGCTCTAAGGTCCTTTTCACCATGGTTTAGCTCTCAAACCATAGAGGTACCCGGCCAAAGCATCTTGCGCTCCCATGCAAAGATTTTGAGGTGCCACCAAGCCAAGCAAGGATGCTTGTTGCACCACCATGCAAGGCGTGCAAGCAAGCATGCATGTGCCAAGGTTCCAAGTAGATGTGCCACCCTAATCTTCTTCTTAGTTAAAAGCAAAAAGAAAAGTGGCACGCAGGCCTCACAAGGATACATCACAGGCATGCTAAGGGGCTTGACTCATGACCACAACATTAGGCACAAACAAGGCATTTACACATGCAATTATACATGCTCATTAAAAACCTAAAATCTGAAATTTTAGTTTCTCATAAAACAAGCTTTTTTTCCTCATCCTCTTATTACAAATCTTTTCGTTATTTGTGATTAAATTCCATGACGATTTCATAGATCCTATCGGCTGGCAATTTTGTCAGATCAAGAGACCCAGCCAGTCCGAAGACACAATGCCCGTCCTACTTGACAAAACTACATGCGCCTTTGATCTTAAATCAATCAAGGAAAGTAACCTAAAATTCCAGAAAAAATTGACAAAATGGATAGGAACAAGAAACTATAATTTTTCCTACTTAGAAAAATCGTGCGCCATGTGAATATGCAATTTGCGAAAATTGAAACAGGGCATGTGAGCATGGAAAAGCATGAAAGTACATCGTTCGAGGCTCGCAAGTCGCTCTGATACCACTGTTGGGAAACCCCGAGGATATTTTACAATTTTCATAGAGAATACAATACATGCACAGCAGAATAATATCCCCGAAACAAGCCGGTCCCAAAAACCTAGTGAAGATCGTCTTGCGAGGGGGTCGACACGATGAGATAGAAAATACCTTAGGAGCAAGATGAGGTCGATGTCAAAATAGGTGCCCAAGTGTTCGCCCTCTGCAGTCTCACACACACAGATGCCTCGAGCTCTCTTCTTCCACACCCGGTGCTAGCCTCGGGAAAAAAATCCAAGCCTTTATTCACCCTCTTCTATCCTTGCGCCACCTTCTTGGAAGATGTGCCAATGGAAGAAGAGAAGGAGGAGATGCCGCAACATTTCCAACTCCTTGCGCCAAGAAGGGATGGAGAAGAAAGCTTGCGGCTAGAAGAAGGAAGAAGGATGTGCCACTCTTGAAGCTCTCACCCTTGCCCCTTGCTCACGCCAATGTTATTATCTCAAATAGCTCACGCATGCATCTTGTTATAAAGATGCAAGAGGCGGCAAAAGCAAGAGGTGAGGGTGGCTAGGGTTAGGGTTTGGAGCAATTAGGGTTTAGGTTTTAGAAACTCTCCAAGAGATTTCCATAAACCACTTGCAATCGCCCAAGACTTACCAAAGAAGTTTATCATGCCTTAGATGCATCAAGCCTTGCCATAGATGCAAGGTTTCCATCCAAGCATAAAGGGGGAGGCGCTAATTCCTTCCAAAGGGGGCAACATGCGCCCACTCCTCCCCATTATTCCCTTAGGCACCAATGGGAGGAGACTTCTCCTCATTATACCATTTTAGTCAATTCTGTCTTCATGATAACTAGTTATTGGGCCTCATTGGGTAATGAGCTAGCCCAAACTTCATTGCATGGGTTGATTAAGCAATTGGATCCAATCCAATTTAACCTTAATCTAAATGTGACCAATCTTGGTCAATTTCGGGTCTACGTGACAAAAATGAAGTTTGGCTCCAATAACTCTCTTCCTTCTTATCAGACCCATTGGCACTGAGGAAATGTCCCAAATAGACTCGAGTTATCCAATAACTCGATCATAAGGCTTCCCGATCAATACGAGAACTCGAGTATCAAGGTGTGTGACCCTGTAGGTTCCTCTGACGTTGGCAGTGCTACCCTAAGGTCACCACAAGCAGTGAGTGGCACCTAGCAATGCATCGCTGCTACCCAAGTCATCGGAATGGATATCGACAACAACATCCTCATCATCGCAACTAGGTACAGATGCACTATAGTCCCTTTGCCTAACTAATATCCGATTGGACAAGCGTGTCATCACTTGTTTTCACCCAATCATATGGTCATGACTAAATCAGGTTGTCTCCTGGGTATGGCCATACGCTTAAAGTCATAGAACCATAGAGGAGCTCCATGGATATCAAGTTTCCCTTAGGAAGAGGCAAATCCTCTGTCTGTCCATTGACCTTCTCATATGGGTCATGACATACTCAATGACAACCGTTATTACCTCCCAACTACGGTGAGGTGTTGGGTTGTATCTAAGCATGTCCCTAACCATACAGAACGGTCAATGACCTCAAGTCAAGGGATCAATGCATCTCTTATCACTTGTGAGGATAACTCATGACACCAAGTCATAGCCTCACAGCGGGTCGGTCTAGTCTATCCACCACTGACATACCTATATGTTTGCATTAGCACCTCGTGCCTAACCAGCCCATATACTAGTCTCACAAGTACTAGAGCTGTCTCATATCTACTCAGGAACATTGACTGGGGACAACCATTTGAGCAGAGATCTGATCTATCTCTAGGGACATTATCATGTAAATACATAATCGCAGATGTAGACAATCATTAATAATGACAATGCCATATATATATATATATATATATATATATATGTTGGTGTATATGCCCTAGGACCTAATTTTGGTCCATTACTGTAGTACTTGACGTTGATATTTTATATCATTCTGGTATTGTCATTATCTATATTTGCTTACATCTGCGATGTTAGGTCCCCTTCAAGGGGAAGCGCAACCCTAGATAGGCGCATATGAAGTTTTTCATGCAGCGGAAAGGGGGTTTCTAGGATCTTTGCAGTTATATGATCAACTATAAACGATTGTAAACAAGAATCAAGGAATTAATTCTTACCAAAGCCATTGCTTGGATGGCGTCTAGGAAGAAGAGACTCAAGCGCTTCTCCTCCAAATGGTGCGCACACAAAAGATGTCGCCTACTCCCTTAGTGCTCCTTGTGCTAGCAAGGTTCTAAGGAGTTCTTGTCGTGTGAAGAGGATGAGAAGAGAGTTTCTTGCTTGCTTGTCGAGACCTCCCTCTTTCGTCAAGAGTTCTTTTCCCAAGAGAAGAGGCGACATGAGGTGATCCGAACGAGAGAGAGCGTTACACTCCAACGTGTAGTGCGTTACTCTAATTTTGGAAAACCAAAAATAGTAACCGCCCAACGCTTATGCGTTCATGGGTTTACCCCAACGCATTTCTCTCATCCCCTTTGAACCATGCGCTCATTCAATGAGTTGGTTCAATGTCGGTTTGGTTCAAAGACCAATCAAGCCAAGCGATTTGATCTAGACCATTGTAAACCCTAAGGTTTCAGATCTAACTGTTCATCTCTTGATGCTCCTGATCTCACCGATCTAGCATCAACTCTCTCGATCAAAGCTTACCGATCTCAAGCCCTAATCAATCAAACATGATCAGACCAGATCTCACTTATAATCAGAGATTACAATCCCTTTAAACTGAACCCAAATAATTCAGTCCACACGATCTGACTTAAGTAAGCCATATCATCAAATTGTGCGACCCTAAGGGTTTCCTTTAAACGTCGGTAACGATAACTTACGTCATCACGATCAGTGAGGGGTATCTAGCAACACATCACTGTCTCCCGATATAAAGGAAAGAGTCTTCCAAGACTACACCCAAACAACAGCACAAGTGTGAATCAACTCACTAGGCATACATGATTCCTTTGCCACTGGATGTTCTTATTGGACAAGCGTGTCAAGCCTGTAGCTCCAATATGATGAGCATGATTAAATCAGATGAACATAGTCACCTGGGTATGGCCATACACTTTCTCAATCATCTCATCCAGGGGGGCCCCTTTTGAACATCACACTCCAATTAAGGAGACGGCAATCCTTTTTCTATCACTAGTGCCCTAACCTGACTCAAGCTCACCATCCAAGATAGTCTATAACCATTATGTTTCAAATGATATTGAACTACCTCAAAACAATGACAATCATCATTTAGAAACACAAGTGATCTCAAGTCAGAGGAAATGTGCCACTTGTTGCAATCAAGGATTATTCACATTGTGACAAGCAATTGAATATCCTAGTAGGGTCTGTCCAGTACATCCAATGTACCCATGAGTCTACATCTTATTCCATGCTCGAAGCATCCTATAAGATTAGAACACATATTAGTCTCAATCATATCAAGGCTGTCTCATGTTCACCAAGATATATCAACTAAGGACTTTACTGCATGTCAGCCCAGCTGAACAGCATTGAGACATTATTCAGAAGTATATGTATTGCAGCAGATAATATAACAAACTGAATAACAACCATTGCCTTTATAAACATAAGAGTTTATACATGATACTGTTACAATCCCAAGGCCTCAAACATTAGCCTTAAGGGCATACCCCAACAATCTCCCACTTGCACTTAATCTAATGGTTGAGAAATCTCAAACCCATATTATTACAGTGCTTCTCATGCTTCTGCTGCGCCAGAGGCTTAGTAAGCGGGTCTGCCAGATTGTCATCTGTATGAACCTTGCAGACTTTGATCTCGCCACGATCTATGATCTCCCTGATCAAGTGAAACCGTCTCTGTATGTGCTTGGACTTCTGGTGCGACCGTGGTTCCTTTGCCTGTGCGATTGCTCCAGTGTTATCACAGAAGATAACCAAAGGATCTGCACTCGAAGGAACAACACCAAGTTCTCTCACGAACTTACGAATCCACACTGCCTCCTTGGATGCTTCTGAGGCTGCAACATACTCGGCTTCAGTTGTGGAATCAGCAACGATTGACTGTTTGAAACTCTTCCACACCACCGCTCCTCCATTCAAGCTAAAAATATAGCCTGATTGCGATCCGAAATCATCCTGGTCAGACTGGAATGAAGCGTCAGTATATCCTTCAATACTGAGTTCTTCCTGACCACCATATATCAAGAACATATCTTTGGTCCTCCGCAGATATTTTAAAATGTTCTTGACCGCAATCCAGTGCGCCAAACCTGGATTACTTTGGAATCGACTGGTCACGCTTAACCCGTAAGCGACGTCTGGGCGAGTACACAACATCGCATACATAATGGATCCAATAGCCGAAGCATAAGGCGTATTGTCCATTTCATCTTTCTCAGTCTGTGTTTGTGGACACTGACTCTTCGAAAGATTCAGACCATGTCTGACTGGAAGATATCCTCTTTTAGAATTCTCTAAATGAAATCTCTCCAGGACTTTATCGATGTAAGTACTCTGGCACAGCCCGAGAAGCCTCTTAGATCTATCCCTGTAGATCTTCACACCTAATACATAGGCTACTTCTCCAAGATCTTTCATCTGGAAACATTTCCTTAGCCATGCCTTAACCGCATGCATTTCAGGAATGTCGTTTCCAATGATCAAGATATCATCGACGTAGAGGACTAGGAAAGTAATCACGCTCCCACTAAACCTCTTATATACACACGGGTCATCCTCGTTCTTGATGAAACCAAATTCAGTGACTGATTCATCAAAACGAATATTCCAGCTTCTTGATGCTTGTTTGAGTCCATAAATAGACTTCTTTAACTTGCATATTTTATGACGATCTGATGGATTAGTGAAACCTTCTGGTTGTGTCATATACACATCCTCATCCAGATTTCCATTAAGGAAAGCCGTTTTCACATCCATCTGCCAGATCTCATAATCGTAATATGCTGCTATCGCGAAAAGAATCCGAATAGACTTAAACATGGCTACAGGTGAGAAAGTTTCATCATAATCTATCCCGTAGATTTGTTTGAAACCTTTCGCAACTAGCCTGCCTTTATAGGTAACCACGTTACCATCCATGTCAATCTTCTTCTTGAAGATCCATTTACAGCCTATAGGGATAACTCCCGGAGGCGGATCAACCAAATCCCAGACTTGGTTATCTGACATGGAGTCCATCTCGGCGCGCATAGCTTCAAGCCATCTCGCTGAATCCGGTCCACTGACCGCATCCGCATAAGTGAGGGGTTCATCATTGTCAATGATGTAGACTCCGTCATAGCGCTCAGGCTGTCGACGGATCCTTCCCGATCTTCGCGGTTCCCGTGATATCTGAGCCTCAGGTTGTTCAGTAACCTGTTCTACCGGCTCAGGCTCATCCAACTGTGCTTGACCACTTTGTCCTTCCTCTGGATTCTCATCCAGTTTTATTTCTCTCCCACTGACCTCTTGCAGAAGAAACTCCTTCTCAAGAAATATGGCCGTCCGAGCAACAAACACCTTGTTCTCTTTGGGATCGTAGAAATAATAACCCTTAGTTTCCTTAGGGTAACCGACAAAGATACATTTCTAAGATCTGCTCTCTAGTTTCCCAGAGGCGAGCTTTTTGACATAAGCCTCGCAGCCCCAGATCCTGATAAATGTTAAGCTCGGCTGTTTCCCATACCATAACTCATATGGCGTCTTTGAAACTGCCTTGGATGGCACTCGGTTTAGTACCTTTGCAGCTGTCTCCAGTGCAAATCCCCAAAAGGAGTAAGGTAGAGCAGCCTGACTCATCATAGAACGAACCATATCAAGTAACGTTCTATTTCTCCTCTCGGACACACCATTCCATTGCGGTGTTCCTGGCGGAGTGAGCTGTGAGATAATCCCACACTCCTTTAGATAGTCAGTAAACTCTCGACTTAGGTATTCTCCACCTCGATCAGAACGAAATGCCTTGATATTTCGGCCAAGCTGATTCTGTACTTCATTCTTGAATTCTTTGAACTTGTCAAAAGATTCACTTTTATGTCTCATAAGATAGACATAACCATATCTACTGAAATCATCAGTAAAGGTAATGAAGTACTGATAGCCACCTCTGGCATGTTTACTAAATGGCCCACACACATCACTGTGTATAAGGTCAAGTAAACTTGAAGCCCTTTGACCTTTGTGGGGAAAAGGTGACTTCGTCATTTTACCCATTAAACAAGCTTTGCATGTATCAATCTCCTCACAGGAGAATGATCCCAGTAGTCCATAATCATGCAACCGCTTAATGCGTTTCTTGTTAATATGGCCTAAACGACTATGCCATAGCAAGGTGCTGTCATCAGCATATTTGGCTTTCTTATTATCAATATTGTGTATAGAACATTCCATGTCCAACATGAATAACCCATTGTTAATTGAACCAGTAGCATAAACAATATTATCTAAAGTAAGAATACACTTTGAAATATTGCATTCAAAGGAAAACCCTTTCCTGACAAGAGCAGGAATAGAGATAATATTTTTAGTAATACTTGGAACAAAGTAACAACTGTTTAATTCTAACACAAGTCCAGATGGTAAAGAGATGAAATAGTCTCCTACAGCAACAGCAGCAACCCGTGCCCCGTTTCCAACTCGTAGGTCCACCTCATGCTGTCCCACCTGTCTTCTTCTCTTGAGTTCCTATACATTTGAACAAATGTGAAACTCCACATGCAGTGTCCAACACCCATGAAATAGAAGAAGATGAAACCATGACTTCCGTCACGTAAATACCTGAGCCAGAAGCGATGCTTCCCCTCTTGTCTCCTTGGAGCGCTTTACAGTCCTTTTTCTAGTGACCTAGCTGGCCACAGTGGAAACATCTGTATTCCTTTGACCACTTAACTTTTTGCTTCAGAGCCTTGCTGTAATTCTTGACAGGGGCCTTGCCCTTCTTCCCCTTCTTCTTGTTCCTTGAAGGAACCATTAAGACAGAGGTCGAAGGCTTTCCCTTCAGAGTCTCCTCAGTAGTCAAGAGCATATTCAGCAGCTCTGCCGGAGTACAGTCGATTTTGTTCATATTAAAGTTAATGATGAACGCATCGAAAGAGGGCGGGAGATACTGCAGAATAATGTCTACAGCAAGCTCCTGATTGATGGTATGCCCCAGTTTCTCTAGAGCCTCCTTGTGCCCAATCATCTTGAGCACGTGAGCTCCCACTGGGCTCCCTTCAGCCAGTTTGCTCTGAAAGAAAAGCTTGGTCAGATTATAGCGTTCAGTCCTCGCCTGTGCAGCATACAGCATCTTGAGGTTCGCTATAATTTGTATAGCAGACATATCCTCATGCTGACGCTGCAGCGGTGGCGTCATAGACGCTAGCATCAGGCAAGCGACATCAATGCTATCATTGACATGCTTTTCATAAGCTTCACGAACCGCCCTTGCGGCGTTCGCAGCGGGTTGAGGCGGCACAGCCGTCTCGAGGACATACAGTTTCCTCTCTGCCTTAAGAACGATCTTAAGGTGTCCGAACCAGTCTGAGAAGTTTGGCCCAGCAAACTTCTCCCTTTCCAGTAGGGATCGCACATTGAAGCTCATGGTGTTCGTTGCTGCAGGTATCTACAACAATGCAAGAACAGCAAGGTCAGTATCAATGTTCAGAATCAATCTAGGACTTAAGAAAGATTCTTTTCTCACTATTTTATCTGGCTGAAAAATCCATGAAAACAGTCCGAAAGAGTAGAACTCTTTTAGTGAGATGGGATCCAGATTTCATACTTGGTCTCCGCGTCCCGCTCAGGCGAGATAAGATGCACAGAGAGTACAAGCACTAGTCTCTGGTAGGCTGTCCCAGCCAATCGCCAACCCGTGCGATTCCCCTTCATCTGGGCAATCCAGCAGACTGTGCCAACTGAGTTGGTACAACACAATCTCTGACCCCACAGATGGCTGCCTCCATGCGCTACCATATGCGCCACATATGTAGCCTACATGGTCAAGCTGACCCGACCTACTCCCTGGACCACCACGTGCTATGCTGAGCAACGAGAAGCGATAAATCCCTTCTCTGTAACACGCAGGTGTAATCCAGCACCGTCTGAAGATAGATGGACGTGCCCACTGAGTGGGTACAACACGGCTCCAACGATAATCAGAACAGTGAGGTTTCGCGTCAGAAGGCTTACGAGCTTGATATTTTAGCGTTGGATTTTAACGGTCTTTTATCTTCTTCACTATCATGCAATTCCTATGGTGATAGCAGAAGATGAACTCATGCAATTCTAATTATAAAAGCAATAAATAGAAAGCATGCTGATCTTATGTGGTAAAAGCCCATTAAGCCTAAGTTAGACCTTAAATTAAACTTAAGTCTTCACTTGCTTTTGTTCATGGGTCTTTTGCTGCTCATTTGGCCCAAACCAGGGCCCAAGCACCATCTGCAGCTCAGGTGCGCCTACCAGGGAAAATGCGCCTGGTCCCAGAGTCGAACCCTGGACCTCCCACCTGGTCAAGCCTCTGCTGCAAGCGCCTCTGCCAAGTGTGCTCTGTGCTCTTGTCTGATAAATTTACAAATTAATCTATCTAGACAAGATTGACTCGCAGGTCAATTTCACTTTATAATTTAAATGAAAAGTGATGCGCAGATCACAATAAAAATATTTATTTACATTTAAATTCCAGGCACGCAGGCCCCAGCACAGCACACATTAAACATGGGCAGCCCACACAAGATTAAATAAACAAACATATGCTTACAAACATCATGCGATCCAACATAAGAAAATAAAATTTCGAAAACCCCATTGGCATCAATTTTAATTTTTCCTTATGTGCCCTACTACCTTACAACGGTCCATTAATAGGGATCCACTCATCAGACTAGTCAGATCCACTACCCTTGCATGCACCAAGTCCTAACTGACTTGAGTTGACCTAACGGTCAACCATGCATGCGCCAAGGGCTGAACGGCCTCATGAGGTCTGGCAAGCGGGTGTGACCCCGGGCCTAACTCATGTGCGTTCATAGGTTGTCTCAACCAGACCTCGCTACACGCCCTTGATGCAGTCGACCTATAGCCACCTTATGCATGCGCATAGGTGCCATCTGGTCGACCCATCTACGCTGTCAGATGGTCTGATCAGACTTGTTGGATCATAACTAGAGATGACTTCAACCCTACTAACCCGTCTAAGGGTTTAATGTAGGTGCGGCTTAGATCTAATGATAGTCGCGCATGTCATTAGGGTTTTTAGAAAAACAACTACAACAACATGATAGATGCGCTATCAATACACATGCGCCAAGGAAACATACAAGTTTCGGCATGAATGAACAATGTACATGTAAGTCTCGCATGTAAGAAAGATCTAAGCATACAAGGATCAGAGCAGGATAGCAATCATAAAACATGCATCAAAACCGCTCTGATACCAATTGTTAGGTCCCCTTCAAGGGGAAGCGCAACCCTAGATAGGCGCATATGAAGTTTTTCATGCAGCGGAAAGGGGGTTTCTAGGATCTTTGCAGTTATATGATCAACTATAAACGATTGTAAACAAGAATCAAGGAATTAATTCTTACCAAAGCCATTGCTTGGATGGCGTCTAGGAAGAAGAGACTCAAGCGCTTCTCCTCCAAATGGTGCGCACACAAAAGATGTCGCCTACTCCCTTAGTGCTCCTTGTGCTAGCAAGGTTCTAAGGAGTTCTTGTCGTGTGAAGAGGATGAGAAGAGAGTTTCTTGCTTGCTTGCCGAGACCTCCCTCTTTCGTCAAGAGTTCTTTTCCCAAGAGAAGAGGCGACGTGAGGTGATCCGAACGAGAGAGAGCGTTACACTCCAACGTGTAGTGCGTTACTCTAATTTTGGAAAACCAAAAATAGTAACCGCCCAACGCTTATGCGTTCATGGGTTTACCCCAACGCATTTCTCTCATCCCCTTTGAACCATGCACTCATTCAATGAGTTGGTTCAATGTCGGTTTGGTTCAAAGACCAATCAAGCCAAGCGATTTGATCTAGACCATTGTAAACCCTAAGGTTTCAGATCTAACCGTTCATCTCTTGATGCTCCTGATCTCAGCGATCTAGCATCAACTCTCTCGATCAAAGCTTACCGATCTCAAGCCCTAATCAATCAAACATGATCAGACCAGATCTCACTTATAATCAGAGATTACAATCCCTTTAAACTGAACCCAAATAATTCAGTCCACACGATCTGACTTAAGTAAGCCATATCATCAAATTGTGCGACCCTAAGGGTTTCCTTTAAACGTCGGTAACGATAACTTACGTCATCACGATCAGTGAGGGGTATCTAGCAACACATCACTGTCTCCCGATATAAAGGAAAGAGTCTTCCAAGACTACACCCAAACAACAGCACAAGTGTGAATCAACTCACTAGGCATACATGATTCCTTTGCCACTGGATGTTCTTATTGGACAAGCGTGTCAAGCCTGTAGCTCCAATATGATGAGCATGATTAAATCAGATGAACATAGTCACCTGGGTATGGCCATACACTTTCTCAATCATCTCATCCAGGGGGGCCCCTTTTGAACATCACACTCCAATTAAGGAGACGGCAATCCTTTTTCTATCACTAGTGCCCTAACCTGACTCAAGCTCACCATCCAAGATAGTCTATAACCATTATGTTTCAAATGATATTGAACTACCTCAAAACAATGACAATCATCATTTAGAAACACAAGTGATCTCAAGTCAGAGGAAATGTGCCACTTGTTGCAATCAAGGATTATTCACATTGTGACAAGCAATTGAATATCCTAGTAGGGTCTGTCCAGTACATCCAATGTACCCATGAGTCTACATCTTATTCCATGCTCGAAGCATCCTATAAGATTAGAACACATATTAGTCTCAATCATATCAAGGCTGTCTCATGTTCACCAAGATATATCAACTAAGGACTTTACTGCATGTCAGCCCAGCTGAACAGCATTGAGACATTATTCAGAAGTATATGTATTGCAGCAGATAATATAACAAACTGAATAACAACCATTGCCTTTATAAACATAAGAGTTTATACATGATACTGTTACAATCCCAAGGCCTCAAACATTAGCCTTAAGGGCATACCCCAACATGCGATTATGTACTTATGTGATAATGTCCCTGGAGACGGATTGGATCTGTGCTCAAATGATAGTCCCCAGTCGATGTACCTGAGTGGATATCGGACAGCTCTGGTACTTGTGAGACTGGTATATGGGCTGGTTAGGCAAGAAGTGCTAACGAAGACATATGGATATATCAGTGGTGGATATACTGGATCGACTCGCTATGAGGCAATGACTTAGTGTCACAAGTTATCCACACAAGTGATAAGAGATGCATTGATCCATTGACTTGAGGTCATTGGCCATTCTATATGGTTAGGGATATGCTTTGATACAACCTAACACCTCGCCGTAGTTGGGGGGTAATAAAGGTTGTCATTGAGCATGTCACGACCCATATGAGAAGGTCAACGGATAGATAGATGATTTGCCCCTTCCTAAGGGAAGTTTGATATCCATGGAGCTCCTCTATGGTTCTATGACTGAAAGTGTATGGCCATACCCAGGTGAGACCTGATTTAGTCATAACCATGAGATTAGATAAAAACAAGTGGTGACATACTTGTCCAATCGGATATCAGTTCGGCAAAGAGACTGTAATGCATCTATATCTGATTGCGATGATGGGAATGTCGATGTCGATATCTATTCTGATGACTTGGGTAGCAATGATGCACTGCTAGGTGCCACTCACTGTTTGTGATGACCTTGGGTCAGCACTGCCAACGTCAGAGGAACCTACAGGGTCACACACCTTGATACTTGAGTTCTTGTATTGATCGGGAAGCCTTATGATTGAGTTATTGGATAACTCGGATCTGTTTGGGAGAATTCATCAGCGCCGATGGGTTGCATTGGATTGGATCCAATGGCTTAATCAACTCATTCAATAAAGTATGGGCTTGCTCATCGACCAATGAGACCCAATAACAACCCCATTAGCCCCTAAGGGGTATAATGGGGAGAGAAAAACCCCATTGGCACCTAAGGGGTATAATGGGGTGAAGTGGCAAATTTGCTTCATTATGGAAGCAAATTGCGCCTAGCCCTAACCCTGACCGCCCCTTGCTCTATATAAGTGGCCCTAGGCGCCCCCTCTCAGGTATTCTATTCCTTGGAGGTGTGAACACTAAAAGAGGCGAGAGCAAAGGGTGAAGGGCGAGAGCAAGGGTTTAATTGGCGCAACCCTTCTTCTTCCATCAAGCCGCAAGTGATATTCTTCCTCTCCTCTTGGCACAAGAGGGATTTCACCTTGGCAGCTTCTCCTTCTCTTCATCTTCTTCTTTGGCGCTTCATCCTTGGAGGTGGCGCAAGTCTTGAAGAAGCTGACAAGGGCTTGGATCTTCTTCCGGAGGCTAGCACCGGGCGTGGAAGAAGAGGACTCGAGGCATCCGTGTGTGTGAAACTGCAGAGGTCGCACGCTTGGGCGCCTATCACGACATCAGCCTCATCTTGCTTTAAGGTATATTCTATCTCATCGTGTTGACTCTCTCGCATACGATCTTCACTGGGTTTTTGGGACCAGCTCGTTTCGAGGATATTGCTTCCGCTGTGCAATGTTTTATATCTCTGAAAATTATAAAATATCCCCGGGGGGTTTCCAACAGTGGTATCAGAGGGACTTGCGAGACTCGAACGATGTAGTTTCATGCTTTTCCATGCTCACATGTCATATCTCAATTTTCACAAATTGCATGATCACATGGCAAACAATTTTTCTAAGTAGGAAAAATTAGGGTTTCTTGTTTCTATCATCTTTTCAATCTCTTTTGGATTTTTGGGTTATTTTTCTTGCATGATTTAAGGATCAAAAGCGCACGTGGTTTTGTCAAGTAGGACGGGCATTGTGTCTTCGGACTGGCCGGGTCTCTTGATCTGACAAAATTGCCAGCCGAAAGGATCTTTGAAATCATCATGAAAGTTTAATCGCAAATAACCAAAAGATTTGTGATAAGAAGATGTGGAAAAAAGACTGGTTTTATGAAAAAGTAAAATTTCAGATTTTATGTTTTTCATGAGCATGTAGAATTGCATGTGTAGATACCTTACTTGTGGATAATGTTGTGATCATGAGTCAAGCCCCTTTTGCATGCTTGTGATGTACTCTTGTGAGGCCTGCGTGCCGCTTTTCTTTTTGCTTTTAATTAAGATGAAGATTAGGGTGGCGCATATCACTTGAAGATTGGCGCATGCATGCTTGCTTACGCACCTTGCATGGTGGCACAAGAAGCACCCTTCATTGATGGCGCATGGTGAGTGGCGCAGGTTTGACTTGGCTGAGCCTTAGGGCCTGTGTGCTGTCTCTTGGCCCTTACATGTGGTGCATCACCCTTGGAGGAAGCCAATGGAATTGGCCGAACCTATGAGGGTGCTTCTAGGGTTTCCCTAGAACTACCTCTAGGGTTTGAGAGCTAAACCATGGTGAGGAGGACCTTGAAGACAAGCTAGAGGTCTGTTGGGAAACCCCGGGGACATTTTACAATTTTTCAGAGTTATAGACATTGCACAGCGGAAGAATGTCCCCGAAACAGGCCAGTCCCAAAAACCCAGTGCGGATCGTCAAGCGAGGGGATCGACACGATGTGATAGAAAGTACCTTAAGCGAGCAAAGAGATGTCGATGTTGAGATAGGCGCCCACGTGTTCGCCCTCTGCAGTCTCACACACACGGACTCCTCGAGCTCTCTTCTTCTGCGCTTGGTGCTAGCCTCGGGAAGAAGATTCAAGCCTTATGTTCTCCCTCTTCAACTCTGCTCTACCTCCAAGGTGTATGCGCCAAGAAGAAGGAGAGGAGAAGTAGTCACCAAGTCCAAGTCCTTCTTGCGCCAAGAGGAGGAGAAGACTTGTGCTTGCGGCTAGATGTTGGAGGAAGAGAAGTTGCGCCAAGAGCCTCCAAGCATTCGCCCCTCTCTATTGCTCATGCCTCCAAGGAATTGTCACTTATAAGAGGGGACGGCTAGGTGCTCTTTTATAGGGCAAGAGGTGGTTTGTGAAAGGCTAGGATCAAGACAAGTGGGCGGCTAGGATGAGAAGGTTTGAGGCAAGGAAAGTCTCCAAGACATTTCCATAATTCTCATTCAACCATTCCTTTTGTGCCCACGCCTTTCTTTGTGCGCCAAGGCCTTGCCTTGTGCCCCAAGCAATGCCATAGAGGCATTCATACCATAAGGGATAAAGGGGGGAGGCGCCAATTGCTTCCTTATGAAGCAAATTGTGCCACTTCTCCCCATTATGCCCATAGGCGCCTAGGGGAGAAGACTTGTCCCCATTATACCCTTCTAGCCTTTCTTCTCTTCATGACAACTTATTAGTGAGCCCAACTTAGCAATGGGCCTAGCCCAAAGACCATTACCCATGTTAACCAAGCGATTGGATCCGATCCAACTTAACCCATGGTCAAATGAGGCTAACCATGGTTAATTCGGCCAATATGCCAAAAACAGAAGTTGGCTTCAATAAGTTTCTTCCATCTCATCAGGCCCATTGGCGCTGATGAAATCTCCAAAATAGATCCGAGTTATCCTATAACTCGATCATAAGGCTTCCCGATCAATACGAGAACTCGAGTGTCTTGGTGTGTGACCCTGTAGGTTCCTCTGACGCTGGCAGTGTTGACCAAAGGTCACCACAAGCAGTGAGTGGCACCTAGCAGTGCATCGCTGCTACCCAGGTCATTGGAATGGATATCGACATCGACATCCCCATCATCGCAACTAGGTACAGATGCATTACAGTCTCTTTGCTGAACTGATATCCGATTGGACAAGTGTGTCACCACTTGTTTTCACCCAATCACATGGCTATGACTAAAACAGGTTCTCACCTGGGTATGGCCATACACTCTCAGTCATAGAACCATAGAGGACCTCCATGGATATCATACTTCCCTAAGGAAGGGCAAATCCTTTGTCTGTCCATTGACCTTCTCATATGGGTCGTGACATGCTCAATGACAACCGTTATGACCTCCCAACTACGGCGAGGTGTTAGGTTGTATCAAAGCAAGTCCCTAACCATATAGAATGATCAATGACCTCAAGTCAAGGGATCAATGCATCCCCTGTCACTTATGAGGATAACTCATGGCACCAAGTCATAGCCTCACAGCGGGTCTATCCAGTATATCCTCCAATGATATACCCATGTGTCTGCGTTAGCACCACGTGCCAAACCAGCCCACATACCAGTCTCACAAGTACTATAGCTGTCCCATATCCACTAAGGTACATTGACTGGGGACTATAGTTCGAGCACAGATCCAATCTGTCTCTAGGGACATTATCATGTAGTACATATGCGCAGATGTAAACAAACATAGATAACGATAATGCCAGAATGATATATAAATATCAAAGTCAAGTAGTACATAAGTGGACCAAAACTAGGTCCTAGGGTATATACACCAACAATCTCCCACTTGCACTAAGACATAGAAGTTGAGGAATCTCAACCCCATATCTCTAGCGTGACCATCATGCTTCTGCTGCGCCAAAGCCTTGGTCAATGGGTCTGCCAGATTGTTCTCTGTGTCAACTCTGCTAATCTTAACATCACCTCTATCAATGATCTCTCTGATCAGGTGAAATCTTTTGAGTATGTGTTTGGATCTTTGATAAGACCGTGGTTCCTTTGCTTGTGCAATTGCTCCATTGTTGTCACAGTAGAGTTCAATGGGATCCATTGCACTAGGAACCACCTGAAGATCACATAAGAACTTCCTTATCCAAACGGCTTCCTTAGCTGCCTCAGAAGCAGCCACATACTCAGCCTCGGTTGTAGAATCTGCTATGGTGGATTGCTTGAAGCTCTTCCAGCATACAGTGCCTCCATTTATCTTGAACACATAGCCGGCCTGCGATCTAAAGTCGTCAGGGTCAGACTGGAACAATGCATCAGTATAGCCCTGTATACTGAGCTTTTCCTGTCCCCCATAGACCAAGAACAAATCCTTAGTTCTTCTCAGATACTTTAGGATGTTCTTTACAGCCACCCAGTGCTGCAGACCTGGATTGGATTGGTATCGGCTAGTTATGCTTACAGCATATGCCACATCTGGTCTAGTACACAACATTGCATACATGATCGATCCTACTGCCGAAGCATAAGGAATTCGACTCATGTCATCCCTCTCAGCCTGTGTTGTAGGACACTGGCTCTTTGAGAGAGTAAGGCCATGTCTTACTGGAAGGTATCCTTTCTTGGATTGCTCCAAGTTGAACCTCTCCAAGACCTTATCAATGTAGGTACTCTGACTAAGGGCCAGGAGCCTCTTGGATCTATCCCGGTAGATCCTTACGCCTAGAATATAGGCGGCCTCCCCTAAGTCTTTCATCTCGAAACACTTCCCCAACCATGTCTTCACAGCTTGAAGACTAGGGATGTCGTTTCCGATGAGCAGTATGTCATCAACATACAAGACCAGAAAAATCACCAAGCTCCCACTGAATTTTCTGTATACACAGGCGTCATCTTCGCTTTTAATAAAGCCATAATCTCTCATGGCTTCATCAAATCGAAGATTCCAACTTCGAGATACTTGCTTTAATCCATAAATGGATCTCTTTAGCCTGCAGACCTTATTAGCCTCTGCAGGATGGATGAAGCCATCAGGTTGTGACATATACACATCCTCAGTCAGCTTCCAGTTAAGGAACGCTATCTTCACATCCATCTGTCATATCTCATAGTCATGATATGCAGCTATAGCAAGCAGAATCCGAATGGATTTGACCATGGCAATTGGCGAGAAGGTTTCATCATAGTCCACCCCGTGGACTTGTTTAAATCCTTTAGCCACTAGTCTACCCTTATAGGTAACTATATTGCCATCCATGTCTGTCTTCCTCTTGAAGACCCATTTACACCCTATGGGTTTTACCCCATCAGGCAGCTCAACCAAATCCCAGACTTGGTTAGCTGACATGGAATCCATCTCGGATCGCATGGCGTCAAGCCATCTCTCGGAGTCCGGTCCACTGACCGCCTCATCATAGGTTCTGGGTTCATCCTCAATGATGAAGATCCCATCGTGTTGGGTCGGCAGCGACCCGTACCTTTCAGGTGCACGACGAATTCTCCCAGACCTACGCGGGACCTGTGTCTGAGCCTCAAGTTGGCTAGCAACCAGTGCAGGTGGCTCAGATTCCATCTCTTTGTCTTGTGCTTGCACTTGGACCTCATCCAAGTCAAACTTCCTCCCACTAGCTTCTTTCATGAGAAATTCTTTCTCTAGAAAGACAACACCCCGAGCAACAAAAACTTTGTTCTCGGTTGGGACATAGAAGTAGTATCCTTTAGTTTCCTTAGGATACCCCACAAACACACATTTATCATATCTAGGTTCTAGCTTGCTAGAATCCTGACGTTTGACATAAGCCTCACATCCCCAGATCTTGATAAAAGTGAGATTAGGGCGTCTCCCACTCCACATCTCGTATGGTATTTTGGAGACACTCTTAGATGGAACATTATTCAGTATTAGAGAAGCTGTCTCCAGTGCATGCCCCCAGAATGATGGAGGTAGAGTTGCATGACTCATCATAGATCGAACTATATCCAATAAAGTTAGATTTCTCCTTTCAGACACTCCATTCCATTGAGGTGTTCCAGGAGGAGTGAGTTGGGATATGATCCCACACTCTCTCAGATAGTCAAAGAACTCACCGCTCAGGTACTCTCCACCTCGATCTGATCAAAGAGCTTTAATGGATCTTCCAAGCTGGTTCTCTACTTCATTCTTGAACTCCTTGAATTTCTCAAAGGACTCAGATTTATGTCTCATTAAGTAGACATAGCCATACCTACTGAAGTCATCAGTGAAGGTAATGAAGTAGTTGTACCCTCCTCTGGCTTGTTTATTGAAAGGCCTAAACACATCAGTGTGTATGAGATCTAATAAACCTTCTGCTCTCTCACCAATCTTGGTGAAGGGCGCTTTTGTCATTTTTCCTAATAAACAAGGCTCACAAGTATCAAATTCCTCCAAGGAACTTGAATCTAACAATCCATTTGCATGGAATTGTTGGATACGATTCTTGTTTATATGGGCTAATCGACAGTGCCATAGGAAAGCACCAACTGAACCACTCAGTTTGGTCCTTTTATTACTTATGTTACAAATAGAACTTTCCATATCCAAGATATATAGACCATTGCACAAAGTACCCTTCCCATAGAACATATTTGCAAATGAAAAAGAACAAGAGTTCTTATTTATTTCAAACTTAAATCCCTTCTTTGCTAAGCAAGGAATGGATACAATGTTCTTAGTAAGTGAAGGCACATAAAAGCAATTATCTAGTTCTAATTGAAGTCCAGAAGGCAAGGAGAGAGTCAAAACGCCTACAGCAACAGCAGCAACCTATGCCCCGTTTCCAACGCGTAGGTCAATCTCTCTAGGCGGCACCAATCTACTTTTCTTGAGCCCCTGCATATTTGTACAAATATGAGCTCCACATGCGGTATCCAATACCCATGACATAGAAGTAGAAAGGTTGACTTCTGTAACATAAATACCTGAGCATGAAGACGAAGCCTTGCCTCTCTTCTTCTCATTCTGAAGTCGTACTATGTCCTTTATCATGTGAGGTGGTCCTCCACATGAGTCGCACTTATTATTCCTGACTCTTTCCATCTTTATCTTCAATGTCTTAGTTAAGCCTTTGGGCTCAACACATTGAATGTCTACTTTAGGAGGGTTGAGCTCAACCAATGCATCGAAGAGCTGCCTTAGATTAGAAATAATTTCAGAGGCACTCTTAGATTCATATTGCCCTCTGAGCTTGGGCGACATGTTGGTTAGCATCAATTGTGCAACCTCCAAAGTATCAGCTTGATGCTTATCATAAGCATCCTTCTCAGCTGCTAATGCCAAGCATGGAAGTGGCTCAGGAATTGCCTTCTCAAGGACATATAGCTTCCTCTCGAGCTTTAGCACAATTCTCAAGTTCATATACCAATCCTTTAAGTTGGATCCAACCAACTTATCCCTTTCTAGGGTAGATCGCAGTGACCATCTGCCATTGTTCACAGTCATTATTCTACAATAACCAAGAAACAGCAGATTAGTACTACTCCTAATCATTTAAACTGGACTTGTTTTAAATGATTATGGCTCCCACTATTTTAATCGACTTGACAACCCACAAAGTTAATCGGGAAGTTTAAGACTTCCTAGTGAGATGGGATCCTTATTTCACATGAGGCTTCGCATCCCACGAGGGTGGGATGAGATGCACAAAGTAACCCATATTTCCTAAGGTGGGCGCGCCGGCCGATTGTTCTAAGAAATTCCCCTTATTGAGACAGTCTAGGCATTTCATGTCCAGCGAGGGCTAGATACAGCATGAAATCCCAACCTCTCAATGATGCCTCTAGAGTTTCATCATGTGCCTAGCACATATGAAATTCTAGTCAAGTCCATTCCTAATCGTCATGCCTAGGGCCAACGGTTTCCTTGCGAAGGCGCGCCCGGTTAAAACGGACTGGGGAAACTATTGCCACTACACACCTTCTAAAGATAAGTGGGTGTGTCCCATGAGGGTGGGAAACAGTTCACAACACCACTGATCGATAGCTTGATGAGGGCTACGCATTAGAAGGCTACTAGACTTAATATTTAAGTGAGGGTTTTTGAGGTCTCATTAGCTCAGTTTTATCTTATGCCTAACATTACAGGCATGCAATCCTATAGCATAACAATAAAACATTACAGACATGCTTTTAGCTCTAGAAAATAAAGCAGTAAAGGGATGATGTGATCATAGCCCATTCAAGACATTGAACCGACCCATGCCAAGAAGGGGTTCAACTCTTGACCTAGGATTCAAGCTCCAAAACAAGACCTAACCTAGCCGACCTCTAGCTTGATCTTCAAGGTTGGCTCCAAGGTCCTCCTTCAAGCAAGATGCACCATTTAGCGAGCACAAGAGGTATAGCTCACAAGCCCAAAGGGCTCGGCCAATGCATCTTGCGCCCACGCGCCACCAAGCCAAGCAATCGTGCTTATTGCGTCATCATCCAAGATGCACCACCATGCAGCATGCTCCAAGTGGATGCGCCCCTAATCTTCGTCTTCATTAAAAGCAAAAAGATAAGCGGCACGCAGGCCTCACAAGGATACAACACAGGCATGCTAGGGGTTTGACTCATGATCACAACACCATGCACATTCAAGGCACTTACTCATGCAATTCTACATGCTCATGAAAAACCTAGAAAATTTCAATTTTAGTTTCTCATAAAACAAGTCTCTTTTCCTCATCCTTTTATCACAAATCTTTTAGTTATTTGCGATCAATTTTCAAGGTGATTTTATGGATCCTTTCGGTTGGCAATTTTGTCAGATCAAGAGACTCGGCCAGTCCGAAGACACAATGTCCGTCCTACTTGACAAAATCACATGCGCCTTTGATCTTAAATCGACCAAGAATAATCCAAAAATCCAAAAGAAATTGACAAAGAGGATAGGAGAAAGAAACTTTAATTTTTCTACTTTAAGAAAAATCATATGATCATGGCATATGCAATTTACTAAAATTACATCATGGCATGTGAGCATCGAAAAGCATGAAAAACATCGTTCGAGGCTCGCAAGTCGCTCTGATACCACTGTTGGGAAACCCCGGGGACATTTTACAATTTTTCAGAGTTATAGACATTGCACAGCGGAAGAATGTCCCCGAAACAGGCCAGTCTCAAAAACCCAGTGCGGATCGTCAAGCGAGGGGATCGACACGATGTGATAGAAAGTACCTTAAGCGAGCAAAGAGATGTCGATGTTGAGATAGGCGCCCACGTGTTCGCCCTCTGCAGTCTCACACACACGAACTCCTCGAGCTCTCTTCTTCTGCGCTTGGTGCTAGCCTCGGGAAGAAGATTCAAGCCTTATGTTCTCCCTCTTCAACTCTGCTCTACCTACAAGGTGTATGCGCCAAGAAGAAGGAGAGGAGAAGTAGTCGCCAAGTCCAAGTCCTTCTTGCGCCAAGAGGAGGAGAAGAAGACTTGTGCTTGCGGCTAGATGTTGGAGGAAGAGAAGTTGCGCCAAGAGCCTCCAAGCTTTCGCCCCTCTCTATTACTCACGCCTCCAAGGAATTGTCACTTATAAGAGGGGACGGCTAGGTGCTCTTTTATAGGGCAAGAGGTGGTTTGTGAAAGGCTAGGATCAAGACAAGTGGACGGCTAGGATGAGAAGGTTTGAGGCAAGGAAAGTCTCCAAGACATTTACATAATTCTCATTCAACCATTCCTTTTGTGCCCACGTCTTTCTTTGTGCGCCAAGGCCTTGCCTTGCGCCCCAAGCAATGCCATAGAGGCATTCGTACAATAAGGGATAAAGGGGGGAGGCGCCAATTGCTTCCTTATGAAGCAAATTGTGCCACTTCTCCCCATTATGCCCATAGGCGCCTAGGGGAGAAGACTTGTCCCCATTATACCCTTCTAGCCCTTCTTCTCTTCATGACAACTTATTAGTGAGCCCAACTTAGCAATGGGCCTAGCCCAAAGACCATTACCCATGTTAACCAAGCGATTGAATCCGATCCAACTTAACCCATGGTCAAATGAGGCTGACCATGGTTAATTCGGCCAATATGCCAAAAACAGAAGTTGGCTTCAATAAGTTTCTTCCATCTCATCAGGCCCATTGGCGATGATGAAATCTCCAAAATAGATCCGAGTTATCCTATAACTCGATCATAAGGCTTCTCGATCAATACGAGAACTCGAGTGTCTTGGTGTGTGACCCTATAGGTTCCTCTAATGCTGGCAGTGTTGACCAAAGGTCACCACAAGCAGTGAGTGGCACCTAGCAGTGCATCGCTGCTACCCAGGTCATTGGAATGGATATCGACATCGACATCCCCATTATTGCAACTAGGTACAGATGCATTACAGTCTCTTTGCCGAACTGATATCCGATTGGACAAGTGTGTCTCCACTTATTTTCACCCAATCACATGGCTATGACTAAAACAGGTTCTCACCTGGGTATGGCCATACACTCTCAGTCATAGAACCATAGAGGAGCTCCATGGATATCATACTTCCCTAAGGAAGGGGCAAATCCTTTGTCTATCCATTGACCTTCTCATATGGGTCGTGACATGCTCAATGACAACCGTTATGACCTCCCAACTACGACGAGGTGTTAGGTTGTATCAAAGCAAGTCCCTAACCATATAGAATGATCAATGACCTCAAGTCAAGGGTTCAATGCATCCCCTGTCACTTGTGAGGATAACTCATGACACCAAGTCATAGCCTCACAGCGGATCTATCCAGTATATCCTCCAATGATATACCCATGTGTCTGCGTTAGCACCACGTGCCTAACCAGCCCACATACCAGTCTCACAAGTACTATAGCTATCCCATATCCACTAAGGTATATTGACTGGGGACTATAGTTCGAGCACAGATCCAATCTGTCTCCAGGGATATTATCATGTTAGTACATATGCGCAGATGTAAACAAACATAGATAACGACAATGCCAGAATAATATATAAATATCAAAGTCAAGTAGTACATAAGTGGACCAAAACTAGGTCTTAGGGCATATACACCAACAAGGTCGGATAGGCTAGGTCTGGTATTGGGGCTTGAATCCTAGGTCAAGAGTTGAACCTCCTTTTAGCATGGGTTGGTTCAATGTCTTGAATAGGCTATGATCACATCATTCATTTATTGCTTTCGATACCTGTAATGTTAGACACAAGATAAAACTGATGAGACCTCAAAAACCCTCATAAATAAATATCAAGTCTAGTAGCCCTCTAACGAATAGCCTGTTGGGAAACCCCGGGGATATTTTACAAATTTTTCAGAGACAAATACAATGTGCAGCGGAATAATATCCCCGAAATAGGCCGGTCCCAAAAACCCAATGAAGATCGCATGCAAGAGAGTCAACACGATGAGATAGAAAATACCTTAAAGCAAGATGAGGCCGATGTCGAGGTAGGCGCCTAAGCGTGCGCCCTCTGCAGTCTGATGACACCAAAATATATAGTATATTTTGTATCATTTTCGATATCTTTTCATGCTAAATTGAAGATCTTTTACTTGTTTTCATGATAAATTCATTAAATATTGCAAAGTCTACTTCTATTTTGGTTTTTCATGGTTTTCAGGTAAAAAGGCACTATTTTTAGGCGTTTTCAGGCAAAATCAAATACATAGAAGGATTCTCATCATCAAGAAGAAGTCACCCAAAAAATTTCATGCAAATCGAGGCAAGGAACCCAAAATACGGCAGTGCCGTAAAGGATTTTACGGTACTGTATTTTTCACGGCTACCGTATTATCGAAATCACGGCCGTATTTTGGTGATTTTCCAAACAGAAGGTTTTCGCGAAAATACGGCACCGCCGTATTTTGGGGCACTTTCTAAACAGAGACTTTTGCCGAAATTACGGCACTGCCGTAACCCAGTTTACGGGCCGTATTTTAATGCATCTTCAGGACAGAAAGTTGCCCTGAAATTACGGTACTGTCGTAAAGAATTACATGGGCTGTATTTCCCCGACGAATCCAACCAGAGAGTTCAGCCGATTTTACGGCACTGCCGTAAACAAAATTACGGTGCCGTAGTTTCCAGCAATTTCAGAATAGAACGATCGATGGATTTTACGGCAGTGCCGTAAGATATTACACTGCCGTATTTCAGTGTTTGAACGCGATTCCCAGGTCAATATTCACGCCCGATCTTTGCGGAGATTCTTGCGGGCGATCCAGGGCTTTATATTCAAAGCCGTAAGAAGAAAAAAGAGAGTTTTGGATGAGAGGATTACAGAGAGACCAAAAGCACTAAATTTGATCCACCGTCGAGGGAGAAATCGGGATCGACGTCGCTGCCAAGGGTTTCGCCGCCGTGATCGATCCAGACAATCTCAAGCCGTGATTTTCATACAGCTTCGTCGGAGGGAGAAGACAACACACCAAAAGTTTGAGACCGAAAGGAGATCGATTGAAAGAGAAATCGAAGAAAAACCAGCCGCCAACACTGTTCACCGGAGTTCCTTGCAAATTACGGCTGTGAAATACTTCACAGCTGTGCTATATTTTCTAAACTTCTCTTTTACTTCGATTTTTGATCCTCTGAAGCCATGATTTGTTGTAATTCCCTTATGATGATAGCTTAAACTATTTTTGGGACATGGGGGAGTAATTTACTTAACTTCCAATGACTAGATAACTCTTTTTCAATATTTCGTTGAGTTTAATCTTAGCATGATGATTTTACTCATGTGATAATTGTGCTTAGACTCTCTATAAGTTCATGTTACTAGTTATGTTCTTGGAATTTTTGCTTGAGACTGAAAGGTAATTGCTTGAGAATTTGGAACCCTAGAATTGCATGTTAGGATCCATTCCTTAGGTTAGATCCATCTTGATCTTTTCTAGTAAAATAATTGTTATGATTATAATATGAATCTATAGATCGAGTCTATTTGTCAAACGTGGAGATCTTGTGCGAAAGCAAGGATCGGAACTTTGGAGATCCATGAGTAAAACTAGTTGTGAGACTCGGATGCATGAAAGTGATCCTTGAGACTCCACTAGAGATTCCTAGAACTCGGATGCACGAGAGTGATCTTTGAGTTCATTGTTTGATAATATCTTCTTCATGATGAAATTGAATCAACGAAATCCTTATTCATATCTAGTCATAAAAGTTTAAGTGAACAAAACCCTAGTCTCAGCTTTTCTCTCTGATAATCCCATTTTTAGTTTCCGATTGCTATTCTCATGATCTCGATTTGCCTAGATAGTAAGAAATCAACTATTTAGTATTCGACAACGTAGGTCCCTGTGGATTCGATACTTTCTTTATTACTTCGAGTATCCGTGCACTTGCGGATCACAACACAGTCTCACACACACGGATGCCTCGAGTCTTCTTCTTCCACGCCCGGTGCTAGCTTCAGGAAGAAGATCCAAGCCTTAGGGAGACCTCCACTTCACTTGTTCCGCCTTCTAGAGAAGTTGCACCAAGGAGGAGAAGAGAAGAAGACAAGCTGCCAAGCTCCAATGCTCCAAACGCCAAGAGGAAAGGAGGAAGGTTGCTTGCGGCTAGGGTATGGAAGATGTTCGCCCAAGTTCTCCTTGCTATCGCCCCTTCTATTGTTCACGCCTTCAAGTAATTCATATATTCAAGAGGGGCGACTAGGGGTTATATTTATAGCAAGGAGAGGCGATTAGGGATGGCTATGATCAAGCCAAATGAGTAGCTTGGAGAAAAAGTAGGAAATAGAATTATTTTAATAATTAATCAAGTCCTAATCTAATTAGGAGTCTAATTAATTATTTAAATAATCAAGTCCTAATCCAATTAGGACTCTAATTAATTATTTAAATAATCAGCCCTATTAAATAGGACTCTAATTAATTAATTTATTAATTAATTAATTTGCCCACAAATGATTAAATCAACTTAGATTAACCATATGTGTCATAGGCGCCAACCCTAGTCTAACTAGGGTTAACAAGTGCCTACACATTCTTCTCCTTAAGCCCATTTAACTTATTAATAAGCCCAATTATAGAATGGGCCTAGCCCATTGTCCATTATGCATGTCTATCAACCCATTGGATCTAATCCAATTTAACCCAAGGTCAAACTAGGTTAACCATGGTTAATTTGGTCAATATGCCAAAAATGGAAGTTGACCCTAATAAGTTTCTTCCATCTCATCAGGCCCATCGGCGCTGATGAAATCTCTCAAATAGATCCGAGTCATCCAATAACTCGATCATAAGGCTTCCCGATCAATACGAGAACTCGAGTATCAAGGTGTACAACCCTATAGGTTCCTCTAACGTTGGCAGTGCTGACCTAAGGTCACCACAAGTAGTGAGTGGCACCTAGCAGTGCATCGCTGCTACCCAAGTCATCGAAATGGATATCGACATCGACATCCCCATCATCGCAATCAGGTACAGATGCATTACGGTCTCTTTGCCGAACTAATATCCGATTGGACAAGTGTGTCACCACTTATTTTTATCCAATCTCATGGTTATGACTAAATCAGGTCTCACCTGGGTATGGCCATACACTTTCTGTCATAGAACCATAGAGGAGCTCCATGGATATCATGCTTCCATTAGGAAGGGGCAAATCCTATGTCTGTCTATTGACCTTCTCCTGTGGGTCGGGACATGCTAAATGACAACCGTTATTACCCCCAACTATGGTGAGGTGTTAGGTTGTATCAAAGCATGTCTCTAACCATATAGAATGGCCAATGGCCTCAAGTCAAGGGATCAATGCATCTCCTATCACTTGTGAGGATAACTCGTGACACCAATTCATTACCTCACAGCGGGTCGGTCCAGTATATTCACCACTGATATAACCGTACGTTTGCATTAGCACCTCGTGCCTAACCAGCCCATATACCAGTCTCACAAGTACTAGAGTTATCTCATATCCACTCTAGTACATCGGCTGGGGACGATGATTTGAGCACAGATCCAATCTGTCTCTAGGGACATTATCATGTAAGTACATAATCGCAGATGTAGACAAACATTGATAATGACAATGCCAGAATGATATATATAAATATCAAAGTCAAGTAGTACATTAATGGACCAAAACTAGGTCCTAGGGCATATACACCAACATAGCCCTCACTAAGGTATCGATCAGTGGTGTTGTGAACTGTTTCCCACCCTCGTGGGACACACCCATTTATCTTTAGAAAGTGTGTGGTGGCAATGGTTTCCCCAGTTCGTTTTAATCGGGCATGCCTTCTCAAGGAAACTCGTTGGCCCTAGGCATAACGGTTAGGAATGGACTTGACTAGATTTCCACATGTGCTGGGCATATGGTGGAACTCTAGAGGCATCGTTGAGAGGTTAGGGTTTTATGCTATATCCAGCTCTCGCTGGACATGAAATGCCTAGACTGTCTCAATAAAGGGAATTGCTTGGAGCAATCAGTCGGCGTGCCCACCTCAGGAAGCATGGGTTACTTTGTGCATCTCATCCCACCCTCATGAGACGCGAAGCCTCATATGGAATAAGGATCTCATCTCACTAGGAAGTCTTAAACTTCCCGATTGGCTTTGTGAGTTGTCAATTCGATTAAAATAGTGAGAGCCATAATCATTTAAAACAAGTCCAGTTTAAATGATTTGAAATAGTATTAAGTCTGCTATTTCTTGATTGATGTAAATCAATGGCAACAAACAATAGCGGATTGACACTGCGATCGCTCCTTGATAAGGATAAGTTGGTTGGAACCAACTTTATGGACTAGCATCGGAACTTGAGGATAGCCCTCAAGCTCAAGAAGAAGCTATATGTCCTAGAGCAGGCTCTTCCGGTGCCTCCTCCGCCTAATGCCCGAGCGGTAGATAGAGATGCTTTTACAAAGCATCAGGATGACTTTATGGAGGTATCATGTTGTTAGGGTATGCCCTTAACGCCAATGTTTGAGGCTTTGGGTTATTTTCAGTATCATGTATAAACAATATAAAGGCAATTATTGTTATTCAGATTGTTACATTATCTGCTGTTGTATATATAACTTCTGAGTAATGTCTCAATGATGGTCAGCTTAGCTGACATTCAGTATTGTCCTTAGTCGAGATATCTCGGTGAACATGAGACAGCCTTGGTATGATTGAGACTAATATGTGTTCTAATCTTATAGGATGCTTCGAGCATGGAATAAGATTTAGACACATAGGTGCATTGGATGTACTGGACTGACCCTACTTAGGATATTCAATTGTTTGTCACAATGTGAATAATCCTTGTATGCAAGCAAGTGGCATATTCCATCTGACTTGAGATCACTTGTGTTTCTAAGTGATGATTGGCATTATCTTAAGATAGTTCAATATCATTTGAAATATAATGGTTAAGGATTATCTTGGATAGTGGGCATGAGTCATGTTAGGGTACTTGTGATAGATAAAGGATTGCCTCTTCTAGTTGGGGTGTGATGTTCTAATGGGGCCCCCTGGATGAAATGGTTGAGAATGTGTATGGCCATACCCAGACGACTATGTTCGTCTGACCTAACCATTTTCATCATGTTGGAATCACAGGCTTGACACGCTTGTCCAACGAGAACATCCAGTGGCAAAGGGAAACATGTATGCCAAGTGAATTAGATTCACACTTGTGCTATGGTTTGGGAGTAGTCTTGGAAGACTTTTTCCTTCATATCGGGAGATAGTGATGTGTTGCTAGATACCCCTCTCTGGTCGTGATAATGTAAGTTATCGTTACCGACATTGAAGGAAACCCTTAGGGTCGCACAATTTGGTGATATGGCTTACTTATGTCAGATCGTGTGGACTGGAATTATTCTAGTTCATTTTAAAGGAATTTAAGCTCTGATTAAAAGTGAGATCTAGTCTAATCATGTTTGATTGATTAGGACATGTGATCGGTAAGCTTTGATCGGAGAATTGATTCTTGATCATAAAGATCAGGGGTTCAATGTGATGTGTGGTTAGATCTTCTAAGAAGATTATAACCAGGGCTGGTTTGATTTGGTGCTTAAACCAAATTAAGATTGAACCGGTTCACTTGTGAACACATGGTTCAATTTAAGAGGAGTTAGTGATCGCTTAAAGGGAGTTATGGAGGGAGTTACATTTTCGGTTCTTACCATATGTGGTGGCCGAATTTTCCCTTTGTGCGCACCCACGGTTTTCGCTTCTTGCTCTCGCTTTTCTCCTCTCTTCGTTCTCGTGTGTGAACCATCTTCACGCAAAGAAGAGAAATTCAACCAGCCAAGGGCGCACATCATCCTTTGAAGAAACGATCAGGACTCCTTGGTGTCTTTGCTAGCACAAGGAACACAAAGGAAGAAAGTCTTTCTCATCTTGTGTGTGACTTCTTTGGAGAAGAGGCGCTCACCCCTTACATCTTCCAAGCCGCCTCTTACATCATGGCAATGGTAATACTCTAACTTGCTCTATACAAGGTTGATCATGTGCTCATGTCATGCGATTGTTTAGAATCCTATTCTTCATGCGGTTTGTTGTAGTCGATTGCATACAAGAATCCCTCTCACATGTCTCATGCTGGCCACTATGGCACCTGAACTTTAGGTGCAATATGAGGAGCAGAATGCTTTTCAGATAATCACTCATTTGAAATAGATGTTCGAGGCTTAGGCTAGAACTGAGAGATTTGACACTGCCAAAGCAGTCTTTCTGTGTAAGTTATCTGAGGGTGCACCAGTGAGGCCCCATGTTCTCAAGTTGATTGGGAACGTGGATTATCTCAGGAGGCTGGGACACGCCATAGATAACGAGCTGGTTGTGGATCTTATTCTGCATTTCCTGCCCCCTAGCTTCAGTCCGTTTATCATAAATTTCAACATGAACCCGATTGAGTGCACACGGGAGGAACTGATGAATATGCTCTAGACAGCCGAGCGTGAGATAGTAAAGACCAAACCTAATTCTGTTCTTTTGGTCCCTACGGCCAAAAGGATGAAGAAAAAGGGTAAGGCACATGCCAAGGGCGGTGCCAAGGGTCCTACCAAGGCACTGAAGAAAAAGGCAAAAAAGTCAAAGGACCAGAGGTGCTTCCACTGTGGCGAGCAGGGTCACTGGAGGAGGGACTGCAAGCAACTTTTGAATAAGGAGAAGAAAGGCTTGGCCTTAGCTTCTAGCTCAGGTATTTATGTTACAGAAGTCAACCTTTCTACTTCTATGTCATGGGTATTGGATACCGCATATGGAGCTCATATTTGTACAAATATGCATGGGTTCAAGAAAAGTAGATCGGCACGGGCTGGAGAGATTGGCCTACGAGTTGAAAACGGGGCACAGGTTACTGCTGTTGCTGTAGGAGTTTTGACTCTCTCCCTGCCATCTGGACTTCAGTTAGAGTTAGAAAATTGCTATTATGTACCTTCGCGTACTAAGAATAATGTATCCATTCTTTGCTTGGCAAAGAAGAGATTTAAGTTTGAAATAAATAAGAACTCTTATTCTTTTTCATTTGCAAATATGTTCTATGGGAATGGTACTTTGTGCAATGGTCTATATGTGTTAGACATGTATAACTCTATTTGTAACATAAATAATAAAAGGACCAAACTGAGTGGTTCAGTTGGTGCTTTCCTATGGCAAATGAGTTGTTAGATTCAAGTTCTTTGGAGGAATTTGATACATGTGAGCCTTGTTTGTTAGGGAAAATGACAAAGGTGCCTTTCACCAAAATTGGTGAGAGGGCAGGAGGTTTGTTGGATATCATACATAGTGATGTGTGTGGGCCATTCAATAAATAAGCCAAAGGAGGGCACAACTACTTCATCACTTTTACTGATGACTTCAGTAGATATGGTTATGTCTACTTGATGAGACATAAGTCTGAATCCGAGAAATTTAAGGAATTCAGACATGAAGTAGAGAACTAGCTTGGTAGATCCATTAAGGCTCTTCGATCAGATCGTGGTGGAGAGTACCTGAGTGGTGAGTTTCTTGACTATCTGAGAAAGTGTGAAATTTTATCCCAACTCACTCCTTCTGGAACACCTCAATGGAATGGTGTGTCTGAAAGGAGAAATCAAACTTTGTTGGACATGGTTCGATGTGTGATGAGTCATGCAACTCTACCTCTCTCATTCTGGGGACATGCACTTGAAACAGTTTCTCTAATACTGAATAATGTTCCATCTAAGAGTGTCTCAAAGATTCCATACGAGGTATGGAGTAGGAGACACCCTAATCTCACTTTTATCAGGATCTAGGGATGTGAGGCTTATGTCAAATGTCAAGATTCTAGCAAGCTAGAACCTAGATCTGATAATGCGTATTTGTGGGGGTACCCTAAGGAAACTAAGGGTTACTACTTCTATGTTCCCATCAAGAACAAAATTTTTGTTGCTCGGGGTGCTGTCTTTCTAGAGAAAGAATTTCTCATGAAAGAAGTTAGTGGGAGGAAGTTTGACTTGGATGAGGTCCACACAGAGATGGAACCTAAGCCACCTGCACCGGTTGATGGGCAACCTGAGGCTCAGACACAGGCCCCGCGTAGGTCTGGGAGGATTCGCCGTGTACCTGAGAGGTATGGGTCGCTGCCGACCCAACACAACGGTATCTTCATCATTGAAGATGAACCCAGGACCTATGATGAGGCGGTTAGTGGACCGGACTCCGAGAGATGGCTTGAGGCCATGAGATCCGAGATGGATTCCATGTCAACTAACCAAGTCTAGGATTTAGTTGAGCTACCTGTTAGGGTGAAACCCATAGGGTGTAAATGGGTCTTCAAGAGGAAGACAGACATGGATGGCAACATAATTACTTATAAAGGTAGACTAGTGGCGAAGGGATTCAAACAAGTCGACGGGGTAGACTATGATGAAACCTTTTCGCCAGTTACTATGTTCAAATCCATTAGGATTCTGCTTGCTATAGCTGCATATCATGATTATGAGATATGACAGATGAATGTAAAGATAGCTTTCCTTAATGGGAAACTAGCTGAGGATGTGTATATGACACAACCTGATGACTTCATCGATCCTGCAGAGGCCAATAAGGTCTCCAGGCTAAAGAGATCCATTTGTGGATTGAAGCAAGCATCTCGAAGTTGGAATATTCGATTTGATGAACCTGTGATAGATTATGGCTTTATCAAAAGCGAAGATGACGCCTGTGTATACAGAAAATTCAGTGGGAGCTTAGTGACTTTTCTGGTCTTGTATGTCGATGACATACTGCTCATCGGGAATGACATCCCTAGTCTTCAAGCTGTGAAGACATGGTTATGGAAGTGTTTCGAGATGAAGGACTTAGGGGAGTCCGCCTATATTCTAAGCGTGAGGATCTATAGAGATAGATCCAAGAGGCTCCTAGCCCTTAGTTAGAGTACCTACATTGATAAGGTCCTGGAAAGGTTCAACTTGGAGCAATCCAAGAAAGGGTACCTTCCAATGAGACATGGCCTTACTCTCTCAAAGAGCCAGTGTCCCACCACACAGGCTGAGAGGGATGACGTGAGTCGAGTGCCTTATGCTTCGGCAGTGGGATCAATCATGTATGCAATGTTGTGTACTAGACCAGATGTGGCTTATGCTCTGAGCATAACTAGCCGATACCAATCCAATCCTAGAGTGCAGCACTGGGTGGCTGTAAAGAACATCCTGAAGTATCTGAGAAAAACTAAGGATTTGTTCCTAGTCTATGGGGGACAGGAAGAGCTCAGTATGCAGGGCTACACTAATGCGTCATTCCAGTCTGACCCTGATGACTTTAGATCGCAGGCTGGCTATGTGTTTAAGATAAATGGAGGTGCTGTTTGCTGGAAGAGCTTCAAGCAATCCACAATTGCCGATTCTACAACAGAAGCTGAGTATGTGGCCGCTTCTGAGGCAGCCAAAGAAGCTGTTTAGATAAGGAAGTTCATTTTTGAACTTCAGATGGTTCCCAGTGCAGTGGATCTCATTGAAATCTACTGTGATAACAATGGAGCAATTGTACAAGCCAAAGAACCACGGTCTCATCAAAGATCCAAACACATACTCAGAAGATTTCACCTGATCAGAGAGATCATAGACAGAGGTGATGTCAAGATTAGCAGACTTGACACAGAGAACAATCTGGCAAACCCATTGACCAAGGCTCTGGCGCAGTAGAAGCATGACTGTCACGCTAGAGATATGGGGTTGAGATTTCTCAACCTCTAGGTCTTAGTGTAAGTGGGAGATTGTTGGTGTATATGCCCTAGGACCTAGTTTTGGTCCATTACTGTACTACTTGACGTTGATATTTTATATCATTCTAGCATTGTCATTATCTATATTTGCTTACATCTGCGATTATGTACTTATGTGATAATGTCCCTGGAGACAGATTGGATCTGTGCTCAAATGATAGTCCCCAGTCGATGTACCTGAGTGGATATAGGACAGCTCTGGTACTTGTGAGACTGGTGTATGGGCTGGTTAGGCACGAGGTGCCAACGCAGACATATGGGTATATCAGTGATGGATATACTGGACCGACCCGCTATGAGGCAATGAGTTGGTGTCACGAGTTATCCTCACAAGTGATAGGAGATGCATTGATTCCTTGACTTGAGGTCATTGGCCATTCTATATGGTTAGGGATATGCTTTGATACAACCTAACACCTCGCCATAGTTGGGGGGTAATAAAGGTTGTCATTGAGCATGTCACGACCCATATGAGAAGGTCAATGGACAGATAGAGGATTTTCCCCTTCCTAAGGGAAATTTGATATTCATGGAGCTCCTCTATGGTTCTATGACTGAAAGTGTATGGCCATACCTAGGTGAGACCTGATTTAGTCATAACCATGAGATTAGATAAAAACAAGTGGTGACACACTTGTCCAATCGGATATCAGTTCGGCAAAGAGACTGTAATGCATTTGTATCTGATTGCGATGATGGGGTAGCAATGGTGCACTGCTAGGTGCCACTCACTGTTTGTGATGACCTTAGGTCAGCACTGCCAACGTCAGAGCAACCTACAGGGTCACACACCTTGATACTTGAGTTCTCGTATTGATCGGGAAGCCTTATGATCGAGTTATCGGATAACTCGGATCTGTTTCGGAGAATTCATCAGCGCCGATGGGCTTGATCAGATGGAAGAATGTTATTGGAGCCAGACTTCATTTATGGTAGGTTGACTCGAATTTGACTATGAAGTATGGGCTGCATTGGATTGGATCCAATGGCTTAATCAACCCATTCAATGAAGTATGGGCTTGCTTATCGACCAATGAGGCCTAATAACAACCCCTTTGGCACCTAAGGGGTATAATGGGGAGAAAACCAACCCCATTGGCGCTTAAGGGGTATAATGGGGTGAAGTGGGAAAATTTGCTTCATTATGGAAGCAAATTGCGCCTAGCCCTAACCCTGACCACCCCTTGCTCTATATAAGTGGCCCTAGGCGCCCCCTCTCAGGTATTCTATTCCTTGGAGGCGTGAACACTGAAAGAGGCGAGAGCAAAGGGTGAAGGGCGAGAGCAAGGGTTCAATTGGCACAACCCTTCTTCTTCCATCAAACCGCAAGTGATATTCTTCCTCTCCTCTTAGCGCAAGAGGGATTTCACCTTGGCGGCTTCTCCTTCTCTTCATCTTCTTCTTTGGCGCTTCATCCTTGGAGGTGGTGCAAGTCTTGAAGAAGGTGACAAGGGCTTGGATCTTTTTCCCGAGGCTAGCACCGGGCGTGGAAGAAGAGGACTTGAGGCATCCGTGTGTGTGAAACTGCAGAGGGTGCACGCTTGCGCGCCTATCACGACATCAACCTCATCTTGCTTTAAGGTATATCCCCGGGGGGTTTCCCAACAATATATATATATATATATATGTCAAGTAGTACAAAAGATGAACTGATACTAGGTCTCAGGGCATACACACCAACAGAAACTCCTCCGCCCCACGCACGTGCTAGCTTCGGAAGAGGAGATCCATGCCAAGGAAATAATTTCTCTTCCTTGCGCCAACTTCCTAAAAGTTGCGCCAAGAGGATGCCTCCAAGATTCGCCACCAAGGGTGCACCAACAAGGAGAGATTTCTCCTTCGTTCAAGTGCCAACCGAAGAGGACATGGGCTAAGGAATGAGATGCCTTCTTCTCCTCTTCCCTCGCTAACAAGAGGCTCATCACCTTGAGGGATGACAACCAAAGGTGGTGGCGATAAGGAGGAGAGTGGCGGCTTGGGTATGAGGGGAGAGAGAGATGACCTAGGCGACTAGGGCTTGAGACAAGCGAATCTTACAGCCATATGTGGCTAGCCCCTATATTTATAGATTTTATGCGTGGGCCCGTCAACTTAAGTTGCAATATTTTTATTCAAAAATATTCGTGAGTTAAGTTGTGGCCCCCACCACTTAAATTATAAATTAATTAACAATTAATTCGTAATACTTAAGCTGGTGGTGCCTATGTGTTCAAGTCATCAAGCCACCGCACTAATCTTGGTGCTGAGCCGTATTTTGACCCGTCGACATAGACCTGCTCAACTAGAGTCAAAAGTGGTCACTCGAGGTCAATCGGAGTCAACTTGATCACTAAAATCTATAAGCCTCCTCTCAACTCATATCTACCATCTGTGAAGCATAAAACTCCCAAACAAATCCGAATCATCTGTAGATTTGATCTGAGGTTATCCGATCAATACGAAGTCTCTAGCATCTAGTGTGTGACCCTGTAGGTCCCTCTGACGTTGACAGTGATGACCTTATCATCATAAGCAGTGAGTGACACCTAGCAGTGCATCGCCGCTACCCAATTCATCGGAATAAATATCGCCATCGACAACCTCAAACTGTGATAAGATATATAAGTATACATGTCCCTTTGCTTGGCTAATCATCCATGTCGGACAAGTGTGTCACACTTATTTATTCCAACGTTAATGGTCATGACTCTATTCAGGTTTATCCTAGGTGTGGTCACACACTTTTATTCATGCACCATATTGGGGCCCATGGACATCAAGCTTCCCTGCAGAGAAGGGGTAAATCCTCTATTAGAAAAATGCAACTCTACACAGCTCAAGAAATAGAATATGACAACTATTATGACTTCCCTTTTACGGCGAGGTGTTAAGTTGTATCAAGGCACATCCCTTAGTACATAGAGACACAATCTCCCTCAAGTCAAATGACATCTATAATCTCTATCACTGTGAGATTCTTCTTGAGAGACCAAGAAGAATCCTCACGGTGGGTCGGTCCAGTATATCTTCCTTGATATACCCATATGCCCGCGTTGAGCAACCCGTGCTAACCAGTACATATACAAGTCTCACCCGCACCATAGCTATCCCCTATCTACTATGGTACTCGACTCAGGACATAGCAAACTGAGATAGTAACATCTCGGAGGGACATCATCATGTAAACATACATATGCTCAGATGTACAATAAATCATAATAATGATAATGCCAGGATATCTATAAATATCAATGTATAGAGTACAAAAGTTAAGACCGAAACATAGGTCTCAAGGCATAATACTAATAATTACCTTTTGTTGGCACAGTTCAGTCTGCGCCCAGTGTTGCACTCCAGCTAGAAAGTGGTAAAGCCTATCCTGCTCAGCCATGTCATCAATCTCAAGCACTAGGGCTACATACTTCTTCACGTACTCATGTATGCTCCTCGTATGCTTGAGCTTGAACAGGATCTCCCGTGCCGCCCATGATGAGTTTCCTGGTGCGAACTACTTCTTCGGTTCTGCTTTAAACTATTCCCACGAGATTTGTTGAGATTGTTGTTCCTCAGAAGTGTTGGTGCAGCCTGCGTTGGCCACCACAGCTTGGCGTCACTGGACAACTATGCCGTGCATATAAGAGCTTGGTCCTTCGTGGGAATCTGAGCCGACTGTAAGTACTTCTCCATGTCCCATAGGAAGTTCTCCACTTCCTTGGCGCTTCTGATCCCCGAGAAGGACCCGAGCTCCTGGACTTTCCAGCGCAGCACAACCCCCTTGTTTGCCTCAGTTGCCCGGCGTTGCGAAGCAACCTCTTGCTTCAGTTCGGCCAGTTCCATCTTGCAGACTTCCATATCCCCTAGGGTAGTGTCCACTTAAGTCTGCAACTCAGTAGTGGAACTCTTCAGGGTTTTTAGCATCTCCACTAAGGTCTCGTTGGTGAGAACGACTAAATCTCTAATAGCTATCTCAAGCTGCGAGATTCTGTCCATATTTGACAGCACCATTTTCTTTTTCCCTTTTTTGCAAGTTCTAGCTTTAGCAATTTAGTAGTTTGGACCAGCTCTAATTCCAGTCTGTCATGCCCTATTTTATACTAATACAATAAATTATCTAGGTTAATTATTACAAAAATTTTAATAGGCATGCAAGGCTTGAATTTATTAAAATCCCATGCATGGGACAATTTCTAGCCATTTGTTCAGGTTCAGCGCGATCGGTAGGGGTGCACCCACGCGCACGTCCCTCAGCCTCGTCCAACCCAGGAAAGAGAGGGAAGGAAACAAGGGAAAGCCACGTCAGAGAAGGAAATTACACCTTAGCCAAATCTTTGGATCCAAACTCAGGTCTGATTACGTAGAATGTCAATTCCGGGTTCACACCCGAAACCATGTCGGCGTGTCCGATGACCAAAAATTTGTGTGCGGAGTCAACACTCATCAACCTGTCATCGTCATGCTCAAAAGTCGAGCTTTCGCTTGCATCGCGTGTTCTTGTTGAATGTTATAGTTCCTTCTTTTGATTTTATATATAATACAAGTTGCATTAGATTTTTTAGATACATGTATTTTGTTGCATTAGATTGATATCCGTGAGGAAGATATTATGTTTTGTACTTTGTTTAGGTACTAGGGCCGCTACTATAAGCTATTTTGTTGTGTAAGAATACTAGTCCTTTGCTGTTGTGTTAAAAAAGCACATTTGGTTTCACATTGTTATTTAACTAGTGTGCTAGTACTTGTTCAACAACTTAGCAGAAATTCTATGTGTCCTCTCAAAGCACATTGTAATTTATAGAGCCTATTTGACCCCACTGTTTATAACTTTATAACTATACTAAACTGTGTTATGTTGTACTGTGCTGCACTGTCAAAATTTATATGATGTTTAGTTAATAACTTTTTAATTGATGTCAAATTTTAAAATAATAAATAAATATTTATTTTAAATTATTTAAAATAATAAATATATTTTATTTTCTTTAGTATTAAAATTTTAATTATTTAAAATAATAATACTTTAAATTTTAAACAAAATTATGCGAATTACTTTTTTTGAGAAGCATAAGCTGTAAAAGTATCAAATTGTAGTTTTCCCAACTTCTACTTTTTTTACTATTTTTTTCTGCTTATGCTTTTTATTACCAAATAGTTTTCTAACTGTTTTTGCTTAAAAACTGCTTAAAAGCAGGGCTAAATAGACCCATAGTCTCTACATCGCTTCTCACTAGGTTTTTCTAACTTGTTTTAGTGTCGGTTAAAATTGCAAGTAGTTGTCTACACCTACTAGTTAGCTAGTGACTTGTACGTTATTTAGCTTAATCACTTTCTAGTTTTATTTCCGAATCATGGTCTTAATTGATTTAGATCCTGTTGCAGGCTACTACATTTGTTGTGTTGTTTGGAAGAAATGTTGTGTATACACCCATGCCTTGTTTCCCAGCATTCTCCTGGTGCCGCATCACCCTCGTCACCTCTCATGCTAGTGCCGCACTTTGATCGAGCGGATCCACTTTGACTACTGCCTGAGCAAGGCTTTGACCAAACAAAATGGATGAAAATTCTTTCAGTGTTGTTGCCAACATAGCCACAGCTAAGACACAAGAAGTGCATAGAAGCAAGCTAGTGGGAGCTCCTAGTAGGGGAGTGTGTAGTAAGGGAGGGAAGATCACAGAGAAGCCTAAATGGTAAGCCCACTTTAAGAGGGCATGAGAGGGAAGGGGAGGCTAGGGCTGCGGAAGTATTTTAAAGATTGCTTTTTATGAAAATTAATTTTTTTTAGTTTGGACGGCGCATCAACAGTCCTAGAATCTAGCCATTGGTTGTTTTTTTGGGCATGCACTTGCAAAAGGAGCTGGGTAGCTCATGCGGAGTTGGATGATGAGGTGACCAAACCAAGCCAAGCTATACATGGCCCAAGCCCAAGCCCATTTTCTACAAGCCAGTTGTTGTGTTATAATTGGTCCAAGGTGGGAGTGTAGGGCACGAAAAAGAATAAACAAAAGAAGACTCCATGGCGAAAGCCTCGCCCAGCTCTACAAGCGTATGTATCCTAGAATCAGTTTCCAGGTGGTGACTTCTCTATTATGTTTTTTTTTCTTTTGACCAATGGCTCTATTCCGGAATCTAGGTGTTTGAATTCTCAAACTTTCCCATATATTTGATTCCACCACGAAAGTTCTTATTTATCTAGCTTTGGGATTTTACTATAAGCTGCTTGTGGTATTACTTTATGCTTATGGGTTTTCTCATCTTCAAGCTACATTCTTATTAAAATATGGGTTTATCTCTATTTGTGGATGTCTCTCTCATGATGGTATTAGTAGCTTTTGAAATGGTCCAAATCAAATGTTATTATGGCGATTCTTGTTCATTGTTAGCCTTGGGGAATTCTGCCTAAAAATTTACATTACTTTGATCTGTTGTGCTTAGGAATTTATCAGGAACATTACTTTTTTGAATCTGTTTGTGCTTGGAAATTTATATCAAGTGGTATCAGAGCATCAGGGAACGATAGCTGATGACACCGAAATTTATAGAAAATTTCATGCCATTTCATTAGTATTTTTATGTCATATTCATAGACTTTGCTTATTTTTATGCCTTTTTTATCAATATTTGTGGAATCTACACTCTTTTTTGTTTTTTATGATTTTCAGGTAAAAAGGCTTGTTTTTCAGTGGATTTCGAACAATCCAGATGTATAATTGAATTCACAACATAAAGAAGAGATCACATAGCAAATTTCAGAAAAATTGAAGCTTCAGAGGAAATTACGGCACCCCCATTATGCTTTTTACGGCACCATAATTTGACTGCACTCGCAGAACAAAATTACGGCACTACCGTAATAATCTTTACGGTGCCGTAATTTGGGATTTTTCCAGGCAGAGAAGTTAATGTAATTACGGCACCACCGTAAATATCTTTACGGTGCCATATTTCGACGCGTTTTCGGGCAAAGATTTGATGAAGATTATGGCACTGCCATAAACTCAATTACGGTACTGTAATTCGGGTCGATTTTCCACCCGAAGATATTGTTCACATTACGGCACTAACGTAAAGCACTTCACGGTACTGTAATTCCAGAAGATTTTGACCCGAGAGCTCACTGTCCAGATTACGGCACTGCTGTAAACTTCATTACGGCCGTAATTACAAAGTTGCTCGCGATTTTCTCGGTCAACTCCAAAACCGATTCTTGCGGAGAAGATTGTGATCGATCCAGGCCATTAAACACCTTGCTGTAAGAAGCAATAGGGGAGCTTTGGCCGAGATGAAGGCAAAGAGAGTAAAAGCCCTAATTTTCGTGGACCACATAGAGAGAAATCGAGTTTCATGCGTCCGCCCTAGGGTTCGCTGCCGGGAAGTGTACAGGCTATCTCTGGCCGTGAAACTTGAGTGGAAGCTACGCATAGAGGAGGAGAAAGTGTTCCAGAAGTTTCAGCGTGAAAGGAGACCAGACGGAGGAGAAATCAAGAGAAAATCGAGTGCCACCGCTATTCGCCCCAGATTACGGCCGTACCGTAATTTCTCTTTCTTCTCCCTTTCGATTTCCTTCAATATGGATTATTGTAATCTTCCCTCTATGATAGCTTAAACTTATTTTGGGACATGGGGGGAGTAATTCACTTGATTTTTAATGACTAGATGACTATTTTTCATTATTTCGTCACGTTTAATCTTAGCATGATGATTTTACTCGTGTGATAATTGATCTTAGACTCTCCTTAGATCCATGTTATTATTCATGTTTTAGGGTTTTCGCAATAGACTGAAAGGTAATTTGCTTGAGAACTAGGAACCCTAGAATTGCATGTTATGAACTTTTTTAGATTAGTTCTTACTTGTTTGATTCTAGTAGATTAATTGCCATGATAATGATATGAATCTAAAGATCGAGTCTAAGTTATCAAACGTGGAGATCTTGTGTGAAAGCAAAGATCGGAACGTTAGAGAACCATGAGTAAAACTAGTGTTGAGACACGGATGCACGAAAGTGATCCTTGAAACTCCACTAGAGATTATCAACCTAGAATTCAGATGCACAAAAGTGATCTTTGAATTCTTTGATTGATGATTTATTTACCCTCAGCGTTGGGACGAATCTTGCACGAAAGTGAAGATTAGTCCCTGCATGATTGTCTACACGAAAGTGAGACAATCCTTTTATCAAGTAAATTATATCTTTATCATGATAAAATTAAACTGACGATATCTCTATTCATGTCTAGTCATAGAAATTAAAGTGAATGAAACCCTAGTCCTAGCTTCTCTCTCTAATATTTTCGTTCTAGTTTTCAATTGCCCGTTTTTGCTATTTCGATGGCCTAGATAGTAAGAAATCAACTATTCAGTACTCAACAATATAGGTCTCTGTGGGTTTGATATCTATTTTATTACTTCGTGTATCCATGCACTTGCAGAGATAACAACAACCCTGGTGACACAATAAGTTTTTGGAGCCGTGTCAGGGAGTAACAACGTCCCTGTGCGCCAAACAAGGTTTTGGCCGCGACATCAAAAATAAGTTATGTTTACCTACTTGTTGGGATACAACAATAGCCAAGCAATGTCAACGTGTTCTTGATGTTGAAGCGATGCCCACACGAGACAAAGATGTGTGTGACATAGAAATTGCAGAGGTTAGGAGGCAAATTCAATAACTCCAAGCCCAAATTACCCACCTACAACACTTAGGGGATGGACCATCCAATAATTATGAAGCTACTCCTTATGTTTGAGCTATAGAAGAGGGTAATGAACCAAATGAAGGCAACACTTATTATTATTCATCTAGCTCAAAAGAAAATGAAAGAACATGTGCACGATGTCAATCACGAAGCCAACCTAGAAATGACTTTGAGTTTAGAATACATATTCTAGAATTTGAAGGGAGAATGCAACCAAATGATTTTCTTGATTGGCTACATAGTGTAGAAAGGATTTTTTATTACAAAGAGGTGCATGATAATTGAAAGATAAAATTTGTTGCTCAAAAACTAAGGAAGTATAGAAGATTATGGTGGGAAAATCTAAAAAGACAAAGGTTGTGAGAAGGAAAGTGATGCATTACATTTACATCGTATTTTTACCTGTATTTTATATGATATTTTGGGCTTGTTTTGTGATTTTATACTAATTTTTAGAGGGCAAAAGTGTAATATCCCATGTTTTTGAAAAATAATTTAGAAAATCAAAAAATATCTTTTGGAATGTTTGGGATTTTTTTGGAATTTTCTTGAATTTTTAAAGGATATAAAAATTATTTTCCTGAATTTTTAAAGGATTTAAAAACTACTTTTGGATTAAAAAGTTTAAACGTGTTCACGAGAGCTCGAACCTGCAATGCAAGAGTTTGGTCGGTTCAGCCAAACTGCTAGGCTAAGTCACGGTTTTATATTAGAATTTCAAGTCATTTATTTTTATGCAAGTAGTATAATTTGTTTTTCTTATTTTAAAAAAGTACAAAAAAAACTATTTTCTCACTTCGTTTGTATAATTGCGAATTTTATTATGAAAATACAAAAAAAAACTACTTTCAAAAACACATTGTTTGCATGTTTGTGAACCCACCCCACATCAGTTTGGTATCAGAGCTCAGGCTCCTAGATTAGAGTTTTCTAAGCCTCAAACTTATTTTTCTAACTTCTTGATGATCTTTGGAACTAGGTTGCTTGAAAGAAAAGGCTTTGCATAATTGGCTATTATATCATATCATGCTAGTAGCCCTATTTTCATCTATAAAATCTTTTCAAATCAACCATGCAAACCCGATCAAAGGCTCAAAACACCCAACCCATGGATTTAAACATCTTAGCTGAAATGATAACAAACCTAACTCAAAGGATGGATAATCTAGACACAACTGTGAACCAAATCAATGATAAGGTTCATGACACTAAAGAATCCATTAGCTATAGATCCCCTAGCCGACCACCTAGTGAACAAAATCCTAGGGATCCTCTAGAACCTATGCAAAGGAGTCATACCCCAAGGAACACCCCTAGGAACACTCACCAAAACCTTGAATGGGAAGGGCAATATGTCCGACCCCACTATTCTCCTAGACCTAGGGATGACGATGTGCAACGTGCAATCAAGCTAAACCCACCTACCTTCAATGAATCCCTTGACCCTAGAAACTACATAGATTGGTCAACCAAACTCAAGCAATACTTCGAATGGAGTATGATGCCCGAGCACTCTAAGGTTAGGTTTACCAAATGTCTTCTTGAAGGTCCAGCTAGACTCTATTGGACCAATGTGGAAAGAAGCCTAGGGAGGTCTCGTCAACCCCCCATTGAAGGATAGGATGAGATGAACATTAAGTTGAGAGAAAAGTATGTTCCCCCAAACTTTCACAATAAGCTTCTTGACCAAACTAGTAGCCTTGTGCAAGGGAACTCAACTGTAGAAGAATACATGATAAAGTTTGATGAACTTTTGATGAGGAGTGATATGGGTGAAGATCCTAGGTTTACCCTTAGTCGGTTAAAAAATGGTCTTAGGCCAGAAATCAAAAGAGGTCTTGCCTACTATCATATAGACACCATAGAGGAAGCCTATCAGAGAGCCCTTGAGATAGAAGCCCAACTTAACACTAGGAAGGAAACCATGACCCCTAGACCATCCTATAGATCTCCTCCTAGCAACTCATACTCCAACTCTTCAACCTCTCAACCCAAGCCAACCCAAACCTAGGTTAACTGCCATAACTGTCATCAAACTGGTCACCTTGTAAGGAACTATCCCAAAAGGGTTATGGTCATGACTGAGGAGCCTGTAGAACCAGAAGCTAAACCTAAGGAAGCTTTAGACAAAGACCCCAACTGTTGCAATATTGAGATAGATGACTATGATGGTGAAGAGGATTTTTTCCTCAACAATTTGGGAGTAGTCAGGTGCACCCTGATCAACCCCACCCCTACTGTAGATTGGCGTAGAACTAGCATCTTCCACACTTACTCGAAATGCCATGGTCACATGTGCAAAGTAGTAATTGATGGAGGAAGTAGTTTGAATGTCGTCTCTCAAATTGCAATCACCAAACTCAATCTTAAAGCAGAGCCTCACCCAAAACCATATAGCATCTCCTCGGTTAACCAGACTAATGTCCCAATCTCCCATAGATGCCTTGTCCCTCTGCAATTTGGTGATTACCAAGGAGAGATATGGTGTGATGTCATCACTATGGATGTTGCACAAATTCTCCTAGGTCGCCCCTCGATTTATGACATGGATGTTGTCCACTATGGTCAGACTAACACTTATGTCTTCAATCATAATGGGCAGAAGATTAGGCTTAAGCCCTCCTTACCTAAGGAACTTAGAGCCTCTACTAGCAAAGGTAGGATAGAAGAACCCAAGCAACCCAAGCCAACTATCCAACTGATCCAACCCCGTGCTAAGGAATCTTTAGAATGCCATTTTGAACCCATAGGATCCTATCTCTCTAAATCCTTAGGACCCTCAAAACCCAACTAGCTTAACCCTAAGGAAACACCTGAGACACCCTTAGGAGTACACCTACTTAAGGATTTTCCTCTAAGCTTAAATGACTCATTAGAATCTCATGACTTAGGGAACCGTGAAGCTAGCATAGAGGTACCCACAATAAGCCTAATGTATCAAGAGCCATATTTAGAAAGCCCATCTTTGAGCTTGATGTATTATGAGCTTTGTCTAGATCCATCCATCCTCAAGCCTAAGCTTAAGGAACTCATGATCTCAGCCTTAGGAATTGAACCTGAACTTGTCCTAGGTTCCCCATTAAGACTTCAAACCTTAGAGGACTCTCCAACTCAACTTGAATTAGACCCTCTTAGTTTGCCTAAGGAAATCCTAGCACCCTACTTAGACCCTCATGAGTTTCCAAAACTAGGAGTTGACCTAGGTCCCATGTTCTCTAGTCAAACTCTTGACTTAGCTCCTCACCCTCTGAACTTTAGATCCTATTTTTTAGAACCAAGTCCGAGCAATTTAGGGTTAAGTAACAACAAAGATGATACTTCTTTACTTCCCCTACCTGATATTGATTTTATAATACCTAGCCATCTTAGTTGCACTAAGAAACTCTATCCCAAGTGTACTAACAAGTATGGCCGAGAAAGGTATTCCAATGTAGGAGACCTTGAACAAATAGGATAACTTATTGATGACATGAAAATTTATAGTATATTTTATGCCATTTGATAGGTCTTTTGTGTCATATTCATGTTCTTTTGCTTATTTTTATGTCTTATTTATCAAATATTGCAAAATCTACACCTTTTCTGGTTTTTGATGATTTTCAGGTAAAAAGGCATCATTTTAAGGTGTTTTCAAGCAAATTCAGATGCATAGATGAATCCTCATTATTAGGAAGAGATTACATGTCAATTTTCATGAAGCCATAATTAATATTACGGTGCCGCGGTTTCACTGAACCTACAGAACAAACCATGGCACTACCGTAATTTCGGAGCACTGCCGTAATTTGGGGTGAATTATGAACATAAAGTTTTGCATATATTATGGCACTGCTGTAATCCGTATCACGGGCTATAATTTCGAGAGATTTTTCACCCAAGAGATTTGATGAGTTTATAGCACTGCCGTAATGGATATCACAGGCTGTAATCCTGGTCGATTTCTATACATAAAACTTTGCTGAAATTATGGCACTACCGTAATAAAAAACACAGCCGTAATTCTAACCTGGACAGCCGAGTTTCACGAGTATTTTTGAAGCTCAATTCTTGCACGAGTGATTGCGGATGATCTAGACCATCAATTGGAGAACCGTAAAAAGGAAAAGACTGGGGAGACCGAGGAGAATAGGGACACATGAAAAGCCCCAATTTTCATCCACGATCGAGAGAGAAATTGAGATTTGAGCTGTCGCCCTAGGTTTCACCGCCGGGAAGTGTATAGTGCATCTCCAGTAGAGAAATTTTAGGGGAAGCTGTGCCTAGAGGAAGAGAATATATTCCAGAAGTTTCAGAGCAAAAGGGGATCGATCAGAGGAGAAATCGACAAAGGAAGTGTCGCCAGCACTGTTCATCGCGCCTTCTACAGTAAAATTACGGCTCTGGAACAATTTGGAGATTCTCTAGAAGAAATATATAATTGATCATGCTGTTATTTGATTTCCTCTTTCCTTTTGATTTCTAATCCTTTGAAACAATGGTTTATTGTAATTCTTCAACTATGCTAGCTTAAACACTTCATGGGAGATGGGGTATAATCCCCTTAATTTCTTATGACTGGATGACTTTTATTTCGTGAAGATAATTTTAATATGATAATTCTACTTATGTGACGATTGCTTTTAATTCTCTTTAGATTTATTTTACTAGCATGATTTAGAGTTTTTGTTATATGGACTAAAAAGTTATTTGCGAAAACTTGGAACCCTAAAATTGAATGTTATGAACTCATCGTAAGAAATTAGGTTTGTTCTTATTTCATGATTTTAGAAGTATATTGCCATGTTGATAATCTGAATCTAGGATTGAGTTATTGAAATAAACATGATGATACTGTGAGAAATTAAGTATCGGATTGTTGGAGAACCTTAAGTAGAACCTGTGAAAATTAGTATGAAAATATGTAGTTTTCACTTGAGATGATTGACTTAGGATTTGGATGCACGAATGTGATATTTGAGTTCTTTGTCAATGATTTACTTATCTTTAGCATTGAATAGAACCTATGCGAAAGTGAGGATTGGTTCTTTATATATTGTTTGCGCGAAAGCGAGATGATTTATTTATGAAGAAAATTATATTTTTATCATAATAAAATTAGACAGATGAACACTTATTTAGATCTAGTCATTGAAATTAAGGTGGATGAAACCCTAGTCCCAGTTTCTCTCTCTCTAACTTTTTCGTGTAGTTCCGATCACTTGCCTTTGTCATTTTCGATTGCCTAGCTAGTGAGAAATCGATTATTCGGTACTTGACAAACGAGGTCTCTATGGTTCGATATCTTTTTATTACTTCGAGTATCCGTGCACTTGCGAACACAACAAGTTTTTGGCGCCATTGTCGGGGACCTTGGTTTTTGTCAATATTGAAAGTATTGCTAGACTAGGTTTTGTTTTATTTGCTGTTTTCTATTCTTTTCTGCTTATTTTGAGTTATTTGATCTATCTACTTGTGCATGTGCAGGAATCTTAGATCAGGACCTCTAGTTCCTCTGGACCCTGAAATTAACAAAACTCTTAGACTGCGCAGGAAACTCATATTTGAAGGAAGACAAGAAGAAGTAGTCATGACAGAACGAAGATCACTTATGGACTATGCAGCTCCTAATCCACAGGAGATACATTCTAGCATTGCTAGAATGGTTATTGAGGCTAACAATTTTGAGATCAAGCCTGCTTTCTTATCTATGATCCAGCAAAATCAGTTTGGAGGATCACCACTTGAAGATCCTAATCAACACCTTACTTTGTTTCTTGAATTATGTGATACAATTAAGATTAATGGTGTTTCTAATGATACATTGAAACTGAGATTGTTTCCTTTTTCTCTTAGGGACCGAGCACGTTTTTGGCTTCAAGCTCAACCTACCGGTACCTTCACCACTTGGGAACAACTATCAAATGCTTTCTTGATGAAGTACTTTTCACCCAGCAAGACCATCCAGTAGAGAAACCAGATTACAAGCTTTACACAGAAGGATGACATGTCTTTTAGCGAGGCATGAGAGCGTTTTAATGATTTAGAATGGAAGTGTCCTCACCATGGCCTTGAAAATTGGGTTTTAATTCATACTTTTTACAATGGGTTGCTTTATAATACCAGACTAACTATTGATGCTGCTGCAGGAGGAGCTATGATGAGCAGAACCATTGAACATGCTTTTAAGTTGCTGGAGGAGATGACTTTGAATCACAACCAGTGGACTACAGAGAGAGGAGTGCTGTATCGACCTCCTTAGGGTAATAATGAAAGTGATAACTAGCGCACCTTGGCAGAAAAGGTAGATTCTTTATGCAAGAGATTTGATTCTTTTCAAATACAAACTACTGTAGTTTCATCTTCTGTTATATGTGATATTTGTGGTAATAATGGTCATTAATCTGAAGAGTGTAAAGTCATTGCTAATCAGGGTACTGAACAAGCTAATGCTTTGGGGGGTTATAATCAAAGTAGAATCAATGATCCTTATTCTAGTACTTACAACCCTAGATGGAGGAACCACCCCCAATTTATCTTGGAAAAGTAATAATCATGTAGGGGGACAAGATGAGAATAGAGGATATCCACAAAGATAAAATCAGAATCAAAACCAACCCCAAAATTCTAGTGTTGAGTCTATGCTTGAAAAGCTTATGGCTAATCAAAATCAATTCATGACAAACCAAAATAAGGAAATGGAAGATCTTAAGGGATTGGTTATCCAACTTGCTTCTCAAGTGGGATCATTAGAAGCCCACAATAAAATATTAGAGAACCAAATAGCACAATAAACTAGCACATCTTACAGACCCCCAGGGAAATTGCCTGCTAAACCTGAACCAAAACCTAGGGAGCACTGTAATGCTATCATTACTATGAGTGGGAAGAAATTGGATGAACCAAAGGGTAGATTAGAAGATAATGAAAAAGAGCCCGAGATTGAACATGACAATGAATTAGACTTGGAAAAATCTCCTGTGCATGAGTAGTCCCAAACTAGTTTGCCACCTCATAAGGGTGATGAACCCAAAAGTGATGAGCCTTGTCAGTCAAATGTTTCTAAATCTAGTTCACCTGCACCATATAGGCCACCTATACCCTTTCCCTAGAGATTAGTACATGCAAAATTAGACAAATAGTTTGGGAAATTCTTTGATGTTTTAAAGAAGCTTTACATTAATATTCCATTCACTGAAGCTTTATCTCAAATGCCCTCATATGCTAAATTTTTGAAAGAAATCTTTTCTAATAAGAGAAAAATAGAGGACTATGGTACTGTGGCTTTAACAGAAGAATGTAGTGCTATTATCCAGAATAAACTGCCACCGAAATTAAAGGATCTAGGTAGTTTCTCTATACCTTGTTCTATTGGGAGTATGGCTATTGACCGAGCCTTATGTGATTTGGGTGCTAGTATAAGCCTAATGTCATTATCTATTTGCAGGAAATTGGACATGAGAGAGCTTAAACCAACTTCAATATCTTTGTAGCTCGCTGATTCATCGGTAAAGTATCCAATTGGTATTTTAGAAAATGTTCCAATCCAAGTAGGTAAGTATTTTATTCCAGCAGATTTTGTGGTTCTTGAAATAGAAGAAAGTTCCAAAAATCCAATCATCCTTGGTAGACCCTTTTTGGCCACAGCAGGAGCAGTCATAGATATTAGGAAAGGAAAACTCACACTTGATATTTGTGAAAATATAATTGAGTTTGATTTAACAGATTCATTGAAAAAAGCATCATATTTAGGATAATGTCGTAGTATTGATGTAATAGATGATATTGTTAGTGATATGCATAATTTATTTGATGAGCCCTCTAATATTGAGACTGAAACTTTTTTTGAGTGTGTGAGTAAAGGATTTCAGGAGAATGCTGATTCAAAAACAAAAAAGAGAAAGAAGAAGAGACAGAGAAGAAGAGAAAGATTGAAACTGCATATGAAAGGAAAAAGGTTCTTAGGTAATGTTGGACACTGTTTTTTGAATGAGCCTTATGTATTCAGAAGCGGTGAAGAAAACAAAGAGAAATCAGAATGGCGACTGAAGGCACCACCACGATCAAATCCGAGTGCAGAACGGTCAAGCTAATGACCTTTAAATTAGCGCTTCTTGGGAGGCAACCCAAGCACTCTTTCTTTAATTCATTCTCTTTTATTTTACTTTATTTTTATTTTTGCTTTTAAAACTAATTTTTCTTCTCTTTTTGAAGGTAAAAATCGAGTTTTGGTGTAAATTACGGCATTACCGTAATGTAAATTACGGGCTGTATTTTCGGTTCGTTTTCAAATAGTAGGTTTTGATGCCATTACAGCATTGCCGTAAGTATTTTTACATCCCGTATTTTTACGCCAAAATTAACCCGAGAGTTTATTTGCTTTTATGACATTACCGTAAGCTTTTTCACGGGCCGTATTTTTGTGAAATTCTTGACCTGAGAGTTTGAAGCATTTTACGGTACTACTGTATAGACATTACGGCCTGTGTTTTTCGAATCCACCACATTACGGCACTGCCGTAATTCTGTCGGCCCACACGATTTACTCTGCCTTTTTAGGGTTTCTGTACCGTGTTTTAGAGTTTTCGCTCATTCTCTCACGCCGACCTCGAGCTTCCTTCTCCAACCTTCAGAGCTCGCCGGCAACCCTTCCCGTTCAGCTCCGACCGCCGATTTGGTATTTTCTTGCTCGATTTTTCCGTTTTGGTGAGTTTTGCGAGATTTCCGCCCCTTTCCTTGTTTCTTTCCATTTCTTGGTCGATTTTTGAAATTTTTCTTCTCATTTATTCCTTAGATGACAAGCGACTCTTCCTAGTTTGTTTCTGAAAAATTTTGAATGATTTTGGAGTGATTTTGAGCTTCAAACTAGATAAATCAACTGTATTCTTCAAGTTACTATTTCGCCCCCATCTTTTCTAGTTAAAATGTTGGGTTTAAGCTTGGATTTCACTTATTCTTGTTCTTATGATGCTTGTTGAGTGAAGATGTTCATTTCTGAAGATGTTGAAAGTATGTTTTCTATTAGAACTCGACATTTTTTTTGCTATATTATGCTATAATTCCAGTTGTAACCCTTGTTCAACACTTGTATTCAGAATGACACCCAAAACCAAAGCTATGGTTTCAAAAAGAAGAGGCAAGGGACCAATTGAGTCTTCAACCCCACCGAATCCTTATGGCATCATTTTTAGGGATGAAATCCATGAGGCTAGATACAACCAATTGGTCGCTAGGAGAGTTGTGAATACCAAATATGCGGATCTACGCGCGTTGGAGGCACTAGGCCTTGATGATGATGTCTTCTGGATGTTCAACCAAATAAGCGCAAAATAATTTTTCCAAATGACACCGCCCATGTACCTTCCCTTGGTTTTGGAGTTTTTGAGTAGTCTGGATATGGGGCTTGATGAGTTCACTAACCGACATGCTAATGGAGAAATTACTTTCAAATTAGCCAACATTGAAAGGAAACTTACTTTGAGAGACATCCGGACCATCTTTCACTTATCATCAAGAGGATACACCCAAGTACCAGTGGGTTTCATAGAGAATGTTTTCTGGAACCAAATCACTAGTGAAAATCATTATTCTGCAGTTTCAGCTCGTGCTTCAAAGATTTTGAATCCTTGTATCAAATATGTACATAGATTTTTGGCCCACATAGTTTTTGGGAGAGGAGATAGTGACGGCATGGTCCGTCAATCTGAGTTATATTTCTTATAGGGGATGTTACATGGATATCCAGTTGATGTAGCTTTCTTTCTTATCAAGCGCATGGATAAGGTTGGCCGAGCTAAGAAAGGGGCAATTGTGATAGGGGGGTTGATCACTCCTATAGCCCTTCATTTGAATATAGAGCCCTATGGAGTTGAAGTGGCTAAAGGGAATACAACATTAGATATTTGAGTCTTGCATAGCTATGAGGATGATTGTTAGAGAGGGGGATACATTTTGTTTGGCTCTAGGACCTGGAGCACCTACTCTACCCCCTACCCCACGTTGAGAAGACTACAGTTAAGAATCAAAAAAATTGGAAGCTTTCACCGAGCGATGCAGAGGCTGCCTTTGCACCACCTCTGGACACCGTACCACCACCACCGACCTGGGGTGGTAGAGATGACCCATTCGGGACGGGTATGGATCCACCGTCTCAGGGAGCTACAGAGTCACCCTCACGCCGAGCTTCGGGCTCTTCACACCATGCTTCTGAGAGAGGATGGGCCAGTGCATTCAACCTTGGTTTCTAGTTTCTTATATGACCATTTTGGTTTTGAGGACACTAGGATAGGTGGAGTCTACTATTATAACCTTGATTTTATAAATTTAAAATTTTAATTTTGGAAATTCAAAAATTATATTTTAGAATTTTTGTGATTTTCTATAATTTTTTCTGAAATTTTAAAAGGTTTTAAATTTTAATTTTTAATAAAAAGTCGATTTTGCGTTGGGGTAGTCTCAGCCTTAATCTCGTGTGCACTTACGCACTAAATCCAGAAGCGTCACTATAAACCGAGGCAACAATAAATTGAAGGCAACACTAGAAATCGAGAGGCACAAGAGATTTGCACAGAACGGCGAGTAAAATGCTCAGGGAAATGAGTCACCCAAACACCCCGCCGGTATATATTGATAAAAAGGCAACAATACAAGACAACAATACAGGACACTAAGAAAATATGAAGTAGACCCTAGACCTATGACTTGGTGGAGAGGGCAGGTGTGTGGAACCTTGCAATTTTATACTTGCATGGGATCACAAGACTGCATTTAACCAAGACACTACCACCCCTCTCAATACTAACCCAAGTACACAACCTAAGGGGTGTAAGTAGAAGGCTTCACAAGGGTTGGATAGGCTAATTTTACACATTTGAGCCCCCTATCCTAGAGTACTTGTGAAAACATAGTCCCCCACTCACATGTACATGCCCCGGGACAGTCCCCCGAGTGCATCACTACCCCAATGACCAAAACACATGGCACACATGTGCCAAAGCCTATTTTTACATAGGTCTACCTATTCCCCAAGTCTTACACAAAAAGATTGCGTTAGGGTCGGGTAACAGTGGAATTACACCCGAACTCCTCCGATCCCTGACATTCTCCCCCACTTGAACGGTCGATGCCCTCATCGACACAAAACATCCTTGTAGCTGGCCTTCAAGGTTGAAGCTTATTGATCATTGCGTTGTGGTGAAGGAAAACTTCTGCCTTCGTCAGTGTCGCAGTTGGAACTCGGAGAGAATGTGACCTTCTTCTCCTTCGTTGGCTTCATGGTTGCGACTTCCTCAGCTACCAAGGCGTGCAATATCTTCTTATAGGGGCAAGACCAGGGTTGGTGTTTTCCTCCACATATAAAGCAATCCCAGGTCTTTTTGGGATGCCAATGTTGTCGGCTTGGTCATCTCTTCGGTTGTTGCTCCCCCACTTGAGCATTGCTCGGGTCGATCACCCAAAGTGCGCCTATCCTCGGTGTCTTGGAAGAATAAGTGATTGTGCCAATCTTTCGCGTCTTTGAAGAGGAAGGCTTGCCCGAAATAACAATGGTGCCATCTGAGTCACTTGAGCTGGATGATGGTGCCATCGGGGCTTTCCCTTTGCGCTTGTTGTCGGTTGAAGCCTTCTCAACCAACATTGCATTCAACATCTTCCTCTGTTGGAAATCATGTATGTGAAGGTTGCCACTACAAAGATAACATCTTCTTTGGTTGCTACCGTTGTGGGGTCGCTGGGGTCTGTTATGATACTGGGGCCCATTATTCCGCGGACTATGCAGCGGACTCCTCCTATATTGATTTCCATTGCGGTGTGGAGGACTCCTTTGATTGTCCCCCTTTCTATTCCCATTCACTTGAGAGGGTCGCTGCGGTGGTGAAAGTCGGTGCCTTTCCAGGAGCTTGAAGTCTGTCATTTACTCCGCGGATGCAAAATCCTGGACATTCCTCCTTTGCAACTCTTGCTGTGAGGACACTAGGACAGGTGGAGTCTACTGTTATAACCTTGATTTTATAAATTTAAAATTTTAATTTTGGAAATTCAGAAAATTATATTTTAGAATTTTTGTGATTTTATAAATTGATTTTGCGTTCGCGGGGGCTGAAACCCGCGACGCACGCTTCATTGCGGCGCAACCCAACCACTGGGCTACGTTTAACTTTTATTATTAAACCGCGCTCGCTTTAGTTATCCCTGATTTTGAACTAAAATTTTTATAAAAAAAACATTAAATGCATTCGCCGGGTCTCGAACCCACAACACGGCTAGAATTCAGGCTGAGCTCAACCACTGGGCTAAGTCATGTTCTTATTTTAATATGGCGCCAAATCTATTTGATTTATATTTTAAGTCTGGTTCTAGGCCGAGTCAACTTGTCGTCTTCCCCGACTTTCTCGGCGAATGAGTCAGTGGCGGCGGCTTGCTATTCTTGGATGCGTCTCGTGGCTATATTACAGGGCTTCTACTCTCTTTGGTGAGATATAAACCCTAGAACATCTTCAAGCCTCGAAGCGCCGCAGGAGGAAGAAATCAAGTTCAAACCAGTCATCGGAGTTGGAGTGGCGCCGCCTTCTGTTCCAGACTTCCAGCATCTCCATCAATGGCGATTTCTCTGTTCTGGGCTACGATACATCGTCGTAGCGAGGTATTCCTTCTTTCTTGTTGTTTTGGTGAAGTTCTATTAGGTATAGATAGGTTTTGTGTATTGGCGGCTGCAGCGCCACCGTCGATATCTTCGGCGGCTTTGGGTGCTTCGACCATGGGTCGAACGCTCGCTGTAGCCGGTCGTGCAGCCTCGTTTTGTCGTTCCAAATAGACTGGATAAGTTTGGCGGTGAACGGACGTTCGATGCGCCCTCAGGACCTCGCCGGCGCAAACAGCGGACGCAGGTTCGGCGGCGACCGGGTGGCGCGGGCGACCGAGCGGCGCGGACGACTGGTCGGCTCGTTTTGGATTTAGGGTTGCGATCAGTTTATTTGGAAATAAACTGGCAGGCTGTGTTGAAATTGATTTAAACCAGTTCAACAGTAGTGAACGGTTCAATTTCAATTTCAGGTCAGCGCTTGAATTTGGACCGGTTCGACCCCAATTCGGTCGAATTCGGGCCGGTTCAGGGAGCCGTTGGAAAGCGTATGAAATTTCCTATCCAATGGTACTCTGTGTTGCTTTAGATAACCTACATATTTTGTGTAATCTAAGTTCTAAGTCTCGGTCTGACTTGATTCATGGTAAATTTGATCGATTCACTATAATTCTGTTCGGTTCAGTGGGTTTTAGGTCCGGTTCACTTGATCTAAGATTGGTTCTCTATGTTTAGAGATGTGTTCTACATGTTGGTAGTCTTGGTTTTCAGGTTAGAATATTTATTAATAGAGTTTATGTACAAACTTATATTACAGAGTGATTGATCTACTAGTCGGCTTGCATTGTTCAATAACAATTTGTTGGCTTTTCAAAAGGATTCAGGATAACAACACTTCAGATAGGAATCTTACCATATTCCTTTGTCACAGTGTCAATAATTATAGGATTTGCTGCTTATTCCTTTGATTTGATATATGACGTATATATTAGACTTGATTGACACTGATATCTATTTGACTCGTCTGCTTGTCTTGTTTCTGATATTCAGTTGACCTCATTTATCTTGTTCATTGGTCATATTCTATTTCTGTATGCATGGTTAACAAAGTTGTATTGAGATATCTGATTTATTGGCTTATGAGCATGATTGAACAATTGTGTATATGTGATATTAACACATGAGTATGTGGAACGGTTGAATATTTGTTACGTTAAAGTCATGATATATTTTGACCTCTGGACTGGATGATTTATTCTCTAGTGGCCTGTTTATAAGTTTTATAGTTCCGACGCGTATCGAACTATCTGAGATGCCGGTACAGCACTGCCAGTTGTCTTGAGGACAATACTACGGATGTCAGTGTTGGACGCAACACTTCGGGCAGTTTAGGACAGTCGTTCCACTATGTGAGCAACAGTGGAAACACTTTGAAAATGAGTGCGGCTCTTAATTAAGATCTGTTGGCCAGCTTGATGATTTACACGACATTCTGTATATTATTTGTATATTGTTGTTTCAGTCATTGAATTATCTTGTTATTTGACTCCCTCACCATATTTGTTGATTCCTACTTAGCGTTTTGCTAACTTCCTTTGTTTCTCTTTCAGGTACAAAGTTAGCTTCTGGGCGGGATAGAGTAGATAACATACTAGCCCAAGTTGAGATAGTTTGACTTTTGTATTTTTATTTCAGTTGATTTATTTACAAATTGGAAAGTAGGTTTTAGATATTGTATTATAAGACTGTTGATGATAAATTTGGATTATTTATTTAATGGATGATATTGAATTATAATAGTTCTCTGGTTCCTATCAATATTGTCATCTCCCTGGGGAACCCTCAGCTACGAATAGCTGGCTTTCCTCCGGGGCGTGACAATTTTATTGGTATCAGAGCTATAGGTTTAGTAAGAAAGCCTAAGAACATAGGAACATCAGGACTGGGTTTGGGTTAAGGTTAAAATAAATGAATAAGTAAACACTTATTATATAACATATTCTTTTGTTGACAGGATGACACCAAAAACTAGTGGCAGAGCAATCCTAAGTCAAGGAAGTAGAGGTTGTGGAGGTGGAAGTCAGAGGGTGAGTGCCCACAGCATTAGAGAAGCTAGAAATCCTCCTGAAGCTGAGGTACAGTTACCTCAAAACTTACCTAGAGCCCCTACAAGAAGAAGAAGTGGGTATAAAGCCTTAGTACCCATAGAGGCAGCACCATCTGCTCCTCCTATAGTAGCAACAGCAGCAGTAAGGGATGAGGGTGAATCTTCCTCTCCATCGTTGGTACCACAGCCCGTAGTAAACCAGCCAGTTAGGTCGGCTAATATGCTGATGCGGTTCTCACAATTAGGAAAGGATCGATTTGGTGATTTTGTAGGAACTACTAACCCTTGGCCTGCTAGAGATTGGTTATTAAAAGTAGAGCAAACCTTTACACTGCATTTCGGAGAAGGGAAAGAAATCAGAAAAGAAAGGAAACAATAGGAGAAAGGAAATAAGGAGGAAAGGAAATAATTCCTTTCTCTTTTAGGCCTCCTGTTTCGATGGAAGGAAGGAAACATTTTGACTGGTCCATTAGATGTTGACTTGGTCAAAATTAACTTAAATCTCAGCCAAATCAACATCGAAGAAGAATCTCCATCACTCCCAACGGCAGACTAGCCGACGAAGGAATCCGGCGAACCACTGCAAGAAGCAAAGCTTGCCCGTTGCGGCGCCGGAGAAGACCAACGCCGCCCAACCAAAATCTATAGCTGCATCGTAGAGGACACAATCTTCTGTGGAAGTTGCGGCGGAGAACGGGGAAGGAGCCGCGGAAGAAGAATCGCCATTACTAACATTAGTATTTCTCCAGCAAGACCTCGGCGAGACGGGAGGGGCGGCTATGAGCATGGACGAGAGGGTGAATGGGCGGCGAAGGCAGCGAGTGGCAGAGGCGAGCGAGCAGGCATTGAAGGTGAGCAAGCAGGCGTTGAAGGCTAGCGAGTGGGAGAGATGAGAATGGGAGGGGTGGCGAGAGGGGAAGGGGCAACGACCTCGGCGAGAGGGGAAGGGGCGACAGCTCGGCGGCGTGAACGGGCTCAGTAGTGAGAGGGGAAGTCGCAGGCATCTCGAGCAGCTAGTCGGCGAGAGGGGAGAAAGGGGAGGGGAGGAAGGTGGATGAGCTCATGCGGACGAGAGGGGAGAAAGGCGTCGAGCTCAGGCGAGATGGTGAGGGCCAACCAGAGGGGCGACGAGATGGTGAGGGACAGCGACGATGTCGGGAGATGGGGAGACGGGGCGAAGAGGGGACGGCTGCGAGAGGGGAGGGCTGTGAGGTCGGCGAGAGGGGAGGGTGGCGAGGTCGACGAGAGGGGAGACGGCGAGGTCGGCGAGAGGGGAGCGCTGTGAGGTTGGGAGAGAGGACGAGGGGGCGACGAGGTCGGGAGTCCGGAGATGGGCGCATGCGCAGAAGGGAAAGGAAATCCTTTCTGTCTCTTTTGGAGGGGACGTTTTTGAAGGGAAAGGAAAGAAATTGTTTTCTTTCCTTATCTTGTTTCTCCTCTGTGAAACTATGGAAATAGAAGGAAAGGAAACAATTTCTTTCCTTTCCCTCCTTGTTTCCCTCCTCCGAAACTCAGCGTTAGGGCATTAGGATGTCTAGATGAACAAAAGATAAAGTTGGACACATATTTCTTATCTGATAGAGCTGGGACATGGTGGTTTGGTATCAGAGTTATTTTTGGAAATGATCCTATCACTTGGACTGATTTTAGAGGAGCATTATTTGAAAAATATTTTCCAGAGTCTTTTCAAGATAGTCAAATGTAGGAGTTCCTAAATTTAAAACAAGGAAAAAGGTCAGTGAATATGTATGTAACTGACTTTGAGAGACTATCAGACTTATTTCCATAATTAGTAACCACTGAAAGGAGAAAATGCCAACTTTTTATTAAGGGATTACACCATACAATAAGGGAACAAATGAATACTATTCCATTAGATAGTTTTTAGGTAGTGGTAAATACAACATTCAGGATAGAGGCTTCTCTAATAGATGTGGCTAAAGAAAAACAAATTGAGGAGGTACAAGAATTAGCAGAACAAAGAAAAGTAAATCAGACAACTAGATCAGTAGAGGAAAGAACCTTTGATAACAGAGGGAAAAGATCTAGAACAATATTCAATAACCATCAGAGACCAGTACCTTCTTCCCATGTGTAAAACCCTTATTCAGAAGAGACACCTAGAAAATGTTTCAAGTGTAATAAGATGGGACACATAGCTAAAGAGTGCAGACTCAATGAAATCCAGTGTTACCATTGCAATGAATGGGGTCATTACAAGAATCAGTTTCCTAACAAGGGAATTATATCACAGTAACCAAGTTATCAGTAGAGTTCTATACCTAGGACTTACCATGAGAGAGCTGATCGAGCTAATCAGTCACCACAGAGAGGATTTCAGCCGCAATCTACAGCTCCAGCAAGAGTCTATGCAGTGACTCAACAGGATACTCAGCAGACTCTTGACTTGGTGTAATTTATTTTATTTTGTCTTTCATATGATAATATTTTATTGTGTATACTCTGAATTTGGAGGACCAAATTCTTTTAAAGGGGTAAATAATGTTATAACCTTGATTTTATAAATTTAAAGTTTTAATTTTGGAAATTCAGAAATTATATTTTAGAAATTTTGTGATTTTCTGGAATTTTTTTCTGAAATTTTAAAAGGTTTTACATTTTGATTTTTAATAAAAAGTTGATTTTGGGTTCGTATGGGCTCAAACCCGCGCACGTTTCGTTGCAGAACAAACCAACCTCTAGGCTACATTTAACTTTTATTATTAAACCGCGCTCGCTTTAGTTATCCCTGATTTTGAACTGAAATTTTTATAAAAAAAAATGTTAAACGTGTTCACCGGGTCTTGAACCTGTGACGTGGCTGGAATTCAAGCTCAGCTCAACCACTGGGCTGAGTCGTGTTCTTATTTTAAAATGGCGACAAATCTATTTGATTTATATTTTAAGTCTGGTTCTGGGCCGAGTCAACTTGTCGTCTTCCCCAACATTCTCGGCGAACGAGTCGGTGGCGGCGGCTTGCTATTTTTGGATGCGTCTCATGGCTATATTAGAGGGCTTCTACTCTCTTTGGTGAGATACAAACCCTAGAACATCTTCAAGCCTCGAAGCGCCGCCAGGAGGGAGAAATCGAATTCAAACCAGTAGCCGGAGTTTGAGCGGCGCCGCCTTCTGTTCCAGACTTCCAGCATCTCCATCAATGGCGATTTCTCTATTTTGGGCTACGATACATTGTCGTAGCGAGGTATTCCTTCTTTCCTTTTGTTTTGGTGAAGTTCAATTAGGTATAGATAGGTTTTGGTTAGGTTTTGTGTATTGGTGGCGGCGGCACCACCGTCAATATCTTCGGCCGCTTTGGGTGCTTCGACCGTGGGTTGAACCCTCACCACAGCCGGTCGTGGAGCCTCATTTTGTTGTTGCGAATAGACTGGATAAGTATGGCGGTTAACGGACGTTCAACGCGCCCTCAGGACCTCGCCGGTGCAAACAGCGGACGCAGGTCCGGCAACCTTGCACGGCGGCGACCAGGCGGCGCAGGCGAGCGGTCGGCTCGTTTTGGATTTAGGGTTGCGATCGGTTTATTTGGAAATAAACCGGACGGCTGTGTTGAAATTGATTTAAACCGGTTCAACAGTAGTGAACGGTTCAATTTCAATTTCGGGTCAACGCTTGAATTTGGTCCGGTTCGACCCCAATTCGATCGAATCCGGCCCGGTTCAGGTAGCCGTTGCAAAGCGAATGAAATTTCCTATCCAATGGTACTCTGTGTTGCTTTAGATAACCTACATATTTTGTGTAATCTAAGTTCTAAGTCTCAGTCTGACTTGGTTCAGGTTAAATTTTATCGATTCACAACAATTCTGTTCAGTTCTGTGGGTTTTAGGTCCGGTTCACTTGATCTAAGATTGGTTCTATAGGTTTAGAGATGTGTTCTACATGTTGGTAGTCTTGGTTTACAGGTTAGAATATTTATTGATAGAGTTTATGTACAAACTTATGTTACAGAGTGATTGATCTACTAGTCGGCTTGCATCGTTCGATAAACATATTGTTGGCTTTTCAAAAGGATTCAGGATAACAGCACTTCAGGTAGGAATCTTACCCTATTCCTTTGTCACAGTGTCAATAATTATAGGATTTGCTGCTTATTCATTTGATTTGATATATGACATATATATTAGACTTGATTGACACTGATATCTATTTGACTCGTCTGCTTGTCTTGTTTCTGATATTCAGTTGACCTCATTTATCTTGATCATTGGCCATATTCTATTTCTATATGCATGGTTAACAAAGTTGTATTGAGATATCTGATTTATTGGCTTATGAGCATGATTGAACAATTGTGTATATGTGATATTAACACATGAGTATGTGGAATAGTTAAATATTTGTTACGTTAAAGTCGTGATATATTTTGACCTCTGGACTGGATGATTTATTCTCCAGTGGCCTATTTATGTGTTTTATAGTTCAGACGCGTATCGAACTATCTGAGATGCCGGTACAGCACCGCCAGTTGTCTTGAGGACAATACTATAGATGTCAGTGTTGGACGCAACACTCCGGGCTGTTTAGGATAGTTGTTCCACTATGTGAGCAACCGTGGAAACACTCTGAAAATGAGTGCGGCTCTTAATTGAGATCTGTTGGCCAGCTTGATGATTTACACGACATTCTGCATATTATTTATATATTGCTGTTTCAGTAATTGAATTATCTTGTTATTTGACTCCCTCACCATACTTGTTGATTCCTACTTAGCGTTTTGCTAACTTCCTTTGTTTCTCTTCCAGGTACAGAGTTAGCTTCTGGGAGGGATAGAGTAGATAGCATACCAGCCCATGTTGAGATAGTTTGTCTTTTGTATTTTTATTTCAGTTGATTTATTTACAAATTAGAAAGTAGGTTTTAGAGATTGTATTATAAGACTATTGATGATAAATTTGGATTATTTATTTAATGGATGATATTGAATTATAATAGTTCTCTAGTTCCTATCAATATTGTCATCTCCCTGGGGAACCCTAAGTTAGGAATAGTTGGCTTTCCGCCGGGGTGTGACATATACGGTGGAGTGATAGCCCGAAAGGGAACACTACAAGTTTGGCACACGTGTACCTTGGACTAATCCCCGGCAACGGCGCCAAAAACTTGATAGCCCGAAAGGGAACACTACAAGTCTGGCACGCGTGTACCTTGGACTAATCCCTGGCAACGGCGCCAAAAACTTGATAGGCTTCCGCAAGTGCACGGAACTATCGAAGTAATAAAGAAAAGTATCGAATCCACAGGGACCTTATTGTTAACTACCAAATAGTGGTATTCTTACTAGCTAAGCGAACGGATTCTAGTGCAAAGTAATAATGGAAAACACACAAACTCAGATAATCAGAGAGATAAATTGGGACTTAGGGTTTCATCCTCCTTAATTCTAATGACTAGACATAAATAAAAGGGTCGTCAGTCTAAATCTACCATGACAAAGACATAATTTACTTGATAAAGGTATTGTCTCACTTTCGTGCAGACAATCATGCAGATAACCGATCCTCACTTTCATGCAAGATCTATTCTCAATGCTGTAGATAAGTAAATCATCAATCAAAGAACTCAAGATCACTTTCGTGCATCCGAATTCTAGGTTGATAATCTCTAGCTGAAGCTCAAGGATCACTTTCGTGCATCCGAGCCTCAACACTAGTTTTACTCATGGATCTCCAACATTCTGATCCTCACTTTCGTGCAAGATCTCCACGTTTGATAAATAGACTCGATCCATAAATTCATATTACTATCATGGCAATTAATCTACCAGAACAGATCAAATTGGATCTAACCTAAGGAAGGGATCCTAACATGCAATTCTAGGGGTCCATGTTCTCAAGCAAATCACCTTTCAGTCTCATTGCGAAAACTCTAAAAACATAATTAGTAACATAGAATTATAGAGGGTCTAAGCACAATTATCACATGAGCAAAATTATCATGGCAAAGTTATCATGACGAAAAAGAAGATTATCTAATCATTAAAAATCAAGGGGATTACACCCCATGTCCCAAAAGATGTTTAAGCTTGCATGGAGGAAGGATTACAATAAGACATAATTTAGAACAATTAGAAATCAGAGAAGAAGAAGAAAACAACGTTACAACATGGGTGTAATGTATATTACACCCGTAATTTCGTGATCAACAGCGCTATCACTGCTGTTTCGTCGATTTCTCCTCCGATCGGACTCCAAACGCTCTGAAACTTCTGTGATGTCTTCCTCTCCTCTAGGCGAAGCTTCTTCATGAAAATCAAGGACTGAGGTGCCCTCTACGCCTCTCGGCATGAGAACAAACCCTAGCCACCTCTCTGGCGATTTCTCCCTCGATACTGGATAAACGTTCTTCCTTCCACTTCGTACGCCTTCTTCTCTTAAAGTCGAGTTCAGAACATCTTTCATATTTCAATTTGGACCTCTATATCAAAAGTTATGGCTCACGCAAGATTCGGACTCGTAAAAATCGTGTTTTTAACTGGGAATTACGGCAGTGTAATATCTCACAGCATTGCCGTAAATTAGCTTGAGTGTTCTGTTCTGGAAATGCTGGAAAATATGGCCCGTAATTTGCTTTACGGCCGTGCCATAATTTCGGTTGAACTTTCTGGTCGGAATATGTCTAGAAAATACGGCCCGTGTAATTCTTTACGGCAGTGCCGTAATTTCGGCAAAAGTCTCTATTCAGAAAGTGCCCCAAAATACGGCTGTGTAAATCCTTACGGTGGTGCCGTATTTTCGCGAAAACCTTCTGTTTGGAAAATCACCAAAATATGGCCGTGATCTCGATAATACGGTAGCCGTGAAAAATACGGTACCGTAAAATCCCTTACAGCACTGCCGTATTTTGGTCTTTAGTCTCGATTTACGTGAAAATTCTTGTGTGACCTCCTCTTGATGATGGTAACTCTTCCATGTCTTTGATTTTGCCTAAAAACGCCCAAAATAGTGCCTTTTTGCCTGAAAATCATGAAAAACCAAAATAGAAGTAGACTTTGCAATACTCGATGAATTTAGCATGAAAACAAGTAAAAGATCCTCAATTTAGCATGAAAAGATATCTAAAATGATACAAAATATACTATATATTTTGGTGTCATCAAACACATAAGGCTCAAACTTTGCTTGTCCTCAAGCAAAAATCAAATTTTGAAATCAAAATTTGATCACAAGAATAACCTTTTCATGCTCTATAACTTTCTAAAATACAATCGTCAATGAAAAATTCCATCAATTGTTTCACAAAACTTCAAGTAAACATATCATCCTTAGAACTTAACCCTTTAGATCTACAATTCAATCAAATAAAACTTTACAACTTGTATAATAAATAGAATTTTCAATCTCATGATTTCACCCAGTTTTCAGTTCAAATCTATCATGCTTTTATTTACAGGAATTAGGTTTCCAAGATCTTTTTCCACACATGATTTTTTTTTTATTTTGTTTGTTTTTGTGAAGATGGCATGTACCCACTTAGATACACACTTTTTATTTTTGACTTCAACTCTTGTCTTCGGTACCACTGTCAATTTTACACAGTGCCAAGTAGAGGAGTCTTATTATTTTTCACTCTCATTATTTTTCATGCATAGACTTCAACTCATCTCTTAGGTACCACTGTCAATTTTACACAGTGCCAAGTAGGGGAGTCTCTCACTATTTTTATGGATCTTGGCTTCTTATTTCCCAACAAATAGCAAAATAGACTAAACATCTACTAGGTTGATCAATTGACATCAATTCAATAATCATACTCATATACTCATTTTATTCAAAAGAATAATTTCACCTTTAGATCTTATTCCTCAAATAACACATCTACCCAAAATTTCATGCATCAACCAATGTCAAATTTCAAAAATAGATATGCATTGAAGAAATAAATCTAACATGATAGGGTTTTTCTCTAATCACTAGTATAAATACTCACATCATCAAGGAAGATATTTTATTAATAAATCATGACATCATATAGTCGAAAGTGGATCATATGCTTTCATCAATCTTAACAATAAATTTGAATAATATCATCATCAAAACAGTGAGTTCCATGTATCCATAAAATCATTTTTCAAGAGAAAACCAATGAGTAGTATAAATATGATAAAGTCAAAGATGCACTATAAGGAATAGTCATTAATAAGAGAGTGCAAGTGATACTCACAAAACCATATAGATCATGCTCAATCATTGTCAGGCCAATGCAGCTGGGTCCAAAGATGTGCCTTTTTAAAATTTTCTGCAAAATTTAAGGTACATAAGGCTCACATAAGGCTCAGATCAAAAACAGTCTTAAAATAATAATGATAAAAATAAATTTCTCAAGGAAGAGTCAGAGATGTCGCCGGAGGTTTGAAAGATGCTGATGCAGGCAGGCAGAGGTGGAATAGATGCTAGAGAATACAGTCCTGGAGGTGAGATCGTCGGGCAATGGAAGATAATACTGCACATAAAAAATCAGAGTCAGTAATGAAAAGTCCACTGCATAAATAAATAATATCATGGAATAAGAGACAACAAAAGAAATAAGAATCTGCAGGTGGAATAATCCAGTGTCGACGACTAGAAACAGTGATGTCAGAGGCAGATGTAGTGGTAGCTAGTGCTGGATGCAAATCTAGAGAAGAAGCTATAACAGGTAGAAAGCAGTTTTTGAATTTTTTATGAAAAGTAGTCATACCCAAGAACTTGGACTAATCCCCGGCAATGGCGCCAAAAACTTGATAGCCCGAAAGGGAACACTACAAGTCTGGCACGCATGTACCTTGGACTAATCCCCGGCAACGGCGCCAAAAACTTGATAGGCTTCCGCAAGTACACGGAACTATCGAAGTAATAAAGAAAAGTATCGAATCCACAGGGACCTTATTGTTAAGTGCCAAATAGTGGTATTCTTACTAGCTAAGCGAACCGATTCTCGTGCAAAGTAATAATGGAAAACACACGAACTCAGATAATCAGAGAGATAAATTGGGACTTAGGGTTTCATCCTCCTTGATTCTAATGACTAGACATAAATAAAAGGGTCGTCAGTCTAATTCTACCATGACAAAGACATAATTTTGCTTGATAAAGGTATTGTCTCACTTTCGTGCATACAATCATGCAGATAACCGATCCTCACTTTCGTGCAAGATCTATTCTCAATGCTGTAGATAAGTAACTCATCAATCAAAGAACTCAAGATCACTTTCGTGCATCCGAATTCTAGGTTGATAATCTCTAGCTGAAGCTCAAGGATCACTTTCGTGCATCCGAGCCTCAACACTAGTTTTACTCATGGATCTTCAACGTTCCGATCCTCACTTTCATGCAAGATCTCCATGTTTGATAAATAGACTCGATCCATAAATTCATATTAGTATCATGGCAATTAATCTACTAGAACAGATCAAATTGGATCTAACCAAAGGAAGAGATCCTAACATGCAATTCTAGGGGTCCAAGTTCTCAAGCAAATCACCTTCCAGTCTCATTGCGAAAACTCTAAAAAAATAATTAGTAACATAGACTTATAGAGAGTCTAAGCACAATTATCACATGAGCAAAATTATCATGGCAAAGTTATCATGACGAAAAAGAAGATTATCTAATCATTAAAAATCAAGGGGATTACACCCCATGTCCCAAAAGATGTTTAAGCTTGCATGGAGGAAGGATTACAATAAGGCATAGTTTAGAACAATTAGAAATCAGAGAAGAAGAAGAAAAAAACGTTACAACACGGGTGTAGTGTATATTACACCCGTAATTTCATGATCAACAGCGCTGTCACCGCTGTTTCGTCGATTTCTCCTCTGATCGGACTCCAAACGCTCTGAAACTTCTGCGGTGTCTTCTTCTCCTCCAGGCGAAGTTTTTCGTGAAAATCAAGGCCTGAGGTGCCCTCTACGCCTCTCGGTGTGAGAACAAACCCCAGCCGCCTCTCTGATGATTTCTCCCTCGATACTAAATAAAAGTTCTTCCTTCCACTTCGTACGCCTTCTACTCTTAAAGACAAGTTTAGAACATCTTTCAGATTTCAATTTGGACCTCTGAATCAAAAGTTATGGCTCATGCAAAATTCAGACTCGTAAAAATCGTGTTTTTGACTGGGAATTACGGCAGTGTAATATCTCACGGCACTGCGGTAAATTAGCTTGAGTGTTCTGTTCTGGAAACGCTGGAAAATATGGCGCATAATTTGATTTATGGCCGTGCCGTAATTTCGGTTAAGCTTTCTGGTCGGAATATGTCTGGAAAATACGGCCCGTGTAATTCTTTACGGCAGTGTCGTAATTTCGGCAAAAGTCTCTGTTCAGAAAGTGCCCCAAAATACGGTCGTGTAAATCCTTACGGTGGTGCCATATTTTCGCGAAAACCTTCTGTTTGGAAAATCACCAAAATACGGCCGTGATCTCGATAATACAGTAGCCGTGAAAAATACGGTACCGTAAAATCCCTTACGGCACTGCCGTATTTTGGTCTTTAGCCTCGATTTGCGTGAAAATTCTTGTGTGACCTCCTCTTGATGATGGTAACTCTTCCATGTCTTCGATTTTGCTTAAAAACGCCCAAAATAGTGCCTTTTTGCCTGAAAATCATGAAAAACCAAAATAGAAGTAGACTTTGCAATACTCGATGAATTTAGCATGAAAACAAGTAAAAGATCCTCAATTTAGCATGAAAAGATATCTAAAATGATACAAAATATACTATATATTTTGGTGTCATCATGGAGATCAGGGAGTGCAGCAGGATGATCCTATGGACGTAGCTACTGAGGACACCGAGGAGATTAGATCAGATGATGATGAGTAGAGTTTTGTGAGTATTCCTTTTTCCTTACTTATTGTATTTCATCTTCTTTATCTTATTGATGTTTCATGCTCTTATAGGGAAGGATGACTCTTCCAAACTCATTGTGTCCGCCCACGCTATTTTGCCTTGTTTCTACTTGACTGCTTCATCATTCGATTGGGTTGTATGATATTCAGATATTGATATTGATTTGATTGGGTTGTACTGATATATTCTGAGTTTGAATTTTTGATATTGATGCAATTGAGTTGTATGATATTTGATGATATGATTTAGATTGAGCACCTTGTTTAGGTGTATTCTGATGCATAATTGAATGTATAGTTTTACTGTTGAATGTTATGTGATTCCCTCTTGTTATGATTATCTTGTAGTGTGATCTATTTTTTGAGAAACTTCTATTGATAAAATGATTCTCTTGATGATGAATGAGTTTATACCTATGATTAGGACTAAACCTATTTTATTGAATTTATTTCTCTTATATATATCTGCCTATTGAAATTTTTCATTAATTGATGAATAAAATTTTAGGTGAACATGTTATTTGATGAATTTGGTTTAAAAAGTAAAGCTACTTCTTTAAATAAAATTAGCATATGAGTATGATTTTTTGAATTGATATTGATTGATTAATTTAGTTGATGTTCATTCTATCTACTATTTGTTGGGAAGAAAGATTCCATGATCCAAATAAAGAGAGTGATGACTCCCTTACTTGGCACTGCGAAAAATTGGTAGTGGTACCAAAGACATGGGTTGAAGTCAAAATGAGAGAAAAAGAAAAATCAAGAGAATGACTCCTCGTCTTGTCATCGTGTTGATTTGCGGTGGTACCTAAGTTAAGAGTTGAAGTCTAAAGAAAAAAAACATGTATCTATGTGGGTACATACCATGAGAGAAATCGTTTCACATTAACTCCGCTATCTTTGGATATTAGTTCTATTACATTGATTATGCGATCAATGTACTCTAACTTTGTCACTAGAAAAAAAAGGTGGTAATTGAATTAGAGAATGTGAACGATACATAAAAGGGAGGAACAAAAAAATTTCTGAGTGGAAAAAGATCTTGGAAATCCTATTCCTGTAAACAAAAGCATGATAGGTTTCAACTGAAACTGAGTGAAATCTTGAGATTAAAATTCTATTTATTATACGAGTTGCGAAGTTTTATTTTATTAAGTTGTAGCTCTTGAGAATTGAATTCAAAGGACGATATATTTATTTAGAATTTTATGAAACGATTGGTGAGAATTTTTCATTGGTGATTGTATTTTAGAAAATTATTCTTCATGAGAAAGTCTATTCCTTTGATCAGTTTTTGATTTTGCTTGAGGACAAGCAAAGTTTGAACCCAATGTGTCTGATGACACGAAAATTTATAGTATATTTTATACCATTTGATAGGTCTTTTTGTGTCATATTCATGCTCTTTTGCTTATTTTTAGGCCTTAATTATCAAATATTACAAAATCTATACCTTTTCTCGTTTTTTGATGATTTTCATGTAAAAAAGACATCATTTTAAGGCATTTTCAAGAAAATTCAGATGCATAGATAAATCCTCATTATTAGGAAGAGATTACATGTCAATTTTCATGAAGAATTGAAGCCTCAAACCAAATTATGGCAGGACCATAATTAATATTACGGCAGGGCCGTAATTAAGATTACGGTACCGTGGTTTCACTGAACCTATAGAACAAACCACGGCACTACGTAATTTTGGAGCATTGCCGTAATTTGGGGTGAATTTTGAACATAATGTTTTGCAAACATTACGGCACTGCCGTAATCCATATTACGGGCTGTAATTTCGAGAGATTTTTCACCTGAGAGATTTGACGAGTTTATGGCACTGCCGTAATGGTTATCATAGGCCGTAATCTTAGTCGATTTCTATACAGAAAACTTTCCTGAAATTATGGCACTGCCGTAATCAAAAACACGGCCGTAATTCTAACCTGGACGGCCGAGTTTCACTGGTATTTTTGAAGCCCGATTCTTGCGCGAGTGATTGCGGACGATCTAGACCATCAATTAGAGATCCGTAAAAAGGAAAAGACTGGGGAGATCGAGGAAAACAGGGACACACAAAAAGCCCCTATTTTCATCCACGATCGAGAGAGAAATTGAGATTTGAGCCATCGCCCTAGGTTTCGCCGCCGGGAAGCGTACAGTGCATCTCCGGTCGAGAAATTTGAGGGGAAGCTGCGCGTAGAGGAAAAGAACATACTCCAGAAGTTTCAGAGCAAAAGGGGATCGATCAGAGGAGAAATTGACAAAAGAAGCGTCGCCAGCACTATTCATTGCACCTTCTAGAGTAAAATTATGGTTGTAATTTTCATTACAGCCGTGCTATTATTTGATTTCCTCTTTTCTTTTGATTTTTAATCCTTTGAAATAATGGTTTATTATAATTCTTCAACTATGCTAGCTTAAACACTTCATAGGATATGGGGTATAATCCCCTTAATTTCTTATGACTAGATGACTTTTATTTCGTCAAGATAATTTTAATATGATAATTCTACTTATGTGACGATTGCCTTTAATTCTCCTTAGATTTATTTTACTAGCGTGATTTAGAGTTTTTGTGATATGGACTAAAAAGTTATTTGCGAAAACTTGGAACCCTAAAATTGAATGTTAGGAACTCATTGTAAGAAATTAGGTTTGTTCTTATTTCTTGATTTTAGAAGTATATTTCCATGTTGATAATCTGAATCTAGGATTGAGTTATTGAAATAAACATGATGATACTATGAGAAATCAAGTATCGGATCGTTGGAAAACCTTAAGTAGAACTTATGAAAATTATAGTATAAAAGTATGTAGTTTTCACTTGAGATGATTGACTTAGGATTTGGATGCACGAAAGTGATCTTTAAGTTCTTTGGCAATGATTTACTTATCTTTAGCATTGAATAGATCCTGTGCGAAAGTGAGGATTGGTTCTATGTAAATTGTCTGCGCGAAAGCAAGATGATTTATTTATGAAGTAAATTATATTTTTATTATAATAAAATTAGACTGACGAACACTTATTTAGATCTAGTCATTGAAATTAAGGTGGATGAAACTATAGTTCTAATTTCTCTCTCTCTGACTTTTTCGTGTAGTTCTGATCGCTTGCCTTTGTCATTTTTGATTGCCTAGCTAGTGAGAAATCGATTATTCGGTACTTGACAAATGAGAAATCGATTATTCGGTACTTGACAAACGAGGTCTCTGTGGTTCAATATCTTTTTATTACTTCGAGTATCCGTGTACTTGCGGACACAACACTTATGGAGCATAGTACCTTGACATGGAAGGAAAAGATTGGTGGCAGTGATGCTGTTTTCAGCCCTTTTGAGTTATTGGATTTTTGGGATCCCACGTCATATGAGTCACAGTCCACCAACTGTTATAACCCAGATTTTTTGAAAAAAATAATTTTAGAAAATTGAAAATCGAATTCCTGATTTTTATGGATTTTTTTAGAATTTTTCAGAATTTTAAAAGGTTTAAAAGTATTGATTTTTGTCAAAACCGATTTTTGCGTCCGCGGGGGCTCGAACCCGCGACGCATGCGTGGTAGTGGTTCAGCCGAACCACCAGGCTAGTTGCGTTTTCAATATTAAACCGCGCCAATTTAAATTGTTTCGAGTTTCGGTTTTGTTTTGGGCGACGAGTCGAATCGTCGTCGTCTCCGAAGTTTGCGGTGACCGAGTCGCCGCCGCGCCTTCGCTATTTTTGGACGCGCCCCTCGTCTATTTAAGAGGGCTTCTGTTCGCCCTAGTTCTTCGTTTAACCTGGAGACTTTTCGAGCCGCAACGCGCCGCCAGGAGGGAGCAATCAGAGCTTGAAGGAGATCGCCGGAGTTGCAACCATTTTCGCCTTCTGCGCAGCCGGCGACAACGATATCTCTGTTCTGGGCTACGATACAGCTTCATAGCAAGGTAAGCGTGCTTCGTTTAAGTTTTGGTGAAGTTCTGTTTCGTTTTAGATAGGTTTTGGAGTGTCGACGGCGGTGACGCCACCGTCGATACTGGCGGCTGTTGCGAGGGCTTTGACCGTGCGTCGAAAGCTCGCCGCAGGTAGCTGTGAAGCTTTCTGGCGACGTTGGAAGCTTCCTGGTGAAATCTGACGGCGAAAGGACGCTCGACGTGCTCTCAGGAGCTCGCCGGTGCAAGCGACGGACGCAAGTCTAGCCACCTTGCATGGCGGCGATGGGGCGGCGCGAGCGAGCGGCCGGTCCGGTTTGATTTCGGGAAATTGAGTTTGGTTTATTTGAAATAAACCCGGCTCGCTGAGTTTGGAATTGATTTGGCCGGTTCAATAGTTTGGTCGGTTCAATTTCAATTTTGGCCTAGTTCTTGTATTTGGTCCAGTTCGGCTCTAATTCGGTCGAATCCTGGCCGATTTAGGTAGCCGTTGGAAAGCTTGTGAAAATGCCTATCCAATGGTATCCTGTGTGTCCTTAGATGATTCTCATATTTTGTGTAATTTAGGTTTTAAGTGTCGGTCTGGCTTGGTTAGATACTTGAACTTAAGTCAACATAGCAATTTATAATCTTGAAAGTCTTAGTGTATCGTAACGATAATATTCTTTGGGAAGTATAAATATCCACCAAGTCGCCAAGACCAGATATTTCTCAAATTAAATATCCACTAAGCCGTCAAGGTTGGATATTTCTCCAATAAAAATATCTACTAAGTCGTCAAGATCGGATATTTCTCAAATTAAATATCCACTAAGGCGTCATGGTCGGATATTTCTCAAAATTTAAAATATTCACTAAGCCATCAAGGCCGGATATTTTACAAAGTTGAAATACCCAATAAACCGTCAAAAGCCGGGCATTTCCCAAGTTAAAATATCCAATAAACCGCTAAGGCTGGATATTCTTCAAAATTAAATACTCAATAAGTCGTTGAGGCCGGGTATTTTCTAAAATTAAAATATCCACTAAGCCGTCAAGGCCGGATATTCTACAAAATCAAATACGCAATATGTTGTTGAGGCCAAGTGATGGAGCTACGATAGGTAGGACTGTAGGAGGGTCCTTAGTTCCGTACTCTAAGGTATTGCATAATGCACGACGAAAACGGGAGAGGGTCTTTAGATGTGGGAAGTAAAAATGGTTCGGAAAGGCAGTAAGAAACACGATGAAATCAGTGTTCAACTTGATCGGGGCAACACAAATGCAGAAGTGGAGCAACGACACTCAAACTACTGAAATTACACACTAACCTCTTAGCAAATTTTAAGCTTAGCACGCTTCAAGAACAGCGATGGCGCAGTATTCATCTCACGCTCCTATGTAGCTGGATACACACCAAAGAAACAGGAAACCAACCACGCCTCTGATGAACAGATGCTCGTGGTGAAGAAGATGAAAACCAAGGAAAGCACAATGGAAATTTCGAAATAAGCAAACTTGACCCACCGGTGGCGGTGGCATTTACTTCTTGCAATGGAAACAAGCTAGAATACAACGAGGCATCGAGGCGTCGACTAGGACTCATACCAACACCGGAATCGAGGCATCGACCATGATCCCAAACTCTGGAGGCACTCGCAGCTCACTAGGAGAACTCTACCACTATGAGAGAACTGCAGATCAACTAGCCCAATATCCTCTTTTATATAACTAGAGGGGAGGGAATAAGACAAACTAGTAAGAGACAAGAATCTCAACTAACTACCAACTCTTGCAGCCCAAAAGTGGTCAAGCTGTAGTGATGCCTTACATTTTTATAGTGATTTTTATTATTATTCCATGATAAATTTAGGCTTATTTGAATGTTTTTATACTCCTTTAAGGCTTATTTACATCAAAGCTTCAGAATCTTCACTTTTCGTCTGTCTTATGGAATTTCAGGTTAAATCACCCAATTTTGAAGTCATTTTGAAGAATCTAAGAGCATGGGGTGATTCCTTATGAGAAGATGAAGCTGCCCGTAAAATTTGGGCTCAATCGGAGCTTTCTCTGGACTTCACGGCAAAGTGAACCGGTGGGGTTCACCGATGATCTTGCCGAAGAACGAAACTCACCGCGTGTTTCACTGCCAGGTGAACCCGGCGGGGTTCACTGATGATGTCAGAGTATCCGAAATTCGCCACACGCTTCACTGGCAGGTGAACCTCATGGGGTTCACCTGTGATTCTGTCTGATAAAACCTGCATATAAATTTACCGTGGACTTCACTAGTAGGTGAACCCAGCGGGGTTCACCTGTGATTATTTCGCAACAGAACTGCACAGAACACTTCACCACCAGGGGTTCAACTGTGATTATTTCACAACAGAACCGCACATAATACTTCACCACCAGGTGAACCCGACGGGGTTCACCCGTGACACTATCGGAACAGCCAGACCTTCACTCGGTTTTTCGTCAATTTCAGGCCCGATTCAAGTCCAAATTTAGCAAGTGAGGACTTTTTGGAAAGTTGATTCGAAGGAGAACAAATAGAGTATAAAGGCCCCAATTTTTGCGACCTAATCATCGACTAATCATGCGATGAAGCGGCTAGGGCGGACGGACACGGCGAATAGGCGACTTCGAGGCGATTTCTGGAGATTCAACCATCGAAACTCAGTGATTCTTGTTTATTTCTTTCGGTTCATCGTCTCCTCCTTCTTAGAAACCTTTTCCTATGATTTTCCTATGTACAAAGAGAGAATATTTAGCGATTCAACGATGGTTATAGCGTAAACTTTATTTCAGCGCTAGGTTAAGCCCTCTAACGATTTCTATTTGCAATTATTGTGTTAACTTTGTTATTTGGATCATATTCTGAGCATATTTCACTTGAAGTATTAATTTCTTGATATTTACTCTGGCCAAGTATTATCATGTCATAGTTATTATAGTTCATAACGAAAGTAGGATTGTAACGACGGAACCTCTTTTTGAATCTTGCAAAGGCTCGACACGAAAGTGCTTGTTCTTTTCTCAAGGGTCTATAATCTACCACGGAACCCATTGGGTTTGTCTAGAATGATCCACTGCGAAAGTAGGAGACGTTCTGGGAAAATACCGGGGTGTACACTCAAAAGAGGACACCTTGTACCATAGGGTAGATTCCTTATGCATATTTGTAAATCCATGTAACTGATATTTATTTCTTAGCACAATTAAAATCGTCAGAGTGGTGGAAACCAAAGCCCTGATATTCTCTCTCATATATTTTTCCTGCCGTAGTTGTTTGATTTCTTGCTTACGATTTCGCTTAGTTTTAGTTTTTAAGTTCCAAAAACCACGATTTGATCAGCTTAGATTCCAAGAATTAGATTTTCTGGTACTCACCTTGTTCCCTGTGGGATTCGATATGTTTTGTATTACTTCGATAACACCGTGCACTTGTGGTGCGTATCAAGTTTTTGGCGCCGTTGCCGGGGAACAACGGTTGATATTACTATACTTCTAAGGATTGGTTGACTAAGCTTTAGTTAGTTTTTCTTTCTTTATTCTGTTTCACGCTGCTTTCTGCTGATGTTAATTGCTTTGAACTTCTTAATTGAATCTGACAAATTTATATGCAAAGAAGTTCCAGGGCAGGAGCACTCTTGGAAATCGATCTCAAAATAGAACGAACCTTCAGACAAAGAAGGAAGCTTGAACAAACTCGGAAAAAGGAGAATCAAGAACAAATGGAACACCTTCACATTGACATGGAGAACAAACCAGCGCCTCAACCTATGAACAACAACAATCCAGAACACTACGAGAATATGCAGCGCCTTTTAGACATGGGTTTCAATCAGGAATCGTTAGGCCTAGTGTCGAGGCCAATAATTCCGAAATTAAACTTGTTCTACTTTCCATGATACAACAAAATCAATTTGGTGGTTCTCCTCTTGAGGACCCTAATATGCATTTGTCCATATTTTTGGAATATTGTGATATGTTAAAGATTAATGGAGCTACTTCTGATGCTATCAGGTTGCGTTTGTTTCCCTTCTCCTTAAGGGACAGAGCAAGGGCATGGCTCCACACGATCCCCTTAGCTTCAATACGGACATGGGATGAACTGTCTCAAGCTTTCCTCTCGAAGAATTTCCCTCCTTCGAAGACAATCCAACTCAGAAACTAGATAACGAGCTTTATGCAAAAGGATGGAGAGTCTTTGTACGAAGCCTGGGAAAGATTCAAAGAGCTTCAAAGATTATGTCTGCACCATGGGATCGAGACTTAGGTTCTTGTACACACATTCTATATGGGATTAGAGTATGATGTGTTGCATTTATATAGTGTTTTTGTCTATGTTTTAGATCATATTTTGGGCTTATTTGCATGATTTTGTGCTATTTTTGATGTTTTTACTTTACTTTGCATAGAATCTTCACTTTTCTTGGTTTTATTGAAAATATAGGTAAAAAGGCACAAAAATGGTAGATTTTGCGAGTTTTGAAGCCAAAGCATGATTCCCGAGGAAATCACGAGCTTGCACGTCAAATTTGGAGCGAAAACGGTGAAAGTCGAAGCATTCACAGCCTTGGCTGTAACTGTAGATTCGGCCGTGAACGCGACGACGGAGAAGAAAAATGGCTAAGTGTCAGAGTCATCAGAGACTTTTATGGGTGAGGCCGTAATTCCATCACGAACCATGAAACTCTCTGTGACCAAAGGGCATTGAGCACAGAAACATTCACGGCCTCAGCCGTAAATGCATCACGGGCCGTAAAAACTTCCGCACGGCGAGTCTTTTGTTCGTTTCTCACTCGATTCAAATCGGATTTGAGCCAAACTTCGCAGAACCGTTCCTTGATGAGTTCTAAACAGGTCCAATTATAAAAGATTGAATTTTTATCAGGTTTAGGGGGCTTCTAAGAACGAAAATGAAGGGCTATAGCGGCGGCGGCGGAAATCAATTCGAGGGCAGAATTCGATCAGGAAAGCCATGCAAAGGAAGAATTGGATGCTTCATCTTCGTCTCCACATTGAGGGGAAGGTTTTCTAATTACTTGTCTAGTGATTTCCTGTAATCTTTTAGGGTTTTCATGCGATTTTCATTGATGAACATGCTGTTTGTTATGAACATGAACGTGTAAGCCATATTTTCGGGATTTTGGGGAATAGCCCATTGACGATTTATGGATTAAATACATTGTTCTAAATCTTTGACATGATCTTTTATAGATTTGATTTGATTAGAATTGTGTTTATTTCATGAATTACCCTGATCAAGTAATTTTACGTCTTAGACATTGTGAGAAGGACCGGGAGCTGAATCGCAACGTCAGATCTATTCTTTTCAAACCTATGAATCCGATCACGGGAGTAGTTCGGATTCACTTGAAGGATTACCATGGTTTTTCACAGAACCTAATGGGTCTATTTATGTTAATTGTCACGAGAGTAGGGAATTAATGTGAATAGATACTGGATTACACTCCGGGAGGAGGTAGTCTGTACCTTAGGAAAAATCCCTTTCAAAACTATAATTTTCTGATTAAAGATTTATTTTTACTAAATTCATAATCGTCAACATGGTGAAACCCTGAGTCCTGAATTTATCCGAATTGATTTTTAGCCAAAACCCTAAAACCACCTTTTTATTTTCTTGCATTAGAAGATTCCACAACAAAAACACTATTTGAATCGTCTAGATATAAATCGACCATGTAATCGGTACTTGATTGCCAGATCCTCGTTGGGAACGATATCTTTTTATTACTTCGATAAATCCGTGCACTTGCGGATTGCTATCAGGCTTAATGAGCAAAGTACATGAAGATGCTATAAGCCTCGTTGAGGACATGACACTGAACTATCATCAATGGAATCCAGAGCGTGGTACACCTTCCAGGAAAGTAGGTAAATTCAATCTTGATTCATTAACTGCTCTCACTGCGAAGGTAGACAATCTGACTAAGAAATTTGATTCATGGTCTGATAACTCTTTAGACACTAATTCATTATCTTGTGAGTTGTGTGGCATCACAGGACATGCAGGTGCTGAGTGCCGAGTGGGAGATGGACAAGTGGTCCAAGGTCAGCCTGAACATCTAAATGCAATTGGAAATGCAAACCCCATAAACTACCCCTATTCCAACTATTACAACCTTGGTGGGCGCAACCACCCGAACTTCTCCTACCGGACCACGCAGCCTATACAACTAGGGCAAGCGCCGCCACAAGTTCAACCTCAGCAAGGGAACTTCAGGCCGCCGCAATAAGAAAATTACAGGCAGCCACCTGGGTTCCAATAGAGAAACTGCAATACTCCCCCTCAATAAGGAAATTACAATGCTCCTCCAAGATCGACCCAAGACTCTCAACTGTGTAAGCAGATAGAAGGGCTGATTGATATGATGAAACTGATGATGACAAGGATGGACTCCTTGGAGATGCATAACAAAATGTTGGAGAGCCAGCTCGCACAGCAGGCTAGCTCATACTCTAGAGCACCAGGGAAGCTTCCGTCATAGCCAGAAGTTAACCTGAGGGAGCATTGCAATGCAATATCCACTCGGAGCGGCAAGCAACTTGAAGAACCTAAGATGCCGACCAATGAAACAAGGGATGAAGTGACACCGAATCCTGAGGAGCCACACGTAGATTCAACACCGGCAGAACCTGAGTGAACAGAGGAAGAGCGACCCTATGTTGGGCCACCAGCCCATAAGCCGCCGATACCTTTCCCTCAGAGGCTTGTCAAAGCCAAGCTAGACAAGCAATTCAGTAAGTTTTTGAAAATATTGAAAAAACTATATATTAACATTCCCTTTATCGATGCCCTTTCACAGATCCCGACCTATGCGAAGTTCCTGAAGGACATCCTCTCAAATAAACAGAAGCTAGAAGACCAAGGAACCGTGGCACTCACTGAGGAGTACAGTGCGATTTAGGAGCGAGTGTCAGCATCATGCCATTATCATTGTGTAAAAAGCTGGATTTGGGTGACTTAAAATCGGCTAGTATTTATTTACAGCTTGCTGATAGATCAGTTCGAAGTCTAGTGGGTATTTTAGAGGATGTACCCATTAAAGTAGGGGATTATTTTATTCCTGCTGACTTTGTTGTGTTAGACATTGATGAGGATGATAGACTTCCTATTATCTTAGGAAGACCTTTTCGTGCTACAGCTGGTGTTGTCATCGATGTTAAAAATGGAAAACTAGATTTAAACATCGGTGGCAATGTTATTCAATTTGATCTGTCTAACTCTCTCAAAAAACCTTCTCTTGCAGGTGCATGTCACAGCGTGAATATAATTGAAAAGATTGTCCAGCAATCCAAGCCACATGGGAAAGAGAGAGATCCATTGGAGCTCACCCTTATTGGCGCTGTTGATGAAGACAGTAAAGGGGAAATTGAAAACTACGTTGCCCTACTTGATGCAAACCCAAACTTGAGAGCGGAACTAGGAGTAAATCTAGAGGAAGATGGACAAAAGAAAATCGAGCTGAAAAGTTTACCCAAAAATCTAAGAAATGAATTCCTGGGTGAAAATTTTACTTACCCTGTAATAGTTAGCGCTGTATTGGATGAGGAACAGACTGAATTACTTTTGCAAGATTTTCGTCTGCACAGGAAGGTAATTGGGTACTCTCTTGATGATATTAAAGGTATTAACCTATCTATTGAAGAAACCCCTTTCATGAGGGGGGCGCAAACCCTAAGCATGGCGCAAATAAAACTTTGCAAGCGGTAGCAAGGGTTTGATGATCTTTTGCATGTCATATGATCAACTATCATAGATTGAATAGATCAAGAGTAGATCATACCATAGCCATCTTTTGGATGGTCCCTTGGAAGAAGAGATCGAAGAGGGGTCTCCTCCACAAGATGCGCACACAAGATGAGAATTGACTTGCTTCTTGTTGCTCCTTGTGCTAGCAAGGATCTCCAAGATGTCCTTGATCGAATGAAGGAAAAAGGAGATGATCTTGGCGTGGATGAACTCCTCCTTGTTCTCGTCAAAACTCTCCACACCGAGAAAGAGGCGTTGAGTTGAGAGAGAGACCAACGTTCTCATCCAAAGTGAAGCATTGAGAAACCATTTCCGAAACCTCCACTTCCAAAAATGGTAAGTCATCACTACAAGCGTTCATGTCTTATGAACCAAACCAAAACGCCAATTCGATTTAACTATGCGTTCACACATATGTGAACCGGTTCAATAGAATTCAGTCTAATTGAATTCGGTTCAAAGACCAAATTGAACCAAGCCAAGCCATGGTCTAAATCTCATCTGAACCATGAAGGTTCGAGATCTAACCGTACATCTCTTGATGCCTTTGATCTCACCGATCTAGCATCACTACTCTCGATCGAAGCTTACCGATCTCAAGCCCTAATCAATCAAACATGATCAGGCCAGATCTTACTTGCAATCAGAGTTTAAACTCCTTTAAACTGAACCAAAACAATTCAGTCCACACGATCTGACTCAAGCAAGCCATATCATCAAATTGTGCGACCCTAAGGGTTTCCTTTAAATGTCGGTAACGATAACTTACGTTATCACGATCAGTGAGAGGTATCTAGCAACACATCACTGTCTCCCGATATAAAGAAAAGAGTCTTCCAAGACTACACCCAAAACATAGCACAAGTGTGAATCCACTTCACTAGGCATGCATGTGTCCTTTGCCACTGGATGTTCTTATTGGACAAGCGTGTCAAGCCTGTAACTCCAATATGATGAGCATGATTAGATCAGATGAACATAGTCACCTGGGTATGGCCATACACATTCTCAATCATCTCATTCAGGGGGGGGCCTTTAGAACATCACACTCCAATTAAGGAGATGGCAATCCTTTATCTATCACTAGTGCCCTAACCTGACTCAAGATCATTATCCAAGATAGTCTATAATCATTATATTTCAAATGATATTAAACCACCTCAAAACAATGACAATCATCATTTAGAAACACAAGTGATCTCAAGTCAGAGGACATGTGCCACTTGTAGCATAAGGATTATTCACATTGTGACAAGCAATTGAATATCCTAATAGGGTCTGTCCAGTACATCCAATGTACCTATGAGTCTACATCTTATTCCATGCTCGAAGCATCCTATAAGATTAGAACACACATTAGTCTCAATCATATCAAGGCAGTCTCATGTTCACCAAGATATCTCGACTAAGGACTTAACTGCATGTCAGCCTAGCTGAACAGCTTTGAGACATTATTCAGAAGTACACATATTGCAGCAGACAATGTAACAACCTGAATAACAACCATTGCCTTTATAAACAAAAGAGTTTATATACATGATACTCATGGAATCCCAAGGCCTCAAACATTAGCCTTAAGGGCATACCCCAACAATCTCCCACTTGCACTTAATCTAACGGTTGAGAAATCTCAAACCCATATTATTACAGTGCTTCTCATGCTTCTGCTGCGCCAGAGGCTTGGTAAGCGGGTCAGCCAGATTGTCGTCTGTATGAACCTTGCAGATTTTGATCTCGCCACGATCAATGATCTCCCGGATCAAGTGAAACCGTCTCTGTATGTGCTTGGACTTCTGGTGCGACCGTGGTTCCTTTGCTTGTGCGATTGCTCCAGTGTTATCACAGAAGATAACCAAAGGATCAGCACTCGAAGGAACGACACCAAGTTCCTTAATGAACTTACGAATCCACACTGCCTCCTTGGATGCTTCCGAGGCTGCAACATACTCGGCTTCTGTTGTGGAATCAGCAACAGTTGACTGTTTGAAACTTTTCCACACCACCGCTCCTCCATTCAAGCTAAAGACATAGCCTGATTGCGATCGGAAATCATCCTGGTCCGACTGGAACGAAGCGTCAGTATATCCTTCTATACTGAGTTCTTCCTGACCACCATATATCAAGAACATATCTTTGGTCCTCCGCAGATATTTTAAAATGTTCTTGACCGCAATCCAGTGTGCCTGACCTGGATTACTTTGGAATCGACTGGTCACGCTTAACCCGTAAGCGACGTCTGGGCGAGTGCACAACATCGCATACATAATGGACCCAATAGCCGAAGCATAAGGCGTATTGTCCATTTCATCTTTCTCAGTCTGTGTTTGTGGACACTAACCCTTCGAAAGATTCAGACCATGTCTGACTGGAAGATACCCTCTTTTAGAATTCTCTAAATGGAATCTCTCCAGGACTTTATCGATGTAAGTACTCTGGCACAGCCCGAGAAGCCTCTTAGATCTATCCCTGTAGATCTTCACACCTAATACATAGGCTGCTTCTCCTAAATCTTTCATCTGAAAATATTTTCCTAACCATGCTTTAACAGCATGCAGTTCAGGAATATCGTTTCCAATGATTAAGATATCATCGACGTAGAGGACTAAGAAAGTAATCACGCTCCCACTAAACCTCTTATATACACACGGGTCATCCTCGTTCTTGATGAAGCCAAACTCAGAGATTGATTCATCAAAACGAATATTCCAGCTTCTAGATGCTTGTTTAAGTCCATAAATGGACTTCTTTAACTTGCATATTTTATGACGATCTGCTGGATTAGTGAAACCTTCAGGTTGTGTCATGTACACATCCTCATCCAGTTTTCCATTAAGGAAAGCAGTTTTCACATCCATCTGCCAGATCTCATAATCGTAATATGCTGCTATCGCGAAAAGAATCCGAATAGACTTGAACATGGCTACAGGAGAGAAAGTTTCATCATAATCTATCCCGTAGATTTGTTTGAAACCTTTCGCTACTAGCCTGCCTTCATAGGTAACCACGTTACCATCCATGTCAATCTTCTTCTTGAAGATCCATTTACAGCCTATAGGGATTACTCCCGGAGGCGGATCAACCAAATCCCAGACTTGGTTATCTGACATGGAGTCCATCTCGGCTCGCATAGCTTCAAGCCATCTAGCTGACTCCGGTCCACTGACCGCATCCGCATAAGTGAGGGGTTCATCATTATCAATGATGTAGACTCCGTCATAACGCTCAGGCTGACGACGGATCCTTCCCAATCTTCGCGGTTCCCGTGATATCTGAGCCTCAGGTTGTTCAGTAACCTGATCTACCGGCTCAGGCTCATCCAACTGTGCTTGACTACTTTGTCCTTCCTCTGGATTCTCATCCAGCTTTATTTCTCTCCCACTGGCCTCTTGCAGAAGAAACTCCTTCTCAAGAAAAATGGCCGTCCGAGCAACAAATACCTTGTTCTCTTTGGGATCGTAGAAATAATAACCCTTAGTTTCCTTAGGGTAACCGACAAAGATGCATTTCTCAGATCTGCTCTCCAGTTTCCCAGAGGCGAGCTTTTTGACATAAGCCTCGCAACCCCAGATCTTAATAAATGTCAAGCTAGGCTGTTTCCCATACCATAATTCATATGGAGTCTTTGAAACGGCCTTGGATGGCACTCGGTTTAGTACCTTTGCAGCTGTTTCCAGTGCAAATCCCCAAAAGGAGTAAGGAAGAGTAGCCTGACTCATCATAGAACGAACCATATCAAGTAACGTTCTATTTCTCCTCTCGGACACACCATTCCATTGCGGTGTTCCTGGCGGAGTGAGCTGTGAGATAATCCCACACTCCTTTAGATAGTCAGTAAACGCATGACTCAGGTATTCTCCACCTCGATCAGAACGAAGTGCCTTGATATTTCGGCCTAGCTGATTCTGTACTTCATTCTTGAACTCTTTGAACTTGTCAAAAGATTCACTCTTATGTCTCATAAGATAGACATACCCATATCTACTGAAATCATCAGTAAAGGTAATGAAGTACTGATAGCCACCTCTGGCATGTTTACTAAATGGCCCACACACATCACTGTGTATAAGGTCAAGTAAACCTGAAGCCCTTTGACCTTTGTTAGGAAAAGGAGCCTTCGTCATTTTATCCATTAAACAAGCTTTGCATGTATCAATCTCCTCATAGGAGAATGATCCCAGCAGTCCATGATCATGCAACCGCTTAATGCGCTTCTTGTTAATATGGCCTAAACGACTATGCCATAACAAGGTGCTGTCATCAGCATACTTGGCTTTCTTATTATCAATATTTTGTATAGAATATTCCATGTCCAACATGAATAACCCATTGTTAATTGAACCAGTAGCATAAACAATATTATCAAGAGTAAGATAACACTTTGAAATCTTGCATTCAAAGGAAAACCCTTTCCTGATAAGAGCAGGAATAGAGATAATATTTTTAGTAATACTGGGTACAAAATAACAATTGTTTAATTCTAATACAATGCCAGATGGTAATGAGATGTAATAATCCCCTACAGCAACAGCAGCAACCCGTGCCCCGTTTCCAACGCGTAGGTCCACCTCATGCTGTCCCACCTGTCTTCTTCTCTTGAGTTCCTGTACATTTGAACAAATGTGAACTCCACATGCAGTGTCCAACACCCATGAAATAGAAGAAGAGGATATCATGACCTCAGTCACAAATATACCTGAGCCAGAAGCGATGCTTCCCCTCTTGTCTCCTTGGAGCGCTTTACAGTCCTTTTTCCAGTGACCCAGCTGGCCACAGTGGAAACACCTGTTGTCCTTTGACCGCTTAACCTTCTGTTTCAGAGCCTTGCTGTAACTCTTGACAGGGGCTTTGCCCTTCTTCCCCTTCTTCTTGTTCCTGGAAGGAACCATTAAGACAGAGGTTGAAGGCTTTCCCTTCAGAGTTTCCTCAGTAGTCAAGAGCATATTGAGCAGCTCTGCCGGAGTACAATCGATTTTATTCATATTAAAGTTAATAATGAACGCATCGAAAGAAGGCGGGAGAGACTGCAGAATAATGTCTACAGCAAGCTCCTGATTGATGGTATGCCCCAGTTTTTCCAGAGCCTCCTTGTGCCCAATCATCTTGAGCACGTGAGCTCCCACTGGGCTCCCGTCAGCCAGTTTGCTCTGAAAGAAAAGCTTTGTCAGATTATAGCGTTCTGTCCTCGCCTATGCAGCATACAGCATCTTGAGGTTCGCTATAATCTCTATAGCCGACATATCCTCATGCTGACGCTGCAGCGGTGGCGTCATAGACGCTAGCATCAGGCAAGCGACATCAATGCTATCATTGACGTGCTTTTCATAGGCATCACGAACCGCCCTTGCGGCGTTCGCAGCGGGTTGAGGCGGTATAGCTGTCTCGAGGACATACAGTTTCCTCTCTACCTTAAGAATGATCTTAAGGTGTCCGAACCAGTCTGAGAAGTTTGGCCCAGCAAACTTCTCCCTTTCCAGTAGGGATCGCACATTGAAGCTCATGGTGTTCGTTGCTGCAGGAATCTACAACAATGCAAGAACAGCAAGGTCAGTATCAATGTTTAGAATCAATCCAGGACTTAAGAAATGATTCTTTTCTCACTATTTTATCTGACTGAAAAATCCATTAAAACAGTCCGAAAGAGTAACACTCTTTTAGTGAGATGGGATCCAGATTTCATACTTGGTCTCCGCGTCCCGCTCAGGCGAGATAAGATGCACAGAGAATACAAGCACTAATTTCTGGTAGGCAGTCCCTGCCAATCGCCAACCCGTGCGATTCCCCTTCATCTGGGCAATCCAGCCGACTGTGCCAACTGAGTTGGTACAACACAATCTCTGACCCCACAGATGGCTGCCTCCATGTGCTACCATATGCGCCACATATGTAGCCTACATGGTCAAGCTGACCCGACCTACTCCCTAGACCACCACGTGCTATGCTGAGCAACGAGAAGCGATAAATCCCTTCTCTGTAACACGCAGGTGAAATCCCGCACCGTCTGAAGATAGATGGACGTGCCCACTGAGTGGGTACAACACGGCTCCAACGATAATCAGAACAGTGAGGTTTCGCGTCAGAAGGCTTACGAGCTTGATATTTATGCGTTGGATTTTAACGGTCTTTTATCTTCTTACTATCAGGCAAATCCTATGGCTATAGCAGAAGATAAACTCATGCAATTCTAATTATAACAGCAATAAATAGAAAGCATGCTGATCTTATGTGGTAAAAGCCCATGAACCCTAAGTAAGACCTTAAGTTATCTTAAGTCTTCACTTGCTTCTTGGGTCTTTTGCATCTCATCTGGTCCAACCCAGGGCCCTAGCGCTCAATGCAGCTCAGGTGCGCCCACCAGCTGAATGCGCCTCTGCAATGTGTGCTTTTGAGCTCTTGTCTAATCAAAATACATTTTGATCTATCTAGACAAGCTTGACTCGCAGGTCAATTATACAATAAATTAATTAAAAATGTGATTCGCAGATCACAAAACAAATTAATTTACAAGTTTAATTCCAGGCTCGCAGGCCCCAGCACAGCACACATTAAATTGGGCATCCCACATAAGATTAAATAAACAAGCATATGGCATCAATCAATCATCATGTGATCCCTTACAAAGAAAATAAAATTTTGAAAACCCCATAGGCATCAATTTTAATTTCCTTATGTGCCCTACAACCTTACAACGGTCCATTGATAGGGATCCACTCAACAATCTAGTTAGATCCATGCCCTTGCATGCACCAAGTCCTAACTGACTCGAGTTGACCTAATGGTCAACCATGCATGCACCAAGGGCTGAACAACCAACATGAGTTCTGGCAAGCGGGTGTGACCCCGGGCCTAACTCATGTGTGTTCACTGGTTGTCTCAACCAGACCTCGCTACACGCCTGTGATGCAATCGACCTATAGCCACCTTGTGCTTGCGCACAGGTGCCATCTGGTCGATCCATCTAGGCTGTCAGATGGTCTGATCAGACTATTGGATCTAACCTAGAGGGTGACTTCAACCCCATCAACCCGTCTAAGGGTTTATAGTAAGCGCATATAGATCTAATTGTTTGCGCGCAAGTAAACAAGTTTTAATGAAATACCATTCAACAAACTAAACATGCGCCAACAAGATCATGCAAAAACATGAACAAAACACATGAGCCAACACCTAAAACCTAGCATGTAGATTCGCATGTGAAAAAGATCTATACTAGAGCGCAAACAAGGATCACAAAGCAATCATATAACCATACATACAACCGTTGCTCTGATACCAATTGAAGAAACCCCTTTCATGAGGGGGGGCGCAAACCCTAAGCATGGCGCAAATAAAACTTTGCAAGCGGTAGCAAGGGTTTGATGATCTTTTGCATGTCATATGATCAACTATCATAGATTGAATAGATCAAGAGTAGATCATACCATAGCCATCTTTTGGATGGTCCCTTGGAAGAAGAGATCGAAGAGGGGTCTCCTCCACAAGATGCGCACACAAGATGAGAATTGACTTGCTTCTTGTTGCTCCTTGTGCTAGCAAGGATCTCCAAGATGTCCTTGATCGAATGAAGGAAAAAGGAGATGATCTTGGCGTGGATGAACTCCTCCTTGTTCTCGTCAAAACTCTCCACACCGAGAAAGAGGCGTTGAGTTGAGAGAGAGACCAACGTTCTCATCCAAAGTGAAGCGTTGGGAAACCATTTCCGAAACCTCCACTTCCAAAAATGGTAAGTCATCACTACAAGCGTTCATGTCTTATGAACCAAACCAAAACGCCAATTCGATTTAACCATGCGTTCACACATATGTGAACCGGTTCAATAGAATTCGGTCTAATTGAATTCGGTTCAAAGACCAAATTGAACCAAGCCAAGCCATGGTCTAAATCTCATCTGAACCATGAAGGTTCGAGATCTAACCGTACATCTCTTGATGCCTTTGATCTCACCGATCTAGCATCACTACTCTCGATCGAAGCTTACCGATCTCAAGCCCTAATCAATCAAACATGATCAGGCCAGATCTTACTTGCAATCAGAGTTTAAACTCCTTTAAACTGAACCAAAACAATTCAGTCCACACGATCTGACTCAAGCAAGCCATATCATCAAATTGTGCGACCCTGAGGGTTTCCTTTAAATGTCGGTAACGATAACTTACGTTATCACGATCAGTGAGAGGTATCTAGCAACACATCACTGTCTCCCGATATAAAGAAAAGAGTCTTCCAAGACTACACCCAAAACATAGCACAAGTGTGAATCCACTTCACTAGGCATGCATGTGTCCTTTGCCACTGGATGTTCTTATTGGACAAGCGTGTCAAGCCTGTAACTCCAATATGATGAGCATGATTAGATCAGATGAACATAGTCACCTGGGTATGGCCATACACATTCTCAATCATCTCATTCAGGGGGGGGGGCCTTTAGAACATCACACTCCAATTAAGGAGATGGCAATCCTTTATCTATCACTAGTGCCCTAACCTGACTCAAGATCATTATCCAAGATAGTCTATAATCATTATATTTCAAATGATATTAAACCACCTCAAAACAATGACAATCATCATTTAGAAACACAAGTGATCTCAAGTCAGAGGACATGTGCCACTTGTAGCATAAGGATTATTCACATTGTGACAAGCAATTGAATATCCTAATAGGGTCTGTCCAGTACATCCAATGTACCTATGAGTCTACATCTTATTCCATGCTCGAAGCATCCTATAAGATTAGAACACACATTAGTCTCAATCATATCAAGGCAGTCTCATGTTCACCAAGATATCTCGACTAAGGACTTAACTGCATGTCAGCCTAGCTGAACAGCTTTGAGACATTATTCAGAAGTACACATATTGCAGCAGACAATGTAACAACCTGAATAACAACCATTGCCTTTATAAACAAAAGAGTTTATATACATGATACTCATGGAATCCCAAGGCCTCAAACATTAGCCTTAAGGGCATACCCCAACATCTATTTGCTTGCACAGGATCCTGTTGAAGGAGAATAGTAAGCCCTCTGTGGAATTCCAACGCCGACTCAACCCACACTTGAAAGTGGTAGTGAAGAAGGAGGTACTCAAATTGCTAGATGCAAGCGTGATCTACCTGATTTTAGATCATTCATGGGTGAGTCCGGTACATGTGGTTCCCAAAAAGGGAGGCGTCATGGTTGTTAAGACTGACACAGACGAGTTAATAACGACACGCACAATTACAAGACACAGGATGTGCATTGATTACAGGAAGTTGAACTCTGTGATGAGAAAAGACCATTTTTCTCTTCCTTTCATTGATCTGATGCTTGATAGATTAGCTCATAATTCTTACTTTTGTTTATTGGATGGATTTTCAGGTTTCTTTCAAATCCCCATCCACCCAGACAATCAGGAGCGAACTACCTTCACATGCCCCTACGACACATACGCATATAGGAGGATGTCGTTTGGCCTCTGCAATGCCCCTGCGATCTTCTAGAGAGCAATGATGGCCATATTTTCTGATTTTAATGAAGATTTCATGGATATATTTATGGATGATTTTTCTGTGTATGGCTCTTCCTTTCATCATTGTTTATCTAATTTATCTAAGGTTTTACAGAGATGTGAAGAGGTGAACCTGATGCTAAATTGGGAGAAGTTCCACTTCATGGTAGAAGAAGGCATTGTCCTTGGTCATCTAGTCTCAGAGCGAGGGATAGAGGTGGACAGAGCAAAAATCAAAATCATTGAGAACCTCAAGCCGCCAACATCTGTAAAAGGGATTAGAAGCTTTCTGGGACATGTTGGCTTCTACCGACGCTTTATTAAAGACTTCTCTAAGATAATTCGCCCCTTGTCTAATTTACTTGCTAAAGATTCCATCTTTTGCTTTGACAGGGATTGCGAGGAAGCTTTCGTGAAGCTCAAAGAAGTATTAACTACCGCTCCAATAATTCCACCACCAGACTGGTCCCTTCCTTTTGAATTGATGTGCGACGCTAGTGACCAGGCAGTGGGGGCGGTGTTAGGGCAAAGGAAGGACAAGAAGCTTCATGCCATTTATTATGCCAGTCGAACGCTCGACGATGCCCAGATAAACTGTGCTACCACAGTGAAAGAGCTGCTAGCAATAGTTTTCGCTTTTGATAAATTTCGTTCATATTTGGTCAATTCAAAAGTAATTATTTTCATTGACCATGCAGCCATTAAATATTTGATCAACAGAAAAGACGCCAAGCCAATGCTTACTTGATGGATCCTCCTCTTACAAGAATTTGATGTGAAAATTAGAGACAAGAAGGGGAGTGAAAATCTCATAGCAGACCACCTCTCTAGGCTGGAGCGAGATGTTGATGCAAGGACTGGCCACGAGCTGGAAATTAATGACACGTTCCCTGAAGAACACTTATACGCTTTACTCGATCAACAAGTGCTGTGGTATGTAGATTTTGTTAATTATATAGTTTCTAACATATTTCCCCCTGATCTTTCCATTCAGAAGAAGAAGAGGTTCCTGAATGATATGAAGTCATACTATTGGGATAAGCCGTACTTGTACCGGAGATGCGCTGACGGGATGTATAGACGGTGTGTGCCAGAGAGGGAGATGCATGACGTGCTGACTCATTGCCATGCATCGCCCTATGGAGAACACGCCGCGGTTTCGAAAATGCCATTCAAAGTCCTATAGTCAGGTTTGTATTGGCCCTCTCTGTTTCATGACACTAAACAATTTGTTTCAACTTGTGACAGCTGCCAACGAACTTGAACCAGGGATATTTCAAGAAGGAACGAGTTGCCTCTAAATGACATGTTATAAGTGGAGATTTTTGATGTATGGGGTATAGATTTTATGGGACCCTTCCCATCCTCATGCGGCAAGCGGTACATCATTGTTGCCGTTGACTATGTGTCGAAGTGGGTTGAGGCATCTGCCGAAGCTAGCAATGACTCCAGGGTGGTCATGAAGTTCATGAAGTGAGTAATCTTGCCTCGGTTTGGAGTCCCGCGCATACTGATAAGTGACAGAGGGTCCCACTTCATTGAGCAAAGGTTTGGAGCGTTATTAAAGAAGTATGGGGTAAAGCACAAGATTGCCACGCCGTACCACCCTCAGACGAGTGGCCAGGTAGAAGTCTCTAACAGGGAAATCAAGCAGATATTAGAAAAGACTGTATCTCGATCACGGAAGGATTGGGAATTGAAGTTACTCGATGCTCTATCGGCTTACAGGACTGCATTTAAGACAACCTAGGTATGTCTCCTTTCCAACTTATTTATGGAAAATCTTGCCACTTACCTATTGAACTTGAGCACAAGGTGCACTGGGCTAACAAGCAAATCAATTATGACTTTAAAAGTGCCGGCGAAAAGAGAAGACTGCAACTAGACGAACTGGACGAGATGCGCCTCTACGCTTATGAAAATGCCAAGATTTACAAAGCTCATACCAAGCATTGGCATGATAAACGCATACTCAAGAAGGAGTTTCACGAAGGAGACAAAGTGCTGCTCTTCAATTCGAGACTTCACCTCTTCCCAGGAAAGCTCCGCACGAGATAGCCTGGACCGTTCATAGTACAGCAAATTCAACCTTATGGCGCAATCACGATATGGACTGAGCACACCAGAAATTTTGTGTTCAATGGACACCGCCTTAAGCACTATTTTGAAGATGAACGGGTCAAACAAGGGGAAGTTCTTGCCCTTTTCGACCCCACTGATGCAATAACTTGATGACTCTATGGTCAAGCTATTGACCTAAAACTATTGCTTTTGGGAGGCAACCCAAGTTTTCTCGTTGTTTTCAATTTTATTTATTTGCATTGGTTGTCATTTAGTTTTTAGTTTATCATCGTTGAGTACCACTCTCTCTTGCTTATCTAGCTTATTCTAGGAAATTTTGATCTTGATATACGCTGATTAGAGGTTTATTTATGTGATGTAGATGAGCTATGTGAAAAGGGGATTTTTGCTGGATTTTCAGTAAAGATCAGTACACTTCATGACTAGGTTAACCCGGCAGGGTTCACCCGTGAAGTACACTGTGCATCCGGACTCAACATCACCACCTTCTCCTCTCACATATACGACGTTGCATAGAGGACTATGCAATATTTTAGAGTGGGTGAGCTGTCTATACTCCAACTTCTGTTTGGTTGTCATGTTCTGACTCTTTATGGATTTGTTATGACACTTTCTGATGGATGTTATTTTGATATTGGCATTGTATCTTATATGCCACTATTCGTGGACCTGGTCCACATCTACAGGCCCCACCCTCTGTAGTGTATAACAAACATGTTTGAACTGCCTGTTTTTCCACTTCAGTATTATGCTACAATCTATGTTACATGTTGTGTGAATCTGTGAGCTTGCATGAAGTTGTTTTAAAGCATATATTGCAAATTTTGTGATGAAAGATTCAATATTGACCTATCATGCTAGTCTTGTCTAATGATAGCTTTGCAAAATTCTTAAAGTTAAATGCATGATTGGTTGGAATTTATCAAGACATGTTGGATGTAGTACTTGTTAGAAATTTACTCAATAGTCATGTCCATATATTCTATGACTTAGAAATTCTCCATGTGGATTGATTTTAGTTTGTTCATTTAGTGGGTAAAGCGTTTTCATGATTCTTCAATTAATTTTGGTTTGCAATTTACATTCGATACATATCAGGATACATAATATCTTTTCAAACTTTGAATTCCTTTCTAGTATTGGGGAAACACTGCATTTGTTAAAAGCCAGGATATGTTGATTTTTGTTATTTGGATAAAAAAAATCACACTTAGATTCCTCTACTTGGCACTGCGAAAAATTGGCAGTGGTACCGAAGGATATGAGTTGAAATCTAAGAAATGTGAATTGAAATAAAAAAAGACTCCTCTACTTGGCATTGCGAAAAATTGGCAATGGTACCTAAGGATATGGGTTGAAGTCTAATACAATGATCAGTATTTCATATCCCGAATAAAACATTTGAGTTAACCCCAACATTATGAATTGGAAGGATAGGAATGAGATGAGTGTTGTGTATGCTTTGATTGAATCCCATGTTTACTGCTTTCTGAATTGGTTGACATCTAGAAACTGTGGGACCAAACGGGTGAATGCTTAAGACACTCATTTTAGTTGATTTCTTCTGATTAGATCTTGGATTACTAAAAAGTGTTTTTCTGAACTTGGGTGCGAACTTCAACACAAAAGATTATTCTTATACCAAGATTGTATTTTAACTTATTTTATTGCTTGAGGACAAGCAAAGATTTAAGTCTGGAGTGTTTGATGCCTTGCATTTTTATAGTGATTTTTATTATTATTCCATGATAAATTTAGGCCTATTTGAATGTTTTTACACTCCTTTAAGGCTTATTTACTTCAAAGCTTCAGAATCTTCACTTTTCGTCTGTCTTATGAAATTTCAGGTTAAATCACCCAATTTTGAAGTCATTTTGAAGAATCTAAGAGCAAGGGGTGATTCCGTATGTGAAGACGAGCTGCCCGTAAAATTTGGGCTCAATCGGAGCTTTCTCTGGACTTCACGGCTAGGTGAACCCGCCGAGGTTCACCGGTGATCTTGTCGAAGGACGAAACTCACCGCGCATTTCACTGTCAGGTGAACCCGGCGGGGTTCACCGATGATGTCAGGGTATCCGAAATTCGCCGCACGATTCACTGGCAGGTGAACCCCACCCGTGATTCTGTTTGATAAAACCTGCGCAAAAATATACCGTGGACTTCACTGGTAGGTGAACTCGGTGGGGTTCACCTGTGATTATTTTGCAACAGAACCGCATAGAATACTTCACCACCAGGTGAACCCGACGGGGTTCACCGTGACACTATCGGAACAGCCCGACCTTCACTCGGTTTTTCGTCAATTTCGGGCCTAATTCAAGTCCAAATTTAGCAAGTGAGGACTTTTTGGAAAGCTGATTTGAAGGAGAACAAATAGAGTATAAAAGCCCAAATTTCTGTGACTTAATCATTGAGCAATCAGGCGATGAAGTGGCTAGGGTAGACGGACACGGTGAACAGGCGACTTCGAGGCAATTTCTGGAGATTGAACCATCGGAACTCAGTGATTCTTGTTTATTTCATTCGGTTCATCGTCTCCACCCTCTTAGAAACCTTTTCCTATGATTTTCCTATGTACAAAGAGAGAATTTTTAGCGATTCAATAATGGTTGTAGCGTAAACTTTATTTCAGGGCTAGGTTAAGCCCTCTGACGACTTCTATTTGCAATTATTGTGTTAACTTTGTTATTTGGATCATATTCTGAGCATATTTCACTTGAATTATTAATTTCTTGATATTTACTCTGACCAAGTACTATCATGTCATAGTTATTACAGTTCATAACGAAAGTAGGATTGTAACGACGGAACCTCTTTGTGAATCTTGCGAAGGCTCGACACGAAAGTGCTTGTTCTTTGCTCGAGGGTCCATAATCTACCACGAAACCCTTTGGGTTTGTCTAGAACGATCCACCGCAAAAGTAGGAGACGTTCTAGGTAAATACTGGGCTGTACACTCGAAAGAGGGCACCTTGTACCACAGGGTAGATTCCTTATGCATATTTCTAAATCCATGTAACTGATATTTATTTCTTAGTGCAATTAAAATCATCAGAGTGGTGGAAACCAAAGCCCTGATATTCTCTCTCATATATTTTCCCTGCCGTAGTTGTTTGATTCCTTGCTTATGATTTTTCTTAGTTTTAGTTTTTAAGTTCCAAAAATCACGATTTGATCAGCTTAGATTCCAATAATTAGATTTTCTGGTATCACCTTGTTCCCTGTGGGATTCGATATCTTTTGTATTACTTCGATAACACCGTGCACTTGCGGTGCATATCATGTAGCTAAAGACAAAATTAAAACAAAATCCTAACAACTAAAGTGAAGCTAGCGCATGTCCTTTGATTCCTCACCCTGGAGTACGGCTGGGTGGTTAGACAAGTTTGGAGCACGCCGCGATGCAGCAACAGAACTTAGATGTTGTGGGATGGGTCACGACTGCCGTTACGCATTCCTGGGCCATATTTTTGAGATGATTATGTAGCCCGTCTTGGGCTAGGCCTTCATGAGGTTGGGTTGCATGGTCCTTGGGTGGGAGCACTGCGGTATGGATCGATAGTGGGCTAACAACTCCCATGTAGCGGTTCGGTGGTTGGGATGGGCGTTGTGACTGCCGTATTTCCACCTTGTTGGGCTCCTTTGGGTCCTCCTTGGATGGATGAACATGGTAGGGAGGGTTGTGCACGTCGAAACGGGGTTGCTGGGGCAAAACAGTGTCTTCAGGGGTGATCACGGCCTGGCCGTGTTTCTGTTAACGGCCATGATCAGTTCTGTCAGAGCCTGCCGCAGTGATCATGGCCTGGCCGTGATGGTGTTCACGGCCATGATCAGGTGCTCCAGAATCCGCCGAGCTCATCACGGCCTGCCTATGCTTCTCATCACGGCCGTGACCGCGTTCACGTCCGAAATCACCGATTTTTCTATTTTTCGCCGAGGTTATAACGGCCTGCCTGTTGATGCAGGAGCATCTTTGGAGAATTAATCATGTTTTGATATGCTGTTTACTTTTCCCCTGTTTTTTGTAGTTAGGGTTAGTCTAGGTTTTATTTTCTTTTAAGCGCTTTAAATTCCTAGATAATGTATTAGGTTGCAATTAGTTTAAGATGTTTGCATGGTATGTGTATTCATACAAACACTTGCTCCCTCATCCACCAAATCAACAAAGGTCAAAATCAGCCCTTGCCACATCAAGTAAAGCCAGGTCAAGATGACAGCCACCTCATCAATCTAGTCAATAATATTCAAATAAGCAAGTTCCAAGCTTCATCCAAAATCTATAAAGTCAAAGTCAACATGCAATGCCAAGCTTCAGCTTCAGCATTCAGCATGCAATGGCAAGCTTCAACATGCAATGCCAATATAAGAAGTCAAAGTTAACATGCAATCCAAAATCTACAGCCTGCAGCCACGCCACTCCAAGTGCCAAGCTTCAGCATGTGCCTGCAATTTCTAGACTGACTCATCTTCACCCAGCTCCACGCGCCTGCAAAGCCAGCCAAGCAAACAGCCAAGCCAAATCCACACGCCAGCTAAGAGCAATAGCCTGCATACACATGCAGCCACCAATTGTGAACTCCAGCCGATTATCTTCATCAACTAACTGCATACACATCTCCACAAAATCTCAGTTGATCACAGCAGTAGCATGCGTATGCCCAAGGACCAATCAGCGCCACCTTCGCCTAGCACGCGCCTGCCAACTCTAGCCAGCCATCTCCATGAAGATTTCTTGATTCACAAAGAATATCTTCTCCAGCTGAGACACCAAGGGTCGGTTTCATCCTTAACATCCAGTTTGAAAAGAGAAAATAGAGCCGTAGATTTGCCTTGAGTGCTTATATTAATATTGAGGGTGAAAGGAGTTTAAAAGCCATTGTAATCGTCACATTGGGGATAAGTTGAGAACATTATTTTTGGAAACCTTCGTGGTGTGTCTTCCTCCTTGTGAGGTTATGGTTAGGGTGAGCCAATGGCCCCTTTCTTGCTACCTTGAGGGTGAGCCGCTGGCCCCTCTTTCTTGCTTGTTTGAGGGTGAGCCACTGGCCCCTCTTTCTTGCTTCTTTGAGGGTGAGCCAAAGGTCCCTCTGGTTATCATTCTCCTCTCTTCTTTCTCTTCTCTTCTCTTCTTGCATCTCCAAAATTCAACCTTCGTTTCCGCCCTGCGCCACCCGTGTTCTCCATCACGGTCGTGATCAGGTGTGCCGATTCTCGCCGAGCTCGTCACGGCCTGCTCGTGACGAGATCCACGCCCGTGCTTAATTTCTGGGTTCTTCGCTGAGGCTGTCACACCTGTGATGGGCATCATGACCTGCCCGTGTTCAGTGCTCAAAAAATTCTAGGGAGGTGTTTTCCCGTCCGATTCGTCCCCTTCTTCAATGTTAACTTCTCATGCATCAACAAGTATTTCCCAAATTAAAATATCCAACAAGCCGTTGAGGCCGGGTATTCTCTAAATTGAAATATCCAATAAATCGCTAAGGCCGAATATTCTCTTAAAATAAAATATTCAATAAGCTGTCGAGGGAAGATATTATAAGATAAATAAGATGTCACAAAGTTGGATATTTAACTCATACAAGTCGTCCAAATTGGTGGAGACTATTTCTTTTCGTCACTTTTTTATTGTATCAAATCATGTATTTTTCATAATGTTTATGAATAATATCTTCAGTCTTTCTTCTATTTCATTGCGTAACATAGATCTCTTAATCAAAGGTTTCCTGATTTCAAGGGTAATTAACAATGAGTGTTTGTGCTTGTTGGAAGCCAGAACCCATTAAATAAAAACAAACCTTATAATTCATAAGGTGAATTTGAAAAGGTCAATCATATTAAACATGACCAGAAATGACCCTACATACTATGATATCATGGCACCGAGGAGATTAGTGAGGACTAGACCTTATGGGGCTTTAATGAAGAGTAGATACATTGGTCTAGCCCCACAGTTTATGTATAGCATGGTATCTAGAGTCTTATCAGATACTTTTGAGCGCATCGTTTATGATGACTTAGAGCCTGAGACTTAGACACAGATATCAGAGGCTCCGAGTACACCTATAGCTCACAACACTTCTGTAGGCCCAGTACTACGCATACTACATCTGAGCCAATCAGTTCTCCAGAGTTAGAGATTATCTCGAAGAGGCCTGCTGATAGGCTAGAGAATATAGATCAGAGGATCGCTAGATGGTACGCTAGGAAGCGTACCAGTCGCTCTACTTCTGCCTGGGGGAGGAGAGTTGCCCCATGTCTCTCACCTATACCTGAGATCACAAAGACATCAGTAGCACCCCCAGAGCTAGCTCCAGTCATAGTTGAGATGGAGCATGCTGACAAGTAGCAGACCACTTCTGCTCCTATGGATGTGGAGGAGGCTACCACATCTGTGCCTCCTTCAGACTTACCAGAGTCTGCTATTCGCACTGATATGGAGTCTATGGAGATAGAGGACACTATACCTGATGCAGTCCAGACTCTAGAGATTCCCTCTCCATCTTCAGCCCAGGGCGACTTACTAGTCCCTGAGGCTACTACTCTAGAGCTACCTGACGATGCGAAGGCATCTCCTGAGATTTTTACAGATTTACCAGAGATTTCTGATCTACCTTCATCACCGATAGTTGCACCAGAACCATCTAAGGCTCTAGAGGCAGAACCTCCAACACCTAAGATACCACACATTCCTGAGGTGTCTGTCCCAGCTTCAGTAGCACCAGCCCACTCTTTGGAGATACATTTACCATCACCTGAGTTATCTCCAGAGCAGTCACCAGCTGCATCACCAAATCCATCATCACCGAAGCTGTCTCCTCTAGTGCCAGAGTCAGCTATTGTTGAGAGGAGACGAGCACGCTCTCCACCCCTGTCTTTGCTCCCTATCCATGTCATATCAGATATAGGAATAGGGACCAGGAGAGGAGATACAGAGCTATGATAGTTCGAGGGGTCCTAAGCACACGATATTGGGATGACCAAACTCTTCAGACCCTAGGATTGTTCGATGACATCCAATAGATGTTCTCGAACATAGGGTGGCAAGACTTCTACAGGTAGAGGCATCCCACATATGTATAGCTAACCCGAGAGTTTTTCAGTTCTGTCTAGATTACACTGCATAATTACGATGATAGAGATCCAAGACATATGGCCTTTCGGTTGGGGAACCGGGATCATGTTCTTACCTTGGACCAGATAGGTCATATATTTTGCTTTCCCGCAGACGGTACTCAATATCGCCCCCATGAGTACACCGATAGGACTTTCTGGCAGCAGATAACTGGAGAGAGAGAGAGAGAGAGAGAGAGGATTTGATCTGAGGACCTCTAGAGCTACGTGTCTATCTAGCTCTGCACTCAGATACACACATCGAGTACTCACACACACCATTTTTGTGCGAGCAGAGAGTGATGGGATGGTCAGAGCTTTTGGGCTATTCTTTTTATAGATCATGTTGACTGGATTCCGTGCTAGCACCCCGTTCTACCTTGTGAAGCAGATTCATAAGGTGGCTAGGGTGCGGAGGGGAGTTATTATTGTTGGTGTTTATGCCCTTGAGACCTAGTTTTGGTCTATCTTTGTACAGCTTGACATTGATATTTCTTATATATCATTCTGGCATTGTCATTATTATGTTTTGTTTACATCTGCGATTATTCACTTGCATGATAATGTCCCTGGAGACAGATTGGATCTGTGCTCAAACTTTAGTCCCCAATCAATGTACCTTAGTGGATATGAGATAGCTATGGTACTTGTGAGACCGGCATATGGGCTGGTTAGGCACGTGGTGCTAACGCAAAGATATGGGTATATCAGTGTTAGATATACTAGACCGACCCGCTGTGAAGCAATGACTTGGTGTCATGAGTTATCCTCTCAAGTGACAAGAGATGCATTGATCCTTTGACTTGAGGTCATTGACCCTTCTATATGGTTAGGGACATGCTTTGATACAACCTAACACCTCACCGTAGTTGGGAGATCATAACAGTTGTCGTTGAGCATGTCATGACTCAAATGAGAAGGTCAATGAATAAAAGGATTTGCCCCTTCCTGAGGGAAGCCTGATATCCACTGGGCCCCCCTATGGTTCTATGATTGAAAGTGTATGGCCATACGCAGGTGAGAACCTAATTTAGTCATGACCATGTGATTGGGTGAAAACAAGTGGTGACACACTTGTCCAATCGGATATCAGTTTGGCAAAGATATTGTAATGCATCTGTACCTAGTTGCGATGATGGGGATGTCGATGTTGATATCCATTCAGATGACTAGGATAGCAGCAATGCACTACTAGGTCCCACTCACTACTTGTGATGACCTTAGGGCATCACTGCCAGCATCAAAGGAACCTACAGGGTCGCATACCTTGATACTCGAGTTCTCATATTGATCGGGAAGCCTTATGATCAAGTTATTAGATAACTCGAATCTATTTGGGAGATTTCATCAGTGCCAATGGGCTTAATGAGATGGAAGAAAGTTATTGGAGCCAAACTTCTTTTGGCATGTTGACCCAAAATTGACCATGGTTGGTCACATTTGACTTTGGGTTGGATTGGATTGGATCCAATGCCTTAATCAACCTTTGCAATGAACTTTGGGCTAGCTCATTACCCAATGAGGCCCAATAACAAGTTGTCATGAAGAGATAATGGGCTAAAAGGGTATAATGCGGATATACAAACCCCATTGGCGCCTAAGGGCGTAATGGGGTGTGGGTGGTGCAATGTGCTTCATATGGAAGCAATTGGCACCACCCCCTTTCTATCTTGGATGGTATGCTTGCCTCTAAGGCAAGTATTGGGGCTGATATGGCTAGAAGAACTTTTTTGGAAGGTCTTTGACACATATGACTGATGAGAAGGGATTTATGGAAAGCTCTTGGAGAGTTTCTGTTGGGGTATGCCCTTAAGGCTAATGTTTGAGGCCTTGGGATTATTTCAGTATCATGTATAAACTCTATGTTTATAAAGGCAATGGTTGTTATTCAGGTTGTTACATCATCTGCTGCAATATGTATACTTCTGAATAATGTCTCAATGCTGTTCAGCTTGGCTGACATGCAGTTTTGTCCTTAGTCGAGATATCTTGGTGAACATGAGACAGCCTTGATATGATTGAGACTAATATGTGTTCTAATCTTATAGGATGCTTCGAGCATGGAATAAGATGTAGACTCATGGGTACATTGGATGTACTGGACAGACCCTACTTAGGATATTCAATTGCTTGTCACAATGTGAATAATCCTTATATGCAAACAAGTGGCATATTTCCTCTGACTTGAGATCACTTGTGTTTCTAAATGATGATTGGCATTGTTTTGAGGTAGTTCAATATCATTTGAAACATAATGGTTATAGACTATCTTGGATAGTGAGCATGAGTCATGTTAGGGCACTAGTGATAGATATAGGATTGCCGTCTCCTTGATTGGAGTGTGATGTTCTATAGGGGCCCCCTGTATGAGATGATTGAGAAAGTGTATGGCCATACCCAGATGACTATGTTTCATCTGATCTAATCATTTTCATCATATTGGAATTACAGGCTTGACACGCTTGTCCAATAAGAACATCCAGTGGCAAAGGAAACACATATGTCAAGTGACTTGGGTTCACACTTGTGCTGTGGTTTGGGTGTAGTCTTGGAAGACTCTTTCCTTTATATCGGGAGACAGTGATGTGTTGCTAGATACCCCTCACTGATCGTGATAACGTAAGTTATCGTTACCGACATTTAAAGGAAACCCTTAGGGTCGCACAATTTGATGATATAGCTTACTTGAGTCAGATCGTGTGGACTGAATTGTTTTGGTTCAGTTTAATGGGATTTAAACTCTGATTGTAAGTGAGATCTAGTCTGATCATGTTTGATTGATTAGGGCTTGAGATTGGTAAGCTTCGATCGAGAGATTGGATGCTAGATCGGTGAGATCAAGAGCATCAAGAGATGAATGGTCAGATCTTGAGCCTTTTGGTTTAATGTGATCTGGATCAAGGCTTGGCTTAATTTGGTCCTTGAACCAAATGAAATGAACCGGCTCATCAAGTGAGCGCATGGTTCAAGGGGAGAGGAAATTGCGATCGTTCACTTGGTGTGAACACATGATCGCATGTGGTGGCTTGCTATTTTTAGAAGCCATGATCTCAAAATGAGACCATGCCTCTCGTTCGAATAGGTCTCCCTATTCTCGCCTCTCGCCCCCTTGCTCACTACGACTCACTCTCGTGTGTGAGTGTTGACGACAAGAGAAGGATTCGACCAAGCAAGAAAGATCATCTCTTCTCCCTTCATTCGATCAGGAGATCTTGGATCCTTGCTAGCACAAGGTGCAACAAGAAAGTAGGCGATCTATCACCTTGTGTGCGCACGCTTTGGAGGAGAACCACTTTGTTCTCTGCTTCCAAGACGCCATCCAAGAAATGGCATCGGTATGAATTTTCTTCTGTATACAAGTTTTTAAGAAGTTGATCATATGACATGCATGCGATTCTTCTAGGAAGCCCTAGATTCCGCCCATGCAAGTTTTTTATCTGCATGATTAGGGTTTCGCCCCCTTTAGGGAACTTTCAATTGGTATCAGAGCATGGTTCCTTGTATGTTTCATATGATTGCTTATTGTGATCCTTGTTTGCACCTAAGATTAGATCTAATGGTTATCTTCATGCGAAACTACATGCTCTTTTTCAACATTAGATGTATGTTGGCGCATGTCTCTATGATTGGCGCTTGTTGTATGGTTTTTCTCAAAACATGACTTGCGCGCCCCTCATTAGATCTAAGCGCCTGCTGTAAAACCTTAGACGGGTTATTAGGGTTGAAGTCATCGTCCAGTCTAGACCCAACAGTCTGATCAGACTATCTGACAGTCTAGATGGGTCAACCAGATGGCACCTATGCGCAAGCATGAGGTGGCTATTGGTCGATTGCTGAAAGGCGTGTAGCGATGTCTGATTGAGACAACCAGATGAACGCTCATGATTAAGGCCCGGGGTCACACCCGCTTGCCAGAACTCATGAGGGACGTTCAGCCCTTCACGCATGCATTGTTGACCATGAGGTCGACCCAAGTCGGTTATGACTTGGTGCATGCAAGGGCAGTGGGTCTGACTAGGTCTGATGAGTGGATCCCTATTAATGGACCGTTGTAAGGTAGTAGGGCACATAAGGAAATAAAATGAAGCCAATGGGTTTTTAAAAAATTTTATTTTCTTGATTGGATCACATGATGTTTGTATAACATGATGAGTGTTTATTTAATCTTATGTGGGCTGCCTAAATTTAATGTGTGCTGTGCTGGGGCCTGCGTGCCTGGATGAATTATTGTAAATTATTATTGTGATCTGCGCATCACATTTTTAATTAATTTATAAAGTGTAATTGACCTGCGAGTCAATCATGTCTAGATAGATTAATTTGTAATTTAATCAGACATGAGCACAGAGCACACTTGGCAGAGGCGCATGCAGCAAGTGGCTTCACCAGTGGGAGGTCTAGGGTTCGACTCTAGGACAGGCGCATTTTACCTGGTGGGCGGACCTGAGCTGCAGTGGGCGCTTGGGCCCGGTTTGGGCCAGAGGAAATGCTAAAGACCCATGAAGAGCTCAAGTGAAGACTTAAGTTTATTAAGGTCTTACTTAGGCTTAATGGGCTTTTACCACTTAAGATCATCATGCTTTTAATTTACTGTTTAAGTAATTTAGTAATTGCATGATTTATTCTTCTGCTATCACCATAGGATTTGAATGATAGTAAGAAGATAAAAGGACCATTAAAATCCAACGTTAAATATCAAGCACGAGGGGCCGTGTTGTACCCACTCAGTGGGCACGCCCATCTATCTTCAGACGGTGTGTGATTACATCTGCGTGTTACAGAGAAGGGATTTATCGCTTCTCGTTGCTCAGCAAAGCACGTGGTGGTCCAGGGAGTAGGTCGGGTCAGCTTGACCATGTAGGCTACATACTGAGCATATGGTAGCCATATGGAGGCAGCCATCTGTGGGATCAGAGACTGTGTTGTACCAACTCAGTTGGCACAGTCTGCTGGATTGCCCAGATGAAGGGGAATCGCACGGGTTGGCGATTGGCAGGGATTGCCTACCAGAGATTAGTGCTTGTACACTCTGTGCATCTTATCTCGCCTGAGCGGGACGCGGAGACCAAGTATGAAATCTGGATCCCATCTCACTAAAAGAGTTTTACTCTTTCGGGCTGTTTTGCTGGATTTTTCAGCCAGATAAAATAGTGAGAAAAGAATCATTCTTAAGTCCTGAATTGATTCTAACATTGATACTGACCTTGCTGTTCTTGCATTGTTGTAGATTACTGCAGCAACGAACACCACAGCGTTCAATGTGCGATCCCTACTGGAAAGGGAGAAGTTTGCTGGGCCAAACTTCTCAGACTGGTACGGACACCTTAAGATTGTTCTTAAGGCTGAGAGGAAACTGTATGTCCTCGAGATGGCTATACCGCCTCAACCCGCTGCGAACGCCGCAAGGGCGGTTCGGGAAGCTTATGAAAAGCATGTCAATGATAGCATTGACGTCGCTTGCCTTATGCTAGCGTCTATGACGCCACAGCTGCAGCGTCAGCATGAGGATTTATCTGCTATAGAAATTATAGCAAACCTCAAGCTGCTGTATGCTGCACAGGCAAGGACTGAACGCTATAATTTGATGAAACTTTTCTTTCAGAGCAAACTGACTGAAGGGAGTCCAGTGGGAGCTCACGTGCTCAAGATGATTGGGTACAAGGAGGCTCTAGAGAAACTGGGACACACCATCAATCAGGAGCTTGTTGTAGATATCATCTTGCAGTCTCTCCCAGCCTCTTTCGATCCGTTCATCATTAATTTTAGTATGAACAAGATCGACTGTACCCCGGCAGAGTTACTGAATATGCTCTTGACTACAGAGCAGACTCAGTCTCGTGAGAAGGGAACGCCTTCATCCTCTGTCCTAATATTTCCTTCTAGGAACAAGAAGAAGGGGAAGAAGGGCAAAGCCCCTGTCAAGAGCTACAACAAGGCACTGAAACAAAAGCTCAAGCAGTCAAAGGAATACAGATGTTTCCATTGTGGCCAGCTGGGTCACTGGAAAAAGGACTGTAAAGCGCTCCAAGGAGAGAAGAAGGGAAGCAACTCTTTCGCTTCTGGCTCAGGTATTTACGTGACTGAAGTCATGTTATCTTCTTCTATTTCATGGGTGTTAGACACTGCATGTGGAGTTCACATTTGTTCAAATGTACAGGAACTCAAGAGAAGAAGACAGGTGGGACAGCATGAGGTGGACCTACGAGTAGGAAACGGGGCACGGGTTGCTGCTGTTGCTGTAGGAGTTTATCACATCTCTTTACCATCTGGTCTTGTATTAGAACTGGACAATTGTTATTTTGTACCGAGCATAACTAAGAATATTATCTCTATTCCTGCTCTTGTCAGGAAAGGGTTTTCCTTTGAATGCAAGATTTCAAAGTGTTATATTTCTTTTGATAATATTGTTTATGCTACTGGGTCAATTAACAATGGGTTATTCATGTTGGACATGGAATGTTCTATACAGCAGATTGATATTAAGAAAGCCAAGTATGCTGATGACAGCACCTTGCTATGGCATAGTCGTTTAGGCCATATTAACAAGAAGCGCATTAAGCGGTTGCATGACCATGGACTGCTGGGATCATTCTCCTATGAGGAGCTTGATACATGCAAAGCTTGTTTAATGGGTAAAATGACGAAGTCTCCTTTTTCTAATAAAGGTCAAAGGGCTTCAGGTTTACTTGACCTTATTCACAGTGATGTGTGTGGGCCAATTAGTAAACATGCCAGAGGTGGCTATTCATACTTCATTACCTTTACTAATGATTTCAGTAGGTATGGTTATGTCTATCTAATGAGACATAAGAGTGAATCTTTTGACAAGTTCAAAGAGTTCAAAAATGAAGTACAGAATCAGTTAGGCCGCAATATCAAGGCACTTCGTTCAGATCGAGGTGGAGAATACTTGAGTCATGAGTTTACTGACTATCTGAAGGAGTGTGGGATTATCTCACAGCTCACTCCGCCAGGAACACCGCAATGGAATGGTGTGTCCGAGAGGAGAAATAGAACATTACTGGATATGGTTCGTTCTATGATGAGTCAGGCTACTCTACCTTACTCCTTTTGGGGATTTGCACTGGAAACAGCTGCAAAGGTACTAAACCGAGTACCATCCAAGGCCGTTTCAAAGACTCCATATGAGTTATGGTATGGGAAACAGCCAAGCTTGACATTTGTTAAGATCTGGGGTTGCGAGGCTTATGTCAAAAAGCTCGCCTCTGGGAAACTAGAGAGCAGATCTGAGAAATGTATCTTTGTCGGTTACCCTAAAGAAACTAAGGGTTATTATTTCTACGATCCCAAAGAGAACAAAGTATTTGTTGCTCGGACGGCTATTTTTCTTGAGAAAGAATTTCTTCTGCAAGAAGCCAGTGGGAGAGAAATAAAGCTGGATGAGAATCCAGAAGAAGGACAAAGTAGTCAAGCACAGTTGGATGAGCCTGAGCCAGTAGATCAGGTTACTGAACAACCTGAGGCTCAGATATCACGGGAACCGCGAAGATCGGGAAGGATCCGTCGACAGCCTGAGCGCTATGACGGAGTCTACATCATTGATGATGAACCCCTCACTTATGCGGATGCGGTCAGTGGACCGGAATCAGCGAGATGGCTTGAAGCTATGCGAGCCGAGATGGACTCCATGTCAGATAACCAAGTTTGGGATTTGGTTGATCCGCCTCCGGGAGTAATCCCTATAGGCTGTAAATGGATCTTCAAGAAGAAGATTGACATGGATGGTAATGTGGTTACCTATAAAGGCAGGCTAGTTGCGAAAGGTTTCAAACAAATCTACGGGATAGATTATGATGAAACTTTCTCTCCTGTAGCCATGTTCAAGTCTATTCGGATTATTCTCGCGATAGCGGCATATTATGATTATGAGATCTGGCAAATGGATGTGAAGACCGCTTTCCTTAATGGAAAACTAGAAGAGGATGTGTATATGACACAACCTGAAGGTTTCACTAATCCATCAGATCGTCATAAAATATGCAAATTAAAGAAGTCCATTTATGGACTTAAACAAGCATCAAGATGCTGGAATATTCGTTTTGATGAATCAATCTGTGAATTTGGTTTCATCAAGAATGAAGATGACCCGTGTGTATATAAGAGGTTTAGTGGGAGCGTGATTACTTTCCTAGTCCTCTACGTCGATGATATCTTAATCATTGGAAACGATATTCCTGAACTACATGCGGTTAAGGCATGGTTAAGAAAATGTTTCCAGATGAAAGATTTAGGAGAAGCAGCCTATGTATTAGGTGTGAAGATCTACAGAGATAGATCTAAGAGGCTTCTCGGGCTGTGCCAGAGTACTTACATCGATAAAGTCCTGGAGATATTCCATTTAGAAAATTCTAAAAGAGGATATCTTCCAGTCAGACATGGTCTGAATCTTTCAAAGAGTCAGTGTCCACAAACACAGACTGAGAAAGATGAAATGGACAATACGCCTTATGCTTCGGCTATTGGGTCCATTATGTATGCGATGTTGTGCACTCGCCTAGACGTTGCTTACGGGTTAAGCGTGACCAGTCGATTCCAAAGTAATCCAGGGAAGGCACACTGGATTGCAGTCAAGAACATTTTGAAATATCTTCGGAGGACCAAAGATATGTTCTTGATATATGGAGGTCAGGAAGAACTCAGTATTGAAGGATATACTGACGCTTCGTTCTAATCTGACCAGGATGATTTCTGATCGCAATCAGGCTATGTTTTTAGCTTGAATGGAGGTGCAGTGGTGTGGAAAAGTTTCAAACAGTCAATTGTTGCTGATTCCACAACAGAAGCCGAGTATGTTGCAGCCTCAGAAGCATCCAAGGAGGCAGTGTGGATTCGTAAGTTCGTTCAGGAACTTGGTGTTGTTCCTTCGAGTGCAGATCCTTTGGTTATCTTCTGTGATAACACTGGAGCTATAGCACAAGCAAAGGAACCACGGTCGCACCAGAAGTCCAAGCACATACAGAGAAGGTTTCACTTGATCCGGGAGATCATTGATCGTGGTGAGATCAAAGTCTGCAAGGTTCATACAGATGACAATCTAGCTGACCTGCTTACAAAGCCTCTGGCGTAGCAGAAGCATGAGAAGCACTGTAATAATATGGGTTTGAGATTTCTCAACCATTAGATTAAGTGCAAGTGGGAGATTGTTGGGGTATGCCCTTAAGGCTAATGTTTGAGGCCTTGGGATTATTTCAGTATCATGTATAAACTCTATGTTTATAAAGGCAATGGTTGTTATTCAGGTTGTTACATCATCTGCTGCAATATGTATACTTCTGAATAATGTCTCAATACTGTTCAGCTTGGCTGACATGCAGTTTTGTCCTTAGTCGAGATATCTTGGTGAACATGAGACAGCCTTGATATGATTGAGACTAATATGTGTTCTAATCTTATAGGATGCTTCGAGCATGGAATAAGATGTAGACTCATGGGTACATTGGATGTACTGGACAGACCCTACTTAGGATATTCAATTGCTTGTCACAATGTGAATAATCCTTATATGCAAACAAGTGGCATATTTCCTCTGACTTGAGATCACTTGTGTTTCTAAATGATGATTGGCATTGTTTTGAGGTAGTTCAATATCATTTGAAACATAATGGTTATAGACTATCTTGGATAGTGAGCATGAGTCATGTTAGGGCACTAGTGATAGATATAGGATTGCCGTCTCCTTGATTGGAGTGTGATGTTCTATAGGGGCCCCCTGTATGAGATGATTAAGAAAGTGTATGGCCATACCCAGATGACTATGTTTCATCTGATCTAATCATTCTCATCATATTGGAATTACAGGCTTGACACGCTTGTCCAATAAGAACATCCAGTGGCAAAGGAAACACATATGTCAAGTGACTTGGGTTCACACTTGTGCTGTGGTTTGGGTGTAGTCTTGGAAGACTCTTTCCTTTATATCGGGAGACAGTGATGTGTTTCTAGATACCCCTCACTGATCGTGATAACGTAAGTTATCGTTACCGACATTTAAAGGAAACCCTTAGGGTCGCACAATTTGATGATATAGCTTACTTGAGTCAGATCGTGTGGACTGAATTATTTTGGTTCAGTTTAATGGGATTTAAACTCTGATTGTAAGTGAGATCTGGTCTGATCATGTTTGATTGATTAGGGCTTGGGATTGGTAAGCTTCGATCGAGAGATTGGATGCTAGATCGGTGAGATCAAGAGCATCAAGAGATGAATGGTCAGATCTTGAGCCTTTTGGTTTAATGTGATCTGGATCAAGGCTTGGCTTAATTTGGTCCTTGAACCAAATGAAATGAACCGGCTCATCAAGTGAGCGCATGGTTCAAGGGGAGAGGAAATTGCGATCGTTCACTTGGTGTGAACACATGATCGCATGTGGTGGCTTGCTATTTTTAGAAGCCATGATCTCAAAATGAGACCACGCCTCTCGTTCGAATAGGTCTCCCTATTCTCGCCTCTCGCCCCCTTGCTCACTACGACTCACTCTCGTGTGTGAGTGTTGACGACAAGAGAAGGATTCGACCAAGCAAGAAAGATCATCTCTTCTCCCTTCATTCGATCAGGAGATCTTGGATCCTTGCTAGCACAAGGAGCAACAAGAAAGTAGGCGATCTATCACCTTGTGTGCGCACGCTTTGGAGGAGAACCACTTTGTTCTCTACTTCCAAGACGCCATCCAAGAAATGGCATCGGTATGAATTTTCTTCTGTATACAAGTTTTTAAGAAGTTGATCATATGACATGCATGCGATTCTTCTAGGAAGCCCTAGATTCCGCCCATGCAAGTTTTTTATCTGCATGATTAGGGTTTCGCCCCCTTTAGGGAACTTTCAGTTTCCTAAACCCTAACCCTAATTGCTTCCAAACCCTAACCCTTGCCGATTTCTTCATGAGATTTGCGCCTCCATCCCTTGTGTTGCCGCTCCCCTTTGCCACTATATATCTATTGCTATGCGAGAGGCTTAGAAAGTAATTCAATTGGCATGAGCTAACAAGGGGCGAGAGTGAGAACCAAGTGGCACAGCTTCTTCCACCCTTAGCCGCAAGCTTCATCCTCTTCTTCTCTTGGCGCAAGAAGGCATTGAGCTTAGCGGCTTCATCTCTTTAGCTCTTCTCTTGGCGCATCTCTTCCTCAAGCTTGGTGCAAGTTAAGTGGTGGTCTCCCTGAGACTTGGATCTTCTTCCCGAGGCTAGCACTGGACGTGGAAGAAGAGGGATCGAGGCATCCGTGTGTGCCAGACTGCAGAGGGCACACGCTTGGGCACCTACCTCGACATCGACCTCCTCTTGCTCTAGGTACTTTCTAACTACATCGTGTCAACCTCCTCGCAAGATGATCCATTGGGTTTTTAGGGCCGGCCTGTTTCGGGGATATGCTTCCGCTGTGTGTGTGTGTGTGTGTGTGTGTGTGTGTGTGTGTGTTTTGTTAGATTAAAATTTGTAAATATCCCTTGGGTTTCCCAACTATGGTATCAGAGGTAGGTTGCGAGCCTCGAACGATGTTTTCATGCTTTTCTATGCTCACATGCCATGTAATATTTTCACATATTACTTGTATCTGGCACATGATTTTTCTAAGTAGGAAAAATTGTAGGTTTCTTGCTCCTATCCTCTATTCTATTTCTTTTGGATTTTGAATTATTTTTCTAATTGATTTAAGATCATTGGCGCTTGTAGTCTTGTCAAGTAAGATGGGCATTGTGTCCTTTGGACTGGCCGGGTCTATTGATCTGACAAAATTGCCAGCCGATTTGGTCTATGAAATTGTCATGAAACTTAATCTCAAATAACCAAAAGACTTGTGATAAGAAGATGAGGAAAAGAAACATGTTTTATAATAAACTAAAAATTTTAGATTTTATGTTTTTCATGAGCATATAGAATTGCATGAGTAAGTACCTTATTTGTGCATGATGTTGTGATCATTAGTCAATCCCCTTAGCATGCCTGTGTTGTATTTATGTGAGGCCTGCATGCCACCATTCTTTTTCTTTTACTTTGTAATCTTAAGATCAAGATTAGGGGCGCGTTCACTTGAAGAATTGGCACGTGCTTGGAGCTTGTGCACCTTGCTTGGTGGCGCATAAAGTTTCAACATGGGTGGTGCATCTATGCTAGTTGGTGCAAGTTTGGCATGGCCGAGCCCTTGGGCTTGTGAGCTAGCCATCTTGGCCATTCCATAGTGGCAGTTCACCCTTGGAGGAGCTTCATGGAATTGGCCGAACCCTTGGGTGTGCATCTAGGGTCTTCCTTAAGGCACCTCAAGGGTTTGAGTGCTAGGTCTAGTTTTAGGGGCTTGTGTCCTAGGTCAAGCATTGAACACCTTAGCATGTGTTGGTTCAATGTCTTGATTAGGTTATGATCACATCATCCTTTTACTGGTTTCCTTATCTGCTAATGCATGCCTATGATGTTTTATCTTTATGTTATCACTATAGGATTGCATGCCTGTAATGTTAGACATAAGATTAAACTAAGAGGATGAGACCTTAAAAACCCTCAATCAAAAATATCAAGTCTAGTAGCCTTCTAACTCGTAGCCCTCATCAAGCTATCGGTCAGTGGTGTTGTGCATTGTCTCCCACTCTTGTGGCACACACCCACTTATCTTTAGAAGGTGTGTTGTGACAATGGTTTCCCCAGCCCAGTTTTAACCTGGACGTGCCTTCGCAAGGAAACTCGTTGGCCCTGGGCATAACGGTTAGGAACGGACTTGACTAGATTTTCACATGTGCTGGGCACATGATGGAACTCTAGAGGTATCATTGAGAGGTTAGGGTTTCATGTTGTGTCCAGCCCTTGCTGGACATGAAATGCCTAGACTATCTCAATAAGGGGAGTTGCCAAGTGCAATCTACCGGCATGCCCAACTTAAGAAGCATGGGTCACTTTGTGCATCTCATCCTACCCTCGTGGGACACGAAGCCTCATGTGGATTAAGGATCCCATCTCATAAGGAAATCTCGGATTTCTCAATTGACTTTGTGGGTTGTCAATTTGATTAAAATAGTGGGAGCCATAGTCATTTAAAACAAGTTTAGTTTAAATGACTTGAAGTAGTACTAATCTGCTCTTCATAGTTGTTGTACATCAATGGCTAGAAACAATAGTAGATGGTCACTACGATCTGTCCTGGAGAACGATAAGTTGGTTGGATGCAACTGATGACACCGAAATTTTTCGTAATTTCTATGCCATATTGTTGATGATTTTGTGTCGTATTCATAGACTTTGCTTACTTTTACGCCCTTTTTATCAATATTTGCGGAATCTACACACTTTTCTATTTTTGATGATTTTCAGGCAAAAAGGCGTGTTTTTCAGTCAATTTCGAGCAATCCAAGTGCATAATTGAATTCACCACATCAAAAGAAGATCACACATCGATTATCAGAAGATTTGGAGCTTCAAGACAAATTACAACACCCCCAACAATATCTGTACGGTACCGTAATGAGGAGTATTTCCGAGCAGAGAATTTCGAACGATTATGGCCCTACCGTAAACATCTTTACGGTACCATAATTGGGAGCGTTTTTGATCAGAGAATTTATGGAGTTTACGACACTACCGTAATAATCTTTACGGTACCATAATTCTGATGGATTTTCAACCTGAGTGATTGTTGACATTACGGCCCTGCCGTAAAGAACAATACGGTACCGTAATTCCAGAAGATATCAAGCCGAGAACTCACTGTCCCGATTACGGCAATGCCGTAAAGACCATTACGACCATAATTACAACTCTACTCGCGACTTTCCCGGTCAACTCCGAAGCCTGATTTTTGCGCGGTTGATTGCGGATGATCCAGAGCCTTATATTCGAAGCTGTAAGAAGGAGAAAAGGAGCCATCGACAAGAAGAAGCGATTGACACCAAAAGCCCTAATTTTCGTTCACCACAGAGAGAGAAATCGCCTCACATGCCGCCGCCCTAGGTTTCGCCGCCGGGAAGCGTACAACACATCTCCGGCCGTGAAATTTGAGTGCAAGCTATGCATAGAGGAGGAGAAGGAGCACCTAAAGTTTCAACATGATTGGAGATCAGACGGAGGAGAAATCACCAGAAAACCGAGAAAACCGAGCGCTGCTGCTGTTCGCCCAGATTACGGCCGTAAACTTCTTTATGGCCGTACCGTAATTTTCACTCCTCCACTATTTCAATTTTCTTCATCATGAATCATTGTAATCTTCCCTCTATGGTAGCTTAAACCTCTTTTGGGACATGGGGGAGTAGTAAACTTCTTTATGGCCGTACCGTAATTTTCACTCCTCCACTATTTCAATTTTCTTCATCATGAATCATTGTAATCTTCCCTCTATGGTAGCTTAAACCTCTTTTGGGACATGGGGGAGTAATTCACTTAATTTTTAATGACTAGATGACTATTTTTCTATTATTTCATCTTGTTTAATCTTAGCATGATGATTTTACTCATGTGATATTTTGTTCTTAGACTCTCCTTATATCTATATTATTCTTTATGTTTTAGAATTTTCACTATTGACTAAAAAGTAATTACTTGAGAATTTGGAACCCTAGAATTGCATGATAGGAACCCCTTTTATGTTAGTTCTTGTTTGTTTGATTCTAGTAAGCTAATTGCCATGATAATAATATAAATCCAGGATTGAGTCTAAGTTTCTCAAACGTGGAGATCTTGTGCGAAAGCAAAGATCGGAACGTTAGAGAACCATGAGTAAAACTAGTGTCGAGATTCAGATGCACGAAAGTGATCCTTGAAACTCCACTAGAAATTATCGACTTAGAACTCGGATGCACGAAAGTGATCCTTGAGTTCTTAGTTCGATGATTTACTTATCGTCAGCGTTGGGATGACTCTTGCGCGAGAGCGAAGAATTATCCCTGCATGGTTGTTTGCATGAAAGTGAGACAACCCTTTTATTCAAGTAAATTGCATCTTTGTGATGTTGAAATTAAACTGATGAAATCTCTATTCATGTCTAGTCATAAAAATTAAAGTGAACAAAACCCTAGTCCTAGCTTCTCTCTCTGATAACTTCGTTTTAGCATTTTAGTCCTCATTTGCCAGTTTACACTTTTTCGACTGCCTAGATAGTGAAAAATCAATTATTCGGTACTCAGCAACATAGGTCCCTGTGGATTCGATACTTTCTTTATTACTTCGAGTATCCGTACACTTGTGGACTACAACAAGTTTTTGGTGCCGTTGCCGGGGAACTTAGTTTTGTTGATATCGAAGATATTGAGATTATTGCTAGACTAGGTGTTTATTTACTGTTTTTAATTTCCTGTTATTTTCTGTTTTTCTTGAAATCACTTGATCTATCTACATTGCATGCGCAGGAGTCTTAGGATAGGACCAGTTGTTCCATTAGATCTTGAAATTAACAAAACCCTTAGAGTGCGCAGGAAGTTGAGACTTGAAGAGGATTTACAAGAGACATAACAGGAGATAGAAGAAATTTTAGACATGGCGAATAACGGGAGAAGATCTTTGCGCGACTTTGCTACCCCTAATTCACAGGGAATTCACTCTAGTGTCACCAGGCCAGCTATTGACGCAAACAATTTCGAGATCAAACCAGCGTTCCTATCTATGATTCAACAAAACTAATTTGGAGGAGCACCTCTTGAAGATCCTAATATCCATCTATCTCTTTTTCTTGAATTATGTGATACAATCAAAATTAATGGAGTTTCAGATGATGCACTAAAATTGCGATTATTTCCTTTTTCTCTTAGGGACCGAGCACGTGATTGGCTACACTCTCAACCTTCTGGAACGTTCACAACTTGGGAGCAGCTATCTAATGCTTTTCTAATGAAATACTTCCCTCCCAGTAAGACAATTCATCTAAGAATCCAGATCACGGGATTTGCTCAGAAGGAAGGAGAATCTCTTAGTGAAGCATGGGAGCGCTACAAGGAGTTGCAAAGGAAGTGTCCTCACCATGGCTTGGAGAGATGGGTTTTAATTAAAACATTTTATTATGCTTTACTCTATAATACACGCCTCACAGTTGATTGATGACACCAAAATATGTAGTATATTTTGCTTCATTTTGGATACCTTTTCATACTAAATTGAGGATCTTTTACTTGTTTTTATGTTGAATCCATCAAATATTGCAAAGTCTATTTCTATTTTAGTTTTTTCATGTTTTTCAGGCAAAAAGGCACTATTTAAGGTGTTTTCAAGCGAAATCAAATACATGGAAGAGTTACCATCATAAAGAGGAGATCACCCAAGAAATTTCATGCAAAACGGAGCAACTCAGCAAATTACGGCAGTGCCGTAATCCATTTTACGGTATCGTAATTCCAGACAGTACCGTAAAATCCGAGCCCTGCCGTATTTTGAGAAGTTTCTGAACAGAAAGATTTTTGGATTTTACGGCACCTGCCATAAGCAATATTACGGTACCGTATTTCAGAGAGCTTCAGAACAGAAACTTCACCTGATTTTACGGCACTACCGTAAGAAACTACACGGGCCGTAATTTCCAAACGTTCGCGAACAGAGAGTTCAGCCGATTTTACGGCACTACCGTAAACCAGATTACGGTGCCGTAATTCCCCGACAACATCGGAACAGAAGACTCGAGCAATTTTATGGCAGTGCCGTAAGACATTACACTATCGTAATTTCTATTCTGAACGCAATGCCTGAGTCAATATCAATGCCCGATTCTTGCGGAGAAGATGGCAAGCGATCCAGAGCCTTAAATTGGATGCCATAAGAAGCAGAGGGAGAGCTTTTCACAAGTGGATTACGGAGAGACCAAAAGCGCCAAATTTCGTGCACTATCGAGGGAGAAATCGCGATCGACGCCGCCATCTAGGGTTTCACCACCGCTCTCGATCCAGACGTTCTCCGGTCATAATTTTCATACTGAAGCTTCGTCTGAAGGAGGAGAGAACGTGCTAGAAGTTTCAGACCGAAAGGAGATCGATTGGAAGAGAAATCAAATAACAAGAAGTCGCTGGCACTGTTCATCGACGGTTCTTGCAAATTACGGCTGTGAAATACTTTACAACCATGCTGTATTTTCTAAATTTCTCTTTTACTTCAATTTTCGATCCTCTAAAACCATGATCTATTGTAATTCCTTCATGATGATAGCTTAAACTACTTTTGGGACATGGGGGAGTAATTCACATGATTTCCAATGACTAGATGACTATTTTTACTATTTCGTTGAGTTTAATATTACCATGATGATTTTGCTCATGTGATAATTGTACTTAGACTCTCTATAAGTTCATGTTACTAATTATGTTCTTAGAATTTTCGCTTGAGACCGAAAGGTAATTGCTTGAGAATTTGGAACCCTAGAATTGCATGTTAGGATCCTTTCCTTAGGTTAGATCCAATTTGTTCAGTTCTTGTAGATTAATTGCCATGATAATAACATGAATCTATAGATCGAGTCTAATTGTCAAACGTGGAGATCTTGCACGAAAGTGAGGATCGGAACGTTGGAGATCCATGAGTAAAACTAGTGTTGAGGCTCGGATGCACGAAAGTGATCCTTGAGATTCCACTAGAGATTATCAACCTAAAATTCGGATGCACGAAAGTGATCTTTGAATTCTCTGATTGATGATTTACTTATCTTTAGCGTTTGGGTAAATCTTGCACGAAAGCGAGGATTGATCCCTGCATGATTGTCTGCACGAAAGTGAGATGATCCCTTTATGAAGTAAATTAAGTCTTTATCATGATAAGATTAGTCTGGCGACCTTTATTTATGTCTAGTCATTAGAATTAAGGAGGATGAAACCCTAGTCCCAGTTATTTCTCTTTGATTATCTTTTTAGCATACTTTTTTGCATAGTTTACCTCCATCATATTCAGATTGCTTAGCTAGTGAGAAAACATCTATTTGGTACTTAACACGTAGGTCTCTGTGGTTCGATATTTTTATTACTTCGAAGTATCCGTGCACTTGCGGATCACGACAAGTTTTTGGCGCCGTTGCCGGGGACCTTAGTTTTTGTCGATATTAAAGACGTTGAGATTATTGCTAGATTAGGTTTTTATTTACTATTTTTTTTATTTACTGCTTATTTTCTGTTTCTTGAAATCACTTGATCTATCTACTTTGCATGCACAGGAGCCTTAGGTCAGGACCACTTGTACCATTAGATCCTGAAATCAATAAGACATTAAGAGCACGCAGAAAGTTGAGATTAGAAGAGACATCACAAGAAGAATTGCAAGAGACATTCCAACCAGAGTTAGAAGAAGAAATATTAGAGATGAGAGACAATCAGAACAATCAGAGAACACTTAAGGACTATGCAGCCCCTAATCATCATGAAATTCATTCTAGTATGGCTAGGCCAGCGATAGAGGCCAACAATTTTGAGATTAAGCCTAGTTTCATTGCAATGTTTCAACAAGATCAGTTTGGAGGATCTCCACTGGAGGATCCCAACCAACACTTGGCCTTATTTCTTGAATTATGCGATACTATTAAATTGAATGGTGTTTCTAGCGATGCATTGAGATTAAGACTTTTTCCTTTCTCTCTTAGGGACCGGGCAAAGACATGGCTCAATTCACACCCAGCCGGTACCTTCACCACTTGGAATGAACTGTCCAATTCCTTCTTGAACAAATACTTTCCCCCAAGCAAGACACTGCAGATGAGAAACCAAATTACAAGCTTTCAACAGAGAAGTGGGGAGTCACTTAGTGAGGCCTGGGAGAGATTCAATGAACTGCAGCAGAAGTGTCCTCACCATGGACTAGAACTTCAAAGTTTACTGCAAATTTTTTATATTACATTATCTGATCAGACTAAAATGATTGTGGATGCTGCTGCAGTAGGAGCTCTGATGAGCAAAACACCAGATGATGCCTTCAGACTGCTAGAGGAGATGGCATTGAACCACAATCAATGGACTACCGAGAGGGGAGTACTTTACAAGCCTTCTCAAGGTAAGGGTGAAAGTGAAGGATGGCGATCCTTAGAAGAGAAGGTAGACTTTTTGTGCAGTAAGTTAAATTCCATGCAAACTGCTTCTATTTCTGCTATTACTTGTGAAAATTGTGGCAATGATGGTCATACTGCCGAATATTGTAGAATTGTTGATCAGGGTAATGAGCATGTGAATGTCATAGGGAATTATAATCAAAATAGACCTAATGATCCCTATTCTAGTACATATAACCCTGGTTGGAGAAATCACCCCAACCTTTCATAGAAAAACAATAACAATGTCAGGGATCGGAGGAGTTGCGTGTAATTGCTATGTTACCCGACCCTGATGCTATCTTTTGTGTAAGACTTGGGGGATAGGTAGATCCATGTAAAAACAGGGTTTGGCACATGTGTGCCATGTGTTTTGGTCTTTGGGGTTGTGATGCACTCGGGGGACTGTCCCGGGGTATGTACATGTGAGTGGGGGACTGTGTTTTCACAAGTACTCCAGGATAGGGGGCTCAAATGTGTAAAATTAGCCTACCCAACCCTTGTGAAGCCTTCTACTCACACCCCTTAGATTGTGTACTTGGTGTAGTATTGAGAGGGGTGGTAGTGCCTTGGTTAAATGCAGTCTTGTGATCCCATGCAAGTATAAAATTGCAAGGTTCCACACACCTGCCCTCTCCACCAAGTAATAGGTCGAGGGTATACTTAATGTCCACTTAGTGTCTGTTTTATGTTTTGTGTCTTGTACTGTTGCCTCTATCAATAATATAACGGCGGGGTGTTCGGTTGAGTCACTTCACTGAGCATTTTACTCGCCGTCTTGTGGAAGCTACTTGTGTTCCTTGTGCCTTCGATTACTTGTGTTGCCTTCGGATTGTTGCCCTGGATCGGTTGAGCACTGCTACTTAGCTGGGAGAGTAGTGTACCGCACGGACATCAAGCACTAAGGAAAGTGTGTCCGTGACAAGTGGTATCAGAGCGGGTTTTGGATCAAACGTTATGGCAGCTTATGGTAAAGGCGATGCGGGCTCAAGCATGCTACCTCCTCACACCTCAGGAGAAGGGGTGGAACAACATAGAGGGGATAGAGACCACCCTACTAGTTTGGAGGAACGGGTAGGCATCATGGAGAAAAAACTAGAGACACTACAGTGGGATGCGATACGTATGCCCGTGGTTGAAGCTAAGCAAGCAGAGCTAGCTTCCATTGTGAATCGGTTAGATGATGACACGCAAGAGGCCTTTAATCATATGAAAGCCCAAGTTGAAGACTTGATGGCAAGAGTGTCAGTGCTTACACGGGCGATTCATGCTAATGAAGGGGATCCCCGACCTCAGCGTGCACCTATTAAAGTTCCTGAGCCGCGAACCTATGAGGGTTCTCGAGACGCGAAGGAACTTGAGAATTTCTTATTTGATATGGACCAATATTTCCTCGTTACGCGGCCGGATACGGAAGACCAAAAAGTGGCAATGGCAACTTGGTACCTAGTAGGGGATGCTAAGTTATGGTGGCGTACTAGGGTGCAAGGTGGTTCCACTAACATGAGGACGTGGGAGGACCTAAAACACGAATTGATGGTCCAATTTCTCCCTGAAAATTCGAGTCGTGTTACTCGAAAGAAGTTGCAAGAACTCCGTCATACTGATTCTATACGAGACTATGTGAAGCAGTTTTCGGCCTTGCTGTTGGATGTTAAAAACATGTCAGAGGATGACAAGTTATTCTATTTTATGGACGGTCTAAAACCGTGGGCTCAGCAGGAACTAGATCGACAGAATCCCCGAGATTTTGCTTCAGCTCAAATAGCTGCAGAGCGTCTTATGGACTATGACTCTTTTGAAAGAAGAGAACAAAGGAAACCCTCTCAACCCGATCAATTCAGGGGAAATGAACTAAGATGGGAGGATCATAGAAACCCAAGTAAAGGGAGACCGCAGAAGTCAACCCAGGACTGGCAGATGTTTTCTTTGTGGGGGCAACCATTTTGTTAAAGATTGCCCTCAAAAACAAGCATTGCATGCATTAGTGGCAGAGTCATCCTCAACTTATGATCGAAAGAAGAAGAAGACTCTCATGGCAGAAAAGAGTGATAGTGACTCTGACAATAGCTGCCAAAGTGGCAAGAGTCCTTCTTCAAGGAAACCTAATATGGGCGCAGTGCAGTTGCTTAATGCGGTGAAAGCCCAAGCGACAAAGCAACCGACAGACTTCAAACTGGTGGAAAGGTGTAAACTTTCCCAACGACGAGGATCCAACAATTCAAATGGAAGTTCAAGGAGGGACGACGGGTCAAGTTCCAACCGGAATAACCCAAATCAAAGGTCGTACTGTCAAGAGGACAAAAACCAGGGCAAACCCCACAAGGGTGGTAACCAATACCAAAGAAGTCCTCAAAAGGGACAACCAAGCAAGCCAACAAACCAAAGTTGGGACTGCTGGATCTGTGGGGAGAAACACCCATGCAGGTATTGTCCCCATAAACAGGTGCTGAATGCCTTAGTAGCTAATAAGGCATCACAACTGAAAAAGGAGAAGGGAAAAGCTCCGATGAAACTGAGCAGCTCAAGTGACTCTGATGATAGCCAATGCAAAGACAAGAGTCCTTGTAATATGGGAGCCGTCAGGGAGTTAAATACCGTACAAACTATGATGGAGAAGCCAAAACACCCTGAACGATCGGAGGACACTGATGGACTGATGTATGTTAAGGTCAAGTTGTTTGGTCGCAGAGCCGAAGCTATGATTGACTCTGGAGCGAGTCACAACTTCATCTCGAAGGAGGAAGCTACTAGACTCCACCTTAAGTATGAAGAATGCGAGGACGAAGTGAAGTGCCTAAACTCAAAGGCAAAGAAGACGATCGGCTTAGCCAAAAGTGTACCCATCAGAATTGGGGGATGGTGGGGGCGAACTGACTTCATGGTGGTACCCTTGGATGATTTCAAGATCATCCTTGGGACTGAGCTTCTGAAGATAGCCCAAGCAGCACCGATGCCGTTCATGAACACGCTGTGCATAATGGCGGGAGAAAAACCGTGCATGGTCCCAACGACACAGCACGAAGCCAAAGAGCTACATAGTAATGATGGAGCTTCAACCTCAAAGGCAACCTTCAAAGATGTTTTGTGTCGATGAGGGCATCGACATCTTGAGTGGGGGAGAATGTCAGGGATCGGAGGAGTTGCGTGTAATTGCTATGTTACCCGACCCTGATGCTATCTTTTGTGTAAGACTTGGGGGATAGGTAGATCCATGTAAAAACAGGGTTTGGCACATGTGTGCCATGTGTTTTGGTCTTTGGGGTTGTGATGCACTCGGGGGACTGTCCCGGGGTATGTACATGTGAGTGGGGGACTGTGTTTTCACAAGTACTCCAGGATGGGGGGCTCAAATGTGTAAAATTAGCCTACCCAACCCTTGTGAAGCCTTCTACTCACACCTCTTAGATTGTGTACTTGGTGTAGTATTGAGAGGGGTGGTAGTGCCTTGGTTAAATGCAGTCTTGTGATCCCATGCAAGTATAAAATTGCAAGGTTCCACACACCTGCCCTCTCCACCAAGTAATAGGTCGAGGGTATACTTAATGTCCACTTAGTGTCTGTTTTATGTTTTGTGTCTTGTACTGTTGCCTCTATCAATAATATAACGGCGGGGTGTTCGGTTGAGTCACTTCACTGAAAACAAAGGATTCCAAAGGCAAAATCCCAACCAAAATCTGAATCAAAATAATGATCAATTTTCTGAGATAAAATCCATGTTTGAAAAAATAATGACCAGTCAAAATCAGTTTCAGCTAAAACAAGATAGAAAAATTAAAGAGTTTATGTCTGATCAAAAACAAATCCTGTCAAATCGAAGTAGACAAATTGAAGAGTTTAAGGAAAGTTTTCATCAAATTAACTCTAGACTGGATAGAGTAGAAGCCCACAACAAAATTCTTGAAAACCAAATTGCACAACATGCTAGTGTACCTTACAGACCCCCTGGGAAATTGGCTGCAAAACCAGAGATAAACCCTAGGGAGCACTGTAATGCCATTATGGCTAGAAGTGGGAAACAACTAGGAGAACCTAGAGGGAGGTTTGAAAACACTGAGGAAAGGCTTAATGATAATGAAAGGGAATTAGCGTTAGGGGAATCTTCTTCACATGAGAAACCCCAAACTTGTTTATCACCTCAAAAGGGTGATGAACCAAAAGGGGAGGAATCATGTGAGAAAGACAATCCTAAACCTAAATTGCCTGCTCCTTACCAGCCACCAATACCTTTTCCTCAAAGGTTGGTTCAACATAAACTAGACAAAAAGTTTGGCAAATTTCTTAAATCCTGAAAAAGCTTTATGTTAACATTCCTTTTACTTAAGCTATTACTGAAATGCCATCTTATGCCAAGTTTTTAAAGGAAATTTTGTCTAGTAAAAGGAAATTAGATGATTATGGTACATGCACTGTTACTTTAACTGAAGATTGTAGTGCTATCATACAGAACAAACTGCCACCTAAACTGAAAGATCCAAGTAGTTTTTCTATACCTTGCTCAATAGGCACTATGGCTTTTGACCGAGCCTTATGTGACCTCGGTGCAAGTGTGAGTCTAATGTCTCTTTGTACTTACAGGGAACTAAATCTTGGAGAGCTAAAGCATACATCCATATCCTTACAGCTCGCGGATTCATCGGTAAAGTATCATGTAGGCATATTAGAGAATGTCCCTGTACAAATTGGTAAGTTTTTCATTCCTGCAGATTTTGTAGTGTTAGACATGGAGGTAAATTCTAGAAATCCTATCATTCTTGGTAGACCATTATTGGCCACTGCTAAGGCTAACATTGATGTGAAAGAAGGAAAGATTACCTTTCATATGTGACAACAAGATTGAATTTAATCTTAATGATTCATTGAACAAACTTTCATACTCAGGATCTTGTTGTAGTGTTGAGATATTTAATGATGAAATTTATGATGTTTCAAGTCTGTTTGAGGAGACCCCAAATAATGAATCTAACAATCTTTTTGAGGGTATTGATGAGAAATTGCAGAAAAAGAAAAAGACAAGGAGGAAGAAAAGAAGAGAAAGCTCTAGACTGATTGGCAAAATAGAAGAGATTCTGAGCAAATTTGGATACTGTTTCAAGATTGAGCCTTATGTTGGAAAATCAGGAGAGAAATTCAAGAATTCACGATCAAACCCGAGTGTTAAAGGGTCAAGCTAATGACCTTTAAATTAGCGCTTCTTGGGAGGCAACCCAAGCTTTTTAACCTCTATTTTGTTTTCTTTAACTTAATTTTAGCTTAATACTATTTTTTTTTCTTTTATTTTTGTAGGTAAATTGTGATTTGATGCAAATTACGGCACTACCGTAAAGTTGTTTACGGTACCGTATTTCCAGTCCTTTTTTTATCATAAGGTTGTCTCAAAATTACGGTACCGCCGTAAGATAAATTACAGTACTGTATTTTGTATCCGAAATCAACCAGAGAGTTCCTTCATTTTTACGACACTACCATAAGTTGTTTTACGTGCCGTATTTTCTGGAATTTATTTTTCATTTTTCCATCAAAAAAAAAAATTTTGCTGCTTGATTTTTACGGCAGGTACCGTAAGCTCCTTTACGGTACCGTATTTTTCATGTCATTTTTTATTAGAAGACTGCCGAGATTTTATGGCGGTACCGTAAGACATTTTACTGTACCATATTCTGCATCCAGTTTTGAACAGAAAGTAGTCGAGATATTACGGCTGTGCCGTAAGACATAACACTACTGTAATCAGTTTTCTGGCACGCAAGCCCTGTGCCGTATTTAGGGTTTTGACCGAACCATTTTTAGGGTTTTTACCCTCGATCTCACTCATTTTCGAGCCATCCTTGGATTTCCGACCATCTCCGACCTTCAGTGGACGCCAGCGACCACTTCCGTTCAGTTTTCATCGTCGATTAGGTAACTGATTCTCACTCATTCATTCAGTGTGGTGAACCGAAAGGTTTAACCAAGGAACTGAAACTAAAGATGGAAAGGATCAGGAATAACAGGTGCTATTCATGTGGAGGGCCACCTCACATGTTGAAGGACATGGTGCGACTTCAGAACGAGGAGAAGAGAAGCAGGGCTTCGTCTTCTGGCTCAGGTATTTATGTTACCGAACTCAACCTTTCTACTTCTATGTCATGGGTATTGGATACTGCATGCGGAGCTCATATTTTTACAAATATGTAGGAGCTCAAGAAAAGTAGAGTGGTGCGGCCTGGAGAGATTGACCTATGTGTTGGAAACGGAGCACAGGTTGCTGCTGTTGCTGGACTTTTGACGCTCTCCCTGCCTTCTGGACTTCAACTTGAGTTAAACAATTGCTACTATGTACCTTCTCTTACTAAAAACATTGTATCTATTCCTTGCTTGGCAAGGAAAGAATTTAAATTTGAAATAAAAGAGGACTCTTGTTCTTTTTCATTTGCAAATATGTTTTATGGGAAGGGTACCTTGTGCAATGGATTATATGTCTTGGACATGGATAACTCTATATGTAACATAAATCATAAAAGGATCAAACTAAATGGTTCAGTTGGTACGTACCTTTGGCATTGTCGATTAGCCCATATAAACAAGAATCGCATTCAACAACTCCATGCAAATGGATTGTTAGATTCAACCTCCTTGGAGGAGTTTGATACTTGCGAGCCATGTTTATTAGGGAAGATAACAAAAGCGCCCTTCACCAAGATCAGTGAGAGGGCAGGTGGTTTGTTGGATCTCATACATAGCGATGTGTGTGGGCCATTTAGTAAGCAAGCCAGAGGAGGGTACAACTACTTCATCACATTTACTGATGACTTCAGTAGATACGGTTATGTCTATTTGATGAGACATAAGTCAGAATCCTTTGAGAAATTTAAGGAGTTCAAACATGAAGTAGAGAACCAGCTTGGTAGATCTATTAAGGCTCTTCGATCAGATCGTGGTTGAGAGTACCTGAGCGGTGAGTTCTTTGACTATCTTAGAGAGTGTGGGATTCTATCCCAACTCACTCCTCCTGGAACACCTCAATGGAATGGTGTGTCTGAAAGGAGAAATCAAACTTTGTTGGACATGGTTTGATCTATGATGAGTCATGCAACTCTACCTCCGTCGTTTTGGGGCTATGCACTTGAGACAACTTCTCTCATACTGAATAATGTTCCATCTAAGAGTGTCTCCAAGATTCCGTACGAGGTATGGAGTGGGAGACGCCCAAATCTCTCTTTTATCAGAGTTTGGGGATGTGAGGCTTATGTCAAACGTCAGGATTCTAGCAAGCTAGAACCCAGATCTGATAAATGCGTGTTTGTGGGATATCCTAAGGAAACTAAAGGATATCACTTCTATGTTCCCAGCGAGAACAAAGTTTTTGTTGCTCGAGGTGCTGTCTTTCTAGAGAAAGAATTTCTCATGAAAGAAGTCAGTGGGAGTAAGTTTGACTTGGATGAGGTCCAAGTGCAACCACAAGACACTTGAACCGGTTGCTAGGCAACCAGAGGCTCAGACACAGGCCCTGCGTAGGTCTAGGAGGATTCGTCGTGCACCTGAGAGGTACGGGTCGCTGCCGACCCAACACGACGGGATCTTCATCATTGAGGATGAACCCAGGACCTATGATGAGGCGGTCGCTAGACCGGACTCCGAGAAATGGCTTGAGGCCATGAGATCCGAGATGGATTCCATGTCGGCTAACCAAGTCTGGGATTTGGCTAAGCTACCAGATGGGGTAAAACCTATAGGGTGTAAACGGGTCTTCAAGAGGAAGACTGATATGGATAACAATATAGTTACCTATAAGGGTAGACTTGTGGCTAAAGGGTTCAAACAAGTCCACGGGGTGGACTATGATGAAACTTTCTCGCTAGTTGCCATGTTTAAATCCATTCGAATCCTACTTGCTATAGCTGCATATCATGATTATGAGATATAGCAGATGGATGTAAAGACAGCGTTCCTTAACGGGAGGCTAACAGAGGATGTGTTCATGACACAACCTAATGGCTTCATCCATCCTGCATAGGCCAATAAGGTCTGCAGGCTAAAAAGATCCATTTATAGATTAAAGCAAGCCTCTCGAAGTTGGAATCTTCGATTTGATGAGGCAGTAAGAGATTACGGCTTTGTCAAAAGCGAAGATGACTCCTGTGTATAAAGAAAATTCAGTGGGAGCTTGGTGACATTTCTGGTCCTGTATGTCGATGACATACTACTCATCGGAAACGACATCCTTAGTCTTCAAGCTGTGAAGACATGGTTGGGGAAGTGTCTTGAGATGAAAGACTTAGGGGAGGTTGCCTATATCCTAGGCGTGAGGATCTACCGGGATAGATCCAAGAAGCTCCTAGCCCTTAGTCAGAGTACTTACATTGATAAGGTCCTGGAGAGGTTCAGCTTAGAGCAATCTAAGAAAGGATACCTTCCAGTGAGACATGACCTTATTCTCTCCAAGAGCCAGTGTCCCGTCACACAAGCTGAGAGGGACGACATGAGTCGAGTGCCCTATGCTTCGGCAGTAGGTTCGATCATGTACGCGATGTTGTGTACTAGACCAGACGTGGCTTATGCTATGAGCATAACCAGCCGATACCAATCCAATCCAGGTCTACAGCACTGGGTGGCTGTAAAGAACATTCTGTGTTTCTGAAAATAACTAAGGAGTGGTTCTTGGTCTATGGGGACAGGAATAGCTTAGTGTTCAGGGCTACACTAAGGCATCATTCTAGTCAGACCCTGATGACTTAAAGATCGCAGACAGGCTATGTGTTCAGATTAAGTGGAGGTGCTATGAGCTGAGAGAGCTCTAAGTAGTCCATTGTAGCTGATTCTACAACCGAGGCTGAGTATGTCGTTACTTATGAGGCAGCCAAAGAAGCCGTTTGGATTCGGAAGTTCATTTCTGAACTTCAGGTGGTTCCAACTGCTGTTGATCCGATTGAGCTCTATTGTGATAACAATAAAGCGATGGCATAGGCAAAGGAACCATGGTCTCATCAAAAATCCAAACATATACTCAGGATATTTCACCTGATCTTGGAGATCATTGACAGAGGTGATGTCAAGATTAGCAGAGTTGACACAGACAACAATCTGGTAGACCCACTGACCAAGGCTTTGGCACAGCAGAAGTGTGATGGTCATACGAGGGCCATGGGGTTGAGATTTCTCAACAACTAAGTCTAAGTGAAAGTGGGAGATTGTTGGTGTATGTGCCCTTGGACCCGTTGTTGGTCCATCTTGTACTACTTGACATTGATATTTAATATATCATTCTGGCAATGTCGTTATTATGCTATGTTTACATCTGCGATTATGTACATGGATAATAATGTCCCTGGAGACAGATTGTATCTGTGCTCAAATGGTGTGTCCCTGGTCGAGTACCTGAGTGGATAAGGGACAACTCTGGTACATGTGAGACTGGTATATAGGCTAGTTACGCACGGGGTGCTAACGCAGGTATATGGGTATATCAATGGTGGATATACTGGACCGACCCGATGTGAGGCTTTAACTTGGTGTCATGAGTTAAGCTCACAAGTGACAGGAGATGCATTGATCCCTTGACATGAGGTCATTGACTCTTCTATATGGTTAGGGACATGCTTTGATACAACCTAACGCCTCGCCGTAGCAGGGTGGTCATAACGGTTGTCATTGGGTATGTCACGACCCATATGAGAAGATCAATGGACAGACATAGGATTTGCCCCTTCCTATGGGAAGCTTGATATCCACGGGGCCCCCCTATGGTAGTATGACTGAAAGTGTATGGCCATACCTAGGTGAAAGCCTGATATAGTCATGACCATGAGATTGGGTGAAAACAAAGTGGTGACGCACTTTGTCCAATCAGATATCAGTTCGGCAAAGAGACTGTAATGCATCGGTACCTTGTTGCGATGATGGGGATGTCGATGTTGATATCCATTGCGATGACTTGGGTAGCAGCGATGCACTGCTAGGTGCCAATCACTGATTGTGATGACTCGGTTCATCACTGCCAACGTCTGAGGAACCTACAGGGTCGCACAACTTGAAACTCGTGTTCTCGTATTGATCGAGTAGCCTATTGATTGAGTTATTGGATAACTCAGATCTGTTTGGGAGAATCCATCAGCACCACTGTGCTAGATGAGATGAAAGGAATCATTTGGAGCTAACTTGTTTTTGGGCCTAGTAGGCCAAATGGGCCCAATGGGCTATTTGGGCCAAATCGGCCCAATAGACCAAGTTGGGGTAATAGGCCAAATGGGCTCAATAAGCCATTTGGGCCAATGGGCCAAACGGAATGGCGCAAGCTACTTGGAGTGAGCTTGGTGCATTTTCTTGAGGTGGACAAATCCAAGTTGGACATCTTCTTAAGGTGAGAAGTTTGGAGCTTCTCACTTGGAGTGGGTGAATGTACTTGGCCGCATGACACTTGGAGTGGGCGAAATGGGTTTTACCTCTTGAAGAGGTGTGTCTCTTCATGAAGAGGTGTGCCTCTTCACTAGTGAAGAGGTGCACCTATTCATGGGTATATAAACCCCCTTCCTCCCCACTCGTCGCAACTCTTGAACTCTTGCCCCCTTGTCCCCCATGTCGCCACTCCTGGAAAGAGGGAGAGGGATATTCGCCCATTGCTTCTCCTCTTCCCTTTAGTGAGTTCGGAACTTTGGAAGTTCCTTGGCGCCCTCCTCTCCAAAGTTGGACTTTGGCTTCGGTTGATTCTGGTTCGGATCTTGGTGGAGTGCTTCAAGAGTTGGACTCCGACGAAGCTCCACCTCCTCTCCTTGGCATCTCCTCTGGAGTTGGCGCAAGTGATTGAGGAAGTCTCCCAAAGGCATGGATCTTCTTCCTGAGGCTAGCACCGGGCGTGGAAGAAGAGGATTCGAGGTTCGGCTGTGTGCAGGATAGTAGAGGGCGCACATTTGGGCGCCTGTATCGCAACACTTAATTTGCATCAAGGTATCATCTCCTATTCACCGTGTCGATCTCCTCGCAAGACTCAATCTTCTAGGTTTTTGGGATTGGCCTATTTCGGGGATTGCTTCCACTGTGCTTGTATATAAAAATTTTAAAATCCCCGGGGTTTCCCAACACTATCATACAGAACAAATTGTCTCCTAAACTGAAAGATCTAGATAGTTTTTCTATACCATGTTCAATTGGCACTATGGCTTTTGACCGAGCCTTATGTGACCTAGGTGCTAGCGTGAGTCTAATGCCTCTTTCTATCTACAAGAAACTAAACATTGGGGAGCTAAAGCCCACATCCATATCCTTACAGCTCGCGGATTCATCAGTGAAGTATCCTGTAGGAATATTAGAGAATGTTCCAATAAAAATAGGTGAGTTTTTCATTCCTGTAGATTTTGTAGTGTTAGATATGGAGGAAAATTCTAGAAACCCTATAATTCTTGGTATACCACTGTTAGCTACAGCCAAAGCAAACATCGATGTAAAAGAAGGAAAGATTACTTTTGATATATGTGACAACAAAATTGAATTTAATCTCAATGATTCACTTAATAAACTTTCATACTCAGGATCTTCTTGTAGCATTGAAATAGTTGAAGATATTGTTTATGATATTCATAGCTTATTTGATGAAACCTCAAATTATGAATCTAACAATCTTTCTGAGGATATTGATAAGAAATTGCAGAAAAAAAAGACAAGAAGGAAGAGAAGGAGATCAAAATTGATGGAGAAAGGAAAGAAAATTTGGACTAAATTTGGAGATTATTTCAAGTTCGAGCCTTATGTTATTCGAAAAGATGCCCAACCTAAAGAAAGATCAGAAAGGCAATTGAGGAGTTCACGATCAAATCCGAGTGCAAAAGGGTGAAGCTAATGACCTTTAAATTAGCGCTTCTTGGGAGGCAACCCAAGCTTTATAACTTTAGTTTTGCTTTCTTTTATTTACTTTGCTTTCATTTTCTTTGAGAACTAATTTTTACAATTTTTTCTGTAGGAATCAAGATTTGGCGCAAAATTATGGCACTACCATAATATCCTTTACGGTACCGTAATCCCGGTTATTTTTAACAGAGAGTTTTAACCCATTACGGTACTGCTGTAAACTTCTTTTCGGTACCGTATTTTGTGACAAAATTTTCCAGAGAGTTAAGTCGTTTTACGGGAGTACCGTAAATTTATTTACGGTGCCATAATTTTTGAATTTTTGAAATTTTAATTTTTAATTTTTCGAATTCGTAAACTTCTTTACGGTGCTGTAACCGCTGCTGCTTTTCGACTCGAGAGCTTTTTACCATTACGGCACCACCGTAAGATTCTTTACGGCCGTAACTGTATTTGATAAATGCGATAAAGGTGCCGTAACCTAATTTCTTCCGCTACCATTTTGAGGTTTTCTCGCTCGCTCGTGCACCGATCTTGAAGCTCTGACCTTCTCCGACCTTCAGAAGATGCAGGCGACCCTTCCCGTCCGGTTATCGCCGCCGATCTGGTACTCTCTCGTCCGATTTCACTGCTTTGGCGTGTTTTAACCTAGTTTTCGCCCCCCCCCCCCCCCCCCCCTTTGCTCATGTGCTCTCGTTTCTCAATCATTTTTGGGGCTTTTTGTTTCTATCTGATCGTGAGAGGATAGGTTACAGTTTCCTTCTTGCTTTGAGAGATTGGAGCCAATTTCTAGGGAGATCTGAGTTGAAACATGATAAAGTTACTATTCATAGTCGCCCTTTTTGATTTTTCAGTAATTTTCTGAGTTCAAGCATGATTTTTTAAGTTGACATCTTACTTGATTAATGTGTTGATGATGATTGGGAGTGTTATCCTTATTTGTTGCCATATACTTGTTATATCTACATTGAATCTTAGTTGCAGCTTGTGATTGTAACAATGCCACCGAGAGCCAAGGGACTTGTTGCCAAAAGAAAAGGAAAGGCACCAGCTGAGCCTTCCTTTCCACCCAACCCACACTACATTGAGTTTAGAAATGAGATACAAGCTACAAGATACATTCAACTAGTTGAGAGAAGAGTAATTGCCACCAAGTATGCTGATAAGAGAACCTTGGAGACATTGGGTTTGCATGAAGATGTTATGTGGATGTTTGAACAAATCAGAGCCCAAAGATTCTTCCAAATGACACCACAAACATACCTACCATTAGTGCTTGAGTTTCTGAGTAGTTTTGATGTGCAGCTGTATGAGTATAGTGAAAGACATGCAGATGGTAATATCACCTTCCACATGGCTAATGTAGAAAGGCAGTTGTGCATGCGAGACTTGAGAACCATCTTCCAGTTAGGTATAGGAGGCCGCACATCAATTTCAGTGGGGTATGCTGAGGATGTGTTTTGGAACCAAATCACTGAAGAGACCCACTTTTCAGCACTTACTCCTAAAGCTTCAAAGATTTCCAATCCTTGCATCAAGTATGTTCACAGAGTTTTGGCCCACACTGTCTTTGGTAGAGGTGACAGTGATGGAATGGTAAGGCAAACTGAGATATTCTTTTTATGGAGCATGCTATTTGAATATCCCTTAGATGTTGCCTTTTTCTTCATGAAACACTTAGAAAAAGTTTCTAGGGCAAAGAAAGGAGCTATTGTGATAGGTGGTTTCATTACACCTATAGCCCTGTACTTAAGAGTTGAGCCCTATGGGACAGAGATCGCAAGAGGAAGTCCAAGACTTGACATGGAGTCTTGTATTGCAATGAAAATGGTGATGAGAGAAGGAGATGGTTTTTCACTGATTCTTGGACCTAGAGGACATAAGTTACCACTTCCATGCACCGAGAAAACCACAGTTAGAAACCAAGAGAACTGGAGGTTGGTTCCAGAAGATGTTGACATTGCTATGCCGCCCCCTCTAGTACCATACCACCACCACCCTGGGGTGGTAATGATGATCCTTTTGGGATGGGCATGGAGCAACCATCTGGGGCTGCAAATTCTTCCACCCATCAGACTTCTAACAGCAGATTCTCCAGTACCTTCGATCCTGGATTTAGATATCTCTCCACTCAACTGTACCGACAGGAGCAGAGGATGGAAAGAGTGATGAACACAATGAGTGACATGAGAGGTTCCATGAGCCATATGACTGATTCTATGCATCACATGCATAAAGACATTGAAAATCTGAGTACCTATATGGAGGAGATGGGAAACTTCTTGTATGAATGTTTCGATTTTCAGGATCCCAGGAGGGGTGGAGAGTATGGAGGAACCCAGAGAACACCACCTATTGATCCTATGGATGCCGCAACGCAAAGAACTGAAGAGATAGGATTTGATGACGGCGAAAATTAGTAGAGTCTTGTGAGTATCTCTTTTCCCTTCTATCTTTTGTCTTTCATTTTCTACATCTTATTGATATTTCATGTGTTGAAGGGAAGGATGCTTCTTCTGCATATCTGTGTCCGCCGTTACTACTACTCTATTTTTCATACTTATCTTTTTGATCTTCGATGGGGTTGTATTACAATATTTTGATGATATTCTAGTCTTCGATAAGGTTGTATGATAATATTTTGATGATAACCTCTTTAATTTGGTTGTACACACATGATGATATTTTTAATGATGATGAGATGATTTGTGGCTTTGAATCACTTTTGAAATTATTGATGATTGATGTTGTTGAATGAATCCAAAATTGAGACTAGAATAAGGCCTATCATGTCAAATTTATTTCTCTTATACATATCTACTTTTGAAATTCTTCATTGGTTGAGGAGTAGGATTTTAGGGAGATATGTTGTTTGAAAATTTTGATTTAAAAGTGAAACTACTTCTTGAATAAAATCAGCATATGAGTATGAATATTTGAATTGATATTGATTGATTAGTCTAATTGAGGTTTTGTTTATTTTACTATTTGTTGGGAAAAAGAATCCAAAATTCACAAAAATAGTGAGAGACTCCCCTACTTGGCACTGTGTAAAATTGATAGTGGTACCTAAGACATGGGTTGAAGTCTGAAAAAGAAAAAAAAAAGAAATGATGAGAAGAATCTATTCACATTAACTCCGTTGTCTTTAGTAAAATTCTTTCTACTGAAAAGACATGAGTTCTATTACATTGACTATGTGGTCAGTGTACTCTAACTTCGTCACCAGAGAAAAAAGGTGGTAATCGAATTAGAAAATGTGAATAGTGCAAAAATAATAAAAAGTATGTATCTATGTAGGTACATGCCTTCCAAAAGAAAAAAATTGGAGTGGAAATCTGTTTAAAATTTTATGATGCAATTCATGAGAATTTTTCTTTAGTGATTGTATGTTAGAAATTTATTTTCCATGAGAAAGTCTATGCCTATGACCAATTTTTGGAATTTTCTTGGTTTTCGCTTGAGGACAAGCAAAGTTTGAGCCTTATGTGTTTGATGACACCGAAATTTATCATAATTTTTATGCCATTTTGTTGATGATTTTGTGTCATATTCATAGACTTTGCTTATTTTTATGCCCTTTTTATCAATATTTGCGGAATCTACACTCTTTTCTATTTTTGAATATTTTCTGGAAAAAAGGCGTATTTTTCAGTCAATTTCGAGCAATCCAAGTCCATAATTGAATTCACCACATCAAAAGAAGATCACACGTCTTTACGGCACCCCCAACAATATCTTTACGGTACCGTAATGAGGAGTATTTCCGAGCAGAGAATTTCGAACGATTATGGCCCTATCGTAAACATCTTTACGGTACCGTAATTGGGAGCGTTTTTTATCAGAGAATTTATGGAGTTTACCGCACTACCGTAATAATCTTTATGGTACCATAATTCTGATGGATTTTCAACCCGAGTGATTGTTGACATTACGGCCCCGCCATAAAGAATAATACGGTACCATAATTCTAGAATATTTCAAGCCGAGAACTCACTGTCCTGATTACGGCAATGCCATAAAGACTATTACGGCCGTAATTACAATGCTGCTCGTGACTTTCCCGGTCAACTATGAAGCCCAATTTTTGCATGGATGATTGCAGATGATCCAGAGCCTTATATTCGAAGCTGTAAGAAGGAGAAAAGGAGCCATCGACAAGACAAAGCGATTGACACCAAAAGCCTTAATTTTCGTTCACCACAGAGAGAGAAATTGCCTCACACGCCACCGCCCTAGGTTTCGCCGCCGGGAAGCGTACAGCGCATCTCCAGCCGTGAAATTTTAGTGGAAGCTACACATAGAGGAGGAGAAGGAGCACCAAAAGTTTCAACGTGATCGGAGATCAGACGGAGGAGAAATCACCAGAAAACTGAGCGCTGCTACTATTCACCCAGATTACGGCCATAAACTTCTTTACGGCCGTACCGTAATTTTCACTCCTCCTCTGTTTCGATTTTCTTCATCATGAATCATTGTAATCTTTCCTCTATGGTAGCTTAAACCTCTTTTGGGACATGGGGGAGTAATTCACTTGATTTTTAATGACTAGATGACTATTTTTCTATTATTTCATCTTGTTTAATCTTAGCATGATGATTTTACTCATGTGATGTTTTGTTCTTGGACTCTCCTTATATTTATATTATTATTTATGTTTTAGAATTTTCGCTATTGACTGAAAAGTAATTGCTTGAGAATTTGGAACCCTAGAATTGCATGATAGGAACCCCTTTTAGGTTAGTTCTTGTTTGTTTGATTCTAGTAAGCTAATTGCCATGATAATAATATAAATCTAGGATTGAGTCTAAGTTTCTCAAATGTGGAGATCTTGTGCAAAAGCAAAGATCGGAACGTTAGAGAACCATGAGTAAAACTAGTTTCGAGATTCGGATGCACGAAAGTGATCCTTGAAACTCCACTTGAGATTATCGACTTAGAACTCGAATGCACGAAAGTGATCCTTGAGTTCTTAGTTCGATGATTTACTTATCGTCAGCGTTGGGACGACTCTTGCGCGAGAGCGAAGAATTATCCCTGCATGGTTGTTTGCATGAAAGTGAGACAACCCTTTTATTCAAGTAAATTGCATCTTTGTCATATTGAAATTAAACTAATGAAATCTCTATTCATGTCTAGTCATAAAAATTAAAGTGAATCAAACCCTAGTCCCAGCTTCTCTCTCTGATAACTTCGTTTTAGCGTTTTAGTCCTCGTTTGCCAGTTTACACTTTTTCGATTGCCTAGATATTGAAAAATCAATTATTCGGTACTCAGCAACATAGGTCCCTGTGGATTCGATACTTTCTTTATTACTTCGAGTATCCGTACACTTGCGGACTACAACAACAACTTACTAGATTAGTATATGAACTTGAGAATTATGCTCAAGCTCGAGAGGAATCTTTATGTCCTTGAGCAGTCTATTCCTGAACCACTTCCATGCTCGGCCTTAACAGCTGAAAAGGATGCTTATGATAAGCATCAGGCTGATACTTTAGAGGTTACCAATTTGATGCTAACCAACATATCGCCTAAGTTTCGAGGGCAATATGAATAGAAGACTGCCTCTGAGATTATTTCCAATCTAAAGTAGTTCTTCGAAATATTGGTTAGGCTCAATCCTCCTAAAGTTGAGATTTAGTGTGTTGAGCCGAAAGGCCTGACCAAGCAACTGAAGTTAAAGATGGAAAAGATCAGGAATAATAAGTGCTACTCATGTGGAGGACCACCTCACATGATGAAGGACATGGTGCAACTTCAGAATGAGAAGAAGAGAAACAAGGCTTCGTCTTCAAGCTCAGGTATTTATGTTACCGAAGTCAACCTTTCTACTTCTATGTCATGGGTATTGGATACTGCATGTGGAGTTCATATTTGTACAAATATGCAGGGGCTCAAGAAAAGTAGATCGGTGTGGCATGGAGAGATTGACCTACGAGTTAGAAACTATTGGGAAACCTCGGGGATATTTTACAAATTTTGGCATTACAGAGAGATTACATACGCAGCGGAATAATATCCCCGAAACAGGCCAGTCCCAAAAACCCAGTGAAGATCGTCTTGTGAGGGAATCAACATGATGAGATAGAAAGTACCTTGGAGCAAGATGAGAAGCTGATGTCGAGGTAGGCGCCCAAGTGTTCGCCCTCGGCAGTCTCACACACATGGATTCCTTGAGCTCTCTTCTTCCATGCCCGGTGCTAGCCTCGGGAAGAAGATCCATGCCTTTGTGTTACTTCCTTCAAATCTTGCGCCACCTTCAAGGAAGATGCGCCAAGAGTAGAGGAGGAAGAGGAGATGCCGCCAAACTCTTTGCTTCTCTTGCGCTAAAGGAGGAGAGGCAAAGACTTGCTTGTGGCCTTGATGGAAGAGAAAGAGAAGCGCTCCAAGAACTCCAAGCCTTTCGCCCTTCCAGTTGACTCCATGCCTCTAAGGCATTAGTATTACAATAGGTGGCGACAAGGGGTTCTTTTATAAGAGCATGATGGCGGTTTCGGTAGATGGCAAGGGTTGACAATTAGGGCATTAATTAGGGAGATTATTCAATCAATTATCTTAATTAAATCTTCTCTCCAATATGCGCCTATTTCTTGCCTAAGCAAGTATTAACATATACGCCCACTACATGCCTAAAGAGGCATTAACTCTATCCATGTGCCTAGACCAAGTCAAGGCATCATGATAGTTTGCCTATTAAGGCTTAGGCGAAAATCCTAATCCAATTAGGATTCTAATTATGTTAATAATCAGCCCCACTTGTGCATATCACAATCCAATTAGTATCTCATGTGATTTAGATTAAAATCCAATCTCAATCAATCACTTGGAAGATACCAATCAAGCCATATTTACCTCAAGTCAAGCCTTCCATCCAAGGAACAAGGGGGAGGCGCCAATTGCTTCCTTGTGAAGCAAATTGCGCAACTTATCCCCATTGAGCCCCTAGGCGCCAATGGGATAAGATTTATCCCCATCATACCCTTTTAGCCTTTCTTCTCTTCATTACAACTTTTTATTGAGCCCAACTAAGCAATGAGCCTAGCCCATAGTCCATTATGCATATTAACCAATCCATTGGATCCAATCCAATTTAACCCAATGTCAAATGAGCCTAACCATGGTTAATATGGTCAATATGCCAAAAATAGAAGTTGGCTCCAATAAGTTTCTTCCATCTCTTCAGGGCCATTGGCGCTGATGAAATCTCCCAAATAGATCCAAGTTATCCAATAACTCGATCTAAAGGCTACCCGATCAATACGAGAACTCGAGTATCTTGGTGTGTGACCTTGTAGGTTCCTCTGACGTTGGTTGTTCTGACCGAAGGCCACCACAAGCAGTGAGTGGCACCTAGCAGTACATCGCTGCTACCCAAGTCATCTGAATGGATATCGACATCAACATCCCCATCATCGCGACTAGGTACAGATGCAATAGAGTGCCTTTGCTAAACTGATATCCGATTGGACAAGTGTGTCATCACTTGTTTTCACCCAATCACATGGTCATGACCAAATCAGGTCTTCACCTGGGTATGGCCATACACTTTCAGTCATAGAACCATAGAGGAGCTCCATGGATATCATGCTTCCCTCATGATGGGGCAAATCCTCTGTCTGTCTATTGACCTTCTCATATGGGTCGTGACATACTCAATGACAACCGTTATAACCTCCCAACTACGGCGAGGTGTTAGGTTGTATCAAAGCATGTCCCTAACCATATAGAAGAGTCAATGACCTCAAGTCTAAGGATCAATGCATCTCCTATCACTTGTGAGGATAACTCATGACACAAAGTCATTGCCTCACAGCGGGTCTGTCCACTATATCCACCACTAATATACTCATATGTCTGCGTTAGCACCGCGTGCCTAACCAGCCCATATACCAGTCTCTCAAGTATCATAGCTATCTCTTATCCACTAAGGTACATTGACTGGGGACAATCTTTTGAGCACAGTTCTAATCTGTCTCCAGGGACATTATCATGTAAGTACATAATCGCAGATATAGACAAACAATGATAATGACAATGCCAGATTGATATATAAATATCAGAGTGAAGCAGTACACAAGTGGACCAATACTAGGTCTCAGGGCATATACACCAACAGAAACGGGGCATAGGTTGCTGCTATTGCTATAGGAATTTTGACTCTCTCCCTGTCTTCTGGACTTCAGTTAGAGTTAGATCATTGCTACTATGTACCTTCACTTACTAAGAACATTGTATCCACTCCTTTCTTGGCAAAGAAAGGATTTAAATTTGAAATAAAGGAAAACTCATGTTCTTTTTCATTTGCAAATATGTTTTATGGGAAGAGTACTTTATGCAATGGTTTATATATCTTGGACATGGATAGCGCTATTTGTAACATAAATAGTAAGAGGATCAAACTGAGTGGTTCAGTTGGTGCCTTCCTATGGCATTGTCGATTAGCCCATATAAACAAGAACCGCATTCAACAACTCCATGCAAATGGGTTATTAGATTCAAGCTCCTTGGAGGAGTTTGATACTTGTGAGCCTTGTCTATTAGGGAAGATGACAAAAGCGCCCTTCACTAAGATTAGTGAGAGGGCAAGAGGTTTATTGGATCTTATACACAGTGATGTATGTGGGCCATTCAGTAAACAAGCCAGAGGAGGGTACAACTACATCATCACATTTACTGATGATTTCAGCAGATATGGTTATGTCTATCTGATGAGACATAAATATAAATCCTTTGAGAAATTTATGGAGTTCAGATATGAAGTAGAGAACCAGCTTGGTAGATCTATCAAAACTCTTCAATCAGATTGTGGTGGAGAGTACCTAAGCGGTGAGTTCTTTGACTATCTTAGAGAGTGTGGGATCCTATCCAAACTCACTCCTCCTGGAACACCTCAATGGAATGGTATGTCTGAAAGGAGAAATCGAACCTTGTTTGACATGGTTCAATCTATGATGAGTCATGCAACTCTACCACCCCCATTCTGGGGTCATGCACTTGAGACAGCTTCTCTCATACTTAATAACGTTTCATCTAAGAGTGTCTCCAAGATTCCATACGAGGTATAGAGTGGGAGATACCCTAACCTCTCTTTTATCAAGATCTAGGGATGTGAAGCTTATATCAAACGTCAGGATTCTAGTAAGCTAGAACCTAGATCTGACAAATGTGTGTTTGTGGGGTATCCTAAGGAAACTAAAGGATACTTGTTCTATGTCCCTACCGAGAATAAAATTTTTGTTGCTCGGCATGCAGTCTTTCTAGAGAAAGAATTTCTCATGAAAGAAGTCAGTGGGAGGAAGTTTGACTTGGACGAAGTCCAAGTGCAACCACAAGAGACAGAGATGGAACCTGAGCCACCTGCACCGGTTGCTAGGTAGCCTGAGGCTCAGACACAGGTTCTACGTAGGTATGGGAGGATTTGTCGTGCACCTGAGAGGTATGCGTCGCTGCTGACCCAACACGATGGGATTTTCATCATTGAGGATGAGCCCAGGACCTATGATGAGGCAGTCGCTAGACTGGACTCTAAGAGATGGCTTGAGGCCATGCGATCCGAGATGGATTCCATATCAGCTAATCAATTCTAGGATTTGGTTGAGCTGCCTGATAGTGTAAAACCCATAGGCTGTAAATGGGTCTTCAAGAGGAAGACTGACATGGATGGCAACATTGTTATCTATCAGGGTAGATGATGTGTGCTGTACTATCGCACAACTAACCGCAAGTGTGATGGTTTTGTCATGATAGTAATAAAGTGTCGATCCCACAGGGACAGTGATCAATTACCAAGTGATTATGAATTGATATTTAGAGAATTGATTAAGTGGTTCGAAATTATGAAAAGTAAAGCAAATATAACTAAAAGTAAACCGAATCTGGCAAGAGAAAGTTTTTGGTAAAAAATAGGGGTTAGAGATATCGGAATGTCGGGTTCATCTAGTTGATGGATCTCAAATTCAAACACGTCAAAATTATAGCAAATCAATTTTAAAAGTGTTCAAGGAAGTATCAAAAGGTACGGATTACCCTCTTTCGATGGCGTAATCCGGTATCAATCTAGATCGACATCCTACTTTCATGGCTAACCAAATCTAGTTTGATCTATTGGGTTCAAAGATACTATAAAATTTCTCATACAAATCCCGCCCCATTTCTTGACGGCTCAGAGTATGTTCGAACTAACAGATCTAGCGTCACAATTCACCTTTCGGTCCTTCTTGCGCCGCCTAAGAAAAGTAATTGCGTGGCCAATACAACACTAGCAGTAAAATAGCATAGAATGAATAAACACAAGATAAAATTTGTATTGCTATGAAATAACAAGTTCGAACAAAAGATACAAACAACGAGACTACACCCTTAGTTCCGATGAAGAGATTACGCTATCATAGCGTCGTTTGAGTACAAATCTCTATAAGAAGAAGAAAATATGAGAAAGAATTGAAGATAGAAAACCACAAACTCTTCAAAAGGGGTTGCAATCTTCTTCTTCCAAGCCTTTTGGAATGTAAGCACAAGATATCTTCTTCTCCCAAATTTTCACCAAGAACTTCACACCAAGCCAAGACTCATCACCAATGCAAGAAGCTTTTGACCCATTTTTTAGAACCGAAACCCATTTCTGAACATATGACTTGATATATAGCTTAATTATCTATGTTTTGACACCATGAACGTTCAAAACGGAGCTATAATGAGAGAGTTATTGCTCATTTAATTTTAGGCTGCATAAGTGAGATTATGGGTGTAATGAAGATTACGGGCATGGCTGTAATGTCGACATCAATTCCCTTCAGCTCCTAAAACGTTCACACACTTATGGACCATTAAAAGCTCATCGTAATGACACCAAAAACGCCCAAATCAGAATTGTAACGGAAAAGTTATGACCCATTTATTGCAGCCCTTTAACGCACTTAATGCTCTTAACACCATTACGGGTGTAATGAAATTATGGGCATGCCTATAATTTCTGTAACGAACTCCGTTTCGTCTGAAATTTTGCGTGTGAATTGACCTTTGAGTTGACTTGAATTTCGGCTATAGTATGATATCAAAGGTCACCAATGTGGAGATTACGGGCAAAGTGAAATTACGGCTAAACCTGTAATGTCTTATGTCAAAGTTTTTGACTTCCGAAAGGCTTCGTTTGAGAAAATTAAGAGCACACCTTCGGAATATGATTATGGGCCAGTTTGGGGTTGTGGGAGTTTATAGCTTTTGCTAATTTGACTAGAGCTGGTTGGATATGTTTAAGACTATTTGGATAAACTATTGGGCTGCTAAGCAATTTAAGAATATTATACTAGTTTATTAAGAAGAAATATATATATATATATATATAAAATAATTTATGACATAAATAAAATATTTTATAAATTACCTTCTTTCAAGTAAAAAATATGCTTGAAAAAATGAATTATGGGGCTTATGATATTATTTATCTTTCCCTAATGTGATTTGAGGGTATTTATTCGTGTATTTTTTTAAAAAAAAAATCTTAGTTTCTAATCACTTTTATTTATTTAGTTTATCAATTTCTAACCCTCTTAATTTGATGAAGTAATTTAAATAAATTAGCCACCATTTAAACGAAGCAAATATCACTTATATTATTATCTCTTTAAATTAATCAAATTTTAAAAGAAAAAGAGTGCTAGTCTTAAAGAAATAAAAATAATAATATTATCTCTTTTAATAGTTGCATGATTTAATTATCATTTAGTTGGCACTGACTTGACCTGCTGCCAAAGGAAAAAAAAATAACATGTTGACCTTTTTATACAAGTCCATAGACTTTTCTGCTTGTACACTCATCAAATCTTCACCGCATTCACCAAATTTGTTCACCAAACTTCGCTTCAATGGGTGGGTGAATTTGTTCACCAAACTTCGCGAGCAGGCGCGAGAAGCTTCCTTCTCTCTGCTTGTCATCTACACTACAACTTCTCAGGCCGCGCTCGAGAAATTGAAATTCAAACAGCATAATTCACAAAAACCAGCGGGCGCCCGCATAAGCTACTGGACTGCAGCTCCAAACAGAGCCTATGCTTGAATGAAAATGGGCTTCTTGGGAATTCAAACTGGAAATTACGGTCATGATGCAGATTATGGTCTCAGCCATAATTCTGAAAATTAGCTCCATTTGAAGCGAAACTTCTCGTCAGGATTCTTGATTCACTCGGGAACATAAATATACTTCCAAATAACTCCAAAAGTGAGTGAATTGTCCTGTATTCATCAACATGACAAGAAGTGAAATTTCTGAAGAAAATCAATAAAATAAGCTGGAAAGAGATGTAAAAATATGGAAATAGGTCTCGATTCATAGGTAAATATTAGTCTAAGAGACTATAAAAATACGAGACATCAAAATCTCCCAGACTTAGATCATTGCTTGTCCTCAAGCATGTAAAGCAGATGAGAGTGGAATCAGAAAAAGATGAAATCACATCAAGCTTGTAAAATATCCATGGAAGATACCATTATGAATAAATCTTAGTAAGTCAGGACATTCAAAATGATCATCTGTCATCAGGAATAAAGATGTGAAGATCTAGAAACCAAATTCAAATAGGACTTACCTCCGCGAGATGCCATAATCTTCTGTGTGGTATATGTACTCCAATCGAACTTGATTCATCCAAAGACACAAGTTGAAACACCAATGCACGCTTATTTGTATTTTTGTCCTCTCAATTTTTATTTTGACTTCAACTCTTTTCTTAGGTACCAGTGCTAATTTTACGCAGTGCCAAGTAGAGGAGTCTGTTTATTTTCTTTTCTTTTCTTTTCTTTTTTTTTTTTTTTTTGAACTGAGAGGAGGTAACAACCATCAGATAAGTGTATTGATTATTTCCAACTTCAAGCAAGGAGAATCAAATTGATAGAGTTGTATACTTCTACAAAAAGATCATAAGCATACCGTAAGAGAAAATATCTCAATCGAAAAGTGAATCTATCACTTCACAAACCTAGTCCATCAAATAGAATAATCAAATGAAATCCTAACCTGGAACCAAGATTCAGAACATAATGGTGTCCATGGAATCAATAGAAATATGAAGCTACCATGATTTCCGTTGAAAATCAGAATAGTAGTAGCATGTGAAAGTAATCGAGTGTAATCCAATATCGAAAAGCAAGGGTGTATCTAGCATCAAAACAAAAGTATCAAAACAAAACACAAAGTGCAGTAATTATCTAAAAAGTTTTAAAACAAGACAAAGTGAAGTGAACCCTCTATCTCCCAGACTTGAAATATGCATAGTCCCTATGCATAGCATTTAAGAACTCAAAATTTGGAGATATGGGTGGTGGTACTCACAAGATTAGTAGGAGTCATTGTGGATGCTCATCTCAGCGTATTCCTCTTGAGGGTCGTCCTCATCATCATCATGTGAATTTGGGAGACGTTGCACATGGAAAATCCAAATATAGCATGTGGCCTTGGTGTAGCATCCGATGAAGAGGGCTGAATGGCCGAAGAAGTAGGTTGGTGGAATGGAGTAGCAGGTATGTTCATGGTAGGCTTTCGTGCTCCAATCTTACGCATGGGGGCCATTGCAATGCAGCAAATTAAGATCAAGAGAAAGCAGTAGCAAGAAAACCAAAACCTCGAATAACCGAAAGATCAGGATGCAGTGGAACAACAATTGTGTAATCTCGGCAGAAGCAGGGAAGTTTAAGGTCTTAGTATGTGCAATATGAGAAGGAGAACAATAGGTCTTGAAATCAACAAGAGGATGCGTCCTCTTGAGTCGCCGGCAGTCACAACAACGGCATCGAAAATCAGATTTGCCAAACGTAAGAGGAAGCACTGGAGCGTATGTAGTAGAGGTATTCGAAAATTGCTAGCTGCCGCTGAAGTCGCCTGGAGATTGGCTTAAGAAGGGATCCATGCAGTGTCGAGCAAATAAATCATGAGCAAAAGCTCGATTTCAGCAAACAGACAAATTTCAGAGGTCAGCGATGATTTGGCGGTGGCGGCAATGAACGGATTCAGTGAGGGCAGCAGTTTCAGTCGGCAGGAGAGAGGTGAGGGTCGGTGTGATAATTCTTCAATGGAAGGCGGCGGTTTCTGTTGGGATTGAAGGAGAGCGGCGCCAATTTTTGTCGCGGCTGGCGGAAAGGACGATTGCAGTTTCCAATCTGATTATTAGTGGAAAGGAGCAATGCTGATTGAAGATGTGCCGACTTTAGTTAAAGATCAGCGCAGGTTTGGAATCACCATTTTCCGTTGAAGTTGGAGATAATGGCGACACTGCTTTGAAGTCTGATTAATGGTAGGTCAGTGCTGGAGTTCGTTGCGGATTGAAGAGGGCAGCGATGATTTTAGGTGCGACTGGAGGAGTAATGGCAGAGGAAATCGGCGGCTGCAGTTGTCGATCGAGAAGAATGGCGCTGATTAAAGGAGAGGGCGGCGAACGTTGAGAGGGATTGAAGAGGGGGGCTGATGATTGAAGAAGGTTTTGAAGGCAAATTAATGTCGCTGAACTCGTGGATTGAGGGGCGGCAACTATTTCCATTGAATCTGGATGAAAGGGCGGCGACAGTTCAGCGTGGATTGAAGGATCATCACTCAAGGTAGGTGCTGAATGTCCGTTGCGTTTTAGGCCTTGTTTCCTACAATGGAAAGAAATTGAGAGGAAAATGAAAAGGGGAGGGGAAAGAATCAACGAGGAAAGAAAAAAAGCAAACACGTGACACTCACGTGTGCACGTGTTGATCCAGCGGAGACGGAGAAGACGCTGCGTGTCACTCCAACGGCGCCGCCGCGTCACTCCAACGATAGGCAGTGGCGTCTTCTCCAACGACAGCCGGCTCTGAGCAGCAGGGGAGAAGTCGCCAGCAGTCGGAGTAGACGAGAGGGGAGTGCAAGGCGGCTTGTGCGATGCGTGCGAGGCAGCTCCGAACAACAACGGAGAAGACACTGGCGTCAAGCTCGAACGGGCAGGCGAGTAGTGGCTCCATAGCATCGGCGAGCAGCAGCTCCGAGCATCAGCGAGCGTGGCAAGGGCTCCAGCGAGTGTCGAGCGCATCGGCTCCAGCAGGCGTTGAGGGAGTCGACTCCAGCGGGTGTCGAGGGTGGCAGCTCCAACGGGCATTGAGGGAGTCGGCTCCAGCAGCGCCGCTGGTTTCGACTCTAGAGGGCGTCAAGGGCGTCGGCAAGGGTGGCAGGCGAGGGCTCCAGCGGGCGGCGAGGGAATCCAGTGGGCGGCAGGCAGGGGCTCTAGCGGCGAACAGGCTATTGTTGGCGGGGCAGCAGCGGGAACGAGGAGCCTATTGACAACGAGGAGGTTAATTAGGCGAGGATTATGTGCGGCGAGGGGATGAGAACGAGTTTCCGCCTGATTTGGGCGCACTCGAAAACAAGGGAAAAGAGGTATATTTTCCTTCGTCTTTTCCATTCTTTTATTTCCATCTGTACAAGGAAACGAGAGGAAATAGGGTTTTCCTTTCCGTCCGTTGCTGATTCCCTTCTAGGAGACAAAGCCTTAAAGAGGGTGGCGGCGAATGTTGCGGCTGGAGAAGAAAGGGGTGCCCATGAACCCCTCTTTGCTCGTGGAACTTGATTGCCACGGCTCGAAGAAAATTACGGCTGCCGAAGTTTTTTTTTTAACACAAGATTACGACCAGATCTGAAATCGTAACCTCGTCCTGAAATAAAAATAAAACATATCAGAAAAACAATTAAAACAAATATAAAGATAAATATAAAACACTTGGGTTGCCTCCCAAGAAGTGCTTGTTTAGGGTCTTTAGGTCGACCGCAGTGTCATGCAGAGTCCACATTGTAGATGTCAATATGATGTTTCTCAGTCAAGCCCATTAGTTTCACATATGCTTGGGCTTCTGCATTCATTTCAGCATCTGGACTCTCCAAGAGATAGACCTCTAGTGGGTCCATGTTCATCCCATTAGCCATGGGATTTTCATCTTTAATCGCATCATCAAAAATATCTAGGTTCCAACATGAATCTGCAATAGAAGAGTGTTTCAAACTTCATGATAAATCAAATTCAATAGCCTCCTCACCAATGTTTAAGTCTAGTTTCCCATTTTTCACATCAATAACCGCTTCGGCAGTCGCAAGGAATGATCTTCCCATAATTATTGGGAGTTTTGTGTCCTCCTCCATCTCTAGCATGACGAAGTTGACTGGAATGAAGAAGTTACCGACCTTAATCGGAACATCTTCCAAAACACCTACCAGCTTGCATACTGAGTGGTCAGCAAGTTGCAATGAGATAGGTGTTGGTTTCACATTGCCAATGTCCAGTTTCCTACATATAGAAAAAGGCATTAAACTGACGCTGGCGCCCAAATCACATAACACGTGATCAAAAGTCAAATCCCCTGTTTTGCATGGTATTGAAAAGCTGCCCGGATCTTTTAATTTTTCTAGGAGCTTATTTTGAATTATGGCGCTGCACTCTTCAGTTAGTGCCACTGTGCCTGGTTCCTCTAGCTTCCGTCGGTTTGAAAGAATGTCCTTTAAAAATTTCGCATACGTGGGTATCTACATTAAAACTTCAGTAAAGGGGATGTTAATATACAATTTTTTAAAAAATTTCCAAAAATTTTCCAAATTTTTTATCTAGCTTCGCCCTAGCCAGTCTTTACGGGAATGGAATTGGTGGCTTATAAGGCGGTGGTGGAACATAAGCTGGTTCCCTCTCATGATCATCTTTCTTCTCACTTGGCCTCTCGGGTTCGAGTTCATTACCGGTAGATGCGTCAAGGCTCAAGTTGGAATGAGGTACTCTCAGTTCCTCCAGCTGCTTACCACTATGAGTAGTAATTGCACTGCAATTCTCTCATGGGTTTTGTTCAGGTTGGGAAGGTAACCTACCTGAGGGTCTGGCTAGCCTGGTGGCTAGGTTTGCCAAATGTATATCTACTTGTTTGTTATGGGCTTCAATGGCATCCAGTCTAGTTGTCACATGACGCAGCATATCATTGACGCTCTCGTTGGTTTTGGTCTGAGAGGATATAAAATTTGATGTTTGGGAGATGAGATTTGCCATGATAGTTTCGAGTGAGGTCTTCTAAGGTGTGGTACATATGGTAGAGGTTGAAAATCAAGTGGGGGTCTGTAGTTTGATTGTGGAGCAGGGTTGGGGTTATTCCTGTAAAAAAGGTTAGGATGGTTTCTCTAACCAAGTTTGTATGTATTTGAGTAGGGATCAAGTTGAGGTCTAGGATTTTGGTTCCCTACATCATTAACATATTCTCAGTGTTGTTGAGAGGGTTAGGAAACAACTAACTGGCAATTAGCATGGTTGTGGCCAAAAATACCACAAATATCACAAATAGAATGATTGGAACTTGAATCAACATAATTGACATGCATTGAATCCAATTTACGAGATAATGAATCAACCTTGGCAGCTAAAGAACTCAAGGCATCTAATTCATAATTACCTGGTGCGACAGCCCTAGATGATGTACCTCTTTGTTCTCCAGCCCACTGGTTGTGATTCAATGCCATGTCCTACAGCAGATTCATTGTTACACCCTAGAACCAAGGCTAGAATATAACTAAAGCAATCTATTATAACTTTAAAATCTAGGAACAACAACATAAGATTGACTGCTACAAAAGAAAATCTCTTTACATCAGAGTACACTTTTTACAACACTCAGATCTCAGCTAATAACTTTTTAGTACAAGAATCACAATCTTCAAGAATAAGCCATCAAGTAATACTTGAAATCTATGCCTTGATTTCCTTAGTCCAGACCAGTACCTGCAATATCAACCAGACTCAGCAAAACATTGCTGAGTAAGCCTCTCCCCAGAAGAAAGGGTAGTCCCTTAGATTCAAAGGAGGGAAAACTAGCTAGAAGCATGAACAATGAACTGTAACAACTGAATACTGCAAATGGTAAACTGAAGTTGGAACTATAAACTGAAGGCTATAAGCTGGAACTGTAAACTAAAAGTGGTAAACTGAAAACTATACTGTAACTAGATAAACTATATCAACTGGGTTATTTATGATCAAATACAAAAGCTGATATCATGCAATGAAACCACTATGAGCAATTAGATACACTGGTGCAACTAGGTTATCTATGTCAAATATGAAAACTAATATCATGCATAAATCAACTGTGAGCAATACCTACTGGCTTGTGGGGTCGTCACCCCGAATACGCATGATAAGTTGTATCACACCTTACATGGTGAACACACGCGCTACCATGTGTCACGAATCCCGGTGCATGCTAACTTGGGACCCCGATCTGTCCACAACGTGGATACTACTGGGTATGTGCTCAATAACATGCAACTGTCCACACTCGTGGATACTTGATAACTGAAACTGTCCACACACGTGGATACTTGAAACTGGTTATGCAGATATACTGTTTGCAAACGTGGATTTTGATAACAATAACATACTAGAAACATACTTGACTGGTATGCAAAGTACAAACTGATATGTCAATAAACAACTTGCAAATCTTTGATATGTACAAGATACTATACTATCTGAGTCAACGGAAACAAGGATAACAAACCTTTATCTACAGAAATCTGGTTTGAAGTCTTACCTTTGAAAAGCCAAGAAAACTAGTTATCAAACGAAGCAAGCCAAACACTGGATCAACCACTCTGAAACATAGATTTATATATGAACTTCATCAAATAAGATTCAAACTTAAAAACGGAGATCACCAACAGAAGCAAAACATCTCAAAACTTAAAGAACCAACTTTGGATCCAGTGAACCAGACCCAAAAGCCACTGAACCGGACTGAATTGCAGGAAACCGGTCAGAATCACCTTGAACCCATCCAAACCGAAACTTGAAACCGAAATTACACAAAGTATACAACTCATCTAGGGACACACTAGGTACCATTGGATGGGAAATTTCACAAGCTTTCCAACGGCGACCTTAACCAGCCCAGATTCAACTGAATCGAGGTCGAACTGGTCCGAATTCAATAACTGGGCCGAAACTGAAATTGAACTGCTCAATCTGTTGAGCCGGGCCAAATCAATTCCAAAACTCAGCGAATCGGGTTTATTTCTAAATAAACCAGACTCAAACCCTAAATTAGACCGAACTGGCCCGCTCGCCCGCGCCGCCCCATCGCCGTCGTGCAAGGCGGCCGAACTTGCGTCCGTCGCTTGTGCCGGCGAGCTCCTGAGAGCGCGTCAAGCGTAGATTCGCTTCCAGACTTTACCAGAAGACATCTGGCGATGAAGCGAAGATTCTGCGGTGGCTTCGGTGAGCTATTGACGCACGACCGAAGCTTTCGCAGACGCCAAAACTATCGACGGTGGCGCCACCGCCGTCGATATAGAAAACAACACCAAAACTCTACAGAACTTCGCCAAAACCTTCGGAAAACACTCTTACCTCAATACGAAGCTAAATCGTAGGTTTGGAATAGAAAACACATATCAAAGAAAGCGCTGGAGAACTGAAACTCGAGGCTGCGCCGGCGACTGGTTCGAGCTTGATTTCTCGCTCTAGATGGCGTGCCGTGGCTCGAAGACCGGCTAGGGTTCGATTCGCTTCCAAACGAGTCGAAGCCCTCTAAAATAGAGATCGGACGCGGGCAAAAATAGCTGGTCGCCGCCGAAGACTCGGTCACCGAAAAACACAGGGAAGACGACGAGTTCGCTTGGTCCCCAAAATCGATTAAATCAAACTCAACAAAACTCGGTGCAGTTTTAATCACAAAACACAAATTAGCCCAGTGGTTAGGCTGAGTCAAGAATTCTGGCGCAACGCGGGTTCGAGCCCCCTCGAGCGCCAAATCAATGTTTTTAATCAAAATTGAATTTTTAAACCTTTTAAAAATTCCAGAAAAATCCCCAAAAATCCAAAATACAGTTTTTAATTTTCTAAAATTATTTTTCCAAAAATTTGGGATATAACATTCATAGCGTCATCGACATTCTAGTTCATAATCGCTCCACCAGCGGCTGCATCTGAAGGTCCCCACAAGGGGGCGAAACCCTATCTCATAGGCGCATATGGGAATGAAGGCAGCGGAAAGGGGGTTTCTAGATCTTGCTTGCTGTATGATTAACAAAAATGACCCAATTGCATATAGAGAAGGATCATACCATAGCCATTTCTAGATGGCGCCTTGGAAGCAAAGACCGAACTGGATCTTCTCCAGAGGTGACGCACACAATTGATGTCGCCTACTCCTCCTTGCGATCCTTGTGCTAGCAAGGCCCAAAGATGTCCTTGTCGAGTGGAAGGGAAGAGATGTCTTGGCTTGGCGATTTTTTTTCTCCTCTTCTCGTCAAAAACTTCACCACCCGAATGTTCTCTCGTCAAGAGCAAGAGACAAGGCGACGAACGAAGAGATGAGAGGCGTGAACGTGAGATGTGGTCACGTAAGAGAAGTGCTATCTAAAAATAGCATGCCACTTCTCTTCATGCGATCATGGATTTACCCATTCGCAAAACCACTTCACTTTTGAACCATGCGCTCATTTATGAGCCGGTTCATGTTGGTCTGGTTCAAAGACCAAATAAGCCAAGCAACATGGTCTAGACCAAATTAAACCCTAAGGCTCCAGATCTAACCGTTGATCTCCTGATGCTCTTGATCTTACCGATCCAGCATCCATTCTCTCAATCGAAGCTTACCGATCTTAAGCCCTAATCAATCAAACATGATCAGACCAGATCTCACTTACAATCAGAGATTAAATCCCTTTAAACTGAACCTGAACAATTCAGTCCACACGATCTGACTTAAGTAAGCCATATCATCAAATTGTGCGACCCTGAGGGTTTCCTTTAAATGTCGGTAACGATAACTCACGTTATCACGATCAGTGAGGGGTATCTAGCAACACATCACTGTCTCCCGATATAAAGAAAAGAGTCTTCCAAGACTACACCCAAACCACAGCACAAGTGTGAATCAACTCACAAGGCATGCATATTTCCTTTGCCACTGGATGTTCTTATTGGACAAGCGTGTCAAGCTTGTAACTCCAATATGATGAGCATGATTAGATCAGATGAACATAGTCATCTGGGTATGGCCATACACTATTCTCAATCATCTCATCCAGGGGGCCCCTTTAGAACATCACACTCCTTAAACAAGGAGACGGCAATCCTATGTCTATCACTAGTGCCCTAACCTGACTCAAGCTCACCATCCAAGATAGTCTATAACCATTATGTTTCAAATGATATTGAACTACCTCAAAACAATGACAATCATCATTTAGAAAACACAAGTGATCTCAAGTCAGAGGAAATGTGCCACTTGTCGCAATCAAGGAATATTCACATTGTGACAAGCAATTGAATATCCTAGTAGGGTCTGTCCAGTACATCCAATGTACCCATGAGTCTACATCTTATTCCATGCTCGAAGCATCCTATAAGATTAGAACACATATTAGTCTCAATCATATCAAGGTTGTCTCATGTTCACCAAGATATCTCGACTAAGGACTTTACTTCATGTCAGCCTAGCTGAACAGCTTTGAGACATTATTCAGAAGTACACTTATTACAGCAGACAAGGTAACAAACTGAATAACAACCATGCCTTTATAAACATAAAAGTTTATACATGATACTGTTACAATCCCAAGGCTTCAAACATTAGCCTTAAGGGCATACCCCCAACAGCATCTACAGTAAGACGTGTATTATAGTTAAGACCATGGTAAAATGTATGAACAATTATCCATTTTTCTAGGCCGTGGTGTGGGCAAAGACATTGAAGCTCCTTGAATCGCTCCCAAGCTTCATACAAAGATTCCCCATCTTTTTGGGTGAAACCAGTGATCTAGTTTCGCAGTTGGACAGTTTTGCTTGGGGGAAAGTACTTTGAGAGAAACTCTTGGAAAAGTTGTTCCCAAGTTGTAAGCGATTCAGGTTGGAGAGAATATAGCTAGTTTCGAGCTCTATCCCGCAGAGAGAATGGGAAGAGTCGTAGTCGTAGTCATAGCCATCGTCAGATCAATAGGAATAGGTTCAATAATCCTCGATGCTTCTCTAGCACTCAATTCTTTTAATCGTCTTCCACAATGGAACGTCCTTTCAATTTCTTGATCAAGCTCATATAGATCTTCCAATCCACCTGATCGTAAACCTCTACGCATATAACAGTTAAGCACAAAAGATAGAGAGGAAAAAACTAAATCACAATAACAAAGAAACACACACAAACAAAGAAAAACAAAGAAACAAAAGCAATAGCAAAAGAAACAAAATGTCTAGTCTACCAATTGGTTAATCACTTTGATATTGGTTGCCTGTCCCTGGCAACGGTGCCAAAACTTGCTGTGCGCTGTACTATCGCACAACTAACCGCAAGCGTGACGGTTTTATCGTGATAGTAATAAAGTGTCGATCCCACAGAGACAGTGATCAATTACCAAGTGATTATGAATCGATATCTAGAGAATTGATTAAGTGGTTTAAAATTATGAAAAGTAAAGCAAATATAACTAAGAGTAAACCGAATCTAGCAAGAGAGAGTTTTTGGTAAAAAAAATAGGGGTTTGAGATATCGGAACGTCGGGTTCATCACCTTGATGGATCTCAAATTCAAACGCGTTAAAATTATAGCAAAGCATTTTTAAAAGTGTTCAAGGAAGTATCAAAAGGTACATATTACCTTCTTTCGATGGCGTAATCTGGTATCCATCAAGATCGGCGTCCTACTTTCGTGGCTAACCGGTCTAGATTGATCCATTGGGTTCAGAGATACTATAAAATTCCTCATACAAATCCCGCCCTATTTCTTGATGGCTTAGAGTATGTTCGAACTAGCAGATCTAGCATCACAATTCACCTTTCGGTCCTTCTTGCGGCGCCTAACAAAAATAATTACGTGGCTAATGCAACACTAATAGTAAAATAGCATAGAACAAATAAACACAAGATAAAATTTATATTGTTATGAAATAACAAGTTTGAACAAAAGATACAAATAACGAGGCTACACCCTTAGTTCCGATGAAGAGATTACGCTATCATAGCGTCGTTTGAGTACAAATCTCTATACGAAGAAGAAAATATGAGAAAAAATTGAAGATAGAAAACCACAAACTCTTCAAAAGGGGTTGCAATCTTCTTCCTCCAAGCTTTTGGAATGTAAGCACAAGATATCTTCTTCTCCCAAATTTTCACCAAGAACTTCACACCATGCCAAGACTCTTCGCCAATGCAAGAAGCTTTTGACCCATTTTATAGAACTGAAACCCATTTCTGGACATATTAATTGATATATCTCTTAATTAGCTGCGTTTTGACACCAAGAACGTTCAAAACGGAGCTATAATGAGAGAGTTATGGCTCATTTAAATTTAGGCTGCGTAAGTGAGATTATGGGTGCAATGAAGGTTACGGGCATGCCTGTAATGTTGACATCGATTCCCTTCAGCTCCTAAAACATTCACACACTTATGGGCCAATAAAATCTAGTTGTAATGACACCAAAAATGCCCAAATCGGAGTTATAACGGAAAAGTTATGACCCATTTTTTGTAGCCCTTCAACGCACTTAATGCTCTTAACACCATTACGGGTGTAATGAAATTATGAGCATGCTTGTAATTTTTGTAACGAACTCCATTTCATCTAAAATTTTGCCTGTGAATTGACCTTTGAGTTGACTTAAATTTCGGCCAAAGTATGATATCAAAGGTCGCCGATGTGGAGATTACGGGCAAGGTGAAATTACGGCTATACCTGTAATGTCTTCAGTAAAAGTTTTTAATTTCTGAAAGGCTTCGTTTGAGAAAATTGAGAGCACACCTTCAAAATATGATTATGCTTGAATGAAAATGGGCTCCTTGGGAATTCAAACTGGAAATTACGGTTATGATGCAGATTATGGTCTCGACCGTAATTCTAGAAATTAGTTCTGTTTGAAGCAAAACTTCTCGTCAGGGTTCTTGATTCACTCGGGAACATAAATATAGTTCCAAATAGCTCCAAAAGTGAGTGAATTGTCCTGTATTCGTCAACATGACAAGAAGTGAAGCTTCTGAAGAAAATCAATAAAAAAGCTGGAAAGTGATATAAAAATATGGAAATAGGTCGAGTAATTGGATACTCGAGTTCTCGTATTGATCGGGAAGCCTTATGGTCGAGGAACCAACAGGGTCGCACACCTTGATATTCGAGTTCTTATATTGATTGGGAAGCCTTATGGTCGAGTAATTGGATAGCTCGGATCTATTTGGGAGATTTCATCAGTGCCAATGGGCCTAATGAGATGGAAGAAAGTTATTGGAGCCAAACTTTATTTTTGCCAGGTTGACCCAAAATTGACCATGGTTGGTCACATTTGACTTGGGTTGCATTGGATTGGATCCAATAGCTTAATCAACCTTTAAAATGAAATTTCGGCTAGCTCATTACTAATGTAGGGACATCTTCAAGGACTTAGCTGTGTTTGACATCATTTTGGAAACTTTTTGCATTTTGATATTTTGGGACTTGTTTAATTTCTGTATGTGCAACATTATCTTATTTTCCGCACTTGTTATTATTGTTGTAGTAGGATTTAGCCTAGGATTTACTTTCCAAATCTTTGTTTTATTTTATAGTGCTTGTAGTAGGATGTTTAGCCTAGGAATCTTACATATGTAAGGCACTTACAAGCACCTTTTCCCTTCAACAACAAGTTAAGCACCTTTTCCCTTCAACAACAAGTTGGCAACGGTTTGAAGAATGCAGCCCACCTACCAGCAAAGTCAACAGCGGCAACAAGATTCAAATCCCAGCAACACTCGGTTTCAATTCAGCAAGATCAAGAATCAAGCAACTGAAGTACGTCAAGCTCAAGTCACATGATTATAGCCCGATAGATCAAGCCACTTTCCTCAACATCAGGGCAAGGCAAGTTCATCTAAGGAGGGCTAGCACATCCTGCAACATTCAGCTCAAATCAAGCAATCCCAGCCATACACGACAGCATCACTTACCAGCAAGCATCTCAGCCATACACAACAGCATCACTTACTAGCAAGTATCTCAGCCAACAGATACAAAGGAGCTTTTCATCATGCGCATGAGTATTCCCCACGCCACACCAGCCAACTCCCACTCATGCCAACGTTCACCTCAGCTTTGGAATACGAAAGGTTGCCAACAAACGTAAACGTTGAGGGTTAGGGTTTAAAGTCTTGTAATTCACACACTTGCACTCTTCAGTCGATTACAATTTGAAACCTGAAACTTGCGTTTGCAGTTGTGCATGTAAGAGTTGAGCTTGCTCCTCTCCTTATCCTTCTCTTCTCTCTTCTTTCTCTTCCTCCTATTCCTGCCGTCAACCATCTTCCCCCTCACGCTCCATTAATGCCTTACCTCTACTGTTCCATTGATTGGCTGAAGCTCACGATAATCATCCTCATTTGTGGAGTTGAGGACTTTAAGGTGCAGCATTTGAACCCCTTGGAGATCCCTAGGTTGAAGCCCTCTACCGTGAAGCACCTAGAAGGGGTTCGGCCCCCTTCCCTTAAGGGGGCCTCAGGTGCCTTCAATCCATTCGAATCCCCTTAGAACCTGCATGCTAGTTAATTTAACATCTGAATTGCACTTACTATTCCATAGTGAACTACTTACCTAAGGTGATCTAGGGCATAAAATCTATTCTTCATCAGTGGTATCAGAGCGTACCTTGCTCTTGTTGTATTCCTGTTTTCTATGCATAAAACCATTTCTTGCTTAAGATCACTGCATTACAATTGTTCACTGCATTCCGTTGGTTCTGGATTTCTGTTTTCGGTTTTCTGTTGCTGTGTCTATGTTTGACGACTACTGAGTTTTGATTTCTAAAGTTGTGCGAACCCTGTTACTGATTTTGCTCACAAATCTCTGAACACTGTTATATGCACTAAAGTTGTTTGACAGAATTCCTGATTACTATAACTTATCAGACTTGCTGAACATTCTTTCTGAATACTGGTATTCGTTCCACAAAACTCAGAGCCCTAACCTAATAGGGAAACCTGAGTTCAAGAAGCAATTTTAGTGTGAGTCTGCCTCAGCATTGGGTAAGCCAACATTACTTCTTGCTACAAATTGCAAGCTGCGTTTGTTTTCTTTGATTTCAGCTGGGAGTACTGTTACTTACCAGCTTGAGTTTTGATATCGGCTGATTCTGCGCATTGCTCTTTAACATTAGTTTGGGTCTCTACAACTGCTAAGTTCCTCAATGCATTACATCTAAAATTGATGGATGCTTTCACTGCTGTATTGTTGCGGCAAACTGATTTCCATTACTGAACCCTGCCTTCGTACTTACTGTAGTTTTCACTCCTTGTCTAAAAATATTAAGTGCTGGGCGCTGGAATCTGCCACCCTCTAGCTGCTATATTTTAACTTTCCTCACTCTAGCTTTGCATCAAATTGCTGTATTCTAGCTTTGATTATTCCTCACGGAGTTGATGTCTGAATTTCTGAGTTGTGTGCTCTTGTTCCCTCGTTGTTGGAGTTCTGTTGAATCTCTGAGTTGTGTTTCTTAATCTCGGGTGAATCTTAATTTACTAGGTTTTTGTGCAAAGATTTCTGAGTACAAAATCTGCTTGAAAGGAACATTACCAAATGGCTGTATCTGTCTCCAAATCCTGCACTGAACTCGTTTGTTGAAATTCCTATTACTATAGCTTTCTAAAATTTGTCATTGGTTGTACCAAAGACCTCTACAAACCCTGCTGGTTTTTTTGGTTTAAGGCTGATAGTAACAACTGCTAGAAGGTCCTGCTGAAATTTGGTCTCCATCCTGCAAACTGTTGAACCCTTGCTGAATCCCTGCACTTGGTCTTTTTTGAATTTCTGCTCTTGCGACTTACTCGGAACCTCCAGACCTGCAAGCTAGCTAACTACTAGATTGAACCTTGGACTTCTAGTTGTATTAGCTTCGGTTACAATCACCTGATGGCTATGGCCGAAACTTGAACCAACTGAAGCTGGAATCTAAGTACTGTTCCTTACCATCTCCGAAATAAATATGAGATTTTTGGATTTTTACTGTAGTTTACCAGCTGAGATTTTCTGCCGACTGTTTGCTGTCTTGCTCTTGCTGTCTGTTACCATTGCTGATTGCTGTAAGTTAGAACTCACATGCTTCTGAATTTGATTAACGCATCCACATCTAATATTGCTGAACTTTACATTCGCTGCTATAGTCATGCATAACACTGTATTTTGAAAATCTGGTATCATTTCCTCAAACAAAAGCTGAGCTGCACATTGTTGAAGTTACTTGCATTTACTGCCCATTACCATTTGGAAATTACTATACTTGCTGAAACCTTTTGCTGAACATTTATAACTCTATTGGTAGATTCAATTCTGCAATTAAGTGTTGCGTGCTAATATTGATTATTCAGCTCCTGGTAGCTTGTTAGTTTCTTTTCCTGCTGAATTTTGCTGTCTGCTAATACTCAATTCTTTACTGTGCTGCAAAACTGATTTCGTCTTCTGTGAATTGTTTGCTGATATCTTTTTGCCTCAATTACCCATCACAATTCATGATTGTACATCGCATAAAGTCTGAATATTTGCAACTAGTATGCTCATACCTTATAGTTCCTGAATTCATTTCTATATGCTACTAAAATTTTTGTGCGCTGTCCATTTGCTGAACCTGACATTTACATGCTCTACATTTGTGTTCTGTATACATTGTTATGACATTAAGATAACATGTCTAGAGGAACAAAACTACACCCACTCATATGGACCACACTATGCTTGCACCCAAGAATACAACCATGGGGCACCCTATGGACTAAATAAATCAATTCCTATCCCATACAATGAGATATAAATAGATGGACCCAAGGAAATGAATCAGTAAAAAGATATATGGAAAGGTTTGATGAATTGCATTTAAATTTTAAGTACTTTGATGAAACATGGGGAGCATACATGTCAATTTATAAGAGGATTAAAAAGGGAGGTTAGGGAATCCATGTCCTACCATTCAATAGAAACATAGATGATGCATACACCCAGGCAAGCAGGATTGAATATAACATCCAGATGGTTCGGGAAAGGGAAATTAATCAAATTAAAAATGAGTTGTCTATAGTAAGGGAACAGTATCAACATGCTATGAATTTTGTTGCTAAGACATTTGAAAAGGTAAAAGAAAAAGAAGTGACCAAACCTCGACTTATTACACATCCCTTAGAAGACAACTCGGAAACTGGACTTGAACATGAATTGGAAACAAAAATATATTCTCCTGATTATACAAGTGAAGACGACATAGAGCTACAAGAGGTAGAGGGCCACCATGAGCAAACTGAGATAGTATCAAATGTTAGCAATAATTTCCATCACCCTCCTCTAGAACCTACTATGCTGCCATCAACCTTGGAGCCTAAATCTGAACCTCAACACACATTACCTTTTGAAACACCTCAGCCCATTCCCTCCGCTAAAGAAGAAATTCATGAGGAAAACACACAACTCATTCTTGAGCTATCAGAACCTTTAGAAACTGAAACTAATAAGCAATTACTTAAAGTTGACTCATCCTTTGATAAAACCATGACCATACATAAGCTCCACATGGAATCATCCTTTGCTCTCAATGAGAAGCTGCATGGTAGAGTTTTTCATGAACATGATGTTGGTTCACTTCTTCCTAAGTATGTTTCACAAAAAATAAGCTTAATGCCTATAATTTCATGCTCATTCCTATCATGTTTCCTAAAAGCTATTGATAACGCATATGTTCGAAAGGAAAGTGAGGGAGTGTTTCTGAATCTAGTCACTTTCAAAGCTACCACATTTGCATATTATATCTATAAATCGCATATTGTTACTCATGAGAATACAATTGCTTTTAAAGATTCACTTCTTACTTGGAGGACTGAAAATGTTGCGAACGCTGATGACAATATGCATACCTTGGGATGGCCACCTGAACTGAATGGAGCTCCAAATTTAATTCTCTAGAGGAGAATTCTGCAGCCCCCCCTCCCCCGGAAAGCTGATGTAGGAGCCGGGGACCGAGATGATCTCTACACCCTTGGATTACCACCGGAACCTCTATAAGCTTCAATTTTAATTCTCTGGAGGAGAATTCTTCACCCCTGGAGATAGCTGATGTAGGGACATCTTCAAGGACTTAGCTGTGTTTGACATCATTTTGGAAACTTGTTGCATTTTGATATTTTGGGACTTGTTTAATTTCTATATGTGCAACATTATCTTATTTTCAGCACTTGTTATTATTGTTGTAGTAGGATTTAGCCTAGGATTTACCTCCCAAATCTTTGTTTTATTTTGTAGTGCTTGTAGTAGGATGTTTAGCCTAGGAATCTTACACATGTAAGGCACTTACAAGCACCTTTTCCCTTCAACAACAAGTTCGCAATGGTTTGAAGAATGCAACCCACCTACAAGCAAAGTCAACAGCGGCAACAAGATTCAATTCCTAGCAAGACTCGGTTTCAATTCAGCAAGGTCAAGGATCAAGCAACTGAAGTACGTCAAGCTCAAGTCACATGATTACAGCCCAATAGATCAAGCCACTTTGCTCAACATTCGGGCAAGGCAAGTTCATCTAAGGAGGGCTAGCGCATCTAGCCACATTCAGCTCAAATCAAGCAATCCCAGCCATACACGACAGCATCACATACCAGCAAGCATCTCAGCCATACATGACAGCATCACTTACCAGCAAGTATAAATATCTCATCCAATGGATACAAAGGGCTTTTCATCATGTGCAGGATTATTCCCCATGCCACCACCAGCCAACTCCCACTCATGCCAACGTTCACCTCAGCTTTGGAATACGAAAGGTTGCCAATAAATGTAAATGTTGAGGGTTAGGGTTTAAGTCTTGTAATTCACACACTTGCACTCTTTAGTCAATTACAATTTGAAACCTGAAACTTGCGTTTGCATTTGTGCATGCAAGAGTTGAGCTTGCTCCTCTTGAGAGTTGAGCTTTCTCCTCTCCTTATCCTTCTCTTTTCTCTTCTTTCTCTTCCTCCAATTCTTGCCGTTAACCATCTTCCCCCTCACGCTCCATTAATGTCATACCTCTACTGTTCCATTGATTGGCCGAAGCTCACGATAATCATCCTCATTTGTGGAGTTGAAGACTTGAAGGTGCAGCATCTGAACCCCTTGGAGATCCCTCGGTTGAAGCCCTCTGCCGTGAAGCACCTAGAAGGGGTTCGGCCCCGTTCCCTTAAGGGGGCCTCATGTGCCTTCAATCCATTCGAATCCCCTTAGAACCTGCATGCTAGTTAATTTAACATCTGAATTGCACTTAGTATTCCATTAGTGAGCTACTTACCTAAGGTGATCTAGGGCATAAAATCTATTCTTCATCAATTACCCAATGAGGCCCAATAAGAAGTTGTCATGAAGAGATAATGGGCTAAAAGGGTATAATGGGGAGAAACCCAACCCCATTAGCACCTAAGGGCATAATGGGGTGTGGGTGGCGCAATGTGCTTCATATGGAAGCAATTGGTGCCTCCCCCTTTGTTCCTTAGATGGTATGCTTGCCTCTATGGCAAGTCTTGGGGCAGATATAGCTATAAGAACTTATTTGGAAAGTCTTCGACACATATGGCTGATGGGAAGGGATTTATGGAAAACACTTGGAGAGTTTCCTAAACCCTAACCCTAATTTCTTCCAAACTCTAACCCTAGCTGATTTCTTCATGAGATTTGCACCTTCATCCATTGTGTTGCCGCTCCCCTTTGCCTCTATATATCTATTGATATGCAAGAGGCTTATAAAGGAATTCAATTGGCGTGAACTAACAAGGGGCGAGAGTGAGAACCAAGTGGCGCAATTTCTTCCACCCTTAGCCACAAGCTTCATCCTCTTCTTCTCTTGGCACAAGAAGGCATTGAGCTTGGCGGCTTCATCTCTTCACCTCTTCTCTTGGCGAATCTCTTCCTCAAGCTTGGCGCAAGTTAAGTGGTGGTCTCCCTAAGACTTGGATCTTCTTCACGAGGCTAGCACCGGGCGTGGAAGAAGAGGGCTTGAGGCATCCGTGTGTGTGAGACTGCAGAGGGTGCACGCTTGGGCGCCTAACTCGACATCGACCTCCTTTTGCTCTAGGTACTTTCTAACTACATCGTGTCTACCCCCCTCGCAAGGCGATCCATTGGGTTTTTGGGACCGACCTGTTTCGGGGATATGCTTCCATTTTTTGTGTGTTTTGTTAGATAAAAATTTGTAAATATCCTCGGGGTTTCCCAACAATTGTGATGGGTGGTGAGATTACCACCATTGCCCTTGCCCTCGGTATTGGCCCTTCAGGGTTGAATGAGTCTAAGGGCAATCCGAGATTGGATATGGACACCTGCATTGCTATCAAGATGATTATGAAGATTGGGAGCTCGTATCATCTTATGTTCAAACATATAGATGTTACCATGAGGCTGCCGATTATGAACCGGACTACGGTTTGTGTTTAGCAGAACTAGATCGTGGATCCCACATGAGGTGGGGGAGGTCTAGACCGGCAGCCTCACCTCCTTCGTCACCACTGAGGATTCTATGCCTACTCCTCTAGTCGAGCCATCCACCACTGCAAGGCCGTCGGCATCTGCTGGATCATCTACATCATCACCTCCAGTTCCCTCCTTGAAGTAGATACGAGATGAGCAGCGAAGGATGCACGATGAGATATCATGCGTAGAGCAGGGCCACACTTGAGTCTCTGCGCGAAATCGAGGAGCTATTGCAGTGATGTCTCCCTGGATCATCGACACAACATACTGGAGACAAAGAGGAGGAGGACTCTGAGGACATAGAGACAGACTGAGTATCTCTATTATTTTTTGTGGACTTATGCAGATCTGTGCAAGCTTGCAATGACCATCAACAAAGAAAGTCTTTCAAAATGAGCAATCATTTTCATCAAAAAGGAGGGCCTTCTAGTTTATGTCACTCCTCAATATCCAAGAGTGAAAAGATGACAAAGCTGAGATCCTCAAGGGCAACACCAAGAACCGATTCCATCTCCCCCTAATTTCAACAATAGGAAATGCTTCAAGTGTCAAGGACATGGATATATTGCTTCCGATTGTACAAATTGATGGATTATCTCCTTAGTTGAGGAAGAAGAGATAAAAGGAGAGGAGTCCGAAACACCTAAAATAGAGGAAATAGCTCATGCAGATGAAGGTGAGCTCCTTGTGTGAAAGAACTTAAGTGTTTGATGTTCTATTGGAGATGATTGGCTATGTCATGACATTTTCCACACTAGATGTACATCCTATGAGAAGGTATGTAATATCATCATTGATGGGGGAAGTTGTGAGAATGTGATCTCAAAAGATATGGTAAAAAAAGTTGCAATTGAAAACTGAAGACCACCCTCAACCTTATAGTTTGACATGGCTGAATAAAAAGAAAGAGACCAAAGTTGACAAGAGATGTTTAGAGCAATTCTCCATTGGTAAGGAATACCAAGATGAGATCCTATGTGATATAGTCCCAATGGATGCTTGTCATATGATTTTGGGAAGACGATGGCAATTTGATAGAAAGACAACTCCTGATGGGTTTAAAAACACTTATAGCTTTATGAAGGATGGAGTTAACATCACTCTTGTTCCAACTAAAAGAATGGAGGTTTCAAAGCAAGTAAATGATAAGGGAATTACTCTACTTTCACGAAATGCAATGGCAAAGGAGATTGCAGATTCCAAAAGAGGATTTGTTCTCATAATGATGGAGATCAATCAATGAAGATCTATGAATCCATTCTCCAATAATTCAATCCATTCTAAAAAAAGTGTTGGTGTTTATGCCCTGAGACCTAGTTTTGTTCTGCCTTTGTACTACTTGATACTGATATTTCTTATATATCATTCTAACATTGTCATTATCATGCTTAGTTTACATCTGCGATTATGTTCCTACATGATAATGTCCCTGGAGACAGATTGGATCTATGCTCAAACTCTTGTCCCCAGTCGATGTACCTTAGTGGATATGAAACAGCTATGGTACTTGTGAGGCTGGTATATGGGCTGGTTAGGCACGAGATGCTAACGCGGACATATGGGTATATCAGTAATGGGTATATTGGACCGACCTACTATGAGGCAATGGCTTGATGTCATGAGTTATCCTCACAAGTGACAGGAGATGCATTGATCCCTTGACTTGAGGCCATTGACTCTTCTATATGGTTAGGAATATTCTTTGATACAACCCAACACCTCACCGTAGTTGGGAGGTCATAACAGTTGTCATTGAGCATGCAACGACCCATATGAGATGGTCAATGTACAGATAGAGGATTTGCCCCTTCCTGAGAGAAGTATGATATCGATGGGGACCCCTATGGTTCTATGACTTAAAGTGTATGGCCATACCTAGGTGAGAGCCTGATTTAGTTATGACCATATGATTGGGATAAAATAAGTGGTGACACACTTGTCCAATCGGATATCAGCTTGGCAAAGAGACTGTAATGCATCTGTACCTAGTTGCGATGATGGGGATGTCGATGTCGATGTCAATTCCGATGACTCGGGTAGCAGCGATACACTGCTAGATGCCACTCACTACTTGTGGTGACCTTAGGTCAGCACTGCCAATGTTAGAGGAACCTACAAGGTCACACACCTTGATACCCGAGTTCTCGTATTGATCGGGAAGCCATATGATCGAGTTATTAGATAACTCGGATCTATTTGGGAGATTTCATCAGTGCCAATTGGCCTGATGAGATGGAACAGAGTTATTGGAGCCCAACTTCATTTTTGGCAGGTTAACCCGAAATTGACCATGGCTGGTCATATTTGACTTGGGGTTGCATTGGATTGGATCCAATAGCTTAATCAACCTTTGTAATGAAGTTTGGGCTAGCTCATTACCCAATGAGGCTCAATAACAAATTGTCATGAAGAGATAATGGGCTAAAAGGGTATAATGGGGATAAATCTCCCCCCATTGGCGCCTATGGGCATAATGGGGAGGAGTTGGCATAATTTGCTTCATATGGAAGTAATTGGCGCCTCCCCTTGGTTCCTTGGATAGTATGCTTGCCTCTATGGCAAGTCTTGGGGCTGATATGGCTTGGAGGACATCTTTGGTATGTCCTTGGCACATATGGTTAATTAGGAGAGGTTTATGGAAATGTCTTGGAGACTTACTATAACCCAGATCCTAATTACTCCCTCCCCTTTACCCTAGCCGCCCTAATGTAGAGACTATAGGAGGGTTGGTCCTTAGTGCCGTACTCTATGGTGTTTACACAATGCACAGAAATCGTGAGAGGGTCTTGAGACGAGGGAAGTCAAATTGCTCGGAAAGTATAACAAGAAACACGGGAAATCAGTGCGAATTCGTTTCGAGGTAATACTAATGCGAGAGAAATCCAACAGCACCCAAAATTACTGAAATTCACTCACTAACCTCTAGAGCAATTTTAAGCACAACACGAACAGGGTTTGCGGATCGCGAGGTTAGCTCGTGCGCCTATGCACCTGCGAACAAACCAATGAACAGGGAAACCGTCCACGACTCTGGGGCTTGGATGCTCGTGTTGGTGTATATGCCCTGTAGACCAATGTATGGACATGGTCAGACATTGTTTGAATGTATTTTGTGAAAGGGGGGGGGGGGCGAAACCCTAGATCAGGCGCATAAAAAACTTCTTGGGCGAAAACAAGGGTTTCTTGCGGATCGTATAATATGAACATATGATCAACTATTAAAGCTTGCATAGATCAAGACAAGATCTTACCATGGCCATTGTTTGGATGGCGACTTGGAAGATGTAAGAGAGCGAGCGGCTCTCCTCCAAAGTAGTCACACACAAGATGGCGATGGCTTCCTCCCTTGTGTTCTTTGTGCTAGCAAAGATCTCCAAGGTATCCCTTTCGCGTGAAGGAGATGAGATGTCTTCTTGGCTGGTCGAACAAACTTTCACACTCGTGGAGGCGAGACACACACGAGGAGAAGAGGCAAGAGAGAGACGTGTTTCTTCGGTTACGTGGGGGGTTTCTAATTAGAATTCATGACTTCCAAATATAGTAAGCCATAACCCATGCGTTCATGCGTTAATGAACCAACCGAAAAACTCCTCTCACTTGAACCATGCGTTCACCATGTGAACCGGTTCAATTCACTTTGGTTCAAAGACCAAATCGAACCAAGCCTTGGTCTAGATCTAATTGAACCAAATGGCTCAAAATCTAACCACACATCTCTTGATGCTCTTGATCTCATCGATCAAGCATCAATTCTCCCGATCAAAGCTTACCGATCTCAAGCCCTAATCAATCAAACATGATCAGACCAGATCTCACTTCCAATCAGAGTTTAAACTCCTTTAAACTGAACCAAAACCATTCAGTCCACACGATCTGACATAAGTAAGCCATATCATTAAATTGTGCGACCCTAAGGGTTTCCTTCAATGTCGGTAACGATAACTTACATTATCACGATCAGAGAGGGGTATCTAGCAACACATCACTGTCTCCCGATATGAAGGAAAGAGTCTTCCAAGACTACACCGAAACCATAGCACAAGTGTGAATCCAATTCACTTGACATACATGTTTCCTTTGCCACTGGACGTTCTCATTGGACAAGCGTGTCAAGCCTGTAATTCCAATATGATGAAAATGATTAGATCAGATGAACATAGTCATCTGGGTATGGCCATACACTTTCTCAATCATCTCATCCAGGGGGCCCCTTTAGAACATCACACTCCAACAAGGAGAGGCAATCCTATATCTATCACTAGTGTCCTAACATGACTCATGCTCATTATCCAAGATAATCTATAACCATTATATTTCAAATGATATTGAATTACCTCAAGACAATGCCAATCATCATTTAGAAACACAAGCGATCTCAAGTCAGAGGAAATATGCCACTTGCTTGCATATAAGGATTATTCACATTGTGACAAACAATTGAATATCCTAAGTAGGGTCTGTCCAGTACATCCAATGCACCTATGTGTCTACATCTTATTCCATGCTCGAAGCACCCTATAAGATTGGAACACATATTAGTCTCAACCATATCAAGGCTGTCTCATGTTCACCAAGATATCTCGACTAAGGACAATGCTAATGTCAGCCAAGCTGAACACCATTGAGACATTATTCAGAAGTATACATAACAGCAGCAGATAATGTAACAACCTGAATAACAACCATTGCCTTTATAAACTTATACATAGTTTATACATGATACTGAAATCATCCCAAAGGCCTCAAACATTAGCCTTAAGGGCATACCCCAACAATCTCCCACTTGCACTTAATCTAATGGTTGAGAAATCTCAAACCCATATTATTATAGTGCATCTCATGCTTCTGCTGCGCCAGAGGCTTAGTAAACGGGTCAGCTAGATTGTCATCTGTATGAACCTTCTCTGTATGTGCTTGGACTTCTGGTGTGACCGTGGTTCCTTTGCTTGTGCTATTGCTCCAGTGTTATCACAGAAGATAACCAATGGATCAGCACTCGAAGGAACAACACCAAGTTCCTGAACGAACTTACGAATCCACACTGCCTCCTTGGATGCTTCCGAGGCTGCAACATACTCGGCTTCTGTTGTGGAATCAGCAACAATTGATTGTTTGAAACTTTTCCACACCACTGCTCCTCCATTCAAGCTAAAAACATAGCCTGATTGCGATCGGAAATCATCCTGGTCAGATTGGAACGAAGCGTCAGTATATCCTTCAATACTGAGTTCTTCCTGACCTCCATAAATCAAGAACATATCTTTGGTCCTCCGAAGATATTTCAAAATGTTCTTGACTGCAATCCAGTGTGCCTTACCTGGATTACTTTGGAATCAACTGGTCACGCTTAACCCGTAAGCGACGTCTGGGCGAGTACACAACATCGCATACATAATGGATCCAATAGCCGAAGCATAAGGCGTATTGTCCATTTCATCTTTCTCAGACTGTGTTTGAGGACACTGGCTCTTAGCCGAGAAGCCTATTAGATCTATCTCTATAGATCTGCACACCTAATACATAGGCTGCTTCTCCCAAATCTTTCATCTGGAAACATTTTCTTAACCATGCTTTGACTGCATGCAGTTCAGGAATATCGTTTCCAATGATCAAGATATCATCGACGTAGAGGACTAGGAAAGTAATCACGCTCCCACTAAACCTCTTATATACACACGGGTCATCTTCATTTTTGATGAAACCAAATTCACAAACTGATTCATCAAAACGAATATTCCAGCTTCTAGATGCTTGTTTTAGTCCATAAATAGACTTCTTTAATTTGCATATTTTATGACGATCTGATGGATTGATGAAACCTTCAGGTTGTGCCATATACACATCCTCTTCCAGTTTTCCATTAAGGAAAGCGGTCTTCACATCCATTTGCCAGATCTCATAATCATAATATGCAGCTATCGCGAGAATAATCCGAATGGACTTAAACATGGCTACAGGAGAGAATGTTTCATCATAATCTATCCCGTAGATTTGTTTGAAACCTTTCGCAACTAGCCTGCCCTTATAGGTAACTACGTTACCATCCATGTCAATCTTCTTTTTGAAGATCCACTTACAGCCTATAGGGATTACTCCCGGAGGCGGATCAACCAAATCCCAGACTTGGTTATCTGACATGGAGTCCATCTCGGCTCGCATAGCTTCAAGCCATCTTGCTGATTCCAGTCCACTGACCGCATCCGCATAAGTGAGGGGTTCATCATTTATGATGTAGACTCCGTCATAGCGCTCAGGCTGTCGACGAATCCTTCCCGATCTACGCGGTTCCCGTGATATCTGAGCCTCAGGTTGAACATCAACCTGTTCTATTTGCTCAGGCTCATCCAACTGAGCTTGACTACTTTGTCCTTCTTCTGGATTCTCATCCAGCTTTATTTCTCTCCCACTGGCCTCTTGCAGAAGAAATTCCTTCTCAAGAAAAATAGCCGTACGAGCAACAAATACTTTGTTCTCTTTGGGATCGAAGAAATAATAACCCTTAGTTTCTTTAGGGTAACCGACAAAGATACATTTATCAGATCTGCTTTCTAGTTTCCCAGAGGCGAGCTTTTTGACATAAGCCTCGCAACCCCAGATTTTGATAAATGTCAAGCTTGGCTGTTTCCCATACCATAACTCATATGGAGTCTTTGAAACGGCCTTGGATGGCACTCGGTTTAGTACCTTTGCAGCTGTTTCTAGTGCAAATCCCCAAAAGGAGTAAGGTAGAGTAGCCTGACTCATCATCGAACGAACCATATCCAATAAGGTTCTATTTCTCCTCTCGGACACACCATTCCATTGCGGTGTTCCTGGCGGAGTGAGCTGTGAGATAATCCCACACTCCTTCAGATAGTCAGTAAACTCTCGACTCAAGTATTCTCCACCTCGATCGGATCGAAGTGCCTTGATATTCCGACCTAGCTGATTCTGTACTTCATTTTTGAACTCTTTGAACTTGTCAAAAGATTCACTCTTATGTCTCATTAGATAGACATAACCATATCTACTGAAATCATCAGTAAAAGTAATGAAGTACGAATAGCCACCTCTGGCATGTTTACTAAATGGCCCACACACATCACTGTGAATAAGGTCAAGTAAACCTGAAGCCCTTTGACCTTTATTAGAAAAAGGAGTCTTCGTCATTTTGCCCATTAAACAAGCTTTGCATGTATCAAGCTCCTCATAGGAGAATGATCCCAGCAGTCCATGGTCATGCAACCACTTAATGCGCTTCTTGTTAATATGGCCTAAACGACTATGCCATAGCAAGGTGCTGTCATCAGCATACTTGGCTTTCTTATTATCAATTTGTTGTACAGAACATTCCATGTCCAACATGTATAACCCATTGTTAATTGAGCCAGTAGCATAAACAATATTATCAAATGTAATACAACACTTTAAAGTTTTGCATTCAAAAGAAAATCCTTTCCTGACAAGAGCAGGAATAGAGATAATATTCTTAGTTATGCTCGGTACAAAATAACAATTGTCAAGTTCTAATACAAAACCAGATGGTAAAGAGATGTTATATTGTCCTACAGCAACAGCAGCAACCCGTGCCCCGTTTCCAACTCGTAGGTCCACCTCATGCTGTCCCACCTGTCTTCTTCTCTTGAGTTCCTGTACATTTGAACAAATGTGAACTCCACATGCAGTGTCCAACACCCATGAAATAGAAGAAGCTACCATGACTTCAGTCACGTAAATACCTGAGCCAGAAGTGAAAGGCTTGCTTCCCTTCTTCTCTCCTTGGAGCGCTTTACAGTCCTTCTTCCAGTGACCGAGCTGGCCACAATGGAACCATCTGTTGTCCTTTGACCGCTTTATCTTTTGTTTCAGAGCCTTGTTGTAGCTCTTGATAGGGGCTTTGCCCTTCTTCCCCTTCTTCTTGTTCCTTGAAGGAACCAGCAAGACAGAGGAGGAAGGCTTTCCCTTCTCAAGAGTCTGCTCTGTGGTACAGAGCATGTTCAGTAACCCTGCCGGAGTACAATCGATCTTGTTCATATTAAAATTAATAATGAACGGATCAAAAGAGGCCGGGAGAGACTGCAGGATAATGTCTACAACAAGTTCCTGATTGATGGTGTGTCCCAGTTTCTCTAGAGCCTCCTTGTACCCAATCATCTTGAGTACGTGAGCTCCCACTAGACTCCCTTCAGTCAGTTTGCTCTGAAAGAAAAGTTTCGTCAAGTTATAGCGTTCAGTCCTTGCCTGTGCAGCATACAGCATCTTGAGATTTGCTATAATATCAATAGCAGATAAATCCTCATGCTGACGCTGGAGCTCTGGCGTCATTGACGCAAGCATAAGGCAAGCGACATCAGTACTATCACTGACGTGCTTCTCATAAGCATCCCGAACCGCCCTTGCGGCGTTCGCTGCGGGTTGAGCCGGTATTGCCGTCTCAAGGACATACAGTTTCCTCTCAGCCTTAAGAACAATCTTAAGCTGTCTGTACCAGTCTGAGAAGTTTGGCCCAGCAAACTTCTCCTTTTCCAGTATGGATCGCAAATTGAGCCCTGTGGTGTTCGTTGCTGCAGGAATCTACAACATTGCAAGAACAACAAGGTCAGTATCCATGTTAGAATCAATCCAGGACTTAAGAATGATTCTTTTCTCACTATTTTATCTGACTGAAAAATCCAATAAAACAGTCCGAAAGAGTAAAACCCCTTTTAGTGAGATGGGATCCAGATTTCATACTTGGTCTCCGCGTCCCGCTCAGGCGAGATAAGATGCACAGAGAGTTCAAGCACTAATCACTGGTAGGCTATCCATGCCAATCGCCAACCCATGCGATTCCCCTTCATTTGGGCAATCCAGCAGACTGTGCCAACTGAGTTGGTACAACACAGTCTCTGATTCCACAGATGGCTGCCTCCATATAGCTAACATATGCTCAATATGTAGCCTACATGGTCAAGCTGACCTGACCTACTCCCTGGACCACCACGTGCTATGCTGAGCAACGAGAAGCGATAAATCCCTTCTTTGTAACACGCAGGTGTAATCACACACCGTCTGAAGATAGATGGGCGTGCCCACTAAGTGGGTACAACACGGCCCCAACGATAGTCAGAACAGTGAGGTTTCGCGTCAGAAGGCTTTCGTGCTTGATATTTGACGTTGGATTTTAACGGTCCATTTTATCTTCTTACTATCATACAATTCTTATGGTGATAGCAGAAGGATAAATCATGCAGGTGCTAATATTACTTAAACAGTAAATAGAAAGCACAATGATCTTATGTGGTAAATGCCCATAAAAGCCTAAGTAAAAACCCTAGTTTTACACAAGTCTTCACATGAGCTCTTTATGGGTCTCTTGCATTTTATCTGGCCCAGCCCGGGCCCAAGCCCTCTCTGCAGCTCAAATGCGCCCATCAGGTAGCATGCGCCTATGCTAGAGTCGAACTCTAGACCTCCCACCTGGTCAAGGCACTTGCTGCAAGCGCTTCTGTTATGTGTGCTCTATGCTCATGTCTGATCAAATTACATTTTAATCTATCTAGACATGAATTGACACGCAGGTCAATTGTACATTATTATAAATTAAAGTGTGATACACAGATCACAATAAAAATTTACAATTAATTCCAGGCTCGCAGGCCCCAGCACAGCACACAAATTAGGGCAGCCCACATAAGATTAAATAGACACCCAATCAGGTTAAATAAGCATACATGTGATCCAATCAGAAAATAAAATTTTTGAAAAACCCCATGACATCAATTTTATTTCCTTGTGTGCCCTACTAACTTACAATGGTCCATTAATAGGGATCCACTCATCAGACCAAGTCAGACCCACTGCCCTTGCATGCACCCAGTCATAACTGACTTGTGTTGACCTAGTGGTCAACTATGCATGCCTTAAGGGCTGAACGTCCCACATGATTTCTGGCAGGCGGGTGTGACCCCGGGCCTTAATCATGATCGTTCACTAGGCGCCTCAATCAGACATCTCTACACACCCTTCTGCAGTCGGCCTATAGCCACCTGTATGCGTGCGCATAGGTGCTATCTGGCCGACCCATCTAGGCTGTCAGATGGTCTGATCAGGCTGTTGGGTCCAGACTAGACTGACGACTTCAACCCTATAACCCGTCTAAGTATTTCAAGTAGGCGCTTTAGAGAGATCTAGGTGAGGGGCGCGCAAGATATTGAGTTTTGATAAAAAAAAACTTCTCTTACATGCGCACACAAAAATCATACATGCGCAACTTAAGTAAAAACATACATCTAATGTCTAGCATGTATTTTCGCATGATGATCTATAAGGTTTAGATCTACTCTAAAAACGCAAGCATGGATCACAAACATAAGCAATCATACGAATCATATCAAAACCTCCTCTGATACCAATTGAAAGGGGGGGCGAAACCCTAGATCAGGCGCATAAAAAACTTCTTGGGCGAAAACAAGGGTTTCTTGCGGATCGTATAATATGAACATATGATCAACTATTAAAGCTTGCATAGATCAAGACAAGATCTTACCATGGCCATTGTTTGGATGGCGACTTGGAAGATGTAAGAGAGCGAGCGGCTCTCCTCCAAAGTAGTCACACACAAGATGGCGATGGCTTCCTCCCTTGTGTTCTTTGTGCTAGCAAAGATCTCCAAGGTATCCCTTTTGCGTGAAGGAGATGAGATGTCTTCTTGGCTGGTCGAACAAACTTTCACACTCGTGGAGGCGAGACACACACGAGGAGAAGAGGCAAGAGAGAGACGTGTTTCTTCGGTTACGTGGGGGGTTTCTAATTAGAATTCATGACTTCCAAATATAGTAAGCCATAACCCATGCGTTCATGCGTTAATGAACCAACCGAAAAACTCCTCTCACTTGAACCATGCGTTCACCATGTGAACCGGTTCAATTCACTTTCGTTCAAAGACCAAATCGAACCAAGCCTTGGTCTAGATCTAATTGAACCAAATGGCTCAAAATCTAACCACACATCTCTTGATGCTCTTGATCTCATCGATCAAGCATCAATTCTCCCGATCGAAGCTTACCGATCTCAAGCCCTAATCAATCAAACATGATCAGACCAGATCTCACTTCCAATCAGAGTTTAAACTCCTTTAAACTGAACCAAAACCATTCAGTCCACACGATCTGACATAAGTAAGCCATATCATCAAATTGTGCGACCCTAAGGGTTTCCTTCAATGTCGGTAACGATAACTTACGTTATCACGATCAGAGAGGGGTATCTAGCAACACATCACTGTCTCCCGATATGAAGGAAAGAGTCTTCCAAGACTACACCCAAACCATAGCACAAGTGTGAATCCAATTCACTTGACATACATGTTTCCTTTGCCACTGGACGTTCTCATTGGACAAGCGTGTTAAGCCTGTAATTCCAATATGATGAAAATGATTAGATCAGATGAACATAGTCATCTGGGTATGGCCATACACTTTCTCAATCATCTCATCCAAGGGGCCCCTTTAGAACATCACACTCCAACAAGGAGAGACAATCATATATCTATCACTAGTGTCCTAACATGACTCATGCTCATTATCCAAGATAATCTATAACCATTATATTTCAAATGATATTGAATTACCTCAAGACAATGCCAATCATCTTTTAGAAACACAAGCGATCTCAAGTCAGAGGAAATATGCCACTTGCTTGCATATAAGGATTATTCACATTGTGACAAACAATTGAATATCCTAAGTAGGGTCTGTCCAGTACATCCAATGCACCTATGTGTCTACATCTTATTCCATGCTCGAAGCACCCTATAAGATTGGAACACATATTAGTCTCAACCATATCAAGGCTGTCTCATGTTCACCAAGATATCTCGACTAAGGACAATGCTAATGTCAGCCAAGCTGAACACCATTGAGACATTATTCAGAAGTATACATAACAGCAGCAGATAATGTAACAACCTGAATAACAACCATTGCCTTTATAAACTTATACATAGTTTATACATGATACTGAAATCATCCCAAAGGCCTCAAACATTAGCCTTAAGGGCATACCCCAACATTTTGATAGAATTATTATTCTTTATAAAGGCATGGTCGTTATTATGCAGACTTCTCTACCTACGTTGATGTATTGAGTTGCATAAATAATGCCCAGGAGTTTGGTTGGATCCATTATCATAAGCTATCCCCAGTCAAGGCACCTTACCAGATATGGGACAGCTTTGGTACATGTGAGACTGGTGTATGGGCTAGTTAGGTGCGGGGCACAGTAACGCAAACATACAGGTGCATTGGATGCACTATAGTGATCCACTGTGAGGATTGACTTATCTAGTCAATAAGTCAATCTCACATGCGAGAGGTTTGCATTGATCCTTAGACTTGAGGTATTCATGTCTAGATTTGATGATGGATATTCTTTGATGCAGTCTTACGTCTCTCCGTAATTGGGAGACCAAAACAATTGTCATTGGGTATGTCATAAGTCATGTAGAGACATAGATGACCAATAGTAGGATTTGCCCCTTCCTTCAGAGGAAGCATGATATCCACTATGGGGTGCCCCACCTCATTGGTGCATGACAGGAAAGTGTGGCCACACTGATTGAGTCATGACCAATAGATTGGATTGATAAACTTAAGACTAAGTCCAATGGCAGGATATCGGTTTAGGCAAAGGGATATCTATAATGCATGAGAATCCTCGTTGCTTGTTAGGAGTTGTTGCCATATGACTTAAGTCCTATGACATGGGTAGTAGTGATGTGTTGCTAGATACCACTCACTACTTATGATGTTTACATCATTGCCATCGTCATATGGATCCTACGGGGTCACACGCAATAGACTCTTGACGTTGCTTTAATCAGAAGCCTTATGATCAAGTTATTGGATAACTTGGATCAATTTGGAAGATTTCATCAGCGCCAATGGGCCTGATAAGTTGGAAGAAAGTTATTGGAGCCAAGCTTCATTTTTGGCAGGTTGACCCGAAATTGACCTAGATTGGTCGCATTTGGATTAGGGTTGCATTGGATTGGATCCAATGGCTTAATCAACCTATGCAATGAAATTTGGGCTTGCTTATTATCCAATGAGGCCCAATAACTAGTTGTCATGAAGAGGTATAAGCAAATAAGGGTATAATGGGAAAGAGTTTCACCCCATTGGCACCAAGGGCATAATGGGGTGAACTAAGTGCATGTTGCTTCATAAGGAAGCATTAGGCGCCTCCCCCTTTGTTTCTTAGATGGAAACCTTGCCTCTATGGCAAGGGTTGGGGCTGATATGGCTTGAGGACTCTTTTGGAAAGACCTTGGGCGCATATGAAAAGTAGGGTGAGGTTTATGGTAAAGTCTTGGAGACTTTCCTTACCTCATAAACCCTACATGCACCCAAACCCTTACCCTAGCCGAATACCTCTTGCATGTTGCGCCTAGCCCTTCTCCTTTGATGGTAAGAATGCATTTGAGGCATGTCTTGGGCTGCTATAGTGCTTGGACATTTATGGATAGGTTGAATGAAGTATATGGCAAAGTCTTGGAGACTTTCCTTACCTCATGACTCCTCATCCTACCCATACACTTGTCATCATCCTAGCCATTGCTCAAACCGCCTCTTGGCCTATTAATAGGACCCTTGCCGCCCCCTCTTATGTTGTTGATTCGTGTGTTCAATCCTTGGAGGCATGAGCACATCAAGAGGCGAGGGCAAAGGCTGGTGGCACAAGTATAAGGGCAAGAGTGCATAGAGGTGGCTCAACCTTCTTCCTCCTTGAAGCCGCAAGCATCCTCTTCTTCCTCTCTCTTTGGTGCAAGAAGGAGGAGTGCTTGGTGTCTTCATCTTCTTCCATAGCCGCAAGCATCATCATCTCCTTGTCTTGGCGCAAGAACAAGGAGAGCTTGGCGGCATCATCTTCTCCATCCCCTCTCTTGGCGCAACTTCTCTTGAAGGTGGCGCACGTGAGTTGAAGATACCCTAAGGCTTGATTCTCTTGTCGAGGCTAGCACCAAGCATGGAAGGGAGCAACGTTGAGATGGTCGACGCTTGGATACTTGTAGAGGGCGAACACTTGGGCGCCTTCAAGATGGCTTCAATAACTAAGCAAGCAAAAGAGGTACATCTCTATCACATCCTTGTGTCTTCTCTCTCGCATGGATCCTTGGGAAAGGAATATGTGCCGAGCTCTAGAGTAATAGGACATGGATGATAGGACATGGATGATAGGACATGGATGATAGTAAGAAAATCTTGGATGATAGTACATCTCTGATATTTGCAAAAATATGCAGGAGCTCCAGAGTAATAGGACATGGATGATAGTAAGAAAATCTTGCTGGAGCATTGATACTGCCGAGCTATTTTTCATTTGTCATTGATAGGATTGGTTTATTTTTCCAAACATGTAATTGACATTGTATCTATTCCTTTGGAGTAGAGTTTTTGGAATAAAAGGAATTTGACATTCTTTTGATTTGCAAATCTCTTGTCATTACATTGTGCAAAATAATGAGGTAATAAAACAAGTTGAATTTAATAAGTGGTTCAAATTGAAGTCAATCTTCTGACTCAGATATTTTATCATAAACAAGTGATGCATCCACTGACTTCATGCACATGAATTCTTGGATTCGAACTCCTTCTAGATGATTGACTATCTTAACCCCTTTCGAGATGTGATAGATGGGCAAAGACTTGTTTGCAGGTAAATGTTTTTCACCAAGTGAGGTGAAGTGGAAAGGTCAAAAGATAGGAATTCATGAAATTACCAAAATATTTGTGGAACCAGCTTATCAAAATTCATAAGTGATCTTCAGTCCAGGTTGGATGAAGAGTACTTGAGCCACAGGTGACTATCATATTGAGTATGAGGTCTGCTCATAGCTCATAACTCTTGAATAACACCTTGGAAGATGGTTTTAGGGGGAGGAATTGAATGTCAACCATATCTCTGCTGAGGTTATGCTGATAGTTTCTTCGACACTGAACTATTTCATCTTAAATGTATCTCCAAGAAAGGAGATGACATGACTAATTGTCAGGATCTATAGATGTGAGATTTTGGGGGTCATACATCTGAATCTAGTGACATAGATTCAAGATCTGATAAGTGTAGGTGGAGTATCCTAAAATGACTTAGGGATACTAATTTCCATAGACCCACAGGAGAACAAGCGATTGTTGCTCTTGATGCTAGTTTTCTTGGAAATGTATTTCCTTGAAAATGGCAAGTGGGAGGAAATTGTGACTTGGATTCAGTCCAAGGTCAGCCACCTAGCACAGATGATCAAAGATGAAATCTGAGCCTCGTATATAGGTTATGGGGCAACCTAGGTTCAGAAAGTGTGGGAAAAAGGCTGAATTGATTCATATGTGTCAGTGTTATAGGTAGCTCCTAACTTGGACAAAGAATCTTCACCTTATAGTACCTAAGTTCAGTGGGAGCTTGATAACATCTCTAGTCTTGTATGTTGGGGTCATACAAATCATCAAAGATGATATCTCGATCCTTCACGTGGTGAAGAGATGATTGGGAAATGTCTTGTGAAGAATGACTTAATGGACATCACCTATGGGGTAGGTGTGTGAGTTTTTGGATAAGTCCAGGAAACTCCAAGTGCCAAGTCAGATAACATACATCGATGATGGTATGTTATAGACCAGATGTGGTTTATGCCGAGAGCATAACCAATTGATACTAGGTCCAATCCAGGTGCATGGCACTGGATGAGGAATGAAGAACACACTTAGGTTCTATATAGAACTAAGGGGTGGTTCTTGGTCAGTAATGACAGGAAAAGCTCAGTGGATTCACTTGGCAGCTTGTTCCAGTCAAACCAGTGATAGTCTAGCTGTTCCTGTAGTGGTGCTAAAAGCTTTGGGAGCTTCAGAGCAAACTACTTGAAAGCAGAGTATGCAAATGGTTTTAGGAAGCAGTGGGAGTTCTTTGATGAACTTCGCAGGCGTACTCAGATGCTTATACCTTGTCTTGGGGACAGAGGTACTTAAGATATAGCAGATATGAACACTAATACAATCATGGTAGGCCCATAGACCGATGCTCTGGCGTAGCAGGAGCATGGCAGGTCGTGCTTAGGACATGGTGTTGAGATTGCTCAATGCAAGGTCCTAGTGTAAGTGGGAGATTGTCAGTGTTTATGCCCTAGGACCTCAGGATGGTCCATGGGTTATGTGCATCACATCTAGTTGACAGATGAGTTATCCTGGCATTGTCGTTGTTATTCAGAGTTGTACATCTGCGCATATGTACATTTGCATATACAATGTCCCTAAGAGATAAATTTTATCTAGTCTCTGTGTTTATCCCTGGTCGTGAATCATGGTGGATATGGGATAGCTATGATTCCCGAGGCTAGTATATGCGCTGGTTGAGCATGGGTTGCTTATGCAGGCATATGGGTATATCAAGGGAGATATACTGGATCGACCTACCGTGAGGATTCATCTCAGTGTCATGAGGTGAATATCACAGTGACAGACTTGCGCTTGTCCTAGACTTGAGGGCATCATTGGTATCTCTATATAGTGATTGATGTACTTTGATGCAACCTAACGCTTTGCTATAAAAGGAAAGTCATAACGGTTGTCATTGGGTATGTCATAAGCCGTATGAGAGATTCAATGTGCCAATAGAGGATTTGGCCCTTCCTTACGGGGAAGATTGATTGACCATGGCGCCCCTATATGGATGACTGAAAGTGTATGGCCATACCCAGGTGAGAACCTAATTTAGTCATGTCATATTATTGGGATTAACAAGTGTGACACACTTGCGCAATCTGGACATCAGTTGGCAAAAGGACAGAGCTGCCCTTGTACTTTGTTGTAGTTTTAGGGGATGTCGATGATGACACCATTCTGATGACTTGGGTAGCAATGATGTACTGCTAGGTGCCACTCATTGCTTGTGATGATTTAGTCATCACTGCCAACATCTGAAGAACCTATAGGGTCACACACCTTGACACTCGAGTTCTCATACTGATCGTTTAGCCTCTGATCGAATCATTATGTGATTCGGATCTTTTTGGGGAACTAATGCTTTGAGACTTTTATAGAGGAGATGATATTTTATTTTAGTTCATTGTTGACCACTAGTTGACTCTAGTGGACCACATTTGATCTCTGTTGACCTGTGTTGTCAAAATGAGTCAAACAAGTGTCTAGGTGCAAGTTTGGGCTTGGCACATTAGTCACATGAATAAAATAAAATTATTAATTGGCAAGAGAATTTTTCTCTTGGCTAATTAATAAGCTTGGGCGCAATTTACAATTAATTGCATATGTGGGGATTCGAACCCATGACACTTAATTGTGAATAGGCGCCTATGCTCATTATCCCACATGGGACAAATCTCTAGTGTGCGTCTGGCTCTGCTATTATAAATAGAGAGGCCCACCTGGGAGATGTTTTATACTAGACTCTTCTCTTGTCTCTAGTTGTCGCCTCCCCTCTGCTCCTTGGCGTGAGGGTCTAGGAGGTGACAACAAATAAAAGTTTTCGGCATCAAAGGTTGGGACAAGTGGCAGTGCTACCCACTCCTTGTCGCCAACACCCCTTCTTCTCCTTGGCGTTGGCGCAAGTTGAGAAGCCTAGAGGTGTGGATCTCATCTTCGGGGCTAGCACCCAGCGCGGAGATTGGAGAGGACTCGAGGAGTCCGTGTGTGCGCGATTGCAGAGGACGGGCCCTTGCGTGTCTTCATCATCGGCCGCACCTAAAAGTTGCTTGATAAGGTACTTCCCTCTTCACATCCTTTGTATTCTTCGTAAGAAGGTCCTTATTATTGAATTAGGAATCTCGTTTCGGGTTCACTTCCGCTGTTTTCGTTTTCTTTTAGCCTGGGGATTCCCAACACTTGTGTCACCTATCCTCCCTTCTTCTCCAAGGGCCACGGTTCCCTTCGCTAACCCCTTCCTCTTATCACCTCTACACATCTATTTGCGCAAGGACATCCTCTTCAACCAACAATTGGCGCATCTATTCCCTCTTGAACCACAAATGGCGCATCTACTTCCTCTTCACCATCTCTTGCGCATCTACATCCTCTTCACCAAATAGTGGCGTAGCACTCCTCAACTCCATTATCGAGGTCTTCTCGAAACGCAAGTAAACTCCTCCCATCATTGGCATGGATGCACGCTTGAAACCGAGGATCAAGTTGGAGAACTCTCCTTGAATAAGCTAAGTTTCTTCTACTATTTGTGTCATTTGTTTCTACTCTATTCAAGAGCAAGTTTACTACACCTTGTGAATCTTGTAGGAGGATGGCGCAAGGATAGGGAGATCCCCTCTTGGTGCAACAACAAAGAACCATGGATGGCCAAAACTTGACGAGCCTTCCTCTATCCAAGACTTGGCGCCCCTCAAGTAGTAGACCCTTTAGTTGTTCAATCATTAGGTTTAGTAGTTAACTCAATTATATTTGTTAGCCAGAGGAACTTGGAAGATTAGCTTCCCCTCTTGATCTCCTTATTGTAAAAGGTCTTGCACTTTAAACCCTAATTTTTAATACTCACGCATGTGTGAGTTTGTTGTGTTGGTGTGTTTGTAATCAAGCAACTCCTTCCATCAGAGTAGGACCATTGAAGACCGGGACATTACGACTCTTCTACTCTCAAGGGTCGCTCTGTAAGTATTTCTCCTTGTTTTTAAATTCCTAGTTTAAAATAGTTTAGTCTTTTAGGATTGCATGTTTAGCTTAGCCTTAGAGTTAATCAGATGTCTAGTTTTAATTTGTTCTGAAAAGCATGTTAGAGTAACTTAACTAGTTGCTTGTTTGTTTGCTTAGTAAACTTGCATGCATAGCAATTTCGGTTTTTATTATTAAAATACCTAAAATATATTTTTGAAAACACGTTAGTTTCTTGCATGCTAACTTGTTTGTTTTCCTTAGATTCATGTTTTCATGCTAGCCTAAATTGCATGCTTCCCCCCTACATCAGTTTTGGTATCAGAGGAAAACACCTTAGAATAGATTTTTAGCCAAAACTAATTTTCGAATTCTAAGGCATTTCATTGACCTAGGTGCTTTAAAGAAGTTGATTTCATAACAAATTATTATCTCATATCACTTCTTAGGAGCCTTGCTTTCAAAACTATTTGGTTTTTCAAAACTAGTCCCATCATGACTACTAGATCTGGCATGAACTATAATAACAATTCCAACCCCAATGAAAAGCATTGAATGGATAGATTACTTGTCATGATGAATAACCTTAATGAAGAGTTGAGAGACATTAGATCTAGACTTCCAAACCCAGAAAATCCTAGAGAGGAAAGACCCCTTAGTTGGTCCTCTAGTAAGCCCACCCAATGTGAACACCCTCAAAATACCTGGAACCACGATCTAGATGAAATCTTTAACCGGTACTTAGAGAGACTTCCCACCTATAGGTGACATGGGTTCAGGTGACACGGTCAAGGTGGCACACGTGGCACCGAAATTAGGACAGGTGGCGTACTCATCCTTAATGTGGTCAAAAGTATTGACCCGAGCACGCATAACACACAGAAGGTTCCAGACTCGGCTCAGAGCGTCCGCAACAATGTTTTCTTTACCCGCCTTGTGATTGATCACGAAGGAGTACTGTTGCAAGTACTCGACCCACTTGGCATGGTGGGCGCTCAATTTCTTTTGAGCATTGAGAAAAGACAAGGCCTGGTGGTCGCTATACAGGACGAACTCTCGGTGGAGGAGATAGTGCCTCCACTGCCGAAGCGACTAAACTATGGCGTAAAACTCCTTGTCATAGGTTGAATAACGCTGGCGAGCAGCGTTCAGTTTCTCGCTGAAGAAGGCAACTGGGTGACCTTCTTGACTAAGGCAACCCCCGATACTAGTACCGGAGGCGTCACACACGACCTCGAAGACTTTGGAGAAGTCAGGGAGGCGTAGGACATGGGTGGTGGTGATGGCATCCTTAAGGGATTCGAAGGTGTGTTGTATGGCCGGAGTCCACTCGAAGTCATCCTTAAACAGCCGTTGGGTCAGTGGGGTCGCATGTATGCTGAAGCCATGAATGAAGCAGCGGTAAAAACTTCTAAGACCCAGGAAACTACAGATATCAGAGACAGTGCGAGGCTCGGGCCAGTGCCGGATGGTCTCGACTTTAGCAGGGTCGACAGAAAGGCCCTCGTCGGAGACGATGTGGCCCAAGAAGTGGACTCAGTTGGTCATCAAGGAGCACTTCTTCGTGTTAAGGAAGAGGCACTCCTTGCGTAGGAGTCAAATGTAGCACGAAGGTGGTCTAAATGGTCCTCTTAGGTGCGGCTAAAAATGTGGATGTCGTCAAAGTAGACGACCTAAAATTTGCCAATGTAGGCTTGAGGACTTGGCTCATAAGCCTCATGAAGGTGGACGGGGCGTTAGATAGCTGTTGGGGTATGCCCTTAAGGCTAATGTTTGAGGCCTTTGGGATGATTTCAGTATCATGTATAAACTATGTATAAGTTTATAAAGGCAATGGTTGTTATTCAGGTTGTTACATTATCTGCTGCTGTTATGTATACTTCTGAATAATGTCTCAATGGTGTTCAGCTTGGCTGACATTAGCATTGTCCTTAGTCGAGATATCTTGGTGAACATGAGACAGCCTTGATATGATTGAGACTAATATGTGTTCCAATCTTATAGGGTGCTTCGAGCATGGAATAAGATGTAGACACATAGGTGCATTGGATGTACTGGACAGACCCTACTTAGGATATTCAATTGTTTGTCACAATGTGAATAATCCTTATATGCAAGCAAGTGGCATATTTCCTCTAACTTGAGATCGCTTGTGTTTCTAAATGATGATTGGCATTGTCTTGAGGTAATTCAATATCATTTGAAATATAATGGTTATAGATTATCTTGGATAATGAGCATGAGTCATGTTAGGACACTAGTGATAGATATAAGATTGCCTCTCCTTGTTGGAGTGTGATGTTCTAAAGGGGCCCCCTGGATGAGATGATTGAGAAAGTGTATGGCCATACCCAGATGACTATGTTCATCTGATCTAATCATTTTCATCATATTGGAATTACAGGCTTGACACGCTTGTCCAATAAGAACATCCAGTGGCAAAGGAAACATGTATGTCAAGTGAATTGGATTCACACTTGTGCTATGGTTTGGGTGTAGTCTTGGAAGACTCTTTCCTTCATATCGGGAGACAGTGATGTGTTGCTAGATATCCCTCTCTGATCGTGATAACGTAAGTTATCGTTACCGACATTGAAGGAAACCCTTAGGGTCGCACAATTTGATGATATGGCTTACTTATGTCAGATCGTGTGGACTGAATGGTTTTGGTTCAGTTTAAAGGAGTTTAAACTCTGATTGGAAGTGAGATCTGGTCTGATCATGTTTGATTGATTAGGGCTTGAGATCGGTAAGCTTCGATCGGGAGAATTGATGCTTGATCGATGAGATCAAGAGCATCAAGAGATGTGTGGTTAGATCTTGAGCCATCTGGTTCATATGAGATCTAGACCATGGCTTGGTTTGATTTGGTCTTTGAACCAAATGCAATAGAACCGGTTCACACAAGTGAACGCATGGTTCAAAGTGAGAAGACGTTTTGGTTGGTTCGAAAACATGGGCGCATGGCTTGATGACTTTCTATTTTTGGAAGCCATAAGCGTTCCCACGTTGGATAACGCCTCAACGCCTCCCTCTCTCTCGAATGAATGCTTCTCCTCTCGTGTGTGTGTCGAGGCTCCACGAAAGAGAAGAGGTAGAGAGTTTTCGCTTAGCCAAGAAGAAGAACATCTCATCTTCTCCTACACGTTGAAGGACACCTTGGAACTTTGCTAGCACAAAGAAGAAAAGGGAGTAGCCATCGTCACCTTGTGTGCGACTGCTTTGGAGGAGAGCCGCTCACCCTCTATATTCTTCCAAGTCGCCATCCAAATAATGGCCATGGTAACATCCTATCTTCTCATTGCAAGAACTAATAGTTGATCATATGTTCATGCCATGCGATCTTCATGAAACCCTTGTTTTCGCCCATGAAAAATTTTATATGCGCCTGAATTAGGGTTTCGCCCCCTTTCAATTGGTATCAGAGCTAGTGTTTTGGCTTGATCCATATGATTGCTTATTTTGTGATCCATGCGGTTTAAAAGTAGATCTAAACATGACTTGCGCATGTTATAAATCATCATGCCAACATACATGCTAGACATTAGATGTGTTTTGGTTTTTTACTGAAGTTGCGCATGATATTTGTTTTGCGCATGTTGAAGAGTTTTTATCAAACACTTATGATCTTGCGCGCCCCTCACCTAGATCTCTAAAGCGCCTACTTGATATACTTAGACGGGTTACTAGGGTTGAAGTCGTCAGTCTAGTCTGGACCCAACAGCCTGATCAGACCATCTGACAGCCTAGATGGGTCGGCCAGATATCACCTATGCGCACGCATACAGGTGGCTATTGGCCAACTGCAGAAGGGCGTGTAGCGATGTCTGATTGAGGCGCCTAGTGAACGATCATGATTAAGGCCCGGGGTCACACCCGCTTGCCAGAAATCATGTGGGACGTTCAGCCCTTAAGGCATGCATAGTTGACCACTAGGTCAACACAAGTCAGTTATGACTGGGTGCATGCAAGGGCAGTGGGTCTGACTTGGTCTGATGAGTGGATCCCTATTAATGGACCGTTGTAAGGTAGTAGGGCACACAAGGAAATAAAATTGATGCCATGGGGTTTTTCAAAAATTTTATTTTCTGAATGGATCACATGTATGCTTATTTAACCTGATTGGGTGTCTATTTAATCTTATGTGGGCTGCCCTAATTTGTGTGCTGTGCTGGGGCCTGCGTGCCTGGAATTAATTGTAAATTTTTATTGTGATCTGTGTATCACACTTTAATTTATAATAATGTACAATTGACCTGCGTGTCAATTCATGTCTAGATAGATTAAAATGTAATTTGATCAGACATGAGCACAGAGCACACATGACAGAACCGCTTGCAGTCAGTGGCTTCACCAGGTGGGAGGTCTAGAGTTCGACTCTAGCACAGGCGCATGCTACTTGATGGGTGCATTTGAGCTGCAGAGAGGGCACTTGGGCCCGGGCTGGGCCAGATAAAGTGCAAGAGACCCATAAAGAGCTCAAGTGAAGACTTGTGTAAAACTAGGGTTTTTACTTAGGCTTTTATGGGCATTTATCACATAAGATCATTGTGCTTTCTATTTACTGTTTAAGAAATATTAGCACATGCTTGATTTATTCTTTTGCTATCACCATAGATATTGCATGATAGTAAGAAGATAAAATGGACCGTTAAAATCCAACGTCAAATATCAAGCACGAAAGCCTTCTGACGCGAAACCTCACTGTTCTGACTATCGTTGGGGCCGTGTTGTACCCACTTAGTGGGCACGCCCATCTATCTTCAGACGGTGTGTGATTACACCTGCGTGTTACAGAGAAGGGATTTATCGCTTCTCGTTGCTCAGCATAGCACGTGGTGGTCCAGGGAGTAGGTCAGGTCAGCTTGACCATGTAGGCTACATATTGAGCATATGTTAGCTATATGGAGGCAGCCATCTGTGGAATCAGAGACTGTGTTGTACCAACTCGGTTGGCACAGTCTGCTGGATTGCCCAGATGAAGGGGAATCGCACGGGTTGGCGATTCGCATGGATAGCCTACCAGTGATTAGTGCTTGAACTCTCTGTGCATCTTATCTCGCCTGAGCGGGACGCGGAGACCAAGTATGAAATCTGGATCCCATCTCACTAAAAAGAGTTTTACTCTTTCTGACTGTTTTATTGGATTTTTCAGTCAGATAAAATAGTGAGAAAAGAATCATTCTTAAGTCCTGGATTGATTCTAACATGGATACTGACCTTGTTGTTCTTGCAATGTTGTAGATTCCTGCAGCAACGAACACCACAGGGCTCAATCTGTGATCCATACTGGAAAAGGAGAAGTTTGCTAGGCCAAACTTCTCAGACTGGTACAGACAGCTTAAGATTGTTCTTAAGGCTGAGAGGAAACTGTATGTCCTTGAGACGGCAATACCGGCTCAACCCGCAGCGAACGCCGCAAGGGCGGTTCGGGATGCTTATGAGAAGCACGTCAGTGATAGTACTGATGTCGCTTGCCTTATGCTTGCGTCAATGACGCCAGAGCTCCAGCGTCAGCATGAGGATTTATCTGCTATTGATATTATAGCAAATCTCAAGATGTTGTATGCTGCACAGGCAAGGACTGAACGCTATAACTTGACGAAACTTTTCTTTCAGAGCAAACTGACTGAAGGGAGTCCAGTGGGAGCTCACGTACTCAAGATGATTGGGTACAAGGAGGCTCTAGAGAAACTGGGACACACCATCAATCAGGAACTTGTTATAGACATTATCCTGCAGTCTCTCCCGGCCTCTTTTGATCCGTTCATTATTAATTTTAATATGAACAAGATCGATTGTACTCCGGCAGAGTTACTGAACATGCTCTGTACCACAGAGCAGACTCTTGAGAAGGGAAAGCCTTCCTCCTCTGTCTTGCTGGTTCCTTCAAGGAACAAGAAGAAGGGGAAGAAGGGCAAAGCCCCTATCAAGAGCTACAACAAGGCTCTGAAACAAAAGATAAAGCGGTCAAAGGATAACAGATGTTTCCATTGTGGCCAGCTCGGTCACTGGAAGAAGGACTGTAAAGCGCTCCAAGGAGAGAAGAAGGGAAGCAAGCCTTTCACTTCTGGCTTAGGTATTTACGTGACTGAAGTCATGGTAGCTTCTTCTATTTCATGGGTGTTGGACACTGCATGTGGAGTTCACATTTGTTCAAATGTACAGGAACTCAAGAGAAGAAGACAGGTGGGACAGCATGAGGTGGACCTACGAGTTGGAAACGGGGCACGGGTTGCTGCTGTTGCTGTAGGACAATATAACATCTCTTTACCATCAGGTTTTGTATTAGAACTTGACAATTGTTATTTTGTACCGAGCATAACTAAGAATATTATCTCTATTCCTGCTCTTGTCAGGAAAGGATTTTCTTTTGAATGCAAAACTTTAAAGTGTTGTATTTCATTTGATAATATTGTTTATGCTACTGGCTCAATTAACAATGGGTTATACATGTTGGACATGGAATGTTCTGTACAATAAATTGATAATAAGAAAGTCAAGTATGCTGATGACAGACGGGGGAGAAATCACAAAACTCTTAGATAAAAAATCACAAAAAAAATATGACACCATAAAAAAATTACGGTAGTACCGTAAAAGACTCAAAACTCTCGGGATGAAATCGGACCAAAATTACGGTACCATGAAAATTATTATGGCACTGCCATATTTTGCGCAAAGTTTGATTTTCCCTGCAAAAAAAAGAAAAATTAATTCTGAAAATAAACTAAAAAAAGAAACTAAGCTAAGTAAAAGTGTTTGGGTTGCCTCCTAAGAAGCGCTAATTTTTAGGTCATTAGCTTGACTAAAAATCAAATATCATGGCGAAGCAGGTGGATCAGTACCATAGTAAATAGCATGTAATTTTTTGCATTTCCATTGTCCTAAAAGTTTAGCCACTAATCCAAACATCCAAAATTTCATGTAAATCACGACCGACATGGCTTTCTCAAGTATGCAGAAATCAAAATCAATATTTTCAAATCCACTCAAAGGATATTCAATGATCTTCCTATATTTATCAAAAAGTAAAATCATTAGTTCTTTCTTCAAAATTATATCTTCAATTGCAATAGGACTTTGATCAAAAGATTCATACATTGGATCATCAAAATAGTCTTTCTGTCTCCCATTATATTATTCAACAAAGGATAATTTTTCAAATAAATCAGTAGACATGGGCAAAGCATCAGAGTGAGATTCATCAATATTCATAATTTTCAAATCCTTTTCAAGTTCTTCATGCACTTCATCAATTTCAAAATTACTAACAAAATCAGAGCAAGATTTTTCTAAATCATTCCCCTCATATCCTTCATCAGATTTAACCACAAATAATATATCATCAAAAGAATCAATTTCAAAACTATCACTAAAATCAAAAGGAGATTTAACAAAATCAATTTCCTCAAACTTTTCCACAAATAAATTATCAGATGAATCAATTTTACAGTTATCAAAATCAGAGTGAGATTCATTAATGTTCACATAAGGCTCAATCTCAAAACAATTATAATCAGAGGGGGACTTTTCTAAATCAATTTCTTCAGTTGTCAAATCAAATTCAAATAAACAAGCTTGTTGTGCTATCTGGGTTTTTAACATTTCAGTATGAGCACTCATATTATCCATCATAGAATTCATTTGTTTAAAATTCTCATGTGACTCCTCACTTTGTTTCATGAACTTTTCAAACATAATCTCTAAGCTAGATATTTCAGTATCCTCAAAGCGTAGTTCAGAAACATATTTTGGATGAATTAAAAATTGGCAATCATAAGTGCAATGATCAAAACATCCACAAATATCACATCTAATTGAAGAATAAGATTTCCTAACAGGGTGCATATTAAAAGTGTCTAATTTATGAGCCAAATAATCTAACTTATCTGCAACATTGCACCATGAATCATTTTCATACCTTTCTTGTGGCATGTATACCTCACCTCTTTCAGTTGCCAACGAATTGTGATTAAAAGACATCTTCAAATCTATCAAGAACAGAAATATTATCCAACACTAATCAATCTGAATTTTTTTTACTCAAAATATTAAAATCACAAAACACAAGCAAATTCAAAAATTCCAGAAATCACAGTTCTGTCACAACTTGTGAAAATCCAAAACCTGTAAAAACAAAAAAAAACAAAGTTAAATCTAAAACAAATAAAACTTAGTCCAGCAATACTAACAACTATTTTGATATTAACAAAACTAAGGTCCTCGGCAACGGCGCTAAAAACTTATTGTAGTCCGCAAGTGCACGGATACTCGAAGTAATATTTAAGATATCGAACCACAAAGACCTATGTGTTAAGTACCAAATAGTTGTATTCTCACTAGCTAAGCAAATCGAATATGATGCAAGTAAACGATAGGAAAGTGCACGAAATATCTAAGAGAGAAACTGGGACTATGGGTTCATCCACCTTAATTCTAATGACTAGAAGGAAATAAAGGCTGTCAGTCAAATTTCATTACGATAAAGATTTAATTTACTTCATAAAAGGATCATCTCGCTTTCGCGCAGACAATCATATAAAGGACCAATCCTCACTCTCGTGCAAGATCTATCCAATGCTGAAAATAAGTAAATCATTGAACAAAGAACTCAAGGATCACTCTCGTGCATTCGAATTCTAAGTCAAACATCTCATGTGGAAACTCAAGGATCACTCTCGTGCATTCTGAAACTCATCACAAGATCTACTTAAGGTTCTCCGGCAATCAGAAATTTAATCTCTAACAATTTCAAATCAAACATAACACATTAACTCAATCCAAAGAATCAGAAAATCAGCATGACAATAAAATCACTAAAAATCAGAATTCAAAGAACAAACCTAATCTCTTACGACAAGTTCCAAACTCAATGATTTTTAGGGTTCCAAATTTCACAATCAACCTCTCAGTCTATTTTGCAAAACTCTAAAACATACTAATATTTATAAAACTAAGGAGAATTAAAGGAAAGTAATCACATAAGCAGAATTATCATAACAAAATTGAAAGAACCCACCAAAGGGGGAACTGAAACCCTAAAAGGGGGGGGGGGGCGCATATCAAAATTTCCCAAAGGAAGCTAGGGCTTCATAGATCGTTTGTGTGAACATAAGATCAACTTATTCAAAGATTGCATAGATGAAAAGGATTCATACCATAGCCATTGCAAGGATGGCGACTTGGAAGCAAAGATGCGAGTGCTTCTTCTCCAAAGGCACCGCACACAAGATGAGAGATAGCTCCTTCTTGTTTCTCCTTGTGCTAGCAAGGATCTCCAAGAGTCCTAGTCGCGTGAAGGGGATTGAGATGATCTCTCTTGGCTTGGTCGAACTCTTCTTGGCGTCTACCTTTTTTCTTTTCTCCATGAGAGAGCAAGCGGCGACTTGGAAGAGGTGAGCGAGAGTGGAGAATGAAGCCACGAACGTAGAGACGTTTCTATTTTGGAACTTCCTTCCAAAAATAGCAAGCTTCATGCGTTCATGCGTTATGCGTTCACTCCAAGTGAACCGAACGCTCATTATTCTCCCTTTGAACCATGCGGTCACACATGTGAACCGGTTCAAGTTGGTTTGGTTCAAAGACCAATTAACCCAAGCCTTTGGTATAACTCATTAAACCTAAAGGTTCAAGATCTAACCGTTCATCTCTTGATGCTCTTGATCTCACCGATCTAGCATCAACTCTCTCGATCGAAGCTTACCGATCTCAAGCCCTAATCAATCAAACATGATCAGACCAGATCTCACTTACAATCAGATTTTAAATCCCTTTAAACTGAACCAAAACAATTCAGTCCACACGATCTGACATAAGTAAGCCATATCATCAAATTGTGCGACCCTAAGGGTTTCCTTTAAATGTCGGTAACGATAACTTATGTTATCACGATCAGTGAGGGGTATTTAGCAACACATCACTGTCTCCCGATATAAAGGAAAGAGTCTTCCAAGACTACACCCAAACCACAGCACAAGTGTGAACCCAAGTCACTTGACATATATGTTTCCTTTGCCACTGGATGTTCTTATTGGACAAGTGTGTCAAGCCTGTAAATCCAATATGATGAGAATGATTAGATCAGATGAACATAGTCATCTGGGTATGGCCATACACTTTCACAATCATCTCATCCAAGGGGGGGCCCCATTAGAACATCACACTCCAAACTAGGAGACGGCAATCCTATATCTATCACTAGTGCCCTAACATGACTCATGCTCATTATCCAAGATAGACTATAACCATTATGTTGCAAATGATATTGAACTACCTCAAAACAATGCCAATCATCATTTAGAAACACAAGTGATCTCAAGTCAGAGGAAATATGCCACTTGTTTGCATATAAGGATTATTCACATTGTGACAAGCAATTGAACATCCTATGTAGGGTCTGTCCAGTACATCCAATGTACCCATGAGTCTACATCTTATTCCATGCTCAAAGCATCCTATAAGATTAGAACACATATTAGTCTCAATCATATCAAGGCTGTCTCATGTTCACCAAGATATCTCGACTAAGGACAATACTGCATGTCAGCCAAGCTAAACAGCATTGAGACATTATTCAGAAGTATACATATTGCAGCAGATAATGTAACAACCTGAATAACAACCATTGCCTTTATAAACATAAAGTTTATACATGATACTGATACAATCCCAAGGCCTCAAACATTAGCCTTAAGGGCATACCCCAACAATCTCCCACTTGCACTTAATCTAATGGTTGAGAAATCTCAAACCCATATTATTACAGTGCTTCTCATGCTTCTGCTGCGCCAGAGGCTTTGTAAGCGGGTCAGCCAGATTGTCGTCTGTATGAACCTTGCAGACTTTGATCTCGCCACGATCAATGATCTCCCGGATCAAGTGAAACCTTCTCTGTATGTGCTTGGACTTCTGGTGTGACCGTGGTTCCTTTGCTTGTGCTATTGCTCTAGTGTTATCACAGAAGATAACCAATGGATCTGCACTCGAAGGAACAACACCAAGTTCCTGAACGAACTTACGAATCCACACTGCCTCCTTAGATGCTTCCGAGGCTGCAACATACTCGGCTTCTGTTGTAGAATCAGCAACTATAGATTGTTTGAAACTTTTCCACACCACTGCACCTCCATTCAGGCTAAAAACGTAGCCTGATTGCGATCGGAAATCATCCTGGTCAGATTGGAACGAGGCGTCAGTATATCCTTCAATACTAAGTTCTTCCTGACCTCCATATATCAAGAACATATCTTTGGTCCTCCGAAGATATTTCAAAATGTTCTTGACCGCAATCCAGTGCGCCTGACCTGGATTACTTTGGAAACGACTGGTCACGCTTAACCCGTAAGCGACGTCTGGGCGAGTACACAACATCGCATACATAATGGACCCAATAGCCGAAGCATAAGGCGTATTGTCCATTTCATCTTTCTCAGTCTGTGTTTGTGGGCACTGACTCTTTGAAAGATTCAGACCATGTCTGACTGGAAGATATCCTCTTTTAGAATTTTCTAAATGAAATCTCTCCAGGACTTTATCGATGTAAGTACTCTGGCACAGCCCGAGAAGCCTCTTAGATCTATCTCTGTAGATCTTCACACCTAATACATAGGTTGCTTCTCCTAAATCTTTCATCTGGAAACATTTTCTTAACCATGCTTTGACTGCATGTAGTTCAGGAATATCGTTTCCAATGATTAAGATATCATCGACGTAGAGGACTAGGAAAGTAATCACGCTCCCACTAAACCTCTTATATACACACGGGTCATCTTCATTCTTGATGAAACCAAACTCACAGATTGATTCATCAAAACGAATATTCCAGCTTCTTGATGCTTGCTTAAGTCCATAAATGGACTTCTTTAACTTGCATATTTTATGACGATCTGATGGATTAATGAAACCTTCAGGTTGTGTCATATACACATCCTCGTCTAGTTTTCCATTAAGGAAAGCGGTCTTCACATCCATTTGCCAAATCTTATAATCATAATATGCTGCTATCGCAAGAATAATCCGAATAGACTTGAACATAGCTACAGGCGAGAAAGTTTCATCATAATCTATCCCGTAGATTTGTTTGAAACCTTTCGCAACTAGCCTGCCTTTATAGGTAACCACGTTACCATCCATGTCAATCTTCTTTTTGAAGATCCATTTATAACCTATAGGGATTACTCCCGGAGGCGGATCAACCAAATCCCAGACTTGGTTATCTGACATGGAGTCCATCTCGGCTCGCATAGCTTCAAGCCATCTCGCTGATTCCGGTCCACTGACCGCATCCGCATAAGTGAGGGGTTCATCATTTATGATGTAGACTCCGTCATAGCGCTCAGGCTGTCGACGGATCCTTCCCGATCTTCGCGGTTCCCATGATATCTGAGCCTCAGGTGGTTCAGTAACCTGATCTACTGGCTCAGGCTCATCCAACTGTGCTTGACTACTTTGTCCTTCTTCTGGATTCTCATCCAGCTTTATTTTTCTCCCACTGGCTTCTTGCAGAAGTAATTCCTTCTCAAGAAAAATAGCCGTCCGAGCAACAAATACTTTGTTCTCTTTGGGATCGTAGAAATAATAACCCTTAGTTTCCTTAGGGTAACCGACAAAGATACATTTGTCAGATCTGCTCTCCAGTTTCCCAGAGGCGAGGTTTTTGACATAAGCCTCGCTACCCCAGATCTTAATAAATGTCAAGCTCGGCTGTTTCCCATACTATAACTCATATAGAGTTTTTGAAACTGCCTTGGATGGCACTCGGTTTAGTACCTTTGCAGCTGTTTCCAGTGCAAATCCCCAAAAGGAGTAAGGTAGAGTAGCCTGACTCATCATAGAACGAACCATATCAAGTAAGGTTCTATTTCTCCTCTCGGACACACCATTCCATTGCGGTGTTCCTGGCGGAGTGAGCTGTGAGATAATCCCACACTCCTTCAGATAGTCAGTAAACTCTCGACTCAAGTATTCTCCACCTCGATCTGAACGAAGTGCCTTGATATTTCGGCCTAGCTGATTCTGTACTTCATTTTTGAACTCTTTGAACTTGTCAAAAGATTCACTTTTATGTCTCATTAGATAGACATAACCATACCTACTGAAATCATCAGTAAAGGTAATGAAGTACGAATAGCCACCTCTGGCATGTTTACTAAATGGCCCACACACATCACTGTGAATGAGGTCAAGTAAACCTGAAGCCCTTTGACCTTTATTAGAAAAAGGAGCTTTCGTCATTTTACCCATTAAACAAGCTTTGCATGTATCAAGCTCCTCATAGGAGAATGATCCCAGCAGTCCATGATCATGCAACCGCTTAATGCGCTTCTTGTTAATATGGCCTAAACGACTATGCCATAGCAAGGTGCTGTTATCAGCATACTTGGCTTTCTTGTTATCAATTTGTTGTATAGAACATTCCATGTCCAACATGAATAACCCATTGTTAATCGACCCAGTAGCATAAATAATATTATCAAAAGAAATAATACACTTTGAAATATTGCATTCAAATGAAAACCCTTTCCTGACAAGAGCAGGAATAGAGATAATATTTTTCGTTATGCTTGGTACAAAATAACAATTGTCCAGTTCCAATACAAGTCCAGATGGTAAAGAGATGTAATAAACGCCTACAGCAACAGCAGCAACCCGTGCCCCGTTTCCTACTCGTAGGTCCACCTCATGCTGTCCCACCTGTCTTCTTCTCTTGAGTTCCTGTACATTTGAACAAATGTGAACTCCACATGCAGTGTCCAACACCCATGAAATAGAAGAAGAAGATATCATGACTTCAGTCACAAAAATACCTGAGCCAGAAGCGAAAGGATTGCTTCCCTTCTTGTCTCCTTGGAGCGCTTTACAGTCCTTTTTCCAGTGACCGAGCTGGCCACAATGGAAACATCTGTATTCCTTCGACCGCTTAACCTTTTGTTTCAGAGCCTTGCTGTAGCTCTTAACAGGGGCTTTGCCCTTCTTCCCCTTCTTCTTGTTCCTTGAAGGAATTAGCAAGACAGAGGATGAAGGCTTTCCCTTTAGAGTCAACTCTGTAGTCAAGAGCATATTCAGCAACTCTGCCGGGGTACAGTCGATCTTGTTCATATTAAAATTAATGATGAACGGATCGAAAGATGCCGGAAGAGACTGCAGGATAATGTCTACAGCAAGCTCCTGATTGATGGTATGTCCCAGTTTCTCTAGAGCCTCCTTGTACCCAATCATCTTGAGTACGTGAGCTCCCACTGGACTCCCTTCAGCGAGTTTGCTCTGAAAGAAAAGCTTAGTCAAATTGTAGCGTTCAGTCCTAGCCTGTGCAGCATACAGCATCTTGAGGTTTGCTATAATTTCTATAGCAGATAAGTCCTCATGCTGACGCTGAAGCTCTGGCGTCATAGACGCAAGCATCAGGCAAGCGACATCAATGCTATCATTGACATGCTTCTCATAAGCATCCCGAACCGCCCTTGCGGCGTTCGGAGCGGGTTGAGGCGGTATAGCCGTCTCGAGGACATACAGTTTCCTCTCCGCCTTAATAACAATCTTAAGGTGTCCGTACCAGTCTGAGAAGTTTGGCCCCGCAAACTTCTCCCTTTCCAGTAGGGATCGCACATTGAAATTCGTGGTGTTCGTTGCTGCAGGAATCTACAACAATGCAAGAACAGCAAGGTCAGTATCAATGTATAGAATCAATCCAGGACTTTAAGAAAGATTCTTTTCTCACTATTTTATCTGTCTGAAAAATCCAGTAAAACAGTCCGAAAGAGTAAAAGTCTTTTAGTGAGATGGGATCCAGATTTCATACTTGGTCTCCGCGTCCCGCTCAGGCGAGATAAGATGCACAGAGAGTACAAGCACTAGTCTCTGGTAGGCAATCCCTGCCAATCGCCAACCCGTGCGATTCCCCTTCATCCGGGCAATCCAGCAGACTGTGCCAACTGAGTTGGTACAACACAGTCTCTGATCCCGCAGATGGCTGCCTCCATATAGCTACCATATGCGCCACATATGTAGCCTACATGGTCAAGCTGACCCGACCTACTCCCTGGACCACCACGTGCTATGCTGAGCAACGAGAAGCGATAAATCCCTTCTCTGTAACACGCAGGTGTAATCACACACCGTCTGAAGATAGATGGGCGTGCCTACTGAGTGGGTACAACACGGCCCCAACGATAGTCAGAACAGTGAGGTTTCGCGTCAGAATGCTTACGTGCTTGATATTTTAACGTTGGATTTTAACGGTCCTTTTATCTTCTTACTATCAGTCAAACCCTATGGTGATAGCTGAAGATTAAATCATGCAGTTCTAATTATTCTTTTAAAACAATAAAAGAAAGCATGATGATCTTATGTGGTAAAAGCCCATTAAGCCTAAGTAAGACCTTAATTTAACTTAAGTCTTCACAAGAGCTCTTCATGGGTCTTTTGCAACTCCATCTAGCCCAACCTGGGCCCAAGCGCCCACTGCAGCTCAGGTGCACCCACCAGGTAAATGCGCCTGTCCTAGAGTCGAACTCTAGACCTTCCACCTGGTCAAGCCTCAAGCTGCATGCGCCTCTGCCATGTGTGCTCTGTGCTCTTGTCTGATTAAAATACAATTTAATCTATCTAGACAAGATTGACACGTAGGTCAATTACATTGTATAAATTAATTAAAATGTGATGCGCAGATCACAATAAAAATAATTTACAATTAATCCAGGCACGCAGGCCCCAGCACAGCACACATTAAATTTGGGCAGCCCACATAAGATTAAATAAACACACATCATGGTATACAATCAACATGTGATCCATTAATAAGAAAATAAAAGTTTCAAAAAAAACCCATTGGGATTAATTTTATTTTCCTTATGTGCCCTACTACCTTACAACGGTACATTAATAGGGATCCACTCATCATGTCTAGTGCGATCCACTCAAGGATCACTCTCGTGCATTCGAATTCTAAGTCAAACATCTCATGTGGAAACTCAAGGATCACTCTCGTGCATTCTGAAACTCATCACAAGATCTACTTAAGGTTCTCCGGCAATCAGAAATTTAATCTCTAACAATTTCAAATCAAACATAACACATTAACTCAATCCAAAGAATCAGAAAATCAGCATGACAATAAAATCACTAAAAATCAGAATTCAAAGAACAAACCTAATCTCTTACGACAAGTTCCAAACTCAATGATTTTTAGGGTTCCAAATTTCACAATCAACCTCTCAGTCTATTTTGTAAAACTCTAAAACATACTGATATTTATAAAACTAAGGAGAATTAAAGGAAAGTCATCACATAAGCAGAATTATCATAACAAAATTGAAAGAACCCACCAAAGGGGGAACTGAAACCCTAAAAGGGGGGGGGGGGCGGCGCATATCAAAATTTCCCAAAGGAAGCTAGGGCTTCATAGATCGTTTGTATGAACATAAGATCAACTTATTCAAAGATTGCATAGATGAAAAGGATTCATACCATAGCCATTGCAAGGATGGCGACTTGGAAGCAAAGATGCGAGTGCTTCTTCTCCAAAGGCACCGCACACAAGATGAGAGATAGCTCCTTCTTGTTTCTCCTTGTGCTAGCAAGGATCTCCAAGAGTCCTAGTCGCGTGAAGGGGATTGAGATGATCTCTCTTGGCTTGGTCGAACTCTTCTTGGCGTCTACCTTTTTCTTTTCTCCACGAGAGAGCAAGCGGCGACTTGGAAGAGGCGAGCGAGAGTGGAGAATGAAGCCACGAACGTAGAGACGTTTCTATTTTGGAACTTCCTTCCAAAAATAGCAAGCTTCATGCGTTCATGCGTTATGCGTTCACTCCAAGTGAACCGAATGCTCATTCTTCTCCCTTTGAACCATGCGGTCACACATGTGAACCGGTTCAAGTTGGTTTGGTTCAAAGACCAATTAACCCAAGCCTTTGGTATAACTCATTAAACCTAAAGGTTCAAGATCTAACCGTTCATCTCTTGATGCTCTTGATCTCACCGATCTAGCATCAACTCTCTCGATCGAAGCTTACCGATCTCAAGCCCTAATCAATCAAACATGATCAGACCAGATCTCACTTACAATCAGAGTTTAAATCCCTTTAAACTGAACCAAAACAATTCAGTCCACACGATCTGACATAAGTATGTCATATCATCAAATTGTGCGACCCTAAGGGTTTCCTTTAAATGTCGGTAACGATAACTTATGTTATCACGATCACTGAGGGGTATCTAGCAACACATCATTGTCTCCTGATATAAAGGAAAGAGTCTTCCAAGACTACACCCAAACCACAGCACAAGTGTGAACCCAAGTCACTTGACATATATGTTTCCTTTGCCACTGGATGTTCTTATTGGACAAGTGTGTCAAGCCTGTAAATCCAATATGATGAGAATGATTAGATCAGATGAACATAGTCATCTGGGTATGGCCATACACTTTCTCAATCATCTCATCCAAGGGGGGGCCCCATTAGAACATCACACTCCAAACTAGGAGACGGCAATCCTATATCTATCACTAGTGCCCTAACATGACTCATGCTCATTATCCAAGATAGACTATAACCATTATGTTGCAAATGATATTGAACTACCTCAAAACAATGCCAATCATCATTTAGAAACACAAGTGATCTCAAGTCAGAGGAAATATGCCACTTGTTTGCATATAAGGATTATTCACATTGTGACAAGCAATTGAACATCCTATGTAGGGTCTGTCCAGTACATCCAATGTACCCATGAGTCTACATCTTATTCCATGCTCAAAGCATCCTATAAGATTAGAACACATATTAGTCTTAATCATATCAAGGCTGTCTCATGTTCACCAAGATATCTCGACTAAGGACAATACTGCATGTCAGCCAAGCTGAACAGCATTGAGACATTATTCAGAAGTATACATATTGCAGCAGATAATGTAACAACCTGAATAACAACCGTTGCCTTTATAAACATAAAGTTTATACATGATACTGATACAATCCCAAGGCCTCAAACATTAGCCTTAAGGGCATACCCCAACAAAAATTATCAAGACAAAAATAATCAATGTCTAGTCATTAAGAAATTAAGGGAATTACACCCCCCATGTCCCATAAGAAATATAAGCTAACATGGAAGAAGAATTACAATAATCCATAGTTTAGAATGATCAAAAATCAAAGAGCATGGGTAGAAGTTACAAAACAGGGTTGTAATGAAAATTACAGCCCGTAATTTTACGAGTGAATAGTGCCGGCGCCCGCTCTTTTGTTGATTTCTCCTCCGATTGATCTCCTTTTGATTTGAAACTTCTAGGGTATCCTCTCCTCTCCCAGGCGAAGCTTCCTTGTAAAAATGGCGGCCTGAGATGGCCTCTATGCCTCTCGGCGCGAGGCCGAACCCTAGGGACGCCTCCATTGATTTCTCTCTCGATCGTGGATAAAAATTGGGGCTTTTGGTCTCTCTCCCTCCCTTATCCTCGTTGAGACAAGTTTGTAGCTTCTTTCGGATCTCAATTTAGTGCCCTAAATCTCAAGATATCGTCTTTTTAAGTTTCCAACAAAAGAATCGGGCAAAACTACGTCAAATTACGGTACCATAAAATAAATTACGGCAGTGCCGTAATTTCTTCATAAGTTTTTGGTCAAAAATCACTCAAAATTACTGTACCATAATATTTATTATGGTACTGCCATAATTTCTTTCTGTGCTTTCTGGGGCGGAAATTACGGTACCATAATTTCCATTAGGGCACTACCGTAATTTAGCAAACTTGCTCTGATTCACATGAAATTTGGCAGGTGACTTCGTTTCGACGTCTGGAATCCATTGGTGCACTTTAGATCTTTCAAAATCCATCAAAATATGGCACTTTTTACCTAAAAATGATCAAAAATAAGAAATGGTGTAGATTTCACAATATTTGACAAATAAGGCATAAAAACAAGCAAAAGAGCATAAATATGACACAAAAAGACCAATGAAATGACACAAAATATACTATGTATTTTGGTGTTATCACCCTGCATGTCCCAGAAAGCTCCGAACCTCCTTTACTGTAGTGGGCAGCTCTAATTTCTCTATCACCTCAACTTTGGCCTTGTCAACTTCAATTCCTCTCTCTGAAATGAAGTGCCCCAAAACTATCCCTTGCCTAACCATGAAATGATATTTTTCCCAGTTAAGCAAAAGGTTAGTTTCTTCACACCGCTGCAAAACTCGAGATAAGTTAGCCAAATAATCATCAAAAGAAGAACTATATACAGAGAAATCATCCATAAAAACATCCATAAAGTCCTCAATAAAATCAGAAAAAATAGCCATCATACATCTCTGAAAAGTAGAGGGTGCATTACATAGACCAAAGGGCATTCTCCTATATGCAAAAGTACCATACAGGCAAGTGAAAGTGGTCTTATCTTGGTCATCAGGATGTATAGGAATTTGGAAAAATCCAGAGTATCCATCTAAGAAACAAAAGTGAGAATGGTTTGCAAGCCTTTCAACCATTTGATCAATAAAAAGGTAAGGGAAAATGGTCCTTCCAAGTAGTAGCATTTAATTTTCTATAATCTATGCACATGCGCCAACTAGTTACAATTCTAACAGGAATTAATTCATTGTCTTTATTTTTCATGACAGTTACCCCTCCTTTCTTAGGAACACAATGTACAGGACTTACCCATTTACTATCAGAGATAGGATAGATAATACATGCATCAAGTAATTTCAAAACCTCCTTGTTCACAACTTCTTTCATAGAGGGGTTAAGTCTCCTTTGAAAATCTGCATGTGGTGTGTGTTCCTCTTCCATCAAGATCCTGTGCATACAAAAGGAAGTGTTAATTCTCGTTAAGTCATCAATTGTGTACCCAATTACCTTCCTATGAATCCATAATTCTCTTAGAAGCAATCTGTTTCCCTTTTTCCAAGCTGTGCATCAACAATAATAGGGTAAGTAAAATCAGGACCAAGAGATTCATAACGTAGGTTATCAGGTAAAGATTTTAATTCTACTTTTGAGGCTTTCCTTTCTTCACTCTTTTCATTATCGCAAGCACTGCAATCTAATAATTCATCAATTTTAGAATTGGTCTCTACCTTAGAATCAAGAGCAGAATCTAAATCAGAATCAATTTCAGAGGTTTCAATAAATAAATCATTAAGATCATAGACAATGTCATCTACATCATGTATACTATAGCAAGATCTAGAATTTGATGGGTTTTTGATCCGCAAGTGCACGGATACTCGAAGTAATAAAGAAAGTATCGAATCCACAGGGACCTATGTTGTTGAGTACTGAATAATTGATTTTTCACTATCTAGGCAATCGAAAGAGTGTAAACTAGAAATCGAGGACCAAAGCGCTAAAACAGAATTATCAGAGAGAGAAGATGGTACTAGGGTTTCGTTCACTTTAATTTTTATGACTAGACATGAATAAAGATTTTGTTAGTTTAATTTTAACATGATGAAGATGTAATTTACTTTAGTAAAAGGATTGTCTCATTTTCATGCAGACAACCATGCAGGGACAAATCTTCGCTTTCGAGCAAGAGTCGTCCCAACACTGAAGACAAGTAAATCATCAAACTAAGAACTCAAGGATCACTCTCGTGCATCCGAGTTCTAGGTCGATAATCTCTAGTAGAATCTCAAGGATCACTTTCGTGCATCTGAGTCTCGACACTAGTTTTACTCATGGTTCTCCAACGTTCCGATCTTTGCTTTCGCACAAGATCTCCACGTTTGAAAACTTAGATTCAATCCCAGATTTATATTATTATCATGGCAATTAGACTACTAGAATGGAACAAATAAGAACTGACCTAAAAGGGGTCCTAACATGCAATTCTAGGGTTCTAAATTCTCAAGCAATTACTTTTTAGTCAATGGCAAAAATTCTAAAACATGAATAATAATATAGATCTATGGAGAGTCTAAGAACGATCATCACATAAGTAAAATTATCATGTCAAGATTAAACGCAACGAAATAAAGAAAAAATAGTCATCTAGTCATTAAAAATCAAGTGAATTACTCCCCCATGTCCCAAAATAAGTTTAATCTAGCATAGAAGGAAGATTACAATAATCCATGTTGAAAGAAATCGAAAGGAAGAAGAAAGAAGAATTACAGTACAGCCATAAAGAAGTTTACGGCTGTAATCAGGAGAGAACAGCGGCAGCGCTCGGTTTTCTTGTGATTTCTCCCCCGTCTGATCTTTGATCACGTTGAAACTTCAGGTGCACCTTCTCCTCCTCTATGCGTAGCTTCCACTGAAATTTTGTGGGCAGAGATGCGTTGTATGCTTCCCGGCGGTGAAACCTAGGGCAGCGGCGTAGGAGGCGATTTCTCTCTCTGTGGTGGATGAAAATTAGGGCTTTCAGTCTCTTTATCTTCGTCTCGGAAAAGTCTCTCTTTTTGCTTCTTACAGCATCCTGTTTTATGGCTTGGATCGATCGCAATCATCTATGCAAAAATTGGGCTTCGGAGTTGACCGAGAAAATCGCGAACTGGGTTGTAATTACGACCGTAAAGGATTTTACGGTGGTGTCGTAATCTGGACAGTGAACTCTCGGGTTGAAAACTTTTGGAATTACGGTACCGTGAAGGATTTTATGGCGGTGCCGTAATGTCAGCAATCCTTCGGGTGGAAAATCGACCCGAATTACAGTACCATAAAGTTCCTTACGGTAGTACCGTAAACTCCATTGATTCTCTGATAAAAAATGCTTCAAAATACAGCACCGTAACTATGTTTATGGTAGTGCCGTAATCAAATGAAATTCTCTGCCCGGAAAGACTCCATATTACGGTACCGTAAAGATCATGTTGGGGGTGCTGTAATTTTCTCTAAAGCTCCAAATTTTCTGAAATTTGACGTGTGATCTCCTTTTGATGTCATGAATTCAATTATGCACTTGGATTGCTCAAAATTGACTGAAAAACATGCCTTTTTGCCTGAAAATCATTAAAAACAGAAGAGAGTGTAGATTCCGCAAATATTGATAAAAAAGGGCATAAAAATAAGCAAAGTCTATGAATATGACACAAAAGCATCAACAAAATGGCATAGAAATTATGATAAATTTCGGTGTCATCAGTTTTTCATGGCTTCATTCAAGTCATACTCAATTCTTTCATCCCCAATGTTAAGTGTAAGCTTACCGTTCTTTACATCAATAAGTGCTCCCGCTGTGGCTAAGAACGGTCTACCAAGTATGATGGGGATTCTTGCATCTTCTTCCATCTCAAGAATTACAAAATCTACTGGGATGAAATATTTACCTGCTTGGATAGACACATCTTCAATAATTCCTATAGGGTATTTAACTGAACGATCGGCGAGCTGCAAAGATATAGAAGTCGGTTTAAGCTCTCCCATGTCCAATTTCCTGCAAATAGACAATGGCATTAGACTCACACTAGCACCTAAATCACATAAGGCTCGGTCAAAAGTCATGCCCCCAATAAAACAAGGTATAGAGAAACTACCTAGATCTTTTAATTTCGGTGGCAATTTGTTTTGGATAATAGCACTACATTATTCAGTAAGAGCCACAGTTCCATAGTCCTCTATTTTTCTTTTTTTAGACAAAATTTCTTTCAAAAATTTAGCATATGTGGGCATTTGAGATAAAGCTTCAGTAAATAGAATATTGATGTAAAGCTTTTTCAAAATATCAAGAAATCTCCCAAATTGTTTGTCTAATTTTACTTGCACTAGTCTCTAGGGAAAGGGTATAGTTAGCCTATGTGGTGTAGTAGAATTAGGCTTAGAAACATCATTCTGACATGACACATCACCTTTTGGTTCATCACCCTTTTGAGGTGGCAAACTAGCTTGGGCTTGCTCATGTACATAAGATTTTTCTAACTCTAATTCTTCATCATGATCATCATTAGGCTTTTTTCCATTGTTCACAATTCTCCCTTTGAGTTCCTCTAATTGTCTCCCACTTCTAGTAATGATAGCATTACAGTGTTTCTTAGGGTCCAATTCAGGTATTTGAGCTTCTATAGTTTTTTTGTAAGTAGCTAAGGATCCTATTTGAGAGGTAAGATGACTGACCAATCCCTTAAGATCTTTAATCTCTTTATTTTGATTTGTCATTAATTGATTTTGATTGACCATAAACTTCTCAAGCATGGACTCTACACTAAAAGAATTTACCTCTTTAGTCAAGGTTCGCCATCTCTCATTCTCATTCTTACCATGTTGAGACAATATAGCATTCCCTCTTCAGGAGCCCACTGGTTAAGATTTAGGGCCATCTCCTCAAGCAGGGTAGAAGCATCTTCGATTGTTTTGCTCTTGAGGGCTCCTCCTGCAATAGCATCAACAATTAGACGGGTATTATAAAGTAAACCATTATAAAATGTATGAATTAAAATCCAATCTTCAAGGCCATGGTGAGGACACTTCCGTTGTAAATCATTGAATCGCTCCCATGCCTCACTAAAAGTCTTGCCATCCCGCTGTGCAAAGTTTGTAATTTGGTTTCTCAACAGGATGGTTTTGTCAGGTGGAAAGTACTTCATCAAGAAAGCATTTGTTAGTTGTTCCCATGTGGTGAAGGTACCGGTAGGTCGAGAATGTAGCCAAGAATGCGCTCGGTCCCTGAGAGAAAAAGGAAACAATCTTATTTTTAATGCATCATTAGAAACTCCATTAATTTTAATGGTATCACAATATTAAAGAAAAAGATATAAATGTTGATAAGGATCTTCAATTGGTGATCCTTCAAACTGATTCTGCTGGATCATGGATAAGAAAGCAGGATTGATTTTGAAATTATCGGCATCAATAGCTGGTCAGGTGATGCTAAAGTGTATCTCCTGTGGTTTAGGGGCTGCATAGTCCCTAACTAATTTTTTGTCTGTTATCAAATCTAAGTTTCCTATGCACACTAAAGTAGATGGATCAAGTAATTCAAGTAAACAGAAAAGAACAGCAAAATAGAACATAAACAAGAAATAAACAAAACCTAGTCTAGCAATACTTTCAATATCTTCAATATTGACAAAAACCAAGGTCCCTAGTAACGGCGCCAAAAACTTGTTGTGTCCGCAAGTGCACGGATACTCGAAGTAATAAAGAAAGATATCGAACCACAGAGACCTCGTTTGTCAAGTACTAAATAATTAATTTCTTACTAGCTAGGCAATCGAAATATACAAGTAAACTATCGAAGGCTACACGAAAATATTAGAGAGAGAATCTGGGACTAGGGTTTCATTCACTTTAATTTCCATGACTAGATATGTAATAGATGTTCGTCAAGTCTAATTTTATCATGATAAAGCTGTAATTTACTTCATAGAGGGATTGTCTCACTTAGTGTAGACAATCATACAAGGGAGCAATCCTTGCTTTCGCGCAGGATATATCCCATGCCGAAAATAAGTAAATCATCAATCAAAGACCTCAAGAACCACTTACGTGCATCCGAATTCTAAGTTGATTATCTCAAGTGGAGTCTCAATGATCACTTTCGTGCATCCGAGTCTCAACACAGGTTCTACTTAAGGTCTCCAACGTTCCGATCCTCACTTTCGCGCAAGATCTTTATGTTTAACAAAATAACTCAATCCTAGATTCAAATTATCAAACATGACAATTATTCTTCTAAAATCAAGAAATAATAACTAACCTAATTTCTTACAGTGAGTTCCTAATATTCAATTTTAGGGTTCCAAGTTCTCAAGCAAGTCACCTTTCGGCTCTTATTTCGAAAACTCTAAAACATGATTAATAACATGAATCAATGGAGAATTGTTGTACTCCGCAAGTGCACGGATACTCGAAGTAATAAAATAGATATCGAACCACAGAGACCTTGTTGCCAACTACTGAATAATTGATTTCTCGCTAGCTAGGCGATCGGAAAATAGTGAATCAGACTATCAAAAAGAACACGGAGAAAATATCAGAGAAGGGATCGGGACTAGGGGTTCATCTACTTTAATTTCTAATGGCTAGATTAAGATAAGTGTCTGTCAATCCAATTTTACCATGATAAAGGTATAGTTTACTTCATAAATAAAGTGTTTCGCTCTCGCGTAAACAATCGTACAAAGAACTGATCTTCACTCTCGTGCAAGATCTATTCAATGCTGAAAATAAGTAAACCATCAACTAAGAACTCAAGGATCACTCTCGTGCATCCGAATTCTAAATTGATAACCTCAAGTGAAAACTCAAAGATCACTCTCGTGCATCCGAGTCTCAACACAAGTTTTACTCAAAGTTTTTTGACGACTCGATACTCAATCTCTTGCAGCATCAAATCAAGTCTAAAATATTAACTCAATCCAAAGAATCATAAAATCAACAAGGCATTAAAATTCTCTAAGAATTAGAATTCAAAGAACAACCTAATCTCTTACTATAGTTCCAGACTCGATAATTCCTAGGGTTCTGAATTTCAAGCAATCAACTTCTCAGTCTATTTCATAAAATTCTAAATCATGCTGATATCAAGATGCAAAGAAGAATTAAAGAACAATCAATCACAAAAATAAAATTATCATAATAAATTCAGTTTGACAAAGTTAGTGTTTTCTAGTCATTAAGAAACAAAGAGATTACACCCCCAAGTCCCAAAGAAAGATTAAGCTACCATGATGAAGGAATTACAATAAAACATGTTTTTGTATGAATGGGAATCAAAAAGAGGAGAAAAGAATTACAAAACAGTGCTGTAATGAAATTACAGCACCGTAATCGCCTAGAACAACGTTGTCACCGCTGTTTCGTTGATTTCTCCTCCAATCGGAATCCTTTTGCTTTGAAACTTCAAATGCAAGTTCTCCTTCACCAGGCGAAGCTCTCTGTCAAATTTCGTGGCCAGGGGTGGTCTACAGGCTAAGAACCGATGAACCCTAGCAATTCTGCCTCTCCCTTAATTTTGCCGTGGATGGATCCCAAAAATTGGGGCTTTCTGTGCCTTTTTCTTCTCCTCCTTGAGTCGAGTCCGCCCCTTCTTTCGTATCTCAATTTGGACTTCTGAATCAAAAGATATAGTCTTTTTAATTTTTGGGCGGAAAAATCAGAATTTCGGGTTTCAAAATACGGTACCGTATCCTGAATACGGTAGTGCCGTATTTCTTTCTGTGAGTTCTGAGCAGAAAATACAGTACTGTGTAGTTTCATACGGCAATGCCGTATTTCTTTCTGTGAGTTCTGAGCAGAAAACACGGTACTGTGTAGTTTCATACGGCAGTGCCGTATTTCACCTAAAACCTTTCTAGTTGAAATTGATGGAAAATACGGTACCGTGAGAGTTTCGTGCAGAAATACGGTAGTGCCGTATTTGTGTTAGAACTTTCTGGTCAGAATCGCTACAAAATATGGTGCCGTGTATCTTCATATGGCAGTGTCATATTCTTGTCAAATCTTTCTGGTCGGAAACACTGAAAAATACGGCACCATGTAGTTTCATACAGTAGTGCCATATTTCACGTAAAACATCCCTTGCGAAATACGGTACTATGACAGTTGATTACACCAAAATATACAGTATATTTTGTATCATTTTGGATATCTTTTCATGCTAGATTGAAGATATTTTACTTGTTTTCATGTCAAATTCCTCGAATATTGCAAAGTCTACTTCTGTTTTGGTTTTTCATGATTTTCAGGTAAAAAGGCACTATTTCAAGGAGTTTTCAAGCAAAATCAAACACATAGAAGAGTTACCATCATCAAGAGGAGATTACCCAAGAAATTTTACGCAAAACGGAGCAACCTTGCAAAATACGGCAGTGTCGTAACCTATTTTACGGTACTGTATTTTTCGCGGCTACCGTAAAATCAGAGCACAGCCGTATTTTAGTGATTTCTCAAACAGAAAGTTTTCCTGATTTTATGGCACTGCTATAAAGAATTACACTACCGTATTTTTCAACGCTTTCAGAACAGAGAACTTTGTAGATTTTACGGCACTGTTGTAACCCATTTTACGGGCCGTAATTCCCAGCTGATTCAGACCAGAGAACTCGTCCGATTTTACGGCACCATCGAAAAATATTTTACGGGCCGTAATTTTGACATAGCGTTCACAGAATGATTTTAAAGCACTGCCGTAAAGTATTACACGGCTGTAATTTCCAGTCAAAACCACGAGTTTTTCGCGGCTGCAAATTGTTCGAGCCATAACTTTTGATCCAGAGCTCCAAATTAGGATCTGAAAGTTGCTGCGGACTTGTATTTAAGAGGGAAAGGCGTACGAGGTGGAAGGAGGAACGTTTATCCAGTATCGAGGGAGAAATCACCAGAGAGGCGGCTAGGGTTTGGCCTCACGCTGAGAGACGTAGAGGGCACCTCATGTCGTAACTTTCACTCAGAAGCTTCGCCTAGAGGAGAGAAAGACGCCACATAAGTTTCAGAGCGTTTGGAGTCCGATCGGAGGAGGAATCAACAAAACAGCGGTGATAACGCTGTTCATCACGAAATGACGGGTGTAATTTACATTACACCCGTGTTGTAACGTTGTTTTTTTTCTCCTTCTCTGATTTCTAATTGTTCTAAACTATGATTCATTGTATTTTTTACTCCATGCAAGCTTAACACTCTTTTGGGACATGGGGTGTAATCCCCTTGATTCTTAATGATTAAATAACTCTTCTATTTTCGTCATGATAATTTTTGCTATGATAATTTTACTTCTATGATGGATTGTGCTTAGACTCTCTATAAGTACATGTTACTAATTATGTTTTTAGAGTTTTAGCAATGAGACTGAAAGGTGATTTGCTTGAGAACTTGGAACCCTAGAATTGCATGTTAGGATCCCTTCTTTAGGTTAGATCTAATTTGATCTGTTCTAGTAAATTAATTGCCATGATTATAACATGAATCTATAGATCGAGTCTATTTGTCAAACATGGAGATCTTGTGCGAAAGCAAGGATCGGAACGTTGGAGATCCATGAGTAAAACTAGTGTAGAGACTCGGATGCACGAAAGTGATCCTTGAGACTCCACTAGAGATTATCAACCTAAAATTCGGATGCACAAAAGTGATCTTTGAATTCTCTGATTGATGATTTACTTATCGTTAGCCTGGGATAAATCTTGCGCGGAAGTGAGGATTTATCTCTGCGTAGTTATCTGCACAAAAGTGAGATAATCCTTTTATGAAGTAAATTAGGTCTTTATTTTAGCAAGATTTGATTGACGAACCTTTTATATATCTATTCATTGAAGTTAAGGTGGATGAAACCCTAGTCCCATGTATCTCTCTTTGATTATCTCTTATTTTGCGCGCTTTCCTATTGTTTACTCGCATCATACTCGATTGCTTATCTAGTGAGAATACAACTATTTGGTACTTAACACGTAGGTCTCTGTGGATTGATATTTTTATTACTTCGATAATTTCGTGCACTTGCGGAATCCTATCAAGTTTTTGGCGCCGTTACCGGGGACCTTAGTTTTGTTAATATCAAAATAGTTGTTAGTATTGTTAGACTAAGTTTTATTTGTTTTTAGATTTAACTTTGTGTTTTTTTTTGTTTTTATAGGTTTTGGATATTTTCATAGTTGTGGCAGAACTGTGATATCTAGAAATTTTGAGTTCGCTTGTGTTTTATATTTTTTGCTTTTTTTTATATATATTCTGAAAAAAAAGGGGTTTTTATTTGAGTGGTGTTGGATTATCTGTTCTTAATAGATTTTGAAAATATGTCTTTTTATCATAATTCTTGGGCAACTCAAAGAGATAAGGTATGCAATGATGATTCTTCATACACTATTCAAGATAAGGTAAATCAGTTTTTAGATTCTTGTAGAAAGCCTGAAGATGATCCGTCATACACTCTTCAAGATTATCTCTCTCGCCATGTAAGCACCTTAAATTTGTATCCTATTAAGATTTCTTCAGATAAATGCGATCTTTGTGGAAGTTTTGATCATTATACTCCTGATTGCCATATTTTAGATTCTCCAAATTATGATTCACCAAGTTTTCAAAATGACCATTATTATTCTAGTTGGGAAAATCAAACTTCTTCTTATGATGATTGCTCTGATCATGTTTCTGTGTCATGCTTTAAGGATACTGAAATGTCTGAGCTAAAATCCATGTTTGAAAAAATTATGGCTAAACAAAACCGAATGCTGAGCAATCAAAGTAAGCAAATTGAGGATTTTAAGGGTTCAGTTAATCAAATTTCTTATCAAGAAGAATCTTTGACTGCTAATACTCAAGAGCTAAATTCTTATGTGCACTCGGGATGTGATATGTGTGGATATTTTGATCATTATACCTCTGATTGTCCATTTTTAAATCCCAATTTATCAATTAAAGAATCTTATGAATTGTATTCTAGATGGGAAAATCATCAATCTTTGACTGTTAATACTGAGTTGCTAGAAACCCTGATTACACAGCATGATTGTTTATTTGAGTTTGATACTGAAAAACTTGATTTAGAAAACTCCCCCTGTGATCATGATTGTTTTGAGATTGAGCCTTATGTGAATATTAATAAATCTCATTCTGATCTTGATAATTTTGATATTGATTTACTTGATAATTTATTTGAGGAAAAGGTTAAGAAAATTGAAATTGAAAACCCTTCTTTTGATGATAATTCTAATTTTGATGTAAATTTATATATGGTTGAATCTGATGAGCATGATGAAGGTTTGAAAATTATAGACATTGATGAACCCCACTGTGATTTTGGTGATATTGTTGAAATTAATGATAAGTCTTTTGAGGTTAACTCTGATCCTATTGTAAATATTGATCAATCTTATTTTTCATATGATTCTGATTTTGACTCTTCTGATGATGAATTATTTGTGGGGAAGCATGAGGAAATTAATTTTGAAGAGTCTCATCTTGACTTTGTTGATAATTTTGATATTGATAAATTGTTTGATGATGAACATGAGGAACCTGTAGATGATTTGAATATTGCAAAAATTGATGTATCTCACCATGTTGATGCTTTGCCCATATCTATTGCTCAACCTTTTGATTTAATTGAAAATCTGTGCTTTATTGAGGAATCTAATGAAAGACATAACTATTATTATGATGATCAAATGCTTGAATATTTTGATAAAAGTCCTATTGTGAAAGATAAAGTTGAAGAAAGGACTGATGATTTTACTCTCTGAAAAATTTAGGAAGATCATTGAATATCCTTCATGTGAAGATTTTGATTTTGATTTCTGCATATTTAAGAAAGCCACTTTAATTGTGATTTATATGCAATTCTGGATTTTTGGATTTGTGGCTAAGCTTTATGGACAAAGAAAATGCAGAAAAATGTTTGCAATCTATTTTGGTACTGATTCACCTGCTTCACCATGATATTGATTTTTGGTCAAGCTAATGACTTAAAATTAGCGCTTCTTGGGAGGCAACCCAAGTACTCTATCTTAGCTTAATTTCTTTTCTCCTAGTTTTTTTTAGAATTAATTTTTCTGTTATTTTTGAAAAAAAAAATCTGCACTCCTCTACAGTTTGCTTATTGAGTAGGTGTTTTCTCGCTGCGATTTTAAGAAACTGGGTTAAGAATAATTTTGAGCTTTGGCACAACATCGAAGTACTCATCTTTATCTATCATCTGGATATTTTTTCTGAATTTTAAAGTTCATGGATCATTCTAAAACACATAGCAACTCTTTGATTATGATTAATTTCTACAGCAGTTTTTTCTGACTGTTCTGACTAGCACTTTTGCTGCCACTTTTGAGATGTTTCGGTGACTTGAAACCTATATTTCCCACTTGGAATTGAAAGAACGTGTGTCATTCTATCTTGTGGATAAATTATTTTCATAAAAATATTTTCTGATCATTCTATGACACATAGCAACTTTTTGAATTTTATTAACTTTTGTGCAGTTTGTGCAGTTTTTAATCTGAGTAGCCTTCTTTCTGCTGATGCCTTAAATTTCTGATAGATTTTGATCCTTTGATTTTCACACGTCTGAAAAGAATATCTCTTATTCTATTACGTGGTTCTGTCCATTTTCTATTTGGATCATTAAATATTATTTTTGGGTAGGGCTACTTTTCATAAAAAAATTCAAAAACTGCACTGTTTGCTTGCAACTTGTTATTGCTTCTTTTGCCTCCAGATTCAGAAATTTTCAAAGGAGACTGTCTTCCACCTCTTGCAGAGCATCACCAACAGCTTCATGCTTCTTCTACTGCCTCTATTTCCATTGATTTGAATTATTTATGCAATAGACTCTTCATTAGTGACTGATTTTTTTTTCTATGCAGTGCTATCTCTCGCACCACCGGCCGACGATCTCACCTACAGGACTGTATTCTCTAGCAGGCCATTAGAGATTACTCACTCCATTGTCGGCACCATCATTCCTAGTAGCTTTTCAGGTAGCATCTATTCCACCTCTGTCCGCCTGCATCAGCATCTTTCAGACCTCCGGCGACATCTCTGACTCTTCCTTGAGAAATTTATTTTTATCATTATTATTTTAAGACTGTTTTTGATCTGAGCCTTATGTGAGCCTAATGTACCTTAAATTTTGCAAAAAATTTTCAAAAGGCATATCTTTGGACCCAGCTGCATTGGCCTGACAATGATTGAGCATGATCTATATAGTTTTGTGAGTATCACTTGCACTCTCTTATTAATGACTATTTCATATAGTGCATCTTTGACTTTATCATATTTATACTACTTATTGGTTTTCTCTTGAAAAATGATTTTATGGATATATGGAACTCATTGTTTTGATGATGATATTATTCAAATGTGTTGTTAAAATTGATGAAAGCATATAATCCACTTTCTACTATATGATGGCATGATTTATTGATAAAATGTCTTCCTTGATGATGTGAGTATTTATACTTGTGATTAGAGAAAAAACCTATCATGTTAGATTTATTTCTTCAATGCATATCTATTTTTGAAATTTGACATTGGTTGATGCATGAAATTTTGGGTAGATGTGTTATTTGATGAATAAGATCTAAAGGTGAAACTACTCCTTTAAATAAAATGAGCATATGAGTATGATTTGTGAATTGATATCAATTGATCAACCTAGTAGATGTTTAGTCTATTTTGCTATTTGTTGGGAAGGAAGAATCCAAGATCCATAAAAATAGTGAGAGACTCCCCTACTTGGCACTATGTAAAATTGATAGTGATACCTAAGACATGGGTTGAAGTCTATGCATGAAAAATAATGAGAGTGAAAAATAATAAAACTCCTTTACTTGGCACTGTGTAAAATTGACAGTGGTACCGAAGACAAGAGTTGAAGCCAAAAATAAAAAGTGTGTATCTAAGTGGGTACATGTCATCGTTACAAAAACAAACAAAATACACAAAAAAAAGTCATGTGTGGAAAAAGATCTTGGAAACCTAATTCCTGTAAACAGAAGCATGATAGATTTGAACTGAAAACTGGGTGAAATCATGAGATTGAAAATTCTATTTATTATACAAGATGCAAAGTTTTATTTGATTGAGTTGTGGATCTAGAGAGTTGAGTTCTAAGGATGATATGTTTACTTGAAGTTTTGTAAATCAATTAATAGAATTTTTTTCATTGATGGGTTGTATTTTAGAAATTTATTGAGCATGAAAAGGTTATTCTTTTAATCAAGTTTTGATTTTTGCTTGAGGACAAGCAAAGTTTGAGCCTTTATATATTTTGATGACACCAAAATATATAGTATATTTTGTATCATTTTGGATATCTTTTCATGCTAGATTGAAGATATTTTACTTGTTTTCATGTCAAATTCATCGAATATTGAAAAGTTTACTTCTGTTTTGGTTTTTCATGATTTTCAGGTAAAAAGGCACTATTTCAAGGAGTTTTCAAGCAAAATCAAACACATAGAAGAGTTACCATCATCAAGAGGAGATCACCCAAGAAATTTCACGCAAAACGGAGCAACCTTGCAAAATACGGCAGTGTCGTAACTTATTTTTCGGTACCGTATTTTTCACGGCTACTATAAAATCAGAGCACTGCCGTATTTTAGTGATTTCTCAAACAGAAAGTTTTCCTGATTTTATGGCACTGCCGTAAAGAATTACACTGCCGTATTTTTCAGCGCTTTCAGAACAGAGAACTTTGCAAATTTTACGGCACTGCCGTAACCCATTTTACGGGCCGTAATTCTCAACTGATTCAGACCAGAGAACTCGTCCGATTTTATGGCACCATCGAGAAATATTTTACGGGCCATAATTTTTACTCAGCGTTCACAGAATGATTTTACGGCACTGCCGTAAAGTATTACACGGCCGTAATTTCCAGTCAAAACCGCGAGTTTTCCGCGGCTAAAACTTGTTGGGCCATAACTTTTGATCCAGAGCTCCAAATTAGGATCTGAAAGTTGCTGCGGACTCGTCTTTAAGAGGGGAAGGCGTAAGAAGTGGAAGGAGGAACGTTTATCCATTATCGAGGGAGAAATCGCCAGAGAGGCAGCTAGGGTTTGGCCTCGCACCGAGAGGCGTAGAGGGCACCTCAGGCCTTGATTTTCACTCAGAAGCTTTACCTAGAGGAGAGAAAGATGCCACAGAAGTTTCAGAGAATTTGGAGTCCCATCGGAGGAGGAATCAACAAAATAGCGGTGACAGCGCTGTTCATCACGAAATTACGGGTGTAATTTACATTACACCCGTGTTGTAACATTGTTTTTTTTCTCCTTCTCTGATTTCTAATTGTTCTAAACTATGATTCATTGTATTTTTTCCTCCATGCAAGCTTAACACTCTTTTGGGACATGGGGTGTAATCCCCTTGATTCTTAATGATTAGATAACTCTTCTATTTTCGTCATGATAATTTTTGCTATGATAATTTTACTTTTGTGATGGATTGTGCTTAGACTCTCTATAAGTCCATGTTACTAATTATGTTTTTATAGTTTTCGCAATGAGACTGAAAGGTGATTTGCTTGAGAACTTGGAACCCTAGAATTGCATGTTAGGATCCCTTCCTTAGGTTAGATCTAATTTGATCTGTTCTAGTAAATTAATTGCCATGATTATAACATGAATCTATAGATCGAGTCTATTTGTCAAACGTGGAGATCTTGTACAAAAGCAAGGATCAGAACGTTGGAGATCCATGAGTAAAACTAGTGTAGAGACTCGGATGCACGAAAGTGATCCTTGAGACTCTACTAGAGATTATCAACCTAGAATTCGGATGCTCGAAAGTGATCTTTGAATTCTCTGATTGATGATTTACTTATCTTTAGCCTGGGATAAATCTTGCGTGAAAGTGAGGATTTATCTCTGCGTGGTTATCTGCACGAAAGTGAGATAATCCTTTTATGAAGTAAATTAGGTCTTTATTTTAGCAAGATTTGATTGACGAACCTTTTATATATCTAATCATTGAAGTTAAGGTGGATGAAACCCTAGTCCCATGTATCTCTCTTTGATTATCTCTTATTTTGCGCGCTTTCCTATTGTTTACTCGCATCATACTCGATTGCTTAGCTAGTGAGAATACAACTATTTGGTACTTAACACGTAGGTCTCTGTGGATCGATATTTTTATTACTTCGATAATTCCGTGCACTTGCGGAATCCTATCAACAGTTTTGCTCCAAAATACGGCAGTGCCGTATTTTTGCTAGAAGATCCCTTTTGAGTTGAAATTTGATGGGTAGACTCCTCTTGATGGTTAGAATTCATTCATGCATTGAGATTGCTCGAAAACTGGTGTTAATGATGCCTTTATACCTGAAATTGATCAAAAAAACAAAGGCGGTGTAGATTCCGAAGTATATGATAAAAAAGGCATAAAAACAAAGCAAGAGAGTAAGATCATGGCTCAAAAGACTACTAAATAAGTATGAAAAACATGATGAAATTTAGAGTCATCAAACACATAAGGCTCAAACTTTGCTTGTCCTCAAGCAAATAAAGAAATTAATACCAAGTAGAAATAAATTTTCACATGACGAATAAATTTGTAGACTATAATCATCAATAGAAAATTTCATTAATCCCACACAAAATTTCCAAGTAAATACATCATCCTTTGAAATTAATCTTCAAGACTCAAGAGTTCAATCGAATAAAATTTCGCAATATGCATAGTAATATAATTTCAACCTCATGAATCAATCTTGTTTTTGAGATTTTCATCCAATATGTTTTTGTTTACAAGAATAGGATCTCCAAATCTTTTTCCACTCATCATTTTTTTTCCTTGACATTCTCTATATCGATTACCACCCTTTTTCCGGTGACGTATTTATAGTATGTTGGTCACATAACCACACATAATAGAACTCATATCTCATAGGTAGAAAGAATTTTCTTGAGACAGAGGAGTCAATGTCAAAGGAACTCTCTCTTGGCATGTATCTACATAGATACACACTTTTGCAATGAACTTCAACTCTTGTTTTTGGTACCATTGTGAACACAATGCCAAGAAGAGGAGTTATTCATTTTCTTTTTGTGGACTTCAACCCATGTCTTTAGGTCCCACTGTTAATTTTATACAGTGCCAAGTAGGGGAGTCATTCTTTCTCATGGATTTGGATTTCTTTTTCCCAACAAATAACATAAAAGATTATAAAGATTAACTATATTAATCACTTGATATCAACTCAATAATATGTGCAAATATGCTCATTTTATTCAAAACAATTATTTCACTTCAAGATTGCATTCACTAAACAATGCATTTACCTAGAATTTCATGCATCAATTAATGAAAAATTTCCAACAAATAGATTATATCAGAGAAATAAATTCAACATGTAAAATCTATTTCCAATTTCCAGAAATTGATATGCATGATAATTCGTTAAAAATTTTGGCATGGTGTTTGTAGTATTTTCAGAAAAATCCTTCTACAGATCATCATCATATTATGTCAACACAACCAAATCGAAATATCTATCAATAAAATCAAAAGGCGAGGATCCGTGGCATGTGAGGACAAGAAGTTTGTGACATTCATCTTCCATTTGAACACATGAATTATCAGAAAAATATAAAGGATGGAATGTAAATGAGTAGGAAGAAAATAATCGCAAAGGTCTATTAGTCTGTGTCAGACCCAATCATCCTCTGTGGCTTCGGGTTCGAACCACTAGAGTTTTTCTTTTTTTTTGGGACAAAATTTAATTTTCACCTACAAAAAGAAAAGAAAAATTAGTGCTAAGTAAAAAAAACAAAAACAAAAAATAAGCTAGAGTAAAAGTGCTTGGGTTGCCTCCCAAGAAGCGCTAATTTTCGGTCATTAGCTTAACCGTTCAACACTCAGATTGGAACGTGCTTGTGTGTTTGGTCGCCCTCCTGATTTCTCTATGTCTCGTTCCGGGTTCTCATGAACATAAGGCTCAGACTTAAAACAGTGTCTAAATTTACTTGTGAGCCTTTTTCCTTTCTCAAGCAACTTTTATTTTCCTCTCCTCCTTCGTCTCTTTCTCTTCTTCTTTGCTGCTCTTTCCTGAAATTCTTTATTAGCACACTCAGAAAATGTATCAGTTTCAAAATCAGAGGGTTCATCAAATAAACTATGCATGTCACAAACAACCTCATCATCAATTATTTCTATGCTACAACATGTCCCTGAGTGTGATGCCTTTTTTAAAGAATCAATTAAATCAAATTCAATTTTTTCACCACAAATATCAAAAGTCAATTTTCCTTTTCTAACATCAATTAATGCTCCAGATGTAGCCAAGAAAGGTCTACCAAGTATAATAGGGTTTTTCATATTTTTCTTCCATCTCTAAAACTATAAAATCAGCAGGTATGAAAAACTTACCAATTTGTACAGAAATATTTTCTAATATACCAACCGGATGCTTTATTGATGAGTCGGCGAGTTACAAAGTCATTGAGGTTGGTTTGAGCTCTCCAACATCCAGTTTCCTGTAAAGAGAATAAGGTATTAGACTAACACTTGCACCGAGGCCACATAAGGCTCGGTCAAAAGTCATATCTCCAATAGAAACAGGAACAGAGAAACTACCTGGATCTTTTAGCTTAGGTGGCAATTTGTTCTGTATGATAGCACTACATTCCTCAGTGAGTGCTACAGTACCATGATCCTCAATCTTTCTCTTGTTAGATAAAATCTCTTTCAAAAATTTTGCATAAGATGACATTTGAGTCAAAACTTCAGTAAATGGAACATTAATATAAAGTTTTTTAAGAACATCTAAAAATTTGCCAAACTGTTTATCTAACTTCGTTTGAACAATCCTTTGGGGAAAAGGAATATGTGGCCTATAGGGTGGTGGTGAACTAGTTTTAGAATCATCAACCTTATATGGCAAATCACTTCTAGGTTCATCACCCTTGTGAGATGACAAACTAGTTTGGGACTACTTATGTGCAGGTTGTGATTCCAAAACTAGTTCACTCCTAAGTTCAAGTCTGGGCTCTACCTCATTATCATCAAGAGACTCCCTAGGATCATCCAATTGTTTTCCACTTCTAGTTATGACAACATTGCAATATTCCCTAGGGTTGGGTTCAGGTTTGGCAGGTAATTTTCCTAGGGGTCTAGATGAAGTGCTAGCTTGCTGGGCAATTTGTGTCTCTAACATCTTACTGTGGGCAACAATACCATCTAGTCTAGCATTAATCTGTCTAAAATTTTCGTTGGCATCATCATTCTATTTTTTCTGAAAACCCATAAATTGTGTAAACATCTCTTCTAGAGTGGGTTTCTGAGGTTGGTCCTAGGTTTGAGATCTTTGTTGGAATCCCTTATTTTCATTCTGCCTATTATCATGATTATTGCTCCTCCACGAAAGGTTAGGGTGGTTCCTCCATCCAGGTTTATAGGTATTAGAGTAGGGGTCATTAGATCTACTCTGATTGTAATCCCCTACTGCATTCACTTGTTCCTCACCCCTATCAACAACAATCCTACACTCTTCAGCACAGTGACCATGATTTCCACAAATTTGACATGTAACAGAAGAAACAATAGCAGTTTGCATTTGGAAGGTATCAAAACGATTGCATAAAGAGTCTACCTTCTCAACTAATGTGCGCCAGGTATCACTATCAGTCTTACCATGTGGAGGGCGGTAAAGAACTCCTCTCTCTGTAGTCCACTGGTTATGATTTAGTGTCATCTCTTCTATCAATGCATAGGCCTCTTCCATGGTCTTGTTCATTAAGGCTCCACCTACAGCAGCATCAACAGTAAGTCGGGTGTTATAAAGAAGACCATAATAAAAAGTCTGAATCAAAACCCATTTCTCTAAGCCATGGTGAGGACACTTCCGTTGCAGGTCGTTAAATCTCCCATGCTTCACTCAAAGACTCTCCATCCTTTTGTGCAAAATTTGTAATTTGATTCCTCAGTTGGATGGTCTTGCTAGGTGGGAAGTATTTCATCAGAAATGCGTTAGAAAGCTAATCCCAAGTAGTGAACGTCCCTGACGGCTGTGAATAAAGTCAATCGCGTGCTCGGTTCCTAAGGGAAAAAGGAAACAATCTCAATTTTAGTGCATCATCAGAAACACCATTAATTTTGATTGTATCACATAATTCAGGAAAAAGAGATAGATGGATATAAGGATCTTCAAGAGGTGCTCTTCCAAACTGGTTTTGTTGGATCATAGACAAGAACGCTGGTTTGATCTCAAAATTGTTCGCACCAATGGTCGGCCTGGTGACACTAGAGTGAATTCCCTGTGAATTAGGGGCAGCATAGTTGCGCAAAGATCTTCTCTCGTTATTCGCCATATCCAAAATTTCTTCTTGTATCTCCTGTGATGTTTCTTGTAAATCCTCTTCTAGTCTTAATTTCCTGCTCACTCTAATGGTTTTGTTAATTTCAGGATCCAATGGAACAAGCGGTCCTGACCTAAGACTCCTGCGCATGCAAAGTAGGTAGATCAAGTGATTTCAAGAAAATAGAAAATAAACAGTGAGTAAATAAAAATTAGTAAATAAAAAACCTAGTATAGAAATACTCTCAATATCTTCAATATCAACAAAAACAAGGTCCCCGGCAACGGCGCCAAAAACTTGTTGTACTCCGCAAGTGCACGGATACTCGAAGTAATAAAATAGATATCGAACCATAGAAACCTTATTGCCAAGTATTGAATAATTGATTTCTCGCTAGCTAGGCGATCGAAAAATAGTGAATCGGACTATCGAAAAGAACACGGAGAAAATATCAGAGAAGGGATCGGGACTAGGGGTTCATCTACTTTAATTTCTAATGGCTAGATTAAGATAAGTGTCTGTCAATCCAATTTTACCATGATAAAGGTATAGTTTACTTCATAAATAAAGTGTTTCGCTCTCGCGCAAACAATCGTACAAAGAACCGATCTTCACTCTCGTGCAAGATCTATTCAATGCTGAAAATAAGTAAACCATCAACTAAGAACTCAAGGATCACTCTCGTGCATCCGAATTCTAAATTGATAACCTCAAGTGGAAACTCAAAGATCACTCTCGTGCATCTTAGTCGCAACACAAGTTTTACTCAAAGTTTTCTAACGACTCGATACTCAATCTCTTGCAGCATCAAATCAAGTCTAAGATATTAACTCAATCCAAAGAATCATAAAATCAACAAGGCATTAAAATTCTCTAAGAATTAGAATTCGAAGAACAACCTAATCTCTTACGATAGTTCTAGACTCGATAATTCCTAGGATTCCGAATTTCAAGCAATCAACTTCTCAGTCTATTTCGCAAAATTCTAAATCATGCTAATATCAAGATGCAAAGAAGAATTAAAGAACAATCAATCACAAAAGTAAAATTATCATAATAAAATCAGTTTCACAAAGTTAGGGTTTTCTAGTCATTAAGAAACAAAGAGATTACACCCCCAAGTCTCAAAAAAAGATTATGCTACCATGATGAAGGAATTATAATAAAACATGTTTCTGTATGAATAGGAATCAAAAAGAGGAGAAAAGAATTACAAAATAGTGCTGTAATGAAATTACAGCACCATAATCGCCTAGAACAACGCTGTCACCGCTGTTTCATTGATTTCTCCTCCAATCGGAATCCTTTAGCTTTGAAACTTCAGATGCAAGTTCTCCTTCACTAAGCGAAGCTTTCTGTCAAATTTCGTGGACGGGGGTGGTCTACAGGCTGAGAACCGATGAACCCTAGCAATTCCGCCTCTCCCTTAATTTCGCCGTGGATGGATCCCAAAAATTGGGGCTTTCGGTGCCTTTTTCTTCTCCTCCTTGAGACGAGTCCGTCTCTTCTTTCGGATCTCAATTTGGACTTCTGAATCAAAAGATATGGTCTTTTTAATTTTCACAGAAAAATTAGAATTCCGGGTTTCAAAATACGGTACCGTATCCTGAATACGGTAGTGCCGTATTTCTTTCTGTGAGTTATGGGCAGAAAACACGGTACTGTGTAGTTTCATATGGTAGTGCTGTATTTCACCTAAAACCCTTCTCGTTAAAATTGATGGAAAATACGGTATCGTGAGAGTTTCGTGCAGAAATACGGTAGTGCCGTATTTGTGTTAGAACTTTCTGGTCAGAATCGCTACAAAATACGGTGCCGTGTATCTTCATATGGCAGTGCTGTATTCTTGTCAAATCTTTCTAGTCAGAAACGCTGAAAAATACGGCACCATGTAGTTTCATACAGCAATGCTGTATTTCACCTAAAACATCCCTTGCGAAATATGGTACCGTGACAGTTTTGCTCCAAAATACGGCAATGCCGTATTTTTGCTAGAAGATCCCTTTTGAGTTAAAATTTGATGGGTAGACTCCTCTTGATGGTTAGAATTCATTCATGCATTGAGATTGCTCGAAAACTGGTGATAATGATGCCATTTTACCTGAAATTGATCAAAAAAACAAAGACGGTGTAGATTCCGAAGTATATGATAAAAAAGGCATAAAAACAAAGCAAGAGAGTGAGATCATGACTCAAAAGACTACTAAATAAGTATGAAAAACATGATGAAATTTAGAGTCATCAAGAATCAAAGAGCAATTATCACAAAAGTAGAATTATCATGCTAGAATTATACATGACGAAGTAATGAAAAATTTATCTAGTCATTAAGAAATTAAACGGAATTACTCCCCCATGTCCCATAAAAGGTTTAAGCTAGCATGGATGAGAGATTATAATATTTCATAGTATTAAAGTGTAGGAAATTAAGAAAGAGGGGAAAAACAAATAACCACACTATTGTAATGGAAATTACAGCCGTAATTTCCACGCGTGAATAGTGCCAGCGCCGAGTATCTTCTTGGTTTCTCCTCCGATCGAGATCCTTTCACTCTGAAAATTATGGGGTATGTTCTCCTCTTCCAGGCAAAGATTCCCTTCAAATTTCACGGCCGGAGATGCGCTATACGCTTTGGGGCGGTGAAACCTAAGGCGGCAGCGTGTAACTCGATTTCTCTCTCGTCTGTGGATGAAAATTAGGGATTTTGCTCTCTCTCCCTTCGTCCCATCCAAAGCTCTCTTTTTTCCTTCTTACGGGTCTTCGAATTATGGCCTAGATCGTCCGCAATTGATCGCGCAAAAATCAGGCTTCAAAAAGTCCGTGAAAATTGCGTGTTCAAAATAGAATTACAGCTGTGGTTTATGTTACGACACTACCGTATTTTCTTTAAGTTCTTCTGTACAGGATTCGATCAGAATTACGGTACCATGAAATGACTTACGGTACTGCCATAATTTTCTCTAATCTCTCGGGTCGGAAAACACACCAAAATACGGCACCGTGGAAATGATTACGACCCTGCCGTAAAATCTAGAAATCTCTCGGGTGAAAAATAGATTGAAATTACGGCTCATGAAATTCCTTACAGTAGTGCCGTAATTTCTGAAAAACTTTCTGGCCGAAAACTCCCCAAATTACCGCAGTGCTCTGATATTACGGTACCGTAATATAGATTACGGCCCTGCCGTATTTTAGTCTAAAACTCCAATCTTCATAAAATTTGACATGTAATCTCCTCTTGATGGTGGGAATTCATTCATGCATTTGGGATTGCTTGAAAATGCCTGAAAATCATGACTTTTTACCTGAAAATCATCAAAAACCAAAAAGAGTGTAGATTCCGCAATATTTGATAAAAAAAGGCATAAAAATAAACAAAGGTTCATGAATTTGACAGAAAAAAATATATGCAATGGCATAAAATTTACTATAAATTTCGTTGTCATCACACATCATGTCTAACCAGCCTATATACCAGTCTCACATGTAACAGAGCTATCCCATATCCACTCATGTACTCGACTGGGACAATAGTTTGAACACAAATACAATCTATCTCTATGGACATTATCATGCAAGTACACAATTGCAGATGTAAACAAAGCATAATAATGACAATACCAGAATGATAATACAAAGTATAGACTAAAACTAGGTCTTAGGGCATAAACACTAACATGGGTCAATCATTCCAAATAAAGCTGCGTATAGGATGAGTCTAAAAGAGCATGAAGATTTGCAAAGACAAGTTGATGAGTTAATTGAAAAGGGTTTTATCATAGAGAGCCAGAGTCCTTGTGCAGATTTGGTTCTCTTAGTTCCAAAAAAAGATGGCTCTTGGCGGATGTGTGTGGACAGTAGGGCGGTCAATAAGATCACCATCGATTACCAATTCCCTATTCCTCGGCTAGATGATCTTTTGGATCAGCTGTATGGTGCAATTGTGTTTTCTAAAACTGATATCCGAAGTGGTTATCATCAGATCAGGATGAGAAAGGGTGATGCATGGAAGACGATATTCAAAACAAGGGATGACCTTTATGAGTGGCTCATCATGCCATTTGGCCTTTCTAATTCTCTTAGCACTTTCATGAGGTTGATGAATGACATATTTAAGCCTTATATTGAAAAGTTCATAATTGTTTATTTTGATGACATCTTGGTGTATAGCAAGGATCAAAATCAACATACCATACATCTTCAACTCATCTTTAGCACTCCGCGGGATCAAAAATTGTATGATAATATCAATAAATGCGAGTTTTTTTTAGAAAGTCTTGTATTCTTGGGTTATGTTGTGTCTATAGATGGCCTAAAGATGGATTTGAGAAAGATAGAAGCAATTGTGACTTGGCCCCAATGAAATTCCATCCACATCATCCGAGGCTTCCATGGACTTGCTTTATTTTACCGAAGGTTTATTAAAGGGTTTAGCACCGTCATTAGTCCTATAACTAAGTGTTTGAAAAGTGAAAAGTTCTGTTGGACGAAAGCGACCCAACAAAGTTTTGAGCTCCTAAAAAAAAGATCACCGAGGCACCTACTTTAGTTCTTCCAGATTTTGAAAAACTTTTTGAAATCGAATGTGACGCCTGAAATGTGGGAATTGGAGCCGTCTTGAGCTAAGAGAAGAGGCTCATTGCATTTTTTTAGTGAAAAGTTGAATGAACCTTGAAGGAAATACTTAACCTATGATAAAGAATTCTATGCCATCATTCGTGCTTTAGAGCATTGGAGTCATTACTTGCTTGCCAAGCCTTTCACACTTTACTTTGATCATGAAGCTTTAAAGTTTTTGAATAGCCAACACAAGTTGAACTGAAGACACTATTTGGATGGAGTTCTTGTAGACTTATAGCTTTGTCATTAAACATAAAACAATCTCTCAAAATCAAGTGGCTGATGCTTTGATTGGAAGATATGCTTTATTAGCCACCATGCAGGTGAATGTAGTTTGGTTTGAGGTTTTGAAAGAGTTGTATCTAACTGATACTTTCTTCAACTCAATTTGGTAAGGATGCTTAAAGGGACCATATAAGCAATATGTGATTCAAGATGGTTTTCTTTTCAAAGGGAGTCATTTGTATATTCTTCAAAGTTCTCTTAGGCAAACTATTCTCATGGAGGCACACAACAGTAACTTGGGTGGACATTTGGGTACAACAAAGCTCTAGAATTAGTGAAAGATAAATTTTACTGGCCAAAGCTTGAAAGGGATGTATTGAAATTTGTGCAAGAGTAGTACCTACCATAGTGCTAAGAGTAGAGTTCAAAACTTGGGGCTATACCTTCCAGTTCCCCAAGTTCCATAGCTTGAAATTAGTATGGATTTTATGGTGGGTTTACTAAAGACGCCGAGAGGTAAAGATTTAATATTTGTAGTGGTGGACTGGTTCTCTAAAATGGCCCAGGCCATTTTATACCTTGTAGTAAGACAAATGATGATTCCTTCATTGCCGACCTATATTTTTGAGATGTTGTTAAGTTGATGGGGTACCATTGACCATCACATCTAATAGAGATCCGAAGTCTTTTGGCGTAGCTTATGGAGAAAATTTGGGAGTCAACTACAGTTTAGTACTACTGCCTACCCCAGACAAATGGATAAACAAAAGTTGTAAATAGGAGTTTGAGAAATCTATTGAGGAGCTATGTTGGCAGAATATTTGACAATGATATTTATTATTACCGTAGGCTAAATTTGTATATAATTATTCAATTAATCAGACTACAAAGTGTAGTCCATTTGAAGTCGTCTACCGCTACAAGATTACTAGCCCACTTGATTTGACCGCTATCCCTACTATGCAGCATTTTAGTAGTGATGCTAGTGAACATGCCGAACAGATAAAGAAACTCCATGCCCAAGTTATAGCAAATATTTTACAACAAAATGAGATATATCGAACTAGAGCAAACCAACACCGTCATCCTAGAGAGTTTAAAGTAAGAGATTTGGTTTGGGTTCACATGAGAAAAGAAAGGTTTTCGCTTGGACAGTTTGCTAAATTAAGGGCATGAGTAGCGAGGACATTCAAGATCCTAAAGAAAATTGGGACTAATGTGTATGAAATTAATCTTCCGATAGAATATGAGGTTTCTAACACTTCCAATATTTCTAATTTGTCTCATCACCATGTAAATTCAAATGAACCAAACTTAGGGATGAGTTTTTCACAACCGGAGGAGCTTGATGTGGAGTTGGATGATGAGGTGACTGAATCAGGCTAAGCATAGCTTGGCCCAAGCCTAAGCCCATTTTCTACTGGCCTATTGCTATATTATAGCTGGTCCAAGGTGGGAGTCTAGGACAGGAAAAAGAAGAAACAAAAGAAGACTCTACGGCAAAAGCCTCACCCACCTCTACAAGCGTATGTATCCTAGAATCAGTTTCCATACGGTGACTTCTCTATTGTGTTTTTTTTTTCTTTTTCACCAACGGTTTTGTTCCGGAATCCAGGCGTTTGAATTCCCAAACTTTCCCATGCATATGATTCTACCGTGAATATTCTTATTTATCTAGTTTTGAGATTTTATTATAAGTTGCTTGTGCTTATGGTATTACTTTATGCTGATGAGTTTTTGGAATTTATGAAAGGAACTCTCGTCTTCTAGCCACATTCTTATCAAAATATGAGTTTATCTTTGTCTCTCTATGGTGACGGTATTAGTGACTATTGAAATAGTCCAAATCTAAGTGTTATTATGGTGATTCTTGCTCATTTTTAGTTTTAGAAGTTCTGCAAAAAGTTTACTAAAGCCGGAACATTGCTTTGATCTATTATGCTTAGGATGAAACATTATTTTTTGGATCTGTTCGTGCTTGGACATTTATAACAGTAGCAGTACCAAATGAGGCATGGGCCATAATCCGCTTCACATTTTAATCCATCTAAGCAATATCTAGAATAACCAACCATAAGAAAAAAATATTATCCGAGTTATGTGACTACATGGCATACGCTAAATTGCCAAATATATGAAAACCTAATACTAGATCATACATTGATGCAAGAGCAAACGGGCCCATGAACACACTTAAAGACGGTCCAATCCCTCCGGAAGACACTTGGGAAGACTCCCCAGGACCCCAGGAATTTTCACCTTAGTTAGAGTTCCCCAGACCCCGACACGGCCAGGCCGTTCACCCTGTCACGGCTGTGACACGGTCGCCCGAAGACACGAGCGCCAAACACGGGCGTGCTACCGGGCATGGGCAAGTCGTGCCCGGCTCTGTGGATCTCGAACACACCGAACACGGGCGTGCTACCGGTCACGGGCAAACTGTGCCCGGCTCTATGGATCTCGACCACACCGAACACGGGAGTGCTCCTGGTCATGGGCAAGCCGTGCCCGATTCTGTGGATCTCAGCAACTTCCATCAAGGGCGTGCTCCTGGTCATGGGCAAGTCGTGCCCGATTCTGTGGATCTCAGCAACTTCCATCACGGGCGTGCTCCTGGTCACGGGCAAGCCGTGCCCGGCTCTGTGGATTTCGGCCACACCGAACACAGGCGTGTTCCTAGTCACGGGCAAGCCGTGCCCGAGCCTGTGGACTTCGCCCATTCCGAACACGGTCGTGCTTGCCATCATGGCCAGGCCATGTCCGCCCCTGGAGATGCATTGCAGCCCCGACGACCCCACTTCGATGTGCACCGCCCTCCCTACCATGTTGCTCCACTCCATGACAACCCAAAGGAGCCTAACAAGGTGGAAATCCGGCAACCCAACGCCAAAGTAAGCCCCCGGACCGTTTCTTGGGCGTCATTAGCCCTCTTTCCATCCATACCAAAACGGCGCAGCCCAAGGGCACTATGAGCCAACCTCCCGAAGATCCAACTCCAAGTGGGCTGCGTAATCTAATTAACAACACGGCCCAAGACAGAGCCGCGACGGTGGTGACCCAGCCCACAACATCGAAGTTATGCTGCTTTGTCGCCATGTGCTCGGAGCGTGTCTAAACCGTCCCCATACGAAGACGCAGGATCGTGCTATCAGCTTCGAAGAATATTAGGTACTAGTTTGCTAATTTTCATCTTGTAATTGCAGCTTGACCACTTTTTGTGGCCTGCAAGAGTTGGTAAGTGGTTAAAGTAGAGTGTCTCTTGTGTATTTTGTGTTGGGGTATGCCCTTAAGGCTAATGTTTGAGGCCTTGGGTTATTATCAGTATCATGTACAAACTATGTATATGTTTTATAAAGGCAATTGTTGTTATTCAGATTGTTACATTATCTGCTACTGTATGTATACATCTGAGTAATGTCTCAATGATGTTCAGCTTAGCTGACATTCAGTATTGTCCTTAGTCGAGATATCTCGGTGAACATGAGACAGCCTTGATATGATTGAGACTAATATGTGTTCTAATCTTATAGGATGCTTCGAGCGTGGAATAAGATTTAGACACATAGGTGCATTGGATGTACTGGACTGACCCTACTTAGGATATTCAATTGTTTGTCACAATGTGAATAAATCCTTATATGCAAGCAAGTGGCATATTCCCTCTGACTTGAGATCACTTATGTCTCTAAATGATGATTGGCATTATCTTGAGGTAGTTCAATATCATTTGAAAGATAATGGTTAAAGATTATCTTGGATAGTGAGCATGAGTCATGTTAGGGCACTAGTGATAGATATAGGATTGCCTCTCTTAGTTGGAGTGTGATGTTCTAAAGGGCCCCCTGGATAAAATGGTTGAGAATGTGTATGGCCATACCCAGATGACTATGATCATCTGATCTAACCATTTTCATCGTGTTGGAATCACAGGCTTGACACGCTTGTCCAACGGGAACATCCAGTGGCAAAGGGAAACATATATGCCGAGTGAATTAGATTCACACTTGTGCTATGGTTTGGGAGTAGTCTTGGAAGACTCTTTCCTTCATATCGGGAGACAGTGATGTGTTGCTAGATACCCCTCTCTGATCGTGATAACGTAAGTTATCGTTACCGACAATGAAGGAAACCCTTAGGGTCGCACAATTTGATGATATGGCTTCTTTATGTCAGATCGTGTGGACTGAATTATTCTAGTTCAGTTTAAAGGAATTGAAACTCTGATCGGAAGTGAGATCTAGTCTAATCATGTTTGATTGATTAGGGCATATGATCGGTAAGCTTCGATCGGGAGGATTGATGCTTGATCGTAAAGATCAAGGGTGCAATGTGATGTGTGGTTAGATCTTGAACCATTTGGTTCAAAGAGATTATAACCAGGGCTGGTTCGATTTGGTGCTTGAACCAAATTGGAGTTGAACTGGTTCACTTGTGAACACATGGTTCGATTCAAGAGGAGTTACGATGGCTTCATGGGGAGTTAAGGAGGGAGTTATGCATTCGGTTATTACTATTTTTGGTAGCCGAATTTTCCTTTTGGGATATCCCCTCACGTTTTCGAACGCCACTCGCCCCTTTTCTCCTCTCGTGTGGTTCATCTTCATGCAAGGAAGAAGGCCAACCAGCAAAGACACATTTTTCCTTTGAAGGAGACGATCAAAGACTTCTTGGTGACTTGCTAGCACAAGGAAAGCAAGGAAGGAGGCCTATCTCATCCTGTGTGCAATTCCTTTGGAGAAGAGGCACTCACCCCTTTTTTCTTCTTCCAAGCCGCCACTCAAACAATGGCAATGGTAATGCTTTAATTCTCCTTTCATGGTTGATCATATTACCAAGTCATGCGATCATATTGAAACCTAGTATTTTCCCCACTGCAAAATTTTCGATTATGCATGTGACCTAGGTTTACTTTCAGTGGTATCAGAGCGCTGGTTTTTGGCTTGATATATATGATTGCCATCTTGTGTTCCATGTTTGGTTTTATGCTTTGGATAGATCTTCATGATGCGCATGCTTTTGTTGTCATGCGAAAATACATGCCATATGTTAGATGTATTTTGTTTACTTTTAAGCTTGCGCATATGATGTTTCATGTTTGCGCTTTTCATAAAAGTTTTCAATTAAAACTTATTATCATGCGCGACCCTCACTAGATCTATCTAAGCGCCTGCTTCAAACACTTAGACGGGTTAACAGTGTTGAAGTCGTTAGTCAAGTCTGGACCCAACAGCCTAATCAGACCATCTGACAGCCTGGATGGGGCGGCCGGATAGCACCTGTGCGCAAGCTATATAGGTGGCTATAGGCCGACTGCAGAAGGGCGTGTAGCGATGTCTGATTGAGGCGCCTGGTGAACGATCATGATTATGGCCCGGGGTTACACCCGCTTGCCAGAAATCATGTGGGACGTTCAGCCCTTAAGGCATGCATAGTTGACCATGAGGTCGACGCAAGTCAGTTATGACTGGGTGCATGCAAGGGCAGTGGGTCTGATTTGGTCTAATGAGTGGATACCTGTAAATGGACCGTTGTAAGGTAGTAGGGCACATAAGGAAATAAAATTGATGCCATGGGGTTTTATAAAATTTTATTTCTGTTTTGGATCACATGTATGCTTGTTTAACATGTTGATTGGGTGTTTATTTAATCTTATGTGGGCTGCCCTTATTTTGTATGCTGTGCTGGGGCCTGCGTGCCTGAAATTAAATATCAATTTTGCTGTGATCTGCGAATCACATTTTCATTTATGAAAAATGTATAATTGACCTGCGTGTCAAACCATGACTAGATAGTTTCAAAAATGTATTTTGAGATGACATGAGTACACAGCACAAATGGCAAATGCACATACTGCCTGGTGGGCACTTTTGAGCTGCAGAGGGCGCTTGGGCCCGGGCTGGGCTAGATGAAGTACAAGAGTCCCATAAAGAGCTCAAGTGAAGACTTTTTGTAAAACTAAGGTTTTACTTAGGCTTTTATGGGCGTTTACCACATAAGATGTTTTGGTGCTTTCATTTACTGTTTTAAGTAATATTAGCACGTGCATGCTTGAATCTTCTGCTATCACTATAGAATTAGCATGATAGTAAGAAGATAAAAAGGACCGTTAAAATCCAACGTCAATATCAAGCTCGATTGCCTTCTGACGCGAAACCTCACTGTTCTGACTATCGTTGGGGCCGTGTTGTACCCACTTAGTGGGCACGCCCAGCTATCTTCAGACGGTGCGCGATTACACCTACATGCTACAGAGAAGGGATTTATCGCTTCTCGTTGCTCAGCATAGCACGTGGTGGTCCAGGGAGTAGGTCAGGTCAGCTTGACCATTTATATGCTACATATTGAGCATATGATAGCTAGATGGAGGCAGCCATCTGAGGAATCAGAGACTGTGTTGTACCAACTCAGTTGGCACAGTCTTCTGGATTGCCTAGATGAAGGGGAATCGCATGGGTTGGCGATTGGCATGGATAGCCTACCGGTGATTAGTGCTTGACCACTCTGTGTATCTTATCTCGCCTGAGCGGGACGCGGAGATCAAGTATGAAAACTGGATCCCATCTCACTAAAAGAGTTTCACTCTTTCGGGCTGTTTTATTGGATTTTCAGTCAGATAAAATAGTGAGAAAAGAATCATTCTTAAGTCCTGGATTGATTCTAACATGCATACTGACCTTGTTGTTCTTGCTATGTTGTAGATTCCTGCAGCAACGAACACCACAGGGCTCAATTTGCGATCCATATTGGAAAGAGAGAAGTTTGCTGGGCCAAACTTCTCAGACTGGTACAGACAGCTTAAGATTGTTCTCAAAGCTGAGAGGAAGCTGTATGTCCTTGAGTCGGCAATACCGGCTCAACCCGCTGCGAACGCCGCAAGGGCGGTTCGAGATGCTTATGAAAAGCACGTCAGTGATAGTACTGATGTCGCTTGCCTTATGCTTGCGTCAATGACGCCTGAGCTCCAGCGTCAGCATGAGGATTTGTCAGCTATTGATATTATAGCAAATCTCAAAATGCTGTATGCTGCACAGGCAAGGACAGAACGCTATAACTTGACAAAACTTTTCTTTCATAGCAAACTGACTGAAGGGAGTCCAGTGGGAGCTCACGTACTCAAGATGATTGGGTACAAGGAGGCTCTAGAGAAACTGGGACATACCATCAATCAAGAACTTATTGTAGACATTATTTTGCGGTCTCTCCCGGCTTCTTTCGATCCGTTCATCATTAATTTTAATATGAACAAAATCGACTGTACTCCGGCAGAGTTACTGAACATGCTCTGCACCACAGAGCAGACTCTTGAGAAAGGAAAGCCTTCATCCTCTGTCTTAATGGTTCCTTCAAGGAATAAGAAGAAGGGGAAGAAGGGCAAAACCCCTATCAAGAGCTATAACAAGGCTTTGAAACAAAAGGTGAAGCGGTCAAAGGACAACAGATGTTTCCATTGTGGCCAGCTGGGTCACTAGAAGAAGGACTGTAGAGCGCTCCAAGGAGAGAAGAAGGGAAGCAAGCCTTTCACTTCTAGCTCAGGTATTTACGTGACTGAAGTCATGGTTGCTTCTTCTATTTCATGGGTGTTGGACACTGCATGTGGAGTTCACATTTGTTCAAATGTGCAGGAACTCAAGAGAAGAAGACAGGTGGGACAGCATGAGGTGGACCTACGAGTTGGAAACGGGGCACGGGTTGCTGCTGTTGCTATAGGAGAATATAACATCTCTTTACCATCTGGACTTGTATTAGAACTTGACAATTGTTATTTTGTACCAAGCATAACTAAGAATATTATCTCTATTCCTGCTCTTGTCAGGAAAGGCTTTTCTTTTGAATGCAAAACTTCACAGTGTTGTATTTCATATGATAATATTATTTATGCAACTGGATCGATTAACAATGGGTTATACATGTTGGACATGGAATGTTCTGTACAACAAATTGATAACAAAAGGGCCAAGTATGCTGATGACAGCACCTTGCTATGGCATAGTCGTTTAGGCCATATTAACAAGAAGCGCATTAAGCGGTTGCATGATTATGGACTGCTGGGATCATTCTCCTATGAGGAGCTTGATACATGCAAAGCTTGTTTAATGGGTAAAATGACGAAGAATCCTTTTACTAATAAAGGTGAAAGGGCTTCAGGTTTACTTGACCTTATTCACAGTGATGTGTGTGGGCCGTTTAGTAAACATGCCAGAGGTGGCTATTCATACTTCATTACTTTTACTGATGATTTCAGTAGGTATGGTTATGTTTATCTAATGAGACATAAGAGTGAATCTTTTGATAAGTTCAAAGAATTCAAAAATGAAGTACAGAATCAGTTAGGCCGAAATATCAAGGCACTTCGTTCAGATCGAGGTGGAGAATACTTGAGTCGTGAGTTTACTGACTATCTGAAGGAGTGTGGGATTATCTCACAGCTCACTCCGCCAGGAACACCACAATGGAATGGTGTGTCCGAGAGGAGAAATAGAACCTTATTGGATATGGTTCGATCTATGATGAGTCAGGCTACTCTACCTTACTCCTTTTGGGGATTTGCACTGGAAACAGCTGCAAAGGTGCTAAACCGAGTGCCATCCAAGGCTGTTTCAAAGACACCATATGAGTTGGGGTATGGAAAACAGCCGAGCTTGACATTTATCAAAATCTGGGGTTGCGAGGCTTATGTCAAAAAGCTCGCCTCTGGGAAACTGGAGAGTAGATCAGATAAATGTATATTTGTCGGTTACCCTAAAGAAACTAAGGGTTATTATTTCTACGATCCCAAAGAGAATAAAGTATTTGTTGCTCGAACGGCTATTTTTCTTGAGAAGGAATTTCTTCTGCAAGAGGCCAGTGGGAGAGAAATAAAGCTGGATGAAATTCCAGAAGAAGGACAAAGTATTCAAGCTCAGTTGGATGAGCCTGAGCCAATAGATCAGGTTAATTTTCAACCTGAGGCTCAGATATCACGGGAACCGCGTAGATCGGGAAGGATTCGTCGTCAGCCTGAGCGCTATGACGGAGTCTACATCATTAATGATGAACCCCTCACTTATGCGGATGCGGTCAGTGGACCGGAATCAGCAAGATGGCTTGAAGCTATGCGAGCCGAGATGGACTCCATGTTAGAAAACCAAGTCTGGGATTTGGTTGATCCGCCTCCGGGAGTAATCCCTATAGGCTGTAAGTGGATCTTCAAAAAGAAGAAAGACATGGATGGTAACGTGGTTACCTATAAGGGCAGGCTAGTTGCGAAAGGTTTCAAACAAATCTACGGGATAGATTATGATGAAACTTTCTCTCCTGTAGCCATGTTCAAGTCCATTCGAATTATTCTCGCGATAGCAGCATATTATGATTATGAGATCTGGCAAATGGATGTAAAGACCGCTTTCCTTAATGGAAAACTGGAAGAGGATGTGTATATGACACAGCCTGAAGGTTTCATTAATCCATCAGAACGTCATAAAATATGCAAATTAAAGAGGTCCATTTATGGACTAAAACAAGCATCGAGAAGCTGGAATATTCGTTTTGATGAATCAGTTTGTGAATTTGGTTTCATCAAAAATGAAGATGACCCGTGTGTATATAAAAGGTTTAGTGGGAGCGTGATTACTTTCCTAGTCCTCTACGTCGATGATATTTTAATCATTGGAAACGATATTCCTGAACTACATGCAGTCAAGGCATGGTTAAGAAAATGTTTCCAGATGAAAGATTTGGGAGAAGCAGCCTATGTATTAGGTGTGGAGATCTACAGAGATAGATCTAATAGGCTTCTCGGGCTGTGCCAGAGTACTTACATCGATAAGGTCCTGGAGAGATTCCATTTAGAAAATTCTAAAAGAGGATATCTTCCAGTCAGACATGGTTTGAATCTTTCAAAGAGCCTGTGTCCTCAAACACAGTCTGAGAAAGATGAAATGGACAATACGCCTTATGCTTCGGCTATTGGGTCCATCATGTATGCGATGTTATGTACTCGCCCAGATGTCGCTTACGGGTTAAGCGTGACCAGTCGGTTCCAAAGTAATCCAGGGAAGGCACACTGGATTGCAGTCAAGAATATTTTGAAATATCTTCGAAGAACCAAAGATATGTTCTTGATTTATGGAGGTCAGGAGGAACTCAGTATTGAAGGATATACTGACGCTTCGTTCCAATCTGACCAAGACGATTTCCGATCACAATCAGGCTATGTTTTTAGCTTGAATGGAGGAGCAGTGGTGTGGAAGAGTTTCAAACAGTCAATTGTTGCTGATTCCACAATAGAAGCTGAGTATGTTGCAGCCTCAGAAGCATCAAAGGAGGCAGTATGGATTCGTAAGTTCGTTCAGGAACTTGGTGTTGTTTCTTCGAGTGCAGATCCATTGGTTATCTTCTGTGATAACACTGGAGCAATTGCACAAGCAAAGGAACCATGGTCACACCAGAAGTCCAAGCACATACAGAGAAGGTTTCATTTGATCCGTGAGATCATAGATCGAGGAGAGATCAAGATCTGCAAGGTTCATACAGAAGACAATCTAGCTGACCCGCTTTCAAAGCCTCTGGCGCAGCAGAAGCATGAGAAGCACTGTAATAATATGGGTTTGAGATTCCTCAACCATTAGTTTAAGTGCAAGTGGGAGATTGTTGGGGTATGCCCTTAAGGCTAATGTTTGAGGCCTTGGGTTATTATCAGTATCATGTACAAACTATGTATATGTTTTATAAAGGCAATTGTTGTTATTCAGATTGTTACATTATCTGCTGCTGTATGTATACATCTGAGTAATGTCTCAATGATGTTCAGCTTAGCTGACATTCAGTATTGTCCTTAGTCGAGATATCTCGGTGAACATGAGACAGCCTTGATATTGTTGGGGTATGCCCTTAAGGCTAATGTTTGAGGTCTTGGGATTCTTTCAGTATCATGTATAAACTCTTATGTTTATAAAGGCAATGGTTGTTATTCAGTTGGTTACATTGTCTGCTGCAATAAGTGTGCTTCTGAATAATGTCTCAAAGCTGTTCAGCTTGGCTGACATGCTATTTTGTCCTTAGTCGAGATATCTTGGTGAACATGAGACAGCCTTGATATGATTGAGACTAATATGTGTTCTAATCTTATAGGATGCTTCGAGCATGGAATAAGATGTAGACTCATGGGTACATTGGATGTACTGGACAGACCCTACTAGGATATTCAATTGCTTGTCACAATGTGAATAATCCTTGATTGCAACAAGTGGCACATGTCCTCTGACTTGAGATCACTTGTGTTTCTAAATGATGATTGTCATTGTTTTGAGGTAGTTCAATATCATTTGAAATATAATGGTTATAGACTATCTTGGATAATGATCATGAGTCATGTTAGGGCACTAGTGATAGATATAGGATTGCCGTCTCCTTGTTTAAGGAGTGTGATGTTCTGAAGGGGCCCCCCTAAATGAGATGATTGAGAAAGTGTATGGCCATACCCAGGTGACTATGTTCATCTGATCTAATCATGCTCATCATATTGGAGCTACAGGCTTGACACGCTTGTCCAATAAGAACATCCAGTGGCAAAGGAAACATGTATGCCTGGTGAAGTGGATTCACACTTGTGCTGTGGTTTGGGTGTAGTCTTGGAAGACTCTTTCCTTTATATCGGGAGACAGTGATGTGTTGCTAGATACCCCTCACTGATCGTGATAACGTAAGTTATCGTTACCGACATTTAAAGGAAACCCTCAGGGTCGCACAATTTGATGATATGGCTTACTTAAGTCAGATCGTGTGGACTGAATTGTCAGGGTTCAGTTTAAAGGGATTTAATCTCTGATTGTGAGTGAGATCTGGTCTGATCATGTTTGATTGATTAGGGCTTGAGATCGGTAAGCTTCGATCGAGAGAGTTGATGCTAGATCGGTGAGATCAAGAGCATCAAGAGATGAACGGTTAGATCTAGAACCTTAGGGTTTAATATGATCTAGACCAAGTGGCTTAAGTGATTTGGTCTTTGGACCAAATTGAGTTGAACCGAATGGCTTGAACCGGTTCACATGGTTGAACGAATGGTTCAAAGGCTTGATGCCGTTTTGGGCGGTTTACTTTGAGTAAGCGCATGGTCCATGAACGCATGAAGTGAAGTTTTACTATTTTTGGAAGAAACGTTTCCGAAATAGTTAAGACGCCTCACGTTCGGTTGCACTCAATTCGACTCTTGCTCTTTTGCTTCTTCCTCTCGAGGTCTTCTCGTGTGGAAAAGAGCGTGGACAACAAGAAAGGACTCGAGCCAAACTAGAGACATCATCTCTTCTCCCTCAAGCGATCAGGATTCTTGGAGCCTTGCTAGCACAAGGAGCGACAAGGAGTAGGCTAAGTCTCATCTTGTGTGCGCACACTTTGGAGGAGAACCTTATCGATCTCTTCTTCCTAGACGCCATCCAAGCAATGGCTTTGGTAAGAATCGATTTCTTGATTCTTGTTTGCAATCGCATATAAAGTTGATCATATAATATGCAAAGATCCTAGAAACCCCCTTCCGCTGCATGAAAAACCTCATATGCGCCTATCTAGGGTTTCGCTCCCCTTGTTTAGGGGACCTTCAGATATGATTGAGACTAATATGTGTTCTAATCTTATAGGATGCTTCGAGCGTGGAATAAGATTTAGACACATAGGTGCATTGGATGTACTGGACTGACCCTACTTAGGATATTCAATTGTTTGTCACAATGTGAATAAATCCTTATATTCAAGCAAGTAGCATATTCCCTCTGACTTGAGATCACATATGTCTCTAAATGATGATTGGCATTATCTTGAGGTAGTTCAATATCATTTGAAAGATAATGGTTAAAGATTATCTTGGATAGTGAGCATGAGTCATGTTAGGGCACTAGTGATAGATATAGGATTGCCTCTCCTAGTTGGAGTGTGATGTTCTAAAGGGCCCCCTGGATAAAATGGTTGAGAATGTGTATGGCCATACCCAGATGACTATGATCATCTGATCTAACCATTTTCATCGTGTTGGAATCACAGGCTTGACACGCTTGTCCAACGGGAACATCCAGTGGCAAAGGGAAACATGTATGCCGAGTGAATTAGATTCACACTTGTGCTATGGTTTGGGAGTAGTCTTGGAAGACTCTTTCCTTCATATCGGGAGACAGTGATGTGTTGCTAGATACCCCTCTCTGATCGTGATAACGTAAGTTATCGTTACCGACAATGAAGGAAACCCTTAGGGTCGCACAATTTGATGATATGGCTTCTTTATGTCAGATCGTGTGGACTGAATTATTCTAGTTCAGTTTAAAGGAATTGAAACTCTGATCGGAAGTGAGATCTAGTCTAATCATGTTTGATTGATTAGGGCATATGATCGGTAAGCTTCGATCGGGAGGATTGATGCTTGATCGTAAAGATCAAGGGTGCAATGTGATGTGTGATTAGATCTTGAACCATTTGGTTCAAAGAGATTATAACCAGGGCTGGTTCGATTTGGTGCTTGAACCAAATTGGAGTTGAATCGGTTCACTTGTGAACACATGGTTCGATTCAAGAGGAGTTACGATGGCTTCATGGGGAGTTAAGGAGGGAGTTATGCATTCGGTTATTACTATTTTTGGTAGCCGAATTTTCCTTTTGGGATATCCCCTCACGTTTTCGAACGCCACTCGCCCCTTTTCTCCTCTCGTGTGGTTCATCTTCATGCAAGGAAGAAGGCCAACCAGCAAAGACACATTTTTCCTTTGAAGGAGACGATCAAAGACTTCTTGGTGACTTGCTAGCACAAGGAAAGCAAGGAAGGAGGCCTATCTCATCCTGTGTGCGATTCCTTTGGAGAAGAGGCACTCGCCCCTTTTTTCTTCTTCCAAGCCGCCACTCAAACAATGGCAACGGTAATGCTTTAATTCTCCTTTCATGGTTGATCATATTACCAAGTCATGCGATCATATTGAAACCTAGTATTTTGCCCACTGCAAAATTTTCGATTATGCATGTGACCTAGGTTTACTTTCATTTTGTTTGTTCCCTCCCCTCTTATTCTATAAAAGAGGAGGTAGGGCTAAGTGTTGAGTAGTTCTCTTGGTGATAGAGATCTCCTGGTGAGCTAGAGTGAGCTTCCAGCTTGTGTAGAAGGTGAGGTTGCTTCGCCTTCGGAGTTGTAAGAGTCGGCGACCGACGTCTCGACTCGGCTTGGCTTTCAGCTTTATAAGAAGTAAATCTCACCCTCCGGTGGGTCAGGTTTGCCTATTTTTCTATTCTCTTGCTTTGATACCGAGTTGGCTTTCTCATTTCTTCTTCACCCACGGTTGTCCGTTCATCGGAGGCGTGGTATCTCTTGTTCTTGGTTTGTTTCAGCTGTGTAGGCACGCAAGCTGAATCCCGCAAAGCCGCAGTCCCCAACGCAAGCTAAGCTTAAAACACGCTAGGAGAGTTGCAAGAATTTACTAAATTTGCTACGAGGTTAGTGCGTTGTATTACTTAGTTGGGTGTCGTTCCTTTCATTCGCATTCGTGTTGCCCTAATTGAACTCGTCGCTGTTTTGTCGTGCTTTCTACCGGATTCCCTGCACTTTTTCGATGCATTTTCTCTTCCCTCGTCTCACGACCCTCTGCCGTTTCATCGAGCATTGTGTACAATCCTAGAGTACGGTTTAAGGATCCCTCACCTATTAGTTGTTATATCATACATGCTCTTATTAGTTCCACGAGAAGCACGACAAAAAATTATCATGAATTTTGTCATAGGATCCAAGTTGCCCTCTACTATCATATCGACTGATTTGATTTTTGCCTGAATCATCCCATCTTTGATTAATTTGTTCTTTTGTGTGAGTCATCCGGTTACTTATACTAGCTTGAGCGTCATTTGACTCATTAGTTGCTACATTATTGATTGATCTATTAGTTTAAACTGTTTAAAAATTATTATTTCCTTTGGCTAGTGAGTATTTTGTACCAGCTGCTTGCATTTGCACGATCTTTTCGTTAATTTATTTTTAAAAATTATTATTTCCTTTGGCTAGTGAGTATCTTTTCGTTAATTTTATTCTGCGGCATACTGTTCCACTATATCATAAAACTCCATGCTGCTTCAATGCAAGTACTATATTAGTTGACTTTTTAAATTTTAATACTATTATTTTAAAAATCACCTTTTCAAAAAAATAAATGGTGAGCTACTTCTCTCGCAATAATGTGATAGCAACGATGAACCTCTCTCGAAGAAGAGTCCGAATTATATTTGCTATTATTTCGAATTTAATTAAAATAGTAAGTTAAAAAAACAATGCAGTATTATAAATGATTTGAACTTTAATTTAAAAACCTATAATTATCAAAAATTTTAAATAGTCCTTAAATTTGATTTTTTTTTAATCTAGATAATTGCACTTTACCCCTCAATGCGCCTAGACCTTAGTAGCATCATAATATATGATTTTTTATCTTCATTTTTTTAAAGTCAACGTGGACAAATTGAATAGTTTTAGTGAAAACTATTTACCTTTCTTACATTAAAAAGCAAACAGAGTTTGCTTTGTTCTTAAAATCTCAAAGACAGTGATGCTACAGTAGTTGTACCAAATTTTATATATTTTAAAAATTTTAAATTACGATATCTTTATAGTTCTTTATTCAGTTTCTTTTCAAGTATTTTCATTGGATAATGATAGAAGACAAGGAAAAAAAAATGCTTTTCTGAATTATAATGCTGATATATTATTAGTCTAAAATGTCATATTCACAAAAAAGCAAGAATGATTGCTTCAGAGGTGTTCATGTGAACTACTTTCAATAGTTTGATAAGTGCATATTCATATATTAGTCTGGAAATAATATCTGATTAATTTGAAATTTATTATTTACTTCTCTCATTATAGTTCTCGGTGGATCTAGTAGCATTCTCATGTATGCATCTTAAATGTTTTATATTTTTTAGAACCAAAATTAATAAATTAATAAAATTTTAGTATAAATCATTTTAGGTAAAATTTGGGCCCATAACGATATTTTAAAAGTAGTTGATTTTGGATGAATTTAAAAGGTTAATTGTTTAGGATCAACTTTATTCAAATCTAATTGAACTAAAATAATAAAAGAATGATTTATTCAAATAAAATCAGGACATGTTAGTATACTTTTAAATAAATTTAGGCCATTTTTTATTTATAATTTATTGCAAATTTTTCACAAACACTTTTTTTTTCTGTAATTTTTCCTCCCTTTATATTATATTTAATAGAGATATTAATAAACTAAGAATCTCCTCTGATAAGAAAACTGACAAGAGTCGAGAGTTGCCCCTTTCATTTTTCATAAGACTAAAAAAAGAATTTTTGTATTAAAAATATGGCCTGAAAAAAAATATCGATCACAGGGACATTAGTGAAAGATTTCTTGCCTAAGAATTTTAAGAGGATTACGTGTACCAAGTTTAATGGATCTTTTCTTTAAGATTTATAATTTAAGATAGACGGCTTACCCATGCCCATGAAACGAATCAGGGGTGACTCGGCCCTGGCGCATAGGCTATTTTTCTTGTCTAGACTGTAGCATCCAAATCAGCTGCTGGCTCTTAAGTGTGCACTTGTCGAAAGATTGGTCCCCTCTGTCTGTCTTCATTTTTGTACAATTGGTTCAATAAAAAAAGCTTAGCTTTAGCTTTGACCAGTCTCTTCTTTCCATGCACTTAGACACACCCACCACCCAAAGTATACTTTCTGAAACTCCCCCTTCTCTCCAAATTCTCTTCACCCATTCCCTTCCTTTCCTTTCCCTCGATCTTGATTTGCTGAGGCCAGGCGTCTGCTAATTTCAAGCACTAAATGTTGCGAGCTTGTTCCAAGGTATAGCTTTGCTCATTCTTGAAGCCACTTCTTGTTTGGTTGCTTGCATTCTTTCAAGCTGTCCTTGTTTCTTTCCTGTGGAAGGGCTGGATCTTTTTATTATTTTTTCTTTTTTACATTCGTTTGGGTTTCTCATCTGTTCCGTGTATTTTGGGTGTTAAAGATCGGAAATTTTTCCTGGAATTACATGCATTTGCAGCTTGTTTTCGCAGGTAGACGCTCTCTTGCTGCTATTCAGGGGTTTGGAAATCTTATAGGAAGATGACATATTTGTTTCTTTGGCTGGATTGGTTAGTAGTTCATGATCCCTGCTCAAGGATGGGCTTGATTTTTTTTTTCTTATATTTCAGATTTCCTCAGCATTCATATGGTAGGGGAAAAAAAAACTGTTTTTACAAAGGTCGTGCTGCCCTAATCCAGGCTGCATCTGGTGCTTTACATATAAAAAGTAGGTTTTGGTTGGCCGTCCTGTCTGTCATGGATTTATCGAATTTGAAGCGTTTCTGGTCTTGCCAACCTTCCAATAGCTTATGTTTACTGCTAGCTAATGGTTGTTTTTGTTAAATGTGCTTCTTCTCTTGAGATACTCAACGAAATAGTTTTAAGTATTTTATCATACTCAAAAGTCTTTTTTGGTATTCATTGCTCTATTCTCAAGTTGCCTAAGATTCAAGTTGTTGCTTGAACTTTCTTGTCTGTGTTTTCTCATGAATGAGTAGCGTGGCTACTTGTTTTTACTTTTGTCTTTGTGTTTCTGTTTTGCTTTGTGAATACATCCAGAAACTAGAAAGTGGCAATATCTCATTTCTGCAGCAAATATCTGATTTCTTGTTGAATGATTCTTGTCTTATGCAATGACAGATTCCATCTCAAGTAGATCTGTTGATAATGAAGAGTGAGGCACTTGACTTTTTGTTTGCTGCATATTTTAATTAGACCAAGAAGAAATTCGTTGGGTAATATTTCTCATTTAGAGAAACAAGTATAGAGATCTATGGCTTCAAAGACCATCTCGCATACCAGCTGTGGCCACCAACCTGAAGCTCCCGGGGTGCACAAAACAGAATCAAATTTCTGTAAGGCTTCTCATATTCTGAAGCCAAGCATATTAGATTCTACTATAGCCAAAAAACCACAAGATGCGAATGAGACTGAGTCAAAGCATGCTATGCATGACAATAACGGAGATAAAAAATCAAATCACCATCAGAAAGAATCTTTTGACAATCCAAAAGACAGGACTCCTACAAAAGAAATTATGTCTCCTGAAAGTAATGACACACTGCCCTCAGATAGCCACAGGCAGCAGCGATTGAAAGAAGATTCCAGAGAGCTGGAAGTGAATAGAACCGTTTGTGTTGTTGCTAATGGAGATCAAGAAAAGAAGTTTGGACCAAGTGGAAATGATAGTTTTGTGTCTGCTAAATTTAGTGATGGAACCAGCAGCTTGACAGCAGAATTTGTTGAAAGTGGAAAAAGCAGTATGTGCAGACCTAGTACCAACAGTGATGTGAGTGATGATAGCTCATGCAGCAGTTTGAGTAGCAATATAACTAAGCCTCACAAAGCAAATGATTCAAGATCAGAAGCCATTCGAAAGATCCGCTCAAGAGATGGAGTTCTAGGATTAAGCCATTTTAGGTTGGTAACGAAGTTAGGTTGTGGTGATATTGGCAGTGTATATCTGTCAGAATTGAGTGGGACGAAAAGTTATTTCGCAATGAAGGTCATGGATAAGGGAGCACTGGCTAGTCGCAAAAAGCTTCTTAGAGCTCAGACAGAGAGGGAGATATTGCAATGCCTAGATCATCCATTTCTTCCAACACTTTATACCCATTTTGAAACTGATAAATTCTCATGTTTGGTGATGGAGTTCTGCCCAGGAGGAGATTTGCACACCCTTCGTCAGAGGCAGCCTGGGAAACATTTCTCTGAACAAGCTGTGAAGTATGTTTTCTATTTCACTCCTTATTCAACTCGAGTTAGTGTTTTCAGGACATATGAATAAGATGCTTCCATTTTGGATTTCCTTTTTTGTATTTTACCCAATCAAACTTCCTTCTTTCGTATATATTCTATTTGCTTAAACTGTTAGTAAAGGACTCAATTTATGCATTCACAGTTTAACACTGGTCATCATCAAGCTACTAACTTTGAATCATGAGCGCAACACAACATATTGGTAAATTAGATTGAGAATTAATGTTAATATTCAAACTCTTGACACTCTAATATCATGTTAAGGTTAATTGGATTACCACTTGTCGTAAAGGTTTTAAGCTATTAGAAAATGACCCATTTATAGAAGATAATTTTTTTACTTTCCTTTCATTTCCTCCTACTTTTTCTCTTCTAGGAAACACAAACCAAAGTAGGAAATAATATTTTAGAATTATTTGCATATTTTATTCCTCTACTTATTTACAATTTTTTCTTTCATTACAGTTAGAAATGCATACACCACTGATTGATCAATCTCTGGAGATCGCTTTAGAAATGCTGTTTGCCTTTTCAATAGTAGAACTGTACAAGTGACACAGAGTTACTGGAACTGTGCAAATTTTCTAAGCTATATTGGTCTTCACGTTACTCAAAAGTATATTTGACTTATTTCTGAGGCACGTGCATTCATGCCAGTACCTGTTGCTGATATGTTCATAGTACTCATAGTCACTACTTAGGTGCAGATACATTTGGAGGTTGGTTGATCACATGCTTCAATATTTCTTTAGTTTTGCTCCTCGTTAAATTATTAGCCCACCCTGGGGTGCTATTCTGGTTTATCTACATCAGTTGATTTAATCTGGACCAATATTGTTAGTTCCTAATGCCGAAAGCATCTTAGTTTGATTGAATGTTGCCATTTTATAACTGACATAGGTCAGTTTCACATTTGTCAAGTTCAACAAGTCCATGCATAATGAATAAACTCACAAGGCCCTGCCAAATATCATATCAATTGTCAACATCAACATTCTAAAACTCATAACTGTTTCAAATGTTTTTACATATCAAGATCTAAACTTGTGAGTAGGATATTTACTTGAGATACAAGTACTGATATCAAAATGTGTGATGATTGCTAGTTAATGGCGAATGGTTGATCTGCTTTTACTGACCACCTTCAATTCTTGAACATGCAGGTTCTACGTTGCAGAAATCCTCTTGGCATTAGAATATCTACACATGCTTGGCATCATATATCGAGATCTCAAGCCAGAAAATGTCCTTGTTAGGGAGGATGGCCACATCATGCTTTCTGATTTCGACCTCTCTCTCCGATGTTCTGTGAGCCCAACCTTGATTAAGTCCAACAATCCAGATGCTGAATCAATGCGAAAGAATAACACATCATACTGCGTCCAGTCAGCTTGCATTGAACCATCATGTATCCAACCTTCTTGCGTGGCCCCTACTACATGCTTTGGTCCACGCTTTTTCTCCAAGTCCAAGTCCAAGTCCAAGGAGAGGAAACTCAAATCGGACATTGGGAACCAGGTTAGCCCAATGCCAGAGCTGATAGCAGAGCCAACAGATGCTCGGTCGATGTCATTTGTTGGTACGCATGAGTACTTGGCACCGGAGATCATCAAGGGCGAGGGCCATGGCAGTGCTGTTGATTGGTGGACGTTTGGCATCTTCATGTACGAGCTTTTGTTTGGGAAGACCCCGTTCAAGGGATCTGGAAACAGGGCCACACTGTTCAATGTCGTCGGGCAGCCATTGCGTTTCCCTGAGTCCCCAACTGTGAGTTTCGCTGCTAGAGACCTGATAAGGGGACTGCTTGTGAAGGAGCCTCAGCACCGGCTTGCATACAAGCGCGGGGCTTCAGAGATCAAACAGCATCCTTTCTTCGAGGGAGTCAACTGGGCACTGATACGCTGCGCAAGCCCGCCCGAGATCCCAAAATCGTTTGACACTGAACGCTTCTCAAAGCCTGCCGCATCCAAAGGTGAAAAAGTTGCAGGTACTGCGAATGAGAAAGGTTCCGGCAAAAACTATCTAGAGTTTGATTTCTTTTAGTAATTCTTCTCCTCTTCAGCAAACTTGGTGTAATGCTAGAGGCTCGTTGGTGTCTGAGAGTGCTAGGATTGCAGGTCTACTTTAGCTTGTCAAATTCCTGTGAAGCTGAACCTGCATCCACTGTTTCAACAAGTGCTATCATCAGTCATCACCACTGTGTACTCCTGAAATTGATAATTAAAAATCCTTCTTTCGTATTTATCATGTTTTAGATCATCTCTTAGTTATCGTAAGCTGCAAGATTTTAGTAGAGCAAACGGTTGTGAAGGTGAAATTTGTTTTCATTATCAATAATTAAAGTCTCCGTTTAGATGAGAATTTTTTTACTGTTCATGCAACAACTCACGGAAGGATTAGAGACTTCACAAGCACACTTCATGTAAAGCTCATCGAGCGCATGAATATCGCTTCATATCCACATTCGAAAAATGATAAAAAGGAAAGCAGAGCGGGGTTGAATTGTCACAAAAACGTAATTTTCAAGCATCTACGTATCATTTTTTCCTTGGGTTCTTCTGCTGTCTTGCCATCAGAAGAGTTATCAGTTCAGCAACATCCTTTACAATATCATCACTCTCGACGAGACTAGCGTCGAAATGAACCTGAGTAGTATGATAATTTCTTGATATATTTCTTTTTTTACCTGAAAACAGGTAAACATTTTGTCACAATGAAGCAAGCGAGGAGGCGATTAATAGAAATATATAAAAAAGGGTTTTACTCTAGACATTTGGCATTGGTTTACAACCTTGTGCAGCATGCTACATCTCATAGCATTCTCGACGCAAGAACATGTCCACTTATGCTCGCTTGTCCTTTTGGTAGCATTCCTACTGCAATAGAAAGGTATACTCATCATAAATATGTGTGCTGTTAAATTAATATATACATATATACACTCTTTCAAAGAAAGCACAAAAGTATACTCATCATAAATATGTGTGCTGTTAAATTAACATATACATATATACACTCTTTCAAAGAAAGCACAAGCGTCAAGCAAAGTTTGGAATGCAAAAGAAAGTGAAAACTCTCTTAAATTTAACATCAATGTGTTATCGAGAAATTTAGGAAAAGTTTAATTTAATGATCTGTTTCCTTTTATCTCATTTGAATTGATTAGTTATTCAATAAAACTTTCTTTACAAGTATAATCATAAATAGGAAGAAATAATTGTGCCAAATAAGAATAAGGGTAAAACAAAAGATGGAAGCGGGGGCCTTCATGTGGAAACGTGATGAAAACGAAGGAAGACATGCACTAGGTAGACGAAACTCCATGCCTTTGTCACTTGCTTCAATGCCCACTATAGTGCCTCTTGTTAGATCATTTAATATATCTTGCTAATAAAAATGATAATAAGACTAGAAAACATACCAGAGTTTATGAGTCATAGTGAAAACAATATCCATAGAGTGATCTTTTACTTGATCGTGTACTATCTTAATAGGAAGGAGCGATAGCAGTGAGAACCAACACAGAATATTCTCTTTCTAGCATTCACATCAATTAGGGACAATAATTATTTATAATTAAAACATAATAGGTATAATTACTAATTAGCCAATCATAAATAATATAATTATACCCCTAAAAATTCTACACATATTTAATACCCAACACTATTATTATTTAGATAGCACTGACGAGTAAATCAATTAGAGAACAAATATATGTAATTAGTTACCATAACACATATGCAAATTTTTATGCGTATATATAGTGCATAGTCCACATAACTTAACAATCTTCCACATAGATGATACTACTTATTAGACCTTTAATCACATACAAATATTTAAAAGTAATCTTTATGTGCACGTAACTAAAGATATGTCATCTAAATTAATCTTATTTATTTGCCTTATTATCACAAGTAACAAAGGAGCGGTCATTGTCAATTTTTTCACAACTACACCCATATTGATGTTATGTATCAACCCAACTAAATGATAAAGATAAAGTATGAATATGTAGTATGAAAATAACATAAATATGATCTATACGTTGAAGGTTGTCAAAATTGCATTATGAGTTTTAAGATCTTTGGATCCTACAACCCAGATTAGGAAACTATTCGGGAATGATCATAGGATTTAAAATGTGGTAAGATTGGTAGGAACACAGATTTAGGTCTTAGGATTGGGTAGGATTTTACAATCCCACCGATCCTACCTGATCCTAAGTTATTGTAGAATGAGTTCATATTTGACTACTATTATACAAAAAATTAATGATCTATTACACCAAAAATCTTAAATTAGTATATGATGCAATTTTTCATCTTCAGTTATCATCATTTGCTCTTTGTTATCTTTGACAAATATTCATCAACTTAAACTCCTTATTATTTTTAATTATTTGTTAAGTTTCATTGTTTATCAGTATCAACTTTGTAATCTTTATTATTTTTATTTAGAGCCTTGATTGTCATTACTATGTATGTCTTTATCTATATTATCTTCTATGTTTTTAATTTTTTGTCTTTAGTTCACTACACACCTGTATTGTATCTAACTTTTGTAAACATGTCTTCTCATTACCTCAAAAATATTTAATTTTATAATTCTACATTGAATAATAGACATATGTGAATAATAGTATAATACATTATATATGTTGGTGTATATGCCCTGAAGACCAATGTATGGACATGGTCAGACATTGTTTGAATGTACTTTGATAGAACTATTATTCTATATAGATGCATGGTCATTATTATGCAGACTTCTCTACCTGCAATGATGTATTGAATTGCATAAATAATGTCCCAGGAGTTTGGTTAGATCCATTCTCATAAGCTATCCCCAGTCAAGGTACCTTAGCATATATGGGACAACTTTGGTACATGTGAGACTGGTGTATGGGCTGGTTAGGTGCAGGGCACACTAACGCAGACATACAGGTGCATTGGATGCACTGGAGTGATCCACCGTGAGGATTGACTTGTCTAGTCAACAAGTCAATCTCACATGCGAGAGGTTTTCATTGATCCTTAGACTTGAGGTATTCATGTCTAGATTTGATGATGGATATGCTTTGATGCAGTCTTACGTCTCTCGGTAATTGGGAGACCAAAACGATTGTCATTGGGCATGTCATAAGTCATATAGAGACATGGATGACTAATAGTTGGATTTGCCCATTCCTTCAGAGGAAGCATGATATCCACTTTGGGGCGCCCCGCCTCTTTGATGCATGACAGGAATGTGTGACCACACTAATTGAGTCATGACCAATAGATTGGATTGATAAAGTTGAGACTAAATCCAATGGCGGGATATCAGTTTAGGCAAAGGGATATCTATAGTGCATGGGAATCCTCGTTGCTTGTTAGGAGTTGTTGCCATATGACTTAAGTCCTATGACATGGGTAGTAGTGATGTATTGCTAGATACCACTCACTACTTATGATGTTTACATCATTGCCATCGTCATATGGATCCTACGGGGTCACACGCAATAGATTCTTGACATTACTTTAATCAGAAGCCTTATGATCAAGTTATTGGATAGCTTGGATCAATATGAAAGATTTCATCAGCGCCAATGGGCCTAATGAGTTGGAAGAAAGTTATTGGAGCCAAACTTCATTTTTGGCAGGTTGACCCGAAATTGACCTAGATTGCTCACATTTGGATTAGAGTTGCATTGGATTGGATCCAATGGCTTAGTCAACCCATGCCATGAAGTTTGGGCTTGCTCATTATCCAATGAAGCCCAATAACTAGTTGTCATGAAGAGGTATAAGCAAATAAGGGTATAATGGGGAAAAATTTCACCCCATTGGCGCCAAGGGCATAATGGGGTGAACTAAGCGCATGTTGCTTCATAAGGAAGCATTAGGCGCCTCCCCTTTTGTTCCTTGGATGGAAATCTTGCCTCTATGGCAAGTGTTGGGGCTGATATGGCTTGATGGCTCTTTTGGAAAGACCTTGGGCGCATATGTGTAGTAGGGTGAGGTTTATGGTAAGGTCTTGGAGACTTACCTTACCTCCAAACCCCAATTCCCCTCAAACCCTTGCTTAGCCGAATACCTCTTACATGTTGCGCCTAGCCCTTCTCCTTTGATGGTAAGAATGCCTTTAAGGCATGTCTTGGGCTGATATGGCTATTGGGCAAATAAGGATAGGTTGAATAAGGTTTATGGCAAAGTCTTGGAGACTTTCCTTACCACAAACCCCCTTCATCCTAGCCGCCCACTTGGCATGATCTTGGCCCTCCCTAAACCGCCTCTTGGCTTATAAAAGGGACCCTAGCCACCCCCTCTTTAAGGTTCAATTCCTTGGAGGCGTGAACATACATAGAGAGGTGCGAGCAAGGGCAAAGGGCGATAACTTAAAGGTGGCGCAACCTTTCTTCCTTCTAGTGGCCGCAAGTCTTCTCCTTCTTCTCCTCTTGACGTGACTTGGAGAAGGACTTGGTGGCGCCACTTCCTCTTCCTCTTCCTAAGGGCCAAAACTCTTCTTCTCCCTCTTCTCTTGGAGTGAAGAGGACAAGGAGTTGGCGGCTACTTCCTTGCACTTGGTGCAACTTCCATGAAGGTGGCGCAAGAGAAATGAAGGAAGCCTAAGGCTTGATTCTCTTCCCGAGGCTAGCACCAAGCGTGGAAGGGAGCAACGTTGAGATGGTCGATGCGTGGATACTTATAGAGGGCGAACACTTGGGTGCCTTCAACATGACTTCAACAACTAAGCAAGCAAAAGAGGTACATCTCTAACACATCCTTGTGTCTTCTCTCTCGCATGGATCCTTGGGAAAGGAATATGTTTCGGGTGTAATGATTCTTCCGCTGCGTCCTGGGACTGCAAATTTTAAAATTACACCTGTTATTCCCCAATAGTGGTATCTGAAAGTGTCGAAACCTAAGTCACATGCTCTTCTAAAATTTTTTGCATGGGCGGAAACTTGGTTTCATGAAGATCGCATGGCTTATAATATAATCAACTATGAAACAAGAGGGGATGTTACCATGGCCATTGCTTGAATGGCGACTTGGAAGAAGATAGAGGGCGAGCGGCTCTCCTCCATAGAAGTTGCACACAAGACGTTGAAGGCTTACTCCCTTGTGCTCTTTGTGCTAGCAAAGATCCAAGGAGTCCCCTGATCGTGCAAGAGAAGATGTGTTTGTCTACTCGCTGGCTGAATTTTCTCCTTGGCGTGAAGAAACCTCACCACGAGAGGAGCAAGAGGAGAAGATGGGGTGAGCGGCGTTACAACGTGGAGGCGTTTTTCCAATTTGGAAAACCGACTTCCAAATATAGTAAGTGCTCAATGTCTCATGCGTTCACTCCAAGTGAACCATCGAAACCTTCCTTCTCCCTTTGAACCAAGCGTTCACATAGTGAACCGGTTCTATTTCATTCGGTTCAATTGTATTTGGTTCAAAGACCAAATCAAACCAAGCCATGGTCTAGATCTCATATGAACCAAATGGCTCAAGATCTAACCACACATCTCTTGATGCTCTTGATCTCATCGATCAAGCATCAATTCTCCCGATCGAAGCTTACCGATCTCAAGCCCTAATCAATCAAACATGATCAGACCAGATCTCACTTCCAATCAGAGTTTAAACTCTTTTAAACTAAACTAGAACAATTCAGTCCACACGATCTGACATAAGTAAGCCATATCATCAAATTGTGCGACCCTAAGGGTTTCCTTCAACGTCGGTAACGATAACTTACGTTATCACGATCAGAGAGGGGTATCTAGCAACACTTCACTGTCTCCCGATATGAAGGAAAGAGTCTTCCAAGACTACACCCAAACTATAGCACAAGTGTGAATCCAATTCACTTGACATACATGTTTCCTTTGCCACTGGATGTTCTCGTTGGACAAGCGTGTCAAGCCTGTAACTCCAACATGATGAGAGTGGTTAGATCAGATGAACATAGTCATCTGGGTATGGCCATACACTTTCTCAACCATCTCATCCAGGGGGCCCCAATAGAACATCACACTCCAACAAGGAGAGGCAATCCTATATCTATCACTAATGCCCTAACATGACTCATGCCCATTATCCAAGATAATCTATAACCATTATATTTCAAATGATATTGAACTACCTCAAGACAATGCCAATCATCATTTAGAACCACAAGTGATCTCAAGTCAGAGGAAATATGCCACTTGCTTGCATATAAGGATTATTCACATTGTGACAAATAATTGAACATCCTAAGTAGGGTCTGTCCAGTACATTCAATGCACCTATGAGTCTACATCTTATTCCATGCTCGAAGCACCCTATAAGATTAGAAACATATTAGTCTCAATCATATCAAGGCTGTCTCATGTTCACCAAGATATCTCGACTAAGGACAATGTTAATGTCAGTCAAGCTGAACACCATTGAGACATTATTCAGAAGTATATATAACAGCAGCAGATAATGTAACAACCTGAATAACAACCATTGCCTTTATAAACATAGTTTATACATGATACTGAAACAATCCCAAAGGCCTCAAACATTAGCCTTAAGGGCATACCCCAACAGTATCAGAGCTACTTGCGAGAAACACAAGGTGTATGTTTGCTTGTGTGAAAAATTTTTGAAAAAATTTTCTTTCATCCATGCGCATTTCACCTAGAAGGCGCTTTCATCCAATCTTCTCTTATCGTTTTTATGGCCAAAATTTGGATTATGTTTAAGATGGATTTAAGGCCAAAGGCGTACGTAATTTTGTCAAGTAGGACGGGCACTGTGTTTTCTGACTGGCCGTGTCTCTTGATCTAATAAAATTGCCAGCCGATAGGGTCCATGAAATCATCATGAAACTTGATCCCAATTTTAGCATAAATTTGATAGAGAGAGTGTTTTGGATGTAATTGGCGCATAAGGGGATAAAATTTGATTATCCTGGTTTTTCAAATTTTATATATGCGCCACTTGTCTCTTCCATGGGTTGATATGGTCATAGCGAGTGCCTGCTGTGTTGTAAAATTTCTTTCCACTTGCGTGTGGTTTTCTCCCTATCTTGATGTAAAGTTTTTCATCTTGTTTTAGAATAGATGTAGAATTAGAAGATAGGTTAAGGCTTCATCTTGACAACAAGGTATCTTCTTCAACTGAAGTCAGTAGTGGTGCCAGCTTTGGAAGCTTGGTGGTGGGCTTGCGGTTGAAGGAAGGATTTTGCACTCGGCTTATAGCATGGGCTGATTTGCTTTAGGGACTCACAACCCTTGGATGCATGATAACGTGTCACATGGCTCGTGACAAGTTATGTGTATGAAAAGGGCTATGACCATATCGACCAATCTAGCATGCCTATGATGGTTTATTATTCTGTCCATAGCATGCCTGTGATGTTTTTCCTTTGCTGCCATAACCATAGGAAAACTGCATGCTAGAAAAGAATAAAATAAACATGCAAAACTCTCAATACAATATCAAGTCGATAGTCTTTTAACGCGTAGCCTTCATCAAACTATCAATCGGTGGTGTTGTGGACTGTTTCCCACCCTCGTGAGACACACCCACTTATCTTTAGGAGGTGTGTGGTGGCAATGGTTTCCTGAAAAGTGATTTTTACACCATATTTTTGCCTATATTTTAGATCATATTTTGGGCTTATTTGCATGATTTTGTGCTACTTTTAGTGTTTTTATCTTACCTTGCACAGAATCTTCACTTTTCTTGGTTTTTGTGAAAATATAGGTAAAATAGCCTAAAAATGATGGATTTTGAGGGTTTTGAAGCCAAAACATGATTCCCGAGGAGATCACGAGCTCACACGTCCAATTTGGGGTGAAAACGGTGAAGAACGAGACATTTACGGCCTTGGCCGTAATTGCTGATTCGGCGGTAAAAGCGACGACGAACGGAGGACGAATAAACAGAAACTTTCACGGGCAAGGCCGTAATTCCATCACGGGCCGTAAAAGTTTCTGTGACCAAAAGCATTATACACCTAAATAATTACGGTCGAAGCTGTAAACTCATCACCGACCGTAAAAGTTTTCGCACCTTTGTGTTTCTCACTCGATTCGACTCCAAATTGAACCAAAATTGAACTAAACTCTCCAGAAACCTTCCTAGACCGGTTCTATACTGATTAGACTATAAAAGGAAAGGTTTTGGAAGGGTTTCGAGGGCTTCTAGGCCCGAAAACGAGAGGAGGCGGCGGCGACGGCGAGATTCAGTTTTAGGGCAGAAAACGAACAGGAAAGCCGCGCAAGAAAGGAATTAGAGGGTTGATCTTCGTCTCCAGATTGAAGGGAAGCCTTTCTAGTATCTTGTCTAGCGATTTCTTGTATTTTTATTGAGTTTCCATGTGATTTTCATCAATGAACATGCTGTTTGTTATGAACATGAACGTGTAAACCCTATTTTTGGGATTTAGGGAATAGTCCGTTGACGATTTATGGATTAAATACATTGTTTTAAATCTTTTACATGAATTTTTTATATATTTGATTTGATTAGAATTGTGCTTATTCCGTAAATTACCCTGATCAAGTATTTTTACGTCTTAGACGTTGCGAGAAGGACCGGGAGGTGAATCGCAATGTTGGATTTATTCTTTTCAAACCTACGGATCCAATCACGAGAGTAGTTTAGATTTGTTTGAAGGATTCCATGGTTTTTCACAGAACTTAATGGGTCTATTTATGTTAATTGTCACGGGAGTAGGAAATTAATATAAATAGATTCCGAATTATGCTTCGGGAGGAGGTAATCTGTACCTTAGGAAAAATCCCTTTCAAAACTATAATAATCTGTTAAAGATTTATTTTTACTAAATTCATAATCGTCAACGTGGTGAAACCCTGAGTCCTGATTTTATCAGAATTGATTTTTACCCGAACGCTCGCTTTTGCATCTTTTCGTAGTTTGAAGTGTCCAAACAAAACAAAAATTTCATTTTGAATCGTCTAGATATAGATCAAACGTGTACTCGGTACTTGACCGCCTGATCCTCGTGGGATCGATAACTTTTTATTACTTCGATAAATCCTTGCACTTGAGGATACCTATCATTTCCCTAGTCCGTTTTAACCGGGCGCACCTTCGCAAGGAAACTCGTTGACCCTGGGCATAACGGTTAGGATCAGACTTGACTAGTTTTTCATATGTCACTGACATGATGGATCACTAGAGGCAGCTGTTGAGAGGATAGAGTTCTGTGTTGTATCCAGCCCTCGCTGGACACAGGGCGCCTAGTCTGTCTTAACTAAGAGGAATTGTGCACGACACAATTGGCTGGCATGCCTACCTAAAGAAGCATGAGATCACTCTGTGCATCCCAACTCACCCTCGTGAGTCGCGGAGATCTCATGTGAAATTAGGATCCTACTCACTTATTTCTATGTTGAGTTTGAGAGTTCTCAACTTGTTTTTGGAAATAGTGGGAGCATAGCATTTAATTAAAGTCCTAGTTAAATGCTTTATCATTGTACTTATCTTACTTATTTGCTTATTGTAGATGATTCCATCTCCTGAACCTAGATTGAAACTTTGTAAAAATAAACTGGATGGAACAAATTGGACAAGATGGCTCAGAATTTTGACCAAAATGCTAGAACATGAGAAAATGATGCATCTTCTTAAAAGACCTCCATCCCTGCCCTGTCCTTATTTTCATACAGAAGGGGAGTGGAATGTCTATCTTGAACATTGTGCAGATAGTGAACAAGATTCATCATTTTAAGAAGATGCATCATTTTCTCATTTTCTCATTGTGCAGAATTTTGTCCATCTCTGCCCTGTCCTTATTTTAGTCCATGGACTATTGGGGTCATTATTCCTTGAGGATTATGATACATGTGAGTTTTGATGAACAAGATGACAGGTGCTGCCTTCACCTTAAATGGTGGAAGGAGAAGTGGCTTCTTGGATCTGTACACAGCAATGTGTGTGGACCCATGGAAACAAGCATGAAGAGGTATTGTATACTTCATTAAGTATGGATATGTCTTATCCAAACACAACTTTGGAGAAATCCAAAAGGTTCAAAAATGAAGTGCTGAATCAAAATTGGAGGATCTATTAAACACTTTGATTGGATCAAGGTAGTAAGTGAAGAATTTGATGACTATCCTAAGGAGTGTGGGGTTATCTCACAGCTTGCTTGGAACACCACAACTGTGTGGTGAAATTCAAAGAAAGAAAGAGGAACACATTGGATGTGGTTCCATCTTTGAATAGTCATGCAAATTTACTTCCTTTAGAGGCCATGCAAGCAACTATTTTGACACTCCATAGTGTGTGTTTGTGGAGCACTGAGAGTGCTATTTCTATCCTAGTGAGAATAAATTATTTGTTGCTCAAACTGCTGTCTTTCTTGGGGAGATTTTTTGAAAGAAGATAGTGGGAGTAGATTTGATTAGGGAAAGGTCCAAAATCAACCACAAATAATTAGACACAGGTGGAGAGGAGTCACACATGCAGGTTGAAAGTCAACCTAAGGTTCAAGTAACACAGGAACCACATAAGTCTGGATGGATTCGAAATGCTGAGCATGATGAATTTTTCATCATGGATGAACCTAAGACTTATGAAGAAATGGAAGCGATCGGTGGACTAGATTCCAAGAAATGGCTAAGCGCCATAAGAACCGTAATGGACTCCATGTCTGCTAATAAAGTGTGGGACTTGATTGAGCCGCCAAAAGGGTAACACCCTTAGGCTGTAATTGAATCTTCAAGGAAGATAGACGTGGAAGGAAACAATGTTACCTATGATGACAAGCTAGTGAATGAAATTTTAGATAAGCCCACTGGGTGGATAGTGATGAAATTTTTCACAAATAGCTATGTTTGAATCCATTAGGTATCTGCTTGTTATAATTGCATATTCTGTTATAGCGTGTTATGAAAAAGTGCTTTTCTTAATAGACATCTGGAACAGAATGTCTATATGGAATTAGCTGGAAATTTTTCATACAATAGCCATAAAGATATGCATGGTCTTATGCAAGTATCTTGTGTTTACAAGAAGATCAGTGGGAGCATCATAATGTTTCTTGTTCTACTAGATTGATGGTACTCTCCTCACATGAAATGACATCCCAGCTCTTCACACGGTAAAGTAAATGCTAAGGAAGTATTTCGAGAAGAATGACCTAGGGAATGTGGCCTATATCCTAGGCATGAGGATCTATTGGGATCCAAGAAAGTCATTGCCCTTTAGTCAATCTATGTTCATCCAAGAGTTTCTGGAGAGGTTCATATTGGGTGATTCCAAATGTTGATACCTTCCAGGGAGATATGGTATGACTCCCACAAGGATGGTATGTCCGCAAACATAGCAAGAGAGCAGTAACATGAGTCTAGAATCCTGATACATTGAGTATAGGATAGATCATGTTTTGTGAAAAGTGCATGAGACCATATATGGCAAATGCTTGGAGCATGGCCAGTAAGTTTCAATTAGATCCTAGTGTTTAACACTGGATAGCTGTGATAGCAATCCTTTAATACTTGGGAAGTATAAAGGATTAAGATATAGTCTGTAATAGACAGGAAGAACTTTGTGTACTGGGTACACTAATACTTCATTCCAGTTTAAAGACTATAGTTCACAGCCAGGATTTGCATTTGCCTTATTGTGGGGATGTAAGCTGGAAGAGCTTTGTGCAAACCACAGTGGCAAATTCTACAATTAAGGCTGAGTACATTGCAGCTTCTTGTGGCAGCCAAGGAAGCAGCTTCATTCAAATGAACTTGATTTAGTTCTTAGTGCTTGATGGTTCAGTATGGTTCTTACTGGAGCCATAGCATAAGAGAGGGAACTTGGCAATCAAGTATGTACTGCAGCAATATCATCTGATCTTGGAGATTATGGATAAGGATGATGATTCAAATTTGCAAAATAAACACAGACAACAATCTGGAAAACCCACTGACATAGCCTCTAGTGCAGCGGAAGCTAAATAAGTCATACTAGAGACATAGGTGATGCATTGCATTTTGGTAGTGATTTTCATAGTTATTTTATGTCAAATCTAGGCTTATTTCGGCATTTTTATACTCATTATGGGCTTATTTCCTTCATATCTTCGGAATCTTCCCTTTTTGGCACTTTTATGGAATTTCAGGTAAAAACACGCTTTTTTCAACATATTTTGAAGATTCTGAGGCCATGAGACGATTTCTCATGCGAAAACGAAGCCGCCTGTCAAATTTGAGCCTATTTGGAGTTAGCCTGACAATCACGGTCAGGTGAACCCCACGGGGTTCACCATCCCAGTCGCCAGCCAGCGTATGCCACAGAGAGCGTCACGGCCGGGTGAACCCCAGCGGGGTACACCAGAATTCCATTTGGCCGAAAATGATCCAGAACACATCACGGCCAGGTGAACCCGGCGGGGTTCACCGCGCTTCTTTCAGCCGAACTCTAAGAATGAATCACAGCCAGGTGAACCCGATGGGGTTCACCGTGATTCTAACGTAGATTCGCGAGCGGACCCGACCCACACTCGGTTTTCCTTCGATTTCTCACCCGTTCGGAGTCCAAATTTGGCAAATAAGGTGTCTTTGGAAAGCTCTTTCAGAGGCGAATGCAAAGGATACAAAAGCCCCAATTATTATGACCTAATCATCGAGCATTCACGCAAAGAAGCAGCGTGGGCGGAAGAACACGACGACAAAGGTGATTATTGGAGATTTTCGGAGATTGAGGAACACGATCATCACGATTTCTTCAGGATTCCTTCGGTTCATCGTCTCCTTCCCCTTAGCTTCATTTTCTTATACTTTTCATTTCTTTAAATGAGAGATTTTGAGCGTTTCAATGATGATTGTAGCGTAAACCCTATTTCGGGGCTTGGTGGAAACCCTTTGATGATTTTAATTGCAAACTTTGTATCTATTTATGTTATTTGGTATGAATTGTGAGCATATTTTACTTTGACGTATTTATTTCATGGTTTTACCTTCGTCGAGTAATATCGCGTGTTAGCCATTACGATTCATATCGAGAGAAAGATCGTAAGGGTCGAACCTCTGAGTAAAACTTATGAGACCTCGACACGAGAGTGCTTGGTCTTCGCTCGAGGATTTCATAGTCTACCATAGAACTTATTGGGTTCGTCTTAAACGATCCACCGCGAGAGTAGGAGGTTGGTCTAAAACGAACACCAGGGTGTATCTGTCGAGAGAGGGCACCTTGTACCCTAGGGTTAGACTCCTTGTGCAAAACCAATAAACCAAATAACTAATATCTTTCTTGTGCAATTAAGATTATCATCGTGGTGGAAGCCGTAGCCCAGAATTCTCTCTTATATCTTTTCTCTACCGAAGTAGTTACACTTGTTTGTTTTCGATCTATGTCTTCAAAAACCCACATTTCGATTCGCCTAGCTATTAGGACTCGGATTTTCTAGTACTCAACCTTATTCCCTGTGGGATTCGACATCTTTTATATTACTTCGACATATCCGTGCACTTGCAGTCGTGTCAAGTTTTTAGCACCGTTGCCGGGGAACAACGGTTGATATTAGTATACTTCCGAGAATTGGTAGACTAGGCCTTAGGTTAGATTTTTCTTACTGCACTGTTATTTTCTTTTTCTTTTTATTCACTTGTTGTCTTATAACTTTATAATTTTGACTGACCGTTTTATGCAAAGAAGTTCTAGGGCAGGTACATTCTTTGACATTGATCCAGAGATCGAGCGCACCTTTAGGACAAGAAGGAAGCAAAATTAGACCCAGAAGAGAGAAATCATGAACCATCCTGGAGGAGAAAGTCAGATGGAACACATTCAGATTGAAGTGAACAATGAACGAGCACAATAACCAATGGGCAACAACTACAACAACAACAGGACATTGAAAGATTATTCTACTCCCTACACTTATGGTTTTCAATCAGGAATTGCTAGGCCATTGTTGAGGCCAATAACTTTGAAATAAAACCTGCTCTTCTTTCTATGGTGCAACAAAACCAATTTGGTGGTTCTCCTCTTGAGGACCCCAACATGCACCTTTCTATTTTTCTAGAATATTGTGATATGTTGAAAATTAATAGTGTGTCTGCTGATGCTAACAAGTTGCGATTATTTCCCTTCTCTTTGAGGGACAGGGCGAGAGCTTGGATGCACATGCTACCTGCTGCTTCGATAAGAACATGGGCTGAGCTTTCTCAAGCCTTTCTCTCCAAGTACTTCCCTCCATCAAAAACAATCCAATTGTGAAATCAGATAACGAGCTTCATGCAAAAGGATGGAGAGTCCCTATACGAAGCTTGGGAGAAGTTTAAGAAGCTCCAAAGGATGTGTCCACATCATGGTGTAGAGACTTGGGTTTTGATCCAAACGTTCTACAGCGGTTTGGATTACAACACGAGTCTTACAGTGGATGTTGCAGCAGGAGGTGCTTTGATGAATAGGAGAGTGGAAGATGCAATGAACCTTCTCGAGGATATGAAAATTAACCATCACCAATGGACATCCGAGAGAGGTGCTTCTACCAAGAAGTCAGGTAAGTATGACCTGGATTCTTTGACTGCACTTACTGCTAAGGTTGATAATTTGACTAGGAAGCTTGACTCTTGGTCTGTTAATTCTATGGATGTTAACGCTATTTCTTGTGAGGTCTGTGGAGTTGTAGGTCATGCAGGGGCAGATTGTCAGGCGGGAGATGGACAGATGGCTGCGGCTGATCCTGAGCAATTGAATGCAGTTGGAAATTTCAACTAGAACAATAACCCTTATTCCAACTACTACAATCTAGGATGGCGCAACCACCCAAATTTCTCTTATCGGACAACTCAGCCAATTCAGCCTGGACAAGTCCCACCACAGCAGACTCAGCCCCCACAAGGAAACTTTAGGCAACCCCAACAGAACAATTTCAGACCACCAGGTTTCCAGGCCAGAAACTATAATGCACTGCCACCACCGCCACAACAACCAAGGCCGAATAATGATTCAAATCTGGGCAAGCAACTTGAAGGACTTACAGACATGATGAAGATGATGATGACCAGGATGGATTCCCTAGAGACACACAATAAAATGCTGGAGAGTCAGCTAGCCTAGCAAGCTAGCTCATCATCGAGAGTACCAAGGAAGCTACCATCCCAACTAGAAGTAAACCCGAGGGAGCAGTGCAATGCAATCTCCACTCGGAGCGGCAAGCAATTGGAAGATCCAAAGATGCCGACAGAAGACAGGATAGAAGAGTCAATACCAGAACCTGTGGAATCGCATACTGATGTGACACCGGTGGCACCTGAGCCAGTTGAGGAGGAGAGGCCCTATGTGGGACCGCCAGCATATAAGCCACCGAGTCCATTTCCACAAAGGCTTGTCAAGGCTAAATTGGACAAGCAGTTTGGTAAGTTTTTAGAGGTTTTAAAGAAACTTTATATTAACAACCCTTTTGTTGATGCTCTTTCGCAGATGCTGACTTATGCAAAATTTCTGAAAGATATCTTATCAAACAAGAGGAAGCTAGAAGATCAAGGGACCGTTGCACTCACTGAGGAGTGCAGCGCCATAATCCAGAACAAGCTACCTCAAAAGCTTAAAGACCCAGGCAGTTTTTCCATACCATGCCAGATTGGAGAGATGTCTTTTCAAAGAGCTTTGTGCGATCTAGGAGCAAGCGTTAGCCTCATGCCACTATCACTATGTAAAAGGCTAGATTTAGGAGACTTGCAACCAACTAATATTTCCATACAGCTTGCAGACAGATCTGTATGCCACCTAGTTGGTATTCTAGAGGACGTACCTGTTAAAGTAGGAGATTACTTTATTCCTGCTGATTTTATTGGCTTGGAGATTGATGAGGACAATAGGCTCCCTATCATACTGGGTAGGCCTTTTCTTGCTACTGCAGGCGCTGTCATGGATGTCAAGAATGGGAAACTGTCTTTGAACATCTGTGGCAACGTTATTCAATTTGATATAACTGACACTTTGAAAAAACCTTCTCTTGCAAGTGCATGTTACAACATTGACATTGTGGAGAAAGTTACACAGGATGTTGAGCCGCCTAGGAGAGAAGTAGATCCTCTAGAACTTGCCTTAACGAACTCTGTTAATGAAGATGGCGAAGGGGAGGTAGAAGAGTATGTTGCATTATTGGAAAGCGATGTAAGTCTAGTCGACGAGAAAGAAAAAGATAAGGAGAATCAAAGGCAGCAGAAAATTGAACTCAAGAGTTTGCCCAATACTTTGAGATATGAGTTCTTGGGAGATAATTCCACATACCCTGTAATTGTAAGTGCGGCATTGGACAAGGAGCAAACCGAACTGCTGCTTAATGAGCTTCGCCTCCATAGGAAGGTAATAGGTTACTCATTAGATGACATAAAAGGGATTAACCCCTCTGTTTGCATGCATAGGATCATATTGGAAGACAACAGTAAACCTTCTGTGGAGTTCCAGCGCCGACTAAACTCGCATCTAAAGGATGTAGTGAAGAAGGAAGTGCTCAAACTATTAGACGCCGGAGTTATATATCCAATCTCAAATAGTTCTTGGGTAAGTCCAGTACATGTTGTACCCAAGAAAGGTGACATCACAGTAATAAAGACCGAGATAGACGAGCTGATACCTACGCGCACGGTCACGGGATACAAGATGTGCATAGACTATAGGAAGTTGAATTTGGCAACGCGAAAAGATCATTTACCTCTTCCATTTATAGATCAGATGTTAGATATGTTGGGGTATGCCCTTAAGGCTAATGTTTGAGGCCTTGGGATTGTATCAGTATCATGTAATAAACTCTTGTGTTTATAAAGGCATGGTTATTATTCAGGTTGTTACCTTGTCTGCTGTAATAAGTGTACTACTGAATAATGTCTCAATGCTGTTCAGCTAGGCTGACATGCTAAAAGTCCTTAGTCGATATATCTTGGTGAACATGAGACAGCCTTGATATGATTGAGACTAATATGTGTTCTAATCTTATAGGATGCTTCGAGCATGGAATAAGATGTAGACTCATGGGTACATTGGATGTACTGGACAGACCCTTCTAGGACATTCAATTGCTTGTCACAATGTGAATGATCCTTGATTGCAACAAGTGGCACATGTCCTCTGACTTGAGATCACTTGTGTTTCTAAATGATGATTGTCATTGTTTTGAGGTAGTTCAATATCATTTGAAACATAATGGTTATAGACTATCTTGGATAATGATCATGAGTCAGGTTAGGGCACTAGTGATAGATAGAGGATTGCCGTCTCCTTGTTGAAGGAGTGTGGTGTTCTATAGGGGCCCCCTAGATGAGATGATTGAGAAAGTGTATGGCCATACCCAGGTGACTATGTGCATCTGATCTAATCATGCTCATCATATTGGAGCTACAGGCTTGACACGCTTGTCCAATAAGAACATCCAGTGGCAAAGGATACATGCATGCCTTGTGAAGTGGATTCACACTTGTGCTATGGTTTGGGTGTAGCCTTGGAAGACTCTTTCCTTTATATCGGGAGACAGTGATGTGTTGCTAGATACCCCTCACTGATCGTGATAATGTAAGTTATCGTTACCGACATTTAAAGGAAACCCTTAGGGTCGCACAATTTGATGATATGGCTTACTTAAGTCAGATCGTGTGGACTGGATTGTTTTGATTCAGTTTAAAGGAGTTTAAACTCTGATTGTAAGTGAGATCCAGTCTAATCATGTTTGATTGATTAGGGCTTGCGATCGGTAAGCTTCGATCGAGAGGATTAATGCTAGATCGGTGAGATCAAGAGCATCATGAGATGAACGGTTAGATTGGAAACCTTAGGGTTTAGTTGATCTAGACCAATTGGCTTGGGCTGGCTTGGTTTGGCCTTTGGACCGAACACATTTACTTTGAACCGGTTCAAGAGCTTGAACGTATGGTTCATTGTTTTGGCGTTTTGATCGATTTAGTGATCATGAACGCATGGCTTAATGGATTTTCCAATTTTGGAAAGTCATTTTAGCGCATGTTCCCTTGAACGCCAAATGACTTGAACGCTCCATTCAACTCTCGTCTCCTTGCTCTTGCTTGACGAGACTTTGGCGTGGAGAAGGCGAGGTCTTGGTGGAGGTTCGGCAAGCCTAGACATCATCTCTCATTTCCTTACCACACGAGAGGGACCCTTGAAGGACCTTGCTAGCACAAGGATCTCCAAGGAGCAAGCACATCATCTTGTGTGCGTCAACTAGGGAGAAGATCCCTTTCGATCTTTCTCTTCCAAGTCGCCATCTTCCTCATGGCTTTGGTATGGATCTAAACTTCATCAAGTTGATCATATTATCTTGCTAAGATCCATGAAAAACCCTTGCTTCCGCTTGCAATTTTTATGCGCCACCCTTAAGGGTTTTTCGCCCCCCTCTTGAAAGGGGTTTCATCTGCTTGCGCTCCCCCTTGAAGGGGACTCTTCAATTGGTATCAGAGGCATGCGGTTCAAGCATGTAATATGATTGCTTGGTATATTTTGTGATCCTTGGTTGCGCATTTACATGTATGCTTAGATCTTGTTGACATGCGAAACTTACATGTTATTTCTTCATGCGAAAGTAAGATGTTTACCTTATGTTGGCGCATGTTGTTTGTTCATCTTGTCGCATGTCTTGTGTTGGCGCTTAGTTCATGTTATTGTATGAAAAACCTAACATGCGCGCCTATGACTAGATCTAAGTGGCGCCTACTATAAACCCTTAGATGGGTTGATGGGGTTGAAGTCACCTCTAGGTTAGATCCAATAGTCTGATCAGACCATCTGACAGCCGAGATGGATCGACCAGATGGCACCTGTGCGCAAGCACGAGGTGGCTATAGGTCGATTGCATCTTAGGCGTGTAGCGAGGTCTGGTTGAGACAACCATTGAACACACATGAGTTAGGCCCGGGGTCACACCCGCTTGCCAGACCTCATGAGGGTTGTTTAGCCCTTGGCGCATGCATGGTTGACCATTAGGTCAACTCGAGTCAGTTAGGACTTGGTGCATGCAAGGGGCAGAGGATCTGACTAGATGAATGAGTGGATCCCTATCAATGGACCATTGTAAGGTTGTAGGGCACATAAGAAAATTAAAATTGATGCCAATGGGGTTTTCAAAATTTATTTTCTTTTAATTGGATCACATGTTGTTTGATGCCTATGCTTGTTTATTTATTCTTATGTGGGCTGCCCATGTTAAATGTGTGCTGTGCTGGGGCCTGCGTGCCTGGAATTAAACCTATAAATTAATATTATTGTGATCTGCGAATCACTTTTTAATTAATTTATTGTATAATTGACCTGCGAGTCAAACTTGTCTAGATAGATCAAAATGTATTTTGATTAGACAAGAGCACAAAGGCACACATCCCAGAGGGGCATTCAGCTGGTGGCGCACCTGAGGTGCTCTTGGCGCAAGGGCCCTGGGTTGGACCAGATGAGATGCTAAAGACCCAAGAAGAGCAAGTGAAGACTTAAGTATCTTAAGGTCTTACTTAGGCTATGGGCTTTTACCACATAAGATGCATGCTTTCTTTTATTGTTTAAATAAGTAGAACAGCATGATTTATTTATCTTCTGCTATAGCCATAGGATTTGCCTGATAGTAAGAAGATAAAAGACCGTTAAAATCCAAACGCTAAAATATCAAGCACGTAATGCCTTCTGACGCGAAACCTCACTATTCTGACTATCGTTGGAGCCGTGTTGTACCCACTCAGTGGGCACGTCCATCTATCTTCAGACGGTGCGGGATTTCACCTGCGTGTTACAGAGAAGGGATTTATCGCTTCTCGTTGCTCAGCATAGCACGTGGTGGTCCAGGGAGTAGGTCGGGTCAGCTTGACCATGTAGGCTACATATGTGGCGCATATGGTAGCGCATGGAGGCAGCCATCTGAGGGATCAGAGACTGTGTTGTACCAACTCAGTTGGCACAGTCTGCTGGATTGCCCAGGTGAAGGGGAATCGCACGGGTTGGCGATTGGCAGGGACTGCCTACCAGAAATTAGTGCTTGTCATCTCTGTGCATCTTATCTCGCCTGAGCGGGACGCGGAGACCAAGTATGAAATCTGGATCCCATCTCACTAAAAGAGTGTTACTCTTTCGGGCTGTTTTGCTGGATTTTTCAGCCAGATAAAATAGTGAGAAAAGAATCTTTCTTAAGTCCTGGATTGATTCTATACATTGATACTGACCTTGCTGTTCTTGCATTGTTGTAGATTCCTGCAGCAACGAACACCATGAGCTTCAATGTGCGATCCCTACTGGAAAGGGAGAAGTTTGCTAGGCCAAACTTCTCAGACTGGTTCGGACACCTTAAGATCGTTCTTAAGGCAGAGAGGAAACTGTATGTCCTCGAGACGGCTGTGCCGCCTCAACCCGCTGCGAACGCCGCAAGGGCGGTTCGTGATGCTTATGAAAAGCACGTCAATGATAGCATTGATGTCGCTTGCCTGATGCTAGCGTCTATGACGCCACCGCTGCAGCGTCAGCATGAGGATATGTTGGCTATAGAAATTATAGCGAACCTCAAGATGCTGTATGCTGCACAGGCGAGGACAGAACGCTATAATCTGACAAAGCTTTTCTTTCAGAGCAAACTGGCTGAAGGGAGCCCAGTGGGAGCTCACGTGCTCAAGATGATTGGGCACAAGGAGGCTCTGGAGAAACTGGGGCATACCATCAACCAGGAGCTTGCTGTAGACATTATTCTGCAGTCTCTCCCGCCCTCTTTCGATGCGTTCATTATTAATTTTAATATGAACAAGATCGATTGTACTCCGGCAGAGCTGCTGAATATGCTCTTGACAACTGAGGAGACTCTGAAGGGAAAGCCTTCAACCTCTGTCTTAATGGTTCCTTCTAGGAACAAGAAGAAGGGGAAGAAGGGCAAAGCCCCTGTCAAGAACTACAGTAAGGCTCTGAAACAAAAGGTTAAGCGGTCGAAGGACAACAGGTGTTTCCACTGTGGCCAGCTGGGTCACTGGAAAAAGGACTGTAAAGCGCTCCAAGGAGATAAGAGGGGAAGCATCGCTTCTGGCTCAGGTATATATGTGACTGAGGTCATGTTATCTTCTTCTTCTATTTCATGGGTGTTGGACACTGCATGTGGAGTTCACATTTGTTCAAATGTGCAGGAACTCAAGAGAAGAAGGCAGGTGGGACAGCATGAGGTAGACCTACGCGTTGGAAACGGGGCACGGGTTGCTGCTGTTGCTGTAGGAGACTATTTCATTTCTTTACCATCTGGCATTGTATTGGAATTAAACAATTGTTATTTTGTACCCAGTATAACCAAGAATATTATCTCTATTCCTGCTCTTGTCAGGAAAGGATTTGCCTTTGAATGCAATATTTCAAAGTGTGTACTTTCTCTTGATAATATTGTTTATGCTACTGGTTCAATTAACAATGGGTTATTCATGTTGGACATGGAATATTCTATACAAAACATTGATAATAAGAAAGCCAAGTATGCTGAAGACAGCACCTTGTTATGGCATAGTCGTTTAGGCCATATTAACAAGAAGCGCATTAAGCGGTTGCATGATCATGGACTGCTGGGATCATTCTCCTATGAGGAGATTGATACATGCAAAGCTTGTTTGATGGGTAAAATGACGAAGTCACCTTTTCCTAACAAAGGTCAAAGGGCTTCAGGTTTACTTAACCTTATACACAGTGATGTGTGTGGGCCGTTTAGTAAACATGCCAGAGGTGGCTATCAGTACTTCATTACATTTACTGATGATTTCAGTAGATATGGTTATGTCTATCTAATGAGACATAAGAGTGAATCCTTTGACAAGTTCAATGAGTTCAAGAATGAAGTACAGAATCAGCTAGGGCGAAATATCTGTTGGGGTATGCCCTTAAGGCTAATGTTTGAGGCCTTGGGATTGTATAAGTATCATGTAATAAACTCTTATGTTTATAAAAGGCATGGTTATTATTCAGGTTGTTACCTTGTCTGCTGTAATAAGTGTACTTCTGAATAATGTCTCAAAGCTGTTCAGCTGGGCTGACATGCTCTTTGTCCTTAGTCGAGATATCTTGGTGAACTTGAGACAGCCTTGATATGATTGAGACTAATATGAGTGCTAATCTTATAGGATGCTTCGAGCATGGAATAAGATGTAGACTCATGGGTACATTGGATGTACTGGACAGACCCTACTGGGATATTCCATTGCTTGTCACAATGTGAATGATCCTTGTAAGCACTAAGTGGCACATGTCCTTTGACTTGAGATCACTTGTGTTTCTAAATGATGATTGTCATTGTCTTGAGGTAGTTCAATATCATTTGAAACATAATGATTATAGACTATCTTGGATGGTGAGCTTGAGTCAGGTTAGGGCACTTGTGATAGATAAAGGATTGCCGTCTCCTTGTTCAAGGAGTGTGATGTTCTAAAGGGGCCCCCCTTGTATGAGATGATTGAGATAGTGTATGGCCATACCCAGATGACTATGCTCATCTGATCTGATCATGCTCATCGTATTGGAGTTACAGGCTTGACATGCTTGTCCAATAAGAACATCCAGTGGCAAAGGAATCATGCATGCCTTGTGAGTTGATTCACACTTGTGCTATGGTTTGGGAGTAGTCTTGGAAGACTCTTTCCTTTATATCGGGAGACAGTGATGTGTTGCTAGATACCCCTCACTGATCGTGATAACGTAAGTTATCGTTACCGACATTTAAAGGAAACCCTCAGGGTCGCACAATTTGATGATATGGCTTACTTAAGTCAGATCGTATGGACTGGATTCTTTGGTTCAGTTTAAAGGGGATTTAATCTCTGATTGTAAGTGAGATCTGGTCTGATCATGTTTGATTGATTAGGGCTTGAGATCGGTAAGCTTCGATCGAGAGAGGTGATGCTAGATCGGAGAGATCAGGGGCATCAGGAGATGAATGGTTAGATCATGAGCCTTGGGGTTCGATTTGGTCTAGACCAAGTGGCTTGAGCTATTTCGGTTTGGTTTGATGAACCAAATTCGATTGAACGATTTGGATTGAACCGGTTCACAAATGTGAACGCTTGGTTCAATGCCAATATGCGTTCTTGAAGTGGCTTGAACGCTTGGCTTGATTCTCTTCCACTTATGGAAAGTAATCAAAGCCGGTTATGCTTCAACGCCAAAACGCATAAGCGTTGGCTTCTTCACTTCAACGCTCATCATCCTTTTCGTTGGGTGGTTGACGAAGGTGGGAGAGAAGCAAGAGAAGCTCTCGGCCAAGAAAGGGAATCATCTCATCATCCCTTCCATTCGACAAAAAGAAAAGCTTGGGTGTCTTGCTAGCACAAGGGACCGCAAGGAGTAAGCATCTTCATCTTGTGTGTGAACTTGTGGAGGAGATCTAGTTTGTTCTCTTCATCCAAGCCGAATTCCAAGCATATGGCGTTGGTATGAATTTCCATCTCAATCTACTCAATCGGTTATAGTTGAACATATGGCATGCAAATGATCTTAAACCCTTGCTTCCGCTAGCATATTTTTCTTTAGCGCCATGCTTTAGGGTTTTTGCCCCCCATTTATGGGTTTCTTCAATTGGTATCAGAGCTAGGCTCTTTGCATGCTATTATGTTTGCTGATGTGATCCATATATGTTGCGCTTACTTGATGATTTTGCGCTTACTTGATGATTTGGTTACATGAACTTTGCGCTTGTGTTTTGGTTACATGAACTTTGCGCTTGTGTCATGGTTACATGAACTTTGCGCTTGTGTCATGGTTACATGAACTTTGCGCTTGTCTCATGGTTACCTAAAGTTTGCGCTCCCCCTTGAAGGGGACCCCCTAAAGTTTGCGCTCCCCCTTGAAGGGGACCCCCTTAGATCTAAGGGTTATCAACATAAGTGAAGCATGTTGTTTGATTGTTTGCGCTTGATCTAGATGTTTATAAAACTTATATCTTGCGCGGCTGATTAGATCTAAGGTGACCCTACTATAATTCCTTAGATGGGTTGATGGGGTTGAAAGCATAATCTAAATAGATCCAAGTCTGATCAGACCATCTGACAGCTCAGATGAGTTGACCTGATAGCACCTATGCGCAAGCACAAGGTGGCTGTAGGTTGACTGCATCTAGGGCGTGTAGCGAGGCCTGGTTGAGACAACTTCTGAACACACTTGAGTCAGGCCCGGGGTCACACCCGCTTGCCAAAACTCATGAGGGTGGTTCAGCCCTTGGCGCATGCATGGTTGACCATTAGGTCAACTCGGGTCAGTTAGGACTCGGTGCATGCAAGGGGAAAGGATCTAACTAGATGGATGAGTGGATCCCCATCAATGGACCATTGTAAGGTTATAGGGCCCATAAGGAAATTAAAATTGATACCATGGGGTTTTTCAAAAATTTTAATTTCATGAATGGATCACATGTTGATTGAACCATATGCTTGTTTATTTAGTCTTATGTGGGTTGCCCATTTGTGTGCTGTGCTGGGGCCTGCGTGCCTGGATTTAAAAAAAACATTGTAAATTAATTTGTGATCTGCGAATCACATTGTACTTAATTTATAATATGTTGTTGACCTGCGAGTCAACCTTGTCTAGATAGATCAAATGTACTTTGATTAGACAAGAGCACAAAAGCACACATCCAAGAGGGGCATTCACCTGGTGGTGCACCTGAGGTGCTCTTGGCGCTTGGGCACTGGGTTGGACCAGATGAGATGCATAAGGAGCTCAAGTGAAGACTTAAGTAAAATTAAGGTCTTACTAGGGTTCTTGGGCTTTTACCACATAAGATCATGCTTTCTATTTATTGCTTAAATAATTAGAATTGCATGTGTTTATCTTCTGCTATAGCCATAGGATATGCCTGATAGTAAGAAGATAAAAGACCGCTAAAATCCAACGCTAACATATCAAGCTCGTAAGCCTTCTGACGCGAAACCTCACTGTTCTGATTATCGTTGGAGCCGTGTTGAACCCACTCAGTGGGCACGTCCATCTATCTTCAGACGGTGCTGGATTTCACCTGCGTGTTACAGAGTTGGGATTTATCCCCTCTCGTTGCTCAGCATAGCACGTGGTGGTCCAGGGAGTAGGTCAGGTCAGCTTGACCATGTAGGCTACATATGTGGCGCATATGGTAGCACATGGAGGCAGCCATCTCTGGGATCAGAGACTGTGTTGTACCAACTCAGTTGGCATAGTCTGCTGGATTGCCAAGATGAAGGGGAATCGCACGGGTTGGCGATTGGCTGGGATAGCCTACCAGAAATTAGTGCTTGTCATCTCTGTGCAACTTATCTCGCCTGAGCGGGACGCGGAGACCAAGTATGAAATCTGGATCCCATCTCACTAAAAGAGTGTTACTCTTTCGGACTGTTTACTGGATTTTTCAGTCAGACAAAATAGTGAGAAAAGAATCTTTCTTAAGTCCTGGATTGATTCTGAACATTGATACTGACCTTGCTGTTCTTGCTTGTTGTAGATTCCTGCAGCAACGAACACCATGAGCTTCAATGTGCGATCCCTACTGGAAAGGGAGAAGTTTGCTGGGCCGAACTTCTCTGACTGGTTCGGACACCTTAAGATCGTTCTTAAGGCAGAGAGGAAACTGTATGTCCTCGAGACGGCGATACCGCCGCAGCCCGCTCCGAACGCCGCAAGGGCAGTTCGGGATGCCTATGAAAAGCACGTCAATGATAGCATTGATGTCGCTTGCCTGATGCTAGCGTCTATGACGCCACCGCTGCAGCGTCAGCATGAGGATATGTCGGCTATAGAAATTATAGCGAACCTCAAGATGCTGTATGCTGCACAGGCGAGGACTGAACGCTATAATCTGACGAAGCTCTTCTTTCAGAGCAAACTGGCTGAGGGGAGCCCAGTGGGAGCTCACGTGCTCAAGATGATTGGGCACAAGGAGGCTCTGGAGAAACTGGGGCATACCATCAACCAGGAGCTTGCTGTGGATATTATTCTGCAGTCTCTCCCGCCTTCTTTCGATGCGTTCATCATTAACTTTAATATGAACAAAATCGATTGTACGCCGGCAGAGCTGCTGAATATGCTCTTGACCACTGAGGAAACTCTGAAGGGTAAGCCTTCAACCTCTGTCTTGATGGTTCCTTCTAGGAACAAGAAGAAGGGGAAGAAGGGCAAGGCCCCTGTCAAGAATTACAGCAAGGCCCTGAAACAGAAGGTGAAGCGGTCGAAGGACAACAGGTGTTTCCACTGTGGCCAGCTGGGTCACTGGAAAAAGGACTGTAAAGCGCTCCAAGGAGATAAGAGGGGAAGCATCGCTTCTGGCTCAGGTATATATGTGACTGAGGTCATGTTATCTTCTTCTACTATATCATGGGTGTTGGACACTGCATGTGGAGTTCACATTTGTTCAAATGTGCAGGAACTCAAGAGAAGAAGGCAGGTGGGACAGCATGAGGTAGACCTACGAGTTGGAAACGGGGCACGGGTTGCTGCTGTTGCTGTAGGAGACTATTTCATTACTTTACCATCTGGCATTGTATGAGAATTAAACAATTGTTATTTTGTACCAAGTATCACAAAGAATATTATCTCTATTCCTGCTCTTGTCAGGAAAGGATTTGCCTTTGAATGCAATATTTCAAAGTGTGTTTTATCTCTTGATAATATTGTGTATGCAACTGGTTCAATTAACAATGGGTTATACATGTTGGACATGGAAAATTCTATACAAAACATTGATAATAAGAAAGCCAAGTATGCTGATGACAGCACCTTGTTATGGCATAGTCGTTTAGGCCATATAAACGAGAAGCGCATTAAGCGGTTGCATGATCATGGACTGCTGGGATCTTTCTCCTATGAGGAGATTGATACATGCAAAGCTTGTTTGATGGGTAAAATGACGAAGTCACCTTTTTCAAACAAAGGTCAAAGGACTTCAGGTTTACTGGACCTTATACACAGTGATGTGTGTGGGCCATTTAGTAAACATGCCAGAGGTGGCTATCAGTACTTCATTACCTTTACTGATGATTTCAGTAGGTATGGGTATGTCTATCTGATGAGACATAAAAGTGAATCTTTTGACAAGTTCAAAGAGTTCAAAAATGAAGTACAGAATCAGCTAGGCCGCAATATCAAGGCACTTCGTTCTGATCGAGGTGGTGAATACCTGAGTCATGCGTTTACTGACTATCTGAAGGAGTGTGGGATTATCTCACAGCTCACTCCGCCAGGAACACCGCAGTGGAATGGTGTGTCCGAGAGGAGAAATAGAACGTTACTTGATATGGTTCGTTCTATGATGAGTCAGGCTACTCTTCCATATTCCTTTTGGGGTTTTGCACTGGAAACAGCTGCAAAGGTACTAAACCGAGTGCCATCCAAGGCAGTTTCAAAGACGCCATATGAGTTATGGTATGGGAAACAGCCGAGCTTGACATTTATCAGGATCTGGGGTTGCGAGGCTTATGTCAAAAAGCTCGCCTCTGGGAAACTAGAGAGCAGATCTGATAAATGCATCTTTGTCGGTTACCCTAAGGAAACTAAGGGTTATTATTTCTACGATCCCAAAGAGAACAAGGTTTTTGTTGCTCGGACGGCCATATTTCTTGAGAAGGAATTTCTTCTGCAAGAGGCCAGTGGGAGAGAAATAAAGCTGGATGAGAATCCAGAGGAAGGACAAAGTAGTCAGGCACAGATGGATGAGCCTGAGCCGGTAGATCAGGTTATTGAACAACCTGAGGCTCAAATATCACGGGAACCGCGAAGATCGGGTAGGATCCGTCGACAGCCTGAGCGCTATGACGGAGTCTACATCATTGATAATGATGAACCCCTAACTTATGCGGATGCGGTCAGTGGACCGGAGTCAGCTAGATGGCTTGAAGCTATGCGAGCCGAGATGGACTCCATGTCAGATAACCAAGTCTGGGATTTGGTTGATCCGCCTCCGGGAGTAATCCCTATAGGCTGTAAATGGATCTTCAAGAAGAAGATTGACATGGATGGTAACGTGGTTACCTATAAAGGCAGGCTAGTTGCGAAAGGTTTCAAACAAATCTACGGGATAGATTATGATGAAACTTTCTCACCTGTAGCCATGTTTAAGTCTATTCGGATTCTTTTCGCGATAGCTGCATATTACGATTATGAGATCTGGCAGATGGATGTGAAGACAGCTTTCCTTAATGGAAATCTGGATGAGGATGTGTATATGACACAACCAGAAGGTTTCACTAATCCATCAGATCGTCATAAAATATGCAAGTTAAAGAAGTCCATTTATGGACTTAAACAAGCATCTAGGAGCTGGAATATTCGTTTTGATGAATCAATCTCTGAGTTTGGTTTCATCAAGAACGAGGATGACCCGTGTGTATATAAGAGGTTTAGTGGGAGCGTGATTACATTCCTAATCCTCTACGTCGATGCTATCTTGATCATTGGAAATGATATTCCTGAACTGCATGCTGTTAAGGCATGGCTAGGAAAATGTTTCCAGATGAAAGATTTAGGAGAAGCAGCCTATGTATTAGGTGTGAAGATCTACAGGGATAGATCTAAGAGGCTTCTCGGGCTGTGCCAGAGTACTTACATCGATAAGGTCCTGGAGAGATTCCATTTAGAGAATTCTAAACGTGGATATCTTCCAGTCAGACATGGTCTGAATCTTTCGAAGAGTCAGTGTCCACAAACACAGACTGAGAAAGATGAAATGGACAATACGCCTTATGCTTCGGCTATTGGGTCCATTATGTATGCGATGTTGTGTACTCGCCCAGACGTCGCTTACGGGTTAAGCGTGACCAGTCGATTCCAAAGTAATCCAGGATTGGCGCACTGGATTGCGGTCAAGAACATTTTAAAATATCTGCGGAGGACCAAAGATATGTTCTTGATATATGGTGGTCAGGAAGAACTCAGTATAGAGGGATATACTGACGCTTCGTTCCAGTCGGACCAGGATGATTTCCGATCGCAATCAGGCTATGTTTTTAGCTTGAATGGTGGAGCAGTGGTGTGGAAGAGCTTCAAACAGTCAACTGTTGCTGATTCCACAATAGAAGCCGAGTATGTTGCAGCCTCGGAAGCATCTAAGGAGGCAGTGTGGATTCGTAAGTTCGTGAGAGAACTTGGTGTCGTTCCTTCGAGTGCTGATCCTTTGGTTATCTTCTGTGATAACACTGGAGCAATTGCACAAGCAAAGGAACCGCGGTCGCACCAGAAGTCCAAGCACATACAGAGACGGTTTCACTTGATCCGGGAGATCATTGATCGTGGCGAGATCAAAATATGCAAGGTTCATACAGATGACAATCTGGCAGACCCGCTTACCAAGCCTCTGGCGCAGCAGAAGCATGAGAAGCACTGTAATAATATGGGTTTGAGATTTCTCAACCATTAGATTAAGTGCAAGTGGGAGATTGTTGGGGTATGCCCTTAAGGCTAATGTTTGAGGCCTTGGGATTGTATAAGTATCATGTAATAAACTCTTATGTTTATAAAAGGCATGGTTATTATTCAGGTTGTTACCTTGTCTGCTGTAATAAGTGTACTTCTGAATAATGTCTCAAAGCTGTTCAGCTGGGCTGACATGCTCTTTGTCCTTAGTCGAGATATCTTGGTGAACTTGAGACAGCCTTGATATGATTGAGACTAATATGAGTGCTAATCTTATAGGATGCTTCGAGCATGGAATAAGATGTAGACTCATGGGTACATTGGATGTACTGGACAGACCCTACTGGGATATTCCATTGCTTGTCACAATGTGAATGATCCTTGTAAGCACTAAGTGGCACATGTCCTTTGACTTGAGATCACTTGTGTTTCTAAATGATGATTGTCATTGTCTTGAGGTAGTTCAATATCATTTGAAACATAATGATTATAGACTATCTTGGATGGTGAGCTTGAGTCAGGTTAGGGCACTTGTGATAGATAAAGGATTGCCGTCTCCTTGTTCAAGGAGTGTGATGTTCTAAAGGGGCCCCCCTTGTATGAGATGATTGAGATAGTGTATGGCCATACCCAGATGACTATGCTCATCTGATCTGATCATGCTCATCGTATTGGAGTTACAGGCTTGACATGCTTGTCCAATAAGAACATCCAGTGGCAAAGGAATCATGCATGCCTTGTGAGTTGATTCACACTTGTGCTATGGTTTGGGAGTAGTCTTGGAAGACTCTTTCCTTTATATCGGGAGACAGTGATGTGTTGCTAGATACCCCTCACTGATCGTGATAACGTAAGTTATCGTTACCGACATTTAAAGGAAACCCTCAGGGTCGCACAATTTGATGATATGGCTTACTTAAGTCAGATCGTATGGACTGGATTCTTTGGTTCAGTTTAAAGGGGATTTAATCTCTGATTGTAAGTGAGATCTGGTCTGATCATGTTTGATTGATTAGGGCTTGAGATCGGTAAGCTTCGATCGAGAGAGGTGATGCTAGATCGGAGAGATCAGGGGCATCAGGAGATGAATGGTTAGATCATGAGCCTTGGGGTTCGATTTGGTCTAGACCAAGTGGCTTGAGCTATTTCGGTTTGGTTTGATGAACCAAATTCGATTGAACGATTTGGATTGAACCGGTTCACAAATGTGAACGCTTGGTTCAATGCCAATATGCGTTCTTGAAGTGGCTTGAACGCTTGGCTTGATTCTCTTCCACTTATGGAAAGTAATCAAAGCCGGTTATGCTTCAACGCCAAAACGCATAAGCGTTGGCTTCTTCACTTCAACGCTCATCATCCTTTTCGTTGGGTGGTTGACGAAGGTGGGAGAGAAGCAAGAGAAGCTCTCGGCCAAGAAAGGGAATCATCTCATCATCCCTTCCATTTGACAAAAAGAAAAGCTTGGGTGTCTTGCTAGCACAAGGGACCGCAAGGAGTAAGCATCTTCATCTTGTGTGTGAACTTGTGGAGGAGATCTAGTTTGTTCTCTTCATCCAAGCCGAATTCCAAGCATATGGCGTTGGTATGAATTTCCATCTCAATCTACTCAATCGGTTATAGTTGAACATATGGCATGCAAATGATCTTAAACCCTTGCTTCCGCTAGCATATTTTTCTTTAGCGCCATGCTTTAGGGTTTTTGCCCCCCATTTATGGGTTTCTTCAATATCAAGGCACTTCGTTCTGATCGAGGTGGAGAATACTTGAGTCATGCGTTTACTGACTATCTAAAAGAGTGTGGGATTATCTCACAGCTCACTCCGCCAGGAACACCGCAATGGAATGGTGTGTCCGAGAGGAGAAATAGAACGTTACTTGATATGGTTCATTCTATGATGAGTCAGGCTACTCTTCCATATTCCTTTTGGGGATTTGCACTGGAAACAGCTGCAAAGGTACTAAACCGAGTGCCATCCAAGGCCGTTTCAAAGACGCCATATGAATTATGGTATGGGAAACAGCCGAGCTTGACATTTATCAGGATCTGGGGTCGCGAGGCTTATGTCAAAAAGCTCGCCTCTGGGAAACTGGAGAACAGATCTGAGAAATGCGTCTTTGTCGGTTACCCTAAGGAAACTAAGGGTTATTATTTCTACGATCCCAAAGAGAACAAAGTATTTGTTGCTCGGACGACCATATTTCTTGAGAAGGAGTTTCTTCTGCAAGAAGCCAGTGGGAGAGAAATAAAGCTGGATGAGAATCCAGAGGAAGGACAAAGTAGTCAAGAACAGTTGGATGAGCCTGAGCCGGTGGATCAGGTTATTGAACAACCTGAGGCTCAGATATCACGGGAACCGCGAAGATCGGGAAGGATCCGTCGTCAGCCTGAGCGCTATGACGGAGTCTACATCATTGATAATGATGAACCCCTTACTTATGCGGATGCGGTCAGTGGACCGGAGTCAGCTAGATGGCTTGAAGCTATGCGAGCCGAGATGGACTCCATGTCAGATAACCAAGTCTGGGATTTGGTTGATCCGCCTCCGGGAGTAATCCCTATAGGCTGTAAATGGATCTTCAAGAAGAAGATTGACATGGATGGTAACGTGGTTACCTATAAAGGCAGGCTAGTTGCGAAAGGTTTCAAACAAATCTACGGGATAGATTATGATGAAACTTTCTCTCCTGTAGCCATGTTCAAGTCTATTCGGATTCTTTTCGCGATAGCAGCATATTACGATTATGAGATCTGGCAGATGGATGTGAAAACAGCTTTCCTTAATGGAAATCTGGATGAGGATGTGTATATGACACAACCTGAAGGTTTCACTAATCCATCAGATCGTCATAAAATATGCAAACTAAAGAAGTCCATTTATGGACTGAAACAAGCATCTAGAAGCTGGAATATTCATTTTGATGAATCAATCTCTGAGTTTGGTTTCATCAAGAACGAAGATGACCCGTGTGTATATAAGAGGTTTAGTGGGAGCGTGATTACATTCCTAGTCCTCTACGTCGATGACATCTTGATCATTGGAAATGATATTCCAGAAATGCATACGGTTAAGGCATGGCTAAGGAAATGTTTCCAGATGAAAGATTTAGGAGAAGCAGCCTATGTATTAGGTGTGAAGATCTACAAGGATAGATCTAAGAGGCTTCTCGGGCTGTGCCAGAGTACTTACATCGATAAAGTCCTGGAGAGATTCCATTTAGAGAATTCTACAAGAGGATATCTTCCAGTCAGACATGGTCTGAATCTTTCGAAGAGTCAGTGTCCACAAACACAGACTGAGAAAGATGAAATGGACAATACGCCTTATGCTTCGGCTATTGGATCCATTATGTATGCGATGTTGTGTACTCGCCCAGACGTCGCTTACGGGTTAAGCGTGACCAGTCGATTCCAAAGTAATCCAGGTATGGCGCACTGGATTGCAGTCAAGAACATTATAAAATATCTGCGGAGGACCAAAGATATGTTCTTGATATATGGTGGTCAGGAAGAACTCAGTATAGAAGGATATACTGACGCTTCGTTCCAGTCGGACCAGGATGATTTCCGATCGCAATCAGGCTATGTTTTTAGCTTGAATGGTGGAGCGGTGGTGTGGAAAAGTTTCAAACAGTCAACTGTTGCTGATTCCACAACAGAAGCCGAGTATGTTGCAGCCTCGGAAGCATCCAAGGAGGCAGTGTGGATTCGTAAGTTCGTGAGAGAACTTGGTGTTGTTCCTTCGAGTGTCGATCCTTTGGTTATCTTCTGTGATAACACTGGAGCCATCGCACAAGCAAAGGAACCACGGTCGCACCAGAAGTCCAAGCACATACAAATACGGTTTCACTTGATCCGGGAGATCATAGATCGTGGCGAGATCAAAATATGCAAGGTTCATACAGACGACAATCTAGCTGACCCGCTTACCAAGCCTCTGGCGCAGCAGAAGCATGAGAAGCACTGTAATAACATGGGTTTGAGATTTCTCAACCATTAGATTAAGTGCAAGTGGGAGATTGTTGGGGTATGCCCTTAAGGCTAATGTTTGAGGCCTTGGGATTGTATCAGTATCATGTAATAAACTCTTGTGTTTATAAAGGCATGGTTATTATTCAGGTTGTTACCTTGTCTGCTGTAATAAGTGTACTACTGAATAATGTCTCAATGCTGTTCAGCTAGGCTGACATGCTAAAAGTCCTTAGTCGATATATCTTGGTGAACATGAGACAGCCTTGATATGATTGAGACTAATATGTGTTCTAATCTTATAGGATGCTTCGAGCATGGAATAAGATGTAGACTCATGGGTACATTGGATGTACTGGACAGACCCTTCTAGGACATTCAATTGCTTGTCACAATGTGAATGATCCTTGATTGCAACAAGTGGCACATGTCCTCTGACTTGAGATCACTTGTGTTTCTAAATGATGATTGTCATTGTTTTGAGGTAGTTCAATATCATTTGAAACATAATGGTTATAGACTATCTTGGATAATGATCATGAGTCAGGTTAGGGCACTAGTGATAGATAGAGGATTGTCGTCTCCTTGTTGAAGGAGTGTGGTGTTCTATAGGGGCCCCCTAGATGAGATGATTGAGAAAGTGTATGGCCATACCCAGGTGACTATGTGCATCTGATCTAATCATGCTCATCATATTGGAGCTACAGGCTTGACACGCTTGTCCAATAAGAACATCCAGTGGCAAAGGATACATGCATGCCTTGTGAAGTGGATTCACACTTGTGCTATGGTTTGGGTGTAGTCTTGGAAGACTCTTTCCTTTATATCGGGAGACAGTGATGTGTTGCTAGATACCCCTCACTGATCGTGATAATGTAAGTTATCGTTACCGACATTTAAAGGAAACCCTTAGGGTCGCACAATTTGATGATATGGCTTACTTAAGTCAGATCGTGTGGACTGGATTGTTTTGATTCAGTTTAAAGGAGTTTAAACTCTGATTGTAAGTGAGATCCAGTCTAATCATGTTTGATTGATTAGGGCTTGCGATCGGTAAGCTTCGATCGAGAGGATTGATGCTAGATCGGTGAGATCAAGAGCATCATGAGATGAACGGTTAGATTGGAAACCTTAGGGTTTAGTTGATCTAGACCGATTGGCTTGGGCTAGCTTGGTTTGGCCTTTGGACCGAACACATTTACTTTGAACCGGTTCAAGAGCTTGAACGTATGGTTCATTGTTTTGGCGTTTTGATCGATTTAGTGATCATGAATGCATGGCTTAATGGATTTTCCAATTTTGGAAAGTCATTTTAGCGCATGTTCCCTTGAACGCCAAATGACTTGAACGCTCCATTCAACTCTCGTCTCCTTGCTCTTGCTTGACGAGACTTTGGCGTGGAGAAGGCGAGGTCTTGGTGGAGGTTCGGCAAGCCTAGACATCATCTCTCATTTCCTTACCACACGAGAGGGACCCTTGAAGGACCTTGCTAGCACAAGGATCTCCAAGGAGCAAGCACATCATCTTGTGTGCGTCAACTAGGGAGAAGATCCCTTTCGATCTTTCTCTTCCAAGTCGCCATCTTCCTCATGGCTTTGGTATGGATCTAAACTTCATCAAGTTGATCATATTATCTTGCTTAGATCCATGAAAAACCCTTGCTTCCGCTTGCAAATTTTATGCGCCACCCTTAAGGGTTTTTCGCCCCCCTCTTGAAAGGGGTTTCATCTGCTTGCACTCCCCCTTGAAGGGGACTCTTCAAGATAGATTAGCACATAATTCTTATTTTTGCTTTTTGGATAGCTTTTCAGGTTTCTTCCATATCCCCATCCACCCGGATGATCAGGAGAAAACAACTTTTACATGTCCATACGACACATACGCGTATCGAAGGATGCCCTTTGGCCTCTGCAACGCCCCTGCGACCTTTCAGCGAGCGATGATGACCATATTTTCTGATTTTAATGAGGATTTCATGGATATTTTTATGGATGATTTTTCTATTTATGGCTCCTCTTTCCATCATTGTTTGTCTAATTTGTCTAAGGTTTTGTAGAGGTGTGAAGAGGTTAACCTAGTCTTGAATTGGGAGAAGTGCCACTTCATGGTCAAGGAAGGCATTGTCCTTGGGCACCTAGTATCTGAACGAGGGATAGAGGTGGACAGAGCCAAGATCGAAGTCATCAAACATCTCAAGCCGCCTACATCAGTGAAGGGGATCAGGAGCTTCCTTGGACACGCTGGCTTCTACAGAAGATTTATTAAAGATTTTTCTAAGATAGCTCGCCCCTTAACTACTTTGCTTGCTAAAGACGCTATATTTTGCTTTGACAGGGATTGCGAAGAAGCCTTCTCAAAACTTAAGGATGCATTAATCTCTGCTCCAATAGTTCAACCCCCAGATTGGTCGCTACCTTTTGAGTTGATGTGTGATGCTAGCGATCAAGCTGTTGGGGCGGTCTTGGGACAGAAGAAGGATAAGAAGCTTCACACCATCTATTATGCCAGTCGCACACTTGATGACGCTCAGAAAAATTATGCGACTACGGAAAAGGAGCTGCTAGCGATTGTCTTTGCTTTTGATAAGTTTCGCTCATTGTAACATCCCACATACTTAACCCCAAGCAAATAACACAATCGCAAAAGTAATAGGATGTTTCATATAAGATCGATCAAATGCTAGGTAAAACCGAGTCCAAGAAAAACACGATCTGAAAATTTTCAAAACTCCAAACACATAAAATCTTCGAATCACAAATCTCATAAATCACATAAAGGTACCTGCCACCACGCAATACGTGCACTAGACATATGCACGTTACAGTTGTATCAAAACCGATTGCAAAAATACACATCAACTTCAATTTCAAAACAAATCCACAAAATCGATTTTATAAACTAATACCAAACACCGAAACCAGGCCAAAGCCCGCGGTGACACAAAAATCAGACTCGTAAAACCGCCACAATCTGGCATTACAAGTTCACGTAGTTCACATCATTCATATCACATGGTTCACATAATTCATAGAATTTAGCCACAACCGGCATCATAAGCATAAATACATTAAGCATAAATCACAGCATCCCTATAATGCTAACTGCGCCCCTGCTCTACACCTGAAAATAGTGAGGGGTGAGCTACACAGCCCAGTGAGTGGATAGTCTAATTGACCATCCATAACATACTCTCAAAAACATATGCAGATTATTTTAAAAATCTTTAACAGGATATCATGTCAACACATAATAACAAATTCAATGCAAAAGTCATATAAGCAGCCAAAAATATACACACCAACATATAATAACCTCAGGTTCTAGAGTTATACTCTAAACCAACCGAACACACATATTCTAAACCAACTAAACACACCATACTTAATTAACCTAGTTGTCCAGCATATTCACAAAGTGACCAATATGGTCTAACCCGGCTTGGCCAAAGCACTGGGAGCTGCAAAATCTCGTGCAACACATAAACATGGACAGTGAATAGAATCAGGAGGTGGCCCCCGTCAGGTCACGACGTGGCACGCTGGTCTATCACGCCATAACATAAAACGAGAATAGAATCAGGAGGTGGCCCCCGTCAGGTCACGACGTGGCACGCTGGTCTATCACGCCATAACATAAAACGAGAATAGAATCAGGAGGTGGCCCCCGTCAGGTCACGACGTGGCACGCTGGTCTATCACGCCATAACATAAAACGAGAATGATGACATCAAGAGGTGGCCCCTGTCTGACCAAGACATGGCACTTTGGGTCTTATATCATTCCCAACACATAAAAGAGTAATGACATCAAGAGGTGGCCCCTGTCCGACCAAGACATGGCACTTTGGGTCAAAACCCGTTCTCCCAAAAGGTTCCTACTGGACAACACACATATCTTATTTCATAATTTCACATAGGTGGACATTTTTCACAAAGGTGGACTCCTAAGTGTCAACTTGACTCTAGGATAGCCATCACAAAAATCACATCGGACAGGCTGAACTTCAACCCCCATCACAATAATCATAATAGGCAGGTTGAACATCAACCCCCTCACATATCACAGTACAGGGCTGAAATTCAAACCCTTCACATATCACATAAGAACTATCCCCTTGAGTTCATAGTCACACCTAGCCTTAGTCCTAACCATCACATGACCACATAATTTTCCAAAAACACAACCCCACATAATTATCAAAGAATCACATAATGAAGATCACATAGTGTAGTCCTTATATTTCATGCTGATTAGTTCAGTGTAATCTTGCTATGTTATCACCCAATTCTTCTCAAACAAGGGTACATGCTACACTCATAAAGAAACATAAAATTACAACAAGCATTCATCATAAAATCAACATAAAATGTAATACATACAAATTACCACAATTTATCAAACAATCCATAAATACACATAAAGAAATATTCATGATTTGCATTTAACAAGCATCCAAAAATTGACATAAAAATCATGTATTCATATTAATTACTACATGTGATCCACGGTTAACATAACATATTATTTACTAAATTTTAAACCTTAGTTAACATCAATCTCATGCTCAAAATCATTGATTTAAAACCTCCTAAATTCCATAAAAGAATACCTTAATTTTCATGTTGCTAACTTTCGGATTTCATAAATAAAATCATCAAAATTTCGGTTTTCAAAATATACACACATTTGCCAAATTTCGGTTTTCACAAAAATACATCTTAATTCCATTGTTAGCATGATAAAATTCCCAACTTAAATCAAACCCTTAGTTAACAAGAATCATCATGAATAAATTAGGTTTTCATTATAAATATCTCCTTGCCATTTTCGATTCTTCACATGAGATATACATCCATTAAACTTTCGGTTTTTCATGTTATATATATATACCTTTGCATAAATTCGGTTTTTCATCAAAATAAGAAGTTCTACCATTGTAAAAAAATTCGGTTTTTCATCAAAATAAGAAGATCTTAAATTCGGTATTTAACATGGTGAAATCTTGAATTTCGATTTAGCATGATCAAATTTCTAATCAATCTCATGCATCAATTAATACAACCAAATTACTAGAAATCAAAAAAACACTCCACTCACCTCTTAAACCGTGAACACAAGGATGAAAACCCTTCCAAAATTTCGTCCAAAGCCTTGGGGTCGCCCAAAGGATCTCCAAGACTCACCAAGGAAATTTCTTCACTTCAAGAAGATCGCCAAGAGGAAGAAGATGAAGAAGAAACACCAAAAAAAATCGCCTCCAAGCTTTCCAAGAGTCGCCAAGTTCTTTCAAGCTGCCACCTCAATTTTCTCAAGACTCCAAAATCGCCACTAATCTCACCCTAATCGATATTATCACCTAAACTTTGGGTTTTAAAATTTTAAACCCAATAACCAATTTATTCCAATAGGGTTTAACCCATTTAACTAATAATTTCGAATTTTAAACCCAATAACCCAATATCTCATAATTAACTAATTATTTAATTAACTTAACCATTAACCAATCACTTAACGAAAATCCATTAAGGATTTAACTAACATCCAATAAGGATTTAATTATCCAATAGAGTATAATTAATTAACCAATAAGGTCTAATTAATTAACTTAAAATTTGCAACCCAAAATCCTAATTAATTTATCACAAACAACCAATGATAATTTATCATAAATTAACAGTCAATAAACAAATAAATAATCTCTAATTAATTTACAAAAATCAATAACCAAAAATTTCTAGTTAATTAACTATCAACCAATACATAAAAATATCACAATCAATAATTTTATTTAAATCATGAACAAAATATCACGGTTACTGATTTTATTTAAATCCAAATAATGCTTACCAGAACTTAAGATCCTTGGATCTTACACTCATACCTCATTAATTCAAAAGTAATCGTATTTACTGATCATGCAGCCATAAAATACCTGATCAACAAGAAGGATGCAAAGCCAAGGCTCATTCGATGGATCCTCCTCTTGCAAGAATTCGATATAGAAATCAGAGAAAAGAAGGGGAGTGAGAATCTGGTGGCTGATCATCTTTCCAGACTTGACCGCAGCGCAGACAATGAAATTGATGCAGAATTAGAGATTAACGATACATTCCCTGAAGAGCACCTTTATGCCTTATTAGATCAACAAGTCCCATGGTATGAAGATTTTGTTAATTACATTGTGTCTAACATCTTTCCTCTAGACCTCACTTTTCAGAGGAAGAAGCGATTTCTACATGATGTGAAGTTTTATTATTGGGACGAGCCATATCTATACCGGAGGTGTGCGGATGGATTGTACAGATGATGCGTGCTCGAGGAATAGATATAGGATGTGTTAACCCATTGCCATACTTGGCCTTATGGAGGACACGCGGGGGCTTCTAAAACAGCTTTAAAGTTTTACAGTCTGGTTTGTATTGGCCCTCCGTATTCTATGATGCTAAACGTTTTGTTTCCATTTGTGACAGTTGTCAACGGACTGGAAACTTATCAAAAGGGACGAGTTGCCACTCAACAATATCATGGATGTAGAAATTTTTGATGTATGGGGGATAGACTTCATAGGCCCCTTCCCCTCTTCATGTGGAAAACGGTATATCTTGGTCGCCGTTGACTACGTGTCAAAGTGGGTTGAGGCATCCGCCGAAGCTACAAACGATTCCAGAGTCGTTATGAGGTTTATGAAGCGCACTATCTGAAGGTTCCCCTAAGGGGGCGAAACCCTAAACATGCGTATATAATAAAACTTGCATGGGCGGAATCATAGGATTTCTAGGATCGCATGTATGAACATAGATTAACTTAAAGATTTGACACAAGGATCATACCATTGCCATTTCTTGGATGGCGACTTGGAAGCAGAGAACGATGCGGCTCTCCTCCAAAGCGTGCGCACACAAGATGGGTGATCGCCTACTCCTTGTCGATCCTTGTGCTAGCAAGGCTCCAAGGTCTCCTGATCACGTGAAGGGAGAAGAGATGATCTCTTTTGCTTGGTCGAGTCCTCCTCTTGTCGTCAACCTTCACACACGAGAGTGAGTTGTCGTGAGCAAAAGGGGGCGAGAGGCGAGAATAGGGAGACCTCTTCGAACGTGAGGCGTGGTCTCATTTTGAGATCATGGCTTCTAAAAATAGCAAGCCACCACATGCGATCATGTGTTCACACCAAGTGAACAATCGCAATTTCCTCTACCCTTGAACCATGCGCTCACTTGATGAGCCGGTTCATTTCATTTGGTTCAAGGACCAAATTAAGCCAAGCCTTGATCTAGATCACATTAAACCAAAAGGCTTAAGATCTGACCATTCATCTCTTGATGCTCTTGATCTCACCGATCTAGCATCCAATCTCTCGATCGAAGCTTACCGATCTCAAGCCCTAATCAATCAAACATGATCAGACCAGATCTCACTTACAATCAGAGTTTAAATCCCATTAAACTGAACCAAAATAATTCAGTCCACACGATCTGACATAAGTAAGCCATATCATCAAATTGTGCGACCCTAAGGGTTTCCTTTAAATGTCGGTAACGATAACTCACGTTATCACGATCAGTGAGGAGTATCTAGCAACACATCACTGTCTCCCGATATAAAGGAAAGAGTCTTCGAAGACTACACCCAAACCACAGCACAAGTGTGAACCCAAGTCACTTGACATATGTGTTTCCTTTGCCACTGGATGTTCTTATTGGACAAGCGTGTCAAGCCTGTAATTCCAATATGATGAGAATGATTAGATCAGATGAAACATAGTCATCTGGGTATGGCCATACACTTTCTCAATCATCTCATCCAGGGGGCCCCTATAGAACATCACACTCCAATCAAGGAGACGGCAATCCTATATCTATCACTAGTGCCCTAACATGACTCATGTTCATTATCCAAGATAGTCTATAACCATTATGTTTCAAATGATATTGAACTACCTCAAAACAATGCCAATCATCATTTAGAAACAGAAGTGATCTCAAGTCAGAGGAAATATGCCACTTGTTTGCATATAAGGATTATTCACATTGTGACAAGCAATTGAATATCCTAAGTAGGGTCTGTCCAGTACATCCAATGTACCCATGAGTTTACATCTTATTCCATGCTCGAAGCATCCTATAAGATTAGAACACATATTAGTCTCAATCATATCAAGGCTGTCTCATGTTCACCAAGATATCTCGACTAAGGACTTAACTGCATGGCAGCCTAGCTGAACAGCATTGAGACATTATTCAGAAGTATACATATGACAGCAGATAATGCAACAACATGAATAACAACCATTGCCTTTATAAACATGAAGTTTATACATGATACTGATACAATCCCGAGGCCTCAAACATTAGCCTTAAGGGCATACCCCAACACCTCGTGCCTAACCAGCCCACATACCAGTTTCACAAGTACCAGAGTTATCCCATATCCACTCTGGTACATCGACTGGGGACGATGATTTGAGCACAGATCCAATCTATCTCCAGGGATATTATCATGTAAGTACATAATCGCAGATGTAGACATGCCAGAATGATATATATAAATATCAAAGTCAAGTAGTACATTAATGGACCAAAACTAGGTCCTAGGGCATATACACCAACAATCTCCCACTTGCACTAAGACCTAGAGGTTGAGAAATCTCAACACCATATCTCTAGCATGATAGTCATGCTTCTGCTGTGGCAAAGCCTTGGTCAATGGGTCTGCCAGATTGTTCTCTTTGTCAACTCTGCTAATCTTGACATCACCTCTATCGATGATCTCTCTGATCAGGTTAAATCTCCTGAGTATGTGTTTGGACCTTTTATGAGACCGTGGTTCCTTAGCTTGTGCAATTGCTCCATTCTTATCACAGTAGATTTCAATGGGATCCACTGCGCTAGGAACCTCCTGAAGTTCTGAAAGGAACTTCCTGATCCAAACGACTTCTTTGGCTGCCTCAGAAGCAGCCACATATTCAGCCTCGGTTTTAGAATCAGCGATGGTGGATTGCTTGAAGCTCTTCCAGCATACAGCGCCTCCATTCATCTTGAACACATAGCCAGCCTGCGATCTGAAATCGTTAGGGTCAGACTGGAAAGACGCGTCAGTATAGCCCTGCATACTGAGCTCTTCCTGTCCCCCCATAGACCAAGAACAGATCCTTGGTTCTTCTTAGATACTTAAGGACGTTCTTCACAGCCTCCCAGTGCTCCACTCTAGGATTGGATTGGTATCGGCTGGTTATGCTCACAGCAAAAGCCACATCTGATCTAGTACACAACATTGCATACATGATTGATCCTACTACCGAAGCATAGGGCACTCGACTCATGTCATCCCTCTCAGCCTGTGTGGTGGGACACTGGCTCTTTGAGAGAGTTAGGCCATGTCTCACTGGAAGGTACCCTTTCTTGGATTGCTCCAAGTTGAACCTCTCTAGGACCTTATCAATGTAGGTACTTTGACTAAGGGCTAGGAGCCTCTTGGATCTATCCCGGTAGATCCTCACGCCTAGGATATAGACGGCCTCCCCTAAGTCCTTCATCTCGAAACACTTCCCTAACCATGTCTTCACAGCTTGAAGACTAGGGATGTCATTCCCGATGAGCAGTATGTCATCGACATACAAGACCAGAAAAGTCACCAAACTCCCACTGAATTTTCTATATATACAGGCGTCATCTTCACTTTTGATAAAGCCATAGTCTCTCACAGCTTTATCGAATCGAAGATTCCAACTTCGAGATACTTGCTTTAATCCATAAATTGATCTCTTTAGCCTACAAACTTTACTGGCTTCTGCAGGATGGATGAAGCCATCAGGTTGTGTCATATACACATCCTCAATCAGCTTCCCGTTAAGGAACACTGTCTTTACATCCATCTGCCATATCTCATAGTCATGATATGTAGCTATAGCAAGTAGAATCCTAATGGATTTGAACATAGCAACTGGCGAAAATGTTTCATCATAGTCCACCCCGTGGATTTGTTTGAATCCTTTAGCCACTAGTCTACCTTTATAGGTAACTTTGTTGCCATCCATGTCTGTCTTCTTCTTGAAGACCCATTTACACCCTATGGGTTTTACCCCATCAGGTAACTCAACCAAATCCCAGACTTAGTTAGTTGACGTGGAATCCATCTTGGATCTCATGGCCTCAAGCCATCTCTCGGAGTTCGGTCCAATGACCACCTCATCATAAGTCCTGGGTTCATCTTCAATGAAGAAGATACCGTCGTGTTGGGTCGGCAGCGACCCATACCTCTTAGGTACACGGCGAATCCTCCCAGACCTACGCGGGGCCTGTGTCTGAGCCTCAGGTTTCCCATCAACCGGTGTAGGTGGCTCAGGTTCCATCTCTACATTTTGTGGTTGCTCTTGGACCTCGTCCAAGTCAAACTTCCTCCCATTAACTTCTTTCATGCGAAACTCTTTCTCTAGAAAGACAGCACCCGGAGCAACAAAAACTTTGTTCTCGGTGGGAACATAGAAGTAGTAACCCTTAGTTTCCTTAAGGTACCCCACAAATATACATTTATCAGACCTAAGTTCTAGCTTGCTAGAATCCTGACATTTGACATAAGCCTCACATCCCCAGATCCTGATAAAAGATAAATTAGGGCTCTCCCACTCCATATCTCATATGGTATTTTGGAGATACTTTTAGATGGAACGTTATTCAGTATTAGAGAAGCTGTCTCTAGTGCATGTCCCTAGAATGAGGGAGGTAGAGTTGCATGACTCATCATACATCGAACCATGTCCAACAAAGTTGGATTTCTCCTTTCAGACACACCATTCCATTGGGGTGTTCCAGAAGGAGTGAGTTGGGACAGAATCCCACACTCTTTTAGATAGTCAAGGAACTCACCGCTCAGGTACTCTCCACCACGATCTAATCGAAGAGCCTTAATGGATCTACCAAGCTGGTTCTCTACTTCATGTCTGAATTCCTTAAATTTCTCAAAGGATTAAGACTTATGTCTCATCAAGTAGACATAACCATATCTACTAAAGTCATTAGTAAAAGTGATGAAGTAGTTGTGCCCTCCTCTGGCTTATTTATTGAATGGCCCACACACATCACTATGTATGAGATCCAACAAACCTCCTGCCCCCTCACCAATTTTGGTGAAGGGTGCCTTTGTCATTTTCCCTAATAAACAAGGCTCGCATGTATCAAATTCCTCCAAGGAACTTGAATCTATCAACCCATTTGCATGGAGTTGTTGGATGCGATTCTTGTTTATATGGGCTAATCGACAATGCCATAGGAAAGCACCAACTGAACAACTCAGTTTGGTCCTTTTACTATTTATGTTACAAATAGAGTTATCCATGTCTAACACATATAGACCATTGCACAAAGTACCCTTCCCATAGAACATATTTGCAAATGAAAAAGAACAAGAGTTCTTATTTATTTCAAACTTAAATCCTTTCTTTGCCAAGCAAGGAATGGATACAATGTTCTTAGTAAGAGAAGGTACATAATAGCAATTCTCTAACTCTAACTGAAGTCCAGATGGCAGGGAGAGAGTCAATATTCCTACAGCAACAGCAGCAACCTGTGCCCCGTTTCCAACTCATTGGTCAATCTCTCCAGCTCGCACCGATCTACTTTTCTTGATCCCCTGCATATTGTACAAATATGAGCTCCACATGCGGTATCCAATACCCATGACATAGAAGTAGAAAGGTTGACTTCTGTAACATGAATACCTGAGTATGAAGACGAAGCCTTGCCTCTCTTCTTCTCATTCTGAAGTCGCACCATGTCCTTCAACATGTGAGGTGGCCCTCCACATGAATAGCACTTGTTATTCCTGATCCATTCCATCTTTAATTTCAGTTCCTTGGTCAAGCCTTTCGGCTCAACGCACTGAATATCAACTTTAGGAGGATTGAGCCTAACCAATTCATTAAAGAGCTGTCTTAGATTAGTAATAATCTCAGAGGCACTCTTCAATTGATATTCCCCTTGAAGCTCGGGCGACATGTTGGTTAGCATCAATTGTGCAACCTCCAAAGTATCAGCCTGATACTTATCATAAGCATCCCCAACCGCTATTGTTCGTTGCCAATGTTCTATAACAACCAAGAAACAGCAGATTAGTACTACTTTAAATCATTTAAACTGGACTTGTTTTAAATGATTATGTCTCCCACTTATTTTAATCGAATTGACAACCCACAAAGTCAATCGGGAAGTTTAAGATTTCCTAGAGAGATGGGAATCCCTTTTCCACATGAGGCTTCGCCTATCACGAGGGTTGGATGAGATGCACAAAGTAACTGATGCTTCCTAAGGTGGGCACGCCGGCCGATTGCTCCAAGCAATTCCCCTTATTGAGATAGTCTAGACATCTCATGTCCAGCGAGGGCTAGATGTTGGTGTATATGCCCTAAAGACCAATGTATGGACATGGTCAGGCATTGGTTGAATGTACTTTGATAGAACTATTACTCTTTATATAGGCATGGTCGTTATTATGTAGACTTCTCTACCTGCGTTGATGTATTGAGTTGCATAAATAATGTCCTAGGAGTTTGGATTGGATCCATTCTCATAAGCTATCCCCAGACAAGGTACCTTAGCAGATATGGGACAGCTTTGGTACATGTGAGACTGGTGTTGTTGGGGTATGCCCTTAAGGCTAATGTTTGAGGCCTTGGGATTGTAACAGTATCATGTATAAACTCTTATGTTTATAAAGGCAATGGTTGTTATTCAGTTTGTTATATTATCTGCTGCAATACATATACTTCTGAATAATGTCTCAATGCTGTTCAGCTGGGCTGACATGCAGTAAAGTCCTTAGTCGAGATATCTTGGTGAACATGAGACAACCTTGATATGATTGAGACTAATATGTGTTCTAATCTTATAGGATGCTTCGAGCATGGAATAAGATGTAGACTCATGGGTACATTGGATGTACTGGACAGACCCTACTAGGATATTCAATTGCTTGTCACAATGTGAATAATCCTTGATTGCAACAAGTGGCACATTTCCTCTGACTTGAGATCACTTGTGTTGCTAAATGATGATTGTCATTGTTTTGAGGTAGTTCAATATCATTTGAAACATAATGGTTATAGACTATCTTGGATGGTGAACTTGAGTCATGTTAGGGCGCTAGTGATAGATATAGGATTGCCGTCTCCTTGATTGGAGTGTGATGTTCTAAAGGGGCCCCCCTGGATGAGATGATTGAGAAAGTGTATGGCCATACCCAGGTGACTATGATCATCTGATCTAATCATGCTCATCATATTGGAGCTACAAGCTTGACACGCTTGTGTTGGGGTATGCCCTTAAGGCTAATGTTTGAGGCCTTGGGATTGTATAAGTATCATGTAATAAACTCTTATGTTTATAAAGGCATGGTTATTATTCAGATTGCTACCTTGTCTGCTGTAATAAGTGTACTTCTGATTAATGTCTCAAAGCTGTTCAGCTAGGCTGACATGCTGTTATGTCCTTAGTCGAGATATCTTGGTGAACTTGAGACAGCCCTGATATGATTGAGACTAATATGAGTTCTAATTTTATAGGATGCTTCGAGGATGGAATAAGATGTAGACTCATGGGTACATTGGATGTACTGGACAGACCCTACTGGGATATTCAATTGCTTGTCACAATATGAATGATCCTTGTTTGCACTAAGTGGCACATGTCCTTTGACTTGAGATCACTTGTGTTTCTAAATGATGATTGTCATTGTTTTGAGGTAGTTCAATATCATTTGAAACATAATGATTATAAACTATCTTGGATAATGATCATGAGTCAGGTTAGAACACTAGTGATAGATAAAGGATTGCCGTCTCCTTGTTCAAGGAGTGTGATGTTCTAAAGGGCCCCACCTGTATGAGATGGTTGAGATAGTGTATGGCCATACCCAGATGACTATGTTCATCTGATCTGATCATGCTCATCATATTGGAGCTACAAGCTTGACATGCTTGTCCAATAAGAACATCCAGTGGCAAAGGAATCATGTAAGCCTTGTGAAATGGATTCACACTTGTGCTGTGTTTTGGGTGTAGTCTTGGAAGACTCTTTCCTCTATATCGGGAGACAGTGATGTGTTGCTAGATACCCCTCACTGGTCGTGATAACGTAAGTTGTCGTTACCGACATTTAAAGGAAACCCTTAGGGTCACACAAGTTGATGATATGGCTTACTTAAGTCAGATCGTGTGGACTGAATTGTTTGGGTTCAGTTTAAAGGGATATAATCTCTGATTGTAAGTGAGATCTGGTCTGATCATGTTTGATTGATTAGGGCTTGAGATCGGTAAGCTTCGATCGAGAGAAGTGATGCTAGATCGGTGAGATCAGAAGCATCAGGAGATCAACGGTTAGATCTTGAACCATTTGGTTCAGAGAGATCTAGACCATGGCTTGGGCTGGTTTCATGTGGTCTTTGGACCAGATTGATTGAACCAAAGTGAACCAAATTCGAACCGGTTCACTTATGTGAACGCTTGGTTCGAATGGTGTTAGCGTTTTGGTTGTTGATGAGCGCATACTTCCAATTAAGGAAAGTGATCAAAGCCTCTCTTCATAACGCCTAAACGCCAAGCTGTTGAATGTGTGACTTCACTTCGCTTGGCTTTGATCATATCGAAAACGGTGTGAAAAAGGAGAAAGACGTGTGGAGCTCTCGGCAAGAGATTGATCTCTCATCATCCTCACGCGACAAGCACCTTTGAAGCTCTTTGCTAGCACAAGGATCTCAAAGAGTAGTCCTTGATCATCTTGTGTGTGACGACAAGGAGGAGGCCTCTTTTGTTCTCTTGATTCCAAGGCACCATCCAATCCGATGGCTATGGTATGAACTCCCTCTTGTTCCATTCGATCGCTTGAAGTTGATCATGAAAACATATTACATGCGATTTGTGAAACCCTAGCATCTTCATGCAAGAATGAATTATGCGCCACCCTTACATAGGGTTTTTCGGCCCCCCCCCCTCTAGAAAGGGGTTTTATCCGCTTGCGCTCCCCCTAGAAGGGGACCCAACAATTGGTATCAGAGGTAGGTCTAATATGTTCTTATGATTGCTTTGTGTGATCCATGTATGCATGATGCTTAGATCTATGTTTTCTCTTCATGCGATTGTACTAGTGGATAGTATGTTCATGTTGCGCATGTATGAGAGTTATCTTGGCGCTTGCTTAAGTTTCCATTTGTTGCGCATATGTTGGCGCTTGTGTTGTTTTTCTTACAAAACAAATGAACTTGCGCGCCTATCTAGATCTAAGGCCCTACTCTAAACCCTTAGATGGGTTGATGGGGTTGAAGTCACCTCTAGATTAGATCCAACCGTCTGATCAGACCATCTGACAGCCTAGATGGATCGACCAGATGGCACCTGTGCGCAAGCATGAGGTGGCCATAGGTCGATTGCATCTTAGGCGTGTAGCGAGGTCTGGTTGAGACAACCAGTGAACACACATGAGCTAGGCCCGGGGTCACACCCGCTTGCCAGAACTCATGAGGGTTGTTCAGCCCTTGGCGCATGCATGGTTGACCGTTAGGTCAATACGGGTCAGTTAGGACTCGGTGCATGCAAGGGCAGAGGATCTGATCGGATGGATGAGTGGATCCCTATCAATGGACCATTGTAAGGTTGTAGGTGTAGGAACCCCTAATAAAGGGGGGAAACCCTATACATGCGCATCTAGCATGCAATGCGGAAAAAGGGCTTCTAAAGATCGCATATGAACTATATAATCAACTTAAACCAACTTAAGATCATGATATGATCTTACCATTGCCATGGATGGAAGGCGGCTTGGAAGAAGAAAACAAGGTTGATCTCCTCCAAAAGGTGCGCACACAAGAAGACAAAGACTACTCCCTTCTCAACTTTGTGCTAGCAAAAGCTTCAAGGGGTCTTATCGCATGAAGGAGATGATGAACTCTTGGCCAATCTTTCTTCTCCTCACTTTCACCACACAAGAAAGTGTGTGTCGTCGAGAGCAAGATGATGGAGAGGAACGTTAGCCAAACTTGTGATCGAATGTGGAGACATTCATCACAATTGTCAAACCGAAATGCCATAAATGGCAAGTCATCAAAGCTTGCGTTATGCGTTCACATGAAGTGAACCAAACGCATAGCTCTCCTCTCACATGAACCAAGCGCTCACATGTGAGCCGGTTCAATTCAATTGGTCCAATGACCAAACCAAATCAGCCCAATAATCGGTTCAGACCAAATTAAACCCTAAGGTTCAAAATCTGACCGTTCATCCTTTTAATGCTCTTGATCTCTTCGATCTAGCATCCACACTCTCGATCTAAGCTTACCGATCTCAAGCCCTAATCAATCAAACATGATCAGACTGGATCTCACTTACAATCAGAGTTTAATCTCCTTTAAACTGAACTCGAACAATTCAGTCCACACGATCTGACTTAAGTAGCCATATCATCAAATTGTGCGACCCTAAGGGTTTCCTTTAAATGTCGGTAACGATAACTTACGTTATCACGATCAGCGAGGGGTATCTAGCAACACATCACTGTCTCCCGATATAAAGGAAAGAGTCTTCCAAGACTCCACCCAACCACAGCATAAGTGTGAATCAACTCACTAGGCATGCATGATTCCTTTGCCACTGGATGTTCTTATTGGACAAGCATGTCAAGCCTGTAACTCCAATACGATGAGCATGATTAGATCAGATGCACATAGTCATCTGGGTATGGCCATACACTTCCTCAATCATCTCATATAGGGGGGCCCTTTAGAACATCACACTCCTTAAACAAGGAGACGGCAATCCTTTATCTATCACAAGTGCCCTAACCTGACTCAAGCTCACCATCCAAGATAGTCTATAATCATTATGTTTCAAATGATATTGAACTACCTCAAGACAATGACAATCATCATTTAGAAACACAAGTGATCTCAAGTCAAAGGACATGTGCCACTTAGTGCTTACAAGGATCATTCACATTGTGACAAGCAATGGAATATCCCAGTAGGGTCTGTCCAGTACATCCAATGTACCCATGAGTCTACATCTTATTCCATGCTCGAAGCATCCTATAAGATTAGCACTCATATTAGTCTCAATCATATCAAGGCTGTCTCAAGTTCACCAAGATATCTCGACTAAGGACAAAGAGCATGTCAGCCCAGCTGAACAGCTTTGAGACATTATTCAGAAGTACACTTATTACAGCAGACAAGGTAACAACCTGAATAATAACCATGCCTTTTATAAACATAAGAGTTTATTACATGATACTTATACAATCCCAAGGCCTCAAACATTAGCCTTAAGGGCATACCCCAACAATCTCCCACTTGCACTTAATCTAATGGTTGAGAAATCTCAAACCCATATTATTACAGTGCTTCTCATGCTTCTGCTGCGCCAGAGGCTTGGTAAGCGGGTCTGCCAGATTGTCATCTGTATGAACCTTGCATATTTTGATCTCGCCACGATCAATGATCTCCCGGATCAAGTGAAACCGTCTCTGTATGTGCTTGGACTTCTGGTGCGACCGCGGTTCCTTTGCTTGTGCAATTGCTCCAGTGTTATCACAGAAGATAACCAAAGGATCAGCACTCGAAGGAACGACACCAAGTTCTCTCACGAACTTACGAATCCACACTGCCTCCTTAGATGCTTCCGAGGCTGCAACATACTCGGCTTCTGTTGTGGAATCAGCAACAGTTGACTGTTTGAAACTCTTCCACACCACTGCTCCACCATTCAAGCTAAAAATATAGCCTGACTGCGATCGGAAATCATCCTGGTCCGACTGGAACGAAGCGTCAGTATATCCCTCTATACTGAGTTCTTCCTGACCACCATATATCAAGAACATATCTTTGGTCCTCCGCAGATATTTTAAAATGTTCTTGACCGCAATCCAGTGCGCCAATCCTGGATTACTTTGGAATCGACTGGTCACGCTTAACCCGTAAGCGACGTCTGGGCGAGTACACAACATCGCATACATAATGGACCCAATAGCCGAAGCATAAGGCGTATTGTCCATTTCATCTTTCTCAGTCTGTGTTTGTGGACACTGACTCTTCGAAAGATTCAGACCATGTCTGACTGGAAGATATCCACGTTTAGAATTCTCTAAATGGAATCTCTCCAGGACCTTATCGATGTAAGTACTCTGGCACAGCCCGAGAAGCCTCTTAGATCTATCTCTGCAGATCTTCACACCTAGTACATAGGCTGCTTCTCCTAGATCTTTCATCTGAAAACATTTTCCTAACCATGCCTTAACAGCATGCAGTTCAGGAATATCGTTTCCAATGATTAAGATATCATCGACGTAGAGGATTAGGAATGTAATTACGCTCCCACTAAACCTCTTATATACACACGGGTCATCCTCGTTCTTGATGAAACCAAACTCAGAGATTGATTCATCAAAACGAATGTTCCAGCTTCTTGATGCTTGTTTCAGCCCATAAATGGACTTCTTTAACTTGCATATTTTATGACGATCTGATGGATTAGTGAAACCTTCCGGTTGTGTCATATACACATCCTCGTCCAGATTTCCATTGAGGAAAGCTGTTTTCACATCCATCTGCCAGATCTCATAATCGTAATATGCTGCTATCGCGAAAAGAATCCGAATAGACTTAAACATGGCTACAGGTGAGAAAGTTTCATCATAATCTAACCCGTAGATTTGTTTGAAACCTTTCGCAACTAGCCTGCCCTTATAGGTAACCACGTTACCATCCATGTCAATCTTCTTCTTGAAGATCCATTTACAGCCTATAGGGATTACTCCCGGAGGCGGATCAACCAAATCCCAGACTTGGTTATCTGACATGGAGTCCATCTCGGCTCGCATAGCATCAAGCCATCTAGCTGACTCCGGTCCACTGACCGCATCCGCATAAGTTAGGGGTTCATCATTTTCAATGATATAGACTCCGTCATAGCGCTCAGGCTGTCGACGGATCCTTCCCGATCTTCGCGGTTCCCGTGTTATTTGAGCCTCAGGTTGTTCAGTAACCTGTTCTACCGGCTCAGGCTCATCCAACTGTGCTTGACTACTTTGTCCTTCCTCTGGATTCTCATCCAGCTTTATTTCTCTCCCACTGGCCTCTTGCAGAAGAAATTCCTTCTCAAGAAATATGGCCGTCCGAGCAACAAAAACCTTGTTCTCTTTGGGATCGTAGAAATAATAACCCTTAGTTTCCTTAGGGTAACCGACAAAGATGCATTTATCAGATCTGCTCTCTAGTTTCCCAGAGGCGAGCTTTTTGACATAAGCCTCGCAACCCCAGATCCTGATAAATGTCAAGCTCGGCTGTTTCCCATACCATAACTCATATGGCGTCTTTGAAACTGCCTTGGATGGCACTCGGTTTAGTACCTTTGCAGCTGTTTCCAGTGCAAAACCCCAAAAGGAATATGGAAGAGTAGCCTGACTCATCATAGAACGAACCATATCAAGTAACGTTCTATTTCTCCTCTCGGACACACCATTCCACTGCGGTGTTCCTGGCGGAGTGAGCTGTGAGATAATCCCACACTCCTTCAGATAGTCAGTAAACGCATGACTCAGGTATTCACCACCTCGATCAGAACGAAGTGCCTTGATATTGCGGCCTAGCTGATTTTGTACTTCATTTTTGAACTCTTTGAACTTGTCAAAAGATTCACTTTTATGTCTCATCAGATAGACATACCCATACCTACTGAAATCATCAGTAAAGGTAATGAAGTACTGATAGCCACCTCTGGCATGTTTACTAAATGGCCCACACACATCACTGTGTATAAGGTCCAGTAAACCTGAAGTCCTTTGACCTTTGTTTGAAAAAGGTGACTTCATCATTTTACCCATCAAACAAGCTTTGCATGTATCAATCTCCTCATAGGAGAAAGATCCCAGCAGTCCATGATCATGCAACCGCTTAATGCGCTTCTCGTTTATATGGCCTAAACGACTATGCCATAACAAGGTGCTGTCATCAGCATACTTGGCTTTCTTATTATCAATGTTTTGTATAGAATTTTCCATGTCCAACATGTATAACCCATTGTTAATTGAACCAGTTGCATACACAATATTATCTAGAGATAAAACACACTTTGAAATATTGCATTCAAAGGCAAATCCTTTCCTGACAAGAGCAGGAATAGAGATAATATTCTTTGTGATACTTGGTACAAAATAACAATTGTTTAATTCTAATACAATGCCAGATGGTAAAGTAATGAAATAGTCTCCTACAGCAACAGCAGCAACCCGTGCCCCGTTTCCAACTCGTAGGTCTACCTCATGCTGTCCCACCTGCCTTCTTCTCTTGAGTTCCTGCACATTTGAACAAATGTGAACTCCACATGCAGTGTCCAACACCCATGATATAGTAGAAGAAGATAACATGACCTCAGTCACATATATACCTGAGCCAGAAGCGATGCTTCCCCTCTTATCTCCTTGGAGCGCTTTACAGTCCTTTTTCCAGTGACCCAGCTGGCCACAGTGGAAACACCTGTTATCCTTCGACCGCTTCACCTTCTGTTTCAGGGCCTTACTGTAGTTCTTGACAGGGGCCTTGCCCTTCTTCCCCTTCTTCTTGTTCCTAGAAGGAACCATCAAGACAGAGGTTGAAGGCTTACCCTTCAGAGTTTCCTCAGTAGTCAAGAGCATATTCAGCAGCTCTGCCGGCGTACAATCGATTTTGTTCATATTAAAGTTAATGATGAACGCATCGAAAGAAGGCGGGAGAGACTGCAGAATAATATCCACAGCAAGCTCCTGGTTGATGGTATGCCCCAGTTTCTCCAGAGCCTCCTTGTGCCCAATCATCTTGAGCACGTGAGCTCCCACTGGGCTCCCCTCAGCCAGTTTGCTCTGAAAGAAGAGCTTCGTCAGATTATAGCGTTCAGTCCTCGCCTGTGCAGCATACAGCATCTTGAGGTTCGCTATAATTTCTATAGCCGACATATCCTCATGCTGACGCTGCAGCGGTGGCGTCATAGACGCTAGCATCAGGCAAGCGACATCAATGCTATCATTGACGTGCTTTTCATAGGCATCCCGAACCGCCCTTGCGGCGTTCGGAGCGGGCTGCGGCGGTATCGCCGTCTCGAGGACATACAGTTTCCTCTCTGCCTTAAGAACGATCTTAAGGTGTCCAAACCAGTCAGAGAAGTTCGGCCCAGCAAACTTCTCCCTTTCCAGTAGGGATCGCACATTGAAGCTCATGGTGTTCGTTGCTGCAGGAATCTACAACAAGCAAGAACAGCAAGGTCAGTATCAATGTTCAGAATCAATCCAGGACTTAAGAAAGATTCTTTTCTCACTATTTTGTCTGACTGAAAAATCCAGTAAACAGTCCGAAAGAGTAATACTCTTTTAGTGAGATGGGATCCAGATTTCATACTTGGTCTCCGCGTCCCGCTCAGGCGAGATAAGTTGCACAGAGATGACAAGCACTAATTTCTGGTAGGCTGTCTCAGCCAATCGCCAACCCGTGCGATTCCCCTTCATCTTGGCAATCCAGCAGACTGTGCCAACTGAGTTGGTACAACACAGTCTCTGATCCCAGAGATGGCTGCCTCCATGTGCTACCATATGCGCCACATATGTAGCCTACATGGTCAAGCTGACCTGACCTACTCCCTGGACCACCACGTGCTATGCTGAGCAACGAGAGGGGATAAATCCCAACTCTGTAACACGCAGGTGAAATCCAGCACCGTCTGAAGATAGATGGACGTGCCCACTGAGTGGGTTCAACACGGCTCCAACGATAATCAGAAAGGTGAGGTTTCGCGTCAGAAGGCTTATCGAGCTTGATATGTTAGCGTTGGATTTTAACGGTCTTTTATCTTCTTACTATCAGGCATATCCTATGGCTATAGTAGAAGATAAACTTAAACATGCAATTCTAATTATTAGCAATAAGTAGAAAGCATGATCTTATGTGGTAAAAGCCCATGAACCCTAGTAAGACCTTAATTTTACTTAAGTCTTCACTCGAGCTCCTTGGCATCTCATCTGGTCCAACCTAGGGCCCTAGCGCCAAGAGCACCTCAGGTGCACCACCAGGTGAATGCCCCTCTTGGATGTGTGCTTTTGTGCTCTTGTCTAATCAAAGTACATTTGATCTATCTAGACAAGGATGACTCGCAGGTCAACAACATATTATAAATTAAGTACAATGTGATTCGCAGATCACAAATTAATTTACAATTTTTTTAAATCCAGGCACGCAGGCCCCAGCACAGCACACAAATGGGCAACCCACATAAGACTAAATAAACAAGCATATGGTTCAATCAACATGTGATCCAATCAAGAAATTAAAATTTTGAAAAAACCCCATGGCATCAATTTTAATTTCCTTATGAGCCCTACAACCTTACAATGGTCCATTGATGGGGATCCACTCATCCATCTAGTTAGATCTTTTGCCCTTGCATGCACCGAGTCCTAACTGACCCGTGTTGACCTGATGGTCAACCATGCATGCGTCAAGGGCTGAACCACCCTCATGAGTTTTGGCAAGCGGGTGTGACCCCGGGCCTAACTCAAGTATGTTCAGTAATTGTCTCAACCAGACCTCGCTACACGCCTTTGATGCAGTCAACCTATAGCCACCTCGTGCTTGCGCACAGGTGCTATCTGGTCGACCCATCTAGGCTGTCAGATGGTCTGATCAGACTAGCTTGATCTATACTAGATGATGCCTTCAACCCCATCAACCCATTTAAGGATTTAATGTAGTGGCACCTTAGATCTAATCAACCGCGCAAGATGTAAGTTTTGTAAAACACTTAGAGCATGCGCAAACATACAAACAAAGTTGATAACCCTTAGATCTAAGGGGGTCCCCTTCAAGGGGGAGCGCAAACTTTAGGGGGTCCCCTTCAAGGGGAGCGCATACATAGCCCATGATACAAGCGCAATCTACATGTTAGCATGATACAAGCGCAATCTACATGTAAACATGATACAAGCGCAATCTACATGTACATGTAACCATGCATCATGAAAACAAAGCATCAAGTAAGCGCAAGAAGCATGGATCACAAACACTTCTAGCAATCATATAGATCATATGGAGAGCCTAGCTTTGATACCATTTGTAGGAACCCCTAATAAAAGGGGGAAACCCTATACATGCGCATCTAGCATGCAATGCGAAAAAGGGCTTCTAAAGATCGCATATGAACTATATAATCAACTTAAACCAACTTAAGATCATGATATGATCTTACCATTGCCATGGATGGAAGGCGGCTTGGAAGAAGAAAACAAGGTTGATCTCCTCCAAAAGGTGCGCACACAAGAAGACAAAGACTACTCCCTTCTCAACTTTGTGCTAGCAAAAGCTTCAAGGGGTCTTATCGCATGAAGGAGATGATGAACTCTTGGCCAATCTTTCTTCTCGTCACTTTCACCACACAAGAAAGTGTGTGTCGTCGAGAGCAAGATGATGGAGAGGAACGTTAGCCAAACTTGTGATCGAATGTGGAGACATTCATCACAATTGTCAAACCGAAATGCCATAAATGGCAAGTCATCAAAGCTTGCGTTATGCGTTCACATGAAGTGAACCAAACGCATAGCTCTCCTCTCACATGAACCAAGCGCTCACATGTGAGCCGGTTCAATTCAATTGGTCCAATGACCAAACCAAATCAGCCCAATAATCGGTTCAGACCAAATTAAACCCTAAGGTTCAAAATCTGACCGTTCATCCTTTTAATGCTCTTGATCTCTTCGATCTAGCATCCACACTCTCGATCTAAGCTTACCGATCTCAAGCCCTAATCAATCAAACATGATCAGACTGGATCTCACTTACAATCAGAGTTTAATCTCCTTTAAACTGAACTCGAACAATTCAGTCCACACGATCTGACTTAAGTAGCCATATCATCAAATTGTGCGACCCTAAGGGTTTCCTTTAAATGTCGGTAACGATAACTTACGTTATCACGATCAGCGAGGGGTATCTAGCAACACATCACTGTCTCCCGATATAAAGGAAAGAGTCTTCCAAGACTCCACCCAACCACAGCATAAGTGTGAATCAACTCACTAGGCATGCATGATTCCTTTGCCACTGGATGTTCTTATTGGACAAGCATGTCAAGCCTGTAACTCCAATACGATGAGCATGATTAGATCAGATGCACATAGTCATCTGGGTATGGCCATACACTTCCTCAATCATCTCATATAGGGGGGCCCTTTAGAACATCACACTCCTTAAACAAGGAGACGGCAATCCTTTATCTATCACAAGTGCCCTAACCTGACTCAAGCTCACCATCCAAGATAGTCTATAATCATTATGTTTCAAATGATATTGAACTACCTCAAGACAATGACAATCATCATTTAGAAACACAAGTGATCTCAAGTCAAAGGACATGTGCCACTTAGTGCTTACAAGGATCATTCACATTGTGACAAGCAATGGAATATCCCAGTAGGGTCTGTCCAGTACATCCAATGTACCCATGAGTCTACATCTTATTCCATGCTCGAAGCATCCTATAAGATTAGCACTCATATTAGTCTCAATCATATCAAGGCTGTCTCAAGTTCACCAAGATATCTCGACTAAGGACAAAGAGCATGTCAGCCCAGCTGAACAGCTTTGAGACATTATTCAGAAGTACACTTATTACAGCAGACAAGGTAACAACCTGAATAATAACCATGCCTTTTATAAACATAAGAGTTTATTACATGATACTTATACAATCCCAAGGCCTCAAACATTAGCCTTAAGGGCATACCCCAACAGTAGGGGCACATAAGGAAATTAAAATTGATGCCATGGGGTTTTTCAAAATTTAATTTCATGATTGGATCACATGTTGATTGATGCCATGATGCTTGTCTATTTATTCTTATGTGGGCTGCCCATGTTAAATGTGTGCTGTGCTGGGGCCTGCGTGCCTGGAATTAAACTTGTAAATTAATTTGTGATCTGCGAATCACATTTGTACTTAATTTATAATGTATAATTGACCTGCGAGTCAAACTTGTCTAGATAGATCAAATTGTATTTGATTAGACAAGAGCACAAAGGCACACATCCAAGAGGGGCATTCAGCTGGTGGCGCACCTAAGGTGCTCTTGGCGCTAGGGCCCTGGGTTGGACCAGATGAGATGCAAAAGTCCTAAGAAGAGCAAGTGAAGACTTAAGTTTCTTAGGTCTTACTTAGGCTTTGGGCTTTTACCACATAAGATCCATGCTTTCTATTTATTGCTTTTATAATTAGAAATGCATGAGTTTATCTTCTGCTATCACCATAGGACTTGCATGATAGTCAAGAAGATAAAAGACCGGTAAAATCCAACGATAAAATATCAAGCTCGTAAGCCTTCTGACGCGAAACCTCACTGTTCTGATTATCGTTGGAGCCGTGTTGTACCCACTCAGTGGGCACGTCCATCTATCTTCAGACGGTGCTGGATTACACCTGCGTGTTACAGAGAAGGGATTTATCGCTTCTCGTTGCTCAGCATAGCACGTGGTGGTCCAGGGAGTAGGTCGGGTCAGCTTGACCATGTAGGCTACATATGTGGCGCATATGGTAGCACATGGAGGCAGCCATCTAGGGGATCAGAGACTGTGTTGTACCAACTCAGTTGGCACAGTCTGCTGGATTGCCCAGATGAAGGGGAATCGCACGGGTTGGCGATTGGCTGGGACAGCCTACCAGAAATTAGTGCTTGTCATCTCTGTGCATCTTATCTCGCCTGAGCGGGACGCGGAGACCAAGTATGAAATCTGGATCCCATCTCACTAAAAGAGTATTACTCTTTCGGACTGTTTTATGGATTTTACAGTCAGCTAGAATAGTGAGAAAAAGGAATCATTCTTAAGTCCTGATTGATTCTTAACATTGATACTGACCTTGCTGTTCTTGCATTGTTGTAGATTCCTGCAGCAACGAACACCATGAGCTTCAATGTGCGATCCCTACTGGAAAGGGAGAAGTTTGCTGGGCCGAACTTCTCTGACTGGTTCGGACACCTTAAGATCGTTCTTAAGGCAGAGAGGAAACTGTATGTCCTCGAGACGGCAATACCGCCGCAGCCCGCTGCGAACGCCGCAAGGGCGGTTTGTGAAACCTATGAAAAGCACGTCAATGATAGCATTGATGTCGCTTGCCTGATGCTAGCGTCTATGACGCCACCGCTGCAGCGTCAGCATGAGGATATGTCGGCTATAGAGATCATAGCGAACCTCAAGATGCTGTATGCTGCACAGGCGAGGACAGAACGCTATAATCTGACGAAGCTCTTCTTTCAGAGCAAACTGGCTGAAGGGAGCCCAGTGGGAACTCACGTGCTCAAGATGATTGGGCACAAGGAGGCTCTGGAGAAACTGGGGCATACCATTAACCAGGAGCTTGCTGTAGACATCATTCTGCAGTCTCTTCCGCCTTCTTTCGATGCGTTCATCATTAACTTTAATATGAACAAAATCGATTGTACACCGGCAGAGCTGTTGAATATGCTCTTGACTACTGAGGAAACTCTGAAGGGAAAGCCTTCAACCTCTGTCTTGATGGTTCCTTCAAGGAACAAGAAGAAGGGGAAGAAGGGCAAGGCCCCTGTCAAGAACTACAGTAAGGCTCTGAAACAGAAGGTGAAGCGGTCCAAGGACAACAGGTGTTTCCACTGTGGCCAGCTGGGTCACTGGAAAAAGGACTGTAAAGCGCTCCAAGGAGATAAGAGGGGAAGCATCGCTTCTGGCTCAGGTATTTACGTGACGGAAGTCATGGTTTCATCTTCTTCTATATCATGGGTGTTGGACACTGCATGTGGAGTTCACATTTGTTCAAATGTACAGGAACTCAAGAGAAGAAGGCAGGTGGGACAGCATGAGGTAGACCTACGCGTTGGAAACGGGGCACGGGTTGCTGCTGTTGCTGTAGGAGACTATTTCATTTCTTTACCATCTGGCATTGTATTAGAATTAAACAGTTGTTATTTTGTACCCAGTATTACCAAGAATATTATCTCCATTCCTGCTCTTGTCAGGAAGGGTTTTTCCTTTGAATGCAAGATTTCAAAGTGTATACTTTCTCTAGATAATATTGTGTATGCTACTGGTTCCATTAACAATGGGTTATTCATGTTGGACATGGAATATTCTATACAAAACATTGATAATAAGAAAGCCAAGTATGCTGATGACAGCACCTTGCTATGGCATAGTCGTTTAGGCCATATTAACAAGAAGCGCATTAAGCGGTTGCATGATCATGGACTGCTGGGATCATTCTCCTATGAGGAGATTGATACATGCAAAGCTTGTTTAATGGGCAAAATGACGAAGTCTCCTTTTCCTAACAAAGGTCAAAGGGCTTCAGGTTTACTTGACCTTATACACAGTGATGTGTGTGGGCCATTTAGTAAACATGCCAGAGGTGGCTATCAGTACTTCATTACCTTTACTGATGATTTCAGTAGGTATGGGTATGTCTATTTAATGAGACATAAAAGTGAATCTTTTGACAAGTTCAAAGAGTTCAAAAATGAAGTACAAAATCAGTTAGGCCGAAATATCAAGGCACTTCGTTCTGATCGAGGTGGTGAATACCTAAGTCATGCGTTTACTGACTATCTAAAGGAGTGTGGGATTATCTCACAGCTCACTCCGCCAGGAACACCGCAATGGAATGGTGTGTCCGAAAGGAGAAATAGAACGTTACTTGATATGGTTCGTTCTATGATGAGTCAGGCTACTCTACCTTACTCCTTTTGGGGTTTTGCACTGGAAACAGCTGCAAAGGTACTAAACCGAGTGCCATCCAAGGCAGTTTCTAAAACGCCATATGAGTTATGGTGTGGGAAACAGCCGAGCTTGACATTTATCAGGATCTGGGGTTGCGAGGCTTATGTCAAAAAGCTCGCCTCTGGGAAACTGGAGAGCAGATCTGAGAAATGTATATTTGTCGGTTACCCTAAGGAAACTAAGGGTTATTATTTCTACGATCCCAAAGAGAACAAAGTATTTGTTGCTCGGACGGCCATATTTCTTGAGAAGGAGTTTCTTCTGCAAGAGGCCAGTGGGAGAGAAATAAAGCTGGATTAGATTCCAGAAGAGGGACAAAGTAGTCAAGCACAGTTGGATGTGCCTGAGCCGGAAGATCAGGTTACTCAGCAACCTGAGGCTCAAATATCACGGGAACCGCGAAGATCGGGAAGGATCCGTCGTCAGCCTGAGCGCTATGACGGAGTCTACATCATTGATAATGATGAACCCCTTACTTATGCGGATGCGGTCAGTGGACCGGAGTCAGCTAGATGGCTTGATGCTATGCGAGCCGAAATGGACTCCATGTCAGATAACCAAGTCTGGGATTTGGTTGATCCGCCTCCGGGAGTAATCCCTATAGGCTGTAAATGGATCTTCAAGAAGAAGATAGACATGGATGGTAACGTGGTTACCTATAAAGGCAGGCTAGTTGCGAAAGGCTTCAAACAAATCTACGGGATAGATTATGATGAAACTTTCTCACCTGTAGCCATGTTTAAGTCTATTCGGATTCTTTTCGCGATAGCTGCATATTACGATTATGAGATCTGGCAGATGGATGTGAAGACAGCTTTCCTTAATGGAAATCTGGACGAGGATGTGTATATGACACAACCTGAGGGTTTCACTAATCCATCAGATCGTCATAAAATATGCAAGTTAAAGAAGTCCATTTATGGACTTAAACAAGCATCTAGAAGCTGGAATATTCGTTTTGATGAATCAATCTCTGAGTTTGGTTTCATCAAGAACGAGGATGACCCGTGTGTGTATAAGAGGTTTAGTGGGAGCGTAATTACATTCCTAATCCTCTACGTCGATGATATCTTAATCATTGGAAATGATATTCCTGAACTGCATGCTGTTAAAGCATGGTTAGGAAAATGTTTCCAGATGAAAGATTTAGGAGAAGCAGCCTATGTGTTAGGTGTGAAGATCTACAGGGATAGATCTAAGAGGCTTCTCGGGCTGTGCCAGAGTACTTACATCGATAAAGTCCTGGAGAGATTCCATTTAGAGAATTCTAAAAGAGGATATCTTCCAGTCAGACATGGTCTGAATCTTTCGAAGAGTCAGTGTCCACAAACACAGACTGAGAAAGATGAAATGGACAATACGCCTTATGCTTCGGCTATTGGGTCCATTATGTATGCGATGTTGTGTACTCGCCCAGACGTCGCTTACGGGTTAAGCGTGACCAGTCGGTTCCAAAGTAATCCAGGTATGGCGCACTGGATTGCGGTGAAGAACATTTTAAAATATCTGCGGAGGACCAAAGATATGTTCTTGATATATGGTGGTCAGGAAGAACTCAGTATAGAGGGATATACTGACGCTTCGTTCCAGTCGGACCAGGATGATTTCCGATCGCAATCAGGCTATGTTTTTAGCTTGAATGGTGGAGCAGTGGTGTGGAAAAGTTTCAAACAGTCAACTGTTGCTGATTCCACAACAGAAGCCGAGTATGTTGCGGCCTCGGAAGCATCCAAGGAGGCAGTGTGGATTCGTAAGTTCGTGAGAGAACTTGGTGTTGTTCCTTCGAGTGCAGATCCTTTGGTTATCTTCTGTGATAACACTGGAGCCATCGCACAAGCAAAGGAACCACGGTCGCACCAGAAGTCTAAGCACATACAGAGACGGTTTCACTTGATCCGGGAGATCATTGATCGAGGCGAGATCAAAATCTGCAAGGTTCATACAGATGACAATCTGGCAGACCCGCTTACCAAGCCTCTAGCGCAGCAGAAGCATGAGAAGCACTGTAATAATATGGGTTTGAGGTTTCTCAACCATTAGATTAAGTGCAAGTGGGAGATTGTTGGGGTATGCCCTTAAGGCTAATGTTTGAGGCCTTGGGATTGTATAAGTATCATGTAATAAACTCTTATGTTTATAAAGGCATGGTTATTATTCAGATTGCTACCTTGTCTGCTGTAATAAGTGTACTTCTGATTAATGTCTCAAAGCTGTTCAGCTAGGCTGACATGCTGTTATGTCCTTAGTCGAGATATCTTGGTGAACTTGAGATAGCCCTGATATGATTGAGACTAATATGAGTTCTAATTTTATAGGATGCTTCGAGGATGGAATAAGATGTAGACTCATGGGTACATTGGATGTACTGGACAGACCCTACTGGGATATTCAATTGCTTGTCACAATATGAATGATCCTTGTTTGCACTAACTGGCACATGTCCTTTGACTTGAGATCACTTGTGTTTCTAAATGATGATTGTCATTGTTTTGAGGTAGTTCAATATCATTTGAAACATAATGATTATAAACTATCTTGGATAATGATCATGAGTCAGGTTAGAACACTAGTGATAGATAAAGGATTGCCGTCTCCTTGTTCAAGGAGTGTGATGTTCTAAAGGGCCCCCCCTGTATGAGATGGTTGAGATAGTGTATGGCCATACCCAGATGACTATGTTCATCTGATCTGATCATGCTCATCATATTGGAGCTACAAGCTTGACATGCTTGTCCAATAAGAACATCCAGTGGCAAAGGAATCATGTAAGCCTTGTGAAATGGATTCACACTTGTGCTGTGTTTTGGGTGTAGTCTTGGAAGACTCTTTCCTCTATATCGGGAGACAGTGATGTGTTGCTAGATACCCCTCACTGGTCGTGATAACGTAAGTTGTCGTTACCGACATTTAAAGGAAACCCTTAGGGTCACACAAGTTGATGATATGGCTTACTTAAGTCAGATCGTGTGGACTGAATTGTTTGGGTTCAGTTTAAAGGGATATAATCTCTGATTGTAAGTGAGATCTGGTCTGATCATGTTTGATTGATTAGGGCTTGAGATCGGTAAGCTTCGATCGAGAGAAGTGATGCTAGATCGGTGAGATCAGAAGCATCAGGAGATCAACGGTTAGATCTTGAACCATTTGGTTCAGAGAGATCTAGACCATGGCTTGGGCTAGTTTCATGTGGTCTTTGGACCAGATTGATTGAACCAAAGTGAACCAAATTCGAACCGGTTCACTTATGTGAACGCTTGGTTCGAATGGTGTTAGCGTTTTGGTTGTTGATGAGCGCATACTTCCAATTAAGGAAAGTGATCAAAGCCTCTCTTCATAACGCCTAAACGCCAAGCCGTTGAATGTGTGACTTCACTTCGCTTGGCTTTGATCATATCGAAAACGGTGTGAAAAAGGAGAAAGACGTGTGGAGCTCTCGGCAAGAGATTGATCTCTCATCATCCTCACGCGACAAGCACCTTTGAAGCTCTTTGCTAGCACAAGGATCTCAAAGAGTAGTCCTTGATCATCTTGTGTGTGACGACAAGGAGGAGGCCTCTTTTGTTCTCTTGATTCCAAGGCACCATCCAATCCGATGGCTATGGTATGAACTCCCTCTTGTTCCATTCGATCGCTTGAAGTTGATCATGAAAACATATTACATGCGATTTGTGAAACCCTAGCATCATCATGCAAGAATGAATTATGCGCCACCCTTACATAGGGTTTTTCGGCCCCCCCCCTCTAGAAAGGGGTTTTATCCGCTTGCGCTCCCCCTAGAAGGGGACCCAACAGCTTGTCCAATAAGAACATCCAGTGGCAAAGGAAACTTGCATGCCTTGTGAAGTGGATTCACACTTGTGCTGTGGTTTGGGTGTAGTCTTGGAAGACTCTTTTCTTTATATCGGGAGACAGTGATGTGTTGCTAGATACCCCTCACTGATCGTGATAACGTGAGTTATCGTTACCGACATTTAAAGAAAACCCTCAGGGTCGCACAATTTGATGATATGGCTTACTTAAGTCAGATCGTATGGACTGAATTGTTTGGGTTCAGTTTAAAGGGATTTAGTCTCTGATTGTAAGTGAGATCTGGTCTGATCATGTTTGATTGATTAGGGCTTGAGATCGGTAAGCTTTGATCGAGAGAATGGATGCTAGATCGGTGAGATCAGGAGCATCAAGAGATGAACAGTTGGATCTGGAGCCTTAGGGTTTAATTGTGATCTAGACCAAATCGCTTGGGTTAATTGGTCTTGGACCAAACTGAAATTGAACCAGCTCATCAAGTGAGCGCATGGTTCAAGTGGAGAGGAGTATGCGCTTGGGGTAATCCCATGATCGCATGAAGAGAGTGGTTTACTATTTTTGGAAACCATGTTTCCAAATTGTGACCACGCCTCACAATAGCTTCTCTTCACGCCTATTGTCGCTCCTTCCTCGCGTGGCTCTCTCATTCGAGTGTTTTTGGGGTTGACGACAAGAAGCAAATCGCCAAGCAAAGAAAAGGTTCTCTCTTCCCTTCCATACGACAAGGACCTCTTGGAACCTTGCTAGCACAAGGAGCACCATCGGAGTAGGCGACTTCTTCATCTTGTGTGCGCATCCTTTGGAGGAGATCCCTATCGCTCTCTGCTTCCAAGTCGCCATCTAGAAATGGCATCGGTATGACATCTTCTATGTTTGCAATCGGTTTAACAAGTTGATCATATGTTATGCATGAATCCGATCCCCTAGAAACCCTCTTCCGCTGCTTAAAAATTTTATACGCGCCATGCTTTAGGGTTTCGCCCCCTTCTGGGGACTTTCAATTGGTATCAGAGCGGTTATATGCATGTTTGTATGATTGCTTAACTTTAGTGATCCATGTTTGCGCAACACCTTAGATCTAAACTACATGCGAAAGTTATTCATGCGAAAACTACATGAAGTCTGATTTTTTATCATTAGCGCATGTATCTAGTTGGCGCATACATTTAGTTTTTCTCAAAAACTTCTTTACTTGCGCGACTCACCTTAGATCTAAATGGCGCCTGCTATAAGTCCTTAGACGGGTTGACCAGATGGCACCTATGCGCGACTCACCTTAGATCTAAATGGTGACTCACCTTAAGATCCAACTAGTCTGATCAGACCATCTGACAGCCTAGATGGGTCGACCAGATGGCACCTATGCGCAAGCATAAGGTGGCTATAGGTCGACTGCATCAAAGGCGTGTAGCGAGGTCTGGTTGAGACAACTAGTGAACACGCATGAGTTAGGCCCGGGGTCACACCCGCTTGCCAAAACTCATGTAGGTTGTTCAGCCCTAGCGCATGCATAGTTGACCACTGGGTCGACTCAAGTCAGTTAGGACTTGGTGCATGCAAGGGCAGTGGATCTGACTAGGTCTGAAGAGTGGATCCCTATTAATGGACCGTTGTAAGGTAGTAGGGCACATAAGGAAAATAAAATTGATGCCAATGGGTTTTTTGAAAATTTTATTTTCATGAATGGATCACATGTTGATTGTAAGCATATGCTTGTTTATTTAATCTTATGTGGGACGCCTAATTAATGTGTGCTGTGCTTGGGCCTGCGAGCCTGGTTAAAACTTGTAAATTAATTTATATTGTGATCTGCGCATCACATTGCATTTAATTTATAAAATGTAATTGACCTGCGAGTCAATCTTGTCTAGATAGATTAATTTCTAAATTAATCAGACAAGAGCACAGAGCACACTTGGCAGAGGCACATGCAGCTTGAGGCTTGACCAGGTGGGAGGTCCAGGGTTCGACTCTGGGACCAGGCGCATTTTCCCTGGTAGGCGCACCTGAGCTGCAGATGGCGCTTGGGCCCTGGTTTGGGCCAGATGAGCAGCAAAAGACCCATGAAGAAAAGCAAGTGAAGACTTAAGTTTAATTTAAGGTCTAACTTAGGCTTAATGGGCTTTTACCACATAAGATCAACATGCTTTCTATTTATTGCTTTTATAATTAGAATTGCATGAGTTTATCTTCTGCTATCACCATAGGAATTGCATGATAGTCAAGAAGATAAAAGAGCGTTAAAATCTAACGCTAAAATATCAAGCTCGTAAGCCTTCTGACGCGAAACCTCACTGTTCTGATTATCGTTGGAGCCGTGTTGTACCCACTCAGTGGGCACGTCCATCTATCTTCAGACGGTGCGGGATTACACCTGCGTGTTACAGAGAAGGGATTTATCGCTTCTCGTTGCTCAGCATAGCACGTGGTGGTCCAGGGAGTAGGTCGGGTCAGCTTGACCATGTAGGCTACATATGTGGCGCATATGGTAGCACATGGAGGCAGCCATCTGTGGGATCAGAGACTGTGTTGTACCAACTCAGTTGGCACAGTCAGCTGGATTGCCCAGATGAAGGGGAATCGCACGGGTTGGCGATTGGCTGGGACAGCCTACCAGAGACTAGTGCTTGTACTCTCTGTGCATCTTATCTCGCCTGAGCGGGACGCGGAGACCAAGTATGAAATCTGGATCCCATCTCACTAAAAGAGTGTTACTCTTTCGGACTATTTTCTTGGATTTTTCAGCCAGATAAAATAGTGAGAAAAGAATCTTTCTTAAGTCCTGGATTGATTCTGAACATTGATACTGACCTTGCTGTTCTTGCATTGTTGTAGATTCCTGCAGCAACGAACACCATGAGCTTCAATGTGCGATCCCTACTGGAAAGGGAGAAGTTTGCTGGGCCGAACTTCTCAGACTGGTACGGACACCTTAAGATTGTTCTTAAGGCAGAGAGGAAACTGTATGTCCTCGAGACGGCTATACCGCCTCAGCCCGCTCCGAACGCCGCAAGGGCGGTTCGGGATGCCTATGAAAAGCATGTCAATGATAGCATTGATGTCGCTTGCCTGATGCTAGCGTCTATGACGCCACCGCTGCAGCGTCAGCATGAGGATATGTCTGCTATACAAATTATAGCAAACCTCAAGATGCTGTATGCTGCGCAGGCGAGGACTGAGCGCTATAATTTGACTAAGCTGTTCTTTCAGAGCAAACTGGCTGAAGGGAGCCCAGTGGGAGCTCACGTGCTCAAGATGATTGGGCACAAGGAGGCTCTAGAGAAACTAGGGCATACCATCAATCAGGAGCTTGCTGTAGACATTATTCTGCAGTCTCTCCCGCCCTCTTTCGATGCGTTCATCATTAACTTTAATATGAACAAAATCGATTGTACTCCGGCAGAGCTGCTGAATATGCTCTTGACTACTGAGGAGACTCTGAAGGGAAAGCCTTCAACCTCTGTCTTGATGTTTCCTTCAAGGAACAAGAAGAAGGGGAAGAAGGGCAAAACCCCTGTCAAGAGCTACAGCAAGGCTCTGAAGCAAAAGGTCAAGCGGTCGAAGGAATACAGATGTTTCCACTGTGGCCAGCTGGGTCACTGGAAAAAGGACTGTAAAGCGCTCCAAGGAGACAAGAGGGGAAGCATCGCTTCTGGCTCAGGTATATACGTGACGGAAGTCATGGTTTCATCTTCTTCTATTTCATGGGTGTTGGACACTGCATGTGGAGTTCACATTTGTTCAAATGTACAGGAACTCAAGAGAAGAAGACAGGTGGGACAGTATGAGGTGGACCTACGAGTTGGAAATGGGGTACGGGTTGCTGCTGTTGCTATAGGAGACTATTTCATCTCTTTACCATCTGGACTTGTATTGGAACTAGACAATTGTTACTTTGTTCCCAGCATTACTAAAAATATTATCTCCATTCCTGCTCTTGTCAGGAAGGGGTTTTCCTTTGAATGCAATATTTCAAAGTGTGTTCTTTCTTTAGATAATATTGTTTATGCTACTGGTTCAATTAACAATGGGTTATTCATGTTGGACATGGAATGTTCTATACACAATATTGATAATAAGAAAGCCAAATATGCTGATGACAGCACCTTGCTATGGCATAGTCGTTTAGGTCATATTAACAAGAAACGCATTAAGCGGTTGCATGATTATGGACTGCTGGGATCATTCTCCTATGAGGAGATTGATACATGCAAAGCTTGTTTGATGGGCAAAATGACGAAGTCGCCTTTTCTTCATAAAGGTCAAAGGACTTCAGGTTTACTTGACCTTATACACAGTGATGTGTGTGGGCCTTTTAGTAAACATGCCAGAGGTGGCTATCAGTACTTCATTACCTTCACTGATGATTTCAGTAGATATGGGTATGTCTATCTTATGAGACATAAAAGTGAATCTTTTGACAAGTTCAAAGAGTTCAAGAATGAAGTACAGAATCAGCTTGGCCGAAATATCAAGGCACTTCGTTCTGATCGAGGTGGAGAATACCTAAGTCGAGAGTTTACTGACTATCTAAAGGAGTGTGGGATTATCTCACAGCTCACTCCACCAGGAACACCACAATGGAATGGTGTGTCTGAGAGGAGGAACAGAACCTTATTGGATATGGTTCGTTCTATGATGAGTCAAGCTACTCTACCTTACTCCTTTTGGGGATTTGCACTGGAGACAGCTGCAAAGGTACTAAACCGAGTGCCATCCAAGGCAGTTTCAAAGACCCCATATGAATTATGGTATGGGAAACAGCCTAGCTTGACATTTATCAGGATCTGGGGCTGCGAGGCTTATGTCAAAAAGCTCGCCTCTGGAAAACTAGAGAGCAGATCTGAGAAATGTATCTTTGTCGGTTACCCTAAGGAAACTAAGGGTTATTATTTCTACGATCCCAAAGAGAACAAGGTGTTTGTTGCTCGGACGACCATATTTCTTGAGAAGGAGTTTCTTCTGCAAGAGGCCAGTGGGAGAGAAATAAAGCTGGATGAGAATCCAGAGGAAGGACAAAGTGGTCAAGCACAGTTGGATGAGCCTGAGCCGGTAGAACAGGTTACTGAACAACCTGAGGCTCAGATATCACGGGAACCGCGAAGATCGGGAAGGATCCGTCGACAGCCTGAGCGCTATGACGGAGTCTACATCATTGATAATGATGAACCCCTTACTTATGCGGATGCGGTCAGTGGACCGGATTCAGCGAGATGGCTTGAAGCTATGCGCGCCGAGATGGACTCCATGTCAGATAACCAAGTCTGGGATTTGGTTGATCCGCCTCCGGGAGTTATCCCTATAGGCTGTAAATGGATCTTCAAGAAGAAGATTGACATGGATGGTAACGTGGTTACCTATAAAGGCAGGCTAGTTGCGAAAGGTATCAAACAAATCTACGGGATAGATTATGATGAAACTTTCTCACCTGTAGCTATGTTTAAGTCTATTCGGATTCTTTTCGCGATAGCAGCATATTATGATTATGAGATCTGGCAAATGGATGTGAAGACAGCTTTCCTTAATGGAAATCTGGATGAGGATGTGTATATGACACAACCAGAAGGTTTCACTAATCCATCAGATCGTCATAAAATATGCAAGTTAAAGAAGTCTATTTATGGACTTAAACAAGCATCGAGAAGCTGGAATATTCGTTTTGATGAATCAATCTCTGAATTTGGTTTCATCAAGAACGAGGATGACCCGTGTGTATATAAGAGGTTTAGTGGGAGCGTGATTACTTTCCTAGTCCTCTACGTCGATGATATCTTAATCATTGGAAACGATATTCCTGAACTGCATGCGGTTAAGGCATGGTTAAGGAAATGTTTCCAGATGAAAGATTTAGGAGAAGCAGCCTATGTATTAGGTGTGAAGATCTATAGGGATAGATCTAAGAGGCTTCTCGGGCTGTGCCAGAGTACTTACATCGATAAAGTCCTGGAGAGATTTCATTTAGAGAATTCTAAAAGAGGATATCTTCCAGTCAGACATGGTCTGAATCTTTCGAAGAGTCAGTGTCCACAAACACAGACTGAGAAAGATGAAATGGACAATACGCCTTATGCTTCGGCTATTGGATCCATTATGTATGCGATGTTGTGTACTCGCCCAGACGTCGCTTACGGGTTAAGCGTGACCAGTCGATTCCAAAGTAATCCAGGTATGGCGCACTGGATTGCAGTCAAGAACATTTTAAAATATCTTCGGAGGACCAAAGATATGTTCTTGGTGTATGGTGGTCAGGAAGAACTCAGTATAGAAGGATATACTGACGCTTCGTTCCAGTCTGACCAGGATGATTTCCGATCGCAATCAGGCTATGTTTTTAGCTTGAATGGAGGAGCAGTGGTGTGGAAAAGTTTCAAACAGTCAATTGTTGCTGATTCTACCACAGAAGCCGAGTATGTAGCAGCCTCGGAAGCATCTAAGGAGGCAGTGTGGATTCGTAAGTTCGTTCAAGAACTTGGTGTTGTTCCTTCGAGTGCAGATCCTTTGGTTATCTTCTGTGATAACACTGGAGCAATCGCACAAGCAAAGGAACCACGGTCGCACCAGAAGTCCAAGCACATACAGAGACGGTTTCACTTGATCAGGGAGATCATAGATCGTGGCGAGATCAAAGTCTGCAAGGTTCATACAGATGACAATCTGGCAGACCCTCTTACTAAGCCTCTGGCGCAGCAGAAGCATGAGAAGCACTGTAATAATATGGGTTTGAGATTCCTCAACCATTAGATTAAGTGCAAGTGGGAGATTGTTGGGGTATGCCCTTAAGGCTAATGTTTGAGGCCTTGGGATTGTAACAATATCATGTATAAACTCTTATGTTTATAAATGTTGGGGTATGCCCTTAAGGCTAATGTTTGAGGCCTATGGGAATGTATTTGTATCATGTAATAAACTGTTATGTTTATAAAGGCATGGTTATTATTCAGGTTGTTACATTGTCTGCTGCAATATATGTTCTTCTGAATAATGTCTCAAAGCTGTTCAGCTGGGCTGACATGCTGTTATGTCCTTAGTCGATATATCTTGGTGAACATGAGACAGCCTTGATATGGTTAAGACTAATATGAGTTCTAATCTTATAGGATGCTTCGAGCATGGAATAAGATGTAGACTCATGGGTACATTGGATGTACTGGACAGACCCTACTAGGATATTCAATTGCTTGTCACAATGTGAATATTCCTTGATTGCAACAAGTGGCACATTTCCTCTGACTTGAGATTACTTGTGTTTCTAAATGATGATTGTCATTGTTTTGAGATAGTTCAATATCATTTGAAACATAATGATTATAGATTATCTTGGATGGTGAGCTTGAATCAGGTTAGGGCACTAGTGATAGACATAGGATTGCCGTCTCCTTGTTCAAGGAGTGTGATGTTCTAAAGGGGGCCCCCTGGATGAGATGATTGAGAAAAGAGTATGGCCATACCCAGGTGACTGTGTTCATCTGATCTAATCATGCTCATCATATTGGAGCTACAAGCTTGACACGCTTGTCCAATAAGAACATCCAGTGGCAAAGGAAAGATGCATGCCTTGTGAGTTAGAGTCACACTTGTGCTGTGGTTTGGGTGAAGTCTTGGAAGACTCTTTCCTTTCTATCGGGAGACAGTGATGTGTTGCTAGATACCCCTCACTGATCGTGATAACGAAAGTTATCGTTACCGACATTTAAAGGAAACCCTTAGGGTCGCACAATTTGATGATATGGCTTACTTAAGTCAGATCGTGTGGACTGAATTGTTTAGGTTCAGTTTAAAGGAGTTTTAAACTCTGATTGTAAGTGAGATCTGGTCTGATCATGTTTGATTGATTAGGGCTTGAGATCGGTAAGCTTCGATCGAGAGATTTGATGCTAGATCGGTGAGATCAGGAGCATCTTGAGATCAACGGTGATCTTGAGCCTTGAGGTTCAATAAGATCGACCATTGCTTGGGCTGATTTGGTCTTGAACCAAAGTCATATGAACCGGCTCATCTTGTGAGCGCTTGGTTCAATGATTCGAATGGGTGAAGGTGTTACGGTTCACTTCATGTGAACGCATAACCGTTGAGAGAAATGGGTTGCTATTTCGGGATAGCAACGCCTCCACGTTGAGGACAACGTTCGCTCTCGCCTTTCATTGCCTTGGATGATATTTCTCTCGTGTGCTCGTGTGACAACGGCGCTCGACGAGAAAAGAGGAAGTTCATCTTCGCCAAGCAAAAGGATCTCATCTCCTCCACGCGCAAAGGACCCTTGAAGCTTTGCTAGCACAAAGACGACAAGGAGAAGCCATTCCTCATCGTGTGTGCGTCGACTAGGGAGAAGATCCCTTTCGGTCTTTGATTCCAACCCATCATCCAACGAATGGCGATGGTATGATTCATCTTGATTTGCAATCGGTTTTTCATAGTTGATCATATTTATATCATGCAACCGATTCTTGATGCCCTAATTTCCGCCCATGCAAAAGTGTTCTATGTGCATGTATTAGGGTTTTGCGCCCCCCCCCCCCTCTTGAAGGGGTTTCATCAGCTTGCGCTCCCCCTTGAAGGGGACTCCAACAATAAAGGCAATGGTTGTTATTCAGTTTGTTATATTATCTGCTGCAATACATATACTTCTGAATAATGTCTCAATGCTGTTCAGCTGGGCTGACATGCAGTAAAGTCCTTAGTCGAGATATCTTGGTGAACATGAGACAACCTTGATATGATTGAGACTAATATGTGTTCTAATCTTATAGGATGCTTCGAGCATGGAATAAGATGTAGACTCATGGGTACATTGGATGTACTGGACAGACCCTACTAGGATATTCAATTGCTTGTCACAATGTGAATAATCCTTGATTGCAACAAGTGGCACATTTCCTCTGACTTGAGATCACTTGTGTTTCTAAATGATGATTGTCATTGTTTTGAGGTAGTTCAATATCATTTGAAACATAATGGTTATAGACTATCTTGGATGGTGAACTTGAGTCATGTTAGGGCGCTAGTGATAGATATAGGATTGCCGTCTCCTTGATTGGAGTGTGATGTTCTAAAGGGGCCCCCTGGATGAGATGATTGAGAAAGTGTATGGCCATACCCAAGTGACTATGATCATCTGATCTAATCATGCTCATCATATTGGAGCTACAAGCTTGACACGCTTGTCCAATAAGAACATCCAGTTGAAAGGTCCCCACAAGGGGGCGAAACCCTAACTCATAGGCGCATATGGGAATGAAAGCAGCGGAAAGGGGGTTTCTAGATCTTGCATGCTGTATGATTAACAAAAATGACCCAATTGCAAATAGAGAAGGATCATACCATAGCCATTTCTAGATGGCGCCTTGGAAGCAAAGATCAAACTTGATCTTCTCCAGAGGTGACGCACACAGTTGATGTCGCCTACTCCCTTTGCGATCCTTGTGCTAGCAAGGCCCAAAGATGTCCTTGTCGAGTGGAAGGGAAGAGATGTCTTGGCTTGGCGATTCTTTTCTTTTCTCCTCGTCGAGCTCTTCACCACCGTATGTTCTCTCGTCAAGAGCAAGAGACAAGTGAAGAGTCCCCTTCAAGGGGGAGCGCAAGCGGATAAAACCCCTTTCAAGAGGGGGGCCGAAACCCTAAGGTAGGGGGCGCATGCAAGTTTGCTAGGGTTTCATCATATATGATCGCTTACATGCTCATATAATCAACTATGATAAATTGATTGAAGCAAGAGGGAGACTCATACCAACGCCATTGGCTTGGAGGTCGGCTTGGAAGAAGAGAGCAACTTAGATCTCCTCCAAAAGTTCACACACAAGATGAAGATCGCCTACCCCTTGTGATGCTTGTGCTAGCAAGAATCTTCAAGGGTCCTTGCCGTGTGTAAGGGGATGAAGAGACGATTTCCTTTTGGCCGAGAGCTCCACACGCAAAACCACTTCTCCTCGTCAACCTCTTGCCCAACCAAGTTCAAGGCGTTGAAGTGAAGACAAGAACGCATATGCGTTTTGGCGTTCAAGAGAAACCGGCCTTGATGACTTTCCATAAATGGATGATCATCAAGCCATGCGCTTACTCCAACCCAAAACGCATATTAGCATTGAACCAAGCGTTCACCTTTGTGAACCGGTTCAAGCCAACATGTTCCAATCGCATTTGGTTCATGAACCAAACCGAAATAGCTCAAGCCATGTGGTCTAGACCATATTGAACCCTAAGGCTCAAGATCTCACCATTCATCTCCTGATGCTCCTGATCTCACCGATCTAGCATCATCTCTCTCGATCGAAGCTTACCGATCTCAAGTCCTAATCAATCAAACATGATCAGACCAGATCTCACTTACAATCAGAGATTAAATCCCTTTAAACTGAATCCAAACAATTCAGTCCACACGATCTGACTCAAGTAAGCCATATCATCAATTGTGCGACCCTGAGGGTTTCCTTTAAATGTCGGTAACGATAACTCACGTTATCACGATCAGTGAGGGGTATCTAGCAACACATCACTATCTCCCGATATAAAGGAAAGAGTCTTCCAAGACTACTCCCAAACCACAGCACAAGTGTGAATCTATTCACAAGGCATGCATGTGTCCCTTGCCACTGGATGTTCTTATTGGACAAGCGTGTCAAGCCTGTGACTCCAATATGATGAGCATGATTAGATCAGATGAACATAGTCATCTGGGTATGGCCATACACTATCTCAATCATCTCATCTAGGGGGGCCCTTATAGAACATCACACTCCTTCAACAAGGAGACGGCAATCCTCTATCTATCACTAGTGCCCTAACCTGACTCAAGCTCATTATCCAAGATAGTCTATAACCATTATCTTTCAAATGATATTGAACTACCTCAAAACAATGACAATCATCATTCAGAGACACAAGTGATCTCAAGTCAAAGGACATGTGCCACTTGTAGCATACAAGGATTATTCACATTGTGACAAGCAATAAGAATATCCTAGTAGGGTCTGTCCAGTACATCCAATGTACCCATGAGTCTACATCTTATTCCATGCTCGAAGCATCCTATAAGATTAGAACACATATTAGTCTCAATCATATCAAGGCTGTCTCATGTTCACCAAGATATATCGACTAAGGACATTATAGCATGTCAGCCTAGCTGAACAGCTTTGAGACATTAATCAGAAGTACACTTATTACAGCAGACAAGGTAACAACCTGAATAATAACCATGCCTTTATAAACACAAGAGTTTATTACATGATACTGTTACAATCCCAAAGGCCTCAAACATTAGCCTTAAGGGCATACCCCAACAATCTCCCACTTGCACTTAATCTAATGGTTGAGAAACCTCAAACCCATATTATTACAGTGCTTCTCATGCTTCTGCTGCGCCAGAGGCTTAGTAAGCGGGTCTGCCAGATTGTCATCTGTATGAACCTTGCAGATTTTGATCTCGCCACGATCAATGATCTCCCGGATCAAGTGAAACCGTCTCTGTATGTGCTTGGACTTCTGGTGCGACCGTGGTTCCTTTGCTTGTGCGATGGCTCCAGTGTTATCACAGAAGATAACCAAAGGATCTGCACTCGAAGGAACAACACCAAGTTCTCTCACGAACTTACGAATCCACACTGCCTCCTTGGATGCTTCCGAGGCTGCAACATACTCGGCTTCTGTTGTGGAATCAGCAACAGTTGACTGTTTGAAACTTTTCCACACCACTGCTCCACCATTCAAGCTAAAAACATAGCCTGATTGCGATCGGAAATCATCCTGGTCCGACTGGAACGAAGCGTCAGTATATCCTTCAATACTGAGTTCTTCCTGACCACCATATATCAAGAACATATCTTTGGTCCTCCGCAGATATTTTAAAATGTTCTTGACCGCAATCCAGTGCGCCATACCTGGATTACTTTGGAACCGACTGGTCACGCTTAACCCGTAAGCGACGTCTGGGCGAGTACACAACATCGCATACATAATGGACCCAATAGCCGAAGCATAAGGCGTATTGTCCATTTCATCTTTCTTAGTCTGTGTTTGTGGACACTGACTCTTTGAAAGATTCAGACCATGTCTGACTGGCAGATATCCTCTTTTAGAATTCTCTAAATGGAATCTCTCCAGGACTTTATCGATGTACGTACTCTGGCACAGCCCGAGAAGCCTCTTAGATCTATCCCTGTAGATCTTCACACCTAACACATAGGCTGCTTCTCCTAGATCTTTCATCTGGAAACATTTTCCTAACCATGCTTTAACAGCATGCAGTTCAGGAATATCGTTTCCAATGATCAAGATATCGTCGACGTAGAGGACTAGGAAAGTAATCACGCTCCCACTAAACCTCTTATATACACACGGGTCATCTTCGTTCTTGATGAAACCAAACTCAGAGATTGATTCATCAAAACGAATATTCCAGCTTCTTGATGCTTGCTTAAGTCCATAAATAGACTTCTTTAACTTGCATATTTTATGACGATCTGATGGATTCGTGAAACCCTCAGGTTGTGTCATATACACATCCTCATCCAGATTTCCATTAAGGAAAGCTGTCTTCACATCCATCTGCCAGATCTCATAATCGTAATATGCAGCTATCGCGAAAAGAATCCGAATAGACTTAAACATAGCTACAGGTGAGAAAGTTTCATCATAATCTATCCCGTAGATTTGTTTGAAACCTTTCGCAACTAGCCTGCCTTTATAGGTAACCACGTTACCATCCATGTCAATCTTCTTCTTGAAGATCCATTTACAGCCTATAGGGATTACTCCCGGAGGCGGATCAACCAAATCCCAGACTTGGTTATCTGACATGGAGTCCATTTTGGCTCGCATAGCATCAAGCCATCTAGCTGACTCTGGTCCACTGACCGCATCCGCATAAGTGAGGGGTTCATCATTATCAATGATGTAGACTCCGTCATAGCGCTCAGGCTGTCGACGGATCCTTCCCGATCTTCGCGGTTCCCGTGATATTTGAGCCTCAGGTTGTTCAATAACCTGATCCACCGGCTCAGGCACATCCAACTGTGCTTGACTACTTTGTCCATCCTCTGGATTCTCATCCAGCTTTATTTCTCTCCCACTGGCCTCTTGCAGAAGAAACTCCTTCTCAAGAAATATGGCCGTCCGAGCAACAAATACTTTGTTCTCTTTGGGATCGTAGAAATAATAACCCTTAGTTTCCTTAGGGTAACCGACAAATATACATTTCTCAGATCTGCTCTCCAGTTTCCCAGAGGCGAGCTTTTTGACATAAGCCTCGCAACCCCAGATCCTGATAAATGTCAAGCTTGGCTGTTTCCCATACCATAACTCATATGGTGTCTTAGAAACTGCCTTGGATGGCACTCGGTTTAGTACCTTTGCAGCTGTTTCCAGTGCAAATCCCCAAAAGGAGTATGGAAGAGTAGCCTGACTCATCATAGAACGAACCATATCAAGTAACGTTCTATTTCTCCTCTCGGACACACCATTCCATTGCGGTGTTCCTGGCGGAGTGAGCTGTGAGATAATCCCACACTCTTTTAGATAGTCAGTAAACGCATGACTTAGGTATTCACCACCTCGATCAGAACGAAGTGCCTTGATATTTCGGCCTAACTGATTTTGTACTTCATTTTTGAACTCTTTGAACCTGTCAAAAGATTCACTTTTATGTCTCATAAGATAGACATAACCATACCTACTGAAATCATCAGTAAAGGTAATGAAGTACTGATAGCCACCTCTGGCATGTTTACTAAAAGGCCCACACACATCACTGTGTATAAGGTCAAGTAAACCTGAAGCCCTTTGACCTTTGTTAGGAAAAGGTGACTTCGTCATTTTACCCATCAAACAAGCTTTGCATGTATCAATCTCCTCATAGGAGAATGATCCCAGCAGTCCATGATCATGCAACCGCTTAATGCGCTTCTCGTTAATATGGCCTAAACGACTATGCCATAGCAAGGTGCTGTCATCAGCATACTTGGCTTTCTTAACATCAACACTTTGTATAGAACTTTCCATGTCCAACATGTATAACCCATTGTTAATTGAACCAGTTGCATAAACAATATTATCTAAAGATAAAACACACTTTGAAATATTGCATTCAAAGGCAAATCCTTTCCTGACAAGAGCAGGAATAGAGACAATATTTTTAGTTATACTGGGTACAAAATAACAATTGTTTAATTCTAATACAATGCCAGATGGTAAAGAAATGAAATAGTCTCCTACAGCAACAGCAGCAACCCGTGCCCCGTTTCCAACGCGTAGGTCTACCTCATGCTGTCCCACCTGCCTTCTTCTCTTGAGTTCCTGTACATTTGAACAAATGTGAACTCCACATGCAGTGTCCAACACCCATGAAATAGAAGAAGATGAAACCATGACTTCCGTCACGTATATACCTGAGCCAGAAGCGATGCTTCCCCTCTTATCTCCTTGGAGCGCTTTACAGTCCTTTTTCCAGTGACCCAGCTGGCCACAGTGGAAACACCTGTTGTCCTTGGACCGCTTCACCTTCTGTTTCAGAGCCTTACTGTAGTTCTTGATAGGGGCTTTGCCCTTCTTCCCCTTCTTCTTGTTCCTGGAAGGAACCATTAAGACAGAGGTTGAAGGCTTTCCCTTCAGAGTTTCCTCAGTAGTCAAGAGCATGTTCAACAGCTCTGCCGGTGTACAATCGATTTTGTTCATATTAAAGTTAATGATGAACGCATCGAAAGAGGGCGGAAGAGACTGTAGAATGATGTCTACAGCAAGCTCCTGGTTGACGGTATGCCCCAGTTTCTCCAGAGCCTCCTTGTGCCCAATCATCTTGAGCACGTGAGCTCCCACTGGGCTCCCTTCAGCCAGTTTGCTCTGAAAGAAGAGCTTCGTCAGATTATAGCGTTCTGTCCTCGCCTGTGCAGCATACAGCATCTTGAGGTTCGCTATAATCTCTATAGCCGACATATCCTCATGCTGACGCTGCAGCGGTGGCGTCATAGACGCTAGCATCAGGCAAGCGACATTAATGCTATCATTGACGTGCTTTTCATAGGCTTCACGAACCGCCCTTGCGGCGTTCGCAGCGGGTTGAGGCGGCACAGCCGTCTCGAGGACATACAGTTTCCTCTCTGCCTTAAGAACGATCTTAAGGTGTCCGAACCAGTCAGAGAAGTTCGGCCCAGCAAACTTCTCCCTTTCCAGTAGGGATCGCACATTGAAGCTCATGGTGTTCGTTGCTGCAGGAATCTACAACAATGCAAGAACAGCAAGGTCAGTATCAATGTTTAGAATCAATCCAGGACTTAAGAAAGATTCTTTTTCTCACTATTTTGTCTGACTGAAAAATCCAGTAAACAGTCCGAAAGAGTAACACTCTTTTAGTGAGATGGGATCCAGATTTCATACTTGGTCTCCGCGTCCCGCTCAGGCGAGATAAGATGCACAGAGAGTACAAGCACTAATCTCTGGTAGGCAGTCCCTGCCAATCGCCAACCCGTGCGATTCCCCTTCATCTGGGCAATCCAGCAGACTGTGCCAACTGAGTTGGTACAACACAATCTCTGACCCCGCAGATGGCTGCCTCCATGTGCTACCATATGCTCCACATATGTAGCCTACATGGTCAAGCTGACCCGACCTACTCCCTGGACCACCACGTGCTATGCTGAGCAACGAGAAGCGATAAATCCCTTCTCTATAACACGCAGGTGAAATCCCGCACCGTCTGAAGATAGATGGACGTGCCCACTGAGTGGGTACAACACGGCTCCAACGATAATCAGAACAGTGAGGTTTCGCGTCAGAAGGCTTACGAGCTTGATATGTTAGCGTTGGATTTTAACGGTCTTTTATCTTCTTACTATCAGGCAAATCCTATGGCTATAGCAGAAGATAAATAACTCATGCTGTTCTACTTATTTAAACAATAACAGAAAGCATGGATCTTATGTGGTAAAAGCCCATTGACCCTAAGTAAGACCTTAAGTTATCTTAAGTCTTCACTTGCTTCTTGGGTCTTGTTGCCTCTCATCTGGCCCAGACCAGGGCCTAAGCGCCCTCTGCAGCTCAGGTGCGCCCACCAGCTGCATGCGCCTTTGCAATTGTGTTATGTGCTCTTGTCTAATCAAAATACATTTTGATCTATCTAGACAAGCTTGACTCGCAGGTCAATTATACAATTAATTAATTAAGAATGTGATTCGCAGATCACAAAAATAATAATTTACCAGGCTCGCAGGCCCCAGCACAGCACACATTAAGGGCAACCCACATAAGATTAAATAAACAGGCATCATGGCATCAATCAATTAACATGTGATCCATAGACAAAATAAAATTTTTCGAAATCCCATTGGAATCAATTTTACTTGTCTTATGTGCCCTACAACCTTACAACGGTCCATTGATAGGGATCCACTCATCGTATCTAGTTAGATCCATGCCCTTTGCATGCACCAAGTCTTAACTGACTTGCGTTGACCTAATGGTCAACCATGCATGCGCCAAGGGCTGAACAACCAACATGAGATCTGGCAAGCGGGTGTGACCCCGGGCCTAACTCATGTGTGTTCACAGGGTGTCTCAACCAGACCTCGCTACACGCCTTTGATGCAATCGACCTATAGCCACCACGTGCATGCGCATAGGTGCTATCTGGTCGACCCATCTAGGCTGTCAGATGGTCTGATCAGACTAAGTTGATCTAAACTAGATGATGCTTTCAACCCTAGCAACCCGTCTAAGGGTTTATTGCAGGTGCGGCTTAGATCTAGTTAGAGGCGCGCAAGTAAAGTTTTGATGAAACAAAAACATGTAACATGCGCAACAATGTAAGCAATATACATGCATCAACAAAATTAACCTTACACATGCGCCACCAAAAACATCTCATATATGCGCCTCCAAAATACTTTCAACTAGTATTATCGCATGATGAGAAAACTTAGATCATAAGCGCAAACAAGGATCACCAAACATAGCAATCATATGACCATATGAGATCCTAGCTCTGATACCAATTGAAGAGTCCCCTTCAAGGGGGAGCGCAAGCGGATAAAACCCCTTTCAAGAGGGGGGCCGAAACCCTAAGGTAGGGGGCGCATGCAAGTTTGCTAGGGTTTCATCATATATGATCGCTTACATGCTCATATAATCAACTATGATAAATTGATTGAAGCAAGAGGGAGACTCATACCAATGCCATTGGCTTGGAGGTCGGCTTGGAAGAAGAGAGCAACTTAGATCTCCTCCAAAAGTTCACACACAAGATGAAGATCGCCTACCCCTTGTGATGCTTGTGCTAGCAAGAATCTTCAAGGGTCCTTGCCGTGTGTAAGGGGATGAAGAGACGATTTCCTTTTGGCCGAGAGCTCCACACGCAAAACCACTTCTCCTCGTCAACCTCTTGCCCAACCAAGTTCAAGGCGTTGAAGTGAAGACAAGAACGCATATGCGTTTTGGCGTTCAAGAGAAACCGGCCTTGATGACTTTCCATAAATGGATGATCATCAAGCCATGCGCTTACTCCAACCCAAAACGCATATTAGCATTGAACCAAGCGTTCACCTTTGTGAACCGGTTCAAGCCAACATGTTCCAATCGCATTTGGTTCATGAACCAAACCGAAATAGCTCAAGCCATGTGGTCTAGACCATATTGAACCCTAAGGCTCAAGATCTCACCATTCATCTCCTGATGCTCCTGATCTCACTGATCTAGCATCATCTCTCTCGATCGAAGCTTACCGATCTCAAGTCCTAATCAATCAAACATGATCAGACCAGATCTCACTTACAATCAGAGATTAAATCCCTTTAAACTGAATCCAAACAATTCAGTCCACACGATCTGACTCAAGTAAGCCATATCATCAATTGTGCGACCCTGAGGGTTTCCTTTAAATGTCGGTAACGATAACTCACGTTATCACGATCAGTGAGGGGTATCTAGCAACACATCACTATCTCCCGATATAAAGGAAAGAGTCTTCCAAGACTACTCCCAAACCACAGCACAAGTGTGAATCTATTCACAAGGCATGCATGTGTCCCTTGCCACTGGATGTTCTTATTGGACAAGCGTGTCAAGCCTGTGACTCCAATATGATGAGCATGATTAGATCAGATGAACATAGTCATCTGGGTATGGCCATACACTATCTCAATCATCTCATCTAGGGGGGCCCTTATAGAATATCACACTCCTTCAACAAGGAGACGGCAATCCTCTATCTATCACTAGTGCCCTAACCTGACTCAAGCTCATTATCCAAGATAGTCTATAACCATTATCTTTCAAATGATATTGAACTACCTCAAAACAATGACAATCATCATTCAGAGACACAAGTGATCTCAAGTCAAAGGACATGTGCCACTTGTAGCATACAAGGATTATTCACATTGTGACAAGCAATAAGAATATCCTAGTAGGGTCTGTCCAGTACATCCAATGTACCCATGAGTCTACATCTTATTCCATGCTCGAAGCATCCTATAAGATTAGAACACATATTAGTCTCAATCATATCAAGGCTGTCTCATGTTCACCAAGATATATCGACTAAGGACATTATAGCATGTTAGCCTAGCTGAACAGCTTTGAGACATTAATCAGAAGTACACTTATTACAGCAGACAAGGTAACAACCTGAATAATAACCATGCCTTTATAAACACAAGAGTTTATTACATGATACTGTTACAATCCCAAAGGCCTCAAACATTAGCCTTAAGGGCATACCCCAACAACAAGGCGACTAACGAAAAGAGGAAAGGCGTGAACGTGAGAGAGGATCACGTAAGAGAAGTGCTATCTAAAAATAGCATGCCACTTCTCTTCATGCGATCATGGGTTTACCCATTCGCAAACTCCACTTCACCCTTGAACCATGCGCTCATTCATGAGCCGGTTCACTTGAATTTGGTTCAATAACCAAATAAACCAAGCCATAAGTCCAGATCACATTAAAACCCTAAGGTACTTGATCTGACCGTTCATCTCCCGATGCTCCTGATCTCACCGATCCAGCATCCATTCTCTCAATCGAAGCTTACCGATCTCAAGCCCTAATCAATCAAACATGATCAGACTAGATCTCACTTACAATCAGAGATTAAATCCCTTTAAACTGAACCTGAACAATTCAGTCCACACGATCTGACTCAAGTAAGCCATATCATCAAATTGTGCGACCCTGAGGGTTTCCTTTAAATGTCGGTAACGATAACTCACGTTATCACGATCAGTGAGGGGTATCTAGCAACACATCACTGTCTCCCGATATAAAGAAAAGAGTCTTCCAAGACTACACCCAAAAACAGCACAAGTGTGAACCAACTCACAAGGCATGCATAAATCCTTTGCCACTGGATGTTCTTATTGGACAAGCGTGTCAAGCTTGTAACTCCAATATGATGAGCATGATTAGATCAGATGAACATAGTCACCTGGGTATGGCCATACACTATTCTCAATCATCTCATCCAGGGGGCCCCTTTAGAACATCACACTCCAATTAAGGAGACGGCAATCCTTTGTCTATCACTAGTGCCCTAACCTGACTCAAGCTCACCATCCAAGATAGCCTATAATCATTATGTTTCAAATGATATTGAACTAACTCAAAATAATGACAATCATCATTTAGAAAACACAAGTGATCTCAAGTCAGAGGAAATGTGCCACTTGTCGCAATCAAGGATTATTCACATTGTGACAAACAATTGAATATCCTAGTAGGGTCTGTCCAGTACATCCAATGTACCCATGAGTCTACCTCTTATTCCATGCTCGAAGCATCCTATAAGATTAGAACACATATTAGTCTCAATCATATCAAGGCTGTCTCATGTTCACCAAGATATCTCGACTAAGGACATTACAGCATGTCAGCCTAGCTGAACAGCTTTGAGACATTATTCAGAAGTACAATTATTGCAGCAGACAATATAACAACCTGAATAACAACCATGCCTTTATAAACATAAGAGTTTATTACATGATACTGATACAATCCCAAGGCCTCAAACATTAGCCTTAAGGGCATACCCCAACACCAGTGGCAAAGGAAACTTGCATGCCTTGTGAAGTGGATTCACACTTGTGCTGTGGTTTGGGTGTAGTCTTGGAAGACTCTTTTCTTTATATCGGGAGACAGTGATGTGTTGCTAGATACCCCTCACTGATCGTGATAACGTGAGTTATCGTTACCGACATTTAAAGAAAACCCTCAGGGTCGCACAATTTGATGATATGGCTTACTTAAGTCAGATCGTATGGACTGAATTGTTTGGGTTCAGTTTAAAGGGATTTAGTCTCTGATTGTAAGTGAGATCTGGTCTGATCATGTTTGATTGATTAGGGCTTGAGATCGGTAAGCTTCGATCGAGAGAATGGATGCTAGATCGGTGAGATCAGGAGCATCAAGAGATGAACGGTTGGATCTGGAGCCTTAGGGTTTAATTGTGATCTAGACCAAATCGCTTGGGTTAATTGGTCTTGGACCAAACTAAAATTGAACCAGCTCATCAAGTGAGCGCATGGTTCAAGTGGAGAGGAGTATGCGCTTGGGGTAATCCCATGATCGCATGAAGAGAGTGGTTTACTATTTTTGGAAACCATGTTTCCAAATCGTGACCACGCCTCACGATAGCTTCTCTTCACGCCTATTGTCGCTCCTTCCTCGCGTGGCTCTCTCATTCGAGTGTTTTTGGGGTTGACGACAAGAAGCAAATCGCCAAGCAAAGAAAAGGTTCTCTCTTCCCTTCCATACGACAAGGACCTCTTGGAACCTTGCTAGCACAAGGAGCACCATCGGAGTAGGCGACTTCTTCATCTTGTGTGCGCATCCTTTGGAGGAGATCCCTATCGCTCTCTGCTTCCAAGTCGCCATCTAGAAATGGCATCGGTATGACATCTTCTATGTTTGCAATCGGTTTAACAAGTTGATCATATGTTATGCATGAATCCGATCCCCTAGAAACCCTCTTCCGCTGCTTAAAAATTTTATACGCGCCATGCTTTAGGGTTTCGCCCCCTTCTGGGGACTTTCAGGTGTATGGGCTGGTTAGGTGCGGGGCACAGTAACCCAGACATACAGGTGCATTGGATGCACTGGAGTGATCCACTGTGAGGATTGACTTGTCTAGTCAACAAGTCAATCTCACATACAAGAGGTTTGCATTGATCCTTAGACTTGAGGTATTCATGTCTAGATTTGATGATAGGTGTGCTTTAATACAGTCTTACGTCTCTCCGTAATTGGTATATCAAAACGACTGTCATTGGGCATGTCATAAGTCATGTAGAGACATGAATGACCAATCGTAGAATTTGCCCCTTCCTTATTGGAAGCATGATATCCACTCGGGGCGCCCCACCTTATTGGTGCATGACAGGAGAGTGTGGCCACACTTGTTGAGTCATGACCAATGCATTGGATAATAAACTTGAGACTAATCCAATGGCAGGATATCAGCTTAGGCAAAGGGATCTGTAATGCAATAGGAATCCTCGTTGTTTGTTAGGAGTTGTTGCCATAATGACTTAAGTCCTATGACATGGGTAGTAGTGATGTGTTGCTAGATACCCCTCACTACTTATGATGTTTACATTGCCATCGTCATATGGATCCTACGGGGTCACACGCAATAGACTCTTGACGTTGCTTTAATCAGAAGCCTTATGATCAAGTTATTGGATAACTTGGATCAATTTGGAAGATTTCATCAGCGCCAATGGGCCTGATGAGTTGGAAGAAAGTTATTGGAGCCAAACTTCATTTTTGGCAGGTTGACCCGAAATTGACCTAGATTGGTCACATTTGAATTAGGGTTGCATTGGGTTAGATCCAATGGCTTAATCAACCCATGCCATGAAGTTTGGGCTAGCTCATTATCCAATGAGGCCCAATAATTAGTTGTCATGAAGAGGAATTGGCTTAAAAGGGTATAATGGGGAGAAATCTCACCCCATTGGCACCTAGGGGCATAATGGGGTGAGGGGGGCGCCTTTGCTTCATTATGGAAGTAAAGGGCGCCTAGCCCTTTCTTCCTTGGATGGAATGCTTGCCTCTAAGGCAAGTCTTGGGGCTGATATGGCTTGAGAACTTTTATGGGAAGTTCCTAGGCGCATATGGATATAGGGAAGAGGTATATGGTAATGTCTTGGAGACTTACCTTACCTCAAACCCTAGTTTCTCCCAAAACACCACCCTAGCCGAATTCTTCATGCATGTTGTGCCTAGCCACTTAGCCTTTGATGGTAAGAATGCATTTGAGGCATGTCTTGGGCTGATATAGTGTTTAGACAAATATGGATAGGTTGAATGAGGTTTATGGCAAAGTCTTGGAGACTTTCCTTACCTCAAGACTCCTTCATCCTAGCCATACACTTGGCATAATCCTACCCCTTGCCCAAGCCGCCTCTAGTCCTATTTATAGGACCCATTGTCGCCCTCTCTAGATGATGAATGCTTGGAAATGTGAACACAAGTAGAGGGGCGAAAGCAAGGGCAAAGGGTGACAACATCAAAGTGGGGCAACCCTTCTTCCAACAAGTGACCGCAAGTCTTCCCCTTCCTCTCCTCTTGGCGTGACTTGGAGAAGGACTTGGTGGCGCAATTTCACCCTAATCTTCCTCAAGGCCGAAACTCATCTTCTCCCTCTTCTCTTGGAGTGAAGAGGATAAGGAGTTGGCGGCATCTTCCTTGCACTTGGCGCATGAACCTTGGAGGTGGCGCAAGAAGAGTGAAGGAACCCTAAGGCTCGATTCTCTTCCCGAGGCTAGCACCGAGCGTGGAAGGGAGCAACGATCAAGGAGTCGACGCGTGGATACTTGTAGAGGGTGAACACTTGGGCGCCTTCAACATGGCTTCGACATCTAAACAAGCAAAAGAGGTACATCTCTAACACATCCTTGTGTCTTCTCTCTCGCATGGATCCATGGGACCGGAATGTGTTTCGGGTGTAATGCTTCTTCCGCTGCGTCCTGGGACAGCAAAATTTTAAATTACACCCGGCATTCCCTAACAGTGGTATCAGAGCTACTTGCGAGAAACACAAGGTGTACATTTGCTTGTGTGAAAAAATTTTTGGAAAATTTTTCGTTCATCCATGCGCGTTTAACCTAGAAGGCGCTTTCATCCAAACTTCTTTCATCAATTTTTATGGCCGAAATTTTGATTGTGTTTATGATGGATTTAAGACCAAAGGCGCACGTAGTTTTTTCAAGTAGGACGGGCATTGTGTCTTCGGACTGGCCAGGTCTCTTGATCTGACAAAATTGCCAGCCGATAGGGTCCATGAAATCATCATGAAACTTGATCCCAATTTTAGCATAAATTTGATAAAGAGAGTGCTTTGGATGGAGTTGGCGCATAAGGGGATAAAATTTGATTATCACGGTTTTTCAAATTTTATATATGCGCCACTTGTCTCTTCCATGGGTTGATATTGTCACGCCCCGGCGAAAGCCGGCTATTCCTAGCTCAGGGTTCCCCAGGGAGATGACAATATTGATAGGAATAAAGGAACATATAAAATCAAATAAATCAAATAATCATAATCAACTGACTCCATTACAAAATTCATTAACTACAGTTTATAAAGAAACTCTGACAAAGATGCAACTAATTTAACTGTAAGACTAGAATAATTTAGAAAAGTCTTTATCAAAGAACACTTGATGATACTCTGTCTCCGGTGGTAACTAACTATCTACTCTATCCCTCCCATACGCAAACTCGGTACCTGGAGGAGAAACAAGGGGAGTTAGCGAAAATGCTAAGTAGGAACCAAGAGATATGATGCATGTTCAATTTATATGAAATTTGCAATAACAGAGCTACACTACATGTCATGAACTGATAATACAACAAAATAATTGCACATAAGGTTGTCGTGTAAATCATCAAGCTTGGCCACAAATCTCACTCATGAGCCGCACTCATTTTCAGAGTGTTTCTATCGCCAGCTCACACGATAGAACGACTGTATCTAGACAGTCCGGTGAATGTTGTGTCCAACATCTGACATCCGTAGTATTGTCCCGAGGACAACTGGCGGTGCCCTAACCGGCAAACACATAGTCTGATATAATCAGAACTACAACTCAGATAAACAGGCCACTGGTGATAAATCACCAGGTCAGAGATCATATGCATGCACGACATGATAACAGTATAACATCTCAATCATTTTTCACGGTTCATATATATTCATAACTTTCCAATAGAATATCAGAATACACATTCTCAATGCAATCATAATAATCATATGATACTGGAGCCAATTATGCACAAATAATAGGATAATGAGGTCAACTGAATTTAGAATCAAATCAATCAGAATAGTTTCAAAGGTAAGGTGTCAATATCTATCTACACATGAATCTGACACCGTAACAAAGATAGGGGAAAGATTCCTACCTCGATCGCTAATATCCGGAATCCTATCTGAAAGTTCAATTATCTCTTCTTATTAGTGAAACAACTTTTACCGTCAGCCGTCAATCTCAGCTATACTCCAATTTAATATTCTACCCTTTAACACCGAAATATGAACTTTAGGGTTTTAATAATTCACTGCCGTTGAAACTATTTAAAATAATACAAATTTCTTACCTTTGTTGAAGACTTACGTGGACGAATGCCGCACACGAACCTTCGCTCGTTCGCGTTCGTTCGCGTCACAGGGTACGCCGCCGACTCTCGAAGGAAAGGATTGGCGTTGGATGGGAAAATAGGTCACCGGCACTGGGAAAGGGAAGAGGGGAGGTCACCGCCGGAGAGGAATGCTGGAAAAGAAGAGACGCTGCCGCCGAGGTCGACACTCATCGCTGAACAGAGCAGAGCAGTCGCCGAGAAAAAAAAAAATGAGATCGCTGCTCTGCTGGGAAGCTCGCCGGGTGGAAGAAGGATCAACGCCAACTGAGAAGCTTTCTACCGCCGCCTGGATTCGCTGGAAGGGAAGAAGACGCCGCCGCAAAGGACGTGTCGCTGGAGCTCTGAATGCGCTCCGAAACACTGCAGATGGGCGGCGCCACTTCTAGGGTTGACGAGGAAGACGTCGGCGCTTCTTTCTCGTGCCACCGGACGCACGCGGCGATCTCCGAAGGGGAAGGACGCGAAGGAGCAGCGGCGGCGACACAGCACGCTCTCGCAGGGACGAACAAAACAGGGGAAGAGAAAAAAACTCGTACGGTGCACAAACAGTAATATTAAGGAATTAATGAATAGGATTATGGTGAGGGTATTTATGGGGAAAAATTCGAGAGATAATAGGGCAAAATAATTAGGGTTTAGGGAGGGATTTTTTTAGGGCTACTTAAACTAGGATTCCGAACATTAAAAAAATTTCAAATTTAAATAAATAAATTAATTAATTAATTCAAGGTATAACATTATCTACCCCTTAAAAGAATTTGGTCCCTCAAATTCACTTACCATGTTAGAACAAATAGGGGTACTGAGCCTTTACATCCTCTTCACGCTCCCACGTAGCCTCGCTATCTGAATGATGTTGCCAGCCGACTTTAACCATCTTGATGATCTTGTTTCTTAACTGATGTTCCTTTCTTTCCAATATTCGCACAGGATGTTCAACAAAGGATGTATCGGACTGAATTGGCACTGACAATTTCTCCAACACATGAGATGGATCAGATATATATTTCCGTAGCATAGAGACATGAAAAACATTGTGCACTCCAGAGAGAGAGGGTGGTAATGCCAACCGGCAGGCTACTGCACCTATCCGTTCCAGAATTTCAAAAGGTCCAATGTACCTCGGAGCTAGCTTTCCCTTGTTTCCAAATCTCATCACACCTTTCAATGGAGATACCTTCAAAAATACATGGTCGCCGACCATAAATTCCAAATCTCTTCTTCTCCTGTCAGCATAACTCTTTTGCCTGCTCTGAGGTGTCAACAACCTTTGCTTGATCCCTTGCACTATTTCTACATCCTGTTGCAGCATCTGAGGAGAGGACAATAGCCTTTCACCCACTTCATCCCAAAGCACAGGGGACTTGCATCTCCTTCCATATAGGGCTTCAAACGGTGCCATCTTTATTGATGAATGATAACTGTTATTATATGAGAATTCTGCCCAATGTAAATAACTTTCCCAATTGCCACCAAAATCAAGTACACATGCTGTCAACAAATCTTCCAAAGTTTGTATAGTTCTTTCTAATTGACCATCTATCTGGGGATGAAATGCTGTACTGAAATGGAATCGTGTACCCAAAGCTTTTTGCAAACTACCCCAGAATCTAGAAGTAAACCTCGGATCTCTGTCTGAAATAATACTAGTAGGTACACCATGCAGTCTGACAATCTCATTGCAATATAGGGTGGCTAACTTATCCAGGGTGTCAGTTTTCTTAACAGGTAGAAAATGTGCTGACTTAGTCAATCTATCAACAATTACCCAGATTGAGTCATATCCCCTTTGAGATCTAGGAAGCCCTGAAACAAAATCTATTGTAATATGCTCCCACTTCCATTCAGGTATAGGAATATTCTGTGACTTCCCTGCTGGTCTCATATGTTCAGCCTTCACCTGCTAACATGTTAGGCAACATGATACAAACTTTGCTATGTCCCTTTTCATATTGTTCCACCAATAATATTCCTTAAGGTCCTTGTACATCTTTGTACTCCCTGGATGAATGGTAAGCTTAGATCGGTGTGCTTCATTTAGTAACTCTTCTTTCACAGGATGATTTTCTGGTACACACAGTCTTCCTCTGAATCTCAGCACTCCTTCTGAATCTTTTGTGAAATCGGGTAATAGTCCTTGTTCTACTTTCTTACTCAAAGATAATAGATTTTCATCACTCAATTGAGTCTCCTTAATTTTCTGCACAAGCTGAGACTGAGCTCTCATCACAGCCAAGTAACTCCTTTCTGATTCATTTATTACTTCAACACCCAATTCCACAAGTTGTTTAATTAAGTCGGTTGGTGTAGTCCTCAGACGAGCAAGTGTTCCTTCTGATTTCTGACTCAGAGCATCGGCTACCACATTTGCCTTGCCAGTGCGATACTTAATTTGGCAATCATAATCTTTCAGATATTCCATCCATCTGCGTTGCCTCATATTCAGCTCCTTCTGACTAAACAGATATTTTAAACTTTTATGGTCAGTGAATATTTCAAAAGTGGTGCCATATAAATAATGTCTCCATAGCTTCAGAACAAAAATGATGGCTACCAGCTCCAAGTCATGCACTGGATAGTTCTTCTCGTGATTCTTGAGTTGCCGAGATGCATAGGCAACTACTCTCTCATTTTGCATCAAAACAACACCCAGACCTTGACCAGAAGCATCAGTGTACACGATATAACCATCTTCTCCGGAAGGGATCACCAACACTGGAGCAGTAATTAATCTCTTTTTCAGTTCTAAGAAGCTATTTTCACATGTATCTTTCCAATCAAATTTCACACCCTTTCTAGTCAGATAGGTTAAAGGAGCAGCCAACTTAGAAAATCCCTTCACAAATCGTCTATAATACCCTGCTAAACCAAGAAAGCTGTGAATTTCTTGCACTGATTTTGGCCTCCCCCATTCAGAGATAGCAGAAATATTTTGGGGATCCACGACTATTCCATCACCAGAAATAACATGACCTAAAAATGCCACTTCTTTAAGCCAAAAGTCACACTTACTGAACTTAGCATATAGCTTTTTCTGCCTCAACTTTTCCAAAACTAATCTGAGGTGTTTCTCATGTTCAGTCATACTGCAGGAATATATCAAAATATCATCTATGAAGACAACCACAAATTTATCTAGATAATCGATAAAAATTCTATTCATCATGTCCATAAAAACTGCAGGTGCATTAGTAAGTCCAAAGGGCATCACTAAAAATTCATAGTGTCCATATCTTGTTCTGAATGCAGTCTTTGACACATCTTCTTCTCTGACTTTTATTTGATGATACCCTGATCTCAAGTCAATTTTAGAATAAATACATGTGCCTTTCAACTGATCAAATAAATCATCAATGCGGGGAAGTGGATATTTATTTTTGATTGTAATGGCATTCAGCTGTCTGTAGTCAATGCATAGTCTCATAGATCCATCCTTCTTCTTTACAAAGAGGACTGGAGCACCCCAAGGGGATACACTAGGTCGTATAAACCCCTTGTCCAAAAGTTCTTGCAGCTGGCTTTTAAGTTCTTCTAATTCTTTAGGAGCCATTCTGAATGGTGCTTTAGAAATTGGAGCAGACCCAGGTTGAAGCTCAATTGCGAATTCAACTTGTCTTTTGGGAGGAAGTCCAAGTAACTCCTCAGGGAACACATCTGTGAATTCCCTTACCACTGCAACCTGCTCCATAGGCTCTCTTGTTTTCTCTTCTACTTTTGAAATGGATAATAAAAATCCATGACACCCATCTCTCATTAACTTCTTGGCTTTCATAGCATAAATTATGGGAGCAACTTGTCCAGAGACTCCTATAAATCTCCAGGAAGGTAAACTAGGAGGGCTAAAGGTCACAACATAATTATGACAATCAACATTAGCATAATGGATAAAAAGCCAATCCATGCCCAGGATAATGTCAAAGTCTGAGAAGTCTAAAACTCTCAGGTCAGTTTCAACAACTAAATCACCAAAGATGAGAGGACACTGTTTCAGTTCTAAGTGAGATTGCATCACACCTCCAGAAGGTGTGCAGACAGATAGTTCAGTACTAGCTACAGTGGGCTATTTCTTTATTTTCATCACAAACTCATAAGAGATAAAAGAATGAGTGCTACCAGTATCAATAAGCAGGCATGTAGGATAATCATATACGAAAATAATACCTCTCATTACTGTGTCTGGAGCTTCCTGAGCCTCTTGTTGGGTTACTGCATATACTCTGGCTGGGCCTGAAGGTCGTTGCTGAGGTTGCCTCTGCTGTGACACTGCCTGACTAGCCTGACCTGGCCTCCCATTGTAAGTATTAGGTCTGGAGCTCTGTTGGTAGCTTTGTTGATGGCTCTGCTGGTAACTTTGCTGTGGGGGTTGAAATCCTTTCCATGGGCAGTTAATCTTATAATGACCCCAATCCTTGCAATAGTGGCATCGTATTTTGTTAAGATGACAGGTATTAGCCGTGTGCCCCTCTTTGTTGCATTTAAAGCATTTTCTTGCTGACCCTGTTGAATTAAAGCTTGGTGCATAGGAAGAGTGTACAGGTCTCTGATGGTTATAGAATACTGCTCTAGACTTCTTGTTATCATGGGTTCTTGTTTCCATTGGTCTAACTGACTGATTGACCTTTCTCTGTTCTGCAAATTCTTGAACCTTCTCTATTTGTTTATCTTTTTCTACATCAAGTAGAGAAGCCTCTATTCTGAATGCCATATTTACCACTTCCTGAAAGCTATCTAATGGGATAGTGTTCATCTGCCCCTTTATAGTGTGATATAGTCCCTTAATGAACAGTTGACACTTTCTCCTTTCGGTGGTCACTAATTCTGGAAATAGATCAGATAACCTCTCGAAGTCAGTCACATAAACATTTACAGTCCTTTTTCCTTGTTTTAGATTCAGAAACTCCTGCATCTGGCTGTCTTGAAAAGTTTCAGGGAAATATTTCTCAAGGAATACTCTTTTAAAATCAGCCCAAGGGATAGGACCATCTCCAAAGGTAACTCTCATACCAGACCACCACGTGCCAGCTCTATCAGATAAAAAGTACGTGGCCAATTCCACCTTTTGCTCCTCAGGGCATCCTAGTGCCCTAAAAGTTTGCTCCACCTTTAGTAGCCAATTTCTGGCAGCCCAAGGGTCAGTAGTACCGGCGAAGTCACCAAATCTATCCTTTCCCAACTGAGAAAATTGCATAAGCATACTGGCTGCCCTTACTGGCTGGGTTACCACGGGTTGTGGTACCAATGAAGGAGAGGAAGATTCACCCTCGTCCCTTACTGTTGCAGCAGGTAGCGCTGTTTCTAAGGGTACTGAGGCTTCATACCCACTTCTTCTTCTTGTAGGGGCTCTAGGCAGGTTTTCAGGTAACTGTACCTCAGCATCAGGAGAATTTCTGGCTCCCCTAGTTCCTTGACTTGGGATTGCTCTGGCTCTAGTTCTAGGTGCCATCCTGCCAACAAAATAACATATCATATAATGAATGTTTACTTACTCAATCATCCTACCCATTACCCAATCCTAGTCCTAATTTTCCTATATCCTTAGGCTTTCTTACTAACCTGCCTCTGATACCAATTAAATTGTCACGCCCCAGCGAAAGCCGGCTATTCCTAGCTCAGGGTTCCCTAGGGAGATGACAATATTGATAGGAACAAAGGAACATATAAAATCAAATAAATCAAATAATCTTAAATTCAACATCAGCACTGTGTATCATAATCAACTGACTCCATTACAAAATTCATTAACTACAGTTTATAAAGAAACTCTGACAAAGATGCAACTAATTTAACTGTAAGACTAGAATAATTCAGAAAAGTCTTTATCAAAGAACACTTGATGATACTCTGTCTCCGGTGGTAACTAACTATCTACTCTATCCCTCCCATACGCAAACTCGGTACCTGGAGGAGAAACAAGGGGAGTTAGCGAAAATGCTAAGTAGGAACCAAGAGATATGATGCATGTTTAATTTATATGAAATTTGCAATAACAGAGCTACACTACATGTCATGAACTGATAATACAACAAAATAATTGCACATAAGGTTGTCGTGTAAATCATCAAGCTTGGCCACAAATCTCACTCATGAGCCGCACTCATTTTCAGAGTGTTTCTATCGCCAGCTCACACGATAGAACGACTGTATCTAGACAGTCCGGTGAATGTTGCGTCCAACATCTGACATCCGTAGTATTGTCCCGAGGACAACTGGCGGTGCTCTAACCGGCAAACACATAGTCTGATATAATCAGAACTACAACTCAGATAAACAGGCCACTGGTGATAAATCACCAGGTCAGAGATCATATGCATGCACAACATGATAACAGTATAACATCTCAATCATTTTTCACGGTTCATATATATTCATAACTTTCCAACAGAATATCAGAATACACATTCTCAATGCAATCATAATAATCATATGATACTGGAGCCAATTATGCACAAATAATAGGATAATGAGGTCAACTGAATTTAGAATCAAATCAATCAGAATAGTTTCAAAGGTAAGGTGTCAATATCTATCTACACATGAATCTGACACCGTAACAAAGGTAGGGGAAAGATTCCTACCTCGATCGCTAATATCCGGAATCCTATCTGAAAGTTCAATTATCTCTTCTTATCAGTGAAACAACTTTTACCGTCAGCCGTCAATCCCAGCTATACTCCAATTTAATATTCTACCCTTTAACACCGAAATATGAACTTTAGGGTTTTAATAATTCACTGCCGTTGAAACTATTTAAAATAATACAAATTTCTTACCTTTGTTGAAGACTTACGCGGACGAACGCCGCACGCGAACCTTCGCTCGTTCGCGTTCGTTCGCGTCACAGGGTACGCCGCCGACTCTCGAAGGAGGATCGGCGTTGGATGGGAAAATAGGTCACCGCCACCGGGAAAGGGAAGAGGGGAGGTCGCCACCGGAGAGTAATGCTGGAAAAGAAGAGACGCTGCCGCCGAGGTCGACACTCGTCGCTGAACAGAGCAGAGCAGTCGCCGAGAAAAAAAAAATGAGATCGCTGCTCTTCTGGGAAGCTCGCCGGGTGGAAGAAGGATCAACGCCAACTGAGAAGCTTTCTACCGCCGCCTGGATTCGCTAGAAGGGAAGAAGACGCCGCCGCAAAGGACGCGTCGCTGGAGCTCTGAACGCGCTCCGAAACACTGCAGATGGGCGGTGCCGCTTCTAGGGTTGACGAGGAAGACGTCGGCGCTTCTTTCTCGTGCCACCGGACGCACGCGGCGATCTCCGAAGGGGAAGGACGCGAAGGAGCAGCGGCGGCGACACAGCACGCTCTCGCAGGGACGAACAAAATAGGCGAAGAGAAAAAAAGTCGTACGGCGCACAAACAGTAATATTAAGGAATTAATGAATAGGATTAAGGTCAGGGTATTTATGGGGAAAAATTCGAGAGATAATAGGGCAAAATAATTAGGGTTTAGGGAGGGATTTTTTTAGGGCTACTTAAACTAGGATTCCGAACTTTAAAAAAATTTCAAATTTAAATAAATAAATAAATAAATTAATTCAAGGTATAACATTATCTACCCCTTAAAAGAATTTGGTCCCTCAAATTCACTTACCATGTTAGAACAAATAGGGGTACTGAGCCTTTACATCCTCTTCACGGTCCCCCGTAGCCTCGCTATCTGTATGATGTTGCCAGCCGACTTTAACCATCTTGATGATCTTGTTTCTTAACTGATGTTCCTTTCTTTCCAATATTCGCACAGGATGTTCAACAAAGGATGTATCGGACTGAATTGGCACTGACAATTTCTCCAACACATGAGATGGATCAGATATATATTTCCATAGCATAGAGACATGAAAAACATTGTGCACTCCAGAGAGAGAGGGTGGTAATGCCAATCGGTAGGCTACTGCACCTATCCGTTCCAGAATTTCAAAAGGTCCAATGTACCTCGGAGCTAGCTTTCCCTTGTTTCCAAATCTCATCACACCTTTCAATGGAGATACCTTCAAAAATACATGGTCGCCGACCATAAATTCCAAATCTCTTCTTCTCCTGTCAGCATAACTCTTTTGCCTGCTCTGAGCTGTCAACAACCTTTGCTTGATCCCTTGCACTATTTCTACATCCTGTTGCAGCATCTGAGGAGAGGACAATAGCCTTTCACCCACTTCATCCCAAAGCACAGGGGACTTGCATCTCCTTCCATATAGGGCTTCAAACGGTGCCATCTTTATTGATGAATGATAACTGTTATTATATGAGAATTCTGCCCAATGTAAATAACTTTCCCAATTGCCACCAAAATCAAGTACACATGCTGTCAACAAATCTTCCAAAGTTTGTATAGTTCTTTCTGATTGACCATCTGTCTGGGGATGAAATGCTGTACTGAAATGGAATCGTGTACCCAAAGCTTTTTGCAAACTACCCCAGAATCTAGAAGTAAACCTCGGATCTCTGTCTGAAATAATACTAGTAGGTACACCATGCAGTCTGACAATCTCATTGCAATATAGGGTGGCTAACTTATCTAGGGTGTCAGTTTTCTTAACAGGTAGAAAATGTGCTGACTTAGTCAATCTATCAACAATTACCCAGATTGAGTCATATCCCCTTTGAGATCTAGGAAGCCCTGAAACAAAATCCATTGTAATATGCTCCCACTTCCATTCAAGTATAGGAATATTCTGTAACTTCCCTGCTGGTCTCATATGTTCAGCCTTCACCTGCTGACATGTTAGGCAACATGATACAAACTTTGCTATGTCCCTTTTCATATTGTTCCACCAATAATATTCCTTAAGGTCCTTGTACATCTTTGTACCCCCTGGATGAATGGTAAGCTTAGATCGGTGTGCTTCATTTAGTAACTCTTCTTTCACAGGATGATTTTCTGGTACACACAGTCTTCCTCTGAATCTCAGCACTCCTTCTGAATCTTTTGTGAAATCGGGTAATAGTCCTTGTTCTACTTTCTTACTCAAAGATAATAGATTTTCATCACTCAATTGAGTCTCCTTAATTTTCTGCACAAGCTGAGACTGAGCTCTCATCACAGCCAAGTAACTCCTTTCTGATTCATTTATTACTTCAACACCCAATTCCACAAGTTGTTTAATTAAGTCAGTTGGTGTAGTCCTCAGACGAGCAAGTGTTCCTTCTGATTTCTGACTCAGAGCATCGGCTACCACATTTGCCTTGCCAGGGTGATACTTAATTTGGCAATCATAATCTTTCAGATATTCCATCCATCTGCGTTGCCTCATATTCAGCTCCTTCTGACTAAACAGATATTTTAAACTTTTATGGTCAGTGAATATTTCAAAAGTGGTGCCATATAAATAATGTCTCCATAGCTTCAGAACAAAAATGATGGTTGCCAGCTCCAAGTCATGCACTGGATAGTTCTTCTCGTGATTCTTGAGTTCCCGAGATGCATAGGCAACTACTCTCTCATTTTGCATCAAAACTCCACCCAGACCTTGACCAGAAGCATCAGTGTACACGATATAACCATCTTCTCCGGAATGGATCACCAACACTGGAGCAGTAATTAATCTCTTTTTCAGTTCTAAGAAGCTATTTTCACATGTATCTTTCCAATCAAATTTCACACCCTTTCTAGTCAGATAGGTTAAAGGAGCAGCCAACTTAGAAAATCCCTTCACAAATCGTCTATAATACCCTGCTAAACCAAGAAAGCTGAGAATTTCTTGCACTGATTTTGGCCTCCCCCATTCAGAGATAGCAGAAATCTTTTGGGGATCCACGGCTATTCCATCACCAGAAATAACATGACCTAAAAATGCCACTTCTTTAAGCCAAAAGTCACACTTACTGAACTTAGCATATAGCTTTTTCTGCCTCAACCTTTCCAAAACTAATCTGAGGTGTTTCTCATGTTCAGTCATACTGCAGGAATATATCAAAATATCATCTATGAAGACAACCACAAATTTATCTAGATAATCGATAAAAATTCTATTCATCATGTCCATAAAAACTGCAGGTGCATTAGTAAGTCCAAAGGGCATCACTAAAAATTCATAGTGTCCATATCTTGTTCTGAATGCAGTCTTTGACACATCTTCTTCTCTGACTTTTATTTGATGATACCCTGATCTCAAGTCAATTTTAGAATAAATACATGTGCCTTTCAACTGATCAAATAAATCATCAATGCGGGGAAGTGGATATTTATTTTTGATTGTAATGGCATTCAGCTGTCTGTAGTCAATGCATAGTCTCATAGATCCATCCTTCTTCTTTACAAAGAGGACTGGAGCACCCCAAGGGGATACACTAGGTCGTATATGAAAGTCCCCTCAACAAGGGGGGGGGGTGAAACCCTACTAGCGCATATGGAGGTTTTAAAGCAGCGGAATGGATTTCTAGGGATCGATTGCATGAGATATGATCAACTACAAAAACCCCGATTGCAAACATAAGAAGGATCATACCATCGCCATCCTTTGGATGGTGCCTTGGAAGCAAAGATCGAAAGGGATCTTCTCCAAAAGTGACGCACACAAGGTGATGCCGCCTACTCTTTGTTGATCCTTGTGCTAGCAAGGTTCTTCAAAGGTCTTTGTCGTATGAAAAGGAAGAGAAGATTTTCCTTGCTTGGCGAGACCTCTCCCTTGTCATCAAGAAGCTCTACCACACGAATGTGTCAAGAACCAAAAACCAACAGGCGACAAGAGGGCGAGAGGGAGGCGTGAAGAGAGGCGACGTGAGATGTGGTCACGTAAGTGACATGCTATCTAAAAATAGCAAAACCACTTCTCATCATGAAATGCGCTCATGAACAAATCGCAAATCTCTTCTCCCATGAACCATGCGCTCACTTGATGAGCTGGTTCAATTTGGTTTGGTTCAAAGACCAATTAACCCAAGCCATGGTCTAGATCTCATTGAACCAATAGGTTCCAGATCTAACCGTTCATCTCTTGATGCTCTTGATCTCACCGATCTAGCATCCATTCTCTCAATCAAAGCTTACCGATCTTAAGCCCTAATCAATCAAACATGATCAGACCAGATCTCACTTACAATCAGAGATTAAATCCCTTTAAACTGAACCAAAACAATTCAGTCCACACGATCTGACTTAAGTAAGCCATATCATCAAATTGTGCGACCCTAAGGGTTTCCTTTAAATGTCGGTAACGACAACTCACGTTATCACGATCAGTGAGGGGTATCTAGCAACACATCACTGTCTGCCGATATAAAGGAAAGAGTCTTCCAAGACTACACCCAAACCACAGCACAAGTGTGAATCTACTTCACAAGGCATACATGTTTCCTTTACCACTGGATGTTCTTATTGGACAAGCGTGTCAAGCCTGTAACTCCAATAAGATGAGCATGATTAGATCAGATGAACATAGTCACCTGGGTATGGCCATACACTTTCTCAATCATCTCATTCAAGGGGGCCCCTTTAGAACATCACACTCCAATCAAGGAGACGGCAATCCTATATCTATCACTAGTGTCCTAACCTGACTCATGATCATTATCCAAGATAGTCTATAACCATTATGTTTCAAATGATATTGAACTACCTCAAAACAATGACAATCATCATTTAGAAACACAAGTGATCTCAAGTCAGAGGACATGTGCCACTTGTTGCAAACAAGGATTATTCACATTGTGACAAGCAATTGAATATCCTAGTAGGGTCTGTCCAGTACATCCAATGTACCCATGAGTCTACATCTTATTCCATGCTCGAAGCATCCTATAAGATTAGAACACATATTAGTCTCAATCATATCAAGGCTGTCTCATGTTCACCAAGATATCTCGACTAAGGACATTACAGCATGTCAGCCAAGCTGAACAGCATTGAGACATTATTCAGAAGCACACTTATTGCAGCAGACAATGTAACAAACTGAATAACAACCATTGCCTTTATAAACATAAGAGTTTATACATGATACTGAAAGAATCCCAATGCCTCAAACATTAGCCTTAAGGGCATACCCCAACAATCTCCCACTTGCACTTAATCTAATGGTTGAGAAATCTCAAACCCATATTATTACAGTGCTTCTCATGCTTCTGCTGCGCCAGAGGCTTGGTAAGCGGGTCAGCCAGATTGTCATCTGTATGAACCATGCAGATTTTGATCTCACCACGATCTATGATCTCCCGGATCAAGTGAAACCGTCTCTGTATGTGCTTGGACTTCTGGTGCGACCGTGGTTCCTTTGTGTTGGGGTATGCCCTTAAGGCTAATGTTTGAGGCCTTGGGATTCTTTCAATATCATGTATAAACTCTTATGTTTATAAAGGCAATGGTTGTTATTCAGGTTGTTACATTGTCTGCTGCAATAAGTGTACTTCTGAATAATGTCTCAATGCTGTTCAGCTAGGCTGACATGCTATAAAGTCCTTAGTCGATATATCTTGGTGAACATGAGACAGCCTTGATATGACTGAGACTAATATGTGTTCTGATCTTATAGGATGCTTCGAGCATGGAATAAGATGTAGACTCATGGGTACATTGGATGTACTGGACAGACCCTACTAGGATATTCAATTGCTTGTCACAATGTGAATAATCCTTGTTTGCAACAAGTGGCACATGTCCTCTGACTTGAGATCACTTGTGTTTCTAAATGATGATTGTCATTGTTTTGAGGTAGTTCAATATCATTTGAGAAATAATGGTTATAGACTATCTTGGATAATGATCATGAGTCAGGTTAGGACACTAGTGATAGATATAGGATTGCCGTCTCCTTGATTGGAGTGTGATGTTCTAAAGGCCCCCCCCCCCTCTGAATGAGATGATTGAGAAAGTGTATGGCCATACCCAGGTGACTATGTTCATCTGATCTAATCATGCTCATCATATTGGAGCTACAGGCTTGACACGCTTGTCCAATAAGAACATCCAGTGGCAAAGGAAACATGTATGCCTAGTGAAGTGGATTCACACTTGTGCTGTGGTTTGGGTGTAGTCTTGGAAGACTCTTTCCTTTATATCGGGAGACAGTGATGTGTTGCTAGATACCCCTCACTGATCGTGATAACGTAAGTTATCGTTACCGACATCCAAAGGAAACCCTCAGGGTCACACAATTTGATGATATGGCTTACTTAAGTCAGATCGTGTGGACTGAATTGTTTGGGTTTAGTTTAAAGGGATTTAAACTCTGATTGTAAGTGAGATCTGGTCTGATCATGTTTGATTGATTAGGGCTTGAGATCGGTAAGCTTCGATCGAGAGATTGGATGCTAGATCGGTGAGATCAAGAGCATCAGGAGATGAACGGTTAGATCATGAGCCATTTGGTTCATAGAAGGTCTAGACCATGGCTTGGCTTGGTTTGATTTGGTCTTTGAACCAAATACAATTGAACCAAATCAATGAACCGGTTCACTATGTGAACGCTTGGTTCAAAGAGAAGATTCGATGGTTCACTTGGAGTGAACGCATGAGGCTTTGAGTACTTACCATTTTGGGAAGTCGGTTTCCAAATTGAATGTAAGTAACGCCTCCACATTAGAGTGGAGGGTTACACTCTCGCCGATCATCTCTTGTGAACGCTTCTCTCTTTCGGTGGTGATCAATTCACGAAAACAAGAGAAGGAGGTCTCGCCAAGCAAGAAGTTCTCTTCCCTTCCATACGGCAAGGACCCTTGAAGAATCTTGCTAGCACAAGGATCACAAGGAGTAGGCGACATCACCTTGTGTGCGTCACTTTGGAGAAGATCCCTTTCGATCTTTGCTTCCAAGACACCATCCAAAGAATGGCGATGGTATGATCCTCCATTGTTAATTGCAATCGGGTTTTTATAGTTGATCATATATCATGCAATTGATCCCAAGAAACCCTCATTTCCGCTGCAAAAATTTTGAATGCGCCCTTTAGGGTTTCGCTCCCCCTTGAAGGGGACCCTTCAACTGGTATCAGAGCCGGTTCTTATGCATGTTAATATGATTGCTATGTTTGTGATCCATGTTTGCACCAAATTGATAGATCTATAGGTTACATGCGAAAACTTACATGTTGTATTTTCATGTTGGCGCATGTATGAAGGTAGCGCATCTATCATGTTGTTGTTGATGTTTTCTCAAAACTTAATGACTTGCGCGCTTACCATTAGATCTAAGTAGCGCCTACTTTAAACCCTTAGACAGGTTATTAGGGTTGAAGTCACAGTCTAGTTGAGATCCAACCAGTCTGATCAGACTATCTGACAGCCTAGATGGGTCGACCAGATGGCACCTGTGCGCAAGCACGAGGTGGCTATAGGTCGACTGCAGATAGGCGTGTAGCGATGTCTGGTTGAGACAACATGTGAACGCACATGAGTTAGGCCCGGGGTCACACCCGCTTGCCAGAACTCATGAGGTCGTTCAGCCCTTGGCACATGCATGGTTGACCATTTGGTTGACTCAAGTCAGTTAGAACTTGGTGCATGCAAGGGCAGTGGATCTGACTAGGTCTGATGAGTGGATCCCTAATAATGGACCGTTGTAAGGTAGTAGGGCATATAAGGAAAAATAAAATTGAAGCCAATGGGGTTTTTCAAAATTTTATTTTCTTATTGGATCACATGTTGATTGTAAGCATATGCTTGTTTATTTAATCTTATGTGGGCTGCCCGTGTTAATGTGTGCTGTGTTGGGGCCTGCGTGCCTGTATTAAAAATGTAATATTATATTTGTGATCTGCGCATCACATTTTTATTAATTTATTGTGTAATTGACCTGCGTGTCAATCTTGTCTAGATAGATTAAAATGTACTTTTAATCAGACAAGAGCACAGAGCACATTCGGCAGACGCGCTTGCAGCAAGTGGCTTCACGAGTGGGAGGTCTAGGGTTCGACCCTATGACAGGCGCATCTACCTGGTGGGCGCACCTGAGCTGCAGAGGGCGCTTGGGCCCTGGTCTGGGCCAGATGAGATGCAAAAGACCCATGGAGAGCTCAAGTGAAGACTTAAGTAAAAATTAAGGTCTTACTTAGGGTTAATGGGCTTTTACCACATAAGATCATCATGCTTTCTTTTATTGTTTAAATAGAATTGCATGATTTATTTATCTTCTCCTATCACCATAGGGTTTGCATGATAGTTAAGAAGATAAAAGACCGTTAAAATCCAACGCTAAAATATCAAGCTCGATAGCCTTCTGACGCGAAACCTCACTGTTCTGACTATCGTTGGAGCCGTGTTGTACCCACTCAGTGGGCACGTTCATCTATCTTCAGACGGTGTGTGATTTCACCTGCGTGTTACAGGGAAGGGATTTATCGCTTCTCGTTGCTCAGCATAGCATGTGGTGGTCCAGGGAGTAGGTCAGGTCAGCTTGACCATGTAGGCTACATATGGGGCATATGATAGCTATATGGAGGCAGCCATCTGTGGGATCAGAGACTGTGTTGTACCAACTCAGTTGGCACAATCGGCTGGATCACCCAGATGAAGGGGAATCGCACGGGTTGGCGATTGGCAGGGACTGCCTACCAGAAATTAGTGCTTGTACTCTCTGTGCATCTTATCTCGCCTGAGCGGGACGCGGAGACCAAGTATGAAATCTGGATCCCATCTCACTAAAAGAGTGTTACTCTTTCGGACTGTTTTACTGGATTTTTCAGTCAGATAAAATAGTGAGAAAAGAATCATTCTTAAGTCCTGGATTGATTCTAAACATTGATACTGACCTTGCTGTTTTTGCATTGTTGTAGATTCCTGCAGCAACGAACACCATGAGCTTCAATGTGCGATCCCTACTGGAAAGGGAGAAGTTTGCTGGGCCAAACTTCTCAGACTGGTACGGACACCTTAAGATTGTTCTTAAGGCTGAGAGGAAACTGTATGTCCTCGAGACGGCTATACCGCCTCAACCCGCTCCGAACGCCGCAAGGGCGGTTCGCGATGCCTATGAAAAGCATGTCAATGATAGCATTGATGTCGCTTGCCTGATGCTAGCGTCTATGACGCCACCGCTGCAGCGTCAGCATGAGGATATGTCTGCTATGGAAATCATAGCAAACCTCAAGATGCTATATGCTGCACAGGCGAGGACTGAGCGCTATAATTTGACTAAGCTTTTCTTTCAGAGCAAACTGACTGAAGGGAGTCCAGTGGGAGCTCATGTGCTCAAGATGATTGGGCACAAAGAGGCTCTAGAGAAACTGGGGCATACCATCAATCAGGAGCTTGCTGTAGACATTATTCTGCAGTCTCTCCCGGCCTCTTTTGATCCGTTCATTATTAATTTTAATATGAACAAGATCGACTGTACTCCGGCAGAGTTGCTGAATATGCTCTTGACTACAGAGGAAACTCTAAAGGGAAAGCCTTCAACCTCTGTCTTGATGTTCCCTTCCAGGAACAAGAAGAAGGGGAAGAAGGGCAAAGCCCCTGTCAAGAGTTACAGCAAGGCTCTGAAACAAAAGGTCAAGCGGTCGAAGGACAACAGATGTTTCCATTGTGGCCAGCTGGGTCACTGGAAAAAGGACTGTAAAGCGCTCCAAGGAGACAAGATGGGAAGCATCGCTTCTGGCTCAGGTATATTTGTGACTGAAGTCATGATATCCTCCTCTTCTATTTCATGGGTGTTGGACACTGCATGTGGAGTTCACATTTGTTCAAATGTACAGGAACTCAAGAGAAGAAGACAGGTGGGACAGCATGAGGTGGACCTACGAGTTGGAAACGGGGCACGGGTTGCTGCTGTTGCTGTAGGGGTTTATTACATCTCATTACCATCTGGACTTGTATTAGAACTGGACAATTGTTATTTTGTTCCGAGTATTACGAAAAATATTATCTCTATTCCTGCTCTTGTCAGGAAAGGATTTTCCTTTGAATGCAATATTTCAAAGTGTGTTCTTACTTATGATAATATTGTTTATGCTACTGGATCAATTAACAATGGGTTATTCATGTTGGACATGGAATGTTCTATACAAAACATTGATAATAAGAAAGCCAAGTATGCTGATGACAGCACCTTGTTATGGCATAGTCGTTTAGGCCATATTAACACGAAACGAATTAAGCGGTTGCATGATCATGGACTGCTGGGATCATTCTCCTATGAGGAGATTGATACATGCAAAGCTTGTTTATTGGGTAAAATGACGAAGTCTCCTTTTCCTAACAAAGGTCAAAGGGCTTCAGGTTTACTTGACCTTATACACAGTGATGTGTGTGGGCCATTTAGTAAACATGCCAGAGGTGGCTATTCATACTTCATTACCTTTACTGATGATTTCAGTAGGTATGGATATGTCTATCTAATGAGACATAAAAGTGAATCTTTTGACAAGTTCAAAGAGTTCAAAAAGGAAGTACAGAATCAGCTAGGCCGAAATATCAAGGCACTTCGCTCAGATCGAGGTGGAGAATACCTAAGTCGAGAGTTTACTGACTATCTAAAGGAGTGTGGGATTATCTCACAGCTCACTCTGCTAGGAACACCGCAATGGAATGGTGTGTCCGAGAGGAGGAACCGAACCTTACTGGATATGGTTCGTTCAATGATGAGTCAGGCTGCTCTACCTTACTCCTTTTGGGGATTTGCACTGGAAACAGCTGCAAAGGTACTAAACCGAGTGCCATCCAAGGCAGTTTCAATGACTCCATATGAGTTATGGTATGGGAAATAGCCGAGCTTGACATTTGTAAAGATCTGGGGTTGCGAGGCTTATGTCAAAAAGCTCGCCTCTGGGAAACTAGAGAGCAGATCTGAGAAATGTATCTTTGTCGGATACCCTAAGGAAACTAAGGGTTATTATTTCTACGATCCCAAAGAGAACAAGGTATTTGTTGCTCGGACGGCCATTTTTCTTGAGAATGAGTTTCTTCTGCAAGAGGCCAGTGGGAGAGAAATAAAGCTGGATGAGAATCCAGAAGAAGGACAAAGTAGTCAAGCACAGTTGGATGTGCATGAGCCAGTAGAATAGGTTATTGAACAACCTGAGGCTCAGATATCACGGGAACCGCGAAGATCGGGAAGGATCCGTCGACAGCCTGAGCGCTATGACGGAGTCTATATCATTGATAATGATGAACCCCTTACTTATGCGGATGCGGTCAGTGGACCGGAGTCAGCTAGATGGCTTGAAGCTATGCGAGCCGAGATGGACTCCATGTCAGATAACCAAGTCTGGGATTTGGTTGATCCGCCTCAGGGAGTAATCCCTATAGGCTATAAATGGATCTTCAAGAAGAAGATTGACATGGAAGGTAACGTGATTACCTATAAAGGCAGGCTAGTTGCGAAAGGTTTCAAACAAATCTACGGGATAGATTATGATGAAACTTTCTCTCCTGTAGCCATGTTCAAGTCTATTCGGATTCTTTTCGCGATAGCAGCATATTACGATTATGAGATCTGGCAGATGGATGTGAAGACCGCTTTCCTTAATGGAAAACTGGATGAGGTTGTTTATATGACACAACCTGAAGGTTTCACTAATCCATCAGATCGTCATAAAATATGCAAGTTAAAGAAGTCCATTTATGGACTTAAACAAGCATCGAGAAGCTGGAATATTCGTTTTGATGAATCAATCTGTGAATTTGGTTTCATCAAGAATGAAGATGACCCGTGTGTATATAAGAGGTTTAGTGGGAGCGTGATTACTTTCCTAGTCCTCTACGTCGATGATATCTTAATCATTGGAAACGATATTCCTGAACTGCATGCTGTCAAAGCATGGTTAAGAAAATGTTTCCAGATGAAAGATCTAGGAGAAGCAGCCTATGTATTAGGTGTGAAGATCTACAGGGATAGATCTAAGAGGCTTCTCGGGCTGTGACAGAGTACTTAAATCGATAAAGTCCTGGAGAGATTTCATTTAGAGAATTCTAAAAGAGGATATCTTCCAGTCAGACATGGTCTGAATCTTTCAAAGAGTCAGTGTCCACAAACACAGACTGAGAAAGATGAAATGGACAATACGCCTTATGCTTCGGCTATTCGGTCCATTATGTATGCGATGTTGTGTACTCGCCCAGACGTCGCTTACGGGTTAAGCGTGACCAGTCGATTCCAAAGTAATCCAGGTCAGGCGCACTGGATTGCGGTCAAGAACATTTTAAAATATCTGCGGAGGACCAAAGATATGTTCTTGATATATGGAGGTCAGGAAGAACTCAGTATTGAAGGATATACTGACGCTTCGTTCCAGTCGGACCAGGATGATTTCCGATCGCAATCAGGCTATGTTTTTAGCTTGAATGGAGGAGCAGTGGTGTGGAAAAGGTTCAAACAGTCTATTGTTGCTAATTCCACAACAGAAGCCGAGTATGTTGCAGCCTCAGAAGCATCTAAGGAGGCAGTGTGGATTCGTAAGTTCATTCAGGAACTTGGTGTTGTTCCTTCGAGTGCAGATCCTTTGGTTATCTTCTGTGATAACACTGGAGCAATCGCACAAGCAAAGGAACCACGGTCACACCAGAAGTCCAAGCACATACAGAGACGGTTTCACTTGATCCGGGAGATCATTGATCGTGGCGAGATCAAAATCTGCAAGGTTCATACAGATGACAATCTGGCTGACCCGCTTACCAAGCCTCTGGTGCAGCAGAAGCATGAGAAGCACTGTAATAATATGGGTTTGAGATTTCTCAACCATTAGATTAAGTGCAAGTGGGAGATTGTTGGGGTATGCCCTTAAGGCTAATGTTTGAGGCCTTGGGATTCTTTCAATATCATGTATAAACTCTTATGTTTATAAAGGCAATGGTTGTTATTCAGGTTGTTACATTGTCTGCTGCAATAAGTGTACTTCTGAATAATGTCTCAATGCTGTTCAGCTAGGCTGACATGCTATAAAGTCCTTAGTCGATATATCTTGGTGAACATGAGACAGCCTTGATATGATTGAGACTAATATGTGTTCTGATCTTATAGGATGCTTCGAGCATGGAATAAGATGTAGACTCATGGGTACATTGGATGTACTGGACAGACCCTACTAGGATATTCAATTGCTTGTCACAATGTGAATAATCCTTGTTTGCAACAAGTGGCACATGTCCTCTGACTTGACATCACTTGTGTTTCTAAATGATGATTGTCATTGTTTTGAGGTAGTTCAATATCATTTGAGAAATAATGGTTATAGACTATCTTGGATAATGATCATGAGTCAGGTTAGGACACTAGTGATAGATATAGGATTGTCGTCTCCTTGATTGGAGTGTGATGTTCTAAAGGGCCCCCCCTCTGAATGAGATGATTGAGAAAGTGTATGGCCATACCCAGGTGACTATGTTCATCTGATCTAATCATGCTCATCATATTGGAGCTACAGGCTTGACACGCTTGTCCAATAAGAACATCCAGTGGCAAAGGAAACATGTATGCCTAGTGAAGTGGATTCACACTTGTGCTGTGGTTTGGGTGTAGTCTTAGAAGACTCTTTCCTTTATATCGGGAGACAGTGATGTGTTGCTAGATACCCCTCACTGATCGATATAACGTAAGTTATCGTTACCGACATCCAAAGGAAACCCTCAGGGTCGCACAATTTGATGATATGGCTTACTTAAGTCAGATCGTGTGGACTGAATTGTTTGGGTTCAGTTTAAAGGGATTTAAACTCTGATTGTAAATGAGATCTGGTCTGATCATGTTTGATTGATTAGGGCTTGAGATCGGTAAGCTTCGATCGAGAGATTGGATGCTAGATCGGTGAGATCAAGAGCATCAGGAGATGAACGGTTAGATCATGAGCCATTTGGTTCATAGAAGGTCTAGACCATGGCTTGGCTTGGTTTGATTTGGTCTTTGAACCAAATACAATTGAACCAAATCAATGAACCGGTTCACTATGTGAACGCTTGGTTCAAAGAGAAGATTCGATGGTTCACTTGGAGTGAACGCATGAGGCTTTGAGTACTTACCATTTTGGGAAGTCGGTTTCCAAATTGAATGTAAGTAACGCCTCCACATTAGAGTGGAGGGTTACACTCTCGCCGATCATCTCTTGTGAACGCTTCTCTCTTTCGGTGGTGATCAATTCACGAAAACAAGAGAAGGAGGTCTCGCCAAGCAAGAAGTTCTCTTCCCTTCCATACGGCAAGGACCCTTGAAGAATCTTGCTAGCACAAGGATCACAAGGAGTAGGCGACATCACCTTGTGTGCGTCACTTTGGAGAAGATCCCTTTCGATCTTTGCTTCCAAGACACCATCCAAAGAATGGCGATGGTATGATCCTCCATTGTTAATTGCAATCGGGTTTTTATAGTTGATCATATATCATGCAATTGATCCCAAGAAACCCTCATTTCCGCTGCAATAACCTGTTCTACTGGCTCAGGCTCATCCAACTGTGCTTGACTACTTTGTCCTTCCTCTTGATTCCCATCCAACTTTATTTCTCTCCCACTGGCTTCTTGCAGAAGAAACTCCTTCTCAAGAAAAATAGCCGTCCGAGCAACAAATACTTTGTTCTCTTTGGGATCGTAGAAATAATAACCCTTAGTTTCCTTAGGGTAACCGACAAAGATGCATTTGTCAGATCTGCTCTCCAGTTTCCCAGAGGCGAGCTTTTTGACATAAGCCTCGCAACCCCAGATCTTAATAAATGTCAAGCTCGGCTGTTTCCCATACCATAACTCATATGGAGTCTTTGAAACTGCCTTGGATGGCACTCGGTTTAGTACCTTTGCAGCTGTTTCCAGTGCAAATCCCCAAAAGGAGTAAGGTAGAGTAGCCTGACTCATCATAGAACGAACCATATCCAGTAAGGTTCTGTTCCTCCTCTCGGACACACCATTCCATTGCGGTGTTCCTGGTGGAGTGAGCTGTGAGATAATCCCACACTCCTTCAGATAGTCAGTAAACTCTCGACTTAGGTATTCACCACCTCGATCTGAGCGAAGTGCCTTGATATTTCGGCCTAGCTGATTCTGTACTTCATTTTTGAACTCTTTGAACTTGTCAAAAGATTCACTCTTATGTCTCATCAGATAGACATAACCATATCTACTGAAATCATCAGTAAAGGTAATGAAGTTTGAATAGCCACCTCTGGCATGTTTACTAAATGGCCCACACACATCACTGTGTATAAGGTCAAGTAAACCTGAAGCCCTTTGACCTTTTTGAGGAAAAGGAGACTTCATCATTTTGCCCAATAAACAAGCTTTGCATGTATCAATCTCCTCATAGGAGAATGATCCCAGCAGTCCATGATCATGCAACCGCTTAATGCGTTTCTTGTTAATATGGCCTAAACGACTATGCCATAGCAAGGTGCTGTCATCAGCATACTTGGCTTTCTTATTATCAAAGTTTTGTATAGAACATTCCATGTCCAACATGAATAACTCATTGTTAATTGACCCAGTAGCATAAACAATATTATCAAGAGAAAGATAACACTTTGAAGTCTTGCATTCAAAGGAAAACCCTTTCCTGACAAGAGCAGGAATAGAGATAATATTTTTCGTAATGCTTGGTACAAAGTAACAATTGTCTAGTTCCAATACAAGTCCAGATGGTAATGAGATGTAATAAACTCCTACAGCAACAGCAGCAACCCGTGCCCCATTTCCAACTCGTAGGTCCACCTCATGCTGTCCCACCTGTCTTCTTCTCTTGAGTTCCTGTACATTTGAACAAATGTGAACTCCACATGCAGTGTCCAACACCCATGACCGGAGCCAGAAGCGATGCTTCCCTTCTTGTCTCCTTGGAGCGCTTTACAGTCCTTTTTCCAGTGACCCAGCTGGCCACAATGGAAACATCTGTATTCCTTCGACCGCTTGACCTTTTGTTTCAGAGCCTTGTTGTAGTTCTTGACTGGGGCTTTGCCCTTCTTCCCCTTCTTCTTGTTCCTGGAAGGGAACATCAAGACAGAGGTTGAAGGCTTTCCCTTTAGAGTCTCCTGCGTAGTCAAGAGCATATTCAGCAACTCTGCCGGAGTACAGTCGATCTTGTTCATATTAAAATTAATAATGAATAGATCGAAAGAGGCCAGGAGAGACTGCAGAATAATGTCTACAGCAAGCTCCTGATTGATGGTATGCCCCAGTTTCTCTAGAGCCTCTTTGTGCCCAATCATCTTGAGCACGTGAGCTCCCACTGGACTCCCTTCAGCCAGTTTGCTCTGAAAGAAAAGCTTGGTCAAATTATAGCGTTCAGTCCTCGCCTGTGCAGCATATAGCATCTTGAGGTTTGCTATAATTTCTATAGCAGACATATCCTCATGCTGACGCTGCAGCTGTGGCGTCATAGACGCTAGCATCAGGCAAGCAACATCAATGCTATCATTGACATGCTTTTCATAGGCATCCCGAACCGCCCTTGCGGCGTTCAGAGCGGGTTGAGGCGGTATAGCCGTCTCGAGGACATACAATTTCCTCTCAGCCTTAAGAACAATCTTAAGGTGTCCGTACCAGTCTGAGAAGTTTGGCCCAGCAAACTTCTCCCTTTCCAGTAGGGATCGCACATTGAAGCTCATGGTGTTCGTTGCTGCAGGAATCTACAACAATGCAAGAACAGCAAGGTCAGTATCAATGTTTAGAATCAATCCAGGACTTTAAGAAAGATTCTTTTCTCACTATTTTATCTGACTGAAAAATCCATTAAAACAGTCCGAAAGAGTAAGACTCTTTTAGTGAGATGGGATCCAGATTTCATACTTGGTCTCCGCGTCCCGCTCAGGCGAGATAAGATGCACAGAGAGTACAAGCACTAATTTCTGGTAGGCAGTCCCTGCCAATCGCCAACCCGTGCGATTCCCCTTCATCTGGGCAATCCAGCAGACTGTGCCAACTGAGTTGGTACAACACAGTCTCTGATCCCACAGATGGTTGCCTCCATATAGCTAACATATGCCCCATATGTAGCCTACATGGTCAAGCTGACCTGACCTACTCCCTGGACCACCACGTGCTATGCTGAGCAACGAGAAGCGATAAATCCCTTCCCTGTAACACGCAGGTGTAATCACACACCGTCTGAAGATAGATGGGCGTGCCCACTGAGTGGGTACAACACGGCCCCAACGATAGTCAGAACAGTGAGGTTTCGCGTCAGAAGGCTTACGTGCTTGATATTATAGCGTTGGATTTTAACGGTCTTTTATCTTCTTAACTATCATGCAAACCCTATGGCGATAGCAGAAGATTAAATCATGCAATTCTAATTATAAAAACGATAAGTAGAAAGCATGCTGATCTTATGTGGTAAAAGCCCATTAACCCTAAGTAAGACCTTAATTTTAACTTAAGTCTTCACTTGAGCTCTTCATGGGTCTTTTGCATCTCATCTGGCCCAACCCAGGGCCCTAGCGCCCTTTGCAGCTCAGGTGTGCCCACCAGGTAAATGCGCCTGTCCTAGGGTCGAACCCTAGACCTCCCACCTGGTCAAGCCACTGTTGCATGCGCCAATGCCATGTGTGCTCTGTGCTCTTGTCTGATTAAAATTACAATTTAATCTATCTAGACAAGATTGACACGCAGGTCAATTACACAATAAATTAATTAAAATGTGATGCGCAGATCACAAAAATAATAATTTATAATTAATCCAGGCTCGCAGGCCCCAGCACAGCACACATTAACACAGGCAGCCCACATAAGATTAAATAAACAAGCATATGCTTACAATCAACATGTGATCCAATAAGAAAATAAAATTTTGAAAAACCGCATTGGCATCATTTTATTTTTCCTTATGTGCCCTACTACCTTACAACGGTCCATTATTAGGGATCCACTCATCAGACCTAGTCAGATCCACTGCCCTTGCATGCACCAAGTCCTAACTGACTTGAGTCGACCAAATGGTCAATCATGCATGCGCCAAGGGCTGAACGACCTCATGAGTTCTGGCAAGCGGGTGTGACCCCGGGCCTAAACCATGTGCGTTCACAGGTTGTCTCAACCAGACATCGCTACATGCCTGTCCGCAGTCGACCTATAGCCACCTCGTGCTTGCGCACAGGTGCCATCTGGTCGACCCATCTAGGCTGTCAGATAGTCTGATCAGACTGGTTGGATCTTGACTAGACTGTGACTTCAACCCTAATAACCCGTCTAAGGGTTTAAAGTAGGCGCCACTTAGATCTAATGGTAAGCGCGCAAGTCATTAAGTTTTGTGAAAAACATCAACAACAATATGAAAGAAGCGCTACCTTCATACATGCGCCAAGATTAATATACAACATGTAAGTTTTCGCATGTAACCTATAGATCTAGCAATATGGCGCAAACATGGATCACAAATCAAACATAGCAATCATATTAACATGCATAAGAACCTGGCTCTGATACCAGTTTGAAAGTCCCCTCAACAAGGGGGGGGGGGGCGAAACCCTACTGGCGCATATGGAGGTTTTAAAGCAGCGGAATGGATTTCTAGGGATCGATTGCATGAGATATGATCAACTACAAAAACCCCGATTGCAAACATAAGAAGGATCATACCATCGCCATCCTTTGGATGGTGCCTTGGAAGCAAAGATCGAAAGGGATCTTCTCCAAAAGTGACGCACACAAGGTGATGCCGCCTACTCTTTGTTGATCCTTGTGCTAGCAAGGTTCTTCAAAGGTCTTTGTCGTATGAAAGGGAAGAGAAGATTTTCCTTGCTTGGCGAGACCTCTCCCTTGTCGTCAAGAAGCTCTACCACACGAATGTTGAAGGGTCCCCTTCAAGGGGGAGCGAAACCCTAGAGTGGCGCAAGTAAATTCTTTTGGCAGCGGATAAAGGGTTTCATGAGGATCGCATGTAATATATGTTCATATGATCAACCTTAAACAATGTAAAGATCGAAAGAAGATCATACCAAAGCCATTGATTCGAATGGTGACTTGGAAGTAGAGAGTGATGCTGCTCTCCTCCAAAGAAGACGCACACAAGAAGATGTCGCCTACTTCCTTTGGCGTTCCTTGTGCTTGCAAGGGCCCAAGGTATCCTTGATCGCTTGAAGGGATGAAGAGATCTTTGCTTGGGCGAATTCTCCTTTTCGTCCACCTCCCTTACACGAGAATGAAAGTCTCTCGTCAAAGCCAAGAGAAGGTGACGAGAATAGAATCAAGCGTTGAGGCGTTGATGCAAGTGGCGCTTATTACTTTCCAAAAATAGCAAGCAATGAAGTCATGCGCCCATGATCTCAAAACCGATCAAAACGCCTCAAGCTTTGAACCATGCATTCACACATGTGAACCGGTTCAATTTTTGGTCTGGTTCAAAGACCAATTAACCCAAGCTATTTGGTCTAGATCACATTAAACCCTAAGGTTCCAGATCTAACCGTTCATCTCTTGATGCTCCTGATCTGACCGATCTAGCACCAATTCTCTCGATCGAAGCTTACCGATCTCAAGCCCTAATCAATCAAACATGATCAGACCAGATCTCACTCACAATCAGAGATTAAATCCCTTTAAACTGAACCCTGACAATTCAGTCCACACGATCTGACTTAAGTAAGCCATATCATCAAATTGTGCGACCCTGAGGGTTTCCTTTAAATGTCGGTAACGATAACTTACGTTATCACGATCAGTGAGGGGTATCTAGCAACACATCACTGTCTCCCGATATAAAAGAAAGAGTCTTCCAAGACTACACCCAAACCACAGCACAAGTGTGAATCAACTCACTAGGCATACATGATTCCTTTGCCACTGGATGTTCTTATTGGACAAGCGTGTCAAGCTTGTAGCTCCAATATGATGAGCATGATTAGATCAGATGAACATAGTCACCTGGGTATGGCCATACACTTTCTCAATCATCTCATTTAGGGGGGCCCCCTTTAGAACATCACACTCCAATCAAGGAGACGGCAATCCTATATCTATCACTAGTGTCCTAACCTGACTCATGATCATTATCCAAGATAGTCTATAACCATTATGTTTCAAATGATATTGAACTACCTCAAAACAATGACAATCATCATTTAGAAACACAAGTGATCTCAAGTCAAAGGACATGTGCCACTTGATGCAAATAAAGATTATTCACATTGTGACAAGCAATTGAATATCCTAGTAGGGTCTGTCCAGTACATCCAATGTACCCATGAGTCTACATCTTATTCCATGCTCGAAGCATCCTATAAGATTAGAACACATATTAGTCTCAATCATATCAAGGCTGTCTCATGTTCACCAAGATATCTCGACTAAGGACATAGAGCATGTCAGCCTAGCTGAACAGCATTGAGACATTATTCAGAAGTACACTTATTGCAGCAGACAATGTAACAAACTGAATAACAACCATTGCCTTTATAAACATAAGAGTTTGTACATGATACTGAAAGAATCCCAAGGCCTCAAACATTAGCCTTAAGGGCATACCCCAACAAATGTGTCAAGAACCAAAAACCAACAGGCGACAAGAGGGCGAGAGGGAGGCGTGAAGAGAGGCGACGTGAGATGTGGTCACGTAAGTGACATGCTATCTAAAAATAGCAAAACCACTTCTCATCATGAAATGCGCTCATGAACAAATCGCAAATCTCTTCTCCCATGAACCATGCGCTCACTTGATGAGCTGGTTCAATTTGGTTTGGTTCAAAGACCAATTAACCCAAGCCATGGTCTAGATCTCATTGAACCAATAGGTTCCAGATCTAACCGTTCATCTCTTGATGCTCTTGATCTCACCGATCTAGCATCCATTCTCTCAATCAAAGCTTACCGATCTTAAGCCCTAATCAATCAAACATGATCAGACCAGATCTCACTTACAATCAGAGATTAAATCCCTTTAAACTAAACCAAAACAATTCAGTCCACACGATCTGACTTAAGTAAGCCATATCATCAAATTGTGCGACCCTAAGGGTTTCCTTTAAATGTCGGTAACGACAACTCACGTTATCACGATCAGTGAGGGGTATCTAGCAACACATCACTGTCTGCCGATATAAAGGAAAGAGTCTTCCAAGACTACACCCAAACCACAGCACAAGTGTGAATCTACTTCACAAGGCATACATGTTTCCTTTGCCACTGGATGTTCTTATTGGACAAGCGTGTCAAGCCTGTAACTCCAATATGATGAGCATGATTAGATCAGATGAACATAGTCACCTGGGTATGGCCATACACTTTCTCAATCATCTCATTCAAGGGGGCCCCTTTAGAACATCACACTCCAATCAAGGAGACGGCAATCCTATATCTATCACTAGTGTCCTAACCTGACTCATGATCATTATCCAAGATAGTCTATAACCATTATGTTTCAAATGATATTGAACTACCTCAAAACAATGACAATCATCATTTAGAAACACAAGTGATCTCAAGTCAGAGGACATGTGCCACTTGTTGCAAACAAGGATTATTAACATTGTGACAAGCAATTGAATATCCTAGTAGGGTCTGTCCAGTACATCCAATGTATCCATGAGTCTACATCTTATTCCATGCTCGAAGCATCCTATAAGATTAGAACACATATTAGTCTCAATCATATCAAGGCTGTCTCATGTTCACCAAGATATCTCGACTAAGGACATTACAGCATGTCAGCCAAGCTGAACAGCATTGAGACATTATTCAGAAGCACACTTATTGCAGCAGACAATGTAACAAACTGAATAACAACCATTGCCTTTATAAACATAAGAGTTTATACATGATACTGAAAGAATCCCAAGGCCTCAAACATTAGCCTTAAGGGCATACCCCAACAGTATAAACCCCTTGTCCAAAAGTTCTTGCAGCTGGCTTTTAAGTTCTTCTAATTCTTTAGGAGCCATTCTGAATGGTGCTTTAGAAATTGGAGCAGACCCAGGTTGAAGCTCAATTGCGAATTCAACTTGTCTTTTGGGAGGAAGTCCAAGTAACTCCTCAGGGAACACATCTGTGAATTCCCTTACCACTGCAACCTGCTCCATAGGCTCTCTTGTTTTCTCTTCTACTTTTGAAATGGATAATAAAAATCCATGACACCCATCTCTCATTAACTTCTTGGCTTTCATAGCATAAATTATGGGAGCAACTTGTCCAGAGACTCCTATAAATCTCCAGGAAGGTAAACTAGGAGGGCTAAAAGTCACAACATAATTATGACAATCAACATTAGCATAATGGATAAAAAGCCAATCCATGCCCAGGATAATGTCAAAGTCTGAGAAGTCTAAAACTCTCAGGTCAGTTTCAACAACTAAATCACCAAAGATGAGAGGACACTGTTTCAGTTCTAAGTGAGATTGCATCACACCTCCAGAAGGTGTGCAGACAGATAGTTCAGTACTAGCTACAGTGGGCTTTTTCTTTATTTTCATCACAAACTCATAAGAGATAAAAGAATGAGTGCTACCAGTATCAATAAGCAGGCATGCAGGATAATCATATACGAAAATAATACCTCTCATTACTGTGTCTGGAGCTTCCTGAGCCTCTTGTTGGGTTACTGCATATACTCTGGCTGGGCCTGAAGGTCGTTGCTGAGGCTGCCTCTGCTGTGACCCCGCCTGACTAGCCTGATGATGGGGGCAGGTCATACAAGCATTCAAACAACATTTTTTTTGAAAACATTTTGCTAGTTAAGTATAGCTTAATAAAACCCCTTGTTGCTAACGTAGTTTGAAATTAGCTAGTTTTGGTATGAAGTAGTGAAAACCGAAACTACTCAATAAGTAAGTCCTAGCATGCGCTTCTAGATAAGATGAAACTCAACAAAGTTTAAGCATGCGGTTCTACCATAAGAAGTGCAACTACTCTAAGGGAGGAACTCACCTTGCACCCTTTGAGAATAGAAAGGGTGACCTTCCCGTTCTTCACCGGTCCAATGGTTGAAACTCACGAAGTAGGGCCCTATGAGCTTACAACCAGGGCATTACAGCATCCCACACATGCGTGGGTGAGTTTGAAAGAATATTAAGAGGCCAATACACAAGAACACCCAAGGGGGAGGATAGCCTCCAAATTCCCTTGCTAACACATTTGAGACTAGCCAGTTAAGAGGGGAAAGGGTGGGGATGAACTTTGTATGCCCTCCTTGGCCTTGCGCCACCTGAGAAAATCCCTTGTGAGTGCAGATGGATGCTCAAGAACTTCAAGAAAACATCAACCAAGGTAGTGGAGAGACTTAGCTAACTTAAGGTGGTGGCTTGATCTCGGCATGGGGCTGATGACACCATCTTGAGTCTCGGTTGAGTCCCGCTCCTCCTCTTGGGCTGAGGGCTCTTCAAGGCTAAAGGGAGGAAGTGGCGTGGGCTCCCAACTTCAGGACAAACGCAAATGGTGGAGGAAGATTGAAGAGCATGAGGGGGTGGAAAAGAGCTCTCGGCAATGGTTGGAAGAGGGGTAGGGAAAGGTGACACACACCATGAGAAGACTAACTTCTGAAATTTGAAATTGTATTCAACACCCTAACCGAAAGCTTTACAAGAGGAATACATCATATAGGGGGCTGTCAACGGTTGCCTCCCTTCCCTAAGCACATGACAAACTGAATGACAAGAGCAGGTTGCGTTTCCTTCCCTAAGTACATGACACATTGAGTGAACAAGGGCAGGTTGCAGGCGGTTGAAGGGGCTGAAGGAGTTGTCACTCTTCAGCTGATGTGTGCAGCTTCTAGAAGAAGGAAACTCCGCATTGCTGGTGGCGTGCAGACCTCTTCTTGGCAGTGGTGGTTGGCGAATGATGGGCTGAAAAGGAGCCGTCATTCTGCAGGAAATGGGGACAGCTTCTTGAGGCTGAAATTCTGCAAAGCTGCTGGCGCATGATGGCTGTAAGGGGCTGTAAAAGCTGGTGGCTGGCGCATGATGACTGTAAGGGGCTGCAACAGCAGGTGAGGGAATGGTCTTGTCCATCTTTGCTTCAAAAGGGAAGGGGCGGTTGGAGGTAGAGACAAATCCCCATGGCTGCCAACTAGGATGGTGGAGTGTTGGGTACTTGTGGTGATGCTCCTTTGAGTTGGATGGGCTGGTTCTCTCATGAGATGGGCTCATGGGCTCATGGCATCTCTTGGAGTTATCTTGACTTGATTTTGACTTGCATCCCAAAATGGAGTTGACCTAATCTATTACATCAATTTCATGCACTAACCTACCATACATAAGTGGCGGATCCTAGGGATGTAACTACATGGTGTAATTTGAGGGTGGATCTAACCTATCACATGATGCAAGTTATGCTAGGAGATCTAACTTAAAGGATGCATGCAATGCAAGGAATGAAAATCTAACTTAAAGATGCATGCAATGCAAGAGATGGAAATAACTTAAAGGATGCATGCAATGCAAGGAATGAAAATCTAACTTAAAGATGCATGCAATGCAAGAGATGGAAATTTAGGTGCCCTAGCTAGGGTAACCTTAAACTCCATTTGTATTTCCGTGGGTCATGTCGCCTCCCCACATCAGCTCTCCCCGGGTGAGAAAAATTCTTCTCCGAAGAATTGTCCTTATCCATGAGGAGCTTTGAGGTAGTAAGGGTGAGTTCTTCCTCGGGGAGCCAACCCTCTTCACCATGGTCATATCCAACTAAGTAGAGTAACTCTACCTCATTACGGGTGAAATGGGTTTGGTCCTCAAGGATGGACTCAATCATATGCTCACAAGTGGGGTCATAGTATGGGGTGGAATGATGCTTATGCAATATGAAGTCATCAAAAGTGATGGGGGTCCAAAAATCAGTGTCAATAGCATCACAGCAATCAATCTCTTCATCCCAATCTTCATGCTCCTTAAATTCAGGGTCTCCTACACAGAATGTCCTTTCTCGGCCATATTCATTAGTATGTTTGTGGTATACAGGCCTACTAAAAGATTCAGGTATAACAAAATCAAAGTGTTCAAGTTCTGGTAGGGAAAGCGAATCATTATTCAATTGAATTTTCTTTAACCCTGGAGTACTAAGGCCAGACTCAAGGTCTAAAGGAGAGATGGGTGATGTTGCCAACTCAGACAAGTTAGGTTCTAAATCATATCCTAGCATGGGAAACTCAAGAGGATCTAAAGTAAATTCTTCTTCATATTCAGGTGAGCTAATGTCTAACTCAAGAAGGGTGAGGGGCGCCTCTAGGATTGGACTTCCTAAGGAAAAAAGAAATGGCTCTCCCATATCTGGAGTAAGATCCTCGAAGCTAAACTGGGGGAGCTCTATCATGTCATAAGGAGAAGGTTGATATAGGTCAGTCCCTATGGGGTCAACTTGAGTAGGGTCATCCCTAGAGTCTTGGGTTATAAGCCCATGTTCAATTGGTCCTAAATGTGGCTTAGGAGTGTGGGTGGCAAGACCTAAGAGATATGTTTCATGGGTCATTGGATCAAAGGTCAAGTCTTCTAGGCCTTGAAGTTGAGGTTCTCCTAATGTTTGGGACTTAGGATCTTGGTCAATGATAAATTGGGACTTAGGATCTTGGTCAATGATAAAAAGATCTAGCATGGGTTCCATCTTAGGCAAAGTAAGGGATCTTAACTCATGTTGGTTGATATCGAAAGGTGAAGGATCCTCTATTTCTAAAAGTTTTGGTTCTAGGGGTGGGTTTAGGCCTAAGTTGTAAAGTTTAGTGCTAGATGGCTCAGAAGTGGTCAAAGAAGGGCCTAGACAAGATGGTATGTCTACCTTAATCTCTAAATATGGTTGTGTAAGGTACTTAGGCAGATCATCCATAGAGAAAGGTTCAAACTTAGGTTGAGTCAAGCCTAAAGTGTGATGGTCCTCTAATTGAAGGTGTTGGATTTCTAAAGTGTCGAGAGGCTCATCTAAACTTTCACTAAGGTCAAGTGGCTTGGATCCTAAGTGTTCACAACCTATTGAAGAGTTCTCTAAATTTTTCCCTATGTCATGAAGAGTAGGTTCACATGGTTCAAGCACTTGATCTAAACATGGGAGCCCTAAAGGGTGAGGCAAACTAGTCTCATAGGTCACTAAGGGTAGGATAGCTTCCACTAAGTCCAGCCTAATATGATTGGGTTCAAGTTCTTCCATAGGCTTAGGTGAGATTGTTCTTAAAGGTGTGGACTTAGTATGACCTATGTGGATGTCAAGAGAGTTTTCCTTAAGTTGGTTGAGTTCTTGTTTGGGTTTTATGGACAACATGATTTGACATGGAGGTAAGTCTTCAATGGGTTCCCTAGACTTGATTTGAGATTGGCTTTGGGAGGGTAGCTTTGGTTCTAAGGCTTGATTGAGCTCCATGGTTTGATTGACTACCTTAGGGGCTTTGGGTCTTGGATGGTCAATTTTCCTTTTATAAAATCTCTTAAGATTTTGCTCCACCTCACTAGCTATTTGAAAAGCATCTTCTATTGTGTATATGGGGTAGTAGGTGAGACCTCTCTTAATCTCAAAGCTAAGACCATCTCTAAACCGGTTAAGCATAACCCTAGGAGCTTCTCTAGTACTATGGTAGAGGGTTTTGAACTTTAGTATATATTCAGCTACATTCATGTTCTCTTGGGTAAGCAATTTTTCATTGAGAGATGTAGGGTCATATATTTCTTTTATCATGTCATCCCATCTCTTGATGGGTTGTCTATTGCCTCTTAGGGGATTGAATCTAGTAGTCATGGGGAGTATTTTTGAAAACACTATAACATTTTAAAATAGAGCTCTCTAAGGTGGTAAGATCTAGGTAGTTATTTTCTTTCAAACACTTAGGTCCAAAATCGTCTTAGTAGTAGGAAAATAAATTTTGGGTCTTATAAAATCCTACTCTAAGAGCCTAGCTCTGATACCAAGATGATGGGGGCAGGTCATACAAGCATTCAAACAACGTTTTTTTGAAAACATTTTGCTAGTTAAGTATAGCTTAATAAAACCCCTTGTTGCTAACGTAGTTTGAAATTAGCTAGTTTTGGTATGAAGTAGTGAAAACCGAAACTACTCAATAAGTAAGTCCTAGCATGCGCTTCTAGATAAGATGAAACTCAACAAAGTTTAAGCATGCGGTTCTACCATAAGAAGTGCAACTACTCTAAGGGAGGAACTCACCTTGCACCCTTTGAGAATAGAAAGGGTGACCTTCCCGTTCTTCACCGGTCCAATGGTTGAAACTCACGAAGTAGGGCCCTATGAGCTTACAACCAGGGCATTACAGCATCCCACACATGCGTGGGTGAGTTTGAAAGAATATTAAGAGGCCAATACACAAGAACACCCAAGGGGGAGGATAGCCTCCAAATTCCCTTGCTAACACATTTGAGACTAGCTAGTTAAGAGGGGAAAGGGTGGGGATGAACTTTGTATGCCCTCCTTGGCCTTGCGCCACCTGAGAAAATCCATTGTGAGTGCAGATGGATGCTCAAGAACTTCAAGAAAACATCAACCAAGGTAGTGGAGAGCCTTAGCTAACTTAAGGTGGTGGCTTGATCTCGGCATGGGGCTGATGACACCATCTTGAGTCTCGGTTGAGTCCCGCTCCTCCTCTTGGGCTGAGGGCTCTTCAAGGCTAAAGGGAGGAAGTGGCGTGGGCTCCCAACTTCAGGACAAACGCAAATGGTGGAGGAAGATTGAAGAGCATGAGGGGGTGGAAAAGAGCTCTCGGCAATGGTTGGAAGAGGGGTAGGGAAAGGTGACACACACCATGAGAAGACTAACTTCTGAAATTTGAAATTGTATTCAACACCCTAACCGAAAGCTTTACAAGAGGAATACATCATATAGGGGGCTGTCAACGGTTGCCTCCCTTCCCTAAGCACATGACAAACTGAATGACAAGAGCAGGTTGCGTTTCCTTCCCTAAGTACATGACACATTGAGTGAACAAGGGCAGGTTGCAGGCGGTTGAAGGGGCTGAAGGAGTTGTCACTCTTCAGCTGATGTGTGCAGCTTCTAGAAGAAGGAAACTCCGCATTGCTGGTGGCATGCAGACCTCTTCTTGGCAGTGGTGGTTGGCGAATGATGGGCTGAAAAGGAGCTGTCATTCTGCAGGAAATGGGGACAGCTTCTTGAGGCTGAAATTCTGCAAAGCTGCTGGCGCATGATGGCTGTAAGGGGCTGCAAAAGCTGGTGGCTGGCGCATGATGACTGTAAGGGGCTGCAACAGCAGGTGAGGGAATGGTCTTGTCCATCTTTGCTTCAAAAGGGAAGGGGCGGTTGGAGGTAGAGACAAATCCCCATGGCTGTCAACTAGGATGGTGGAGTGTTGGGTACTTGTGGTGATGCTCCTTTGAGTTGGATGGGCTGGTTCTCTCATGAGATGGGCTCATGGGCTCATGGCATCTCTTGGAGTTATCTTGACTTGATTTTGACTTGCATCCCAAAATGGAGTTGACCTAATCTATTACATCAATTTCATGCACTAACCTACCATACATAAGTGGCGGATCCTAGGGATGTAACTACATGGTGTAATTTGAGGGTGGATCTAACCTATCACATGATGCAAGTTATGCTAGGAGATCTAACTTAAAGGATGCATGCAATGCAAGGAATGAAAATCTAACTTAAAGATGCATGCAATGCAAGAGATGGAAATAACTTAAAGGATGCATGCAATGCAAGGAATGAAAATCTAACTTAAAGATGCATGCAATGCAAGAGATGGAAATTTAGGTGCCCTAGCTAGGGTAACCTTAAACTCCATTTGTATTTCCGTGGGTCATGTCGCCTCCCCACATCACCTGACCTGGCCTCCCATTGTAAGTATTAGGTCTGGAGCTCTGTTGGTAGCTTTGTTGATGGCTCTGCTGGTAACTTTGCTGTGGGGGTTGAAATCCTTTCCATGGGTAGTTAATCTTATAATGGCCCCAATCCTTGCAATAGTGGCATCGTATTTTGTTAAGATGACAGGTATTAGCCGTGTGCCCCTCTTTGTTGCATTTAAAGCATTTTCTTGCTGACCCTATTGAATTAAAGCTTGGTGCATAGGAAGAGTGTACAGGTCTCTGATGGTTATTGAATACTGCTTTAGACCTCTTGTTATCATGGGTTCTTGTTTCCATTGGTCTAACTGACTGATTGACCTTTCTCTATTCTGCAAATTCTTGAACCTTCTCTATTTGTTTATCTTTTTCTACATCAAGTAGAGAAGCCTCTATTCTGAATGCCATATTTACCACTTCCTGAAAGCTATCTAATGGGATAGTGTTCATCTGCCCCTTTATAGTGTGATATAGTCCCTTAATGAACAGTTGACACTTTCTCCTTTCGGTGGTCACTAATTCTGGAAATAGATCAGATAACCTCTCGAAGTCAGTCACATAAACATTTACAGTCCTTTTTCCTTGTTTTAGATTCAGAAACTCCTGCATCTGGCTGTCTTGAAAAGTTTCAGGGAAATATTTCTCAAGGAATACTCTTTTAAAATCAGCCCAAGGAATAGGACCATCTCCAAAGGTAACTCTCATACCAGACCACCACGTGCCAGCTCTATCAGATAAAAAGTACGTGGCCAATTCCACCTTTTGCTCCTCAGGGCATCCTAGTGCCCTAAAAGTTTGCTCCACCTTTAGTAGCCAATTTCTGGCAGCCCAAGGGTCAGTAGTACCGGCGAAGTCACCAAATCTATCCTTTCCCAACTGAGAAAATTGCATAAGCATACTGGCTGCCCTTACTGGCTGGGTTACCACGGGTTGTGGTACCAATGAAGGAGAGGAAGATTCACCCTCGTCCCTTACTGTTGCAGCAGGTAGCGCTGTTTCTAAGGGTACTGAGGCTTCATACCCACTTCTTCTTCTTGTAGGGGCTCTAGGCAGGTTTTGAGGTAACTGTACCTCAGCATCAGGAGGATTTCTGGCTCCCCTACTTCCTTGACTTGGGATTGCTCTGGCTCTAGTTCTAGGTGCCATCCTGCCAACAAAATTACATATCATATAATGAATGTTTACTTACTCAATCATCCTACCCATTACCCAATCCTAGTCCTAATGTTCCTATATCCTTAGGCTTTCTTACTAACCTGCCTCTGATACCAATTAAATTGTCACGCCCCGGCGAAAGCCGGCTATTCCTAGCTCAGGGTTCCCCAGGGAGATGACAATATTGATAGGAACAAAGGAACATATAAAATCAAATAAATCAAATAATCTTAAATTCAACATCAGCACTGTGTATCATAATCAACTGACTCCATTACAAAATTCATTAACTACAGTTTATAAAGAAACTCTGACAAAGATGCAACTAATTTAACTGTAAGACTAGAATAATTCAGAAAAGTCTTTATCAAAGAACACTTGATGATACTCTGTCTCCGGTGGTAACTAACTATCTACTCTATCCCTCCCATACGCAAACTCGGTACCTGGAGGAGAAACAAGGGGAGTTAGCGAAAATGCTAAGCAGGAACCAAGAGATATGATGCATGTTCAATTTATATGAAATTTGCAATAACAGAGCTACACTACATGTCATGAACTGATAATACAACAAAATAATTGCACATAAGGTTGTCGTGTAAATCATCAAGCTTGGCCACAAATCTCACTCATGAGCCGCACTCATTTTCAGAGTGTTTCTATCGCCAGCTCACACGATAGAATGACTGTATCTAGACAGTCCGGTGAATGTTGCGTCCAACATCTGACATCCGTAGTATTGTCCCGAGGACAACTGGCGGTGCCCTAACCGGCAAACACATAGTCTGATATAATCAGAACTACAACTCAGATAAACAGGCCACTGGTGATAAATCACCAGGTCAGAGATCATATGCATGCACGACATGATAACAGTATAACATCTCAATCATTTTTCACGGTTCATATATATTCATAACTTTCCAACAGAATATCAGAATACACATTCTCAATGCAATCATAATAATCATATGATACTGGAGCCAATTATGCACAAATAATAGGATAATGAGGTCAACTGAATTTAGAATCAAATCAATCAGAATAGTTTTAAAGGTAAGGTGTCAATATCTATCTACACATGAATCTGACACCGTAACAAAGGTAGGGGAAAGATTCCTACCTCGATCGCTAATATCCGGAATCCTATCTGAAAGTTTAATTATCTCTTCTTATCAGTGAAACAACTTTTACCGTCAGGAACTGGGAGACCAAAACGACTGTCTAGATTTTGCATGCAAGAGGTTTTGCATTGAGGTTTTACCGTCAGAAACTGGGAGACCAAAATAACTTTTACAGTCAACAAGTCAATCTCACATGCAAGAGGTTTTGCATTGATCCTTAGACTTGAGGTATTCATGTCTAGATTTGATGATGGGTATGCTTTAATACAGTATTACGTCTCTCCGTAACTGGGAGACCAAAACGACTGTCATTGGGCATGTCATAAGTCACGTAGAGACATGGATGACCAATAGTAGGATTTGCCCCTTCCTTCTGAGGAAGCATGATATCCACCTCGGGGCGCCCCACCTTATTGGTGCATGACAGGAGAGTGTGGCCACACTTGTTGAGTCATGACCAATGCATTGGATAATAAACTTGAGACTAATCCAATGGCAGGATATCAGTTTAGGCAAAAGGATCTATAATGCAATAGGAATCCTCGTTGCTTGTTAGGAGTTGTTGCCATAATGACTTAAGTCCTATGACATGGGTAGTAGTGATGTGTTGCTAGATACCCCTCACTACTTATGATGTTTACATCATTGCCATCGTCATATGGATCCTACGGGGTCACACGCAATAGACTCTTGACGTTGCTTTAATCAGAAGCCTTATGATCAAGTTATTGGGTAACTTGGATCAATTTGGAAGATTTCATCAGCGCCAATGGGCCTGATGAGTTGGAAGAAAGTTATTGGAGCCAAACTTCATTTTTGGCAGGTTGACCCGAAATTGACCTAGATTGGTCACATTTGGATTAGGGTTGCATTGGATTGGATCCAATGGCTTAATCAACCCATATCATGAAGTTAGGGCTAGCTCATTATCCAATGAGGCCCAATAATAAGTTGTCATGAAGAGGGAATTGGCTTAAAGGGTATAATGGGGAGAAACCCAACCCCATTGGCGCCTAGGGGCATAATGGGGTATGGGTGGCATAAATTGCTTCCTTTGGAAGGAAGTGGCGCCTCCCCCTTCATCCTTTGATGGTATCTTGCCTCTAAGGCAAGTCTTGGGGCTGATATGGCTTGATGGCTCTTTTGGAAAGAGCTTGGGCGCATATGGATAGTATGGTAAGGTATATGGTAATGTCTTGGAGACTTACCTTACCTCAAACCCTAATTTCTCCCAAGACACCACCCTAGTCGAATTCCTCATGCTTGTTGCGCCTAGCCCTTCTCCTTAGATGGAATACATGCCCCTAAGGCATGTCTTGGGCTGATATGGCCATTGGGCAAATTAGGATAGGTTGAATGAGGTTTATGGTAAAGTCTTGGAGACTTTCCTTACCTCAAGACTCCTTTATCCTAGCCGCCCACTTGGCATGATCCTAGCCATTGCCCTAGTCGCCTCTAGTCCTATTTATAGGACCCATTGTCGCCCCCTCTGGGGTGGGCTCTCTTGAAGACGTGGAGTCTTATACACAAGGAGGCGTGGAGGTTTAAGGAGGCGACAACTTGAGAGCTTGGAGCTCTCCTTCTTCATCTAAGAGCGCAACCTTCTTCCTTCTTGTAACCGCCAGATCTTCTTCTCTATCTCTTCTTTGCGCAAGGAGTCTTTGTGCTTGGTGGCGTTTTCTTGCCACAAGCCATCTTCGTTCCTTGACCATAGGCGCACCTTGGAGGTGGCGGAAGCAAAGAAGGAAGGGGAAGCCCTTGGCGGCATCTTCCTTGTCCCCTCCTTGGCGCAAGTTCTTTTGAAGTGGCGCAAGTGAGGTGAAGGCTTGATTCTCTTCCCGAGGCTAGCACCAAGCGTGGAAGGGAGCAACGATCAAGGAGTCGACGCGTGGATACTTGTAGAGGACGAGCATTTGAGCGTCTTCAACTTGGCACCTTCATCCTAACAAGCAATAGAGGTACTAACCCTAACACATGTTGGGGTATGCCCTTAAGGCTAATGTTTGAGGCCTTGGGTTGTTATCAGTATCATGTATAAACTCTATGTTTATAAAGGCAATGGTTGTTATTCAGGTTGTTACATTATCTGCTGCAATATGTATACTTCTGAATAATGTCTCAATGCTGTTCAGCTAGGCTGACATGCAGTTTTGTCCTTAGTTGAGATATCTTGGTGAACATGAGACAGCCTTGATATGATTGAGACTAATATGTGTTCTAATCTTATAGGATGCTTCGAGCATGGAATAAGATGTAGACTCATGGGTACATTGGATGTACTGGACAGACCCTACTTAGGATATTCGATTGCTTGTCACAATGTGAATAATCCTTGTATGCAAACAAGTGGCATATTTCCTCTGACTTGAGATCACTTGTGTTTCTAAATGATGATTGGCATTGTTTTGAGGTAGTTCAATATCATTTGAAACATAATGGTTATAGACTATCTTGGATAATGAGCATGAGTCATGTTAGGGCACTAGTGATAGATATAGGATTGCCGTCTCCTTGTTTGGAGTGTGATGTTCTGTTGGGGCCCCCTGGATGAGATGGTTGAGAAAGTGTATGGCCATACCCAGGTGACTATGTTCATCTGATCTAACCACTCTCATCATATTGGAATTACAGGCTTGACACGCTTGTCCAATAAGAACATCCAGTGGCAAAGGAAACACATATGTCAAGTGACTTGGGTTCACACTTGTGCTGTGGTTTGGGTGTAGACTTGGAAGACTCTTTCCTTTATATCGGGAGACAGTGATGTGTTGCTAGATACCCCTCACTGATCGTGATAACGTAAGTTATCGTTACCGACATTTAAAGGAAACCCTTAGGGTCGCACAATTTGATGATATGGCTTACTTATGTCAGATCGTGTGGACTGAATTGTTTTGGTTCAGTCTAAAGGAGTTTAAACTCTGATTGTAAGTGAGATCTGGTCTGATTATGTTTGATTGATTAGGGCTTGAGATCGGTAAGCTTCGATCAAGAGAATTGATGCTAGATCGGTGAGATCAAGAGCATCAAGAGATGAATGGTTAGATCTTGAGCCTTATGGTTTAATTTGATCTAGACCAATGCTTGGTTTGATTTGGTCTTTGAACCAAATGTAATTGAACCGGTTCATCATATGAACGCATGGTTCAATGGGAGAGAAAAATTTTGCGGTCGGTTCACTTGGAGTGAACGCATGATCGCATACCTTGAAGCATTTGCTATTTTTGGAAATCGGTTTTTCCAAAATGTGAAACGCCTCCACGTTCGAAGAGCAACGCTTCTCTCATCGCCATCTTCTCCTCTCTCGACCTCTCTTGTGTCATGTGGTGAGACTTCACGCAAAGGAGAAGAGAACAAAACCAAGAGACATCTATCATCTCCTTCACGAAGGGAAACCTTGAAGCTTTGCTAGCACAAAGACGCCAAGGGAGTAGTCATCTTCACCTTGTGTGCGTCACCTTTGGAGGAGAGCCGCTCGCCCTCTTCTTCCAAGTCGCCATCCAAGCAATGGCTATGGTATGATCCCTTCTCGATCTATACATGTGATTAAAGTTGATCATATATTCATCCATGCGATCTTAGAAACCCTAGCTTCCGCTATGCAAAAGTTTTAATCTGCGCATATTAGGGTTTCGCTCCCCCTTTAGGGACCTTCAATTGGTATCAGAGCCGAATTCATGTATGAATCATATGATTGCTTGATGTGATCCTTATTTGCGCTTAAGAGTAGATCTAATGGTATAGGTCATCATGCGAAACTAGATGTATGTTTATTACTTGTTGGCGCATGTATGATGTTTGGCGCTTGTTGTAGTTTTTTTTCTCAAAACTTAACTTGCGCGCCCCTCATTAGATCTAAGCGCCTGCTTTAAAATCTTAGACGGGTTATTAGGGTTGAAGTCATTGTCCTGTCAAGACCCAACAGTCTGATCAGACTATCTGATAGCCTAGATGGGTCGACCAGATGGCACCAATGCGCAAGCATGTGGTGGCTATTGGTCGACTGCAGAAAGGCGTGTAGCGATGTCTGATTGAGACAACCGATGAACGCTCATGATTAAGGCCCGGGGTCACACCCGCTTGCCAGAACTCATGAGGGACGTTCAGCCCTTAACGCATGCATTGTTGACCATGAGGTCGACTCAAGTTGGTTATGACTTGGTGCATGCAAGGGCAGTGGGTCTGACTAGGTCTGATGAGTGGATCCCTATTAATGGACCGTTGTAAGGTAGTAGGGCACATAAGGAAATAAAATTGATGCCAATGGGATTTTCAAAAATTTTATTTTCTTGATTGGATCACATGAAGTTTGTATAACATGATGAGTGTTTATTTCATCTTATGTGGGCTACCCAAATTTAATGTGTGCTGTGCTGGGGCCTGCGTGCCTGGATTATTATTTGTAAATTATTATTGTGATCTGCGCATCACATTTTAATTAATTTATAATGTGTAATTGACCTGCGAGTCAATCATGTCTAGATAGATTAAATTGTATTTTAATCAGACATGAGCACAGAGCACACATGGCAGAGGCGCATGCAGCAAGTGGCTTCACCAGTGGGAGGTCTAGGGTTCGACTCTAGGACAGGCGCATTTTACCTAGTGGGCGCATCTGAGCTGTAGTGGGCGCTTGGGCCCGGGTTGGGCCAGATGAAATGCTAAAGACCCATGAAGAGCTCAAGTGAAGACTTAAGTTAATTAAGGTCTTACTTAGGCTTAATGGGCTTTTACCACATAAGATCATCATGCTTTTAATTTATTGTTTAAGTAATTTAATAATTGCATGATCTATTCTTCTGCTATCACCATAGGATTTGCATGATAGTAAGAAGGTAAAAGGACCGTTAAAATCCAACGTTAAATATCAAGCACGTAAGCCTTCTGACGCGAAACCTCACTGTTCTGACTATCGTTGGGGCCGTGTTGTACCCACTCAGTGGGGACGCCCATCTATCTTCAGACGGTGTGTGATTACACCTGCGTGTTACAGAGAAGGGATTTATCACTTCTCGTTGCTCAGCATAGCACGTGGTGGTCCAGGGAGTAGGTCGGGTCAGCTTGACCATGTAGGCTACATATTGAGCATATGGTAGCTATATGGAGGCAGCCATCTGTGGGATCAGAGACTGTGTTGTACCAACTCAGTTAGCACAGTCTGCTGGATTGCCCAGATGAAGGGGAATCGCACGGGTTGGCGATTGGTAGGGATTGCCTACCAGAGATTAGTGCTTGTACTCTCTGTGCATCTTATCTCGCCTGAGCAGGACGCGGAGACCAAGTATGAAATTTGGATCCCATCTCACTAAAAGAGTGTTACTCTTTCGGGCTGTTTTGCTGAATTTTTCAGCCAGATAAAATAGTGAGAAAAGAATCATTCTTAAGTCCTGAATTGATTCTAACATTGATACTGACCTTGCTGTTCTTGCAATGTTGTAGATTACTGCAGCAACGAACACCACAGCGTTCAATGTGCGATCCTTACTGGAAAGGGAGAAGTTTGCTGGGCCAAACTTCTCAGACTGGTACGGACACCTTAAGATTGTTCTTAAGGCTGAGAGGAAGCTGTATGTCCTCGAGACGGCTATACCGCCTCAACCCGCTGCGAACGCCGCAAGGGCGGTTCGGGAAGCTTATGAGAAGCATGTCAATGATAGCATTGATGTCGCTTGCCTTATGCTTGCGTCTATGACGCCAGAGCTTCAGCGTCAGCATGAGGATTTATCTGCTATAGAAATTATAGCAAACCTCAAGATGCTGTATGCTGCACAGGCAAGGACTGAACGCTATAACTTGACTAAACTTTTCTTTCAGAGCAAACTGACTGAAGGGAGTCCAGTGGGAGCTCACGTACTCAAGATGATTGGGTACAAAGAGGCTCTAGAGAAACTGGGACATACCATCAATCAGGAGCTTGTTGTAGACATCATCTTGCAGTCTCTCCTGGCCTCTTTCGATCCGTTCATCAGGCTACTCTTGTTGGGGTATGCCCTTAAGGCTAATGTTTGAGGCCTTGGGATTGTATCAGTATCATGTATAAACTCTTATGTTTATAAAGGCAATGGTTGTTATTCAGGTTGATATATTATCTGCTGCAATACATATACTTCTGAATAATGTCTCAATGCTGTTCAGCTAGGCTGACATGCACTTTTGTCCTTAGTCGAGATATCTTGGTGAACATGAGACAGCCTTGATATGATTGAGACTAATATGTATTCTAATCTTATAGGATGCTTCGAGCATGGAATAAGATGTAGACTCATGGGTACATTGGATGTACTGGACAGACCCTACTAGGATATTCAATTGCTTGTCACAATGTGAATAATCCTTGATTGCAACAAGTGGCACATTTCCTCTGACTTGAGATCACTTGTGTTTCTAAATGATGATTGTCATTGTTTTGAGGTAGTTCAATATCATTTGAAACATAATGGTTATAGACTATCTTGGATGGTGAGCTTGAGTCATGTTAGGGCACTAGTGATAGATAAAGGATCGCCGTCTCCTTCATTGGAGTGTGATGTTCTAAAGGGCCCCCTTGGATGAGATGATTGAGAAAGTGTATGGCCATACCTAGGTGACTATGTTCATCTGATCTAATCATGCTCATCATATTGGAGTTACAAGCTTGACAGGCTTGTCCAATAAGAACATCCAGTGGCAAAGGAAACATGTATGCCTAGTGAGTTGATTCACACTTGTGCTGTGGTTTGGGTGTATTCTTGGAAGACTCTTTCCTTTATATCGGGAGACAGTGATGTGTTGCTAGATACCCCTCGCTGATCGTGATGACGTAAGTTATCGTTACCGACATTTAAAGGAAACCCTTAGGGTCGCACAATTTGATGATATGGCTTACTTAAGTCAGATCGTGTGGACTGAATTGTTTAGGTTCAGTTTAAAGGGATTTAATCTCTGATTGTGAGTGAGATCTGGTCTGATCATGTTTAATTGATTAGGGCTTAAGATCGGTAAGCTTCGATTGAGAGAATGGATGCTAGATCGGTGAGATCAGGAGCATCGAGAGATCAACGGTCAGATCTTAAGCCTCAGGGGTTTATTGTAATCTGGACTAATGGCTTGGCTTGTTTGGTTTCTTGAACCAAACCGAATTGAACCAGCTCATTGGATGAGCGCATGGTTCAAATGAAGAGGCATTTTGCGATTGGGGTAAGTTGTGGTCGCATGAACGTTGAGACTTTTCTATTTTTAGAAAGCATGTCTCTAAACGTGACCATGACTCTCACGTTCTCAATGCTCACGCTCTCTTGACGCCTCTTTGGGCTTTTCGACACTGGCATCTCTTGAGTGTGAAGGTGTGGACGAAAAGAGGAGCTCTCGCCAAGCATAGGATTTCTCATCTCTTCCCTTTCATTCGGTCAGGATACTTGGACGATCCTTGCTAGCACAAGGGGCGACAAGGAGGAGCCAAGACTCATCTTGTGTGCGTCATCTCTGGAGAAGATCCATTTCGATCTTTGCTTCCAAGACGCCATCTAGAAATGGCATCGGTATGATTTCTTCTCTTGTATGTAATCATTTTAACGTTGATCGTAAAGCATGCAATAGATCTAGAAACCCTCTTCCGCTGTTTAAATCCCTTACATGTGCCTATTAGGGTTTCATCCCCTTGTCTAGGGGACCTTCAACTCTACCTTACTCCTTTTGGGGATTTGCACTGGAAACAGCTGCAAAGGTACTAAACCGAGTGCCATCCAAGGCCGTTTCAAAGACTCCATATGAGTTATGGTATGGGAAACAGCCGAGCTTGACATTTATTAAGATCTGGGGTTGCGAGGCTTATGTCAAAAAGCTCGCCTCTAGGAAACTAGAGAGCAGATCTGAGAAATGTATCTTTGTCGGTTACCCTAAAGAAACTAAGGGTTATTATTTCTACGATCCCAAAGAGAATAAAGTATTTGTTGCTCGGACGGCTATTTTTCTTGAGAAGGAATTTCTTCTGCAAGAGGCCAGTGGGAGAGAAATAAAGCTGGATGAGAATCCAGAAGAAGGATAAAGTAGTCAAGCACAGTTGGATGAGCCTGAGCCAGTAGATCAGGTTATTGAACAACCTGAGGCTCAGATATCACGGGAACCGCGAAGATCGGGAAGGATCCGTCGACAGCCTGAGCGCTATGACGGAGTCTACATCATTGATGATGAACCCCTCACTTATGCGGATGCGGTCAGTGGACCAGAATCAGCGAGATGGCTTGAAGCTATGCGAGCCGAGATGGACTCCATGTCAGATAACCAAGTTTGGGATTTGGTTGATCCGCCTCCGGGAGTAATCCCTATAGGCTGTAAGTGGATCTTCAAGAAGAAGATAGACATGGATGATAACGTGGTTACCTATAAAGGCAGGCTAGTTGAGAAAGGTTTCAAACAAATCTACGGGATAGATTATGATGAAACTTTCTCTCCTGTAGCCATGTTCAAGTCTATTCGGATTATTCTTGCGATAGCGGCATATTATGATTATGAGATCTGGCAAATGGATGTGAAGACCGCTTTCCTTAATGGAAAACTAGAAGAGGATGTGTATATGACACAACCTGAAGGTTTCACTAATCCATCAGATCGTCATAAAATATGCAAATTAAAGAAGTCCATTTATGGACTTAAACAAGCATCAAGAAGCTGGAATATTCGTTTTGATGAATCAATCTGTGAATTTGGTTTCATCAAGAATGAAGATGACCCGTGTGTATATAAGAGGTTTAGTGGGAGCGTGATTACTTTCCTAGTCCTCTACGTCGATGATATCTTAATCATTGGAAACGATATTCCTGAACTACATGCCGTCAAAGCATGGTTAAGAACATGTTTCCAGATGAAAGATTTAGGAGAAGCAGCCTATGTATTAGGTGTGAAGATCTACAAAGATAGATCTAAGAGGCTTCTCGGGCTGTGCCAGAGTACTTACATCGATAAAGTCCTGGAGAGATTCCATTTAGAAAATTCTAAAAGAGGATATCTTCCAGTCAGACATGGTCTGAATCTTTCAAAGAGTCAGTGTCCACAAACACAGACTGAGAAAGATGAAATGGACAATACGCCTTATGCTTCGGCTATTGGGTCCATTATGTATGCGATGTTGTGTACTCGCCCAGACGTCGCTTACGGGTTAAGCGTGACCAGTCGATTCCAAAGTAATCCAGGGAAGGCACACTGGATTGCGGTCAAGAACATTTTGAAATATCTTCGGAGGACCAAAGATATGTTCTTGATTTATGGAGGTCAGGAAGAACTCAGTATCGAAGGATATACTGACGCTTCGTTCCAGTCTGACCAGGATGATTTCCGATCGCAATCAGGCTATGTTTTTAGCTTGAATGGAGGAGCAGTGGTGTGGAAAAGTTTCAAACAATCAATTGTTGCTGATTCCACAACAGAAGCCGAGTATGTTGCAGCCTCAGAAGCATCTAAGGAGGCAGTGTGGATTCGTAAGTTCGTTCAAGAACTTGGTATTGTTCCTTCGAGTGCAGATCCTTTGGTTATCTTCTGTGATAACACTGGAGCAATAGCACAAGCAAAGGAACCACGGTCGCACCAGAAGTCCAAGCACATACAGAGAAGGTTTCACTTGATCCGGGAGATCATTGATCGTGGCGAGATCAAAATCTGCAAGGTTCATACAGATGACAATCTAGCTAACCCGCTTACAAAGCCTCTGGCGCAGCAGAAGCATGAGAAGCACTGTAATAATATGGGTTTGAGATTTCTCAACCATTAGATTAAGTGCAAGTGGGAGATTGTTGGGGTATGCCCTTAAGGCTAATGTTTGAGGCCTTGGGTTGTTATCAGTATCATGTATAAACTCTATGTTTATAAAGGCAATGGTTGTTATTCAGGTTGTTACATTATCTGCTGCAATATGTATACTTCTGAATAATGTCTCAATGCTGTTCAGCTAGGCTGACATGCAGTTTTGTCCTTAGTCGAGATATCTTGGTGAACATGAGACAGCCTTGATATGATTGAGACTAATATGTGTTCTAATCTTATAGGATGCTTCGAGCATGGAATAAGATGTAGACTCATGGGTACATTGGATGTACTGGACAGACCCTACTTAGGATATTCGATTGCTTGTCACAATATGAATAATCCTTGTATGCAAACAAGTGGCATATTTCCTCTGACTTGAGATCACTTGTGTTTCTAAATGATGATTGGCATTGTTTTGAGGTAGTTCAATATCATTTGAAACATAATGGTTATAGACTATCTTGGATAATGAGCATGAGTCATGTTAGGGCACTAGTGATAGATATAGGATTGCCGTCTCCTTGTTTGGAGTGTGATGTTCTGTTGGGGCCCCCTAGATGAGATGGTTGAGAAAGTGTATGGCCATACCCAGGTGACTATGTTCATCTGATCTAACCACTCTCATCATATTGGAATTACAGGCTTGACACGCTTGTCCAATAAGAACATCCAGTGGCAAAGGAAACACATATGTCAAGTGACTTGGGTTCACACTTGTGATGTGGTTTGGGTGTAGTCTTGGAAGACTCTTTCCTTTATATCGGGAGACAGTGATGTGTTGCTAGATACCCCTCACTGATCGTGATTGTCACATCCCGTTATCTTAACCCCAAACAAGCAACACAACTCATAGAGAAACAGGATGTTATCATACAAGATCGATTCACATGCTAGGTAAAACCAAGTCCAGGAAATCCGATCTGAAAATTTCGAAAATCCATACATACAATCTCCACAAAAACACAATTTCATAAAGGTACCTGCCACCACGCAATACTTGCACTAGACATATGCAAGTCACATTTATATCAAATCCGATCGCAAAAGTATAAATCGACTCGAACTTAGAAACAAAACCACAATGTCGATTCTATAAATTCATTCAATGATACCACACCGAAACCAGGCCAAAGCCCGCGGTGACACAAAAATCAGAATATCAAACTGCCATAACCGGCAACACAAGTTCACATAGTTTGGCCACAACTGGCAACACAAGTTCATATAATTCGGCCACAACCGGCCCCAGTAATTAAGCACAAAAGTCTTATTCATTCAACTGGCATATCACGATATTCATATAAAATGCTAACTGGAAATGCGCCCCTGCTCTACACCTGAAAATAATGAGGGGTGAGCTACACAGCCCAGTGAGTGGATAGTCTCAAACGACCATCCATAACATACACTCAAAAATACATGCAGATTATTTTAAAAACATTTAACAGAATATCATGTCAACATATGACAAACTTAAAGAACAGAATTCATATAAAACAGTCAGATGTACACTGCTAAAACATCACATAATTATCACTACATAGTAACCAAGGTTCTAGAGTTATACTCTAAACCAACTAAACACACCAACCACTTAATTAACCTAGTTGTCCAGCATATTCAGTAGTGACCATTATGGTCTAACCCGGCTTTGGCCTAAGCACTGGGAGAAGCCTGCAAATCACATGCAACATATAGATGGACGGTGTGTAGATTCAAGAGGTGGCCCCGCCAGGTCACGACGTGGCACTTTGCTCTACGATCACCCCATAACACGAAAATCTAAGCGTCTAAGAGTGATGACATCAAGAGGTGGCCCCTGTCCGACCAAGACATGGCACTTTGCGTCTTATATCACTCGTTCTCCCAAAGGGTTCCTACAGGACAACAATAGACACATCTTATATTTTATTTCACAACGGTGGACTCCTAAGTGTCAACTAGACTCTAGGATAGTCATCACAATAATCACAACAGGCAGGCTGAACAACAACCCCCTCTTTTATCACAATAATCACATCAGGCAGGCTGAACAACAACCCCCTCACATATCACAATACAGGGCTGAAATTCAAACCCTTAACATATCACATATAGACTATCCCCTTGAGTACACAGTTACACTTAGCCTTAGTCCTAACCATTCCATGACCACAACACATAATATTCATAATTCACATAACCATATAATATTAAAAAAAATCACATAATCACATAATAAAAATCACATAATCACATGGTAGTGTAGTCCTTAGATTTCATGCTGATTAGTTCAGTCTAACCTTGCTATGTTATCACCCAAATTTCTCAAACAAGGATACATAGCTATAAATATATAACCATAAACATATAACATGCTACACTCATGAAGAAACATTCATAAATTGCATTTAACAAGCATCTATAATATCAACATAAAATTAAAACATGTATTCTTATAAACTACTTTACAATTTGCCACAAGTAAACATGTTAACTACAAATATCAAGATTTCGGTTTTCATAAACAATTATCAAGATTTCGGTTCTCATACATATTGTCAAGATTTCGGTTTTTAGGTTTTCATGGAAAATACTCTAAATTCGGTTTTCATGAAGAACATCTTAATTTCGATTTTCATGGAAAAATACCCTAAATTCGGTTTTCATGAAGAACATCTTAATTTCGATTTTCATACCCTAAATTCGGTTTTCACAATAAATACACTTTGCATAATTTCGGTTTTAACATGGTAAATAAGACATTCAAGTGTATCATTTGATAGATCAAATAAGACATTCCACTCACCTCTTAACCGTGACCCCTAAGGTGAAAAATCCTCCACAACAAATCGTCTAAGGGCTTGAAATGCTCCTAGATAGACGCCAACAAGCACCCAAGAATGCCGGCCAAGGAAGAAGGAAGAAGAAGATCGTCCAAGCCTTCAAGGAAATCGCCAAGTTCTTTCAAGCCGTCGCCCAAGGTTCTTCCAAGCCAACAAAAACGCCAACCTCTTTACCCTAGTCGCTAAACCCCTTAAAAATTTAAATTTCGGTTTTTAATGTTTAACCCGCTAACCAATTAATTCAAATAGGGTTTAACCCATTTAACTAATAAATTCAAATTTTAAACCCAATTAGTGCAAACCCAATAACCCATTAATTTAACCATTAACTAACAATTTAACCATTCACTTAAACGAAAATCCAATAAGGATTTAATTAACCTCCAATAAGGTCTATTTAATTAATTACAATTTAACAATCAATAAATTCTAATTAATTAATTACAAATTAACAATCAACAAACTCAAATCAATTAATTACAAATTAACAATCAATAAGCTAGTTAATTAATATCCAATAAGCTAGTTAATTAACCTTCAATACTGCTTAACGTAATATCCTCAGTCAATGATTTTATTTAAATCAAAAATAATACTTACCAGGACTTAAGATCCTTGGATCTTACAGTGATAACGTAAGTTATCGTTACCGACATTTAAAGGAAACCCTTAGGGTCGCACAATTTGATGATATGGCTTACTTATCTTAGATCGTGTGGACTGAATTGTTTGGGTTCAGTTTAAAGGAGTTTAAACTCTGATTGTAAGTGAGATCTGGTCTGATCATGTTTGATTGATTAGGGCTTGAGATCGGTAAGCTTCGATCGAGAGAATTGATGCTAGATCGGTGAGATCAAGAGCATCAAGAGATGAATGGTTAGATCTTGAGCCTTATGGTTTAATTTGATCTAGACCAATGCTTGGTTTGATTTAGTCTTTGAACCAAATGTAATTGAACCGGTTCATCATATGAACGTATGGTTCAATGGGAGAGAAAAATTTTGCGGTCGGTTCACTTGGAGTGAACGCATGATCGCATACCTTGAAGCATTTGCTATTTTTGGAAATCGGTTTTTCCAAAATGTGAAAGGCCTCCACGTTCGAAGAGCAACGCTTCTCTCGTCGCCATCTTCTCCTCTCTCGACCTCTCTTGTGTCGTGTGGTGAGACTTCACGCAAAGGAGAAGAGAACAAAACCAAGAGACATCTCTCATCTCCTTCACGAAGGGAAACCTTGAAGCTTTGCTAGCACAAAGACGCCAAGGGAGTAGTCATCTTCACCTTGTGTGCGTCACCTTTGGAGGAGAGCCGCTCGCCCTCTTCTTCCAAGTCGCCATCCAAGCAATGGCTATGGTATGATCCCTTCTCGATCTATACATGTGATTAAAGTTGATCATATATTCATCCATGCGATCTTAGAAACCCTAGCTTCCGCTATGCAAAAGTTTTAATCTGCGCATATTAGTGTTTCGCTCCCCCTTTAGGGACTTTCAACACATCCTTGTGTTCTCTCTCTCGCATGGATCCTTGGGAAAGGAATGTGTTTCGGGTGTAATGCTTCTTCCGCTGCGTCCTGGGACTGCAAAAATTTTAAATTACACCCGGCATTCCCCAACACCTAGTTGGACTAGGATTGGTGCATAGTGCATATTTGGTATCTTCAAGTGTTTGATTTGCATTAGGATTTAATCTAATCACTCGAGATATTGATTGAGATTTGATATGAGCAAGTGGGGCTGATTATTTACTTAATTAAAGTCCTAATTGGATTAGGACTTGCGCCCAAGCCAATTTAGGCAAACTTTCATGATGCCTTTGAAAGTCCCCTTCAAGGGGGAGCGCAAGGAGATGAAACCCTAAATAAGGGGGTGCATGTAATATTTCTAGGGAATTCATCATCAAGATCGCATGTAGTTCATATGATTAACTTGTATAAACGAAAAGGTCTCAAAGGGATCATACCAACGCCATTAGATTGGATGTCGGCTTGGAAGCAAAGATCAAAAGAGAGCTTCTCCACAAGTGACGCACACAAGATGAGGAATGGCTTCTCCTTGTCGTCTTTGTGCTAGCAAAGCTTCAAGGGGTCCTTTGTGTGTAGGAAGTTTGAGATGCGAGAGCAAGCCTCTCCTTGGACGAAATCTTCTCGTTGCTTCACGTCTCCCCCTCGTCACGAGAGTGCAAGCAAGCCACATGAGAAGAGTGGAACGTATTGGAGTTTTGGCGTTGAGAGGAATCGGCATTGATCACATTCCAAAAATGGAATATCATTAAGCCATGCGCTCTTGCCAACCAAAAACGCTTAAGCATTGAACCAAGCGTTCACACATGTGAACCGGTTCAAGCTCAATCGATCCAATAGACTTTGGTCCAAAAAACCAAATCAAATCAGCCCAAGCCATTTGGTCTAGACCATAGTAAACCCTAAGGTTCCAGATCTAACCGTTCATCTCTTGATGCTCATGATCTCACCGATCTAGCATCAACTCTCTCGATCGAAGCTTACCGATCTAAATCCCTAATCAATCAAACATGATCAGACCAGATCTCACTTACAATCAGAGACTAAATCCCTTTAAACTGAACCCTAACAATTCAGTCCACACGATCTGACTTAAGTAAGCCATATCATCAAATTGTGCGACCCTGAGGGTTTCCTTTAAATGTCGGTAACGATAACTTACGTTATCACAATCAGTGAGGGGTATCTAGCAACACATCACTGTCTCCCGATATAAAAGAAAGAGTCTTCCAAGACTACACCCAAACCACATGCACAAGTGTGAATCCACTTCACTAGGCATACATGTTTCCTTTGCCACTGGATGTTCTTATTGGACAAGCATGTCAAGCCTGTAACTCCAATATGATGAGCATGATTAGACCAGATGAACATAGTCACCTGGGTATGGCCATACACTTTCTCAATCATCTCATTTAGGGGGGGCCCCTTTAGAACATCACACTCCTTAAACAAGGAGACGGCAATCCTATATCTATCACTAGTGTCCTAACCTGACTCATGATCATTATCCAAGATAGTCTATAACCATTATGTTTCAAATGATATTGAACTACCTCAAAACAATGACAATCATCATTTAGAAACACAAGTGATCTCAAGTCAGAGGACATGTGCCACTTGTTGCAAACAAGGATTATTCATATTGTGACAAGCAATTGAATATCCTAGTAGGGTCTGTCCAGTACATCCAATGTACCCATGAGTCTACATCTTATTCCATGCTCGAAGCATCCTATAAGATTAGAACACATATTAGTCTCAATCATATCAAGGCTGTCTCATGTTCACCAAGATATCTCGACTAAGGACATTACAACATGTCAGCCTAGCTGAACAGCATTGAGACATTATTCAGAAGCACACTCATTGCAGCAGACAATGTAACATACTGAATAACAACCATTGCCTTTATAAACATAAGAGTTTATATACATGATACTGATAGAATCCCAAGGCCTCAAACATTAGCCTTAAGGGCATACCCCAACAATCTCCCACTTGCACTTAATCTAATGGTTGAGAAATCTCAAACCCATATTATTACAGTGCTTCTCATGCTTCTGCTGCGCCAGAGGCTTGGTAAGCGGGTCAGCCAGATTGTCATCTGTATGAACCTTGCAGATTTTGATCTCGCCACGATCAATGATCTCCCGGATCAAGTGAAACCGTCTCTGTATGTGCTTGGACTTCTGGTGCGACCGTGGTTCCTTTGCTAGTGCGATTGCTCCAGTGTTATCACAAAAGATAACCAAAGGATCTGCACTCGAAGGAACAACACCAAGTTCCTGAATGAACTTACGAATCCACACTGCCTCCTTGGATGCTTCTGAGGCTGCAACATACTCGGCTTCTGTTGTGGAATCAGCAACAGTAGACTGTTTGAAACTTTTCCACACCACTGCTCCACCATTCAAGCTAAAAACATAGCCTGATTGCGATCGAAAATCATCCTGGTCCGATTGGAACGAAGCGTCAGTATATCCTTCTATACTGAGTTCTTCCTGACCACCATATATCAAGAACATATCTTTGGTCCTCCGCAGATATTTCAAAATGTTCTTGACCGCAATCCAGTGTGCCTGACCTGGATTACTTTGGAACCGACTGGTCACGCTTAACCCGTAAGCGACGTCTGGGCGAGTACACAACATCGCATACATAATGGACCCAATAGCCGAAGCATAAGGCGTATTGTCCATTTCATCTTTCTCAGTCTGTGTTTGTGGACACTGACTCTTTGAAAGATTCAGACCATGTCTGACTGGAAGATATCCTCTTTTAGAATTCTCTAAATGAAATCTCTCCAGGACTTTATCGATGTAAGTACTCTGGCACAGCCCGAGAAGCCTCTTAGATCTATCCCTGTAGATCTTCACACCTAACACATAGGCTGCTTCTCCTAGATCTTTCATCTGGAAACATTTTCTTAACCATGCTTTAACAGCATGCAGTTCAGGAATATCGTTTCCAATGATTAAGATATCATCGACGTAGAGGACTAGGAAAGTAATCACGCTCCCACTAAACCTTTTATATACACACGGGTCATCTTCGTTCTTGATGAAACCAAACTCACAGATTGATTCATCAAAACGAATATTCCAGCTTCTAGATGCTTGTTTAAGTCCATAAATGGACTTCTTTAACTTGCATATTTTATGACGATCTGATGGATTAGTGAAACCTTCAGGTTGTGTCATATACACATCCTCATCCAGTTTTCCCTTAAGGAAAGCAGTCTTCACATCCATTTGCCAGATCTCATAATCGTAATATGCTGCTATCGCGAAAAGAATCCGAATAGACTTGAACATGGCTACAGGAGAGAAAGTTTCATCATAATCTATCCCGTAGATTTGTTTGAAACCTTTCGCAACTAGCCTGCCTTTATAGGTAACCACGTTACCATCCATGTCAATCTTCTTTTTGAAGATCCATTTACAGCCTATAGGGATTACTCCTGGAGGCGGATCAACCAAATCCCAGACCTGGTTATCTGACATGGAGTCCATCTCGGCTCGCATAGCTTCAAGCCATCTAGCTGACTCCGGTCCACTGACCGCATCCGCATAAGTGAGGGGTTCATCATTTTCAATGATGTAGACTCTGTCATAGCGCTCAGGCTGTCGATGGATCCTTCCCGATCTACGCGGTTCCCGTGATATCTGAGCCTCAGGTTGTCCAATAACCTGTTCTACTGGCTCAGGCTCATCCAACTGTGCTTGACTACTTTGTCCTTCCTCTGGATTCTTATCCAGCTTTATTTCTCTCCCACTGGCTTCTTGCAGAAGAAACTCCTTTTCAAGAAAAATAGCCGTCCGAGCAACAAATACCTTGTTCTCTTTGGGATCGTAGAAATAATAACCCTTAGTTTCCTTAGGGTAACCGACAAAGATACATTTCTCAGATCTGCTCTCTAGTTTCCCAGAGGCGAGCTTTTTGACATAAGCCTCGCAACCCCAGATCTTAATAAATGTCAAGCTCGGCTGTTTCCCATACCATAGCTCATATGGAGTCTTTGAAACTGCCTTGGATGGCACTCGGTTTAGTACCTTTACAGCTGTTTCCAGTGCAAATCCCCAAAAGGAGTAAGGTAGAGTAGCTTGACTCATCATAGAACGAACCATATCCAGTAAGGTTCTGTTCCTCCTCTCGGACACACCATTCCATTGCGGTGTTCCTGGCGGAGTGAGCTGTGAGATAATCCCACACTCCTTCAGATAGTCAGTAAACTCTCGACTTAGGTATTCTCCACCTCGATCTGAGCGAAGTGCCTTGATATTTCGGCCTAGCTGATTTTGTACTTCATTTTTGAACTCTTTGAACTTGTCAAAAGATTCACTCTTATGTCTCATTAAATAGACATACCCATATCTACTGAAATCATCAGTAAAGGTAATGAAGTACGAATAGCCACCTCTGGCATGTTTACTAAATGGCCCACACACATCACTGTGTATAAGGTCAAGTAAACCCGAAGCCCTTTGACCTTTGTGAGGAAAAGGAGCCTTCGTCATTTTACCCATTAAACAAGCTTTGCATGTATCAATCTCCTCATTGGAGAATGATCCCAGCAGTCCATGATCATGCAACCGCTTAATGCGTTTCTTGTTAATATGGCCTAAACGACTATGCCATAGCAAGGTGCTGTCATCAGCATACTTGGCTTTCTTATTATCAATGTTTTGTATAGAACATTTCATGTCCAACATGAATAACCCATTGTTAATTGATCCAGAAGCATAAACAATATTATCATAAGAAATTACACACTTTGAAATATTGCATTCAAAGGAAAATCCTTTCCTGACAAGAGCAGGAATAGAGATAATATTTTTCGTAATACTTGGAACAAAATAACAATTGTCAAGTTCTAGTACAAGTCCAGATGGTAATGAGATGTAATAAACCCCTACAGCAACAGCAGCAACCTGTGCCCCGTTTCTAACTCGTAGGTCCACCTCATGCTGTCCCACCTGTCTTCTTCTCTTGAGTTCCTGTACATTTGAACAAATGTGAACTCCACATGCAGTGTCCAACACCCATGAAATAGAAGAAGAAGATATCATGACCTCAGTCACAAATATACCTGAGCCAGAAGCGATGCTTCCCTTCTTGTCTCTTTGGAGCGCTTTACAGTCCTTTTTCCAGTGACCCAGCTGGCCACAGTGGAAACATCTGTTGTCCTTCGACCGCTTCACCTTTTGTTTCAGAGCCTTGCTGTAGTTCTTGACAGGGGCCTTGCCCTTCTTCCCCTTCTTCTTGTTCCTAGAAGGGAACATCAAGACAGAGGTTGAAGGCTTTCCCTTCAGAGTCTCCTCCGTAGTCAAGAGCATATTCAGCAACTCTGCCGGAGTACAGTCGATCTTGTTCATATTAAAATTAATAATGAACGCATCGAAGGAGGCCGGGAGAGACTGCAGAATAATGTCGACAGCAAGCTCCTGATTGATGGTATGCCCCAGTTTTTCTAGAGCCTCCTTGTGCCTAATCATCTTGAGCACATGAGCTCCCACTGGACTCCCTTCAGTCAGTTTGCTCTGAAAGAAAAGCTTGGTCAGATTATAGCGTTCAGTCCTCGCCTGTGTAGCATACAGCATCTTGAGGTTTGCTATAATTTCTATAGCTGACATATCCTCATGCTGACGCTGCAGCGGTGGCGTCATAGACGCTAGCATCAGGCAAGCGACATCAATGCTATCATTGACATGCTTTTCATAGGCATCGCGAACCGCCCTTGCGGCGTTCGCAGCGGGTTGAGGCGGTATAGCCGTCTCGAGGACATACAGTTTCCTCTCTGCCTTAAGAACAATCTTAAGGTGTCCGTACCAGTCTGAGAAGTTTGGCCCAGCAAACTTCTCCCTTTCCAGTAGGGATCGCACATTGAAGCTCATGGTGTTCGTTGCTGCAGGAATCTACAACAATGCAAGAACAGCAAGGTCAGTATCAATGTTTAGAATCAATCCAGGACTTAAGAAAGATTCTTTTCTCACTATTTTATCTGATTGAAAAATCCATTAAAACAGTCCGAAAGAGTAACACTCTTTTAGTGAGATGGGATCCAGATTTCATACTTGGTCTCCGCATCCCGCTCAGGCGAGATAAGATGCACAGAGAGTACAAGCATTAATTTCTGGTAGGCAGTCCCTGCCAATCGCCAACCCGTGCGATTCCCCTTCATCTGGGCAATCCAGCCGACTGTACCAACTGAGTTGGTACAACACAGTCTCTGATCCCTCAGATGGCTGCCTCCATATAGCTAACATATGCCCCATATGTAGCCCACATGGTCAAGCTGACCTGACCTACTCCCTGGACCACCACGTGCTATGCTGAGCAACGAGAAGCGATAAATCCCTTCTCTGTAACACGCAGGTGAAATCACACACCGTCTGAAGATAGATGGACGTGCCCACTGAGTGGGTACAACACGGCTCCAACGATAGTCAGAACAGTGAGGTCTCGCGTCAGAAGGCTATCGAGCTTGATATTTTAGCGTTGGATTTTAACGGTCTTTTATCTTCTTAACTATCATGCAAACCCTATGGTGATAGCAGAAGATAAATAAATCATGCAATTCTAATTATAAACGATAAGTAGAAAGCATGCTGATCTTATGTGGTAAAAGCCCATTAACCCTAAGTAAGACCTTAAGTTAACTTAAGTCTTCATTTTAGCTCTTCTTGGGTCTTTTGCCTCTCATCTGGCCCAGACCAGGGCCTAAGCGCCTTCTGCAGCTCAGGTGCACCCACCAGGTAGATGCGCCTGTCATAGGGTCGAACCCTAGACCTCCCACCTGGTCAAGCCTCTGCTGCATGCGCCTCTGCCAACTGTGCTATGTGCTCATGTCTGATTAAACTTACAATTTAATCTATCTAGACATGATTGACTCGCAGGTCAATTACACATTATAAATTAAATAAAAGTGATGCGCAGATCACAATATAAATTAATTTACAATTTTAATCCAGGCTCGCAGGCCCCAGCACAGCAAACATTAAAAGGGCAACCCATATAAGATGAAATAAACATATATCATGGCATCCAATCAACATGTGATCCTTTAACAAGAAAATAAAATTTTTTGAAAACCCCATTGGCATCAATTTTAATTTTCTTATGTGCCCTACAACCTTACAACGGTCCATTGATAGGGATCCACTCATCCATCTAGTCAGATCCACTGCCCTTGCATGCACCAACTCCTAACTGACTTGAGTTGACCTAATGGTCAACCATGCATGCGCAAAGGGCTGAACAACCCTCATGAGTTTCGGCAAGCGGGTGTGACCCCGGGCCTAACTCATGTGTGTTCACTAGTCGTCTCAACCAGACCTCGCTACACGCCCTTGATGCAGTCGACCTATAGCCACCTCGTGCTTGCGCACAGGTGCTATCTGGTCAACCCATCTAGGCTGTCAGATGGTCTGATCAGACTATTTGGATCTAACCTAGAGGATGCTTTCAACCCCATCAACCCGTCTAAGGGTTTATAGTAGGCGCCACTTAGATCTAGTGAGGCGCGCATATGATAAAGTATGTTAAGAAAAAACTACAACAATCAATATGCGCCACCATACATCATACATGTGCAAAGGAGTAAAACATACATCATGTATTTTCACTAGTTAACATGTAGATGCGCAAAATGCTTCCTACTAGATCTACTTATCAACCACAAAGAAGGATCACAAATCATCAAGCAATCATATGATTCTACAAGAACCAAAGCTCTGATACCAATTGAAAAGTCCCCTTCAAGGGGGAGCGCAAGGAGATGAAACCCTAAATAAGGGGGTGCATGTAATATTTCTAGGGAATTCATCATCAAGATCGCATGTAGTTCATATGATTAACTTGTATAAACGAAAAGGTCTCAAAGGGATCATACCAACGCCATTAGATTGGATGTCGGCTTGGAAGCAAAGATCAAAAGAGAGCTTCTCCACAAGTGACGCACACAAGATGAGGAATGGCTTCTCCTTGTCGTCTTTGTGCTAGCAAAGCTTCAAGGGGTCCTTTGTGTGTAGGAAGTTTGAGATGCGAGAGCAAGCCTCTCCTTGGACGAAATCTTCTCGTTGCTTCACGTCTCCCCCTCGTCACGAGAGTGCAAGCAAGCCACATGAGAAGAGTGGAACGTATTGGCGTTTTGGCGTTGAGAGGAATCGGCATTGATCACATTCCAAAAATGGAATATCATTAAGCCATGCGCTCTTGCCAACCAAAAACGCTTAAGCATTGAACCAAGCGTTCACACATGTGAACCGGTTCAAGCTCAATCGATCCAATAGACTTTGGTCCAAAAAACCAAATCAAATCAGCCCAAGCCATTTGGTCTAGACCATAGTAAACCCTAAGGTTCCAGATCTAACCGTTCATCTCTTGATGCTCATGATCTCACCGATCTAGCATCAACTCTCTCGATCGAAGCTTACCGATCTAAAGCCCTAATCAATCAAACATGATCAGACCAGATCTCACTTACAATCAGAGACTAAATCCCTTTAAACTGAACCCTAACAATTCAGTCCACACGATCTGACTTAAGTAAGCCATATCATCAAATTGTGCGACCCTGAGGGTTTCCTTTAAATGTCGGTAACGATAACTTACGTTATCACAATCAGTGAGGAGTATCTAGCAACACATCACTGTCTCCCGATATAAAAGAAAGAGTCTTCCAAGACTACACCCAAACCACATGCACAAGTGTGAATCCACTTCACTAGGCATACATGTTTCCTTTGCCACTGGATGTTCTTATTGGACAAGCATGTCAAGCCTGTAACTCCAATATGATGAGCATGATTAGACCAGATGAACATAGTCACCTGGGTATGGCCATACACTTTCTCAATCATCTCATTTAGGGGGGCCCCTTTAGAACATCACACTCCTTAAACAAGGAGACGGCAATCCTATATCTATCACTAGTGTCCTAACCTGACTTATGATCATTATCCAAGATAGTCTATAACCATTATGTTTCAAATGATATTGAACTACCTCAAAACAATGACAATCATCATTTAGAAACACAAGTGATCTCAAGTCAGAGGACATGTGCCACTTGTTGCAAACAAGGATTATTCATATTGTGACAAGCAATTGAATATCCTAGTAGGGTCTGTCCAGTACATCCAATGTACCCATGAGTCTACATCTTATTCCATGCTCGAAGCATCCTATAAGATTAGAACACATATTAGTCTCAATCATATCAAGGCTGTCTCATGTTCACCAAGATATCTCGACTAAGGACATTACAGCATGTCAGCCTAGCTGAACAGCATTGAGACATTATTCAGAAGCACACTCATTGCAGCAGACAATGTAACATACTGAATAACAACCATTGTCTTTATAAACATAAGAGTTTATATACATGATACTGATAGAATCCCAAGGCCTCAAACATTAGCCTTAAGGGCATACCCCAACAGCCTTGACCTAGTCTTGGCGCATACATGAGAGTTGTGCCTCTTTAGGTATTTTGGGCGCATGCTTTCTTGGGCAAGGCATTAGCGCATATGGTTGAAGGATTTAATCAAGTTATTTGATTGAATAAATCCCTAGAATTATGCCCTAATCGCCCACACTTGCTATCTCCTCAAACCGCCTCTTATTCCTATTTAAAGGACCCTAGCTGCCCCCTCTTGACATACTAATTCTTTGAGGCATGGACACTAGAGGGGCGACGGCTTGGAAATCTTTTTGGTCTCTTCTTCTTCCATCAAAGCTGAAAGCTTCTTTCCTTTCCCTTCCTTGGCGCAAAGGTGTAAGAAGGCTTGGGGCATCCTCTTCTCCTTCCTTCTTGTTGCTTCCCTCCTTGGTGGTGGTGCAAGTTGATTGGAGGACTCTCCTAAGGCGTGGAACTTCTTCCTGAGGCTAGCACCGGGTGTGGAAGAAAAAGACTCTTAGCATCCATGTGTGTGAGACTGTAGAGGGTGCACACTTGGGCGCCTATATTGGCTTTGCTTCTTCTTGCATCTAGGTACTTTCTCCTCTCATCGTGTAGACTCCCTCGCAAGACGATCCTCATTGGGTTTTTGGGACCGGCCTGTTTCGGGGATATTCTTTCGTTGCGTATGTAATCTATAATGTCAAAATTTGTAAAATATCCTCGGGGTTTCCCAACAATAGTATTAAAGAGACTTGTGAGCCTCGAACGATGTTTTTCAAGCTTTTCTATGCTCACATGCCATGTAGTAATTTTTGAAAATTGCATATACTAGTGGCGCATGTTTTCTTATAGTAAGAAAATTGTATGTTTCTTGTTCCTATCCTCTATTCAATTTCTTTTGGATTTTTGGATTATTTTTTTGATTGATTTAAGATCATAAGGCGCATGTAATTTTTTCAAGTAAGATGGGCATTGTGTCTTTAGACTGGCTGAGTCTCTTGATCTGACAAAATTGCCAACCGATTTGATCAATAAAATCATCATGAAACTTAATCGCAAATAACCAAAAGATTTGTGATAAAAGGATGTGGAAAAGAAACTTGTTTTATGAGAAACTAAAATTTCAGATTTTGAGTTTTTCATGAGCATATAGAATTGTAGGAGTAAGTACCTTGTTTGTGCATGATGTTGTGATCATTTGTAATGCCCCTTTGCATGCCTATGTTGTATCCTTGTGAGGCCTGTGTGCCACCTTTCTTTTTCCCCTTGTTTTATAAACCTAAGATGAAAATTAGGGGCGCATATGGACTTGGATACTTGGCACTTGCTTGAAGCTTGTGCACCTATCTTGGTGGCACTTGCATGCATGGTGGCGCAATTTGGCATCGTCGAGCCCTTCGGCTTGTGAGCTATCCATCTTGGCCCTTTGCATGGGGGTGCATCTTCTTGGAGAATCTACCATGGCATTGGCCGAACCATAGGGTGTGCTTCTAGGGTTTCCCTAGAGGTACCTCAAGGGTTTGAGAGCTAAACCATGGTGTGGTGGACCTTGGAGCCAAACTTGAAGATCAAGCCAGAGGTCGGCTAGGCTAGGTCTAGTTTTAGGGGCTTGTGTCCTAGGTCAAGAGTTGAACCCCTTTTGGCATGGGTCAGTTCAATGTCTTGAATAGGCTATGATCACATCATCCCTTTAATGCTTTCCTTATCTACTGAAGCATGCCTGTAATGTTTTATCTTTATGTTCTCACCATAGGATTGCATGCCTGTAATGTTAGACATAAGATAAAATTAAGAGGATGAGACCTCAAAAACCCTCAATTAAAAATATCAAATCTGGTAGCCTTCTAATGTGTAGCCCTCATCAAGAGTATCTCCAAGATACCATATGAACTATGGAGTGGGAGATGCCCTAATCTCACCTTTATCAGGATCTGGGGATGTGAGGCTTATGTCAAATGTTAGGATTCTAGCAAGCTAGAACCTAGATCTGATAAGTGTGTGTTTGTGGGGTACCCTAAGGAAACTAAGGGTTACTACTTCTATGTTCCCACCAAGAATAAAGTTTTTGTTGCTCGGGGTGCTGTCTTTCTAGAGAAAGAATTTCTCATGAAAGAAGTTAGTGGGAGAAAGTTTGACTTGGACGAGGTCCAAGTGCAACCACAAGACACATAGATGGAACCTGAGCCACCTGCACCGGTTGCTGGGCAACCTGAGGCTCAAACACAGGTTCCACGTAGGTCTGGGAGGATTCGTCGTGCACAGAGAGGTTTGGGTCAATGCCGACCCAACACGACAGTATTTTCATCATTGAGGATGAACCCAGGACCTATGATGAGGTGGTCAGTGGACCGAATTCCGAGAGAGGGCTTGAGGCCATGCGATCCGAGATGGATTCCATGTCAGCTAACAAAGTCTGGGATTTGATTGAGCTACCTGATGGGGTAAAACTCATAGGGTGTAAATGGGTCTTCAAGAAGAAGATAGACATGGATGGGAACGTAGTTACCTATAAAGGTAGACTAGTGGCAAAGGTTTTAAACAAATCCACGGGGTGGACTATGATGAAACCTTTTCACTAGTTGCCATGATCAAATCCATTCGGATTCTGTTTGCTATAGCTGCATATCATGACTATGAGATATGGCAGATGGATGTAAAGACAGTGTTCCTTAATGGGAAGCTGATTGAGGATGTGTATATGACACAACCTGATAGATTCATCCATCCTGCAGAAGCCAGTAAGGTCTGCAGGCTAAAGAGATCCATTTATGGATTAAAGCAAGCATCTCGAAGTTGGAATCTTCGATTTAATGAAGCTGTGAGAGATTATGGCTTTATCAAAAGTGAAGATGACGCCTATGTATACAGAAAATTCAGTGGGAGCTTGGTGACTTTTCTAGTCTTATATGTTGATGACATACTGCTCATCGAAAATGACATCCATAGTCTTTAGTCTATGAAGAAATGGTTGGGGAAGTGTTTCAAGATGAAGGACTTAGGGAGGCCGCCTATATCCTAGGTGTGAGGATCCACTGAGAAAGATCCAAGAGGCTCCTTGTAATACCCCGAGTTTAGTCCCATATTGGAAGTGGGAGAAGAGATTATATGGTATATAAGGCTTAGTGGGCTTGCTATTGTTAACTTGGGCTTAAGCATTTTAATAAATTCAGCCACGTTGCAAATTGGCTCACCAAGTTAATAAATAGTTTGCTTACTAAGTGGGTCGTAACAAATGGTATCAGAGCGAGGTTAATTTAATTTTGGAAATTAAGAAATTTTATTTTGGATTTTTATGATTTTTCTAGAATTTTTTTTTGGAATTTTTAAAAGGTTAAAAATTTGATTTTTATAAAAAAGTTGATTTTGCGTCGCGGGGGATCGAACCCGCGTCGCGCGGAAAGAATCGACGCCGGCTAACCATCAGGGTAATTCGCGTTTTATTATTAAAACGCTGCGGTGTTTAATTATCCGAGTTTTGAATTAAATCAGGAAGACGAGCGAACTCGTCGTCTTCCCCGATTTTGCGGCGATTTGGTCGCCGCCGCGTTCTCGCCGTCTGGAACGTGTTTTACCTCTATATTAGAGGGCTTTTGTTCGAATTGAGGAGTTTCGAAACCTAACCTGTCTTCAAGCCTCGAAGCGCCGCCAGGAAGGAGGAATCGCGCTCAAACTCGTCGCCGGAGTTCGAGCGGCGCCACCTCGTGTTCCAGCCATCCAGCGCCTTCATCGACGGCGATCTCTGTGTTCTGGGCTTTGATACATTGTCTCAGTGAGGTATTCCTTCTTTCCTGCTGCTTTGGTGAAGTTCTGTTGGGCTTTGGTTGAGTTTTGAGTATCGACGGCAGCGGCGCCACCGTCGATACTTTTGTCTATTTCGAGAGCTTCGACCGGGCGTCGAAATCACTCTGAAGTTCATCGAGGAGCTTCGTTTCATTGTTATAAATCTTCTGGAGAAATTTGGAGTCGATCCGATGTTCGACGCGTTCTCGCGAGCTCGCCGGCGCAAGCAGCGGACGCGAGTCCGGCAGCCTTGCGCGACGGCGGACGGGCGGCGCGGGCGAACGACCGGTTCAAGTTTGATTTAGAGTTTCTGTGTGGTTTATTTGAAATTAAACCGATCGGCTACGTTTAAATTGAATTGAACCAGTCTGAGCGGTTCAATTCCAGTTGGGTCAGTACTTGAATTTCGACCGGTTCGACCCCTATTTGGTCGAATCCTGGCCGGTTCAGGTAGTCGTTGGAAAGGTAATTAAATTTCCTATCTAATGGTAGTCTGTATAGCTTTAGATGAGGTTTATATTTTGTGTAATTGAAGTTAGAAGTCTCGGTTTAACTTGGTTCAGGGTGAATTTGATCGGTTCAGTGCAATTCTGTCCGGTTCATTGGGTTTTAGGTTCGGTTCATATGATCTGAGACTGGTTCTCTAGGTTTAGGGTTATGTTCTACCTGTTGGTAGTTTTGGTTTTCAAATTAGAATGTTTAATGATAGAGTTCATGTACAAATTCATGTTACAAAGTGGTTGATCCAATAATCGGCTTGCATTGTTTGATATACAAACTTGTTGACTTTTCAAGAGGATTCAGAATAACAACGATTGAGGTAGGAATCTTACCCTACTCCTTTCTTACAGTGTCAATAATAGGAATTGCTACTTAATCCTTTGACTTGATATATGATGCATATGATAGAATTGATTGACACTGATATCTGATTGCTTCATCTGCTTGATTTGTTTCTGTAATTCAGTTGACCTCATTTATCTTTTTCCTTGGTCATATTCTATTTCTGTGTGCACGATAAAAGAAACTGTGTTGAGATATCTGATTTATTGGCTTATGAACCTGATTGAACAATTGTGTATCTGAGATATTGACGTATAAGTATGTGGAAACGCTGTAAATCTGAGATGATAAAGTCGTGATATATTTTGACCGCTGACCTGGATGATTTATTCTCCAGTGGCCTGTTTATCTGAGTTATAGTTCTGATTATATCAGACTATCTGAGCTGCCGGTTAGGGCACCGCCAGTTGTCCTCGGGACAATACTACGGATGTCAGATGTTGGACGCAACATTCACCAGACTGTTTGAGACAGTCGTTCCATTGCATGAGCAACAGTGGAAACACTCTGAAAATGAGTGCGGCTCTTAAGTGAGATCTGTTGGCCAGCTTGATGATTTGCACGACATTCTTATATTATTTGTATATTGTTGTTTCAGTCATTGAATTATCCTGTTATTTGATTCCCTCACCAAGTTTGTTGATTCCTACTTAGCATTTTTGCTAACCCCCTATGTTTCTCTTCCAGGTACAGAGTTAGCTTTTGGGAGGGATAGAGTAGATAGCAGATACCTGCCGAGTTGAGATAGTTGCCTTTTGTATTTTATTCAGTTGATAATTTGGATAGTTGTATTCAGATATTGTGTTATAAAGCTGTTGATGTCAAATTTGGATTATTTATTAAATAAATGAATGGTGATTATTGTAGTTCTCTGGTTCCTATCAATATTGTTACTCCCTGGGGAACCCTGAGCTAGAAATAGCCGGCTTCCGCCGGGGCGTGACACTCCTAGCCCTTAGTCAAACTACCTGTTGGTGTGTATGCCCTAAGACCTAGTATCGGTCCATCTTTTGTACTATTTGACATAGATATATATATATATATATATATATCATTCTGGCACTATCATTATCAATGTTTGTCTACATTTGCGATTATGTACTTACATGTTAATGTCCCTAGAAATAGATTGGATCTGTGCTCAAATGGTTATCCCCAGTCGATGTACCTGAGTCGATATGGGACAGCTCTGGTACTTGTGAGACTGGTATATGGGATGGTTAGGCACGAGGTGCTAACACAGACATATGGGTATATGATGACACCGAAATTTAAAGTAAATTTCATGCCATTTTATATATCTTTCTGTGTCATATTCATGATCTTCTGCTTGTTTTTATGCTTTTTTATACAATTATTGCGAAATCTACACTCTTATTAATTTTTAATGATTTTTAGATAAAAAGGCATGATTTTCAGTCGATTTCAAGCAATCCGAATGCATGGATGAATCCACAACATCAAGAGGAGATCACACATCAAATTTCAAGAGAATTGGAGCCACAAACCAAAATACGGCAGGGTCATAATCTATATTACTGTACCGTATTTTCGTACGCTGCCATAATATTAGAGCACTGCCATAATTTGGGGAGTTTTTCATCAGAAAGTACCCTGAAAATTATGGCACTGCCGTAATAAATTACACGGGCCGTAATCTAGAGCGATTTTAGACCAGAGACATTCACCGAAATTACGGCACTACCGTAAACCATTTTACGGTGCCGTAATTTCTAGACATTTTCGACCAAAGAGTTCAGCCAATTTTATGGCACTGCCGTAAACCATTTTACGGTGCCGTATTTTCTAGATATTTTGAATCAGAGAACATGACCGATTTTACGGTAGTACCGTAAAATATTACACTGCCGTAATTCTATTCTGAAACACGACTTTCACATTCAATCTTGAAGCCCGATTTTTTCAGAGATGATTGCGGATGATCCAGGCCTCAAAAGTAGAAGTCGTAAAAAGAAGAAAGGGAGCTTTCACCGAGACGAAGATGAAGACACCAAAAGCCCTAATTTTCATCCACCATACAGAGAGAAATCGAGTTTTTCGTCGCCGCCTAGGGTTTCACCGCCGTGACACACACAGTGCATCTCCGGCCGAGAAATTGAGGAGAAGCTATGCTAGGAGGAGGAGACATGCTTCTAAAGTTTCAGAGCAAAAGGAGATCTATTGGAGGAGAAATCAAAGAAAAGGGAGGCGCCGACACTGTTCACAGCAACTCCTACACAAATTACGGCTGTACTTTATATTACAGCCGTGGTGTGTTTTCTTAAACCCTCTTTTCTCTTTGATTTTCGATCTTTTGAAACCATGAATTATTGTAACTCCTGCACCATGCTAGCTTAAACTCTTATGAGACAGGGGGGAGTAATTCCCTTTAATTCTTAATGACTAGAGGATTCTTTTTCCACGATTTCGTCATGTATAATTTTAGCATGATAATTTTACTCATGTGATAATTACACTTTTGATTCTCCATAGATTCATACTATTATTCATGCTTTAGAGTTCTTGCAATAAGGACCGAAATGTGACTTGCTTAAGAACTTGGAACCCTAGAATTGCATGTTAGGACTTTCTTTAAGAACTTAGGTTAGTTCTCATTTTCTGATTTTAGTAGACAAATTGCCATGATAATAACATGAATCTAGGAATGACTCGAGTTGTCAAACATGGAGATCTTGTGTGAAAGCAAAGATCAGAACGTTGGAAAACCATGAGTAAAACTTGTGTTGAGACTCGGATGTATGAAAGTGATCCTTGAGTTTCCACTTGAGACAATCAACTTAGAATTCGGATGCACGAAAGTGATCCTTGAGTTCTTTGTTTGGTGGTTTACTTATTTTCAGCGTTGGGATAGATCTTGCGCGAAAGCAAGGATTGATCCCTGCATGATTGTCTGCACGAAAGTGAGATAATTTTTTTATGAAGTAAATTATGTCTTTACCATGATAAAATTAAACTGACGAATCTCTATTTTCATATAGTCATAGAATTTAAAGTGAATGAAACCCTAGTCCCAGTCTTCTCTCTCTAGTATTTTCATTTTAGTCTTCTATTGCTCACTTGCATACTTTCGATTCACCTAGATAACAAGAAATCAATTATTCAGTACTCAACAAACAAGGTCTCTGTGGGTTCGATATCTATTTTATTATTTCGAGTATTCGTGCACTTACGGACACAACAAGCTTGGTGACATAACAAGTTTTTGGAGCTGTGTCAAGGAGTGACAAAGTCCCTGTGCGCCAAACAACGAGTTTAGCCGTGACACCAAAAATAAGTTTTTGTCTACCTACTTATTGGGATACAACAAGTTTTTGGCGCCATTGCTGGGGACCTTTATTTTTGTTGATATTGGAGATATTGAGAGTATTGCTAGATTAGGTTTTATTTTCTATTTTATTTTCTATTTTTCTTGAAATTATCTGACATATCTGCTTTGCATGTGCAGGAACCTTAGATCAAGACCACTTGTACCTTTTGATCCTGAAATTAACAAAACACTTAGATTGTGCAGGAAGTTGAGATTTGAAGAGAACCAACAAGAAACACAAGAGGAAGAAATAGAAGAGATAGTTGAGATGGCAGAAAGAAGATCACTTAGGGACTATGCAGCCCCTAATCCACAAAAAATTCACTCTAGCATCGCTAGACCTGTCATTGAGGCTAACAACTTTAAGATTAAGCCTGCTTTTCTCTCTATGATTCAATAGAACCAGTTTGGAGGATCTCCTCTGGAAGATCCAAACCAACACCTTGCTTTATTTTTAGAACTTTGTGATACTATCAAAATCAATAGAGTCTCCAATGATGCTTTGAAACTAAGATTATTTCCTTTTTCTCTTAGGGACCGAGCACGATCATGGCTTCAAGCACAACCAACCGGTACCTTTACAACTTGGGATCAGTTATCAAATGCTTTTATGATGAAATATTTCCCACCAAGCAAGACCATCCAATTGAGGAATCAAATCACAAGGTTTCAACAGAAGGATGGAGAATCATTCAGCGAGGCATGGGAGAGATTTAATGATTTGCAAAGGAAGTGTCCTCACCATGGCATCGAAAATTGGGTTTTAATTCATACTTTTTATAATGGTTTGCTTTACAATACCAGACTAACTATTGATGCTGCTGCAGGAGGAGCTCTTATGAGCAAAACAATTGATGATGCTTTCAAATTGCTTGAGGAGATGGCCCTAAACCATAATCAGTGGACTTCTGAGAGAGGAGTACTTTATAGACCTTCTCAAGGTAAGAACGAGAATGATGGATGGCGCACCTTGGCAGAAAAGGTAAATTCATTGTGCAACAGGTTTGACTCTTTTAAAATACAAATTGTTGTTGTTACTTCTCTTGTCTGTGATATTTGTAGTAATGATGGTCATATTTCTGAAAATTGTAAAGTCACATCTAATCAGGGTAATGAATAAGTGAATGCTTTAGGGAACTATAATCAAGGTAGAACTAATGATCCCTATACTAGTACTTATAACCCTGGATGGAGAAATCACCCCAATCTTTATTGGAAAAATAATAACTATGTAGGGGTACAAAATGAGAACAAAGGATATCAAAAGCCAAGTCAAAATCCAAACCAAAACCCAAATCAAAATCCAAATCAGAACTCTAACATAGAATCCATGCTTGAAAAGATGATGGCTAATCAAAATCAATTCATGCAAAATAAAACTAAGGAAATTGAAGATCTTAAAGAAATGGTTAGTCAATTGGCTTCACAAGTAGGATCTCTAACAGCCCACAACAAAATTCTTGAAAATCAAATTGCCCAACAAGCTAGTAGTTCTTACAAAACCCCTGGAAAATTGCCTGCAAAACCTGAGATAAACCCTAGGGAGCACTATAATGCTATTATTACTAGAAGTGGGAAACAATTAGGAGAATCTAAAGGGAAAGTTGAAAACAATGAGGAAGAGCCTAATGATGATCAAGATGAATTAGAGTTGGAAAAATCCTCTAAACATGAACAAACCCAATCTAGTTTGCTACCTCAAAAGGGTGATGAACCAAAAGGGGATGTTTCATGTAAAGAAGATAATTCTAAATCTAGTTTACCTCCACCCTACAGGCCACCAATACCCTTTCCACAAAGGTTAGTTCAAAATAAGTTAGACAAACAATTTGGCAAATTTTTTAAAATTTTGAAAAAGCTTTACATTAACATCCCTTTTACTGAAGCTATTTCTCAAATGTCATCTTATGCAAAATTTTTGAAAGAAATATTATCTAACAAAAGAAAATTAGATGACTATGGTACTTACACTGTAACTTTAACTGAGGATTGTAGTGCCATTATATAAAACAAATTGCCACCAAAACTGAAGGATCTAGGTAGCTTCTCTATACCTTGTTCTATTGGCACTATGGCTTTTGACCGAGCCTTATGTGATTTAGGTGCCAGCGTCAGCCTAATGCCTCTATCCATTTGCAGGAAACTAGACATTGGAGAGCTCAAACCTACATCTATATCTTTACAGCTTGTGAAGGACCCCTTTCAAGAGGGGGGCGAAACCCTAAACATGCGCATATGGGAGCTTTTTGCATGGGCGGAAATAGGGCTTCAAGAATCGCATGCATCATATATGATCAACTTGAAGTTGCATATATCTTAAATCGAATCATACCATAGCCATGAGGAAGATGGCGACTTGGAAGTAGAGAACAAAATTGATCTCCTCCAAAAGGCGCGCACACAAGAAGAAGTTGGCTTTCTCCTTGTCGTCCTTTGTGCTAGCAAAGGGCTTCAAGAGTCCTAATCGCTTGAAGGAGAATCCTTGGATGTCTTCTTGGCTTGCCGAATACCTCCTCTTCCCTCTCGGCGATGAGACACACTCAAGAGCTCTACTTCGCCCAAGAGAGAAGCAATGAAGCAAAGGCGTTTTTTCCTTGGCTTATGGCGTTGAGGCGTTGAGGCTTCCAAATATGGTAAGCCTTCACTCTCGCGCGTTCACGCTTAGTGAACTAATCAAAACGCCTAATTACTTGAACCATGCGTTCACACTCTTGAACCGGTTCAATTGACTTTGGTTCAACGACCAAATCAAACCAAGACCAAACCAAGACATGCCATGGTCTAAATCTAATATGAACCAAGAAGGTTCAAGATCTAACCATTCATATCCAGATGCACTTGATCTCACCGATCTAGCATCAATACTCTCGATCGAAGCTTACCGATCTAAAGCTCTAATCAATCAAACATGATCAGACCAGATCTCACTTACAATCAGAGTCTAAACTCCTTTTAACTGAACCAAAACAATTCAGTCCACACGATCTGACATAAGAAAGCCATATCATCAAATTGTGCGACCCTGAGGGTTTCCTTTAAATGTCGGTAACGATAACTTACGTTATCACGATCAGTGAGGGGTATCTAGCAACACATCACTGTCTCCCGATATAAAGGAAAGAGTCTTCCAAGACTACACCCAAACCATAGCACAAGTGTGAATCAACTTCACAAGGCATGCATGTATCCTTTGCCACTGGATGTTCTTATTGGACAAGCAGGTCAAGCTTGTAACTCCAATATGATGAGCATGATTAGATCAGATGAACATAGTCACCTGGGTATGGCCATACACTTTCTCAATCATCTCATCTAGGGGGCCCCTATAGAACATCACACTCCTTCAACAAGGAGACGGCAATCCTATATCTATCACTAGTGTCCCAACCTGACTCATGATCATTATCCAAGATAGTCTATAACCATTATGTTTCAAATGATATCGAACTACCTCAAAACAATGACAATCATCATTTAGAAACATAAGTGATCTCAAGTCAGAGGACATGTGCCACTTGATGCAAAAAGAATTATTCACATTGTGACAAGCAATTGAATATCCTAGTAGGGTCTGTCCAGTACATCCAATGTACCCATGAGTCTACATCTTATTCCATGCTCGAAGCATCCTATAAGATTAGAACACATATTAGTCTCAATCATATCAAGGCTGCCTCATGTTCACCAAGATATCTCGACTAAGGACAATACAGCATGTCAGCCTAGCTGAACAGCATTGAGACATTATTCAGAAGTACACTTATTGCAGCAGACAATGTAACAAACTGAATAACAACCATTGCCTTTATAAACATAAAAGTTTATATACATGATACTGATACAATCCCAAGGCCTCAAACATTAGCCTTAAGGGCATACCCCAACAATCTCCCACTTGCACTTAATCTAATGGTTGAGAAATCTCAAACCCATATTATTACAGTGCTTCTCATGCTTCTGCTGCACCAGAGGCTTGGTAAGCGGGTCAGCCAGATTGTCATCTGTATGAACCTTGCAGATTTTGATCTCGCCTCGATCAATGATCTCCCGGATCAAGTGAAACCGTCTCTGTATGTGCTTGGACTTCTGGTGCGACCGTGGTTCCTTTGCTTGTGCGATTGCTCCAGTGTTATCACAAAAGATAACCAAAGGATCTGCACTCGAAGGAACAACACCAAGTTCCTGAATAAACTTACGAATCCACACTGCCTCCTTGGATGCTTCCGAGGCTGCAACATACTCGGCTTCTGTTGTGGAATCAGCAACAGTTGACTGTTTGAAACTTTTCCACACCACTGCTCCTCCATTCAAGCTAAAAACATAGCCTGATTGCGATCGGAAATCATCCTGGTCCGACTGGAACGAAGCGTCAGTATATCCTTCTATACTGAGTTCTTCCTGACCACCATATATCAAGAACATATCTTTGGTCCTCCGCAGATATTTTAAAATGTTCTTGACTGCAATCCAGTGTGCCTGACCTGGATTACTTTGGAATCGACTGGTGACGCTTAACCCGTAAGCGACGTCTGGGCGAGTACACAACATCGCATACATTATGGACCCAATAGCCGAAGCATAAGGCGTATTGTCCATTTCATCTTTCTCAGTCTGTGTTTGTGGACACTGACTCTTCAAAAGATTTAGACCATGTCTGACTGGAAGATATCCTCTTTTAGAATTCTCTAAATGAAATCTCTCCAGGACTTTATCGATGTAAGTACTCTGGCACAGCCCGAGAAGCCTCTTAGATCTATCCCTGTAGATCTTCACACCTAACACATAGGCTGCTTCTCCTAAATCTTTCATCTGAAAACATTTTCCTAACCATGCTTTAACAGCATGCAGTTCAGGAATATCGTTTCCAATGATTAAGATATCATCGACGTAGAGGACTAGGAAAGTAATCACGCTCCCACTAAACCTCTTATAAACACACGGGTCATCTTCGTTCTTGATGAAACCAAATTCACTGATTGATTCATCAAAACGAATATTCCAGCTTCTAGATGCTTGTTTCAGTCCATAAATGGACTTCTTTAACTTGCATATTTTATGACGAACTGATGGATTAGTGAAACCTTCAGGTTGTGTCATATACACATCCTCATCCAGTTTTCCATTAAGGAAAGCCATCTTCACATCCATCTGCCAGATCTCATAATCGTAATATGCAGCTATAGCGAAAAGAATCCGAATAGACTTAAACATGGCTACAGGAGAGAAAGTTTCATCATAATCTATCCCGTAGATTTGTTTGAAACCTTTCGCTACTAGCCTGCCTTTATAGGTAACCACGTTACCATCCATGTCAATCTTCTTTTTGAAGATCCATTTACAGCCTATAGGGATTACTCCCGGAGGCGGATCAACCAAATCCCAGACTTGGTTATCTGACATGGAGTCCATCTCGGCTCGCATAGCTTCAAGCCATCTAGCTGACTCTGGTCCACTGACCGCATCCGCATAAGTGAGGGGTTCATCATTTTCAATGATGTAGACTCCGTCATAGCGCTCAGGCTGTCGACGGATCCTTCCCGATCTACGCGGTTCCCGTGATATCTGAGCCTCAGGTTGTCCAATAACCTGTTCAACTGGCTCAGGCTCATCCAACTGTGCTTGACTACTTTGTCCTTCCTCTGGATTCTCATCCAACTTTATTTCTCTCCCACTGGCTTCTTGCAGAAGAAATTCCTTCTCAAGAAATATTGCCGTCCGAGCAACAAATACTTTGTTCTCTTTGGGATCGTAGAAATAATAACCCTTAGTTTCCATAGGGTAACCGACAAAGATGCATTTTTCAGATCTGCTTTCCAGTTTCCCAGAGGCGAGCTTTTTGACATAAGCCTCGCAACCCCAGATCTTAATAAATGTCAAGCTAGGCTGTTTCCCATACCATAACTCATATGGAGTCTTTGAAACTGCCTTGGATGGCACTCGGTTTAGTACTTTTGCAGCTGTTTCCAGTGCAAATCCCCAAAAAGAGTAAGGAAGAGTAGCCTGACTCATCATAGAACGAACCATATCAAGTAACGTTCTATTTCTCCTCTCGGACACACCATTCCATTGCGGTGTTCCTGGTGGAGTGAGCTGTGAGATAATCCCACACTCCTTTAGATAGTCAGTAAACTCTCGACTTAGGTATTCTCCACCTCGATCAGAACGAAGTGTCTTGATATTTCGGCCTAGCTGATTCTGTACTTCATTCTTGAACTCTTTGAACTTGTCAAAAGATTCACTCTTATGTCTCATAAGATAGACATAACCATATCTACTGAAATCATCAGTAAAGGTAATGAAGTACGAATAGCCACCTCTGGCATGTTTACTAAATGGCCCACACACATCACTGTGTATAAGGTCAAGTAAACCTGAAGCCCTTTGACCTTTGTGAGGAAAAGGAGCCTTCGTCATTTTACCCATTAAACAAGCTTTGCATGTATCAATCTCCTCATAGGAGAATGATCCCAGCAGTCCATGATCATGCAACCGCTTAATGCGCTTCTTGTTAATATGGCCTAAACGACTATGCCATAGCAAGGTGCTGTCATCAGCATACTTGGCTTTCTTATTATCAATATTTTGTATAGAACATTCCATGTCCAACATGAATAACCCATTGTTAATTGATCCAGAAGCATAAACAATATTATCATAAGATAGAACACACTTTGAAATATTACATTCAAAGGCAAATCCTTTCCTGACAAGAGCAGGAATCGAGATAATATTTTTAGTATACTTGGAACAAAATAACAATTATCCAGTTCTAGTACAAATCCAAATGGTAATGAGATGAAATAAGTTCCTACAGCAACAGCAGCAACCCGTGCCCCGTTTCCAACTCGTAGGTCCACCTCATGCTGTCCCACCTGCCTTCTTCTCTTGAGTTCCTGTACATTTGAACAAATGTGAACTCCACATGCAGTGTCCAACACCCATGAAATAGAAGAAGAGGATATCATGACTTCAGTCACAAATATACCTGAGCCAGAAGCGATGCTTCCCTTCTTGTCTCCTTGGAGCGCTTTACAGTCCTTTTTCCAGTGACCCAGCTGGCCACAGTGGAAACATCTGTTGTCCTTCGACCGCTTCACCTTTTGTTTCAGAGCCTTGCTGTAGTTCTTGACAGGGGCCTTGCCCTTCTTCCCCTTCTTCTTGTTCCTGGAAGGGAACATCAAGACAGAGGTTGAAGGCTTTCCCTTCAGAGTCTCCTCCGTAGTCAAGAGCATATTCAGCAACTCTGCCGGAGTACAGTCGATCTTGTTCATATTAAAATTAATAATGAACGCATCGAAGGAGGCCGGGAGAGACTGCAGAATAATGTCGACAGCAAGCTCCTGATTGATGGTATGCCCCAGTTTTTCTAGAGCCTCCTTGTGCCCAATCATCTTGAGCACATGAGCTCCCACTGGACTCCCTTCAGTCAGTTTGCTCTGAAAGAAAAGCTTGGTCAGATTATAGCGTTCAGTCCTCGCCTGTGCAGCATACAGCATCTTGAGGTTTGCTATAATTTCTATAGCTGACATATCCTCATGCTGACGCTGCAGCGGTGGCGTCATAGACGCTAGCATCAGGCAAGCGACATCAATGCTATCATTGACATGCTTTTCATAGGCATCGCGAACCGCCCTTGCGGCGTTCGCAGCGGGTTGAGGCGGCACAGCCGTCTCGAGGACATACAGTTTCCTCTCTACCTTAAGAACAATCTTAAGGTGTCCGTACCAGTCTGAGAAGTTTGGCCCAGCAAACTTCTCCCTTTCCAGTAGGGATCGCACATTGAAGCTCATGGTGTTCGTTGCTGCAGGAATCTACAACAATGCAAGAACAGCAAGGTCAGTATCAATGTTTAGAATCAATCCAGGACTTAAGAAAGATTCTTTTCTCACTATTTTATCTGACTGAAAAATCCATTAAAACAGTCCGAAAGAGTAACACTCTTTTAGTGAGATGGGATCCAGATTTCATACTTGGTCTCCGCGTCCCGCTCAGGCGAGATAAGATGCATAGAGAGTACAAGCACTAATCTCTGGTAGGCATTCCCTGCCAATCGCCAACCCGTGCGATTCCCCTTCATCCGGGAAATCCAGCAGACTGTGCCAACTGAGTTGGTACAACACAGTCTCTGACCCCACAGATGGCTGCCTCCATATAGCTACCATATGCCCCATATGTAGCCTACATGGTCAAGCTGACCTGACCTACTCCCTGGACCACCACGTGCTATGCTGAGCAACGAGAAGCGATAAATCCCTTCTCTGTAACACACAGGTGAAATCACACACCGTCTGAAGATAGATGGGCGTGCCCACTGAGTGGGTACAACACGGCCCCAACGATAGTCAGAACAGTGAGGTTTCGCGCCAGAAGGCATTACGTGCTTGATATTTTAGCGTTGGATTTTAACGGTCCTTTTTATCTTCTTACTATCAGGCAAATCCTATGGCTATAGCAGAAGATAAATAAGTCATGCAATTCTAATTATTTAGAAAATAAAAGAAAGCATGGATCTTATGTGGTAAAAGCCCATAGAGCCTAAGTAAGACCTTAAATCAACTTAAGTCTTCACTTGCTTCTTGGGTCTTTTACCTCTCATCTGGCCCAGACCAGGGCCCAAGCGCCCTCTGCAGCTTAGGTGCGCCCACCAGCTGAATGCGCCTCTGCGATGTGTGCTTTTGTGCTCTTGTCTAATTAAAATACATTTTAATCTATCTAGACAAGCTTGACTCGCAGGTCAATTATACAGTAAATTAATTAAAAATGTGATTCGCATATCACAAAAATAATAATTTACAATTTACCAGGCTCGCAGGCCCCAGCACAGTACACATTAAAAGGGCAACCCACATAAGATTAAATAAACAAGCATCATGGCATCATTCAATCAACATGTGATCCATTACAAAGAAAATAAAATTTTGAAAACCCATTGGCATCAATTTTAATTTTCTTATCTGCCCTACAACCTTACAACGGTCCATTGATAGGGATCCACTCATCATATCTAGTTAGATCCATGCCCTTGCATGCACCAAGTCGTAACTGACTCGAGTTGACCTCATGGTCAACCATGCATGCGCCAAGGGCTGAACAACCAACATGAGTTCTGGCAAGCGGGTGTGACCCCGGGCCTAACTCATGTGTGTTCACTGGTTGTCTCAACCAAACCTCGCTACACGCCTGTGATGCAATCGACCTATAGCCACCTCGTGCTTGCGCACAGGTGCCATCAGGTCGATCCATCTAGGCTGTCAGATGGTCTGATCAGACTAATTTGATCTATACTAGATGATGCTTTCAACCCCATCAACCCGTCTAAGGGTTTACAATAGGCGCATCTTAGATCTAATCATAGGCGCGCAAGTTAAGTTTTGATAAAACAACATGAGCCAAGCGCCAACAACAAGTTATGCGAAAGCATGAAGAAACTATTAGATCTAAACACTTGCGCAAGCATGGATCACAAGAGCAAACATAGCAATCATATTAGCATGCATAAATCCTGCTCTGATACCAATTTGAAGGACCCCTTTCAAGAGGGGGGCGAAACCCTAAACATGCGCATATGGGAGCTTTTTGCATGGGCGGAAATAGGGCTTCAAGAATCGCATGCATCATATATGATCAACTTGAAGTTGCATATATCTTAAATCGAATCATACTATAGCCATGAGGAAGATGGCGACTTGGAAGTAGAGAACAAAATTGATCTCCTCCAAAAGGCGCGCATACAAGAAGAAGTTGGCTTTCTCCTTGTCGTCCTTTGTGCTAGCAAAGGGCTTCAAGAGTCCTAATCGCTTGAAGGAGAATCCTTGGATGTCTTCTTGGCTTGCCGAATACCTCCTCTTCCCTCTCGGCGATGAGACACACTCAAGAGCTCTACTTCGCCCAAGAGAGAAGCAATGAAGCAAAGGCGTTTTTTTCTTGGCTTATGGCGTTGAGGCGTTGAGGCTTCCAAATATGGTAAGCCTTCACTCTCGCGCGTTCACGCTTAGTGAACTAATCAAAACGCCTAATTACTTGAACCATGCGTTCACACTCTTGAACCGGTTCAATTGACTTTGGTTCAACGACCAAATCAAACCAAGACCAAACCAAGACATGCCATGGTCTAAATCTAATATGAACCAAGAAGGTTCAAGATCTAACCATTCATATCCATATGCACTTGATCTCACCGATCTAGCATCAATACTCTCGATCGAAGCTTACCGATCTAAAGCTCTAATCAATCAAACATGATCAGACCAGATCTCACTTACAATCAGAGTCTAAACTCCTTTTAACTGAACCAAAACAATTCAGTCCACACGATCTGACATAAGAAAGCCATATCATCAAATTGTGCGACCCTGAGGGTTTCCTTTAAATGTCGGTAATGATAACTTACATTATCACGATCAGTGAGGGGTATCTAGCAACACATCACTGTCTCCCGATATAAAGGAAAGAGTCTTCCAAGACTACACCCAAACCATAGCACAAGTGTGAATCAACTTCACAAGGCATGCATGTATCCTTTGCCACTGGATGTTCTTATTGGACAAGCAGGTCAAGCTTGTAACTCCAATATGATGAGCATGATTAGATCAGATGAACATAGTCACCTGGGTATGGCCATACACTTTCTCAATCATCTCATCTAGGGGGCCCCTATAGAACATCACACTCCTTCAACAAGGAGACGGCAATCCTATATCTATCACTAGTGTCCCAACCTGACTCATGATCATTATCCAAGATAGTCTATAACCATTATGTTTCAAATGATATCGAACTACCTCAAAACAATGACAATCATCATTTAGAAACATAAGTGATCTCAAGTCAGAGGACATGTGCCACTTGATGCAAAAAGGATTATTCACATTGTGACAAGCAATTGAATATCCTAGTAGGGTCTGTCCAGTACATCCAATGTACCCATGAGTCTACATCTTATTCCATGCTCGAAGCATCCTATAAGATTAGAACACATATTAGTTTCAATCATATCAAGGCTGCCTCATGTTCACCAAGATATCTCGACCAAGGACAATACAGCATGTCAGCCTAGCTGAACAGCATTGAGACATTATTCAGAAGTACACTTATTGCAGCAGACAATGTAACAAACTGAATAACAACCATTACCTTTATAAACATAAAAGTTTATATACATGATACTGATACAATCCCAAGGCCTCAAACATTAGCCTTAAGGGCATACCCCAACAGCTTGCTGATTCATCAGTAAAGTATCCTATAGGTATATTGGAGAATGTTCCAGTCAAGGTAGGAGAATTTTTTATTCCTGCAGATTTTATAGTTTTATACATGGAGGAAAACCATCAAAACCCCATAATTCTTGGTAAACCACTATTAGCCACTGCTGGAGCACACATAGATGTGAAAAGGGAAAAATTACTTTTGATATTTGTGGGAACACTATTAAGTTTGATCTTACTGATTCCTTGAAAAAACTTTCATACTCTAGATCATGTTGTAGCATTGAAGTAGTTGATGATGTTGTTATTGATGTTTGCAGTTTATTTGATGAGTCCTCAAATTTTGAAACTAATAATTTTTCAAAGGATGTTGACAAAGGATTACAGGAAAGGAGAGATGAAATTTTTTAGAAGAAGAAGAAGAGAGGGAAAAGAAGAAGAAGATCTAAGTTGATTGATAAAGGAAAGAGGATATTGAGAAAATTTGGACACTATTTCAAGATTGAGCCTTATGTGATTCAAAAGTGATGCCCAACCTAAAGGAGGATCAAAGAGGCAAATGGGGAATTCACGATGAAATCCAAGTGTAAAAGGGTCAAGCTGATGACCTTTAAATTAGCGCTTCTTGGCAGGCAACCCAAGCATTCTAACCTTTATTTATTTTCTTTTCTTTTAGTTTTTACTTAGAACTAATTTTTCCTTTTATTTTTGTAGGTAAAACAAGATTTGGTGCGAATTACGGCACTGCCGTAATGTATATTACGGCACCATAATTTTCATCCATTTTCAACCAGAGAGTTGTGACGAAATTACGGCACTGCCATAAGTTTTAACACGGTACCGTATTTTGTATCCAAAATCTTCGCGAGAGCATTACTGATTTTATGACACTACCGTAAGGTTTTACACGGGCCGTATTTTCGTGAGATTTTCTGATGAAAGTTTCCGAAGTTTACCCCGAAATTACGGTAGTACCGTAATATATTTTACGGGCGCAATTTTTGAGTTTCCGATTTTTGAAAAAAAAATCACCCTGCTTAATTTTACGGAGGTACCGTAAACTTTTACACTGTACCGTATTTTTGAGCCGTTTTTGAGCAGAGAACTATTGTGATTTTACGGAGGTACCGTAATCTGTTTCACGGTACCATATTTTCGAGCAAATTTTCACCCAAGAGATTCCTGATTTTTACGGCACCGCCATAAGGTATTACACAGCCGTAATTAAAATTTTGGCACGCGATTCATGTGCCGTTTTTAGGGTTTTCCGGGCCATATTTCAGGGTTTCACGCTCGTTCTCACTCGTTTTTACGCCAACTTCACACCTTCAACCTTCTCCGACCACCAGAGCACGCCGGTGACTCTTCCTGTGAAGTTCCGACCGTCGATTGGGTACTCTTTTCATCGATTTCTCCACTTTGGCGAATTTTTACAGATTTTTGCCCCTTTCACTCATTCTCACTCAATCCTTTGTCGTTTTGAGAGATTTTTGTTTACAAATGCTTCTTAGAGGATAGGCTACGAATCCTAGTTCAATTCTAGAATTTTTGGAACAATTTGTGGAATGTATTTAGCATAAATGAGCTTACACGCTTGTTTTCCACTCAGTTTTCCTCTATTTCGATTTTGAAATGAATTTTCCAGTGATGATAGCTATGATTTAACTAATATTATCTGTAAACATGCTTAGATTGAAAGATTATATCATTACATTGCTATATGGTGCATTGAACATGTAGTTTATAGCTTGTTAATTTGAGATGGCACCAAGAACGAAGTCCATATTTCCAAGAAGGAAAGGGAAAGCCCCAACTGAACCTTCCCAGCCTGAAAATCCACATGGAATTATTTTTAGAAATGAGATGCAAGAGACAAGATACAATCAGATTCTTGAAAGGAAGGTTATTAATACCAAATATGCTGACAGAAGGACTTTGGAGGCTTTGGGATTGTATGAAGATGTGTTGTGGATGTTTGATAGAATCGAGGCCAAGAAATTTTTTTAGATGACTCCACCCACTTTTTTGCCTCTAGTCCTAGAGTTTATGAGCAGCCCGATCATAGATCAGGACTATCTTTGATTTGAGTACAGATGGATACACTCAGATGCCCTTGGGATTCATTGAGGGCATGTTTTGGAATCAGATTACTGATGAGATTCATTTCTATGCTGTTTCTGCTAGAGCTTCAAAGATTATGAATCTATGCATTAAGTATACACATAGAGTGCTTGCGCATACTGTGTTTGGGAGAGGCGATAGTGATGGCATGGTCCGTCAAGCTGAGTTATATTTTCTCTGGGGTATGCTAAATGGATTTGTTATTGATGTGGCTTTCTTCATGATGAAACATATGGATAAAGTTGTGTTGGTGTATATGCCCTAGGACCTAGTTTTGGTCAACTTATGTACTACTTGACTTTGATATTTATATATCATTCTGGCATTGTCATTATCTATGTTTGTTTACATCTGCGCATATGTACTAACATGATAATGTCCCTGGAGACAGATTGGATCTGTGCTCAAACTATAATCCCCAGTCGATGTACCTTAGTGGATATGGGATAGCTATGGTACTTATGAGACTGGTATGTGGGCTGGTTAGGATGCAGACACATGGGTATATCATTGGAGGATATACTGGATAGACCCGCTGTGAGGCTATGACTTGGTGTCATGAGTTATCCTCACAAGTGACAGGAGATGCATTGATCCCTTGACTTGAGGTCATTAACCATTCTATATGGTTAGGGACTTGCTTTGATACAACTTAACACTTCGCCGTAGTTGGGAGGTCATAACGGTTGTCATTGAGCATGTCACGACCCATATGAGAAGGTCAATGGACAGACATAAGATTTGCCCCTTCCTTAGGGAAGTATGATATCCATGGAGCTCCTCTATGGTTCTATGACTGAGAGTGCATGGCCATACCCAGGTAAGAACCTGTTTTAGTCATAGCCATGTGATTGGATGAAAACAAGTGGTGACACACTTGTCCAATCGGATATCAGTTCGGCCAAGAGACTGTAATGCATCTGTACCTAGTTGCGATGATGGGGATGTCGATGTCGATATCCATTCTGATGACTTGGGTAGCAGCGATGCACTGCTAGGTGCCACTCACTGCTTGTGGTGACATTTGGTCAGCACTGCCAACGTCAGAGGGACCTACAGGGTCGCACACCTTGATACTTGAGTTCCCGTATTGATCGGGAAGCCTTATGATCGATTTATTGGATAACTAGGATCTAATTGAGAGATTTCATCAGCGCCAATGGGCCTGATGAGATGGAAGAATATTATTAGAGCCAAACTTCAATTTTGGCAGGTTGACCCATATTTGACCATGGTTGGTCACATTTGGATTAGGGTTGCATTTGATTGGATCCAAGTGCTTAATCAACCCATGTAATGGAGTTTGGGCTAGCTCATTATCCAATGAGGCCCAATAATAAGTTGTCATGAAGAGAAGAAGGGCTAAAAGGGTATAATGGGGACAAATCTTCTCCCCTAGGCGCCTATGGGCATAATGGGGAGAAGTGGCACAATTTGCTTCATAAGGAAGCAATTGGCGCCTCCCCCTTTATCCCTTATGGTATGAATGCCTATATGGCATTGCTTGGGGCGCAAGGCAAGGCCTTGGCGCACAAAAAAAGGCATGGGCACAAAAGGAATGGTTGAATGAGAATTATGGAAATGTCTTGGAGACTTTCCTTGTCTCAAACCTTCTCATCCTAGCCGCCCACTTGTCTTGATCCTAGCATTTCATAAGCCGCCTCTTGCCCTATAAAAGAGCACCTAGCCGACCCCTCTTAAAATGATTAATGATTGAAGGCGTGAACACAAGAAGAGGGGCGAGTGCTAGAAGCAAGGGCGCATCTTCCTTCTTCCATAGCCGCAAGCCTCTCCCTCCTTTCCTCTTGGTGCAAGGAGCTTTGGTGCTTGGCGGCTTGGGTTGTTTCCTTCTTCTCTTGGCGCATCCTTTCTCTTGGTGGCGCAAGTGAAGTGGAACATCTCCCTAAGGCTTTGATCTTCTTCACGAGGCTAGCACCGGGCGTGGAAGAAGAGAACTCAAGAGATCCGTGTGTGTGAGACTGCAGAGGGCGCACACTTGGGCGCCTACATCGGCATCACTCCAAATCGCTCTTAAGGTATTTCTTAACTCATCGTGTCGACTCTCTTGCTTGCGATCTTCACTAGGTTTTTGGGACCGGCCTGTTTCAGGGACATTCTTCCACTGTGCAATGAATGTATGTATGTCTATAACTCTGAAAAATTGTAAAATGTCCCCGGGGTTTCCCAACAGTGGTATCAGAGGGGCTTGCAAGACTCGAACGATGTTTTTATGCTTCTCTTTCATGCTCACATGCCATATCTCTATTTTCGTAAATAGCATGATGCATGGCAAACGATTTTTCTAAAGTAGGAAAAATTAGGGTTTCTTGTTTCTATCATCCTCTCAATCTCTTTTGGATTTTTGGACTATTTTTCTTGTTTGATTTAAAGATCAAAGGCGCACGTAATTTTGTCAAGTAGGACGGGCATTGTGTCTTCGGACTGGCCAAGTCTCTTGATCTGACAAAATTGCCAGCCGAAAGGATCTCTGAAATCATCATGAAAAATAAATCGCAATTGACCAAAAGATTTGTGAGAAGAAGATGAGAAAAAGAGACTAGTTTTATGAAAAAGTAAAATTTCAGATTTTATGTTTTTCATGAGCATGTAGAATTGCATGAGTAAATACCTTGATTGTGCATGATGTTGTGATCATTTGTCAAGCCCCCCCCCCTTGCATGCCTGTGATGTATCCTCGTGAGGCCTGCGTGCCGCTTTTCTTTTTGCTTTTAACTAAGAAGAAGATTAGGGTGGCGCATGTACTTGGAACTTGGCGCATGCATACCCTGCTTAGTGGCGCAAGTTAGGCATGGCCGAACCCTTGGGTTTGAGAGCTAGCTAATTTGGCTTCTTGCATTGTGGCGCATCCTCATTGGAGGAAGACCATGGCATTGGCCGAACCTATGGGGAACTTTTAAAGTGTACCTCTAGGGTTTGAGAGCTAAACCATGAGAGAAGGACCTTGGAGCCAACCTTGAAGTTCAAGCTAGAGGTCGGCTAGGCTAGGTCTAGTTTTTGGGGCTTGAGTTTTAGGACAAGAGTTGAACCTCTTTCATGGCATGGATTGGTTCAATGTCTTGAATAGGATATGATCACATCATCCTTTACTGCTTTTATTATCTGCAGAAGCATGCCTGTAATGTTTTATCGCTATGTTATCACCATAGGATTGCATGCCTGTAATGATAGACATAAGATAAAACTGAGATGATGAGACCTTAAACAAAACCCTCAATTAAAATATCAAGTCTGGTAGCCTTCTAACGCGTAGCCCTCACTAAGCTATCGATCAGTGGAGTTGTGAATTGTTTCCCACCCTCATGGGACACACCCACTTATCTTTAGAAAGTTCGTGGTGGCAATGGTTTCCCCTGTTGGGGTATGCCCTTAAGGCTAATGTTTGAGGCCTTGGGATTGTATAAGTATCATGTAATAAACTCTTAAGTTTATAAAGGCATGGTTATTATTCAGGTTGTTACCTTGTCTGCTGTAATAAGTGTACTTCTGAATAATGTCTCAAAGCTGTTCAGCTAGGCTGACAGGCTATATGTCCTTAGTCGAGATATCTTGGTGAACATGAGACAGCCTTGATATGATTGAGACTGATATGAGTGCTAATCTTATAGGATGCTTCGAGCATGGAATAAGATGTAGACTCATGGGTACATTGGATGTACTGGACAGACCCTACTCGGATATTCCATTGCTTGTCACAATGTGAATGATCCTTGTAAGCACTAAGTGGCACATGTCCTTTGACTTGAGATCACTTATGTTTCTAAATGATGATTGTCATTGTTTTGAGGTAGTTCAATATCATTTGAAACATAATGATTATAGACTATCTTGGATGGTGAGCTTGAGTCAGGTTAGGGCACTTGTGATAGATAAAGGATTGCCGTCTCCTTGTTTAAGGAGTGTGATGTTCTAAAGGGCCCCCCTATATGAGATGATTGAGGAAGTGTATGGCCATACCCAGATGACTATGTGCATCTGATCTAATCATGCTCATCGTATTGGAGTTACAGGCTTGACATGCTTGTCCAATAAGAACATCCAGTGGCAAAGGAATCATGCATGCCTAGTGAGTTGATTCACACTTATGCTGTGGTTGGGTGGAGTCTTGGAAGACTCTTTCCTTTATATCGGGAGACAGTGATGTGTTGCTAGATACCCCTCGCTGATCGTGATAACGTAAGTTATCGTTACCGACATTTAAAGGAAACCCTTAGGGTCGCACAATTTGATGATATGGCTACTTAAGTCAGATCGTGTGGACTGAATTGTTCGAGTTCAGTTTAAAGGAGATTAAACTCTGATTGTAAGTGAGATCCAGTCTGATCATGTTTGATTGATTAGGGCTTGAGATCGGTAAGCTTAGATCGAGAGTGTGGATGCTAGATCGAAGAGATCAAGAGCATTAAAAGGATGAACGGTCAGATTTTGAACCTTAGGGTTTAATTTGGTCTGAACCGATTATTGGGCTGATTTGGTTTGGTCATTGGACCAATTGAATTGAACCGGCTCACATGTGAGCGCTTGGTTCATTTGAGAGGAGAGCTATGCGTTTGGTTCACTTCATGTGAACGCATAACGCAAGCTTTGATGACTTGCCATTTATGGCATTTCGGTTTGACAATTGTGATGAATGTCTCCACATTCGATCACAAGTTTGGCTAACGCTCCTCTCCATCATCTTGCTCTCGACGACACACACACTTTTTTGTGTGGTGAAAGTGACGAGAAGAAAGATCGGCCAAGAGTTCATCATCTCCTTCATGCGATAAGACCCCTTGAAGCTTTTGCTAGCACAAAATTGAGAAGGGAGTAGTCTTTGTCTTCTTGTGTGCGCACCTTTTGGAGGAGATCAACCTTGTTTTCTTCTTCCAAGCCGCCTTCCATCCATGGCAATGGTAAGATCATATCATGATCTTAAGTTGGTTTAAGTTGATTATATAGTTCATATGCGATCTTTAGAAGCCCTTTTTCCGCATTGCATGCTAGATGCGCATGTATAGGGTTTCCCCCCCCCTTATTAGGGGTTCCTACAACTGGTATCAGAGCTAGGCTCTCCATATGATCTATATGATTGCTAGAAGTGTTTGTGATCCATGCTTCTTGCGCTTACTTGATGCTTTGTTTTCATGATGCATGGTTACATGTACATGTAGATTGCGCTTGTATCATGTTAACATGTAGATTGCGCTTGTATCATGCTAACATGTAGATTGCGCTTGTATCATGGGCTATGTATGCGCTCCCCCTTGAAGGGGACCCCCTAAAGTTTGCGCTCCCCCTTGAAGGGGACCCCCTTAGATCTAAGGGTTATCAACTTTGTTTGTATGTTTGCGCATGCTCTAAGTGTTTTACAAAACTTACATCTTGCGCGGTTGATTAGATCTAAGGTGCCACTACATTAAATCCTTAAATGGGTTGATGGGGTTGAAGGCATCATCTAGTATAGATCAAGCTAGTCTGATCAGACCATCTGACAGCCTAGATGGGTCGACCAGATAGCACCTGTGCGCAAGCACGAGGTGGCTATAGGTTGACTGCATCAAAGGCGTGTAGCGAGGTCTGGTTGAGACAATTACTGAACATACTTGAGTTAGGCCCGGGGTCACACCCGCTTGCCAAAACTCATGAGGGTGGTTCAGCCCTTGACGCATGCATGGTTGACCATCAGGTCAACACGGGTCAGTTAGGACTCGGTGCATGCAAGGGCAAAAGATCTAACTAGATGGATGAGTGGATCCCCATCAATGGACCATTGTAAGGTTGTAGGGCTCATAAGGAAATTAAAATTGATGCCATGGGGTTTTTTCAAAATTTTAATTTCTTGATTGGATCACATGTTGATTGAACCATATGCTTGTTTATTTAGTCTTATGTGGGTTGCCCATTTGTGTGCTGTGCTGGGGCCTGCGTGCCTGGATTTAAAAAATTGCAAATTAATTTGTGATCTGCGAATCACATTGTACTTAATTTATAATATGTTGTTGACCTGCGAGTCAACCTTGTCTAGATAGATCAAATGTACTTTGATTAGACAAGAGCACAAAAGCACACATCCAAGAGGGGCATTCACCTGGTGGTGCACCTGAGGTGCTCTTGGCGCTAGGGCCCTAGGTTGGACCAGATGAGATGCCAAGGAGCTCGAGTGAAGACTTAAGTAAAATTAAGGTCTTACTAGGGTTCATGGGCTTTTACCACATAAGATCATGCTTTCTACTTATTGCTAATAATTAGAATTGCATGTTTAAGTTTATCTTCTACTATAGCCATAGGATATGCCTGATAGTAAGAAGATAAAAGACCGTTAAAATCCAACGCTAACATATCAAGCTCGATAAGCCTTCTGACGCGAAACCTCACCTTTCTGATTATCGTTGGAGCCGTGTTGAACCCACTCAGTGGGCACGTCCATCTATCTTCAGACGGTGCTGGATTTCACCTGCGTGTTACAGAGTTGGGATTTATCCCCTCTCGTTGCTCAGCATAGCACGTGGTGGTCCAGGGAGTAGGTCAGGTCAGCTTGACCATGTAGGCTACATATGTGGCGCATATGGTAGCACATGGAGGCAGCCATCTCTGGGATCAGAGACTGTGTTGTACCAACTCAGTTGGCATAGTCTGCTGGATTGCCAAGATGAAGGGGAATCGCACGGGTTGGCGATTGGCTGGGACAGCCTACCAGAAATTAGTGCTTGTCATCTCTGTGCATCTTATCTCGCCTGAGCGGGACGCGGAGACCAAGTATGAAATCTGGATCCCATCTCACTAAAAGAGTATTACTCTTTCGGACTGTTTACTGGATTTTTCAGTCAGACAAAATAGTGAGAAAAGAATCTTTCTTAAGTCCTGGATTGATTCTGAACATTGATACTGACCTTGCTGTTCTTGCTTGTTGTAGATTCCTGCAGCAACGAACACCATGAGCTTCAATGTGCGATCCCTACTGGAAAGGGAGAAGTTTGCTGGGCCGAACTTCTCTGACTGGTTCGGACACCTTAAGATCGTTCTTAAGGCAGAGAGGAAACTGTATGTCCTCGAGACGGCGATACCGCCGCAGCCCGCTCCGAACGCCGCAAGGGCGGTTCGGGATGCCTACGAAAAGCACGTCAATGATAGCATTGATGTCGCTTGCCTGATGCTAGCGTCTATGACGCCACAGCTGCAGCGTCAGCATGAGGATATGTCGGCTATAGAAATTATAGCGAACCTCAAGATGCTGTATGCTGCACAGGCGAGGACAGAACGCTATAATCTGACGAAGCTCTTCTTTCAGAGCAAACTGGCTGAGGGGAGCCCAGTGGGAGCTCACGTGCTCAAGATGATTGGGCACAAGGAGGCTCTGGAGAAACTGGGGCATACCATCAACCAGGAGCTTGCTGTGGATATTATTCTGCAGTCTCTCCCGCCTTCTTTCGATGCGTTCATCATTAACTTTAATATGAACAAAATCGATTGTACGCCGGCAGAGCTGCTGAATATGCTCTTGACTACTGAGGATACTCTGAAGGGTAAGCCTTCAACCTCTGTCTTGATGGTTCCTTCTAGGAACAAGAAGAAGGGGAAGAAGGGCAAGGCCCCTGTCAAGAACTACAGTAAGGCCCTGAAACAGAAGGTGAAGCGGTCGAAGGATAACAGGTGTTTCCACTGTGGCCAGCTGGGTCACTGGAAAAAGGACTGTAAAGCGCTCCAAGGAGATAAGAGGGGAAGCATCGCTTCTGGCTCAGGTATATATATGTGACTGAGGTCATGTTATCTTCTTCTACTATATCATGGGTGTTGGACACTGCATGTGGAGTTCACATTTGTTCAAATGTGCAGGAACTCAAGAGAAGAAGGCAGGTGGGACAGCATGAGGTAGACCTACGCGTTGGAAACGGGGCACGGGTTGCTGCTGTTGCTGTAGGAGACTATTTCATTACTTTACCATCTGGCATTGTATTAGAATTAAACAATTGTTATTTTGTACCCAGTATTACCAAGAATATTATCTCTATTCCTGCTCTTGTCAGGAAAGGATTTGCCTTTGAATGCAAGATTTCAAAGTGTGTTTTATCTTATGATAATATTGTGTATGCAACTGGTTCAATTAACAATGGGTTATACATGTTGGACATGGAATATTCTATACAAAACATTGATAATAAGAAAGCCAAGTATGCTGATGACAGCACCTTGCTGTGGCATAGTCGTTTAGGCCATATAAACGAGAAGCGCATTAAGCGGTTGCATGATCATGGACTGCTGGGATCATTCTCCAATGGGGAGATTGATACATGCAAAGCTTGTTTGATGGGTAAAATGACGAAGTCACCTTTTCCTCACAAAGGTCAAAGGACTTCAGGTTTACTGGACCTTATACACAGTGATGTGTGTGGGCCATTTAGTAAACATGCCAGAGGTGGCTATCAGTACTTCATTACCTTTACTGATGATTTCAGTAGGTATGGATATGTCTATTTAATGAGACATAAAAGTGAATCTTTTGACAAGTTCAAAGAGTTCAAAAATGAAGTACAAAATCAGTTAGGCCGAAATATCAAGGCACTTCGTTCTGATCGAGGTGGAGAATACCTGAGTCATACGTTTACTGACTATCTCAAGGAGTGTGGGATTATCTCACAGCTCACTCCGCCAGGAACACCGCAGTGGAATGGTGTGTCCGAGAGGAGAAATAGAACGTTACTTGATATGGTTCGTTCTATGATGAGTCAGGCTACTCTTCCATATTCCTTTTGGGGTTTTGCACTGGAAACAGCTGCAAAGGTACTAAACCGAGTGCCATCCAAGGTAGTTTCAAAGACGCCATATGAGTTATGGTATGGGAAACAGCCGAGCTTGACATTTATCAGGATCTGGGGTTGCGAGGCTTATGTCAAAAAGCTCGCCTCTGGGAAACTAGAGAGCAGATCTGATAAATGCATCTTTGTCGGTTACCCTAAGGAAACTAAGGGTTATTATTTCTACGATCCCAAAGAGAATAAGGTTTTTGTTGCTCGGACGGCCATATTTCTTGAGAAGGAATTTCTTCTGCAAGAGGCCAGTGGGAGAGAAATAAAGCTGGATGAGAATGCAGAGGAAGGACAATGTAGTCAGGCACAGATGGATGAGCCTGAGCCGATAGATCAGGTTATTGAACAACCTGAGGCTCAAATATCACGGGAACCGCGAAGATCGGGTAGGATCCGTCGACAGCCTGAGCGCTATGACGGAGTCTACATCATTGATAATGATGAACCCCTAACTTATGCGGATGCGGTCAGTGGACCGGAGTCAGCTAGATGGCTTGATGCTATGCGAGCCGAGATGGACTCCATGTCAGATAACCAAGTCTGGGATTTGGTTGATCCGCCTCCGGGAGTAATCCCTATAGGCTGTAAATGGATCTTCAAGAAGAAGATTGACATGGATGGTAACGTGGTTACCTATAAGGGCAGGCTAGTTGCGAAAGGTTTCAAACAAATCTACGGGTTAGATTATGATGAAACTTTCTCACCTGTAGCCATGTTTAAGTCTATTCGGATTCTTTTCGCGATAGCAGCATATTACGATTATGAGATCTGGCAGATGGATGTGAAAACAGCTTTCCTCAATGGAAATCTGGACGAGGATGTGTATATGACACAACCGGAAGGTTTCACTAATCCATCAGATCGTCATAAAATATGCAAGTTAAAGAAGTCCATTTATGGGCTGAAACAAGCATCAAGAAGCTGGAACATTCATTTTGATGAATCAATCTCTGAGTTTGGTTTCATCAAGAACGAGGATGACCCGTGTGTATATAAGAGGTTTAGTGGGAGCGTAATTACATTCCTAATCCTCTACGTCGATGATATCTTAATCATTGGAAACGATATTCCTGAACTGCATGCTGTTAAGGCATGGTTAGGAAAATGTTTTCAGATGAAAGATTTAGGAGAAGCAGCCTATGTACTAGGTGTGAAGATCTGCAGAGATAGATCTAAGAGGCTTCTCGGGCTGTGCCAGAGTACTTACATCGATAAGGTCCTGGAGAGATTCCATTTAGAGAATTCTAAACGTGGATATCTTCCAGTCAGACATGGTCTGAATCTTTCGAAGAGTCAGTGTCCACAAACACAGACTGAGAAAGATGAAATGGACAATACGCCTTATGCTTCGGCTAATGGGTCCATTATGTATGCGATGTTGTGTACTCGCCCAGACGTCGCTTACGGGTTAAGCGTGACCAGTCGATTCCAAAGTAATCCAGGATTGGCGCACTGGATTGCGGTCAAGAACATTTTAAAATATCTGCGGAGGACCAAAGATATGTTCTTGATATATGGTGGTCAGGAAGAACTCAGTATAGAGGGATATACTGACGCTTCATTCCAGTCGGACCAGGATGATTTCCGATCGCAATCAGGCTATGTTTTTAGCTTGAATGGTGGAGCAGTGGTGTGGAAGAGCTTCAAACAGTCAACTGTTGCTGATTCCACAACAGAAGCCGAGTATGTTGCAGCCTCGGAAGCATCTAAGGAGGCAGTGTGGATTCGTAAGTTCGTGAGAGAACTTGGTGTCGTTCCTTCGAGTGCTGATCCTTTGGTTATCTTCTGTGATAACACTAGAGCAATTGCACAAGCAAAGGAACCGCGGTCGCACCAGAAGTCCAAGCACATACAGAGACGGTTTCACTTGATCCGGGAGATCATTGATCGTGGCGAGATCAAAATATGCAAGGTTCATACAGATGACAATCTGGCAGACCCACTTACCAAGCCTCTGGCGCAGCAGAAGCATGAGAAGCACTGTAATAATATGGGTTTGAGATTTCTCAACCATTAGATTAAGTGCAAGTGGGAGATTGTTGGGGTATGCCCTTAAGGCTAATGTTTGAGGCCTTGGGATTGTATAAGTATCATGTAATAAACTCTTAAGTTTATAAAGGCATGGTTATTATTCAGGTTGTTACCTTGTCTGCTGTAATAAGTGTACTTCTGAATAATGTCTCAAAGCTGTTCAGCTAGGCTGACAGGCTATATGTCCTTAGTCGAGATATCTTGGTGAACATGAGACAGCCTTGATATGATTGAGACTGATATGAGTGCTAATCTTATAGGATGCTTCGAGCATGGAATAAGATGTAGACTCATGGGTACATTGGATGTACTGGACAGACCCTACTCGGATATTCCATTGCTTGTCACAATGTGAATGATCCTTGTAAGCACTAAGTGGCACATGTCCTTTGACTTGAGATCACTTATGTTTCTAAATGATGATTGTCATTGTTTTGAGGTAGTTCAATATCATTTGAAACATAATGATTATAGACTATCTTGGATGGTGAGCTTGAGTCAGGTTAGGGCACTTGTGATAGATAAAGGATTGCCGTCTCCTTGTTTAAGGAGTGTGATGTTCTAAAGGGCCCCCCTATATGAGATGATTGAGGAAGTGTATGGCCATACCCAGATGACTATGTGCATCTGATCTAATCATGCTCATCGTATTGGAGTTACAGGCTTGACATGCTTGTCCAATAAGAACATCCAGTGGCAAAGGAATCATGCATGCCTAGTGAGTTGATTCACACTTATGCTGTGGTTGGGTGGAGTCTTGGAAGACTCTTTCCTTTATATCGGGAGACAGTGATGTGTTGCTAGATACCCCTCGCTGATCGTGATAACGTAAGTTATCGTTACCGACATTTAAAGGAAACCCTTAGGGTCGCACAATTTGATGATATGGCTACTTAAGTCAGATCGTGTGGACTGAATTGTTCGAGTTCAGTTTAAAGGAGATTAAACTCTGATTGTAAGTGAGATCCAGTCTGATCATGTTTGATTGATTAGGGCTTGAGATCGGTAAGCTTAGATCGAGAGTGTGGATGCTAGATCGAAGAGATCAAGAGCATTAAAAGGATGAACGGTCAGATTTTGAACCTTAGGGTTTAATTTGGTCTGAACCGATTATTGGGCTGATTTGGTTTGGTCATTGGACCAATTGAATTGAACCGGCTCACATGTGAGCGCTTGGTTCATTTGAGAGGAGAGCTATGCGTTTGGTTCACTTCATGTGAACGCATAACGCAAGCTTTGATGACTTGCCATTTATGGCATTTCGGTTTGACAATTGTGATGAATGTCTCCACATTCGATCACAAGTTTGGCTAACGCTCCTCTCCATCATCTTGCTCTCGACGACACACACACTTTTTTGTGTGGTGAAAGTGACGAGAAGAAAGATCGGCCAAGAGTTCATCATCTCCTTCATGCGATAAGACCCCTTGAAGCTTTTGCTAGCACAAAATTGAGAAGGGAGTAGTCTTTGTCTTCTTGTGTGCGCACCTTTTGGAGGAGATCAACCTTGTTTTCTTCTTCCAAGCCGCCTTCCATCCATGGCAATGGTAAGATCATATCATGATCTTAAGTTGGTTTAAGTTGATTATATAGTTCATATGCGATCTTTAGAAGCCCTTTTTCCGCATTGCATGCTAGATGCGCATGTATAGGGTTTCCCCCCCCTTATTAGGGGTTCCTACATCCCCAGTCCAGTTTTAACCTGGGCGTGCCTTCGCAAGGAAACTCGTTGGCCCTGGGCATAACGGTTAGGAATGGACTTGACTAGAAGTTCACATGTGCTGGGCACATGGTGAAAGTCTAGAGGCATCGTTGAGAGGTAAAGGTTTCATGTTGTATCCAGCCCTCGCTGGACATGAAATGCCCAGACTGTCTCAACAAGGGGAGTTGCTTGGAGCAACCGGCCGGCGCGCCCACCTTAGGAAACATGGGTTACTTTGTACATCTCATCCCACCCTCGTGGGACGCGAAGCCTCATGTGAAATAAGGATCCCATCTCACTAGGAAGTCTTAAACTTCTCGATTGACTTTGTGGGTTGTCAATTCAAATTTAAAATAGTGGGAGCCATAATCATTTAAAACAAGTCCAGTTTAAATGATCAGGAGTAGTACTAATCTGCTATTTCTTGGTTGTTGTAGAACAATGGCTGTGAACAATGGCAGATGGTCACTGCGATCTACCCTAGAAAGGGATAAGTTGGTTGGATCCAACTTAAAGGATTGGTATATGAACTTGAGAATTGTGCTCAAGCTCGAGAGGAAGCTATATGTCCTTGAGAAGCCAGTTCCTAAGCCACTTCCATGCTTGGCCTCAGCGGCTGAGAAGGATGCTTATGATAAGCATCAAGCTGACACTTTGGAGGTTGCACAATTGATGCTAACCAACATGTCGCCCGAGCTTAGAGGGCAATATGAATCTAAGAGTGCCTCTGAAATTATTTCTAATCTAAGGCAGCTCTTTGATGCATTGGTTGAGCTCAACCCTCCTAAAGTAGACATTCAGTGTGTTGAGCCCAAAGGCTTAACTAATACATTGAAGACAAAGATGGAAAGAGTCAGGGATAATAAGTGCTACTCATGTGGAGGACCACCTCACATGATAAAGGACATAGTACGACTTCAGAATGAGAAGAAGAGAGGCAAGGCTTCGTCTTCATGCTCAGGTATTTATGTTACAAAAGTCAACCTTTCTACTTCTATGTCATGGGTATTGGATACCGCAGTGGAGCTCATATTTGTACAAATATGCAGGGGCTCAAGAAAAGTAGATCGGTGCGGCTTGGAGAGATTGACCTACGCGTTGGAAACGGGGCACAGGTTGCTGCTGTTGCTGTAGGTGTTTTGACTCTCTCCTTGCCTTCTGGACTTCAATTAGAACTAGATAATTGCTTTTGTGTACCATCACTTACTAAGAACATTGTATCCATTCCTTGCTTAGCAAAGAAAGGATTTAAATTTGAAATAAATAAGAACTCTTGTTCTTTTTCATTTGCAAATATGTTCTATGGGAAGGGTACTTTGTGCAATGGTCTATATATCTTGGATATGGAAAGTTCTATTTGTAACATAAGTAATAAAAGGATCAAACTGAGTGGTTTAGTTGGTGCTTTCCTATGGCACTGTCGATTAGCCCATATAAACAAGAATCGCATCCAACAACTCCATGCAAATGGATTGTTAGATTCAAGTTCCTTGGAGGAATTTGATACTTGTGAACCTTGTTTATTAGGGAAAATGACAAAGGCGCCCTTCACCAAGATTGGTGAAAGGGCAGAAGGTTTATTAGATCTCATACATACTGATGTGTGTGGGCCCTTCAATAAACAAGCCAAAGGAGGGTACAACTACTTCATTACCTTCACTGATGACTTCAGTAGGTATGGCTATGTCTACTTAATGAGACATAAATCTGAGTCCTTTGAGAAATTCAAGGAGTTCAAGAATGAAGTAGAGAACCAGCTTGGAAGATCCATTAAAACTCTTCGATCAGATCGAGGTGGAGAGTACCTGAGCGGTGAGTTCTTTGACTATCTGAGAGAGTGTGGGATATCCCAACTCACTCCTCCTGGAACACCTCAATGGAATGGTGTGTCTGAAAGGAGAAATTGAACTTTATTGGATATGGTTCGATCTATGATGAGTCATGCAACTCTACCTTCATCATTCTGGGGGCATGCACTAGAAACAGCTTCTCTAATACTGAATAATGTTCCATCTAAGAGTGTCTCCAAAATACCATACGAGATGTGGAGTGGGAGACGCCCTAATCTCACTTTTATCAAGATCTGGGGATGTGAGGCTTATGTCAAACGTCAGGATTCTAGCAAGCTAGAACCTAGATCTGATAAATGTGTGTTTGTGGGGTATCCTAAGGAAACTAAAGGATAGGACTTCTATGTCCCAACCGAGAATAAACTTTTTGTTGCTCGGGGTGCTGTCTTTCTAGAGAAAGAATTTCTTATGAAAGAAGTTAGTGGGAGGAAGTTTGACTTGGATGAGGTCCAAGTGCAAGCACAAGACAAAGAGCTGGAATCTGAGCCACCTGCACCGGTTGCTAGCCAACCTGAAGCTCAGACACAGGTCCCGCGTAGGTCTGGGAGAATTCATCGTGCACCTGAAAGGTATGGGTTGCTGCCGACCCAACACAATGGGATCTTCATCATTGAGGATGAACCCAAAACCTATGATGAGGTGGTCAGTGGACCGGACTCCGAGAGATGGCTTGACGCCATGCGATCCGAGATGGATTCCATGTTGGCTAACCAAGTCTGGGATTTGGTTGAGCTGCCTGATGGGGTAAAACCCATAGGGTATAAATGGGTCTTCAAGAGGAAGACAGACATGGATGGCAATATAGTTACCTATAAGGGTAGACTAGTGGCTAAAGGATTTAAACAAGTCCACGGGGTAGACTATGATGAAACCTTCTCGCCAGTTGCCATGATTAAATCCATTCGAATTCTGCTTGCTATAGCTGCATATCATGACTATGAGATATGGCAGATGGATGTGAAGACAGCGTTCCTTAACGGGAAGCTGACTGAGGATGTGTATATGTCACAACCTGATGGCTTCATCCATCCTGCAGAGGCTAATAAGGTCTGCAGGCTGAAGAGATCCATTTATGGATTAAAACAAGCATCTCGAAGCTGGAATCTTCGATTTGATGAAGCCGTGAGAGATTATGGCTTTATCAAAAGCGAAGATGACGCCTGTGTATACAGAAAATTCAGTGGAAGCTTGGTGATTTTTCTGGTCTTGTATGTTGATGACATACTGCTCATCGGAAATGACATCCCTAGTCTTCAAGCTGTGAAGACATGGTTGGGGAAGTGTTTCGAGATGAAAGACTTAGGGGAGGCCGCCTATATTCTAGGCGTAAGGATCTACCGGGATAGATCCAAGAGGCTTCTGGCCCTTAGTCAGAGTACCTACATTGATAAGGTACTGGAGAGGTTCAACATGGAGCAATCCAAGAAAGGATACCTTCCAGTGAGAAATGGCCTTACTCTCTCAAAGAGCCAGTGTCCTACAACACAGGCTGAGAGGGACGACATGAGTCAAATTCCTTATGCTTCGGCAGTAGGATCGATCATGTATGCAATGTTGTGTACTAGACCAGATGTGGCATATGCTGTGAGCATAACCAGCCGATACCAATCCAATCCAGGTCTGCAGCACTGGGTGGCTGTAAAGAACATCCTAAAGTATCTGAGAAGAACTAAGGATCTGTTCTTGGTCTATGGGGACAGGAAGAGCTTAGTATGCAGGGCTATACTGATGCATCGTTCCAGTCTAACCCTGATGACTTTAGATCACAGGCCGGCTATGTGTTCAAGATAAATGGAGGCGCTGTATGTTGGAAGAGCTTCAAGCAATCCACCATAGCAGATTCTACAACCGAGGCTGAGTATGTGGCTGCTTCTGAGGCAGCCAAGGAAGCCGTTTGGATAAGGAAGTTCTTATGTGATCTTCAGGTGGTACCTAGTGCAATGGATCCCATTGAACTCTACTGTGACAACAATGAAGCAATTGCACAAGCCAAGGAACCACGGTCTCATCAAAGATCCAAACACATACTCAGAAGATTTCACCTGATCAAAGAGATCATTGACAGAGGTGATGTCAAGATTAGCAGAGTAGACACAGAGAACAATCTGGCAGACCCATTGACCAAGGCTTTGGCGCAGCAGAAGCATGATGGCCACGCTAGAGATATGGGGTTGAGATTCCTCAACTTCTAGGTCTTAGTGCAAGTGGGAGATTGTTGGTGTATATGCCCTAGGACCTAGTTTTGGTCAACTTATGTACTACTTGACTTTGATATTTATATATCATTCTGGCATTGTCATTATCTATGTTTGTTTACATCTGCGCATATGTACTAACATGATAATGTCCCTGGAGACAGATTGGATCTGTGCTCGAACTATAATCCCCAGTCGATGTACCTTAGTGGATATGGGACAGCTATGGTACTTGTGAGACTGGTATGTGGGCTGGTTAGGCAGGTGGTGCTAACGCAGACGCATGGGTATATCATTGGAGGATATACAGGATCGAGTTATTGGATAACTCGGATCTAATTGAGAGATTTCATCAGAGCCAATGGGCCTGATGAGATGGAAGAATATTATTGGAGCCAAACTTCAATTTTGGCAGGTTGACCCGTATTTGACCATGGTTGGTCACATTTGGATTAGGGTTGCATTGGATTGGATCCAAGTGCTTAATCAACCCAGGTAATGGAGTTTGGGCTAGCTCATTATCCAATGAGGCCCAATAATAAGTTGTCATGAAGAGAAGAAGGGCTAGAAGGGTATAATGGGGACAAATCTTCTCCCCTAGGCGCCTATGGGCATAATGGGGAGAAGTAGCACAATTTGCTTCATAAGGAAGCAATTGGCGCCTCCCCCTTTATCCCTTATGGTATGAATGCCTATATGGCATTGCTTGGGGCGCAAGGCAAGGCCTTGGCGCACAAAGAAAGGCATGGGCACAAAAGGAATGGTTGAATGAGAATTATGGAAATGTCTTGGAGACTTTCCTTGTCTCAAACCTTCTCATCCTAGCCGCCCACTTGTCTTGATCCTAGCATTTCATAAGCCGCCTCTTGCCCTATAAAAGAGCACCTAGCCGACCCCTCTTAAAATGATTAATGGTTGAAGGCGTGAACACAAGAAGAGGGGAGAGTGCTAGAAGCAAGGGCGCATCTTCCTTCTTCCATAGCCGCAAGCCTCTCCCTCCTTTCCTCTTGGTGCAAGGAGCTTTGGTGCTTGGCGGCTTGGGTTGTTTCCTTCTTCTCTTGGCGCATCCTTTCTCTTGGTGGCGCAAGTGAAGTGGAACATCTCCCTAAGGCTTTGATCTTCTTCCCGAGGCTAGCACCGAGCGTGGAAGAAGAGAACTCAAGAGATCCGTGTGTGTGAGACTGCAGAGGGCGCACACTTGGGCGCCTACATCGGCATCACTCCAAATCGCTCTTAAGGTATTTCTTAACTCATCGTGTCGACTCTCTTGCTTGCGATCTTCACTGGGTTTTTGGGACCGGCCTATTTCGGGGACATTCTTCCGCTGTGCAATGAATGTATGTATGTGTATGACTCTGAAAAATTATAAAATGTCCCCGGGGTTTCCCAACAAGTTGCTAGGGCGAAGAGGGGCGCAGTAGTGATAGGAGGACTCATTACTCCTATAGCCCAGTACTTAGGAGTTGAGCCCTATGGGATAGAACTTGCAAAGGGGAATGCAAGACTTGATCTTGAGTCTTGCATGGCAATGAAAATGATTATTAGAGAGGGAGATGTCTTTTGTCTGGTCCTTGGACCAAACGTCCCTACTCTACCTTTACCCCACACTGAGAAAACCACAGTGAAAGAGAGAGCCAATTGGAAATTATCTCTGAGCACAACCGAGGTAGCCTTTACACCACCACTTGACACTGTCCCACCGCCACCCACATGGGGTGGAAGAGGTGATCCTTTTGGAATGGAGTCACCCCAGCACGCTATCGATTCTTCCCACCCTGCTGGTGACTCTTCACACGGACCTAGAGGAGGATTTCCTAGTGCCCACGATCCAGGATTTCAGGCTCTATCTGCACAGATGTATAATCAGGAGCGCCGCATGGATAGGATGATTGACTCCATAGGGAGGGTGGCTGAATCTCTTGGACACATCCTCCAGGATGTAGAGAGATTGAGCAATCATATGGAGGACATGGGAAACTTCCTCTATGATCATTTTGGATATGAAGACCACAGGTACTATGGCTATTACGGTGATCAAGGAGGGCAACCACACTATGATCCTATTGATGCAGCTGCAAGGGACGCTGAGGCTGCACACCCTGATGATGAGGAGTAGATGCTTTGAAAATAAAAGATTGGGGTGATTTCAAAAGGCACATCTATGGACCTAGCAGCATCTGCCCCGACACTATTTGTGGTCTGAGCCTTATGTATTTTTCGTCAGATGCTTGCTATATAGTTTTGTAAGTATCATATGCACTCTCTTGTATTCATGACTATTTCATATGGTTGCATCCTTGATTTGCTTTAGATGTATCATTCACTGGGATTTCTATTCTATGAGGTTGCTTGAGTCTATCATGTCACACTTTTGACTATGATTCTATGAGTTTCATGTTTCATACCTTTTACATTGATATTGAGATTTTTGATGTTCAAAAATTTTTTTCACTTGAATCCATGTGATGAAAGGTGTATTGATTTTTCTATGATGATGAATGTTCATGCATGCATGTCTATGAATGGAGATATACATATTATGTTAAATTTATTTCTTCAATATATATCTACTTGTTGAAATTCTTCATTGATTGATGCATAAGGATGTTGGGTAGGTATGTTGTTTGATGAATGCAATCTAAGAGTGAAGCATCTTTCTTGAATAAAATGAGAAAATGAGTGTAATTTTTGAATTGATGTCAATTGATTAACCTAGTAGATGTTTAGTCTATTTTGCTATTTGTTGGGAAGGAAGAATCCAAGATCCATAAAAATAGTGAGAGACTCCCCTACTTGGCACTATGTGAAATTGATAGTGGTACCTAAGACATGGGTTGAAGTCTATGTCTAAAAGATAATGAGAGAGAAAAAGAATAAGACATCTCTACTTGGCACTATGCAAAATTGATAGTGGTACCGAAGATAAGAGTTGAGTCAAAATAAAAAAGGTGTGTATCTAAGTGAGTACATGTCATCTGTGCAATATATGTGTGTGTGTGTGTGTGTGTGTGTGTGTGTGGAAAAAGATCTTGGAAACCTAATTCCTGTAAACAAAAGTATGATAGATTTGAACTAAAAATTGGGTGAAATCATGAGATTGAATATTCTATTTATTATACAAGTTGCAGAGTTTTATTTGATTAAGATGTAGATCTAGAAGGTTGAGTTATAAAAATGATGTATTTATTTGAAATTTTGTGCAAAAAGTTGATGGAATATTTTATGAGTGATTATATTTTAGAAATTTATTTTTCATAAAAAGGCATATTTTCCATAGTAGAGTTCTTTATTCTATGTATTTGCTTGAGGACAAGCAAAGTTTGAGCCTTCTGTGTTTGATGACACCGAAATTTATAGTAAATTTCATGCCATTTTATATATCTTTCTGTGTCATATTTATAATCTTCTGCTTGTTTTTATACCTTTTTATACAATTATTGCGGAATCTACACTCTTTTTGGTTTTTAATGATTTTCAGATAAAAAGGCATGATTTTCAGTCGATTTGAAGCAAACCGAATGCATGGATGAATCCACAACATCAAGAGGAGATCACACGTCAAATTTCAACAGAATTGGAGCCACGAACCAAAATACGGTAGGGCCGTAATCTATATTATGGTACCGTATTTTCGTACGCTGCTGATCAGAGCACTACCATAATTTGGGGAGTTTTTCATCAGAAAGTTCCCTAAAAATTACGGCAATGCCGTAATAAATTACACGGGCCGTAATCTGGAGTGATTTCAGACCAGAGACATTCACCGAAATTACGGCATTGCTGTAAACCATTTTATGGTGCCATAATTTCTAGACGTTTTTGACCAGAGAGTTAATCCAATTTAATGGCACTACCGTAAACCATATTACGGTGCCGTATTTTCAAGAGATTTTGAATCAGAGAACGCGACTGATTTTACTGCAGTACCGTAACATATTACACTGCCGTAATTCTATTCTTAAACTCGACTTCCACGTTCAATCTTGAAGCCTAATTTTTTCGGAGATGATTGCGGATGATCCAGGCCTCAAAAGTAGAAGTTGTAAAAAGAAGAAACGGAGCTTTCATCAAGACGAATATGAAGACACCAAAAGCCCCAATTTTCATCCACCATACAGAGAGAAATCGAGTTTTTCGTCGCCGCCTAGGGTTTCGCTACCATGACACACATAGTGCATCTCTGACCGAGAAATTTTAGGAGAAGCTACGCTAGGAGGAGGAGGAGAACATTCCCTTGAAGTTTCAGAGCCAAAGGAGATCAATTGGAGGAGAAATCAAAGAAAATGGAGGTGCTGACACTATTCACAGCAACTCCTACACAAATTATGGCTGTAATTTATATTACAGTCGTGGTGTGTTTTCTTAAACCCTCTTTTCTCTTTGATTTTCGATCTTTTGAAACCATGAATTATTGTGAGTCCTGCACCATGCGAGCTTAAACTCTTATGGGACATGGGGGAGTAATTCCCTTTAATTCTTAATGACTAGATGATTCTTTTTCCACGATTTTGTCACGTATAATTTTAGCATGATAATTTTACTCATGTGATAATTGCACTTTTGATTCTCTATAGATTCATACTATTATTCATGTATTAGAGCTCTCGCAATAAGGACCGAAAGGTGACTTGCTTGAGAACTTAGAACCCTAGAATTACATGTTAGAACTTTCTTTAAGAAATTAGGTTAGTTCTCATTGTTTGATTTTAGTAGATAAATTGTCATGATAAGAACATGAATCTAGGATTGAGTCGAGTTGTCAAATGTGGAGATCTTGTGCGAAAGCAAAGATCGGAACGTTGGAAAACCATGAGTAAAACTTGTGTTGAGACTCAGATGCACGAAAGTGATCCTTGAGTTTCCAATTGAGACAATCAACTTAGAATTCGGATGCACGAAAGTGATCCTTGAGTTCTTTGTTTGGTGGTTTACTTATTTTCAGCATTGGAATAGATCTTGCGCAAAAACGAGGATTGATCCCTACATGATTGTCTGCACGAAAGTGAGATAATTTTTTTATGAAGTAAATTATGTCTTTACCATGATAAAATTAAACTGACAAATCTCTATTTACATCTAGTCATAGAATTTAAAGTGAATGAAACCCTAGTCCCAATCTTCTCTCTCTGGTATTTCTGTTTTAGTCTTCTATTGCTCACTTGCATACTTCTGATTCACCTAGATAACAAGAAATCAATTATTCAGTACTCAACAAACAAGGTCTCTATGGGTTCGAAATCTATTTTATTACTTCGAGTATCCATGCACTTGCAGACACAACAAGCTTGGTGACATAACAAGTTTTTGGAGCTGTGTTAGGGAGTGACAAAGTCCCTGTGCGCCAAACAACGAGTTTGGCCGTGACACCAGAAATAAGTTTTTGTCTACCTACTTGTTGGGATACAACAGTATATGAAGTAGGATGAAACTCCCAAGGAAAGACCTAAGGTATGGAGCTCAATAGGTTTACAATCAGGCATGTCCAAGTTCAGTTTATCTAAGTGGCAGTGAAGGAAACTAGCATGCAACCTTAGAGAAATTAACCTACTTGGATTGAGATTACCTGAGGCCCCCCTTAGGGAAGGGGCCAAAACCCCTTTCTTTGCTCCAAGCTCCCGTATCTTGGCATTGAGGCTAAGATTGGGAGATTAAATGGCCTACAAGAATAATAAGCATCAAGGCTGGGAGAATACAACCCCAAGGTCCTTGTAAACTAACAATGTCATTAAGAAAGGGTCTTGATTAGTTCTTCAACTCCAACAGCCGAATGCTTCAAGATGTCTTCCAGCTGTGATCTTCAATGCTCCACGTCCAATGGAAGATGCCTCCATGTTAGTGTCACTCAAGGGGGAAGAGGGGAAGAGGAGGATTAGAATCTCGGTCACTAAGAGGAAGAGGGAAGAAGATGAGAGGGTTGGCTAGCCAGGAAAAGAGAAGGGGGAGGGGGAAGAGAAGGTATTCGGTGACAAGCACCACACAAGCACAAGCTCATGTTTCCATAACTTTTTTTTTCACAAAAGATAAGATCCTCCTCCCAAACCAATGTACAAAGTCTTTTAACCTTCCCCTCCAACGTTCCACTCCTATTCGGCTAAAGTTGGATTCAAACAAAGGCTGAGATAGGCAGGCTGGGGCATTTACTAATTTGCTTCTTTGAGTTAGGCAATCAGCCCTGTTTTTGGGCTGCCTTGAGCTTGACTTTCCTGAAACGTGTAGAGCTGGAGCTTTCCCCATTTAGGCAAGCAATTTAGCTTGCTTGCAGTCCTCTATGAGCAAGTTCTTCCCATGGTCTTTAGCCTTGTTGCATATGCAAAATTGGAGCTTGCTTTGGTCCTCAAATGTTGACTATTTTGACTCACATGTTGCTATTGGTTTGTATTGAAGCTAGGCAGCAAAGATGTGGGCTTTGGGCTAGTCAATTGGGCCGGTTCTAGGGCCCCATGTGGGCTGCTTCAAGTAGGTTGATGGAGGGGTGAGGTGCTTTGTACAAATGCACACTCAAACCTAAACTATGCAACCTATTACATCCACTACAAAAATAAATACTTAAAAGAAACTAAAATGCCTATGCTACCCTCCCTAAACTACCCCTAGGCGCCTGAGGCGCTACAAAAGTGCTGTCCTGCAAGACATAGGCAAGATAGGCTTACAAAAAAATATCATTGCTTAAATCATCCTGGATCAAATGGCCCAAGCTTATCACATTGAGCCCTGGCTCCTGCATCAGTATATCAGTGGTAGATATACTAGACCGACCCGCTGTGAGGCTATGATTTGGTGTCATGAGTTATCCTCACAAGTGAAAAGAGATGCATTGATCCCTTGACTTGAGGTCATTGACCGTTCTGTATGGTTAGGGATATGCTTTGATACAACCTAATACCTCACCGTAGTTGGGAGGTAAGAATGGTTGTCATTGAGCATGTGACAACCCATATGAGAAGGTCAATGGACAGATAGAGGATTTGCCCCTTCCTAAGGGAAGCATGATATCCATGGAGCTCCTCTATGGTTCTATGACTGAAAGTGTATGGTCATACCCAGGTGACAACCTGATTTAGTCATAACCATGTGATTGGGTGAAAAATGAGTTATGACACACTTGTCCAATCGGATATCAGCTTGGCAAAGGGACTATATGATGACACCGAAATTTATAGTAAATTTTATGCTATTTGATAGATATTTTGTGTCATATTTACACTCTTTGCTTATTTTTATGTCTTTTTATCAAATACTCCGGAATCTACACTCTTTTTGGTTTTTGATGATTTTCAGGTAAAAAGGCACGATTTTCAGGCGTTTTCAAGCAATTCCAGATGCAAGAAAGAATTCTCATCATCAAGAGAAGATTACATGTCAAATTTCATGAAGATTGGAGCTTCAGACCAAAATACGGCAGGGCCGTAATCTATATTAAGGTATCGTATTTTCACCAGCTACCGTAATATTAGAGTGCTGCCATAATTTGGGGAGTTTTCATCCAGAAAGTTTTTGAGAAATTATGGCACTACCGTAAGGAATTTCATAAGCCGTAATTTCAGTCTATTTTTCACCCGAGAGATTTCTAGATTTTACGGCAGGGCCGTAAGCACTTCCACGGTGCCGTATTTTGAGGCGATTTCCGACCTGGGAGATTTGGAGAAAATACGGTACTGCCATAAGTAATTTCATGGTACCGTAATTCTGGTCGAATCCTATACAGGAGAGCTTAAAGAAAATACGGCAGTGCCGTAACAGAAACCACAGCCGTAATTCTATTCTAAACACGCGATTTTCACGGACTTTTTGAAGCCCGATTTTTGCATGATCGATTGCGCACGATCCAGGCCATAATTTGAAGATCCGTAAGATGCAAAAGGGAAGCTTTTCGGGAGGAGAAGACAGACAACCAAAAAGTCCTAATTTTCATCCACTGTTGAGAGAGATATTGAGTTACACGCTGCCGCCTTAGGTTTCGCCGCCGGGAAGCATACAGCGCATCTCCAGCCATGAAATTTAAGGGGAAGCTTCGCCTGGAAGAGGAGAACATACCCCAGAAGTTTTAGAGTGAAAGGAGATCGATCCGAGGAGAAATCAACAAAAGCACGCCGCCAGCACTATTCACAAACAGAAATTATGGCTGTAATGGTTATTTGTTTTTCCCCTTTTTCTTTGATTTCTTACACTTTAATACTATGGAATATTATAATCTTTCTACCATGCTAGCTTAAACCTTTTATGTGACATGGGGGAGTAATTCCCTTTGATTTCTTAATGACTACATAAATTTTCCATTATTTCGTCCAGTATAATTTTAGTGTGATAATTCTACTTATGTGACGATTGTCTATAATTCTCCATAGTTTTCTTATTATCATGCATGTTTTTAGAGTTTTTGCAATATGGAGAGAAAAGTGATTTGCTTGAGAACTTGGAACCCTAAAATTGAATATTAGGAACTCACCGTAAGAAATTTGGTTAGTTCTTATTTCTTGATTTTAGAAGAATAATTGTCATGTTTGATAATTTGAATCTAGGATTGAGTTATTTTGTTAAACGTGAAGATCTTGTGCTAAAGTGAGGATCGAAACGTTGGAGAAGCTTAAGTAGAACCTGTGTTGAGACTCGGATGCATGAAAGTGATCCTTGAGACTCCACTTGAGATAATCAACGTAGAATTCGGATGCACGAAAGTGATCCTTGAGTTCTTTGATTAATGATTTACTTATTTTCAGCATGGGATAGATCCTACGCGAAAGCGAGGATCAGTCCCCTATATGATTGTCTGCACGAAAGTGAAACAATCCCTTTATGAAGTAAACTATATCTTTATCATAATAAAATTAGACTGACGAACATATTTTCATATCTAGTCATGGAAATTAAAGTGAATGAAACCCTAGTCCCAGATTCTCTCTTTGATATTTTCATGTAGCCTTCGATAGTTTACTTGCATATTTCGATTGCCTAGCTAGTAAGAAATTAATTATTCAGTACTTGACAAACGAGGTCTCTGTGGTTCGATATCTTTTTTTATTACTTCGAGTATCCGTGCACTTGCAGACACAACATTATAATATATCTGTACCTAGTTGCGATGATGGGGATGTTGATGTTGATATCCATTCCGATGACTTGGGTAGCAGCGATGCACTGCTAGGTGCCACTCACTGCTTGTGGTGACCTTAGGTCAGCACTGCCAACGTCAAAGGAACCTACAAGGTCGCACACCTTGATACTCGAATTCTCATATTGATCGAAAGCCTTATGATCAAGTTATTGGATAACTCGGATCTATTTGGGGGATTTTGTCAGCGCCAATGGGCCTGATGAGATGGAAGAGAGTTATTAGAGCTAAACTTCATTTTTGGTAGGTTGACTCGAAATTAACCATGGTTGGTCATATTTGACTTTGTGTTGCATTGGATTGGATCCAATTGCTTAATCAACCCATGTAATGATGTTTGGGCAAGCTCATTACCCAATGAGGCCCAATAACAAGTTGTCATGAAGAGACAATGGGCTAAAAGGGTATAATGGGGAGAAGTTGGCGCCTTTGCTTCATTAGGAAGCTTTAGGCGCCTCCCCCCTTCATCCATTGATGGAAACCTTGTATCTAAGGCAAGGCTTGGGGCGCATATGGCTTGTAGAACTTATTTGGTAAGTGGCAAGTGCATATGGTAGAAGGGGTGGTGTTTATGGTAAAGACTTGAAGTTTTTCCATACACTAAACCCTAATTGATCCCTCCCTTAAACCTAGCCACCCGCCCCCCTTCATGAATATTGCGCCAATGCCTTGCCTTGCCGCCCCCTTATCTATATATACATGTGTATATGCGAGAATAAGGGTTGAAGCAATTTCAATTGGCATGAGCAAGTGAAAGGGGCAAGGGCAAGAGACTTGGCGCATCTTCTCTTCCATCTCCAACCTAGCTGCAAGCTTCTTCTCTCCCTCTTCTCTTGGCGCAAGAAGGGACAAAGCTTGGTGTCTTCATCCCCTTTCTTCATCTTGGCGCACCTTCCTTAAAGGTGGCGCAAGTATAGAAAAGGGGTTAAAGCTTGGTGGCAACATCTCCCTTCATCTTCTCTTTGGCGCATCTTCCCTTGAAGGTGGTGCAAGCTTTGAAGAAGGTGTACTAAGGCTTGGATCTTCTTCCCGAGGCTAGCACTGGGTGAGGAAGAAGAGAGCTCGAGGCATCCATGTGTGTGAGACTACAGAGAGCACACACTTGAGTGCCTACCTCGACATCAGTCTCATCTTGCTCCTAAGGTATTTACTATCTCATCATGTCGACCCCCTCGTAAGACGATCTTCACTGGGTTTTTGGGACCGGCCTGTTTCAGGGATATTATTCCGCTATGCCCTGAGACCTAGTTTTGGTCCATCATTGTACTACTTGACATTGACATCTCTTATATATCATTATGGCATTGTCGTTATCATTGTTTGTTTGTATTTGCGATTGTGTACTTACATGATAATGTCCTTGGAGACAGATTGGATCTGTGCTCAAACTATAGTCCCCAATCAAGTACCTGAGCAGATATGGGACAACTCTGGTACATGTGAGAGTGGTATGTGGGCTGGTTAGGCACGAGGTGCAAACACAGACATATGGGTATATCAGTGGTGGATATACTGGACCGACCCGCTGTGAGGCAATGATTTGGTGTCATAAGTCATCCTCACAAGTGACAAGAAATGCATTGATCCCTTGACTTGAGGTCATTGACTATTCTATATGGTTAAGGACATGCTTTGATACAACCTAACACCTCGCCGTAGTTGGGAGGTAATAATAGTTGTCATTGAGCATGTCACGACCCATATGAGAAAGTCAATGTACAGATAGAGGATTTGCCCCTTCATGAAGGAAGCTTGATATCCATAGAGCTCCACTATGGTTCTATGACTGAAAGTTTATGGCCATACCTAGGTGAAGACCTGATTTAGTCATGACCATGAGATTGGGTGAAAACAAGTGATGACACACTTGTCCAATCGGATATCAGTTTGGCAAAGGGACTATAATGTATCTATACCTAGTTGCGATCATGGGGATGTCGATGTCGATATCCATTCTGATGACTTGGGTAGCAGCGATGCACTGCTAGGGGCCACACACTACTTATGACGACCTTAGGTCATCACTGCCAACGTCAAAGGAACCTACAGGGTCACATACCTTGATACTCGAGTTTTCGTATTGATCGGGTAGACTTAAGATTGAGTTATTGGATAACTCAGATCTATTTGAGAGATTTCATCAACACCAATGGGCCTGATGAGATGGAAGAAACTTATTAGGGCCAAGTTCTATTTTTGGCATATTAACCAAATTAACCATGGTTAAGACTCATTTGACCTTGGGTTAAATTGGATTGGATCCAATGGCTTGGTTAACATGCATAATGGAGTTTGGGCTAGGCCCATTACTTAATGGGGCTTACTAATAAGTTGTAATGAAGAGATAAGAGGAGAAAAGGGTATAATGGGGAGAAATTTATGGCATAGGCGCATGGAATAATCCTAGTTGGACTAGGATTGGCGCATAGTGCATATTTGGTATCTTCAAGTGTTTGATTTGCATTAGGATTTAATCTAATCACTTGAGATATTGATTGAGATTTGATATGAGCAAGTGGGGATGATTATTTACTTAATCAAAGTCCTAATTGGATTAGGACTTGCGCCCAAGCCAATTTAGGTAAACTTTCATGATGCCTTGACCTAGTCTTGGCGCATACATGAGAGTTGTGCCTCTTTAGGTATTTTGGGTGCATGCTTGCTTGGGCAAGGCATTAGCGCATATGGTTGAAGGATTTTAATCAAGTTATTTGATTGAATAAATTCCTAGAATTATGCCCTAATCGCCCACACTTGCCATCTCCTCAAACCGCCTCTTATTCCTATTTAAAGGACCCTAGCCGCCCCCTCTTGACATACTAATTCTTGGAGGCATGGACACTAGAGGGACGACAGCTTGGAGATCCTTTTGTTCTCTTCTTCTTCCATCAAAGCTGAAAGCTTCTTCCCTTTCCCTTGGCGCAAAGGTGTAAGAAGGCTTGTGGCATCCTCTTCTCCTCTTCCTTCTTGATGCTTCCCTCCTTGATGGTGGCGCAAGTTGATTGGAGGACTCTCCTAAGGTGTGGATCTTCTTCCCGAGGCTAGTACCGGGCGTGGAGGAAGAAGACTCAAAGCATCTGTGTGTGTGAGACTGCAAAGGGTGCACACTTGGGCGCCTACATCGGCATCGCTTCTTCTTGCATCTAGGTACTTTCTCCTCTCATCGTGTTGACTCCCTTGCAAGACGATCCTCACTGGGTTTTTGGGACTAGCTTGTTTTGGAGATATTCTCCCACTGCATATGTAATCTGTAATGTCAAAATTTGTAAAATATCCCCAGGGTTTCCCAACAAACACGTGTTCAAGCTTTTTGGTGCCCTTGACTATGACTATAAGGTCTAAGTGCCATTGTTGTGAACATGCAATATTAGTGGCTAACCATCAGCGCAAAGCTAATCTCACCCTTGACAATGTACAACTCACATACCAAGTTAGAGACATCAATGGTGAAGAGATTTGTTTCCATAAGGAGATGCTCACCCTAGCCACTCTAGAACTTATCCACCCATACAAGGAGAATTCTCTAGAGGAGAATCCACCCCCCCCCCCCCCGGGAGAGTTGATGGAGGTAGAGACCACGAATCCAAGGAAATATAGATGGAGCCTAAGGACACTTGATGTGTGTTGTATCACCTAACCGCAAGTGTAACGGTTTTGTCATAGTAATACTTAAAAGTCGATCCCACAGGGACAGTGATCAAGTACCAAGTGTCTACAAATCAATAGCTAGACAACGGATTGAATGATTGAGTTTGCTGAAAGTAAATCAACTGAATGTAAAATGCAAATGATTTTAGCCAAAGAAAATTCTGGATAGAAAAACAAGGTTTAGAGACATCTAAACTTCGGGTTCATCTCGTTGGTGGATCTTAAACTCGAACAAGATAATATCATAACAATGCAATTTTAAAGTATTCAAGGAGATATATAATAGTACAGATTACCCTCTTTCGATAGCATAATCCGGTATCAATCAAAACCGGCATCCTACTTTCATGGCTAACTGGACCTAGACTGATCCAATGAGTTCAGAGATATCATAAAGTTCCTCACACAAATCCTACCCTAATTCTTAACAGCTCAAAGCATGTTCGATCAAGCAGATCTAATGTCGCAATTCTCCTTTCGATCCTTCTAGCGGCATCCAATAAAAGTAATAGCATAGCCAATGCAATACTAGCAATAAAATGGCACAAATCGAATAAACACAAGATAAAATTGCATTTGCTATAAGGAAAACAAGTTCTAATAGAAGATACACATAACTCAACTGCACCTTAGTTCCGATAAAGAAGATTACACTATCATAGCGTCGTTACGATACAATTCGCTAAGAGAAGGAAGAAATAAAGAGAAGATAGAAGAGAGAAAGAAGCAAACTCTTCAAGGAAGGGCAGCAACTATCCTCCTTCAAGCCTTCTAGAGTGGCACACCAAGATCTTCTTCTCCCCTTTGCTCTTGACTAGAATTTCCACACCTCACCAAAATGCATCGCTTTGCAACTTGATTTTCACCCCTTAAATAGAGTCAAAAGTGTCTTCTAAATGCATGTATTGATATCCTTTTGAATTCTTGACGTTTTGACACTAAGAATGTCCAAAACGGATTTAAGACGAGAAAGTTATGGCTCATTTAATGCATGTGGCTCCATAATTACGGGAGTAATGACAATTACGGCCATAATCGTAATGCATTCATTGTAGTCTTTAACTTCTTGAAATGCTCACATAAATGTAGCTCATTTAATTCTCTTCGTTTTGACTACAAGAACATCCAAATCGGAGTTAAAATGAGAGAGTTATGAGCATTTAAAGTTTGACGGCTGGCATTTAATGTAGCTACTGCAAGATTACGGTCATGAGGCAGATTATGGCCATGCCCGTAATCTCGGTGTAGAAGTCCAATTCGTCTAAAAATTTACAGGTGAGCAGTATGACCTTGGCTTGATTTATGACCATAGATGTAACATCAAAAATCGCTAATCAAAAAATTACGGCCATGATGAATTATAGTCGTGCCCGTAATTTTCTTGTCAAGGTTTTCTTCATCCGAAAGGTTCCTGTCAAGGAAGTTATGGTCATGACTTCGGATGATGACTATGCTCATATAAAAATGAGTCCATTGGAAGCCAATAAGAGAATTACGGTCATGACGTAGATTATGGCCTCGGCCGTAATTCTTAAAATTAATCCCGTTTGAAGCCAAATTTCTTGTCATGATTCCTAATTCACTCAAAAATATAAATGTATTTCCATATAGCTCCAAAAGTGAGTGAATTGTCCTGAATTCAAACAAACATGACAAGTAATGAAGCTTTTGAGGAAAGTCAATGAAATAAGCTAGAAAGAGAAGTAAAAATATGATAATAGGTCTTTATTCACAAATAAATATAAGTCAACAAGACTATAAAAATACGAGACATCAACACTATAATTTAAGGGTACCCAAATGCTCCATCCCTGCATTTGCATTACATAGCATAATAGGTTAGTTCCACCCCCAAATGCTTATCATGTATTTCATATAGAGTTTAATTTGGTAGGAGAATTGCATTGTGATCATACATCTACCCAAATGTTTATGCATTCATAGTAGAATCAGAACATGCTTGCATTCGCATCTTATAGGTAAGCAATCAAGACAATCAAGACCAAAGTCCTCAATTAAAGAAAATCCAAGGCTCTTAATGATCCAAAGTTTCTTGAACTTAAACCTAAAAGACCCATGTGCCAAAGTACAAAAGGAAAGAGGACAAGGTGCTTTCTCTCTTGTCCAAGCTCTTAGCTCAAAGGGGGAAAGGCCTCTCTAAGCTTACCAGCCTTCAAACAAACAAGCAACCTTGGGAGAGGAAAAGACAAGCTAGCACAAACAAACAAGAAACCTTGGGAGGGGAAAAGACAACCCAATAGCCTACCATTGAAGGAAGTTGTCGTTGGGGACTTGGCCCTTGAAACCATAATATTTTCCCAGGCAAGGGGGCTGCTGAGGATTTCTTCGGCAACGCCCTCTAGGATTCGAGCGCTGAATCTTGAAGCACTTAGATTTTGCGAATCTTAAAAAACAGTCAGCCCCATTAATTCCCCGTTATCTGCCGTCTCCAGCCACGATCATACAGTTTCCATCCACGATTATTCTATCCATGATAATGCAGCCTCCAACCATGATTATTCTATCCATAATCTTGTTTTTAATATCCATGATCATGCAAGCTTCATCCACGATCATACAAGCTGTATCCACGGTCTTTTTTTAATATCCATGATCTTGTTTTTAATATTCACGATCATACAAGCTTCATCCACGATCATGCAGGTTGTATCCACGATCTTATTTTCAATATCCATGATTTTTTTTTAATATCCACGATCATGCAAGCTTCATCCACAATCATGCAAGCTTCATTCACGATCATGCAGGCTGTATCCACGATCATACAAGCTCCATCCACGATAATGCAACTTCCATCCACGATTATTCTATCCACGATCTTGTTTTAAATACAATATAAATAAATATTCTTTACAAATAAATATCTATCATAAATAAATATCCAATATAAGCAAATATCCTTTACAAATAAATGTAACGACAAGTAACAAAATGTTAAAGGGGTTGATTATTTTTTGTGATTCGAAAAATCTGAGTGCTTCAAGATTCGGTATTTGAATCCTAGAAGGTGAAAGTCCCACAAGGGGGAGCGAAACCCTAATCATGCAGATATAAAACTTTATGCATAGCGGAATCTAGGGTTTCCTAGGATCGCATGTATGAACATAGATCAACTTAACGATTTGTATAGATCAACACAAGGATCATACCATTGCCATTGCTTTGGATGGCGACTTGGAAGAAGAGGGCGAGCGGGTCTCCTCCAAAGGTGACGCACACAAGGTGAAGATGACTACTCCCTTGGCGTCTTTGTGCTAGCAAAGCTTCAAGGTGTCCTTTTGTGTGGAGGAGAAGAGATGAATTCCTTTTCCTTTTTCTGGCCGAAAACTCTTCTTAGCGTGAAGACCACCCAAGACGAGAGCAAGATGAAGACCAGTCCGCGAGAGAGTTAGAAGCCCCCTTCATGTTCGAAAACGTTTTGACGTTTTCAACAAGGGAAAACGCCTTTCTATTTTTAGAAAGCACTAACTCCATTTCAACTCCCACGTTACCATCTCTTAATCGAACCATTCGAACCACACGTTCACCAAAGTGAACCGGTTCCAATCGGTTTGGTTTAATTGAATTTGGTTTAAGGACCAAATCAAACCAAGCCTTGGTCTAGATGAAATTAAACCATAAGGCTCAAGATCTAACCATTCATCTCTTGATGCTCTTGATCTCACCGATCTAGCATCAAATCTCTCGATCGAAGCTTACCGATCTCAAGCCCTAATCAATCAAACATGATCAGACCAGATCTCACTCACAATCAGAGTTTAAACTCCTTTAAACTGAACCAAAACAATTCAGTCCACACGATCTGACATAAGTAAGCCATATCATCAAATTGTGCGACCCTAAGGGTTTCCTTTAAATGTCGGTAATGATAACTTATGTTATCACGATCAGTGAGGGGTATCTAGCAACACATCACTGTCTCCCGATATAAAGGAAAGAGTCTTCCAAGACTACACCCAAACCACAGCACAAGTGTGAACCCAAGTCACTTGACATATGTGTTTCCTTTGCCACTGGATGTTCTTATTGGACAAGCGTGTCAAGCCTGTAATTCCAATATGATGAGAATGATTAGATCAGATGAACATAGTCATCTGGGTATGGCCATACACTTTCTCAACCATCTCATCCAGGGGGCCCCTATAGAACATCACACTCCAATCAAGGAGACGGCAATCCTATATCTATCACTAGTGCCCTAACATGACTCATGCTCATTATCCAAGATAGTCTATAACCATTATGTTTCAAATGATATTGAACTACCTCAAAACAATGCCAATCATCATTTAGAAACAGAAGTGATCTCAAGTCAGAGGAAATATGCCACTTGTTTGCATATAAGGATTATTCACATTGTGACAAGCAATTGAACATCCTAAGTAGGGTCTGTCCAGTACATCCAATGTACCCATGAGTCTACATCTTATTCCATGCTCGAAGCATCCTATAAGATTAGAACACATATTAGTCTCAATCATATCAAGGCTGTCTCATGTTCACCAAGATATCTCGACTAAGGACAATACTGCATGTCAGCCAAGCTGAACAGCATTGAGACATTATTTAGAAGTATACATATTGCAGCAGATAATGTAACAACCTGAATAACAACCATTGCCTTTATAAACATAGAGTTTATACATGATACTGAAATAATCCCAAGGCCTCAAACATTAGCCTTAAGGGCATACCCCAACAATCTCCCACTTGCACTTAATCTAATGGTTGAGAAATCTCAAACCCATATTATTACAGTGCTTCTCATGCTTCTGCTGCGCCAGAGGCTTTGTAAGCGGGTCAGCTAGATTGTCATCTGTATGAACCTTGCAAACTTTGATCTCGCCACGATCAATGATCTCCCGGATCAAGTGAAACCTTCTCTGTATGTGCTTGGACTTCTGGTGCGACCTTGGTTCCTTTGCTTGTGCTATTGCTCCAGTGTTATCACAGAAGATAACCAAAGGATCTGCACTCGAAGGAACAACACCAAGTTCCTGAACGAACTTACGAATCCACACTGCCTCCTTGGATGCTTCTGAGGCTGCAACATACTCGGCTTCTGTTGTGGAATCAGCAACAATTGACTGTTTGAAACTTTTCCACACCACTGCTCCTCCATTCAAGCTAAAAACATAGCCTGATTGCGATCGGAAATCATCCTGGTCAGATTGGAATGAAGCGTCAGTATATCCTTCAATACTGAGTTCTTCCTGACCTCCATATATCAAGAACATATCTTTGGTCCTCCGAAGATATTTCAAAATATTCTTGACTGCAATCCAGTGTGCCTTCCCTGGATTACTTTGGAATCGACTGGTCACGCTTAACCCGTAAGCGACGTCTGGGCGAGTACACAACATCGCATACATAATGGACCCAATAGCCGAAGCATAAGGCGTATTGTCCATTTCATCTTTCTCAGTCTGTGTTTGTGGACACTGACTCTTTGAAAGATTCAGACCTTGTCTGACTGGAAGATATCCTATTTTAGAATTTTCTAAATGGAATCTCTCCAGGACTTTATCGATGTAAGTACTCTGGCACAGCCCGAGAAGCCTCTTAGATCTATCTCTGTAGATCTTCACACCTAATACATAGGCTGCTTCTCCTAAATCTTTCATCTGGAAACATTTTCTTAACCATGCCTTGACGGCATGCAGTTCAGGAATATCATTTCCAATGATTAAGATATCATCGACGTAGAGGACTAGGAAAGTAATCACGCTCCCACTAAACCTCTTATATACACACGGGTCATCTTCATTCTTGATGAAACCAAATTTACAGATTGATTCATCAAAATGAATATTCCAGCTTCTCGATGCTTGTTTAAGTCCATAAATGGACTTCTTTAATTTGCATATTTTATGACGATCTGATGGATTAGTGAAACCTTCAGGTTGTGTCATATACACATCCTCTTCTAATTTTCCATTAAGGAAAGCGGTCTTCACATCCATTTGCCAGATCTCATAATCATAATATGCCGCTATCGGGAGAATAATCCGAATAGACTTGAACATGGCTACAGGAGAGAAAGTTTCATCATAATCTATCCCGTAGATTTGTTTGAAACCTTTCGCAACTAGCCTGCCTTTATAGGTAACCACGTTACCATCCATGTCAATCTTCTTCTTGAAGATCCACTTACAGCCTATAGGGATTACTCCCGGAGGCGGATCAACCAAATCCCAAACTTGGTTATCTGACATGGAGTCCATCTCGGCTCGCATAGCTTCAAGCCATCTCGCTGATTCCGGTCCACTGACCGCATCCGCATAAGTGAGGGGTTCATCATTAATGATGTAGACTCCGTCATAGCGCTCAGGCTGTCGACGGATCCTTCCCGATCTTCGCGGTTCCCGTGATATCTGAGCCTCAGGTTGTTCAGTAACCTGATCTACTGGCTCAGGCTCATCCAACTGTGCTTGACTACTTTGTCCTTCTTCTGGATTCTCATCCAGCTTTATTTCTCTCCCACTGGCCTCTTGCAGAAGAAATTCCTTCTCAAGAAAAATAGCCGTCCGAGCAACAAATACTTTGTTCTCTTTGGGATCGTAGAAATAATAACCCTTAGTTTCTTTAGGGTAACCGACAAAGATACATTTCTCAGATCTGCTCTCTAGTTTCCCAGAGGCAAGCTTTTTGACATAAGCCTCGCAACCCCAGATCTTAATAAATGTCAAGCTCGGCTGTTTCCCATACCATAACTCATATGGAGTCTTTGAAACGGCCTTGGATGGCACTCGGTTTAGTACCTTTGCAGCTGTTTCCAGTGCAAATCCCCAAAAGGAGTAAGGTAGAGTAGCCTGACTCATCATAGAACGAACCATATCCAGTAAGGTTCTATTTCTCCTCTCGAACACACCATTCCATTGCGGTGTTCCTGGCGGAGTGAGCTGTGAGATAATCCCACACTCCTTCAGATAGTCAGTAAACTCATGACTCAAGTATTCTCCACCTCGATCTGAACGAAGTGCCTTGATATTTCGGCCTAGCTGATTTTGTACTTCATTTTTGAACTCTTTGAACTTGTCAAAAGATTCACTTTTATGTCTCATTAGATAGACATAACCATACCTACTGAAATCATCAGTAAAGGTAATGAAGTATGAATAGCCACCTCTGGCATGTTTACTAAATGGCCCACACACATCACTGTGAATGAGGTCAAGTAAACCTGAAGCCCTTTGACCTTTGTTGGAAAAAGGAGACTTCGTCATTTTACCCATTAAACAAGCTTTGCATGTATCAAGCTCCTCATAGGAGAATGATCCCAGCAGTCCATGATCATGCAACCGCTTAATGCGCTTCTTGTTAATATGGCCTAAACGACTATGCCATAACAAGGTGCTGTCATCAGCATACTTGGCTTTCTTATTATCAATCTGTTGTACAGAACATTCCATGTCCAACATGAATAACCCATTGTTAATTGACCCAGTAGCATAAACAATATTATCAAAAGAAATATAACACTTTGAAATTTTGCATTCAAAGGAAAACCCTTTCCTGACAAGAGCAGGAATAGAGATAATATTCTTAGTTATGCTTGGTACAAAATAACAATTGTCCAGTTCTAATACAAGACCAGATGGTAAAGAGATGTGATAAACTCCTACAGCAACAGCAGCAACCCGTGCCCCGTTTCCAACTCGTAGGTCCACCTCATGCTGTCCCACCTGTCTTCTTCTCTTGAGTTCCTGTACATTTGAACAAATGTGAACTCCACATGCAGTGTCTAACACCCATGAAATAGAAGAAGAAACCATGACTTCTGTCACGAAAATACCTGAGCCAGAAGCGAAAGGGTTGCTTCCCTTCTTATCTCCTTGGAGCGCTTTACAGTCCTTTTTCCAGTGACCTAGCTGGCCACAATGGAAACATCTGTATTCCTTTGACCGCTTTACCTTTTGCTTTAGAGCCTTGTTGTAGCTCTTGATAGGGGCTTTGCCCTTCTTCCCCTTCTTCTTGTTCCTTGAAGGAACCATTAGGACAGAGGATGAAGGCTTTCCCTTCTCACGAGACTGAGTCTGCTCTGTAGTCAAGAGCATGTTCAGTAACTCTGCCGGGGTACAGTCGATCTTGTTCATATTAAAATTAATGATGAATGGATCGAAAGAGGCCGGGAGAGACAGCAAGATGATGTCTACAACAAGCTCCTGATTGATGGTGTGTCCCAGTTTCTCTAGAGCCTCCTTGTACCCAATCATCTTGAGTACGTGAGCTCCCACTGGACTCCCTTCAGTCAGTTTGCTCTGAAAGAAAAGTTTCATCAAGTTATAGCGTTCAGTCCTTGCCTGTGCAGCATACAGCATCTTGAGGTTTGCTATAATTTCTATAGCAGATAAATCCTCATGCTGACGCTGAAGCTCTGGCGTCATAGACGCAAGCATAAGGCAAGCGACATCAATGCTATCATTGACATGCTTCTCATAAGCTTCTCGAACCGCCCTTGCGGCGTTCGCAGTGTTGTAGTATGCCCTTAAGGCTAATGTTTGAGGCCTTGGGATTATAACAGTATCATGTAATAAACTCTTAAGTTTATAAAGGCATGGTTGTTATTCAGATTGTTACCTTGTCTGCTGTAATAAGTGTACTTCTGATTAATGTCTCAAAGCTGTTCAGCTAGGCTGACATGCAGTAATGTCCTTAGTCGAGATATCTTGGTGAACTTGAGACAGCCCTGATATGATTGAGACTAATATGAGTTCTAATCTTATAGGATGCTTCGAGCATGGAATAAGATGTAGACTCATGGGTACATTGGATGTACTGGACAGACCCTACTAGGATATTCGGTTGCTTGTCACAATGTGAATAATCCTTGTATGCTACAAGTGGCACATGTCCTTTGACTTGAGATCACTTGTGTTTCTAAATGATGAATGTCATTGTTTTGAGGTAGTTCAATATCATTTGAAATATAATGATTATAGACTATCTTGGATGATGATCAAGAGTCAGGTTAGGACACTAGTGATAGATACAGGATTGCCGTCTCCTTGTTTAAGGAGTGTGATGTTCTAGGGCCCCCCTATATGAGATGATTGAGAAAGTGTATGGCCATACCCAGATGACAGTGATCATCTGATCTAATCATGCTCATCGTATTGGAGTTACAGGCTTGACATGCTTGTCCAATAAGAACATCTAGTGGCAAAGGAAACATGTATGCCTTGTGAAGAAGATTCACACTTGTGCTGTGATTTGGGAGTAGTCTTGGAAGACTCTTTCCTTTATATCGGGAGACAGTGATGTGTTGCTAGATACCCCTCACTGATCGTGATAACGTAAGTTGTCGTTACCGACATTTAAAGGAAACCCTTAGGGTCGCACAATTTGATGATATGGCTTGCTTAAGTCAGATCGTGTGGACTGAATTGTTTTGATTCAGTTTAAAGGAGTTTGGACTCTGATTGTAAGTGAGATCTGGTCTGATCATGTTTGATTGATTAGGGCTTGAGATCGGTAAGCTTCGATCGAGAGTAGTGATGCTAGATCAGTGAGATCAGAAGCATCAAGAGATCAACGGTTAGATCTTGAACCGTTTGGTTCAGAGAGAGATCTAGACCATGGCTTGGGTTGTTTTGGTTTGGTCTTTGAACCAAAAGCATTGGACCGAATTCCATTGAACCGGTTCACACATGTGTGAACGGATTGGTTCAAGATGGAAGCGTTAAAGGGCGGTTTGCTTTGAGTGGGCGAAAGCTTCATGACTTTCCATCTTGGGAAATCATGTAACGCCTCTTGAAGAAAACGCTTAAACGCATGTTGTGGCTTTGCTTGGTGATCGATCCATCGGAGACGAGGACGAACAAGAGAAGCTTCATCGCCCTTGCCGAAAGTTGGTTTTTCTTCTCCTTCATACGACAAGAACCTTGAAGCCTTGCTAGCACAAGGACGACAAGGAGTAGGCCAACATCCTCTTGTGTGTGGCACACTTTGGAGGAGAACCCTATCGTTCTCTTGCTTCCAAGTCGAGTCCAATCTTCATGGCAATGGTATGAATCTCATCCGATTTATACATCTCATAAGAGTTGATCATACGACATGCTATTTTGATCTTGAATCCCTATCTTCCGCTGCAAAAGAATCACACATGCGCCACCTTTAGGGATTTCCCCCTTGCGCTCCCCCTCGAAGGGGACCCAACAATTGGTATCAGAGGTATAATATGCATGTTGTTATGATTGCTTAAGCTTTTGTGATCCTTGTTTGCAATGATATGCTTAGATCTAACCGACATGCAAGTTTTCTTGTTACATGTTAAGTTTGCATATCCGAAACTTGATGTATGTCTCCTTGGCGCATGCTTAAGTTTCCATGCAAGTTTTCTTGTTGCGCATGTGTTGGCGCTTGTGTAGTTTTTCTTACAAAACAAAAGGAACTTGCGCGCCTATCTAGATCTAAGGCCCTACTATAAACCCTTAGATGGGTTGATGGGGTTGAAGTCATCTCTAGGTTAGATCCAATAGTCTGATCAGACCATCTGACAGCCTAGATGGGTTGACCAGATAGCACCTGTGCGCAAGCACGAGGTGGCTATAGGTCGACTGCATCCAGGGCGTGTAGCGAGGTCTGGTTGAGACGACTACTGAACACACATGAGTTAGGCCCGGGGTCACACCCGCTTGCCGAAACTCATGAGGGTGGTTCAGCCCTTTGCGCATGCATGGTTGACCATTAGGTCAACTCAAGTCAGTTAGGACTTGGTGCATGCAAGGGCAGAGGATCTGACTAGATGGATGAGTGGATCCCTATCAATGGACCATTGTAAGGTTGTAGGGGCACATAAGGAAATTAAAATTGATACCATGGGGTTTTCAAAAATTTTATTTTCTTTGTAATGGATCACATGTTGATTGAATGATGCCATGATGCTTGTTTATTTCATCTTATGTGGGTTGCCCTTTTATTGTGTGCTGTGCTGGGGCCTGCGAGCCTGGTAAATTATTATTTTGTGATCTGCGAATCACATTTGTAATTAATTTATTGTATATTTGACCTGCGAGTCAAACTTGTCTAGGTAGATCAAAATGTATTTTGATTAGACAAGAGCACAAAGGCACACATCCAAGAGGGGCATTCAGCTGGTGGCGCACCTAAGGTGCTCTTGGCGCTAGGGCCCTGGGTAGGACCAGATGAGATGCAAAAGGAGCTCAAGTGAAGACTTAAGTAAAATTAAGGTCTTACTTAGGGTTCATGGGCTTTTACCACATAAGATCAGCATGCTTTCTATTTATTGCTTTTATAATTAGAAATGCATGAGTTTATCTTCTGCTATCACCATAGGACTTGCATGATAGTCAAGAAGATAAAAGACCGGTAAAATCCAACGCTAAAATATCAAGCTCGTAAGCCTTCTGACGCGAAACCTCACCGTTCTGACTATCGTTGGAGCCGTGTTGTACCCACTCAGTGGGCACGTCCATCTATCTTCAGACGGTGCGGGATTACACCTGCGTGTTACAGAGAAGGGATTTATCGCTTCTCGTTGCTCAGCATAGCACGTGGTGGTCCAGGGAGTAGGTCGGGTCAGCTTGACCATGTAGGCTACATATGTGGCGCATATGGTAGCACATGGAGGCAGCCATCTGTGGGATCAGAGACTGTGTTGTACCAACTCAGTTGGCACAGTCTGCTGGATTGCCCAGATGAAGGGGAATCGCACGGGTTGGCGATTGGCTGGGACAGCCTACCAGAAATTAGTGCTTGTCATCTCTGTGCATCTTATCTCGCCTGAGCGGGACGCGGAGACCAAGTATGAAATCTGGATCCCATCTCACTAAAAGAGTATTACTCTTTCGGACTGTTTTATGGATTTTACAGTCAGCTAAAATAGTGAGAAAAAGGAATCATTCTTAAGTCCTGATTGATTCTTAACATTGATACTGACCTTGCTGTTCTTGCATTGTTGTAGATTCCTGCAGCAACGAACACCATGAGCTTCAATGTGCGATCCCTACTGGAAAGGGAGAAGTTTGCTGGGCCGAACTTCTCTGACTGGTTCGGACACCTTAAGATCGTTCTTAAGGCAGAGAGGAAACTGTATGTCCTCGAGACGGCTGTGCCGCCTCAACCCGCTGCGAACGCCGCAAGGGCGGTTCGTGATGCTTATGAAAAGCACGTCAATGATAGCATTGATGTCGCTTGCCTGATGCTAGCGTCTATGACGCCACCGCTGCAGCGTCAGCATGAGGATATGTCGGCTATAGAGATCATAGCGAACCTCAAGATGCTGTATGCTGCACAGGCGAGGACAGAACGCTATAATCTGAGGAAGCTCTTCTTTCAGAGCAAACTGGCTGAAGGGAGCCCAGTGGGAGCTCACGTGCTCAAGATGATTGGGCACAAGGAGGCTCTGGAGAAACTGGGGCATACCATTAACCAGGAGCTTGCTGTAGACATCATTCTGCAGTCTCTTCCGCCTTCTTTCGATGCGTTCATCATTAACTTTAATATGAACAAGATCGATTGTACCCCGGCAGAGCTGCTGAATATGCTCTTGACAACTGAGGAAACTCTGAAGGGAAAGCCTTCAACCTCTGTCTTAATGGTTCCTTCAAGGAACAAGAAGAAGGGGAAGAAGGGCAAGGCCCCTGTCAAGAACTACAGTAAGGCTCTGAAACAGAAGGTGAAGCGGTCCAAGGATAACAGGTGTTTCCACTGTGGCCAGCTGGGTCACTGGAAAAAGGACTGTAAAGCGCTCCAAGGAGATAAGAGGGGAAGCATCGCTTCTGGCTCAGGTATTTACGTGACGGAAGTCATGGTTTCATCTTCTTCTATATCATGGGTGTTGGACACTGCATGTGGAGTTCACATTTGTTCAAATGTACAGGAACTCAAGAGAAGAAGGCAGGTGGGACAGCATGAGGTAGACCTACGCGTTGGAAACGGGGCACGGGTTGCTGCTGTTGCTGTAGGAGACTATTTCATTTCTTTACCATCTGGCATTGTATTAGAATTAAACAATTGTTATTTTGTACCCAGTATTACCAAGAATATTATCTCCATTCCTGCTCTTGTCAGGAAGGGTTTTTCCTTTGAATGCAAGATTTCAATGTGTGTACTTTCTCTAGATAATATTGTGTATGCTACTGGTTCCATTAACAATGGGTTATTCATGTTGGACATGGAATGTTCTATACAAAACATTGATAATAAGAAATCCAAGTATGCTGATGACAGCACCTTGCTATGGCATAGTCGTTTAGGCCATATAAACGAGAAGCGCATTAAGCGGTTGCATGATCATGGACTGCTGGGATCATTCTCCTATGAGGAGATTGATACATGCAAAGCTTGTTTAATGGGTAAAATGACGAAGTCACCTTTTCCTAATAAAGGTCAAAGGGCTTCAGGTTTACTTGACCTTATACACAGTGATGTGTGTGGGCCATTTAGTAAACATGCCAGAGGTGGCTATCAGTACTTCATTACCTTTACTGATGATTTCAGTAGGTATGGGTATGTCTATTTAATGAGACATAAAAGTGAATCTTTTGACAAGTTCAAGGAGTTCAAAAATGAAGTACAAAATCAGTTAGGCCGAAATATCAAGGCACTTCGTTCTGATCGAGGTGGTGAATACCTAAGTCATGCATTTACTGACTATCTGAAGGAGTGTGGGATTATCTCACAGCTCACTCCGCCAGGAACACCGCAATGGAATGGTGTGTCCGAGAGGAGAAATAGAACGTTACTTGATATGGTTCGTTCTATGATGAGTCAGGCTACTCTACCTTACTCCTTTTGGGGTTTTGCACTGGAAACAGCTGCAAAGGTATTAAACCGAGTGCCATCCAAGGCAGTTTCTAAGACGCCATATGAGTTATGGTATGGGAAACAGCCAAGCTTGACATTTATCAGGATCTGGGGTTGCGAGGCTTATGTCAAAAAGCTCGCCTCTGGGAAACTGGAGAGCAGATCTGAGAAATGTATATTTGTCGGTTACCCTAAGGAAACTAAGGGTTATTATTTCTACGATCCCAAAGAGAACAAAGTATTTGTTGCTCGGACGGCCATATTTCTTGAGAAGGAGTTTCTTCTGCAAGAGGCCAGTGGGAGAGAAATAAGGCTGGATGAGAATCCAGAGGAAGGACAAAGTAGTCAAGCACAGTTGGATGTGCCTGAGCCGGTAGATCAGGTTATTGAACAACCTGAGGCTCAGATATCACGGGAACCGCGAAGATCGGGAAGGATCCGTCGTCAGCCTGAGCGCTATGATGGAGTCTACATCATTGATAATGATGAACCCCTCACTTATGCGGATGCGGTCAGTGGACCGGAGTCAGCTAGATGGCTTGATGCTATGCGAGCCGAGATGGACTCCATGTCAGATAACCAAGTCTGGGATTTGGTTGATCCGCCTCCGGGAGTAATCCCTATAGGCTGTAAATGGATCTTCAAGAAGAAGATTGACATGGATGGTAACGTGGTTACCTATAAAGGCAGGCTAGTTGCGAAAGGTTTCAAACAAATCTACGGGATAGATTATGATGAAACTTTCTCACCTGTAGCCATGTTTAAGTCTATTCGGATTCTTTTCGCGATAGCTGCATATTATGATTATGAGATCTGGCAGATGGATGTGAAAACAGCTTTCCTTAATGGAAATCTGGACGAGGATGTGTATATGACACAGCCTGAGGGTTTCACTAATCCATCAGATCGTCATAAAATATGCAAGTTAAAGAAGTCCATTTATGGACTGAAACAAGCATCTAGAAGCTGGAATATTCGTTTTGATGAATCAATCTCTGAGTTTGGTTTCATCAAAAACGAAGATGACCCGTGTGTATATAAGAGGTTTAGTGGGAGCGTGATTACTTTCCTGGTCCTCTACGTCGATGACATCTTGATCATTGGAAATGATATTCCTGAACTGCATGCTGTTAAAGCATGGTTAGGAAAATGTTTCCAGATGAAAGATCTAGGGGAAGCAGCCTATGTGTTAGGTGTGAAGATCTACAGGGATAGATCTAAGAGGCTTCTCGGGCTGTGCCAGAGTACGTACATCGATAAAGTCCTGGAGAGATTCCATTTAGAGAATTCTAAAAGGGGATATCTGCCAGTCAGACATGGTCTGAATCTTTCGAAGAGTCAGTGTCCACAAACACAGACTGAGAAAGATGAAATGGACAATACGCCTTATGCTTCGGCTATTGGGTCCATTATGTATGCGATGTTGTGTACTCGCCCAGACGTCGCTTACGGGTTAAGCGTGACCAGTCGGTTCCAAAGTAATCCAGGCATGGCGCACTGGATTGCGGTCAAGAACATTTTAAAATATCTGCGGAGGACCAAAGATATGTTCTTGATATATGGTGGTCAGGAAGAACTCAGTATTGAAGGATATACTGACGCTTCGTTCCAGTCGGACCAGGATGATTTCCGATCGCAATCAGGCTATGTTTTTAGCTTGAATGGTGGAGCAGTGGTGTGGAAAAGTTTCAAACAGTCAACTGTTGCTGATTCCACAACAGAAGCCGAGTATGTTGCAGCCTCGGAAGCATCCAAGGAGGCAGTGTGGATTCATAAGTTCGTGAAAGAACTTGGTGTTGTTCCTTCGAGTGCAGATCCTCTGGTTATCTTCTGTGATAACACTGGAGCCATCGCACAAGCAAAGGAACCACGGTCGCACCAGAAGTCCAAGCACATACAGAGATGGTTTCACTTGATCCGGGAGATCATTGATCGAGGCGAGATCAAAATCTGCAAGGTTCATACAGATGACAATCTGGCAGACCCGCTTACCAAGCCTCTGGCGCAGCAGAAGCATGAGAAGCACTGTAATAATATGGGTTTGAGGTTTCTCAACCATTAGATTAAGTGCAAGTGGGAGATTGTTGTAGTATGCCCTTAAGGCTAATGTTTGAGGCCTTGGGATTATAACAGTATCATGTAATAAACTCTTAAGTTTATAAAGGCATGGTTGTTATTCAGATTGTTACCTTGTCTGCTGTAATAAGTGTACTTCTGATTAATGTCTCAAAGCTGTTCAGCTAGGCTGACATGCAGTAATGTCCTTAGTCGAGATATCTTGGTGAACTTGAGACAGCCCTGATATGATTGAGACTAATATGAGTTCTAATCTTATAGGATGCTTCGAGCATGGAATAAGATGTAGACTCATGGGTACATTGGATGTACTGGACAGACCCTACTAGGATATTCGGTTGCTTGTCACAATGTGAATAATCCTTGTATGCTACAAGTGGCACATGTCCTTTGACTTGAGATCACTTGTGTTTCTAAATGATGAATGTCATTGTTTTGAGGTAGTTCAATATCATTTGAAATATAATGATTATAGACTATCTTGGATGATGATCAAGAGTCAGGTTAGGACACTAGTGATAGATACAGGATTGCCGTCTCCTTGTTTAAGGAGTGTGATGTTCTAGGGCCCCCCTATATGAGATGATTGAGAAAGTGTATGGCCATACCCAGATGACAGTGATCATCTGATCTAATCATGCTCATCGTATTGGAGTTACAGGCTTGACATGCTTGTCCAATAAGAACATCCAGTGGCAAAGGAAACATGTATGCCTTGTGAAGAAGATTCACACTTGTGCTGTGATTTGGGAGTAGTCTTGGAAGACTCTTTCCTTTATATCGGGAGACAGTGATGTGTTGCTAGATACCCCTCACTGATCGTGATAACGTAAGTTGTCGTTACCGACATTTAAAGGAAACCCTTAGGGTCGCACAATTTGATGATATGGCTTGCTTAAGTCAGATCGTGTGGACTGAATTGTTTTGATTCAGTTTAAAGGAGTTTGGACTCTGATTGTAAGTGAGATCTGGTCTGATCATGTTTGATTGATTAGGGCTTGAGATCGGTAAGCTTCGATCGAGAGTAGTGATGCTAGATCAGTGAGATCAGAAGCATCAAGAGATCAACGGTTAGATCTTGAACCGTTTGGTTCAGAGAGAGATCTAGACCATGGCTTGGGTTGTTTTGGTTTGGTCTTTGAACCAAAAGCATTGGACCGAATTCCATTGAACCGGTTCACACATGTGTGAACGGATTGGTTCAAGATGGAAGCGTTAAAGGGCGGTTTGCTTTGAGTGGGCGAAAGCTTCATGACTTTCCATCTTGGGAAATCATGTAACGCCTCTTGAAGAAAACGCTTAAACGCATGTTGTGGCTTTGCTTGGTGATCGATCCATCGGAGACGAGGACGAACAAGAGAAGCTTCATCGCCCTTGCCGAAAGTTGGTTTTTCTTCTCCTTCATATGACAAGAACCTTGAAGCCTTGCTAGCACAAGGACGACAAGGAGTAGGCCAACATCCTCTTGTGTGTGGCACACTTTGGAGGAGAACCCTATCGTTCTCTTGCTTCCAAGTCGAGTCCAATCTTCATGGCAATGGTATGAATCTCATCCAATTTATACATCTCATAAGAGTTGATCATACGACATGCTATTTTGATCTTGAATCCCTATCTTCCGCTGCAAAAGAATCACACATGCGCCACCTTTAGGGATTCCCCCCTTGCGCTCCCCCTCGAAGGGGACCCAACACGCAGCGGGTTGAGGTGGTATTGCCGTCCCAGGACATACAGTTTCCTCTCAGCCTTAAGAACAATCTTAAGGTGTCCGTACCAGTCTGAGAAGTTTGGCCCAGCAAACTTCTCCCTTTCCAGTAAGGATCGCACATTGAACGCTGTGGTGTTCGTTGCTGCAGTAATCTACAACATTGCAAGAACAGCAAGGTCAGTATCAATGTTAGAATCAATTCAGGACTTAAGAATGATTCTTTTCTCACTATTTTATCTGACTGAAAAATCCAGTAAAACAGTCCGAAAGAGTAAAACTCTTTTAGTGAGATGGGATCCAGATTTCATACTTGGTCTCCGCGTCCCGCTCAGGCGAGATAAGATGCACAGAGAGTACAAGCACTAATATCTGGTAGGCAATCCCTGCCAATCGCCAACCCATGCGATTCCCCTTCATCTAGGCAATCCAGCAGACTGTGCCAACAGAGTTGGTACAACACAGTCTCTGATCCCATAGATGGATGCCTCCATATAGCTACCATATGCTCAATATGTAGCCTACATGGTCAAGCTGACCCGACCTACTCCCTGGACCACCACGTGCTATGCTGAGCAACGAGAAGCGATAAATCCCTTCTCTGTAACACGCAGGTGTAATCACACACCGTCTGAAGATAGATGGGCGTGCCCACTGAGTGGGTACAACACGGCCCCAACGATAGTCAGAACAGTGAGGTTTCGCGTCAGAAGGCTATCGTGCTTGATATTTAACGTTGGATTTTAACGGTCCTTTTATCTTCTTACTATCATTCAAATCCTATGGTGATAGCAGAAGAATAAATCATGCAGTTACTAAATTACTTAAACAGTAAATTAAAAGCATGATGATCATATGTGGTAAAAGCCCATTAAGCCTAAGTAAGACCTGAATTAACTTAAGTCTTCACTTGAGCTCTTCATGGGTCTCTAGCATTTCATCTGGCCCAACCCGGGCCCAAGTGCCCACTACAGCTCAGATGCGCCCACCAGGTAAAATGCGCCTGTCCTAGAGTCAAACCCTAGACCTCCCACTGGTGAAGCCACTTGCTGCATGCGCCTCTGCCAAGTGTGCTCTGTGCTCATGTCTGATTAAATTACAATTTAATCTATCTAGACATGATTGACACGCAGGTCAATTACACTTTATAAATTAATTAAAATGTGATGCGCAGATCACAATAATAATTTACAATATACATCCAGGCACGCAGGCCCCAGCACAGCACACATTAAAATTGGGCAGCCCACATAAGATTAAATAGACAATCATTCATGTTATACAAACATCAAGTGATCCAATCAAGAAAATAAAATTTTTCGAAAAACCCATTGGCTTCATTTTATTTCCTTATGTGCCCTACTACCTTACAACGGTCCATTAATAGGGATCCACTCATCAGACCTAGTCAGACCCACTGCCCTTGCATGCACCAAGTCATAACCGACTTGAGTCGACCTCATGGTCAACAATGCATGCGTTAAGGGCTGAACGTCCCTCATGAGTTCTGGCAAGCGGGTGTGACCCCGGGCCTTAATCATGAGCGTTCACTGGTTGTCTCAATCAGACATCGCTACACGCCTTTCTGCAGTCGACCAATAGCCACCTCATGCTTGTGCATAGGTGCCATCTGGTCGACCCATCTAGGCTGTCAGATAGTCTGATCAGACTGTTGGGTCTAGACTGGACGATGACTTCAACCCTAATAACCCATCTAAGCTTTTGAAGTAGGCGCTTAGATCTAATGAGGGGCGCGCAAGTAATGTTTTGAGAAAAAACTACAACAAGCGCCAAACATCATACATGCGCTAAATGTAAAACATACATCTATTTTCGCAAACTAGCATGTAGTTTCGCATGATGATAAAATTTAGATCTACTAATAAGCGCAAACAAGGATCACAATAAGCAATCATATGAATCATACAAGGAACTATGCTCTGATACCAATTGAAAGTCCCACAAGGGGGAGCGAAACCCTAATCATGCAGATATAAAACTTTATGCATAGCGGAATCTAGGGTTTCCTAGGGTCGCATGTATGAACATAGATCAACTTAACGATTTGTATAGATCAACACAAGGATCATACCATTGCCATTGCTTTGGATGGCGACTTGGAAGAAGAGGGCGAGCGGCTCTCCTCCAAAGGTGACGAACACAAGGTGAAGATGACTACTCCCTTGGCGTCTTTGTGCTAGCAAAGCTTCAAGGTGTCCTTTTGTGTGGAGGAGAAGAGATGAATTCCTTTTCCTTTTTCTGGCCGAAAACTCTTCTTAGCGTGAAGACCACCCAAGACGAGAGCAAGATGAAGACGCTAAGGGTGCGACCCTAAGGGTTTCCTTTAAATGTCGGTAATGATAACTTACGTTATCACGATCAGTGAGGGGTATCTAGCAACACATCACTGTCTCCCGATATAAAGGAAAGAGTCTTCCAAGACTACACCCAAACCACAGCACAAGTGTGAACCCAAGTCACTTGACATATGTGTTTCCTTTGCCACTGGATGTTCTTATTGGACAAGCGTGTCAAGCCTGTAATTCCAATATGATGAGAATGATTAGATCAGATGAACATAGTCATCTGGGTATGGCCATACACTTTCTCAACCATCTCATCCAGGGGGCCCCTATAGAACATTGTTGGGGTATGCCCTTAAGGCTAATGTTTGAGGCCTTGGGATTATTTCAGTATCATGTATAAACTCTATGTTTATAAAGGCAATGGTTGTTATTCAGGTTGTTACATCATCTGCTGCAATATGTATACTTCTGAATAATGTCTCAATGCTGTTCAGCTTGGCTGACATGCAGTTTTGTCCTTAGTCGAGATATCTTGGTGAACATGAGACAGCCTTGATATGATTGAGACTAATATGTGTTCTAATCTTATAGGATGCTTCGAGCATGGAATAAGATGTAGACTCATGGGTACATTGGATGTACTGGACAGACCCTACTTAGGATATTCAATTGCTTGTCACAATGTGAATAATCCTTATATGCAAACAAGTGGCATATTTCCTCTGACTTGAGATCACTTGTGTTTCTAAATGATGATTGGCATTGTTTTGAGGTAGTTCAATATCATTTGAAACATAATGGTTATAGACTATCTTGGATAATGAGCATGAGTCATGTTAGGGCACTAGTGATAGATATAGGATTGCCGTCTCCTTGATTGGAGTGTGATGTTCTATAGGGGCCCCCTGGATGAGATGATTGAGAAAGTGTATGGCCATACCCAGATGACTATGTTCATCTGATCTAATCATTCTCATCATATTGGAATTACAGGCTTGACACGCTTGTCCAATAAGAACGTCCAGTGGCAAAGGAAACACATATGTCAAGTGACTTGGGTTCACACTTGTGCTGTGGTTTGGGTGTAGTCTTGGAAGACTCTTTCCTTTATATCAGGAGACAGTGATGTGTTGCTAGATACCCCTCACTGATCGTGATAACGTAAGTTATCGTTACCGACATTTAAAGGAAACCCTTAGGGTCGCACAATTTGATGATATGGCTTACTTATGTCAGATCGTGTGGACTGAATTGTTTTGGTTCAGTTTAAAGGAGTTTAAACTCTGATTGTAAGTGAGATCTGGTCTGATCATGTTTGATTGATTAGGGCTTGAGATCGGTAAGCTTCGATCGAGAGTATTGATGCTAGATCAGTGAGATCAAGAGCATCAAGAGATGAATGGTTAGATCTTGAGCCTTATGGTTTAATATGATCTAGACTATGACTTGGTTTGGTGTGGTCTTTGGACCAAAGTGAATTGAACCGGTTCACTTAGAGTGAGCGCATGGTTCAAAGGGAGATGTTTGCGATTGGAGTGAAGGCATCATGCTTGCTATTTTTGGAAATTGTTTTTCCAAAATTGAGTGCACGCCTCCACGTTCCACGTCTCTCGCCCCTCTCTTGCTCTTCCTCTCGTGTGACTCGCCTCCACGAGTGTGAGAGAAGTATTCGGCCATCCAAGCAAGGAAGACTCCTTCTTCATGCGACAAGGATACCTTGAAGCTTTGCTAGCACAAAGAAAGAAAAGGGAGTAGCCATCATCTTCTTGTGTGCGATTGCCTTTAGAGAAGAAGCATTCGATTCTTTGATTCCAAGACGCCATCGAAGAAATGGCAATGGTAACGCATCTCTATGCTTTCAATCTTAAGTTGATCATATGTTCATACTATTCGATCCTCATGAAACCCTAGAAAAGTTTTATTTGCGCATGCTATTAGGGTTTTGCCCCCCCCCCCCCTTTTTAGGGACTTTCAAACATCACACTCCAATCTAGGAGATGGCAATCCTATATCTATCACTAGTGCCCTAACATGACTCATGCTCATTATCCAAGATAGTCTATAACCATTATGTTTCAAATGATATTGAACTACCTCAAAACAATGCCAATCATCATTTAGAAACAAAAGTGATCTCAAGTCAGAGGAAATATGCCACTTGTTTGCATATAAGGATTATTCACATTGTGACAAGCAATTGAACATCCTAAGTAGGGTCTGTCCAGTACATCCAATGTACCCATGAGTCTACATCTTATTCCATGCTCAAAGCATCCTATAAGATTAGAACACATATTAGTCTCAATCATATCAAGGCTGTCTCATGTTCACCAAGATATCTCGACTAAGGACAATACTGCATGTCAGCCAAATTGAACAGCATTGAGACATTATTCAGAAGTATACATATTGCAGCAGATAATGTAACAACCTGAATAACAACCATTGCCTTTATAAACATAGAGTTTATACATGATACTGAAATAATCCCAAGGCCTCAAACATTAGCCTTAAGGGCATACCCCAACAGAAGGCACTGCCAAAAAAAACCTCAACAGCCCCTTGCCTAGGAAATTTCTCCCTTAAACCAACGGCTAGTACAGCAGTTCTCCACAACTTATGTAATCATCTATGTAGTTGAGCTCAGCTTGGAAAAATAACTTTGCTTTCTACTTCAACCATAGTGCTTGTGGGTACGTTTGGAGCTGCGGGGCAGCAGCTTGTGCAGGTGCGGCTCGCTATTTTTGAGAATTTTTGTCATTTGGCATGCAGCTTCTCTGGCGTGGCCCGAGAAATTACACTATAGCTGGCCAGCTGAGAGAAGGTAGCTTCTTTCGCCCACTCGCTGAAGCTTAAAAAAATCACCCTTCGCTGCATTAGCTCCTCTTCTACCGAAGCTAAGCTCGTCGCCCCCGTACCCCTATCCTACGGCGGAAGCCAAAAGATGGCCGCTTCCCTCTCCACCGCCAAGCTCATCACCCTTGTACCCCAATCCTGCGGCGGAAGCCAAAAGATGGTCGCATCCCTCTCCACTGCCAAGCTCGTTGCCCCCATAGCCCTATCCTGCACTGCCGGCCGCCTCCTCCCTGCTACTGCCACTCGATTCGCTTGCCTCCTCCCACCACTGCCCTTTTCCTCCAAATCCATCCCCATCGCTCGGCTTCCACCCCCCCCCCCCCCCCCCCGCTTCTTCGCCTCTTCAATCTATGCCCCAGCCACCACTGCCACCATCTCTATTAGCAACAAGCTCCCTGAGGCCGCTTTCTCCTACTTCGACTCCGACAACGAGCTCACAACCGTCACCATGTCCAAACTCACGAAGGGAAGAAGGCCATCTACGGGATGTGTTGGCATGGAGCTCATGACCATCACTGCCCTCTTCTGTTGCTCTCCAATGGCAATGGGGACTTCACTCATGCTCTTGGTGTGGAGCTCAATTTGCGGGACAAGTCGGTGGGTTAAGGCATTCAAACCCCGATGGTACGCATTGCTGCGGAGGATGGGATCGTCAAAATGCTCAATTTGGAGGAAGGCAGGGCCTTCACCTTTAGCGGCGCTGAAGATATTCTGAAGGTCGTCTAATGGCTCTTCTTATCCTTTCTTGCCTCACTCTAACCAAACAGTCTTAAGCTTATCCAACCAGCTCTGGTCAAACCAGCAAAAGGTATAAGCTCCCACAACCCCGAACTGGCCCTCGCCGCCCTTCGAGCCTCCTCTCTCAGGTGCCTGTATTGCCATATTGCCGATTCATTGCTTCACCATCTCCCCTGTTCTCACCACAAACCTCCAAGAATCGCTCCTGACCTCTTCGTCATCTCCGAAAGCCAAAGGGTTAGTTCCTAGCTTGAGCTGATGCTGGACGGAATAACAACAGCTCGCCTCCCCTGCTTCTCCAGGATTCGCCATGAGTGTTTGCTGTGACTTCCCTTGGCATTTCAGTGGTTGCTGCCCCGCGTGCCCGTCTCCAGACATAGGAGGCAATGGAGGCGACATGCCTTCTTCTCCGCACTGCCAGGTGACTCGACAGTTGCCGCCGATCGGCGCTCCACCTCCTCCCGAAGCCCACTCATCTCCACCGCTTGATTCCACCCTAGTACGTGACGGACACCGGTGACACGTCTCCCAGGTGCTTCGGTGAAGCCGACCCTCGTCAGTATCTACAGACATCAGAGATGGCATCCCTCTTTTCCTCCGCCCTACCTGACAACGCAACCCGTCGACATTGTCTTCCTGGCCCCGTTCGTATCCTCTCATGTTTCTTTGGTGTCCACGACGTGAGCCCTCGCTTCCCTTCCAAGCGAAGTTAAGTCCAGTTGCAACTACACCTTCCCTGTCTTCCCTAGACCCAGTGCCACCCAGCAGTCGCAAGATAAAGACGGCCAAGTTTTATAGTGTGCCAACAGGATAAGGTGGAAAGGAGAAAGGAAGCAGGGCTTCTACAGCCATTACCCAATCCTGACAGACCTTTTGTTTCTTTATCCATGGACTTCATCACCCATTTCCCTAGAGTGGATGGGATGGCATCGGTATTTGTGGTGGTAGACCGATGTTCCAAGTATGTTGTATTTGCTGCTGCACCTGAGGCGTGCACTGCTGAGGTTACTGCTAATCTTTTCATGACCCATATAGTCAAGCATTTTGGATTACCCAGAGAAATTATTAGTGATAGAGATCCGAGATTTATAGAAAAATTTTGGTCTTCTTTGTTTCAGAAACTGGGTACATAGCTAAAAATTTCAACAGCATACCATCCACAGACAGATGGACAGACAGAAAGGATTAATGCATTGCTTGAGGAGTATCTGAGACACTATGTTTCTTCTACACGGAAGAACTGGATCAGACTGCTAGATACTGCCCAGTTTGCATACAATATTCAGAAGTCATCTACAACTGAGAAGAGCCCATTTGAGACAGTGTTAGGGTGGTAGCCGATGACACCCATGGATACACTTAATAGGAGCGCAGGGGGAAAATGCCAAGCAGCCATTGATTATGTGCAGGATAGATCTGAGCTATGGGAGGAAGCTCAGGATTCTCTGAGGGAAGCTAAAGACAGGATGAACCTCTATGCTGACAGAGATAGGAGGCATGTGGAGTTTGAGGTTGGTGAGTTGGTGCTGAAAGGTCCCCACAAGGGGGCGAAACCCTAACTCATAGGCGCATATGGGAATGAAAGCAGCGGAAAGGGGGTTTCTAGATCTTGCATGCTGTATGATTAACAAAAATGACCCAATTGGAAATAGAGAAGGATCATACCATAGCCATTTCTAGATGGCGCCTTGGAAGCAAAGATCAAACTTGATCTTCTCCAGAGGTGACGCACACAGTTGATGTTGCCTACTCCCTTTGCGATCCTTGTGCTAGCAAGGCCCAAAGATGTCCTTGTCGAGTGGAAGGGAAGAGATGTCTTGGCTTGGCGATTCTTTTCTTCCTCCTCGTCGAGCTCTTCACCACCGTATGTTCTCTCGTCAAGAGCAAGAGACAAGGCGACTAACGAAAGGAGGAAAGGCGTGAACGTGAGAGAGGGTCACGTAAGAGAAGTGCTATCTAAAAATAGCATGCCACTTCTCTTCATGCGATCATGGGTTTACCCATTCGCAAACTCCACTTCACCCTTGAACCATGCGCTCATTCATGAGCCGGTTCACTTGAATTTGGTTCAATAACCAAATAAACCAAGCCATAAGTCCAGATCACATTAAAACCCTAAGGTACTTGATCTGACCGTTCATCTCCCGATGCTCCTGATCTCACCGATCCAGCATCCATTCTCTCAATCGAAGCTTACCGATCTCAAGCCCTAATCAATCAAACATGATCAGACTAGATCTCACTTACAATCAGAGATTAAATCCCTTTAAACTGAACCTGAACAATTCAGTCCACACGATCTGACTCAAGTAAGCCATATCATCAAATTGTGCGACCCTGAGGGTTTCCTTTAAATGTCGGTAACGATAACTCACGTTATCACGATCAGTGAGGGGTATCTAGCAACACATCACTGTCTCCCGATATAAAGAAAAGAGTCTTCCAAGACTACACCCAAAAACAGCACAAGTGTGAACCAACTCACAAGGCATGCATAAATCCTTTGCCACTGGATGTTCTTATTGGACAAGCGTGTCAAGCTTGTAACTCCAATATGATGAGCATGATTAGATCAGATGAACATAGTCACCTGGGTATGGCCATACACTATTCTCAATCATCTCATCCAGGGGGCCCCTTTAGAACATCACACTCCAATTAAGGAGACGGCAATCCTTTGTCTATCACTAGTGCCCTAACCTGACTCAAGCTCACCATCCAAGATAGCCTATAATCATTATGTTTCAAATGATATTGAACTAACTCAAAATAATGACAATCATCATTTAGAAAACACAAGTGATCTCAAGTCAGAGGAAATGTGCCACTTGTCGCAATCAAAGATTATTCACATTGTGACAAACAATTGAATATCCTAGTAGGGTCTGTCCAGTACATCCAATGTACCCATGAGTCTACCTCTTATTCCATGCTCGAAGCATCCTATAAGATTAGAACACATATTAGTCTCAATCATATCAAGGCTGTCTCATGTTCACCAAGATATATCGACTAAGGACATTACAGCATGTCAGCCTAGCTGAACAGCTTTGAGACATTATTCAGAAGTACAATTATTGCAGCAGACAATATAACAACCTGAATAACAACCATGCCTTTATAAACATAAGAGTTTATTACATGATACTGATACAATCCCAAGGCCTCAAACATTAGCCTTAAGGGCATACCCCAACAGGTGCTACTCAAACTTACACCTCAGATGTGGAGGAAAACTGAAGCCGAGACTTATCACAAAGGACTTGTGAGAAGATATGAGGGTCCTTTCAGGATCATTAAGAGAGTAGGTCCAGCATCATACAGGCTTGATTTACCAGCATGGCTATAGTTTTATCCTACCTTTCATACTAGTCTTTTGAAGAAATACCACAGATGATAGACATCCCGACCGAGGACATGTGAGGAGACAACCTGCCAGGGGCAAAGTTGAATATGGGAAAAAGCCGATGAGGATTATAGACCATAGAGTCTATGGACCGGCTTCACCTGGAGGTCGAAGAACAGAGTTTCTAATCTAGTGGATGGATGAACCTGAGGAGGAGGCTACCTAGGAAAAGACTGAGGACATTGATCAATTTGAAGATTTAGCTAGGAGGTACCAGGAGCACATGGCCTCGAGGGTGAGTGCCATCTCAGGTGGGGGAGTATTGTGAGGCCCTGGGTATACTGGGGTTATACCCCAGCCCATCCCATGGACTCAGTGGGATCTGAGGAGGGATGGAGGAGCTTGACAGGAGTTAGGCTTGGTGTTGGAGTGAGCCTACTAGAGGAGTTAGGACTCTAACCCTGTGTTAGTATGTTTTTGCAGGTACACTGACACACTCTATCCTTGGGCATGGCCTGGGGGTGCTTTGGAGTTCTTTGGAGTTTTGGATGGAGCATGGTTAGCTTAACCATGGTTACCTTAACCATGGTCAGCCTAACCATGGTCATGGCGCATGTGGACTTGATCAGGGTTCACTCTGGAGTTCTATGGGCTGATCTAGTCAACTAGGACTTGGGCGGCATGATGAGAGATGTTTGAATTAAGTTGGCCCATGTCTTGCATGTGACAACTTATGAGAACATCCAATAAGAGGTTAAGTGAAGATCCATTAAGACATTAATTGGATCCCACTCACTTAAGGCTCTTGGATCCATCATTATGGGTGAGTGGACTTGACTTAGCGGATCCAACATGAAGGCTCATGGGCGGACATCCAACAAGAGGCGGGTTCACTCAAGATATTGGATCTAACCCGCAAGGATCCATCATGAATTCAAATTGGCGAGTATTGCATGTTGGCAGCTTCTTCATGCAAACCTAGAGAGGACGAGTTCTTGGAGAGGGCGACTTTACTAGAGGCGAGTTCATCCTTCCTTCACCTTGGCGAGTTCCTTTGGAGGCAAAGGGGCGACAACTTGCTTTGGTGTTCTTCGTTGGAGGCAAGGAAGAGAGGCGGCTTTGGAGGAGAGGTGAGTCTTCACCTTGGAGACTTCATCACCTTGCTGCCCGTGACCACTTGGAGGCTTGTGGTCGAGTTCTGCATCAACAACAACCCTAGAACATGAGGTTCTAGGGTCCGCGCCCCAAGTACTTGTGCTAGGGGAGGTTTGGAAGAGTAGACAGGGGCGGCTTCTCTAGGGAGGGGGCTGTTCTTCATCATCCTGGTTCATACACGCTTGTTGGGTATAACTCTCTCATAGTAGAGTAACATTGTATGAACGATTGTTGATTTATATATATTGATAGTATCCCTCTTCCCGGGATTGGGGAAGAGGGTCCTCTCATACCTGAGTTCATACTTGGAGGAGATTGGTTTCTCGTGGCTTTATCGGTTCTAGGTTAGAGGGGGTGCAAGTTTGGTACTTGTCTCTCTCTTATCTCGTTGTGTAGCATTATATTTGTCTTAGGATTAAGCAGGCCGTTAGTTCATTGATTGTTAGGTTTTGAGCATCTGTCTAATGCTCTTTGATCTCCGATAGATCACCTTGTTGTGTGCGATACCTGCCAGCGACCTCTTGTGTGTGACAGGGCACAACTAGGTGTGCAAAGTGGTTAGGCGAAGAGGAAGAACCTAACCCGCCACCTAGTCCATCGGTTCAGTGCTTCAGAGAGTTTGGTCAGTTTGGTTAGGCTGAGCTAGAGGCAGTGTGATTAGGCCGAGTGAGGGAGAGAACTGTATTGCTGAGAGACGATCTGTATTTAGAGCGCGCATATTGCATTGCCTTCCGCATTAGACGCATAGACTCTTTGTAGAGCGTTGGCTGACAGCTTACACAGAGGTGTGTAAATTGTGTCATCACTCCCTAGTTTTAGGCGCAAAAAATTGGGGCGTGACAACTGGTATCAGAGGATATTTTAGCACAGTTCACGGGATTTACTAGGATTTCAGAGTTGGGACAAGTGGTTTAGGGATATCGACGTTAGTCAGATTACTGTTTGGAGGTTGCGTACGTCAGTGCCTAGTGCCCGGGGCGTAATTCCTCAGTAACGCTGCTAATCAGTCAGTTTTGGCCATTCCGAGGTTTTACCCAGTACTTCCATCAGTTCCATCAGTTCACAGCAGTTTTAGTACGAGCAGCTTCATCAGCAGTTTGCAGAGATTGCTCCATCTACTAGGAGTATGGCGGCTCAGGCACAGCTCGAGGAGAGGTTCTCGAGACTGGAGGCAGCAGTGATGAGGATTCACTTAGCTATTGGCTTTGATGACGATGAGTGGCAGGGAGACCCACTCAGTGAGCGCGTGTCAGATCTGCGTGGTATAGTTCATCATGTTCAGCAGGAGACTGAGGGCCAGATTGCCGAGATGACACACTCTTTCGGGGGTCAGTTAGCAGAGATGACCCAGGGTATGGAGACACTCATGGCGGACATGAACTTGGTGAAGATAGGTCTGGCGCATGTCACAGCACACCCACCTACACCCATGGCGCCAGCACTAGTTCAGACTGTCACACGCCATGTCCCAGAGCCGACTACCTTCACGGGGGCGCGGGTAGCAAAAGAGTTGGAAAACTTTCTGTTCAACATGGAGCATTATTTTAGAGCTGCAGGTATTGGAGAGTCAGAGCGGATTGAGATTTGTGCATCCTACCTCAAATAGGATGCCAAACTCTGGTGGAGGACTCACGTTGCCCCGAGGAACGAGGGGTACGCTCCAGAGATCCCAGATTGGGATGCTCTAAAGACTGAGATGAGGGCTCAGTTCAGGCCTACCAATACCCTGCACAGTGCTCGCATGGCATTGAGGTATCTGAAGCACACTGGTTCCATCAGAGAGTATGTGAAGCAGTTCGGGACTCTACTATTGGAGGTGCCCAATGTGACTGAAGAGGAGAAATTCCATTCCTTCACTAGCGGTCTGCAGGATTGGGCATATAGAGAACTCCAGAGGAAGGGAGTTACCACATATAGAGAGGCAGTGTGTGCTGCAGATGCACTGGTAGACTTAGGAGGAGCCAGGTCTACAAGAGTCAGGACCACTTCTACTGTATCACCACAGAGGCGGCCTGCAGGGTAAGGCCAGCAGAAGAAGTGGGTGCCCAACTGGAAAAAGGGCAAGGCAGTGGCACATCAGCCACAGGCGCAAAGAAAGAAGACACAACAAGTTCAGTAGAGACCCCAGCTACAGTAGGGGAAGGCTTCAGGAGTAGGCGCCAGCACTAGCAGTGGTAGGAAGCTTGAGTGCGTCATCTGTTATGGTCCCCATATGATGAGGGATTGTCCTACCATGAAGAAGATTGCTTCCTTGGTGACAATTGATACCCCAGAGGGTAGGGATGCACTGGTGCTTCAGTTAACCCGTTGGTCATTGCCAACATCAGTGCTAGGTCGAGTCCTCTGATGTACGTGGATCTAGTCCTTAACATTGTTCAGATTGTTGCCATGGTAGACACGGGCGCCACCCATCTATTTGTCTCATATAGGGTGAAGGATAAGCTAAAATTGAAGACCATGCCGTGTACCAACAGTGTAAAGACAGTGAACACAGATCCAAAGTGTTGGGAAACCCCTGGGACATTTTACAATTTTCAGAGTTATGGACATACATTTTTCGCAGCGGAAGAATGTCCCCGAACCAGGCCAGTCCCAAAAACCCAGTGAAGATCTCTTGCGAGGGGGTCGACACGATGTGATAGTAAGTACCTTTAAGCAATTAGAAGCCGATGTCGATGAAGGCGCCCAAGTGTTCGCCCTCTGCAGTCTCGCACACACGGATCTCTTGAGTTCTCTTCTTCCACGCCCGGTGCTAGCCTCTGGAAGAAGATCCAAGCCTTGTGCTCCTTCTTCAAAGTATGCGCCACCTCCAAGGTAGATGCGCCAAAGATGAAGAAGGATGAGGGAGAGGGAAACCGCCAAGCATTAAGTTCCTTGCATCAAGAGAGAAGGAAGAAGCTTGCGGCTAGGGTTTGGAAGGAAGAAGAAGATGCGCCACTTCTTGGTGTTGTCGCCCTTCAACCCTTGCTTTCGCCTCTCCTCTTGTTGTCACGTCTCTAAGGATTGTAACCATCAAGAGGGGGCGGCTAGGGTCACTTATAAAGAGCTAGAGGCGGTTAGGGCAAGGGTTGAGATCATGACAAGTGTATAGCTTGGATGAGAAGGTTTGAGGTAAGGAAAGTCTCCAAGACTTTACCATAAACCTCATTCAACCTTACCATAAACTACCAAGCCTTGCCTTGTGCGCCAAGGCCTAGCCTTGCGCCCCCAAGCAATGCCTTAATGCATTCACACTATCAATGGGAGAGGGCTAGGCGCATAAAGTTTCCTTAATGAAGCAAATTTGCCATCCAAACCCCATTATGCCCCTTAGGCGCCAATGGGCTTGGCTTCCTCCCCATTATACCCTTTTAGCCTATTGCCTCTTCATGACAACTTATTATTGGGCCTCATTGGATATTGAGCTAGCCCAAACTTCATTGCATGGGTTGATTAAGCACTTGGATCCAATCCAATGCAACCCTAATCCAAATGTGACCAACCATGGTCAAATACGGGTCAACCTGCCAGAAATGAAGTTTGGCTCCAATAATATTCTTCCATCTCATCAGGCCTATTGGCGCTGATGTAATCTCCCAATTAGATCCGAGTTATCCAATAACTCGATCATAAGGCTTCCCGATCAATACGAGAACTCAAGTATCAAGGTGTGCGACCCTGTAGGTTCCTCTGACGCTGGCAGTGCTGACCAAAGGTCATCACAAGCAGTGAGTGGCACCTAGCAGTGCATCACTGCTACCCAGGTCATTGGAATGGATATCGACATCGACATCCCCATCATCGCAACTAGGTACAGATGCATTACAGTCTCTTTGCCGTACTAATATCCGATTGGACAAGTGTGTCACCACTTGTTTTCATCCAATCACATGGCTATGACTAAAACAGGTTCTCACCTGGGTATGGCCATACACTCTCAGTCATAGAACCATAAGGGAACTCCATGGATATCATACTTCCCTAAGGAATGGGCAAATCCTATGTCTGTCCATTGACCTTCTCATATGGGTCGTGACATGCTCAATGACAACCGTTATGACCTCCCAACTACGGCGAGGTGTTAGGTTGCATCAAAGCAAGTCCCTAACCATATAGAATGGTCAATGACTTCAAGTCAAGGGATCAATGCATCTTCTGTCACTTGTGAGGATAACTTATGACACCAAGTCATAGCCTCACAGCGGGTCTATCCAGTATATCCTCCAATGATATACCCATGCGTCTGTGTTAGCACCACGTGCCTAACCAGCCCACATACCAGTCTCACAAGTACCATAGCTGTCCCATATCCACTAAGGTACATCGACTGGGGATTATAATTCGAGCACAGATCCAACCTGTCTCCAGGGACATTATCATGTAAGTACACAATCGCAGGTGTAGACAAACAATGATAACGACAATGCCAGAAAGATATATGAATATCAGAGTCAAGTAGTACAAAGATGGACCAAAACTAGGTCCTAGGGCATATACACCAACACAAAGATGGCTGCAGGAGTATCCTATGATGTACCTATCAGGTTGGGATCTTGGTCAGGGCGTGTTGATAGCACCCACGGGTATAGTAGGCGTTTTCCCTGCAAGTGCACAGGTCTATCGAAGTAATAAAATATCGATCCCACAGGGACTAATGGGCAAGTACTGATTGATCGCAAATTTACTAGCTAGACGATATTGGAAATTAGGAAGCTTTGAATGCTAAACTAATTAATTGCGTATAAGAGTGGAACTGCAGGAATTCGTGCAAGAAGGAACTTAATGAGAAAATGCATCAGGACGTGGGTTTACCGCTTCGATTCCTCATAGTGGAATAGTTAAACCTTATCACCAAAGTCTTTCCTGATTCAAGGGATTTTTACTACCCGTCGTATGGGCCGCTCCCTCCAATAATCTTATCCGCTCTTATAGATGAGATTATCGGTCCAATCCGTAGGATTCTGACGCTCAGTCGGAAAAGCTTCTCCCCGAGGCGCCTTAGCTCCTTATAACCTCCGTAAGTAAGTACAGTTTCGCAGGCGAGGATCTTCCTCCCAGAGACGCTGATTAACTAACCTTACTTAGGCGATCTAAGGTTCAAACGCTCCCTTTCGGGCTACGTAGGTATAGCATATCAACGGAAAGGATAAACCCTCAACCCAATGGTTCCGACGCTTGGTCGGAAAAGCTTCTCCCCAAAACGTCCAAACTCCTTATAACCTCCGTAAGTAAGTACAGTTCCGTAGGCGAGGATCTTCCTCCCAAAGACGCTGATTAACCAACCTTACTTAGGTGATTATAGGATCAAGCATACTCTTTCGAGTAATGCAGGCAAGGCGCGTTCATAAGGTTGAGTAAGGGCTTTTGGATGAATAAAGTTAAACCAGTCCAACTAGTGAGTAATCGAGGGCTAATCCCACATCCTGATTTAGGAGTTTTAGCCTAACATGTTCACGATAATAGCGCACATAATGTTCATTATCAACATGCACATGAGCAGATTTGTGCAGGAATTACAAGACAAGTACAAGATCACACAATACTTTGCTATGATTTATACAAGATGTTGCAGCAAATCGAATGTAAGTGTAGGATCTGCCTTACAGATTTTGTCCCTGAGAGGCTTGCGCACCAAGATGTCTTCACTGGATGCAAGGGCGCAACTCCCCTCGATTCTTTTCCGCCAGCACAATTTCTCCTTTGTTTCTTCCTTATGCGCCCCCCTCCCCTCTTTCTTTATGAAACCAAGAAAAGCCCTTATATCCTCTTCTCTTATGAACCTTCTTCTCCTCCCCACACCCTGCAAAAAGAGATTGCTGCAAAGCTTCAGAGTTTCAGCTGAAAATCTTCTGCTAGCCTCCATTTCCTGCAAGGTACAGCCGCCCATACCTCACGAAATGATGATTTCGTGAGGGAAATCTCCCCTAAAAGCTGCTCCATGCCTCCTTCGTCAATGGAGGAGAAAGGTCCTAGGTGCCCTTCAGCTTCCCCTCAGATCATATCAAAGAAACGTGGGAGAAAATGGTGATTTCGTAACAGGCGGGTCCGCGATCTCGGGCGAGAATTTGGTCGTGACCCGGTCGTGATTTGTCGATTTCAGCTTCAGGCATTGGGACGATCACGGGCATGATTCTGATCGGGACTCGGTCGTGATTTCCAACAAAGGTTTCAATGAATCCGAAAACTCCTGGTTAGGATCCTCTTGAGTTAGGATGAGCTCCTCTACTACCAAAGTTCCAGAATCTACCCTCTATGTGGTCAATTTGACCTAAAAATGTAAAAAATACCGAAACAGGTGTAGATTCCATAAATGTATTCAAATATAGGCAATTGCAAAGCTTAAAGTCGTGAAATAGGTATGATTCATAAGTAAATCGACACATGAAACTCTATATAAATCTGTGTCAACACGTCTGCATGCTATGGTGATAGCCCTAGACGATTTTGATGTGATAGTTGGTATGGACTTGCTTCGGCAAGCTAAAGCAGTCCCAATGCCACACTTGAACGGGATACAGATAGTTGATGAGCGATCACCTTGCTTTCTCCCTTGCCACACTGGGGCAAAGGTGGAGAAAAGCAATAAGGGCAAAGAAGTGATTGCAGCTTCAGTTGTTGCCAGGGGACTTCGGTGTGGAGAGTCCACATATTTAGCTCATATCAGATTAGTGGATGATCTTCCCCAAATCAGTTCAGCACCCGTTCAACCGAGGGGACACAGGGGAGGACCGGCCATCCTTCCTAGTTCTAGCAGAAGCCGTGAGGTTGAGGGAGTGAGTTTGGGGTCGGTGAAGGCTACCTTGGATGATCGGATTCAGCAGTTACCCATACCTATTGGAGGGTTATTACAGGAGTTCAGCGATGTTGTACCACCTGAGATGCCCAAGGTGTTACCACCTAGAAGGGACATCGATCACACTATAGAGCTGATCCCAGGAGCTGTATGTTGGGAATCCCCGGGCTATAAGGAGACGAAAACAGCGGAAGCGAGCCCGAAATGAGATTCCTAATTCAACAAGGACTAACTTACGAAGAATACAAGGGATGTGATAGGGGCAGTACCTTATCAAGCGACTTTTAGAAGTGGCCGATGATGAAGACGCGCAAGGGCCCGTCCTCTGCAATCGCGCACACACTGACTCCTCGAATCCACTCCAATCTCCGCGCTGGGTGCTAGCCCCGGAAGATGAGATCCACGCCTCTAGCCTTCTCAACTTGTGCCACTGCCAAGGAGAACAAGGGATGTTGGCGACAAGGAGTGGGTAGCACTGCCACTTGTCCCAACCTTTGATGCCAAAAAACTTTTATTGTTGTCACCTCCTAGACCCTCAAGCCAAGGAGCAGAGGGGAGGCGACAACTAGAGAGAAGAGAAGAGTCTGGTACAAAAAAATCTCCCAGGTGGGCCTCTCTATTTATAGTAGCAGAGCCAGACGCACACTGAAGATACTTCCCATGTGGGATAATGAGCATGGGCGCCTACTCACAATTAAGCGTCATGGGTTCGAATCCCCGCAAGTGCAATTAATTGTAAATTACGCCCAGGCTTATTAATTAGCCAAGAGAAAAATTCTCTTGCCAATTAATAATTTTATTTTATTCATGTGACTAATGTGCCAAGCCCAAACTTGCACCCAGACCCTTGTTTGACTCATTTTCACAACATAGATCAACAGAAGTCAAACGTGGTCCACTGGAGTCAACCAGTGGTCAGACATGAACTAAAATAAAATATCACCTCCTCTATAAAAGTCTCAATGCATCAGTTCCCCAAAAGATTCGAATCACACAATGATTCGATCAGAGGCTAAACGATCAGCATGAGAACTCGAGTGTTAAGGTGTGCGACCCTGTAGGTTCTTCAGACATTGGCAGTGATGACTAAATCATCACAAGCATTGAGTGGCACCTAGCAGTACATCATTGCTACCCAAGTCATCAGAATGGTGTCATCATCGACTGTTGGGGTATGCCCTTAAGGCTAATGTTTGAGGCCTTGGGATTGTATCAGTATCATGTAATAAACTCTTGTGTTTATAAAGGCATGGTTGTTATTCAGATTGTTACCTTGTCTGCTGTAATAAGTGTACTTCTGATTAATGTCTCAATGCTGTTCAGCTAGGCTGACATGCTAAAAGTCCTTAGTCGAGATATCTTGGTGAACATGAGACAGCCTTGATATGATTGAGACTAATATGTGTTCTAATCTTATAGGATGCTTCGAGCATGGAATAAGATGTAGACTCATGGGTACATTGGATGTACTGGACAGACCCTACTAGGATATTCAATTGCTTGTCACAATGTGAATAATCCTTGTTTGCAACAAGTGGCACATGTCCTCTGACTTGAGATCACTTGTGTTTCTAAATGATGATTGTCATTGTTTTGAGGTAGTTCAATATCATTTGAAACATAATGGTTATAGACTATCTTGGATAATGATCATGAGTCAGGTTAGGGCACTAGTGATAGATAGAGGATTGCCGTCTCCTTGTTGAAGGAGTGTGGTGTTCTATAGGGGCCCCCTAGATGAGATGATTGAGAAAGTGTATGGCCATACCCAGGTGACTATGTGCATCTGATCTAATCATGCTCATCATATTGGAGCTACAGGCTTGACACGCTTGTCCAATAAGAACATCCAGTGGCAAAGGATACATGCATGCCTTGTGAAGTGGATTCACACTTGTGCTATGGTTTGGGTGTAGTCTTGGAAGACTCTTTCCTTTATATCGGGAGACAGTGATGTGTTGCTAGATACCCCTCACTGATCGTGATAATGTAAGTTATCGTTACCGACATTTAAAGGAAACCCTTAGGGTCGCACAATTTGATGATATGGCTTACTTAAGTCAGATCGTGTGGACTGGATTGTTTTGATTCAGTTTAAAGGAGTTTAAACTCTGATTGTAAGTGAGATCCAGTCTAATCATGTTTGATTGATTAGGGCTTGCGATCGGTAAGCTTCGATCGAGAGGATTGATGCTAGATCGGTGAGATCAAGAGCATCATGAGATGAACGGTTAGATTGGAAACCTTAGGGTTTAGTTGATCTAGACCGATTGGCTTGGGCTAGCTTGGTTTGGCCTTTGGACCGAACACATTTACTTTGAACCGGTTCAGGAGCTTGAACGTATGGTTCATTGTTTTGGCGTTTTGATCGATTTAGAGATCATGAACGCATGGCTTAATGGATTTTCCAATTTTGGAAAGTCATTTAGCGCATGTTCCCTTGAACGCCAAATGACTTGAACGCTCCATTCAACTCTCGTCTCCTTGCTCTTGCTTGACGAGACTTTGGCGTGGAGAAGGCGAGGTCTTGGTGGAGGTTCGGCAAGCCTAGACATCATCTCTCATTTCCTTACCATACGAGAGGGACCCTTGAAGGACCTTGCTAGCACAAGGATCTCCAAGGAGCAAGCACATCATCTTGTGTGCGTCAACTAGGGAGAAGATCCCTTTCGATCTTTCTCTTCCAAGTCGCCATCTTCCTCATGGCTTTGGTATGGATCTAAACTTCATCAAGTTGATCATATTATCTTGCTAAGATCCATGAAAAACCCTTGCTTCCGCTTGCAATTTTTATGCGCCACCCTTAAGGGTTTTTCGCCCCCCCCCCCCCCCTCTTGAAAGGGGTTTCATCTGCTTGCGCTCCCCCTTGAAGGGGACTCTTCATCGACATCCCCTAAAACTGCGACAAAGTACAAGTGCAGTCTTTTCCTTTTCCCAACTGATGTCCAGATTGGGCAAGTGTGTCACACTTGTTAATCCCAATAATATGGCATGACTAAATCAGGTTCTCACCTGGGTATGGCCATACACTTGCAGTCATCCATATAGGGGAGCCATGGACAATCAAGCTTCCCCGTAAGGAAGGGACAAATCCTCTATTGGCACATTGAATCCCTCATGTAGGTTATGACATACCCAATGACAACTGTTATGACTTCCCTTTTACGGCGAAGCGTTAGGTTGCATCAAAGTACATCAATCACTATATAGAGATATCAATGCCCTTAAGTCTAGGACAAGCGCAACTCTGTCACTGTGATATTCATCTCGTGACACTGAGATGAATCCTCACGGCGGGTCGATCCAATATATCTCCCTTGATATACCCATATGCCTACGTTAGCAACCCGTGCTCAACCAGCGCATATACTAGTCTCAAGCGAATCATAGCTATCCCATATCCACCATGATTCTCGACCAGGGATAAACACAGAGACTAGATAAAATCTATCTCTTAGGGACATTGTATATGCAAATGTACATATGCGCAGATGTACAAACTTGCATGACAACGACAATGCCAGGATAACTCATCTATCAACTAGATGTGATACACATATCCCAATGGACCATCCTGAGGTCCTAGGGCATAAACACTAACAATCTCCCACTTGCACTAGGACCTTGCATTGAGCAACCTCAACACCGTGTCCTAAGCACGACCTGCCACGCTCATGCTGCACCAGAACATCGGTCTATGGGCCTATCACGATTGTATCGGTGTTCATATCTGCTATATCTAAAGTACCTCTGTCCCCAAGACAAGGTATAAGCATCTGAGTACGCCTACGAAGTTCAACAAAGAACTCCCACTGCTTTCCAAAAGCATTTTCATACTCTGCTTTCAAGTAGTCTGCTCTGAAGCTCCCAAAGCTTTTAGCACCACTACAGGAACAGCTAGACTGTCACTGGTCTGACTAGAACAAGCTGCCAAGTGAATCCACTGATCTTTTCCTGTCATTACTGACCAAGAACCACCCCTTAGTTCTATATAGAACCTAAGTGTGTTTTTCATTCCTTATCCAGTGCCATGCACCTGGATTGGACCTAGTATCAATTGGTTATGCTCTCGACACAAACCACATCTGGTCTATAACATACCATCATCGATGTATGTTATCTGACTTGGCACTTGGAGTTTCTTGGACTTATCCAAAAACTCACACACCTACCCCATAGGTGATGTCCATTAAGCCATTCATCACAAGACATTTCCCAATCATCTCTTCACCAAGTGAAGGATCGGGATATCATACTTGATGATTTGTATGTCCCCAACATACAAGACTAGAGATGTCATCAAGCTCCCACTGAACTCAGGTACTATAAGGTGAAGATTCTTTGTCCAAGTTAGGAGTTACCCATAACACAGGCACACATGAATCGATTCAGCCTTTTTCCCATACTTTTTGAACCTAGGTTGCCCCACAACCTATATACAAGGCTCAGATTCCATCTTTGACCATATGTGCTAGGTGGCTGACCTTGGACTAATCCAAGTCATAATTTCCTCCCACTTGCCATTTTCAAGGAAATACATTTCCAAGAAAACTAGCATCAAGAGCAACAATCATTTGTTTTCTTGTGGGTCTATGGAAATTAGTATCCCTAAGTTAATTTAGGATACTTCACCTACACTTATCAGATCTTGATTCTATATCACTAGATTCAGATGTATGACCTCCAAAGTCTCACATCTATAGATCCTGATAATTAGTCATGTCATCTCCTTACTTGAAGATACATTTAAGATGAAATAGTTCAGTGTTGAAGAAACTATCAGCATAACCTCAGTAGAGATATGGATGACTTTCAATTCCTCCCACTAAAACCACCTGCCAAGGTGTTCTTCAGGAGTTATGAACTATGAGCAAACCTCATACTCACTATGATAGTCACCTGTGGCTCAAGTACTCTTCATCCAACTTGGATTGAAGATCACTTATGAATTTTGATAAGCTGGTTCCATAAATATTTTGGTAATCACGAATTCCTATCTTTTGACCTTTTAGTCCACTTCACCTCACTTGGTGAAAAACATTTATCAGCAAACTAGTCTTTTGCCCATCTACAACATCTCGAAAGAGGTTAAGATAGTCAATCTCCTAGAAGGAGTTCGAATCCAAGAATTCATGTGCATGAAGTCAGTGGATGCATTACTTGTTTATGATAAAATGTCTGGGTCAGAAGATTGGCATTCAATTTGAACCACTTATTAAATTCAAGTTATTTTATTACCTCATTAATTTTGCACAATGTAATGACAAAAGATTTGCAAATGAAAAAGAATAATAAATTCCTTTATTCCAAATATCTCTATTCCCAAGGAATAGATACAATGTCAATTACATGTTTGCAAAAATAAAACAATCCTATCAGTGACAAATAAAAAAATCGCTCGGCAGCATCAATGCTCTAGCAAGATCTTCTTACTGTCACCTATGTCCTATTTCTCTAGAGCTCCTTCATATTTTTGCAAATATCAGTCTCACCATGTGGTATAGAATACCCATGTATGGAAATAGACAATATAGGATTTGGTAATAAAATTACCTGAGCCTGAAGACGAAGGGTTACTTCTCTTCATCTCTTTCTGAGGATGCTTGTAGTCTTTGCGCCAATGGCCCTCCTGGCCACAGTTGAAGCACTTGTTCTCGCTCACCCTGCCTTTCTTCAGTGCCTTGGCCTTGGACTTGCCCTTACCCCTTTTCCGCTTTTTACTGTCCTTGGAGACTATAAGAACGGACTTGGGTTTGGACCTGACCATTTCCTTCTCGGTCGATTCCAGCAATTTAAGCATCTCCTCATGAGTACAAGCAATTTTGTTCATATTGAAGTTAATGATAAAAGAGCTATAACTCAGAGGCAGCGACTGCAGGATAAGGTCCATAGCCACATCCTGATCCATCGGGTGTCCTAGCCTAGTGAGATGCAACAAGTACTCAAGCAACTTGAGTACATGTGGTCCCACTAGAGCACCTTCAGGCATCTTGCACTGAAAAGCAGCCTTGGATGTCTCAAACCTTTCTGTTCTAGCCTGCAACTCGAACAGTTGCTTTAGATGCGAGATGATCTGAAATGCATTCTGATCCTCATACTGCATCTGCAACTTGGACGACATCGTGGCTAACATAAGGCAGCCAACATCCAGGGCATCATCCTGATGCTTGCGAAAAGCATCCCGTTCAGCTGTGCGGGCTGTGGATGACGGTTGAGGAGGAAGCGCTTGCTCTAAGACATACAGCTTCTTCTCCTGCTTGAGAATTATCCTCAAGTGCCGGTACCAGTCCATGAAGTTAACTCCAGTCAATTTCTCCCTCTCAAGGAAGGAACGGAATGACAGTCCGCTGTTGTTATTGCTTGTAGAAGCCATCTACAATACAAACAAGAGCATATCAGTATCACATTTCAATCATTTATTCTGGCCTTTTATAAATGATTGTTTCTCACTATTTTATTCGAATCGATAATCCTCAAAAATCGATCGAGAAGTCACCCGACTTCCTTAGTGAGATGGGATCTCATTTCGTACACGGTCTTGCGTCCCACGGAGGTGGGATGTACTGCACAAGGTGATGCATGCTTCCTGAGGTAGGCCCCTGGCCAATTGCAACTCGGCAATTCCCCTTCTTAAGACAGTTCAAGCACTTTGTGTCCAACGGAGGCTAGATACAGCACAAAGCCATAACTTCTTAAGGGTGCCTTTAGAAATTTCATCATGTGAACCACCACATATGAAAAGTCTAGTCAAGTCTGACCTGACCGTTATACCCAGGTCCAACGATTTCCTTGCGGAAGGCGCGTCTAGAGTTTTAACCAGACTGGGGAAATCATTGTCACCACACGCCTCCTGAAGATAAATGGGTGTGTCCCACGGAGGTGGGAAACAGTGCACAACACCATTGATTGACAGTTTGACGAGGGTTACGCGTTAGAAGGCAAAACGAGACTCAAAATAATTTTGTGAGGATTTTTGTGGTCTCGGCACCACAAATTTTTTTTCTTATTCTACCAATACAGGCATGTAGTCCTATGGTGGAATAAAACAAAGCAGTAACGGCATCATAGAGCAGAAATAGTAAATATGATGTGATCAAAGCCCAAAGCATGGGTAACAAGCCCCTAAACCTAGTCCTAGCCACCTAGCACTACCAAGGGCAATGAGCCATGGGCCCATGCCAACAAGTCCTTAGCTCATCCCTGAGTGCCCTAAGGGCTCTGCTCCAAGGCCCCGAGGTGCGCCACCTAGGTCTTCAGCACCATGGGTCAGCTCGCGAACCCCAAAGGCACCATCCAGGAAAACCCTAGACCCCCTTTAGGTTCGACCAGCCCGAGTCTTCTCCGTGACCAGCTCGCAAACCCTAGGCTCCTCCTAGGATTCGGCCAACTCATATCTCTTCCTAGAGGATAACTCGCAAGTCCTAGGCTCCTCCTAGGGTTCGGCCAAACATCCATGTGCCATCTCTATGCCAGGTATCTCACCTCAATGCTTGATACGACTCATCCCTTGCAAGGTGCGCCACCAAGAGGTGCACCCCCTTTGCTTGGATGTGCCATCAAGCATCATTGGCACTCGAACTTCCTCCATCAGCCCGTGAACTTAAGAAGCGTCCAATGGACCTTCAAGCTCTTGGCTAATGATAGAAGACCAGCCCCTTTGCAAGCTTGGAGCGTCAATCTTCTTCCTCAACCCTTGAACCTCAATATGCGCCACTAGGAGACCTAGAAGGCATCAAGGTTCGGTCAAAGAGTTAGATCAGCCCCCTTAGGTGGCTTTTCCTTTATCATCAGCCCTTGAACTCATGCATGCGCCACTAGGAAGCCTAGAAGCCATGTGGATTCAGTTGAGGATGAAGGTCAGCCCCCTTTGCTTGACTAGGTTGCACCATCACCTTATCCAACCATCATCCCTTAAGTGAACCAACTAGGTAACCCTAGAAGTTACTTCAAGGTTAGGTCAAACAAGGGGATGCACCACCTTGGGAGGTGAGGTGTGCCAACCCTAACCCTAGCCGCCACCCCCTTAGATGCGCCCCTAGGTTTAACCCTAGAAGCCACCCTAGGGTTCGGCTAGGTGAGAGTTGCGCCACCTTGAGAGATGTGCAAGGGAGAGAGAGAGGAAAACTCCATAGAATGTCATCAAAGCTTTCTATTTGATTTACAATGTAGAATTGAAAACACAAGATTGAAAGTCGGCACGCAGGCCTCACATTGATACATCACAGGCATGGAAATAGGGCTTGTCTTTGATTATATCAAATGCATAAGGAAAAACACTTAAGACATGCTCTTCTATATGAAATGAAAAACTACAAAACCATATTTTAGTTTTTCATTAGAAAACATGTTCATTAAATCTCTGCGATCTTATCGAAAATTCAGATCTTTCGTTTTCTCTCAAGAGTCTACAAGTGGCCGTATATACCCCGATTATCAATGCCACTTGCAATCCCTAACTTGTACGGATTAGGGCAATCACCCAGTCCATGCCCCGAAATCTAGATACAAGTCTCACATCGTGGGTCTATCCCATGAATATGAGGAGAAATAAATTCTCACACATAGGGTCTATCCCCATGTGTAGAAACCGAAAATCATGAATTTCATAAGAGCGAGAAATAACAAACCTACTATTTTTCTACACATAAAACAAGGCATAAAGATTTAAAAAATAATTTCTATGACATGCGCATGCTAGAAAAAATCCATACACCGTTGTATCTCGTAACCTCCCTCTGATACCACTGTTGGGAATCCCCGGGCTATAAGAAGATGAAAACAGCGGAAGTGAGCCCGAAACGAGATTCCTAATTCAACAAGGACCGACTTACAAAGAATACAAGGGATGTGATACGGGCAGTACCTTATCAAGCGACTTTTAGAAGCGGCCGATGATGAAGACGCGCAAGGGCCCGTCCTCTGCAATCGCGCACACATGGACTCCTCGAATCCTCTCCAATCTCCACGCTGGGTGCTAGCCCTGGAAGATGAGATCCATGCCTCTAGCCTTCTCAACTTGCTCCACTGCCAAGGAGAAGAAGGGATGTTGGCAACAAGGAGTGGGTAGCACTGCCACTTGTCCCAACCTTTGATGCTGAAAAACTTTTATTGTTGTCACCTCCAAGACCCTCACGCCAAGAAGCAGAGGGGAGGCAACAACTAGAGACAAGAGAAGAGTCTAGTACAAAAAAATCTCCCAGGTGGGCCTCTCTATTTATAATAGCAGAGCCAGACGCACACTGAAGATACTTCCCATGTGGCATAATGAGCATGGGCGCCTACTCACAATTAAGAGTCATGGGTTCGAATCCCCGCATACGCAATCAATTGTAAATTGCGCCCAGGCTTATTAATTAGCCAAGAGAAAAATTCTCTTGCCAATTAATAATTTTATTTTATTCATGTGACTAATGTGCCAAGCCCAAACTTGCACCCAGACCCTTGTTTGACTCATTTTCACAACATAGGTCAACAGAGGTCAAACGTGGTCCACTGGAGTCAACCAGTGGTCAGACATGAACTAAAATAAAATATCATCTCCTCTATAAAAGTCTCAATGCATCAGTTCCCCAAAAGATTCGAATCACACAATGATTCGATCAGAGGCTAAATGATCAGCATGAGAACTCGAGTGTCAAGGTGTGCGACCCTATAGGTTCTTCAGACATTGGCAGTGATGACTAAATCATCACAAGCAATGAGTCACACCTAACAGTACATCATTGCTACCCAAGTCATCAGAATGGTGTCATCATCGACATCCCTTAAAACTGCGATAAAGTACAAGTGCAGCCTTGTCCTTTTGCCAACTGATGTCCAGATTGGGCAAGTGTGTCACATTTGTTAATCCCAATAATATGGCATAACTAAATCAGGTTCTCACCTGGGTATGGCCATACACTTGCAGTCATCCATATAGGGGAGCCATGGACAATCAAGCTTCCCCGTAAGGAAGGGACAAATCCTCTATTGGCACATTGAATCCCTCATGTAGGTTATGACATACCCAATTGCAACTGTTATGACTTCCCTTTTACTGCGAAGCGTTAGGTTGCATCAAAGTACATCAATCACTATATAGAGATATCAATGCCCTCAAGTCTAGGACAAGCGCAACTCTGTCACTGTGATATTCATCTCGTGACACTGAGATGAATCCTCACGGCGGGTCGATCCAATATATCTCCCTTGATATACCCATATGCCTGCGTTAGCAACCCGTGCTCAACCAGCGCATATACTAGTCTCAAGCGAATCATAGCTGTCCCATATCCACCATGATTCTCGACCAGGGATAAACACAGAGACTAGATAAAATCTATCTCTTAGGGACATTGTATATGCAAATGTACATATGCGCAGATGTACAAACTTGCATGACAACGAAAATGCCAGGATAACTCATCTATCAACTAGATGTGATACACATATCCCAATGGACCATCCTGAGGTCCTAGGGCATAAACACTAACACTGTACCACTTGCACACCCACCTTATAGGATGCCTCCGGCTGAGCTAGCGGAGCTCAGAAGGCAATTGGATGATTTATTGGAGTCTGGTTACATTCAGCCATCAAAAGCACCCTACGGAGCACCAGTCTTATTCCAGAAGAAGAAGGATAGTTCTATGAGGATGTGTGTGGATTATAGAGCTCTTAACATGGTTACTGTTAAGAACTCTTATCCCATTCCTTTGATTCAGGACTTGATTGATCGCCTTGTGCATGCCAAGGTGTTTAGCAAGTTAGACCTTTGATCCGGATATTGGCAGGTGAGGATTGCTGAAGGCGATGAACCAAAGACTACTTGTGTCACTAGATATAGATCATATGAGTTCTTGGTTATGCAGTTTGGGCTAACCAATGCTCCGGCTACTTTTTGCAACCTGATGAATAACATCTTACATCCGTTCTTAGATAAATTTGTGGTTGTCTATCTGGACGATATTGTCATATACTCGGGTAGTTTGGAGGAGCATGTTGATCATTTGAGGCAGGTTCTGACTGTTCTTAGAGAGACCCAGCTGTACCTTAAGCTGGAGAAATGTGATTTTGCCCAGACTGAGGTAGAGTTCTTGGGGCACATGTTGGAGGAGGACAGGTTCGCATGGATGAGAGGAAGGTGGCGGCTATCAAGGAGTGGCCGGCCCCTACGTCAGTCAGCACCCTAAGGTCTTTCCTAGGGCTTGCAAATTTTTACAGGTGGTTCATTAAGGATTATTCCAAGATAGTGGTGCCTTTGACTGATTTGTTGAGGAAGGATGTTGCCTGGTGCTGGGAGGGCAAGCACCAAAGGGCATTCGATGATCTGAAGGAGAGGGTTACTTCAGAGCCTATCCTCAGACTTCCTGACTTTACATTGCCTTTTGAGGTACATACGGATGCTTTAGATAGAGCCTTGGGTGGGGTTCTGGTCTAGGAAGGCATGCCGATTGCTTATGAGAGTAGAAAGCTGAAGAATGCTGAATTGAATTACTCTGCGCATGAAAAAGAGATGCTTGCTGTGAAGGGTGTACTTGCTAGGGAGCAATGTGTAACTGTAGTACACTGTTTGAGATTGTGGAGGGTGTACATGCTGGGGAGTAAGTTAATTGTTAAAACTGATAATGTTGCCAATACATTTTTCCAGACCCAGAAAAAGTTATCAGCGAGGCAAGCCAGGTTGCAGGAGCAGCTTGCCGAGTTTGACTTTACTTGGGAACACAAACCAGGGCGCATTCATCAGGTCCCTGATGCACTTAGCAGGATTGCTACAGTTACACATTGTTGTGCAGTGTCATATTCGCAGAGTAAGATTGTTGGATTGATTAGCGATTCAGCATTGGCGGATCAGGCATATGAGAAGTTAGTGTCACAGATTAGGATGGGTGTTGTGCGACGCTACTATCTCAATGATGAGGGACTGATCATGGCCAAGGGAGACCGACCCTATGTCCCTTCTTCAGTGAATATTCGGTTTGGATTGATGTGAGAGTACCACGATATGGTCTGGGCTGGACACCCAGGTGGGAAGCGCATGTATGCACTGATTGCTAGAGCATGGTACTGGCCGGGTATGAAGAAGGATATCGAGCACTCTAAGGGTCTGTTTCTTTGGAAGGAAAACTAGAGGGAAAGGAAAGAAAAATAAGTTTTCTGTTGTTTCCTTGGGTGGAAGGAAAAGTTTGAGTGGAAAAGTGGATGGAAAAACCCGACGGGATAAAGTCGAGTCGGGGTCGAGTATGGGAATTCAAGTACCCGCCCCGATCATTAAAATGATAAATTTACCATTTCTAAGTTATAATTTAGGTACTAAATTTATAATAGTTTGATGTAAAAAAGATTGTGTAGTTTATATAAAATATTTTTTATTTATATATTATGAATATGAAATGAAAAATAATTTTAAAATATTATTTATAATATATACATATTTTTTAAGCCGGTCGGGGGTCGGGTTTCCCTGCCGGGTCGGGTGTGAGTTTGGGTTTTCTAAACCCATCAGGTTCGGGGTCGGGGTTGGGGATGGGTTTGAGGAAGTCAGGGTCAGGTCGGGTATATATACGTATATATATACACGTATATATACACGTATATATATACACGTATATATACACGTATATATATATATACACGTATATATACACGTATATATATATATATATACACGTATATATATATATATATACACGTATATATACACGTATATATATATATATACACGTATATATATATATACACGCGTATATATATACATATATATATATATATACATATATATATATATATATACATATATATATATATATATACATATATATATATATATATATATGTGTGTGTGTGTGTGTGTATATACACACACATATGTATATACACACACATGTGTATATATATATATATATATATGTACGTATGTATATATGTATGTATATGTATGTATATATATATGTATGTATATGTATGTATATACACGTATGTATACATACGTGTATATACACGTATGTATACATACGTGTATATACACGTATGTATATACACGTATGTATACATACGTGTATATATATACGTGTATATACACGTATATATATAGATGTATATACACGTATATACATATATGTATATACATGTATATATATGTATATACATGTATGTATATACATACATGTATGTATATACATACATGTATGTATATACATACATGTATGTACATGTATATACATACATGTATGTACATGTACATACATACATGTACATACATGTATGTACATGTACATACATACATGTACATACATGTATATACATATATACATACATGTACATACATGTATATACATATACATATATACTGTACATGTATATACATGTATATACATATACATATATACATACATGTATATACATGTATATACATATACATATATACATACATGTATATACATGTATATACATATACATATATACATACATGTATATACATGTATATACATATACATATATACATACATGTATATACATGTATATACATATACATATATACATACATGTATATACATGTATATACATATACATATATACATACATGTATATACATGTATATACATATACATATATATATATATATATATATATGTATATATGCATATATGCATATATATGTATATATGTATATTTATATGTATGCATATATATATGTATATTTATATGTATATGTATACATATGTATATTTATATGTATATGTATACATATGTACATATGTACATATGTGTATATATATATGTATATATATGCATATGCATATGCATATGCATATGCATATATGCATATGCATATGCATATATATATATATATATATATATATATATATATAATTTAAATATAAGTCTAAAATTTTATTATTTTTAATAGAATTTTTATTAATTTATTATTTATATTTAAAATATAAATGATAAACGAGTTATTTGGGGGTTATGTTGGGTTGACCTGATTATATTCGGGTCGTGTTTATGTTAAACAGTTTGACCCAATTAATTAAACGGATTGTGTTTGGATTTGCTTAATCGAGTAAGGGTCATAGCTGATACGACCCATTTATAACCCGCTGACCTGAATTGCTAAGTCTATTAGCTTATGGATAATTTTAATTAGATTAGCTTATAAAATTATAATAAAATAGCTCACAACATTGTTAGCTAGTTCGAATTTTCCTAATTAGTTTATTTTTATAACACAATGATTGCACGTATTGCTGTCCTATATCATTATATGAAATAGCTAATCACAAGAATAGAGAGGGGAGAGGTTGTGTTTCTCTTGATACGAGACTTCGTATGAAATTGATCCAAAGTTTGAAAAGTTATGTTGCTTCCATCCAATCTAAACATTCCGGAATGTTGAGCAAGTCACTCGGCTTCCCATCCAAGCTAAGCACTCTGGAATGGTGTTCGAGATCACCTCCTTCTCAAGCTCTAGCATTATGTTTCCTGCAACGAAAAATTAAGAGAAAAAAAATAAAAAAAATATATTAAATTTAGTAACAAAAATACATTAAATCTGCTATATTCAATATGAACAAAAATTCTTTTCATTTAAATTTTCGTCAAAAGAAACAGAGACTTTCATGGAAAAGAAAATGAAGAAGCTACCGCCTCCACACCAACATCGGCAATGATCAAATCCCGCCCCTTCAATTTCAAGGGCCTGGAATGTTAATTTCTGCAATTTTAACTGAAGTCGCGTGTGCCGCCCGTATAAAAGAGCTGCTTAAATTAATAACTGTTGTCACATAATGGTTCATCAAATCATGGTCGGCTGTCGTAGATCATCATCAAAATAATAACGATTATAAAGAAATGTAGCACTAACCTCAGCCAAGTTTCCTTCTCATCTCATATTAACTGAATCTTAGATTATGGGTTCGGGCGTCATAGATCATCATCAAAATAATGAGGATTATACAAAAAAAATGTAGCACTAACCTCAGCCCAGTTTCTTTCTCACCTCATATTAACTGAATCTTAGGTTATGAGTTCTGCATTACAATCATCAATCGGCTGAGAAGCGCATAGGAACATGATCTTAGAGATAAGGTTGGTAGACAATTGGTCTAAAAACCAAATGATGAGAGAACTGCTAAAGCCAAACATCATCTCTCTTATTTCTTCATGGCATTACAAATTTCAAGATCCAAATGACATCGATGTTACATGCTACAAGACTTTGAAAGCGATATAACGAACAAAAAAAACAAAAAAAAAATTAATATGCATGTCATTCACAAGGAAATCACAATAGTCCAACCAATCAACCATTTCTTTGGACCATTTACCATATGGAAGCAATAACCCATCATCCACAAGTCCAATCAGCCTCCATGGTCTTGCGCTTGGAAACTCGAAAAAAAATAGATCCTCAGGTATCATCAACTTGTGAATGGAAGACAAAACTTGGGAAGGTAGTTGTAATGTCCCTGACAAAATAGTAAACAAACAGAAATTAGCACGAATTATATAAAGATTGTCGTAAGGTCATAGTACAATAGATGAAAAAACATAATTGAAACTAATCGTTAAAAATAATTATGCAAAAAGCATGCCACGTCCTCCAGATAAAAATAGCTTCACAAGTCTGTAAAAATGAAGTTCTCAAAGGAACGTCTCCATGATATACATGGTTAAATAACAATGAGATTAAGTATAGTACGTTCATCAGAAGACTTAGACTAATCAATAGATACAACACATTGGAGAGGTAAGGACAAGTTCTCATTGTAAAACATAAATAAACAGACATGTGCATCCATATATAGAGAAAATTGAGAAAAAATGTTTTCTAAAACTCAGACTTCAGAAAAAATTTATGTATACTTGCTACAAGTCAAGATTGTTACTTGAGGTATTGTAGAGTCATATTCTTTAGCAAAGAAGGATGCCTCAGGACAAGACTGCGCCACTCTTCCTTGTCAATTTTACCGTCATGTTTTGTATCCGCTTCCTCAAATGTCTGCAAAGCAGAAGCAATAAATTTAGGCCCAAAAAGTATTTGCAACAAGCTATTAGTCGAATACTTCACAAACGTGGACAATGAACAGTAGATATTGCTGATATAGAAATTTCCATTATTCCACAGTGGCACAAAGTAATATCATGTATGAATGAAATCAAGATACTACAATCACCTGAAAGCAATTCCCCTGGTACTAAATAGAAAAACCACTCAAATATATGAAATACAAATCTGGTTGAGACGTCAACAAAATAATTTTGAAGTCCCAATAGATTGGAATGAATAATAAGTTGGAAAAAATAACTCAAGCAAATCATGAACTGGATAATTAAATTAATGCAAAGAAGAGGACGAATATAAGAATATTGACCTGACTAATCAAAGAAGCAAGAATGAGATCATGTATGTAGCAACCATGATTTAATAAACAATGTATGGTCAAACGATGCAACAAAAACCCATTATCACCTTATCAATTATGCTTTCTATAACTTCATCTGACAAGTTCATGCCCGACTCAGCAAGAGTAGCCACAACCATTTGCTTCACCTGCTCACAATGAATATTTAATCATATTACATAAATATGTAACACGCTACCCAATAATATAGTTTTCTCTACCATAATGTCCTTAGGTAATACTTGAATATATACAGAGTATATCCTCCTTTTACTTTCCATAAATAAGTGATACTTCTTCAATCTTTCTATAAAACAACTTTTTGCTCTATGTTTCTAAATACAAACAATGCACTTCTTTCTTGTCAATATTTTATTAGTATCCTGTTGTGCTTGTGGTTGTAGTGTGTTTCCAGCTGCTGTGTAGTAGTAGCACGTCATGGGAGGTGCTTTTCCTAACAAGTTAAACGTAGGATGAACACAATACATTATACATATAAACAGAAAATTGTCTTACATGAACCCACGAATCAAAAGTTGGATTAAAAATCCATGGTTTCAGTTTAAAATGAAACTAATTTGGAAACTTACATAAGTTAGCTAGTAAAGAGAAAATTATCAAGCAAGAGTTGCTTCTTTCTTTTATTTAATTACTTAAAATTGTTCAGTGCTAAGAAATGAGAACAAACTCAACACAAGCAATTAGTACTCTTCTAGATGGTAACTGGATGTGCTATTTAGGTAACCACATCAACCAGAGCCATTTTCAAATTTGGGTATCCATTTATTCTGCTCAGTTCATATTTGAAATTTGCGGGTGCATGATTCAGTGAATTCAATAGTAGAATTTTGCTGAAACTATATTCAAATTCTCACAATTAAAAGAAACCCCTAGTCCAATTAATCAAGCATCAGTACTACACAAATGTAATAAGTTAAGAAAAATTACTATCTTAAGACAAATACACTCTAAAACTAAATTACATAGAATCGGGTTTGGATAGGAGTATAAGTACCCAAGTCATCTCTAGGTCAAGTTGGTTATGCAAATAACTGTATACTAGTGCTTCCATCTTTATACTATAACGATGTTAATGTAACAATGTATAATGAAAGACAGTTATTGTATATTTTACTAGCTTAATAATCATGATATCCATTAAAACCAACAAGGTAAAAGTTTAAACACAATACAAGTGATTAAAGCAACAAAAAGATGGGAATATGCGTGAAAGTATGCCTCTAAAGTTTCCTCTTCTTACGAAAAATAAAAAATCTTATGTCATACTGGTAAATAAATATGGTCTTCTCTACATGTCTCCCTCTTTTTGTTTCATCAGGTGTTTCATTCCGGGTAAACAAGGGAGGTTCATTTCCTTACCTTTCTCCACCTTTCTCTTCCAGTCGTGTCACTTTTTTCCAACCCATATATACAAGCACTAGATTAATTTATTAAATATCTAGCCACAGTCATCCGTGATAGAGTCAGAGCACAAGGTCATTGTAACTAAATTTCATACAACAATTACCTCTTGCCTCTCAATAAAACCTTGCTGCTTCAGATCATATAGCTGGAAGGAGACTGCAAAAAGAGAACAGTCAAGTTATCTTTCATGCATAAAACAATGTCCTCATAAATATAATTAATAAAGAGCACAATTTCATCTTCTACAACATACAAAAAAGGAAGAGTCATGCAATAAAAAATTTAGTCTGATCTAAAATTCATTGAAAATGTACAGTACTCAGAAATGTGTTTCAGAATACACAATCATAATTCTCCAGCCCCAAGTAAATAATAAAGGAGACTGTGGAATTGGATTAAATATCTAGGATCGAGAAAGTCTAAATGTTTAAGACTATCCATGTTTTATCGCACCCATTACCTCATGTAGGAAAATAATCTATCATATATAATGTTTCAAGCCACCTGTTAAACTGTTGATGTCAGCATTTTAAAAACCAGTTCGAATTTTTCTAATTCGTACCAGTCCAATGGTGGTCTAGAAAGGACCAAGCAGTGGAGCACGTTTGGTGGAGCAACGGAACTGCTCAAAAGCTCCACCTTGAGCTGGGAGGGAGCCACTGCTCCGCCAGTTGGAAGCAACTCCGCCTGGAGCAGGGAGCAGTGAGGGAGTCGGACTACTAATTTTCGAACCTTGGTTGATGTTCCTTCTTACAAATATGATATGCGACAACCATGCAGCTTCAGGCATACGATAGGTAATTATGGATTAACTTAATATATTGATACATCCAAGTGTATACATACAGTCGTGCGCATACACACACAGCTAGGCACGACACTGGGCAAGCCCAGCAACTGATTTACCAATCAGTGGGGCATGAACAGCCTATAGACCACATAACTCAGGTTTGGTTGGCCATCTAGAGCAGGTAAATCAGTCCTGGGAAGGCCCATAATTTGATCAAGCTTGCACTGGGATCTGCTAGGGTGGGCATTCGAATCGGTAAATTCAGTACTTACCAATTTACCAATTTGTTCAGTAAATTCGGTTCGATTTAATCGGTATCGTTATCGATAGTGGTAATATTTTTTGCTTAAAGCCTCTATAGAAGCCTCTCCTCGATTCCTCTACATTCAAACTCCTTCCCCTAATAATTTTGCTTAAAGCCTTCATAAATTTCTTCTACTCTCTTTTTCTCTCTTTTTTTTTTTTTTAGAGACAGATTATTTTAAGCTTCTATATTTTGTTGATTACAATTTTATGAAAAAATTGTCAAAAAGCTAAGCAATGATAAAATGCTTTAAAATACCACATATCCATTATAACCTTTTTATCACATTTGTTTAAATGTTTATTATCTAAATTAATATTTGTATACATATTTCATTGCTTTATTATAACTTTTTATTTTTATTTTATAGAAATAGTAACAAAATTTAATAATGAATAAGATTTTTTGTTATGGGATCTGCTAGGGTGGGCATTCGGTAAATTCAGTACTTACCGATTTACCAATTTGTTCAGTAAATTCGGTTCGATTTAATCGGTATCGTTATCGATAGTGGTAATATTTTTTTTTTATACATCGGTTATCGGTTTCAGTATCGGTTAAATTTTTTCGGTTTGGTAAAAAACCGATTTTACTCATTAAAATTAATATACTTAATTTTACTTACCCATTTACCAAATTCAGTAATTTAATTAGTAAATTCGGTTTGGTAAATTACCAAATTTACCAATATAAATATAAAATTATTAAATTTTATTTAATAAAGATATAAAAATAAAATTATTATTATATTTATAAGAATAAAATAATTTAAATTGGTAAATCAGTAATTTACCAAACTTATCAAAAATTATTCGGTAAATTCAGTTCGGTAGCTAGTCGGTAATTTTCTTATTCGGTTTAATATCAGTTTTAGGATTTTCGGTAAATATTTAATCGGTAAATTCGGTTCGGTATATTCGGTATCGGTATTTACTGATTGCCCACCCATAGGAACTGCAAAATGTAAGTACTGATTCAAATAATCCTAATGATGCTTTTTGAACAACTAAATAATTATATATATATAGCACACTGCACTTTTCAATAACATGTTAAAAACCTTCATCAATTAAAATATTGCCTTAAATTATCATGATTAATTTTGCATTACATTAAGGCCTTGTTTACCAAAACAAAAATCGAGACAGAAAAGATGGAAAAAGCAATTTTCCACCGTTTACTAGAGCGGATGGAAATGAACGGACGAATTAAACAAAGGAAACGAGGCATCATTTCCGATGTTTTTTTATCCGCCCAAATCGGGCAAAAACGCATCCCTGCCTAATCTCACACATCTTCAAAAAGTTTACCGAGGAGTTTTCACATGATCTCGTCGTCCTCCACTCCACTTGCTAGTCGTCGTCTTCTTCCCCTTCCCCGAAACCCATCTTCTTCCCTTCACCGGTCGCCGTCTTCTTCCCCTTCCCCAGAACCCATCTTCTTCCCTTCACCAAACGACCTTTCCCGGAACCTGTCAAGCCCTCCTTCTTTTATGTTTTTTTTTGCCGTCGTCTTCTTCCCTTCCTAGAACTTCTCGAGCCGCCTCCTTTTCGCCATCTATCTTCTTCCCTTCCCCGAAACCTGTCAAGCCCTCTTATTTTTTACGCCTTGTCTTCCTCTCAAACCAATCGAACCCGCATCAACTCCACCATCACCACCTCCTTCCACTCCGCCATTCACACCCTTCTCCTTCCCCACCTACTCACTCTTCCTTCACTAGCGCGGACGGCGATCTCACACGGAGAAGAGTTCGCAGATAGACGGATGGACGCTAGACGTCGACCTCTACTCGCATGGATGCCAACCTCGCTCGGACGCCGACCTCACATAGACAGGGAGTTCGCAAACAGCGACCTCGCGTGGACAGGAGTTCGTGGACGGCGATCTCACGCAAACGCCTCGGCCAGCTCGCGGACGGACAGATGGGCACGGGATGCTAACCTCTACTCGTGTGGATGCCAACCTCGCGCGGACGACGACCTCGTGCAGACTCCTTGACTAGCTCATGGACGGACGGATGGACGTTGGACGCCGACCTCTGCTCGCGTGGATGCCGACCTTGAGAAGGAAAAGGGAAGGAGGAGGGAAAGGAAAGAAGGAGAGAGAGATGAAAGAATCACAAGCTACGCACGTGCGGCGGCGGCTGAGCACGCGTGGGTGGCAAAGTGGCGGCAATAGGCTTGTGAGCGGGTGGACAAGCGGCAAGTTCGCAAACTGCAAGGACGAGCTCACAAGCGGTGGCGACTGCGAGAGCGAATGCGAGCAAATGATAACACTTTCCATCTGCCCTCCCATCCATCCGTCCCTCCCATCCATCCGTCCTATTAAACACGCAAAAAACTTCTTTCCCTCCTCCTTTCCTTCCTTTCCCTCCCCCTTTCCTCCCTATTAAACAATGCCTAAATGCATGATGCGACAATTTGAAAGGTGCTACGCAACAATAAAGCCAACAAATGTTGAGAATCATTAAAGGCACTTATGAAGTAATTGGTGACTATAGAGTTTACAACTTACAGTCAATCTTATCGTCAATTGGAGCATTAGGGTGGAATACAGAAAGAGCTCGTGCAAACTCTTCAAATCCCAAAATTCCATTGTGTTTTGCATCGAACAAGTCAAATACCTGCACATACTTGTTTGGAAAGTCATAAGAATTTTTTTCATAAATAAATCAAAAAAGGGCATGAAACATTATTAAATTTACTGGTTTGTTTTTTTTATCATTTAAAAGAAAACCTATAATGAAGAGATTTACATATGCCAGAAAAATGAAACTAGCATGCAAAGTCTAATTTCATACTTGGAATAAAAAAAAAACCATGATTAACAGCTTCTAGTTATTTTCACACCAAAAAGATAAACCCCTCTCGCAGATATTTAACAAAGAAATACTAAACTTGGAAACTTCATATTTAAGTTTGTGCATCGGTAAAGGCAAGATAGTTAACAAAAAGCATTAGCACCAGATAGGCAGGTGTTCAGGAGTCGATAAACAGAATTTCAGTTGGGTCACAAATTACCTTAGACAAGTGTGGATAGACCATAAAGCATACAAAAACAATTGACACCCAAAACTTAAAGATTCAGAATTAGCAAGTAGCCAATGAACTTAGCAAGGCAAGTACATTATAATCCTTATCCCTCTAAAGAAGCTCCCTCAAGAATGGTGGTTGAAAACTGGGCTATAAATTTACAGACTTTGCAAAACTATGAAGAGTCAGTAAACATAAGACATTTCAGGCAATCAAAACACGAACTAAGAAACTTTATTAAGGTCACCATCTTGAACTAAGTGATTATACACCGTTAAAATGAAAGGGAGATTTGGCATTTCAATACGGAAGAAAATATTAATCACCAAAATTGCACACAGAGCATACCCTGTCAGCAAATAAGCTCTCCTTCTTGCTAGTCTTGAACAAAGCCAATTGGAACTCTTCCTGAAACATCATGCTAAACTTCTGTCATTTATTATTTAACAGATCAAACAGATAAATATGTTTGTTATAAAAGGAAAGTGACAAAAAGATGCAGAACCAATAAGAAATAAGAAAAGGTAGGGTTCCTGAGAAATATAAAAGCAGCATGCAAAAGTGTTGCACGTATAAATTGATATTAGACTTAGAAGGAACATAGCAAAAATTACAAGTTAAATACAATCCACTATTCAATCATAATCAACACTCAAATTCAATATAGGAGATATTTATACACTGACTCAAAGAAGACGACCAGACCTTGTTGATTAACCCATCATCAACCACAGCACTGCTGATCTTTTTGAATAGTTCATACAACGCTTCTATTTCACTTACACTAACTGCAAAAAGGTTAACATAGATCTTTTAGCAGTTAGTTTGTAGATTTTTATCACCAATGCAAACAATACAATTTATGAAGTAGCATGAACGTACAAACAGTTTCCCTGGCCAAAACCTCAGGATCTCCAAGACCATTTGGTTGATTGTACAAGTCAAGATCACAACACTTCAACAAGAAAGTAAGAGAATGCTTCACAAGTTCTAAGCACTGCAACATTATATTGATCGCTCATCAATATTCTAGGTACCTGCGCTTGAAACAAAAACTGATGATTTCACATTGTTTCTCAAAAGGAACATAAAAATAACGTTTGAGAAAACAATGGTCTCCAATCTAATGCAATCTTCCTTCTATATAATCCAAAAAACTGTATATATTCTTTTTAACTAGCACCAAGCAAATAAAAATGAGTGTATATACTGATATAAACTCGTGCAAAGCACGCCAAAGTAGAGAATACAGGATACATGACCAACCTTAATTTCAACCCTAGGCTCTTATTTATACTATTCCTACCTAGCGAACCCGGGTATGACAAGCCAACCCGACCCGCTTTATTAAAAACCACTAATGATAAATGGGCCCGTAACATATTCAAGATATTGGGCCCGTAACAATTGTCCTCCTCTCAAACTAGCCTTGTCCTCAAGGCTGGAAAACTTCATCTTGTGCTTTTGTCAGGATCCCAAATCGCTCGATAAGTTGTCGAATCAGGAACACCGAACACTGCCTCAAGCATGTTGCCAGGGTCCCAAATTGCTCAATAAGCTGCTGAAACAGGAACACCACACATGGCAACCTCAAGCTGGACTGCGTCATGACGCTCATCAAAAGGCATCCTACTCCACTCATATGTCACGAAAACATGACCCTTAAGCTGAGGTTGTTCGTGTATAGCCAGTTGTGTAGGACTTGAGGCATTAAAGCTTAACTGTCCAGGATCTGCAGGTTCTACATTTACAGGAGCAAAAAGTCCGGCATAGCCTCCCACTGAAGGTTGCTCCTCCTCCATATATTCTCGTTCTTCCAAGACAATCGGGTCCTTTTCCTCAACTTCTCCCTTGGAGTTTTCAATAGTAGCCCTGAACATTTCATCTTCCATATTGTTGGTATCCTCAATCTCATCTGCTGGATAAATGCGTGGTTCAGAATGGGGATCAAAAGTAATATCGGTAGATGCTTGAGAACCCGGATCAACACGAGTCATATCGTCATCTTCATAGTAGCTGTGAGCAGGAATTGTAATAAACCTTAAGACCATTTCTGACTTCAGCCTTTCCCAAGAGAGATTAGGAATTTGTCGTCTTAACCCCTGAACCCAATCATATGTTTGCCCCTCCATAAGAACAAATGCCATTGGAAATTTTTAATCATCTTGCGTACCTCTAATGGTGAAAAAATATTCAGCTTATACAATCCACTCTTCTGGAGCCGTTCCGTCAAATCCTTGTAAGTCCACATAAATATGAATCGGTCGTCTATGGTACTTTGACTTGGTAAGGTAGTCTTCAGGACCTCGCTCCCATCAATAGTCACATCCATTCCTTCTTGCCTTTGCTTCTCCCTAACCATCTCCCTTAACATTATTTTCATCTCCTCCAAAACAACATAATGATGATCCATCTTTCGCTCTTGTTTCTCTCTAATCATATCTTTCAACATTATTTTCATCTCCTCTAAAACAACAAGATGATGATCCATCTTCCCTCAAAGGTTTTTTTTTCCCGGATACTACAGGACTTGCTACAGTAACACCCATTTTTTTTTCACTCTGCTTTTTTTTTAAATAAAAAAATCTGCTGCTACAGTAACCTCTCAAGCCTCGCGTCCACCACCTGCTTCGCCGTCAGCATGTGCTCACCCCGCTGGTCACGTCCTCCCGTCGCCGATTAGAGCTCCAAGAGAGGAAGCTTCGCTGGTTAGGGTTTATGAAGTCGGGGCACGCGGCTACGGTTTCGAAGGTCGCTGGAAGCCGCGTCCTTGTCGTCGCCGCCTGGATGTTGCTGCAGCAATTTCCGTCCGCCCGCCTCGTCGATCTAAGTCAGTCCTTCGGAGCTACACCTCGTCGAGAACCGCCACGCTCAGCCTTGGCTACCCTTCCCGATCGTCCGCAAGTCCTAATCGCACGCTGAGAGCAGTCCGCCACACCTCACACCGTCCGCCAACGTCGCCCGCTACTACGATCTATCGTGAGGCGTCGTTCGCTAACACCCCGCACTCCCGATGGAAGGATCCGTAGCCTTCCACTCCTTCTCAACGCCTCACAGAGCCACCTCCAAGCAGTAGCCTCCCGCTCCCCTCGTCTTTGCCACCTGATGCCTGAGCCGCCGCCGCTGGATGCCGCCTCTTCGCTTCCAACACAGCCGCTGTTATCTGCCTTCGTCCGCTTCCACTCGAGCCGTTGCTCGCCACCAACACCGCCGCTGCTCACTAATACAGCCGCTGCTCACCTCTCACCGACACTCCTCCCTAGGGTTTAGATGAACTTCACCCTTGGGTCTCCTTCAGCTTGACCAACGATAGTAGATCCGCCGATAAGATCTACTACCAACAACGGAATCGCTTCCGCCTTTATCCATCACTGGACCACCGGTTCCCCGGCGATCGATCCGGCAGGTCGGACCAATTGATACGAACTCGTGCAAAGCACGCCAAAGTAAAAAATACAAGATACTTGACCAACCCTAATTTTAATCCTAGGCCCTTATTTATTCTATTCCTACCTAGCGAACCCGGGTATGACAAGCCAACCTGACCCGCTTTATTAAAAACCACTAATGATAAATGGGCCCGTAACATACTCAAGATATTGGGCCCATAACATATACATATATAATCTGAAATTTGTAAAACTTATTTGTAACTAGCACCAAGCAAATACAAATGAGTAGCAATTTTGTTCGCAGTTTGGATTTTGGCATATTCTAGTTCATATAAAAGTTTTAAAAGGATTAATACAACAAGATTTCAATATCATTATTCAACAATTTAATACTAATAAAGAACAAGTAAATCATGATATTGTAAGAAAACTTGAAGGGTTTCAAACAAAAGAAAGGAAGGAGACAAAGAGAATAGTATTTTACAATAACATTCAAATGTTTATTAAAATTCTGTTAAAGAAAACAATGGAAGGAAAAACTATCAGAAATTTCATTAAGACACATGACCAGTCATCTAGTGGACTAAACAATAACTTATCAAATTGAATTTAGATACACCATAAACAATAATGATGGATAAGGTAATAACTCAAAGTAAAAGATTTAATCTCAATTCCTTCAGAATTATAAGTAATTACTAATTTTCCCTGCAGTTTAGCATTCATTTGGCCCAAATACATCATCCCAGATAAATTTTACCAACTCTATACTAAAACACATTACTTCGCGTCAATGGCAATTCTCAGCTTTCATGTTGGCATTGCTATGTCAAATTAAGTCAATGAGTCAATACTTTTTTTAAATAGTATATAACAAAATCAAATCATGATCAGATATATAACATATTCAGGATGAAGAAGGTTGGGAAAATGTAGGACAAGTTTATACAGGATTAGAGAATGAAAGCGAAGTGAAGGATGAGCAAAAAGGCCAGTGGGCATCTCAGATCAGAATAAGAGCGCAAACTTGAAAGAAAAACAAATTCCTTTAAATGAGCTTGTTTCGGACCAAAAAAATACAAAACTAGTATCTAAATTTTATAATTAAATGCTTTAGTTAAGAACCAGAAGTAATGTGAATGAGAGCGCAAACTTGGAAACAAAAACAAATTCCTTTAAATGAGCTTGTTTCGGACCAAAAAAATACAAAACTGATATCTAAATTTTATAATTAAATGCTTTAGTTAAGAACCAGAAGTAATGGGAATTAGAATTCCAATATCTCAAATTTCATAATTTGACAATACCATCAAAAACCATTAGATTTGTTTTAAAAGATAAAAAGAATGTCGGAGAGTATTAACCTTTCATTCGCAATACAAAGTATAACTAATTCTATAAAAATATTTTAAAAAATCCAGATCATTATAAAAATTAAGGTTTGTTATTTGTTTGTCATTTCCATGGGATTCAGATGAATATGTAGTGGGTACTTTTTAGATACATTATCTTTTTAATGGATCTGAAGCTTCATATCAGTTCAAGGATAAAGGTTACTTAATTTACGCGTATGTAGTTTGTATTTTAAAATTATAACGAGGATAATGCTGATAGTTTATTCCTTGGAAAGGATTTATAACTTTTTTTTTCATTTTTTAAAAGATAATTATTCACAAGGGTAATTTAGTACACCATCAATGATATATCACCTTCATTTTTATTTCAAATATAATAAACGGAACTCTGTTTCCGCTTTGGAATTAGATCGAAACAGAATCCATGGAATTTTGATTATTGAGATTTCTTTTTCTCAAATGGAATTAGAAGTCTGTTTTCCTTCGGGAATTGGTAACAAACAGGCTGAATCTAGGTAAATTCCAAGTGTATTTAAAGGAAAAAAGTAGGTTTACCAGATTAATGTTGATTTGGTGTTGATCTGTCCCCCAGATACTGTAGTAGATCTACGGAAAAGGGGAAGCGAAGGGAAGAATGAACGGAGAAGGTGCCTGACCTCCAGCCGGCGATCGGAGTTCGCCGCCACCCACGCCGCGTTAACTGAGTCCCTTGGACTGGTCGCTGCGGTGCCCTAGCTGCTGCAGAAAGGGAAGGAGGTGAGGTGGGAGAGATGGGGCGAGCAGAGGTGGTGGATTGCACGGGTTTGACGGAGGAATGGGTTAAAAGGAAGAGAGAAAGAAAGGTAGGGTTGCGATTAGATTTGTCAAAATTATTATGCCGATCATATTTCTCTTTCTTATTCTTATTTTCTTATTCCTTTTTACCGCGCCCTAATATTTGCCTTTTTTATTTATTTTTATATTTTTAATACTATAGTTTTTAACAAATATAAATTTTATTAATACTAATAGAAATGGAGCGAAATAAAAGTTTATTTATGTTCTTTTAATATATAAATGAGATTACAAAAATGTTAAACTTTTTAAGATAGGGTTCAAGCTTCAATTAAGCATTTTTCTGAACCGAATTGAACCTATTGGTTCAGAAAAACCTAAAACTAATTCCAAACCAATATAACAAGTTTACCGATTTATCAATTAATCAATTTTTTAATATAGCTAACTATATTTTTTACAAATGACTAGTGATATGTTGATATTGGTGACAGACTATTGGTGATGACCATTGGTGATGAGTTGTTGACAACAAGCATATGGTGATTGGCTAGGGCTAGCAATTGGAGAGTAGCAATGGATGGCGGCAACTAGCTACTATTGATTGGCCACAATTGGTAGGCTGTGACTCGTGGCTTAGACTTAGGCCCTCATGTCACTATCGTGTGTACATGAAAGACTAATAGTGTGGAATGAGCTCGGTAGAGAGAGGTGGATCTTCATACTATTTTCACCAGCTCTTCACCTAGCTCGAGTCGGATTCGAGGTTAGGAGTAGGCACATGACAAGCCACGACACGCTGCTGTTAGCGGCAATGATGTGAGCCAGGCAAGCAGCGAGTGGCATGGATAATGTATAAGTGAGTAGCAAGGACACGAGTAGTAAATGGTGAGGATGATGTGCAATCGAGCAAGAGTCAGTGAGCAGCAAGGGCGGGAGCCAGTGAGTGGGAGCGAGAGCCTGCAAGCAACGGGGATAGCAGCAAGCGACAAGGGCAGGAGTTAGTGAGCAGGGGTGGGAGTTGATGAGTAGGAGCAAGAGCAAGAGCGGGAGTCAGGGTGCCAATGAACGAGAGCAAGAGCCTGCAAGATATAGAAACAATAGCGAGCAGCAAGGGCTAGAGCCTGCGAGCACTAAGCTCATTCTTCTTTTTTTTTTCCTTTCTAACTTTTCGCTCAAATTGGGCAGAAATCAAATAGAAGGAAAACATACCTATTTTTCCATCCCTCTTCCTTCTTTCCCTCTAAGGAAATGAAAAAAAAAAATAATTTACTTTCCTTTTCACTCTACTTTCCCTCCAAGAAAATAGGGGATTAGAGTTATAATGGGTGACAATAGAATCAACACTCGGTACTTGGTGTCACGCCCTGTATTATACAAAATACACGAATTAATTTTAATTAATTATTACAATGTTCAAATGCCATGCAGGGCTAAATGTTTGATTCGTCTAGGTTCAGCGCGACCGGCAGGGGTACACCCGTCCGCGCCCCTCAGCCTCCATGAAGGGTTTGGATCTTAGTCCAGCCTAGGAGAGAGAGAGAAAAGCCACGTCAGTGTATAAAATAATATAAAATAGGAGAAGTTTATACCTTATCAGGTCGGACCCTCAACCCCGAATCAGAACCCAAATTTCAGCCGCGTCCGGAATCCGAATTTGGCACAAGAATTCCGCGTGATCTCCAAATTTCGGCCTTCGCTCGAAATTTCGTCGCTGCGTTTTGTTTTTAGTGTCAACGGGTCAACACCCCTTTATCCACATCAGCGACGTCGACGCCCGTGCTCGCATTCAAAGCCCGTCGCTTCATTCATGACAGCGTCGAAGCATCGTACTTCTCCGGCGAACACGAAGCTGCTGTGATCCGAGTTCATGGAAGGCGGGGAAGCTCCACCGCCCCTCGTCCGTCGCCCACAAGCCAACCAGCCCGAGTCGTCGTTCACTCCAAGATTGCGGCTTAAGCTCGTTGGGGCTGTGCGAGGGGAGACAGAGGCGGATAAGAAGAAGGAAGCTTGGTGAAGGACACGGCGTGGATCTTGCTCCGAAACCTCCCACCCTCACCACCAGAAGTCAGCATCGGGAAGGAGGAGGAGCGGGGACGAAGAGCTGGCTAAGGTTCATCCCACTTCCTCAGCCGTTCGCAACCCTCTTTCCAGTCGAGCCTCACTATTAGTGGTTATCCCTAATACAGATGTTCCTCAGCCCCTTGGTGGTTCCTTGCCTCCCTCGAGCTTCGCCGGCTGCCCCTTTTATAGGCAACCCGGCTCTCATCTTCCCACTTCATCCAGATGTGCGTAGACGACACTGACCTGATGATGGGCGACTTCCAAGCCACTCCAGACGAGCACCCATGCCGGGTAGGAGGCGTCGCCCATACTCTCCCTGCCGCTCGCCCTCGTGGTTACGTAGTTTCACCGTTTGGCCCGTTGGTTGGAGTCGCCACCGCCCATCGACCCTTTGGATCAAACATTTCTGCCTCATGCGTGATCACGCCCAGTCACATCCAGGGGAGGGAGAAGTCGTCGTCTGATGATTGGCGAGGCCATGCCCCCACGTAAAGCCTCTTGTTTAGTCATCGTCACCGCCGCCTACCGCCTGACGGTCGTAGCTGCTAGACGCCGGACGATATGCCTCCCGTATCATCTTTTCTATCGAGCCGCCAACTCCACCTGTGTCGAGATCGACACTTTGCCTGATGCGTCGCTAGCACCGATCGGTGAACCGAAGTCTGTTGTTGCTTTCTCTGGCGAGCTCGTGGCCTCCGATCACCGAAGACATTGTCGACGACGGCTAGAATCGACGAGCCATGCACTGATTCCGCCAAACAAAAAAATCCCAATCGAGTTTTTCGATTTTCCCCCTTTTCACTTGGGCCAATTTTGACTCAGTCAATGGCCCAGTTGACTGGGCTGGCTGGGTTGTGCCACAAAATAGAGCTGGGCCTAACATTCTCCCTCTTCTGAGTTATTCGCCATCCTTGGCGAATCCTATAGTGCGATTCAATTTGCACTTCTGTTTCTGACTCTATCATAGGAGAGGGTTCGACGAGATCCGTAATCACTCGAATCTAGTGAGAATCGTCCTTTTTCATTGGATAACAATCATACCCTTATCGGAGAGTTTAGCCGGAATTGTATTTGAGTCACTTGACTCCTATGCCATGTGGGTTCACGTATCTCCGAATTTATCTTTAGACGAAGTCTTCCGTCTTTTCGTCGATCCTCACTCTAACTCGTCCAACTTGGTTACGTCCAAGTCTTGCCTTTTCTGAAGGTGTCCCATACCACCTCCATCGAAGAATAACTTAGCTCGCTCCAATTTATAATTTGTCCCTAAGTATTTCCCTCATAAAGGTGTCCCTTATGACGAGAAACTCAGCTCGGACTGATTACAAGGAGTTTCCTTTGTTGGGAAACCCTAGGGATATTTTACAATTTCTCATAGAGAATACATTACATGCACAGCGGAATAATATCCCCAAAATAGGCCGATCCCAAAAACCCAGTGAAGATCGTCTTGCGAGGGGGTCGACACGACGAGATAGAAAATAACTTAGGAGCAAGATGAGGCCGATGTCGAGATAGGCACCCAAGTGTGCGCCCTCTATAGTCTTGCACACACGGATGCCTCGAGCTCTCTTCTTCCACGCCCGGTACTAGCCTCGAGAAGAAGATCCAAGCCTTTGTTGATCTTCTACTTCACTTGCGCCACCTCCAAAAGAAGTTGCGCCAGGTAAGAGGTAGAAGAATGCCGCCAAGCCCTAGCCCCTCTTGCGCCAAGAGGAGATAGAGATAAGTGCTTGCGGCTTTGTGGGAGAGGATGCCACCAACCTCTTTGCTTCTCTTGCGCCAAGGAGGAGGAAGAAGATGAAGACACCAAGATCTTCCTTAACTGCGCCAAGAGGAAAGAAAGAAGTTGCAGCTATGGAAGAGAGTTTTTCATACTAGCAGATTTTGCGGTGCTTGAGATGGAAGAGAGTTCCAAAAATCCTATTATTCTTGGTAGACCTTTTTTAGCCACAGCTAGTGCAGTAATTGATGTTAGGAAAGGGAAATTGACTTTTGAAATTTGTGAAAAGACAATTGAATTTGATTTAACTGATTCTTTGAAAAAAGCATCACACTCCATAACATGTTGTAGCATTGATATTATTGATGAGTTTGTTTGTGATGTTCATAATTTATTTGATGATCTTTCTAATTCTAAAACTGACATATCTTCTGAGAGTGTGAATAAGGAATTGCAGAAGAGAGCAGCAAAGAAGAAGAAGAGACGAAGAAGAAAAGGAAAATCAAAGCTGCTTGAGAAAGGAAAAAGGTTCTTGAGTAAATTCGGACACTGTTTCATAAATGAGCCTTATGTTCTTGAAAGCCACAAACAAAACACCGAGGAATCAATATGGCAACTGAAGACATAACCACGATCAAATCCAAGTGTTCAACAGTCAAGCTAATGACCATTAAATTAGCATTTCTTGGGAGGCAACCCAAGCAATTTTTCCTTTATTTTTGGTTTGTTTTTACCTTAATTTGTTTTGTTTAGGGTTAATTTTTATTTTTCTCATTTTTTGATATGTTTTTAGCGATTTTTAGTGGTTTTTTACAAAATACGGCACTACCGTGATTTTTATTACGGCACCGTAATTTGTGTTAATTCTTCATAAAGAAAAAACAAGGAATTACGACACTACCATGGAAAATTGAACGATACCATATTTTCGGACGATTTTGACTAGAGGATTTTTGAGGATTATGGCACTACTGTGGAAACTTTGATAGTACCGTAAAAATGGGCATTTTCTTACCAAAACTTTTGGGATTTTCGAACGAAATACGGCACTACCGTAAACCCTTCACGGTACTGTATTTTGCAAATTTTTCCTACCGAGAGTCTGCTGCCATTTTACGGCACTACCGTAATCCCTTTACGGTACCATAATTTTTCCGACCCCACGTCTTCACGTGCCATATTTAGGGTTCGGTGCACTATTTTTAGGGTTCTTTCACCCGATTTCGCACTGACCTCTCGTGTTTTTCTCGATTCCTTGCTTTCCTAACCCTCTTGCAACCTTTCCTAGTGATCCGATTTCTACCAAAAATTTGCAAGATTTTGAGCTCGATCAAGCTCACCTGTTGCTTTTCCTGCCACTGTTTTTGCCCCTTTCGTTTTCTTTCATCCAGGCGTCGACCAAGCCACTTCCAGCTCCAAAAGGCTTCGAAGGAGGTAGAGGATCATCTCCCAAGTTGTTTTGAAGCTAGATCTCAGCCTAGAAATCCAGATCTGAAGCTTGAAATCTGCCCCGTTTTCAACCTGTGCGCCCCTTTGGTAACCCCTCCTTGTTCCAGTTTTCTTCAATCGTTTACTTGCTTCTCTTGTACACTATCATGTCACCGGTTAAGAGGATGGTCTCGAAGAAGAAAGGGAAAGCTCCTGCTGAACCTCCAGTGCCACCACCAAACCCATTCAGTATCACTTTCAGAGATGAAGCCCAAGAACAACGATACAATCTACTGCTTACTTAACGCGTTGTGAAGACAAAATACACTGACATGAGAGCTTTGGAGCTTTTAGGATTGAAGGATGATGTGCTGTGGATGTTTGACAAGGTGGGTTTGAGGCAATTTTTTGACATGATACCTCAAACCTATCTACCTATTGTTTTGGAATTTCTTAGTAGCTTGGAAGTGAGTTGGGATGAGTATATGGATCATACAGCTGACGGAGAAATCAGATTCATAATGGTAAATGAAGATAGGAAGCTCTCATTCAAAGAAATTCATCGCATATTCCATCTTCCACAGAAGGGACGCACCGAACCACCTATTGGATTCATTGAGCATATTTTTTGGAGCCAAATCTCATCAGAGACTCGATTTTCACCATCAGCAGCGAGGGCCTCAAGTGTCTCGAACCCATGCATCAGATATGTCCACCGCGTCCTTGCATACACCATATTCGGGCGAGGAGATAGTGACAGGATGGTCCGTCACGCTGAGTTATTCTTTCTTTGGGGTATGCTTCATGGTTATATAGTAGATGTAGCTTTCTTTTTCATGAGACATATTGACAAAGTAGCTAGGGCCAAGAGAGGAACCATAGTGATATGAGGGTTTCTTACTCCTATAGCACTATTCTTGGGAATTGAGCCATATGGGATCGAGGTTGCTAGGAGCAACGCAAGGATAGACATCGAGTCCTGCATCGCAATGAAGATGATTATGCGAGATGGTGACACATATTATTTGATCTTGCAGCTTGGACTTCCTGCATTGCCATTGCCCAACCCAGGACGGATCTTAGTGCAAAATTTGGAGAATTGGAAGTTGTCAGCAAGCTGCGTATCTTACACCACACCTGCACTAGAGACATCAGTGCCACCACCACCCCCTGCTTGGGGGTGATGACCCATTTGGTATGGGCATCAATTCCTCTCCACACAGGGCCACCGATCCACCACCACATGGAGCCACCGGATCATCCATATATCACACAGCTCCAGACCAGAGTGGATGGCATACTCATTAGGACCCCGAATTCCAGGCCCTCTCTCGGCGCATGGAGAGGATGATGAGTGCCATAGGGAGGATGTCCGAGCAGATGGGTCACATCCACCAGGATGTCGAAGCGTTGGGAAACTACATGGAAGATATGGGCAATTTTCTCTATGATCGTTTCGGCTTCGAAGATTCCAGGAGGGGTGGTATCTATGGCGACGCAAGTGAGGGAGTTTCTCACGATCCCATGGACGCTACTTAGGCTGAGGGAGACGAGGAGGAGACGCATTCAGATCAGTAGGATCTTGTTAGTATCTTATTCCCATTCTCATGCTTTATTTGAGTTTACTGATTGATATCGATTTTATACTTGTGTAGGGAAGGATGACTATGTCAAACTTCTTATGTCCTACTGCTACAGATCCTCGCTTCTTAGTTTCTATTGTTATATGATTTTGATTTGGTTGTACTGACATGATTTAACATTTGCTATACTTTCTCTCCGATATGGTTGTACATGATATTTTGATGCTCTGGATTGATACTATGAGTTTGGTGTGCTATGAGATTTATTTGATGTTTTGTTATGATGATGATTGTCATTATTATGTGCCTGTGTGGTTTGTTTACTCATGAAAATGTTGCCGTAATCATGCAAAAAATTTTCTTGATGATTTATATATTCATAATTATGATTAGGATTAGACCTATTATGATGGATTTATTTCTCAAATACATATCTACCTATTGAAATTTTTCATTGATTGATAAATGATATTTTGCGTGAACATATTATTTGATGATTTTGATTTTAAAGTGAAGCTATTTCTTTAAATAAAATCAACATATGAGTGTAATTCTTGAATTAATATTAATAGATTAATTTGGTTGATATTCATGCTATTTGCTATTTGTTGGGAAGAAAGATTCCTTGATCTAAATAAAGTGAGGACTCCCCTACTTGGCACTGTATAAAATTGACAGTGGTACCAAAGGACGTGGGTTGAAGTAATAATAAGAAAAAGCATGTATCTATGTGGATACAAGCCATGGAGAGGAATCGATCTACATTAACTCCGCTATCTTTGGAAAATTCTTTCCACTAAATAGATATGAGTTCTATTGCATTGATTATGTGATCAATGTACTCTAACTTCATCACCGGAAAAAAGGTGGTAGTCAAATTAGAGAATGTGGATGATAAAAAAAAAGAGAATGATTATGAGAAGAAAAAGATCTTGGAAACCATAATCCTGTAAACAAAAGTTGATGGTTTTGAATTGAGACTGGATAGAATCTTGAGATTGATATTCTACCTATTATATAAGTTGTGAAGTTTTATTTGACTAAATAGTGGATCTTGAGAATTAAACTAAAAGGATGATATGTTTATTTGAAATTTTATAAAACAATTGATGGAAATTTTCATTGGTGATTGTGTTTTAGAAATTTATTCGTCATGAGAAAGTTTTCTCCTTTGATCAATTTCTTGATTTTTGCTTGAGGACAAGCAAAGTTTGAGCCTTATGTGTTTGATGACTCTAAATTTTATAGTATTTTTCACACTTATTTACTAGTCTTTTGAGTCATAATCTTGCTCTTTTGCTTTATTTTTATGCCTTATTTGCCAAATACTTTGGAATTTTTTGGTTTTTGATCATTTTCAGGTAAAAAGGCATCATTTTCATCGGTTTTCAAGTAATTTCAGTGCATGAATGAGTTCTAATCATCAAGAGGAGTTCACACATAAATTTTATAGCCAAAACGAACCTTCTAGTAAAAATATGGCACTACCGTATTTTTGGGTAAAACTATAACGGTACTGTAATTTCAGTGAATCCAACTAGAAGTTTTAGCAAAAATATGGCACTGCCGTAAAAACTTCCACGGTACCGTAATTTCCGACGATTTCACATAGAAACTTTCAGGGTCATCTAAGAGAAATAGGGCACTACCGTAATTTTGGGATAAACTACGACGGTACCGTATTTTCGGTCAAAATTCAACTAGAGGTTTTGGGCAAAATATGGCACTGCCGTAATTGTTTCACGGTGCCGTAATTTTGCACCCAGATTCCCGATTTTTCCGCCACAAACTTAAAAACATGATTTCTCGAGATTTAGAGCATCAATTGAAGATCTGGAAAAAGGAGAAGACTCAGAATAAGCAGGTGGAGACTTGCGAAGCAAAAGGACCAATTTTCATTCATGATTCATGGAGAATTGGAGAGAATCATCGCCGCGCTAGGGTTCATCGCCGTTCGCTGCACAGACCATCTCTGGCCACGATTTTTGAAAGGAAACTTCGCCTGGGGAAGAAGAACACACCATAGAAGTTTCAGAGCGATTGGAGATTGATCGAGGGAGAAATCATCAAAAATGTGGTTGCGGCACTATTCATCGCGGCTTCAAGGCAAATTACGAGTTGTAATTTAGATTACAGCCCTGTTTTGTAACTTTTACTCCTCTCTTATAATTTCTAATCATTCAAAATCATGTTTTGCTGTAATTCTTCCCTCATGCTAGCTTAAACCTTCTTTTGGGACATGGGGGTGATATCCCCTTAACTTCTTAATGACTAGATTTCTTTAATTTTGTCATGATAACTTTGTTATGATAATTTTGCTTATGTGATGACTTTCCTTTAATGCTCCTTAGTTTTATAAATATCAGCATGTTTTAGAATTTTGTGAAACAGACTGAGAGGTTGATTGTGAAATTTAGAACCCTAAAAATCATTGAGTTTGGAACTTATCGTAAGAGATTAGATTTGTTCTTTGAATTCTGATTTTTAGTGATTTTATTGCCATGTTGATTTTTTGATTCTTTGGATTAAGTTAATGTGTTAGGTTTGATTTGAAATTGTAAGAGATTAAATTTCTGATCGCCGGAGAACCTTAAGTATATCTTGTGATGAGTTTCAGGATGCACGAGAGTGATCCTTGAGTTCTTTGTTCAATGATTTACTTATTTTCAGCATTGGATAAATCTTGCATGAGAGTGAGGATTGGTGCTTTGTATGATTGATTGCGCGAGAGCGAGTTGATCCTTTTAATAAGTAAATTACACCTTTATCATAATGAAATCTGATTGACCACCTTTATTTCCTTCTAGTCATTAGAATTAAGGTGGATGAACCCCTAGTCCCAAGCTTTTCTCTCTGATTTCTCCGTACATTGTTCGATTGTTTGCTACATCATCTTCGGTTTGCTTAGCTAGTGAAAACTCAATTCGTCGGTACTTAACAACGAGGTCTCTGTGGTTCGATATCTATTTTATTACTTCGAGTATCAGTGCACTTGCGGATTACAACATTAACCATATAGAACGGTCAATAACCTCAAGTCAAGGGATCAATGCATCTCCTATTACTTGTGAGGATAACTCATGACACCAAGTCATAGCCAGATAGCGGGCCGGTCCAGTATATCCTCCACTGATATACCCATATGTTTGCGTTAGCACCTCGTGCCTAACCAGCCCATATACTAGTCTCACAAGTACCAGAGCTGTCACATATCCACTCAGGTACATTGACTAGGGCCAACCATTTGAGCACAGATCCGATCTGCCTCCAGGGACATTATCATGTAAGTACATACGCAGATGTAGACAAACATTTATAATGACAATGCCAGAATGATATATATATATATCTATATATATATATCTATATATATCTATATCAAGTAGTACAAAAGATGGACCGATACTAGGTCTCAGGGCATACACACCAACAATCTCCTACTTGCACTTAGACCTAGAGGTTGAGGAACCTCAACCCCATATCCCTGGCATGACTATCATGCTTCTGCTGCGCTAAAGCCTTGGTTAGTGAGTCTGCTAGATTGTTCTCTGTGTCAACTTTGCTAATCTTGACATCACCTCGGTCAATGATCTCTCTGATCAGGTGAAATCTTCTGAGTATGTGTTTTGACCTTTGATGAGACCTTGGTTCCTTGGCTTGTGCAATTGTCCCATTATTGTCACAATAGAGGTCAATGGGATCCACTGCACTTGGAACCACCTGAAGTTCAGAAATGAACTTCCTCATCCAAACGGCTTCTTTGGCTGCCTCAAAGTGGCCACATACTTGGTCTCGGTTGTAGAATCAGCTATGGTGGATTGCTTGAAGCTCTTCCAGCATACGGTGCCTCCATTCATCTTGAACACATAGCCGGCCTGCGATCTGAAGTCGTCAGGGTCAGACTGGAGCGACGCATCAGTGTAGCCCAGAACATTGAGCCCTTCCTGTCCCCCATAGACCAAGAACAGATCCTTAGTTCTTCTCAGATAGATGTTCTTTACAACCACCCAGTGCTGCAGTCCTAGATTGAATTGGCAACGGCTGGTTATGCTCACAGCATAAGCCACATCTAGTCTAGTACATAATAGTGCATACATGATCGATCCCACTGCCGAAGTATAGGGCATTCAACTCATGTCATCCCTCTCAGCCTATGTGGTGGGACACTGGCTCTTTGAGAGAGTATGACTATGTCTCACTAGAAGGTACCCCTTCTTGGATTGCTCCAAGTTGAACCTCTCTAGGACCTTATCAATGTAGGTACTCTAACTAAGGGCCAGGAGCCTCTTGGATCTATCCCGGTAGATCCTCACGTCTAGGATATAGGCGGCCTCCCCTAAGTCCTTCATCTTGAAACACTTCCCCAACTATGTCTTCACAGACTGAAGACTAGGGATGTCATTTCTGATGAGCAGTATGTCATCGACATACAAGACCAGAAAAGTCACCAAGCTCCCAGTAAATTTTTTGTATACACAGGCGTCATCTTCACTTTTGATAAAGCCATAATCTCTCACAGCTTCATCAAACCGAAGATTCCAACTTCGAGATGCTTACTTTAATCCATAAATGAATTTCTTTAGCCTGCAGACCTTGTTGGCTTTTGCTAGATGGATGAAGCCATCAGGTTGTGTCATATACATATCCTCTGTCAGCTTCCTATTAAGAAACACTGTTTTTACATCCATCTGTCATATCTCATAGTTATGATATATAGCTATAGCAAGCAGAATCCGAATGGATTTGATCATGGCAACTGGCGAGAAGGTTTCATCATAGTCCACCCCGTGGACTTGTTTGAATCCTTTAGCCACTAGTCTACCCTTATAGGTAACTATGTTGCCATCCATGTCTGTCTTCCTTTTGAAGACCCATTTATACCCTATGGGTTTTACCCCATCAGGCAGCTCACCCAAATCCCAAATTTGGTTAGTTGACATAGAATCCATCTCAGATTGCATGGCCTCAAGCCATCTCTCGAAGTCCGGTCCACTGACCGCCTCATCATAAGTCCTAGGCTCATCCTCAATGATGATCCCGTCGTGTTGGGTCAGCAGCGACCCGTACCTCTCAGGTGCACGATGAACCCTCTCAGACCTACGTGGGACCTGTGTCTGAGCCTCAGGCTACCTAGCAACCGGTGCAGGTGGCTCAGGTTCCATCTCTGTGTCTTGTGGTTGCACTTGGACCTCGTCCAAGTCGAACTTCCTCCCACTGACTTCTCTCATGAGAAATTCTTTCTCTAGAAAGACAACACCCCGAACAACAAAAACTTTGCTCTCGGTGGAAACATAGAAGTAGTATCCTTTAGTTTCCTTAGGATACCCCACAAACACATATTTATCAGATCTAGGTTCTAGCTTGCTAGAATCCTGACGTTTCACATAAGTTTCACATCCCCAGATCTTGATAAATGAGAGGTTAGAGCGTCTCCCACTCCATACCTTGTATGGTATCTTGGAGACACTCTTTGATGGAACGTTATTCAGTATAAGAGAAGCTGTCTCAAGTACAAAACCCCAGAATGAGGGTGGTAGAGTTGCATGACTCATCATGGACCGAACCATGTCCAACAAGGTTCGATTTCTTCTCTTAGACACACCATTCCATTGAGGTGTTCTAGGAGGAGTGAGTTGAGATAGAATCCCACACTCTTTCAGATAGTCAAAGAACTCACTGCTCAGGTACTCTCCACCACGATCTGATCGAAGAGTTTTAATGGATCTTCCAAGCTGGTTCTCTACTTCATTTTTGAACTCCTTGAATTTCTCAAAGGATTCAGACTTATATCTCATCAGATAGACATAACCATATCTACTAAAGTCATCAGTAAATGTGATGAAGTAGTTGTACCCTCCTCTAGCTTGTTTACTGAATGGCCCACTGATAGCACCCACCGGTATAGGTAGGCGTTACCCGCAAGTGCACGGGTCTATCGAAGTAATAAAATATCGATCCCACAAGGACTAACTGGCAAATACCGATAGATCTCGAATGACTAGCTAGACAATGTCGCAATTGGTGAACGTTAAGATAACGAAATAATTAAAAGTGCAGGAATGTAAACTAAGGAAATCATGCGAGAGAATTATAATGAGGAGATGCATCAGGATATGGGTTCACCACTTGACTCCTTACAGTTGAATAGTTAAACTCTAATGCCAAAGTCTTGTCTAGTTCAAGGGGCTCAGCTTCCTTGTCACGTAGGTAGCTCCCCTCCGATAATCTTGTCCGCTTCAACGAACTAGATTAACAGTCCAATCCAAAGGGTTCTAACGTGCGGTCAGACGAATGTCTTTCCACAACGTCCAAGATTCTTATAATCCCCGCAAGTACGTAAAGACCCGCCAGCAAGGTTTTACCCTCCTAGAGATATTGAACCGTACTTGAGGTGATTAAAGACTCTAACGCCCCCTTTCGAGTAGCGTAGGGATAAAGTACAGACGGAATGGATAAACTCTGAACCGAGTGGATCGGACGCGCGGTCGGACTGGGGTCTCTCCGACACATCTAAACTCCTACAGTCACGCAAGCGAGTACGAATCTGTGAGCGAGTTTTCTCTTCCGGAGACCTGATTGACAAACCCGACTAAGGTGTTTCCCTAAGCGAGTACAGTCTAGCGGGCGAGTTTTCTCCTCTAGATCCGATTGACAAACCTCACCTTTGCAACTTAAGGCTCAAGCATACCTTTCGGAATAATGCTTTCCTTTAATCCTACGGGTAAGTACAGCTATGCAAGTGAGTAAACTCCTATAAAAGCTGATTTACAAACCTCACTCGAGGGATTAAAAGTCGAACATATTCCTCCGGGTACACAGGCGAAGCATGCACACTAGGTGAAGCAAGGATTTTAGCAAGTAAATCTAACTATTACAACTAATAAATTGTCAAGGGCTACCCCACATCCTGATTTAGTGTTTAGCCAAGCATGTTCATGGTAATAGTGTGAACTACAATAGTAAACATCTCATACATGTGTAGGTTTATGCAGCGATTACAAATGGAAGGTAAGATCATATGATAGTTTGCTAAGGTTATACAAATAGTGTAGCAAATTGAATGTAATTGCAAGATCTTCCTTATAAACTTTGTTTCTGAGGTGCTTACGCAAGAAGATCTTCAATAGATGCAGGTGTGCAACCCCCTTCTCCCTGGTGTGGCTTTCTCCCAAGTGCAGCCCCCTCTTGTATGTGATTCCTCCTCTCTTCCCTTCTTCTTTCTCAGCTAAACTCCCTCTTTTATCTCCTCTCCTCCTAGTGGGCTGCTGTCCCTTTCCAAGATTCTACAAAGTTGCTATAGTTTTCCAGCTGAAGAAAGTCTTCGCTGCCTTCTTTCCCATACCCTGCAACCTGCAGCCGCTGTTACATTGGTTCCTCCACGAAATCATCATTTCGTGGCAAGCTTTCCCCAAAATAAGGCTGCTCCATGGCTCTTTGTCAACGGGGGAGAAAGGACCTGAGTGCCCCCCAGCTTCCCCTAGGGTTAGGTTGAAGAAAACAAAGTTAAAATCGCGGTTTCGAAACAAGCGGGTTCGCGATCTCGGGCGAGAATTTGATCGTGACCCGGTCGTGATTTAACAGTTTCAGCTTCAGGCATAACGACGATCACGGGCATGATTTTGATTGGGACCCGGTCGTGATTTCCAACAAAGGCCTCAACGAATCTGAAAGCTTCTAATTAGGATCATCTTGAGTTAGTATGAGCTCCTTTGCCACAAGAGTGCCAGAATCTACCCTTTTTGTGGTCATTTGATCTGAAAATGTGAAAATACCGAAACAGGTGTAGATTCCATAGATGTATCTAAATAAAGGCAATTATAAGACTTAAAGTCGTGAAATGAGGATGATTTCATTAGTAAAATGGCATGTAAAACTCTATATAAATCTGTGTCAACACCCACATACATTACTGTGTATAAGATCCAATAAATCTCCTGCCCTCTCATCGACCTTGGTGAAGGGCATCTTTGTCATCTTCCCTAATAAACAAGGCTCACAAGTATCAAATTCCTCCAAGGAACTTGAATCTAACAACCCATTTGCATAGAGCTGTTGGATGCGATTCTTGTTTATATGGGCTAATCGACAATGCCATAGGAAAGCACCAACTGAACCGCTCAGTTTGATCCGTTTGTTATTTATGTTACAAATAGAACTATCCATGTCCAAGACATAGAATCCATTTCATAAAGTACCCTTCCCATAAAACATATTTACAAATGAGAAAGAACAAGAGTTCTCCTTTATTTCAAACTTAAATCCTTTCTTTGCCACGCGAGGAATGAATACAATGTTTTTAGTAAGTGAAGGTACATAATAGCAATGATCTAATTCTAGTTCAAGTCTAGAAGGCAGGGAGAGAGTCAAAACTCCTACAGCAACAGCAGCAACTTGTGCCCCATTTCCAACCCGTAGGTCAATCTCTCTAGGCCGCACCGATCTACTTTTCTTGAGCCCCTGCATATTTGTACAAATATGAGCTCCACATCCGGTATCCAATACCTATGACATAGAAGTAGAAAGGTTTACTTCAGTAACATAAATACATGAGCTAGAAGCTAAGGCCAAGCCTTTATTCTCCTCATTCTAAAGTTGCTTGCAGTCCCTCCTCTAGTGACCCTGCTCACCACAGTGGAAGCACCTCTGTTCCTGTGACTTCTTCACCTTTTTCTTCAGTGCCATGGTGGGACCTTTGAAACTGCCCTTAGCACGTGCCTTACCCTTCTTCATCATCTTCTTAGTTGCAGGGACCAAAAGAACAAAATTGGGTTTAGTCTTACTCATCTCACGCTCGGCTGTTTGGAGCATATTCAGTAGTTCCTCCCTTATGCAATCAATCTGGTTCATGTTAAAGTTTATGATAAATGGACTGAAGCTAGGGGGCAGGGACTACAGAATAAGATCGATAACTAACTCGTTATCTATGGTGTGTCCCAGTCTCTTGAGATGATCCACATTCTCAATCAGCTTGAGAACGTGGGGTCTCACTCGTGCACCCTCAGATAACTTGCACTGAAATATTGCTTTGGCAGTGTCATATCTCTCAATTCTAGCCCGAGCTTCGAACATCTGTTTCAGATGAGTGATTATCTAAAAAGCGTTCTGCTCCTCATATTGCACCTAAAGTTCAGGTTCCATAGTGGCTAGCATGAGACATGCAACCTCCAAAGAGTCATCCTGATGCTTTCTAAAAGCATCCCTCTCTGTCGTCCGGGCATTAGGCGCAGGAGCCGCAGGAAGAGGCTGTTCAATCTCGAGCTTGAGGGCTATCTTCAAGTTCTGATACCAGTCCATAAAGTTGGATCCAACCAACTTATCCTTATCGAGAAGGGATCGCAGCATTAATCCGCTAGTATTCGTAGCCATTGTTCTACAACCACCAAGAAAAGACAGATTAGTACTACTTCAAATCATTTAAACTGGACTTGTTTTAAATGATTATGACTCCCACTATTTAATCGAATTGACAACCCACAAAGTCAATCGGGAAATGCGGGATTTCGTAGAGAGATGGGATCCTTATTCCATACAGGGCTTCATGTCCCACAAGGGTGGGATGAGATGCACAAAATGACCCATGCTTCTTAAGGTGGGCACGCTGGCCGATTGCTCTAAGCAACTCCCCTCATTGAGATAGTCTAGGCATTTCATGTCCAGCGAGGGCTGGATATAGCATGAAACCCTAACCTCTCAACGATGCCTCTAGAGTTTCATCATGTGCCCAGCACATATGAAAATCTAGTCAAGTCCATTCCTAACCGTTATGCCCAGGGCCAATGAGTTTTCTTGGGAAGGCACGTCCAAGGTAAAACTGGACTAGGGAAACCATTGCCACCACATACCTTCTAAAGATAAGTGGGTGTGTCCCACGAGGGTGGGAAACAATTCACAACACTATTGATCGATAGCTTGGTGAGGGCTACGCGTTAGAAGGCTACTAGACTTGATATTTTGATTGAGGGTTTTTGAGGTCTCATCATTTCAGTTTTATCTTATGTATAACATTATAGGCATGCAATCCTATAGTGATAACATAACGATAAAACATCACAGGCATGCTTTAGCTTTTGTAAAGAAAGCAATAAAATGATGATGTGATCATAGCCCATTGAAGACATTGAACCAACCCATACCAAAAAGAGGTTCAACTCTTGACCTAGGACTCAAGGCCCTAAGACTAGACCTAGCCTAGCCGACCTCTAGCTTGATCTTCAAGGTTGGCTCCAAGGTCTTCCTTTCCATGGTTTAGCTCTCAAACCCTAGAGGTAATTTTAGGGAAACCCTAGAAGTATTCATGGGTTCGGCCAATGCCATGGATCCTCCTCCAAGGAAGATGTGCCACCTTGCAAGCCACAAGAGGGATAGCTCACAAGCACAAGGCTCGGCCAAACCCTTACTTGCGCCCCCATACAAGGATGCACGACCTTTGATGAAGCTTGTTGCGCCACCATGCAAGGTGCGCAAGCTTCATGCATGCGCCATACTCCAAGTATATGCACCACCCTAATCTTCTTCTTAGTTAAAGCAAAAAAGAAAAGCGGCACGCAGGCCTCACAAGGATACATCACAGACATGCTAAGGGGCTTGACATATGACCACAACATCATGCACAAACAAGGTATTTACACATGCAATTCTACATGCTCATGAAAAACTCAAAATCTGAAATTTTAGTTTCTCATAAAACAAATTTCCTTTCCTCATCTTCTTATCACAAATCTTTTGGTTATTTGCGATTAATTTTTTATGATGATTTCATAGATCTTATCGGTTGGCAATTTTGTCAGATCAAGAGACCCAGCCAGTCCGAAGACACAATGCCCGTCCTACTTGACAAAACTACGTGCGCCTTTGATATTAAATCAATCAAGAAAAATAACCCAAAATTCCAAAAGAGATTGAAAAGATGATAGGAGCAAGAAATTATAATTTTTCCTACTTAGAATAATCATGCGCCATGTGATCATGCAATTTGCAAAAATTGAAACATGACATGTGAGCATGGAAAAGCATGAAGGTACATCGTTCGAGGCTCACAAATCCCTCTGATACCACTATTGGGAAACCCCAAGGATATTTTATAATTTTGCACAGAGAATACATTACATGCACAGTAGAATAATATCCCCGAAATAGGCCAGTCCCAAAAACCTAGTGAAGATCGTCTTGCGAGGGGGTCGACACGATGAGATAGAAAATACCTTAGGAGCAAGATGAGGCCGATGTCGAGATAGGCACCCAAGTGTGCGCCCTCTGCAGTCTCGCACACATGGATGCCTCGAACGCTCTTCTTCCACGCCCGGTGCTTGCCTCGGGAAGAAGATCCAAGCCTTTGTTGATCTTCTACTTCACTTGCGCCACCTCTAGAAGAAGTTGCGCCAGGTAAGAGGTAGAAGAATGCCGCCAAGCCCTAGCCCCTCTTGCGCCAAGAGGAGATAGAGATAAGTGCTTGCGGCCTTGTGGGAGAGGATGCCGCCAACCTCTTTGCTTCTCTTGCACCAAGGAGGAGGAAGAAGATGAAGACACCAAGATCTTCCTTAACATGCGCCAAGAGGAAAGAAAGAAGTTGCGGTTATGGAAGAAGGTGCACCAAGACCTCTATGTTCCCGCCCTTTTTGTGGTTCACGCCAATTTCTCATACTTGTATCAAGGCCTCTCGCATATCCCTTGATATTTAGAGGTATGAGGGGCGGCTAGAACAAGGTGTGGGTGCAACTCATAAAGAAGGGGGCGGCTAGGATATGTGTGGGGTGGCAATTAGGGTTTAGGGTTTAGGAAATTCTCCAAGAGTTTCCCATAAACCCATTCCACTTAGCCATATGCACCCAAGACCTTCCTAAAAAGTCCTCCAAGCCATATCAGCCCCAAGACTTGCCATAGAGGCAAGCATACTATCCAAGGGTGAAGGGGGAGGCACCATATCCTTCCTAATGAAGCAACATGCACCCACTCCTTCCCATTATGCCCTTAGGCACCAATGGGAGGAGACTTCTCCCCATTATACCCTTTAAGCCCATTGTCTCTTCATGACAACTTATTATTGGGCCTCATTGGGTAATGAGCTAGCCCAAACTTCATTACATGGGTTGATTAAGCAATTGGATCCAATCCAATGCAACCCTAATTCATATGTGACCAATCTTGGTCAATTTCGGGTCAACCTGCCAAAAATGAAGTTTGGCTCCAATAACTCTCTTCTATCTCATCAGGCCCATTGGCGCTGACGAAATCTTCCAAATAGATCCGAGTTATCCAATAACTCGATCATAAGGCTTCCCGATTAATACGAGAACTCGAGTATCAAGGTGTGCAACCCTATAGGTTCCTCCGACGTTGGCAGTGCTGACCTTAGGTCACCATAAGTAGTGAGTGACACCTAGCAGTGCATCGGTGCTACCCAAGTCATTGGAATAGATATCAACATCGACATCGCTATCATTGCAACTAGGTACAGATACATTATAGTCCCTTTGCCAAATTGATATCTGATTGGACAAGTGTGTCATCACTTGTTTTCACCCAATCACATGGTTATGACTAAATCAGGTTGTCACCTGGGTATGGCCATATACTTCCAGTTATAGAACCATAGAGGAGCTCCATGGATATCAAACTTCCCTCTGGAAGGGGCAAATCCTCTATTTGTCCATTGACCTTCTCATATGGGTCGTGACATACTTAATGACAACTGTTATTACCTTCCAACTACGGTGAGGTGTTAGGTTATATCAAAGCATGTACCTAACCATATAGAACGGTCAATTACCTCAAGTCAAGGGATCAATGCATTTCCTGTCAGTTATGAGGATAACTCATGACACCAAGTCATAGCCTCACAGCGGGTCGGTCCAGTATATCCTCCACTGATATACTCATATGTCTACGTTAGTACCTCGTGTCTAACCAGCTCATATACCAGTCTCACAAGTACCAGAGCTATCTCATATCCACTCAGGTACATCGACTAGGGACAACCATTTGAGCACAGATCCGATCTGTCTCTAGGGATATTATCATGTAAGTACATAATCGCAGATGTAGACAAACATTGATAATGACAATGCCTGAATAATATATATATCTATGTCAAGTAGTACAAAATATGGACCGATACTAGGTCTCAGGGTATACACACCAACATCCTTGTCATTCTCCCAAGCTTTCCTCATATAAATGCTTCCCCCTATGTGAGGTTGGCTCAGTTGAATCAAGAAAAGGGATCTCTTTTATTTTAGTTGGACATCGTCCTCTCTTCTCATCCCAAATAGCAGTTTTGGATTCTGCTAACTCTCTACGTTTTTATCCCGAAATAGCAATTTTAGAGTCTGCTAACTCTCCACACTTGATTTATTCACAAATAGTAGTTTTGGAGTCTGATAACTCTTCTCGAATAACAGTTTTAAAGTCTATTAACTTTTCCTCATTCATCTAACAAGTTTTTATCAAGTCAAGTCATGATAAAAAGGAAATTTGCATTAATAATATTTGGTGATGCGCTAATGCATTCACCTAAACTATTTTTACCCACAGCAGGAGTTCACAACATATCGTTCCAAAACATGGTTCCAAAATATAGGGCTTCCACTAAGTCCAATACAAAACATCATAAAAAGGCCATCCTACAACAGCTTTGGGATAGCGTCCTCTGGATCTTTAGCCCCCTCTTTGCCCTTGCGCTCCTCGGCAACTATCGCAGCAAGCTGGCCGCGCTTTGGGCAATTCCGCATAAAGTGGGGCCCCTCGCAAATATAGCACGCCGGCATGGCCGGTTGGTTTGATGGTTACGCAGCTAACCTAGGAGCCCTGATCTCCTTGGGGCCTTTGAAGTTTAGCCTCCGTGCTGCTAAAGGTTGCTGCCCTTTTGGATAGGGAGTCCCCCGGTTGTGATTGGGAGGGGCCTGGACTACATCGTTTGGCATTCGCAGGTCTACCAGAGCGTCTGCAGCGAGTGTCGCTTCTTGAGCGTCATTACCTTTTGTCGGCGCAGTTCCGTCTGCACCCAATGCTACAGTCCGGACAGAAAGTGGTAGAGCTTGTCCTACTCTGCCATGTCGTCTATCTCCAGCATTAGGGCGATGTAGCTCTTCACGTACTCGTGCACGCTCCCCGTGTGCTTGAGTTTGAAGAGGGCCTTGCACGCCGCCCACGATGAGTTCCCGAGCATGAACTGCTTCTTCAGCTCCGCCTTGAAGTCCTCCCATGAGAGCTGGTAGGTCTGGTACTCTCCTAGAAGTGTTGGGGTAGCCTGTGTTCGCCACCACAGCTTGGCGTCGCCGGACAAATAGGCTGCGCAGACGAGAGCCTGTTACTCCACGGAGACCTAGGCCAACTAGAAGTACATCTCCATGTCCTAGAGGAAGTTCTCCACCTCCTTAGCGCTGCGGACCCGTAAAAAGGATTCGGGCTTTGGGACCCTCCATTGCGGCGCGACCCCATGTTTGCCTCAGCCGCCCGGCGTTGTGCAGCTACCTCCTGCTTCAGCTCAGCTAGTTCGATCTTACAGACCTCCATGTCCCCCAGGATGTTCTCCACTTGAGTCTGCAACTCAGTGGTGGAGGACAGCAGGTTCTTCAGCTTCTCCACTAAGGTCTCCTTAGGGAGAGCAGCCAGATCTCCTACAACTTCCTCAAGATGGGAGATTCGGTCCGCGTTGGACAGCACCATTCTCTCTCTTTTAGCTTTTGCAGCTAGACTGCCTCTGATATCAATCTATCACACCTTGTATTACACAAATTACATGAATCATTTTTAATTAATTATTACAAGGTTCAAATGCCACGCATGGCTAAATGTTCGATTCGTCTAAGTTCAGCGCGACCAGCAGGGGTACACCCGCGCCCCCTCAGCCTCCACGAAGGGTTCGGACCTTCGTCCAGCCTAGGAGAGAGAGAAAAGCCACATTAGCATAAAAAATAATGTAAAATAGGAGAAGTTTATACCTTATCGGGTCGGACCCAAAACCTCGAATCCGAACCCAAATTTCAGTCGCGTCCGGAATCTGAATTCGGTGCCCGAATTCCGCGCGAGCTCCGAATTTCAACCTTCACCCGAAATTCCATCGCCATGTTTTGTTTTTAGGGTCAACGCCCCTTTATCCACGTCAGCGACATCGACGCACGTGTTTGCGTTCGAAGCCCGTCGCTTCGTTCGTGACGGTGTGGAAGCATTGCACTTCTCCGGCGAATGTGAAGCCGCTGTGATCCAAGTTCGTGCAAGGCGGGGAGGTTTCGCCGTCCCTCATCCGTCGGCCACAAGCCAACCAGCCCGAGCCCATCATCCACTCCAAGATGACGGCTTAAGCTCATCGGGGCTGTGCGAGGGGAGACGGAGGTGGTGAAGAAGAAGGAAGCTCGGTGAAGGACACGGTGTGGATCTTGCTTCGAAAACTCTCACCCTCACCACCGGAGCACGCCGAAGATCAACGCCGAGTCAACGCCGAGGTTCGTTCTCAACCTTGCTAGCTGCCGGAACTTACCTATCGTCCTGCTTCCTCAGCCGTTCGCAGCCCTCCTTCCAATCGAGCCTCACTATTAGTGGTTCTCCCTGATACAGACGTTCCTTAGCCCCTCGGCGGCTCCTCGCCTCCCTCGAGCTTCGCCGACTGCCCCTTTTATAGGCAACCCGGCTCTTGACTTCCCACTTCGTCAAGATGTGCGTGGACGACACTGACCTGACGATGGGCGACTTCCAAGCCGCTCCGGACGAGCACCCATGCGGGGTAGGAGGCATCGCCCATACTCTCCCTGCCGCTCGTCCTCATGGTTACCTAGTTTCACCGTTCGGCCCGTTGGTTGGAGTCACCGCCGCCCGTCAACCCTTTGGATCAAACGTTTCTGCCTAACGCGTGATCACGCCCAGTTGCATCCAGGGCAGGGAGAAGTCATCATCTGACGACTGGTGAGGCCATGCCCCTATGTAAAGCATCCCGTTTAGTCATCGTCACTGCCGCCTGCCGCCTGACGGTTGTAGCTGCCAGACGCCGGACGATACGCCTCCTGTATCATCTTTTCAGTCGAGCCGCCAACTCCGCCTGCGTCGAGATCGATGCTTCGCCTGACGCGTCGCTGGCATCGGTCGGTGAACCGAAGTCCGACGTTGCTTTCTTCGGTGAGCTCGTGGCCTCCTATCGCCAGAGACATTGTCGACGGCGACTAGAATCGGCGAGCCATGCGCTGATTCTACCAAACGAAAAAATCTCAATTGAGTTTTTTGATTTTTTCTTTTTTTTTGGGCTAATTTTAATCAATCAACTGGGCCGACTGGGTTGGGCCACAAAATAGGGCGGCCTAACACTTGTAAGGTGGAAAAATAGAAATCTAAGAAGTCTAAGTTAAGGCAAGCCACAGGTATCAACTAAAAAGGCAAAAGCAAGCAATCGCCCGAGTAGCTTGTGGGTCCCAGTAGGCTCTTAGGCGAGCCTATAGGCCGTACATAGTGCTATACATATGTACCTGCTATCTTAGCCCATGATAGTTGATAATTTGATAAAAGTTGTCTTGATGTCAGCAATTAAATTAAATTATATAAATTTTTATTATATAACCAATTTGTTGAGTGAATTGCCAATTCGACCAACCCTTAAATGGTCCCAAACTAAAAATCGATCCATTTATAAAAAAATAATCCACCCATTAAAAGAAAGGTTTAGTTTGATTAACTGGAAAACCATTTGGGTTCAGTTAGTTTAATATTGATTCAGCGGTTGAGCGATTTTTTGAACACCCTAATTTGCATGCTCCAAAATATTTATATATATATATATATATATATATATATATATATATATGCAATTAAATTTATGTGATTTTTAAAATACTCAATTTACATTTAATATGTATGATTAATTTTAGATAACTCGGAAAAATATATGCTTGAGTTTGTATTGTCTTAATTTAATTTACTAGGATCTCTTTTTCTAATTTGAGATATGAATTAAATATATTAGAGAAAAAAATACCAAAGGCTCCACTCTTCTCTCTCCTTATTGGGCTTAATTTATTATTTTTTTTAAAAATGTTAGAAATTGACTTTTCTATTATTGCACATGCCGGGATAACCAGTTATATTTTGAGATAAAAGGCTAAATTCAAATATTTTAAAATAAATGTTGTTATATTTTCTAAATTGATCCAATCAAAAAGACTAAATTCAACCAGCACCAGAATTAAATCTTAACTTTAAAATGAATTTTGTTGGCACAAGAGTTAAATATTTACTTTAAAATATTTTTTATATTTTCTAAACTCCTTTATTGATTTATTTATTTATACTTGATTTTGATTAGACTTTATTATGCAAAATTAGTTTTATCAATATTCAAGCATTTTACTCCAACATTTGTTGGACAAAGATTAAATGGTAGCTGATTTTAATTAATCTAAGCGTAAAAAATACAATTACATTAAAATTAAATAGGAAAATTATTTTTTTATTTAATTATATTTTTCAAAAAATTAACTATTTGAATATTTAAATTTAAGTAATTTTACTTAATTAGATTCTTTTTATAAGTTACATTTAAATATTATTATTTTTCATTTTATCTTAGCATTTAAAATATTTTTAGAATTTAAAATTTTTTATTTTAAATGAAGTTAATTATCTTAATGTTTACATAATTTGAATTCTCTAAAATTATTTTGAAATTAATATATTTCTAAATTTCTACTTTAATTTATTTTGAATTTCATATGATTCCGATTTTTAAAAATAATTTGATTTTTTTGAACTTAAATCATTTCAAATTTTATATCATTTGAATTTTCTTAAAATATTTGGAAATTAATTATTTCAAATTTTCATTTCTTAAAAATTTCTAAAATCATATTGAAATTAATATATTTCATATTTTCCTAAAATAAACTATTTTTAATTGTATGAAAATATTTTATTATGAATTTTATATAATTTTGATTTTCTGAAAATATTTTATTCTGAGTTTTATATAATTTTAATTTTCTGAAATTATTTTAAAATTAAATTGTTTAGAACTTTATGATTGTTTTCTTAAATTGGTTTATTTTGAATTTTCAAAAAATAAAGTATTTTTATTTTGTAAATGCCAATATTTTTTAATTAATTATTATTTGTACTTACATTACTGTAAGATTTTTATTGTATGTTTTTTAAATATATATATATATTTTTTTATCGTTGTTCAATTTTACTAATTTGCATTTGATTACCTACATATATATTGAAAGACTAGTGTATAATACTACATTAATTAAATAATTCAGATTATTGTTACTAATCAAATTAAATAATATTTGTCACGCTTAAAAATAGTGCTAAAATTTTTCTCAAAAATAAGTAGAGCCACACAAGACTCTAAAAGAAAAAAATCGTCTCATACAAGGGACAAAATAGCACAGGGTGTGATTGCCAGACGTGACCACTCACATCTTAGCCTAACCCAACAAACAACCAACATCGTATGTAGATGGTGGTGCACATTCGCAAACAGCGAACACCACATAGGGTGTCGGGGAGAGGCTAGTCGTACACTAATATGTGTTATTTTTATGTAATTTAAAGTCTCATTCATATGATCTTTCTAGGCTTAAGTCTTATTTTATATTAAAGTAATATCTTTTCTCGTAAAGTATGAAATCTTCATTATTTATTACTTATTTTATGAAATGCAAGCCATTTTCCTATATTTTCGTGAAGATTTGAAGTTACGGAACGATTCATCATAGTTTAACGAGGTCACAGGTCAAATTTGGGAATTTTTGAAGTTTTCTTTAGAGATCACGACCTAGCAGTGAAAGCCATCACGGCCATGACCATCTCAGCATTCCAGTGCAGCATGATGTGAAGTAATCACGGCTAGCCCATGATGGGATTTACGACCGTGATCGTCATGAATCAGAAAATGGACGAAGTCATCACGGCTTGGAGCACGGACATGATCTTCGTCCTGGCTTTTTACGAGCTCATCACGGCTTGCCCATGATGGTCATCACGGCCGTGAAGGACTTTAGCACAAATTTTGTTGAGGTGAACATGGGTATCATGCATGGGAGTGATCTCCATCCATAATTTTTATGCGCTCTTCACGGCCTGCCCATGATCATCATCACGGCCGTGAAGACCCATTTCCAAACTAATGAACTCGTCACAGCTAGGCCGTGACCACCTTCACGCCCGTGACAGCGACCATAGATTCCAACCATTCAGTGGTTTCTCACCAAATCCGACAGTCATAGAGCCTAGAAATTGGGGAAAACTCCCATGAAACCTTCATAACCGTCTTAGTGACATTTTCTAGTAATTTGCTTATTTAAATGAGGTGTGTTTATTGCATATATGTGTTTTGGCCAAACATTTGTATGTGTTAAGTGTTACAAGGAGAGCCAAGAGGATAATCGTAACACTCGAATTTCCTTATCTAAACTTGTGACTTAAATTACGAGAGTCGTTCAATGTCACTTGTTGTGTCCGCAAGTACACGGATACTTCGAAGTAATAAAAAGTTATCGAACCACAAAGACCTCATTATTAAGTACCAAATAATTGATTTATCACTAGCTAAGCAAACCGAATATGACGGAAGCAAACGATCGAAAAGTTTACGAAATACCAGAGTGAAAGAATTGAGACTAGGGGTTCAACCATCTTAATTTCAATGACTAGATATATTAAAGACTCATCAGTTTATTCTTGTTATGATAAAGATGTAATTTGCTTTAATAAGAAATCATCTCGCTCTCGCGTAGACGATTTGCATAGAATAATTCTCACTCTTGTACAGATTTATTCTATGTTTAAGGAAAAACAAACCTTGATATAGAGATTTAAGAATCACTCTCGTGCATTCAATCCCTATATCAAAATCTCAAACGAAACTAAGTATTCTCATACTCAAGTTTCATAGGTTTTACTTAACGGTTTTTGACAATCAAATATCTATCTCTAACATGTTTTTCATGTCTAAAATAGTAATATTTTCTATATCAATCTATCAATAAGTTAATAAACTTCTAAAACCTAGGGATAAGAACACAACTAATTTCTTACGATGAACTCATAAACCTTAATTTTAGGGTTCCAAGCTTTGCAAATCACCTTTCGGTCCATATCACAAAGCTCTAACACATGACAATGATTGAAACAAGAAAAGATTATAGACGTAAATCACTTAAGTAAAATTATCATATCAAAATCATCCTGATGAAATAAAGATCATCTAGTCATTAAGAAATTAAGAGGTCTATGCTGACACCAAAATTCATAGTGTATTTTGTGTCATTTCATTGGTCTTTTTGTGTCATATTTATGCTCTTTTGCCTATTCTTAAGCTTTATTTGTCAAATATTGCAGAATCTACACCATTTCTTATTTTTGATGATTTTAGGTAAAAAGTGCCATATTTTAATGGATTTTGAAAGATTTGAACACACCAATGGATTCCAGACGTTGAGACGAATCCGCCTGTCAATTTTCATGTAAATCAGAGTAAGTTTGAAAAATTATACCCCCGGGTGTAATAAAAATCATGGTACCATAATTTCTGCCCTAGAAAGCACAAAAGCAAATTACGGCAGTGCCGTAATAAATATTACACTACCGTAATTTCCACCCAGGTTGCCCCATTCTTCCGTGGATTTCTTGCGAAGATGATTTCTCGAGCTATAGACCACCAAATTGAGATCCGAAAGAAGCTATAAACTCGTCTCAATGAGGAGAAGATGGGGGGGGGGGGGGGGCAAGCCCTAATTTTTATCCACTATCCAGAGAGTAATCAAGGGAGGCATCCTTAGGGTTGGGCCTCACGCCGAGAGGCATAGAGGCCACCTCAGGCCGCGATTTTTACAAGAAAGCTTTGCCTGGAGGAGGAGAGGATACCCCAGAAGTTTCGGAGCGAAAGGAGGTCGATCGAAGGAGAAAGCAACGAAAGAGCGGGCTCCGGCACTATTCACTCACAAAATTACGAGCTGTAATGAAAATTACAGCCCTGTTTTGTAAGTTCTACCTTTCCCTTTGATTTTTGATCATTCTAAACTATGATTTATTGTAATTCCTCTACCATGCTAGCTTAGACACTTTTTGGGACATGGGGGGTGTAATCCCCTTGATTTTATATGACTAGATAACTTTTATTTCGTCAAGATAACTTTATTATGATAATTTTATTTTTGTGATGAACGCTTTTGATTCTCCGAAGATTCATATTGTTAGCATGTTTTAGAGTTTTCGCGACATGGACCGAGAGGTGATTTGCTTGAGAACTTGGAACCCTAAAATTGAATGTTATGAACTCATCGTAAGAAATTAGGTTTGTTCTTATTTCTCAATTTTAGAAGTACAATGCCATGTTAATAATTTGAATTTAGGATCGAGTTAATGTGATAAACATGATGATACTGTGAGAGATCAAGTATTTGGATCGTTGGAGAACCTTAAGTAGAACTTGTGAAAATTATAGTATGAGAATATGTAGTTTTCACTTGAGATGATTGACTTAGAGTTCGGATGCACTAGAGTGATCCTTGAGTTCTTTATCAATGTTTTACTTATATATAACATTGAATAAATCCTGCATGAGAGTGAGGATTAGTTCTTTGTAAATTGTCTGCGCGAGAGCGAGATGATTTCTTTATGAAGTAAATTATGTCTTTATTATAATAAGATTAGACTGACGAACACATATTTATATCTAGTCATGGAAATTAAGGTAGATGAAACCCTAGTCCCAATTTATCTCTTAGATATTTCGTGCACTTTCCTATCGTTTACTTGCATCATATTCGATTTGCTTAGCTAGTGAGAAAATAACTATTTGGTACTTAACACGTAGGTCTCTGTGGTTCGATATCTTAATTATTACTTCGAGTATCCGTGCACTTGCGGACGACAACAGTCTACACCCCCTTGTCCCAAAGAGGTTTAAGCGAGCATGATTAAAGGATTACAAATAAACATTGTTCAGAAGGATCAGAAACTGAAAGAGTAGAGATAAGGTTACTAAACAGGGCTGTAATAGAAATTACAACCCGTAATTATCCTAGAATCGCGATGAATAGTGGCGGTGCCCTTGTTTTCATTGATTTCTCTCTCGATCGGTCTCCTTTCACTCTAAAACTTTTTATGTGTTCTCTCCTCCTTCAGGCAAAGCTTCCTCTTGAATTTCACGGTCGATGGTGATCTGTACGCTTCCCACCGACGAACCCTAGGGCGACAGCGGTCCTCCGAAATTCTCCCCCGATGATTGATTAAAATTCGGCCTTTTTCTTCGAAAATCTCCTCCTCTTTTGTTTGGTCATTCCCCTTTTTTTAGATCTTGAAATAGTGGTCTAAAACTCGAGAAATCGTCGTCGCAAGTAATCCATGGAAGAATAGGGTGATGACACCAAAATTTATAGTAAATTTTGTGCCATTTGATAGACTTTTTTGTGTCATATTCATGCCCCTTTGTTCACTTTTATGCCTCTTTTATCAAATATTGCGGAATCTACACATTTTCTAGTTTTTGATGATTTTCAGATAAAAAGACATTATTTTTAGGCGTTTTCAAGAACATTCAAAGGCATGGATGAATTCTCACCATCAAGAGAAGATTACATGTCAAATTTCACTCAAATTGGAGCTTCAGACCAAATTACAGCACTACCGTAATCAAAATTATGGTACCGTGGTTTCACTGCACCTACAAAACAAATCACAATACTGCCGTAATTTCCGAGTGCTGCCGTATTTTGGAACAATTTTGAATAGAAAGTTTCGCAAGAATTACGGCACTGTCGTAATAGATTTCACGGGCCGTAATCTGGGCTCAATTTCGTATAGAAAGTTTGATGGATTTTACGGTACTGCCGTGACCAAAATCATAGGCCGTATTTCGAGTCGATTTTTCACCCGAGAGATTTGATAAAAATACGGCACTGCCGTAATGGATTGCACAGTACTGTAATTCCGGATGATTCCTGAACTGAGAACTTCTGCTGAAATTACGGCACTACCGTAATAGTTTTCACAGCTGTAATTACAACCTAGAGTCGCGATTTTCATGTACTGTTTGAAGCCCGATTATTGCGCGGATGATTTCGGATGATCCAGCCATCAATTGAACATCCGTAAAAAGGGAAATATTCGTTAGATCAAGGGGAAGCGATACACACCGAAGGCCCTAATTTTCATCCATGATTTAGAGAGAAATTAAGTTCTTCACCGTCGCCCTAGGTTTCATCGCCGAGAAGCGTACAGTGCATCTCTGGCTGTGAAATTTGAGGCGAAGCTACACATAGAGGAGGAGAAGATACCCCAGAAGTTTCAGAATGAAAGGAGATCGATCGGAAGAGAAATCAACAACAGACTCACCACCAACACTGTTCATCACCAAAATTATGGCTGTAATTTCTATTACAGCCCCGTGCTGTAAAGTTATTTTCCCCTTTCTCTTCGATTTCTGATCCTCTGATACTATGGATTATTGTAATCCTTCAACTATGCTAGCTTAAACTCTTTCTGGGACATGGGGGAGTAATTCTCCTCAATTTCTTAATGACTAGATTATTTTTACTTTCGGCATGATGATTTTACCATGATAATTCTACTTATGTGATGATTGCCTTTAATTCTCCATAGATTCATATTGTTAGCATGTTTTAGAGTTTTCGCGATATGGACCGAAAGGTGATTCGCTGAGAACTTGGAACCCTTAAATTGAATGTTAGGAACTCATCGCAAGAAATTAGGTTTGTTCTTATTTCTCAATTTTAGAAGTATAATGCCATGTTAATAATCTGAATCTAGGATTGAGTTAATGTGATAAATATGATAATACTGTGAGAAATCAAGTATAGGATTGTTGGAGAATCTTAAGTAGAACAAGTGAAAATTATAGTATGAAAGTATGTAACTTTCACTTGAGATGATTGATTTAGAATTCAGATGCATGAAAGTGATACTTTAGTTCTTTATCAATGATTTGCTTATCTTTAACATTGAATAGATCTTGCATGAAAGTGAGGATCGGTTCTTTGTAAATTGTCTACGCGAAAGCGAGATGATTTCTTTATGAAGTAAATTATATCTTTATCATGATAAAATTTGATTGACGAACATCTATTCATATCTCGTCATGGAAATTAAGGTGGATGAAACCCTAGTCCCAGTTTCTCTCTCTGATATCTTCGTGTAGCCTTCGATAGTTTACTTTCATATTTCCGGTTGCCTAGCTAGTAAGAAATTAATTATTCAGTAATTGGCAAATGAGGTCTCCGTGGATATCTTTTTATTACTTCGAGTATACGTGCAATTGCGGACACAACATTGGGCAAGTCGCGAAAATCTGGGTTTGAATTACGGCACCATGAAGATCATTATGGCAGTGCCGTAATTGTTTTATAAGTCTTTGTAAGGAAACGGTTCGAAATTACGGTATTGTAAAATGTATCACGGCAGTGCCGTAATCTCCTCAAAAGTCTCTGTATGAATATGGCTTGACATTACGGCACCATAAAAAGCATTACGGCAGTGCCGTAATCTTTACTAGAACAAAAATCTTCGAAGAATACGGTAGCAAAATTTGGTGCCGTATTTGCAGATTACGACCATAATATTCTTTATGGCACTACCGTATTTTCGTTGTGAAGTCCAATTCGGCTCGAAATTCAATGTGTAGTCACCTCTTGATGATTAGAATTTGTCCATGTATTGAAATTGCTTGAAAACCCAGGAAAATGATGAAAGTCCCCAGATAAAGGGGGCGAAACCCTAGTAGGAGGCGCATATAAAACTTTCATAGCGGAAGCAAGGGTTTCTAAACATCTTTTGTAAGAATATATGATCAACTTCATATAGTTTGGATTCATACCATAGCCATTTCGCTTGGATGGCGATTTGGAAGAGAAAGATGCAAACGCTTCTTCTCCAAAGGCACCGCACACAAGATGTGATCGCCTACTCCTTGTTGCTTCTTGTGCTAGCAAGGCTCCAAGTATCCTTGTCGTGTGAAGGAAGATGAGATGCGAGAGTAGTTCTCTCCTTTGGCCGAATGCTTCTCTACACCTCGCGTAGACGAGCCACACAAGTGCAAGACCAAAAGAGGGGCGAGCGTTTTGGAACGTGGAGGCGTGCATTCATTTTTGGAACTTCCAAAAATAGCAAACACTTAACGAATCCACTCATGCTTTCACGAACCAACCAAAACGCATCCTCACTTTGAACCATGCGTTCACTCATGTGAACGGGTTCCTTTTGGTTTGGTTCAAAGACCAATTAAGCCAAGCCTTTGGTCTAGATCATAATTAAACCCTAAGGCTCCAGATCTAACCGTTCATCTCTTGATGCTCTTGATCTCACAGATCTAGCATCAATACTCTCGATCGAAGCTTACCGATCTCAAGCCCTAATCAATCAAACATGATCAGACCAGATCTCACTTACAATCAGAGTTTAAACTCCTTTAAACTGAACCAAAACAATTCAGTCCACACGATCTGACTTAAGTAAGCCATATCATCAAATTGTGCGACCCTAAGGGTTTCCTTTAAATGTCGGTAACGATAACTTACGTTATCACGATCAGCGAGGGGTATCTAGCAACACATCACTGTCTCCCAATATAAAGGAAAGAGTCTTCCAAGACTACACCCAAACCACAGCACAAGTGTGAATCCACTTCACTAGGCATACATGTTTCCTTTGCCACTGGATGTTCTAATTGGACAAGCGTGTCAAGCCTGTAATTCCAATATGATGAGAATGATTAGATCAGATGAACATAGTCATCTGGGTATGGCCATACACTTTCTCAATCATCTCATCTAGGGGGCCCCTTTAGAACATCACACTCCAAACTAGGAGACGGCAATCCTTTATCTATCACTAGTGTCCTAACCTGACTCATGATCATTATCCAAGATAGTCTATAACCATTATGTTTCAAATGATATTGAACTACCTCAAAACAATGACAATCATCATTTAGAAACACAAGTGATCTCAAGTCAGAGGAAATATGCCACTTGTTCGCATACAAGGATTATTCACATTGTGACAAGCAATTGAATATCCTAGTAGGGTCTGTCCAGTACATCCAATGTACCTATGAGTCTACATCTTATTCCATGCTCGAAGCATCCTATAAGATTAGAACACATATTAGTCTCAATCATATCTAGGCTGTCTCATGTTCACCAAGATATCTCGACTAAGGACTTAACTGCATGTCAGCCAAGCTGAACAGCATTGAGACATTATTCAGAAGTATACATATTGCAGCAGATGATGTAACAACCTGAATAACAACCATTGCCTTTATAAACATTAAGTTTATACATGATACTGATACAATCCCAAGGCCTCAAACATTAGCCTTAAGGGCATACCCCAACAATCTCCCACTTGCACTTAATCTAATGGTTGAGAAATCTCAAACCCATATTATTACAGTGCTTTTCATGCTTCTGCTGCGCCAGAGGCTTTGTAAGCGGGTCAGCCAGATTGTCGTCTGTATGAACCTTGCAGACTTTGATCTCGCCATGATCAATGATCTCCCGGATCAAGTGAAACCGTCTCTGTATGTGCTTGGACTTCTGGTGCGACCGTGGTTCCTTTGCCTGTGCTATTGCTCCAGTGTTATCACAGAAGATAACCAAAGGATCTGCACTCGAAGGAACAACACCAAGTTCCTGAATGAACTTACGAATCCACACTGCCTCCTTAGATGCTTCCGAGGCTGCAACATACTCGGCTTCTGTTGTGGAATCAGCAACAATAGATTATTTGAAACTTTTCCACACCACCGCACCTCCATTCAAGCTAAAAACATAGCCTGATTGCGATCGGAAATCATCCTGGTCAGATTGGAACGAAGCGTCAGTATATCCTTCAATACTGAGTTCTTCCTGACCACCATACATCAAGAACATATCTTTGGTCCTCCGAAGATATTTCAAAATGTTCTTGACTGCAATCCAGTGCGCCTGACCTGGATTACTTTGGAATCGACTGGTCACGCTTAACCCGTAAGCGACGTCTGGGCGAGTACACAACATCGCATACATAATGGACCCAATAGCCGAAGCATAAGGCGTTTTGTCCATTTCATCTTTCTCAGTCTGTGTTTGCGGACACTGACTCTTTGAAAGATTCAGACCATGTCTGACTGGAAGATATCCTCTTTTAGAATTCTATGAATGAAATCTCTCCAGGACTTTATCGATGTAAGTACTCTGGCACAGCCCGAGAAGCCTCTTAGATCTATCTCTGTAGATCTTCACACCTAATACATAGGCTGCTTCTCCTATATCTTTCATCTGGAAACATTTTCTTAACCATGCCTTAACCGCATGTAGTTCAGGAATATCGTTTCCAATGATTAAGATATCATCGACGTAGAGGACTAGGAATGTAATCACGCTCCCACTAAACCTCTTATATACACACGGGTCATCTTCATTCTTGATGAAACCAAATTCACAGATTGATTCATCAAAACGAATATTCCAGCTTCTAGATGCTTGCTTAAGTCCATAAATGGACTTCTTTAACTTGCATATTTTATGACGATCTGATGGATTTGTGAAACCTTCAGGTTGTGTCATATACACATCCTCCTGCAGATTTCCATTAAGGAAAGCAGTCTTCACATCCATTTGCCAGATCTCATAATCATAATATGCTGCTATTGCGAGAATGATCCGAATAGACTTAAACATGGCTACAGGAGAGAAAGTTTCATCATAATCTATCCCGTAGATTTGTTTGAAACCTTTCGCAACTAGCCTGCCTTTATAGGTAACCACGTTACCATCCATGTCAATCTTCTTCTTGAAGATCCATTTACAGCCTATAGGGATTACTCCTGGAGGCGGATCAACCAAATCCCAGACTTGGTTATCTGACATGGAGTCCATCTCGGCTCGCATAGCTTCAAGCCATCTCGCTGATTCCGGTCCACTGACCGCATCCGCATAAGTGAGGGGTTCATCATGATCAATGATGTAGACTCCGTCATAGCGCTCAGGCTGTCGACGGATCCTTCCCGATCTTCGTGGTTCCCGTGATATCTGAGCCTTAGGTTGCTCAATAACCTGTTCTACTGGCTCAGGCTCATCCAACTGTGCTTGACTACTTTGTCCTTCCTCTGGATTCTCATCCAGCTTTATTTCTCTCCCACTGGCCTCTTGCAGAAGAAATTCCTTCTCAAGAAAAATAGCCGTCCGAGCAACAAATACCTTGTTCTCTTTGGGATCGTAGAAATAATAACCCTTAGTTTCCTTAGGGTAACCGACAAAGATACATTTCTCAGATCTGCTCTCTAGTTTCCCAGAGGCGAGCTTTTTGACATAAGCCTCGCAACCCCAGATCTTAATAAATGTCAAGCTCGGCTGTTTCCCATACCATAACTCATATGGAGTCTTTGAAACTGCCTTGGATGGCACTCGGTTTAGTACCTTTGCAGCTGTTTCCAGTGCAAATCCCCAAAAGGAGTAAGGTAGAGTAGCCTGACTCATCATAGAACGAACCATATCCAATAAGGTTCTGTTCCTCCTCTCGGACACACCATTCCATTGCGGTGTTCCTGGCGGAGTGAGCTGTGAGATAATCCCATACTCCTTTAGATAGTCAGTAAACTCATGACTTAGGTATTCTCCACCTCGATCTGAGCGAAGTGCCTTGATATTTCGGCCTAGCTGATTCTGTACTTCATTTTTGAACTCTTTGAACTTGTCAAAAGATTCACTTTTATGTCTCATTAGATAGACATACCCATACCTACTGAAATCATCAGTAAAGGTAATGAAGTATGAATAGCCACCTCTGGCATGTTTACTAAATGGCCCACACACATCACTGTGTATAAGGTCAAGTAAACCTGAAGCCCTTTGACCTTTGTTAGGAAAAGGAGCCTTCGTCATTTTACCCATTAAACAAGCTTTGCATGTATCAATCTCCTCATAGGAGAATGATCCCAGCAGTCCATGATCATGCAACCGCTTAATGCGTTTCTTGTTAATATGGCCTAAACGACTATGCCATAGCAAGGTGCTATTATCAGCATACTTGGCTTTCTTATTATCAATATTTTGTATAGAACATTCCATGTCCAACATGAATAACCCATTGTTAATTGACCCAGTAGCATAAACAATATTATCATTAGAAATAACACACTTTGAAATATTGCATTCAAAGGAAAACCCTTTCCTGACAAGAGCAGGAATAGAGATAATATTTTTCGTTATGCTAGGTACAAAATAACAATTGTTCAATTCTAATACAAGTCCAAATGGTAATGAGATGTGATATTCTCCTACAGCAACAGCAGCAACCCGTGCCCCGTTTCCAACTCGTAGGTCCACCTCATGCTATCCCACCTGTCTTCTTCTCTTGAGTTCCTGTACATTTGAACAAATGTGAACTCCACATGCAGTGTCCAACACCCATGAAATAGAAGAAGAAGATATCATGACCTCAGTCACAAAAATACCTGAGCCAGAAGCGATGCTTCCCTTCTTGTCTCCTTGGAGCGCTTTACAGTCCTTTTTCCAGTGACCCAGCTGGCCACAATGGAAACATCTGTATTCCTTCGACTGCTTAACCTTTTGTTTCAGAGCCTTGTTGTAGCTCTTGACAGGGGCTTTGCCCTTCTTCCCCTTCTTGTTATTCCTGGAAGGAAACATCAAGACAGAGGTTGAAGGCTTTCCCTTTAGAGTCAACTCTGTAGTCAAGAGCATGTTCAGTAACTCTGCCGGGGTACAGTCGATCTTGTTCATATTGAAATTAATAATGAACGGATCGAAAGTAGCCGGGAGAGACTGAAGAATGATGTCTACAGCAAACTCCTGATTGATGGTATGTCCCAGTTTCTCTAGAGCCTCCTTGTACCCAATCATCTTGAGTACGTGAGCTCCCACTGGACTCCCTTCAGCCAGTTTGCTCTGAAAGAAAAGCTTAGTCAAATTGTAGCGTTCAGTCCTAGCCTGTGCAGCATACAGCATCTTGAGGTTTGCTATAATCTGTATAGCAGATAGTTCCTCATGCTGACGTTGCAGCTCTGGCGTCATAGACGCAAGCATCAGGCAAGCGACATCAATGCTATCATTGACATGCTTTTCATAGGCTTCCCGAACCGCCCTTGCGGCGTTCGCAGCGGGTTGAGGCGGTATAGCCGTCTCGAGGACATACAGTTTCCTCTCTGCCTTAAGAACAATCTTAAGGTGTCCGTACCAGTCTGAGAAGTTTGGTCCAGCAAACTTCTCCCTTTCCAGTAGGGATCGCACATTGAAATTCGTGGTGTTCGTTGCTGCAGTAATCTACAACAATGCAAGAACAGCAAGGTCAGTATCAATGTTTAGAATCAATCCAGGACTTAAGAAAGATTCTTTTCTCACTATTTTATCTGACTGAAAAATCCATTAAACAGTCCGAAAGAGTAACGCTCTTTTAGTGAGATGGGATCCAGATTTCATACTTGGTCTCCGCGTCCCGCTCAGGCGAGATAAGATGCACAGAGAGTACAAGCACTAATTTCTGGTAGGCAATGCCTGCCAATCGCCAACCCGTGCGATTCCCCTTCATCTGGGCAATCCAGCAGACTGTGCCAACTGAGTTGGTACAACACAGTCTTTGATCCCACAGATGGCTGCCTCCATATAGCACACATATGCTCAGTATGTAGCCTACATGGTCAAGCTGACCTGACCTACTCCCTGGACCACCACGTGCTATGCTGAGCAACGAGAAGCGATAAATCCCTTCTCTGTAACACGCAGGTGTAATCACACACCGTCTGAAGATAGATGGGCGTGCCCACTAAGTGGGTACAACACGGCCCCAACGATAGTCAGAACAGTGAGGTTTCGCGCCAGAAGGCTTACGTGCTTGATATTTTAACGTTGGATTTTAACGATCTTTTATCTTCTTACTATCATTCAAATCCTATGGTGATAGCAGAAGAAAAATCATGCAGTTCTAATTATATAAACAATAAGTAGAAAGCATGCTGATCTTATGTGGTAAACGCCCAATAAGCCTAGGTAAGACCTTAATTAACTTAAGTCTTCACTTGAGCTCTTCTTGGGTCTTTTGCATCTCATCTGGCCCAACCCAGGGCCCAAGCGCCCACTGCAGCTCAGGTGCGCCCACCAGGTAAATGCGCCTGTCCCAGAGTCGAACCCTGGACCTCCCACCTGGTCAAGCCACTGCTGCATGCGCCTCTGCCAAGTGTGCTCTGTGCTCTTGTCTGATTAAAATACAATTTAATCTATCTAGACAAGATTGACACGCAGGTCAATTACACAATAAATTAATTAAAATGTGATGCGCAGATCACAATTATAATAATTTACAAATTAATCCAGGCACGCAGGCCCCAGCACAGCACACATTAAAAGGGCAACCCACATAAGATGAAATAGACACTCATCATGGTATGCAATCAACATGTGATCCATTACAAGAAAATAAAATTTTTCGAAATCCCATTGGAATCAATTTTATTTTTCTTATTTGCCCTACTACCTTACAACGGTCCATTAATAGGGATCCACTCATCATGTCTAGTCAGATCCACTGCCCTTGCATGCACCAAGTCCTAACTGACTTGAGTTGACCCAGTGGCCAACAATGCATGCAGATGGGCTAAACGACCCTCATGAGTTCAGGCAAGCGGGTGTGACCCCGGGCCCAACTCATGCGCGTTCACTGGTTGTCTCAACCAGACATCACTACACGCCTGTATGCAGTCGACCTATAGCCACCTCGTGCTTGCGCACAGGTGCCATCTGGTCGACCCATCTAGGCTGTCAGATGGTCTGATCAGACTGTTTGGATCTTAACTAGATGATGACTTCAACCCTATCAACCCGTCTAAGGGTTTATAGTAGGCGCTGCTTAGTTCTAATGTGGGGCGCGCAAGATACAAGTTTTGACAAAACAAAAGCTTTAACAAGCGCCAACATAATCATGCATAAACATGAATATCACACATGCGCCAACATCTAAAACCTAGCATGTAGTTTCTCATGTGATATAAATTAGATCTACGCAAACAAGGATCACACATTAACATGAAGCAATCATATTAACATACAACAACCTCCTCTGATACCAATTGAAAGTCCCCAGATAAAGGGGGCGAAACCCTAGTAGGAGGCGCATATAAAACTTTCATAGCGGAAGCAAGGGTTTCTAAACATCTTTTGTAAGAATATATGATCAACTTCATATAGTTTGGATTCATACCATAGCCATTTCGCTTGGATGGCGATTTGGAAGAGAAAGATGCAAATGCTTCTTCTCCAAAGGCACCGCACACAAGATGTGATCGCCTACTCCTTGTTGCTTCTTGTGCTAGCAAGGCTCCAAGTATCCTTGTCGTGTGAAGGAAGATGAGATGCGAGAGTAGTTCTCTCCTTTGGCCGAATGCTTCTCTACACCTCGCGTAGACGAGCCACACAAGTACAAGACCAAAAGAGGGGCGAGCATTTTGGACCGTGGAGGCGTGCATTCATTTTTGGAACTTCCAAAAATAGCAAACGCTTAACGCATCCACTCATGCGTTCACGAACCAACCAAAACGCATCCTCACTTTGAACCATGCGTTCACTCATGTGAACGGGTTCCTTTTGGTTTGGTTCAAAGACCAATTAAGCCAAGCCTTTGGTCTAGATCATAATTAAACCCTAAGGCTCCAGATCTAACCGTTCATCTCTTGATGCTCTTGATCTCACAGATCTAGCATCAATACTCTCGATCGAAGCTTACCGATCTCAAGCCCTAATCAATCAAACATGATCAGACCAGATCTCACTTACAATCAGAGTTTAAACTCCTTTAAACTGAACCAAAACAATTCAGTCCACACGATCTGACTTAAGTAAGCCATATCATCAAATTGTGCGACCCTAAGGGTTTCCTTTAAATGTCGGTAACGATAACTTACGTTATCACGATCAGCGAGGGGTATCTAGCAACACATCACTGTCTCCCAATATAAAGGAAAGAGTCTTCCAAGACTACACCCAAACCACAGCACAAGTGTGAATCCACTTCACTAGGCATACATGTTTCCTTTGCCACTGGATGTTCTTATTGGACAAGCGTGTCAAGCCTGTAATTCCAATATGATGAGAATGATTAGATCAGATGAACATAGTCATCTGGGTATGGCCATACACTTTCTCAATCATCTCATCCAGGGGGCCCCTTTAGAACATCACACTCCAAACTAGGAGACGGCAATCCTTTATCTATCACTAGTGTCCTAACCTGACTCATGATCATTATCTAAGATAGTCTATAACCATTATGTTTCAAATGATATTGAACTACCTCAAAACAATGACAATCATCATTTAGAAACACAAGTGATCTCAAGTCAGAGGAAATATGCCACTTGTTCGCATACAAGGATTATTCACATTGTGACAAGCAATTGAATATCCTAGTAGGGTCTGTCCAGTACATCCAATGTACCTATGAGTCTACATCTTATTCCATGCTCGAAGCATCCTATAAGATTAGAACACATATTAGTCTCAATCATATCTAGGCTGTCTCATGTTCACCAAGATATCTCGACTAAGGACTTAACTGCATGTCAGCCAAGCTGAACAGCATTGAGACATTATTCAGAAGTATACATATTGCAGCAGATGATGTAACAACCTGAATAACAACCATTGCCTTTATAAATATTAAGTTTATACATGATACTGATACAATCCCAAGGCCTCAAACATTAGCCTTAAGGGCATACCCCAACAAATGATATCTTTTTACCTGAAATTGATCAAAAACCAAGAAAGATGTAGATTCCGAAACATTTGATAGGCATAAAAATAAGCAAATAAGTATGATAATGACCCAAAAGTACAATAGGACTAGCAAGAAATATGCTATGAAATTTAGAGTCATCAAAATACATAAGGCTCAAATGTTGCTTGTCCTCAAGCAAATAAAGAAATCAATACCGATTATGGAAAATAATCTCTCTTATGACGAATAAATTTCTAAAATACAATTATTCATGGAAAATCTCATCAAAATTACATAAAATTTCAAACAAATATATCGTCCTCCGAACTTAATCCTTAGGATCTAAAACTCAATCAAATAAAACTTCACAATGTATATAATAAATAGAATCTCAATCTCATGGCTTCACCTTTGTTTCAGTTTAAATCTATCATACATTTGTTTACAGGAATAGGATTTCCAAAATCTTTTTCCACTCAAAATCTTTTTTTTTTCATGGCATGTACCCACATAGATACACACTTTTTATTTGGACTTCAATTCTTATCTTTGGTACCACTGCCAATTTTACACAGTGCCAAGTAGAGGAGTCATTTTCTTTTTCTCTCTCTTTTTCTTTTTTTTACAGACTTTAACCCATATCTTCGGTACCACTGCCAATTTTACGCAGTGCCAAGTAGAGGAGTCTCTCACTCTTTTTGGATCTTGAATTCTTTCTTCCCAACAAATAGTAAAATAGACTAAACATTAATTGGTTAATCAATTGACATCAATTCAAAAATTACACTTATATGCTCATTTTATTCAAGAAAGATATTTTCACCTTCAGATTGCATTCATGAAACAACATATTTACCCAAAACCTCATGCATTGATCAACCCTAAAATCCAACAAATAACTTATATCAAAGAAATAAATTCAGCATATTAGGTTTGTTTCCAATTCTCAGATATTGTAAAGCATGGTGATTTATCATCAAGAAAAATTTTGGCATGATATTTGCAGTAATTTCAAGGATTCAACTTACACATCATGCAACAGCATAGACATTCGCAACAATCTAGGAAAGATATCTCATCACAAAACTCAAATCAAATAACTCAAACTATCATACTATACCAATACATGGTGCTCAAAATCACAAAATATCATCCATGCAAATATTATACAACCACATCGAAGCAGTAGTAATAGCAAATATCAAATTATCTCCATACAACGAAATCGAATGAATTTAGTAGTTTAATCACAAAAGTAGAGAATCATCATTGTGCAGACATAAGAAGTTTGACGAAGTCATCCTTCCCTACAAGGGCATGTAAATCATTAAAAACCCAGATAATGCAGGTAATGGTAATGATAAGGGAAGGATACTCACAAAGTTTTACTCAATCCTTATTAGAGTCCGTCTCCTCCTCATCTCCCACAGCTGGGGCGGCATCCATGGGATCGCCCTAAGAACCTCCTTCTTCATCTTCATCATTTCTACGCCTAAGATGAAGGTAATCTTTGATCTCCTTGACAACTTCATTTAATTGCACCACATAATCAAATATCCTCCCCGTCATCATAGTCAATCGGTGTACATTAGCAGAAAGAACCTGTAAGCCAGGATCTTGATAACTCTGCCATCCACTCTGATCAGGGGCAGCTCAGCATGAAGAAGATCTTGTGGCTCTATGCGGTGGCGGACCGGCAGCTCTAGGGGGTGAAGAATCAATACCATACCGAAAGGGTCTTCCCCCCAAGCAGGAGGTGGTGGTGGCACAGAATCCACAGGTGCAGGAGTGGCATAGGAAGAGACACTCGGAGATAACTTCCAATTTTCTTGATTTTGAACGGTGGTTCTCCCAGGGTTAGGCAAAGGCAAGGTAGGAAGACCAGGTTGTAGAATCAGACAATATCTATCTCCACCCCTGACAATCATCTTCATAGCAATGCAGGATTCAATGTCAACCCTAGCATTGCCTCTAGCTACTTCGATCCCATAGGGCTCAACCCCTAAGTGAAGTGCTATAGGAGTTAGGAACCCTCCTATCACTATAGTGCCTTTCTTCACTCTAGCAACCTTGTCCAAATGTTTGACAAAAAAGAAAGCTACATCTACAAAATACTCGTGAAGCATGCACCAAAGGAAAAATAGCTCAGAATGACGGACCATACCGTCGTTGTCCCCTCGTCCGAAGATGGTATGAGCTAGGACTCGGTGTACGTACTTGATGTAAGGGTTAGATATGCTAGTTGCTATTGCTGAAGATGGTGAAAATCTGGTTTCTGAAGTGATTTGATTCCAAAAGACATTTTCAATGAATCCAATCGGTGGCTCGGTACGCCCTTCATCTGGTAAATGAAAGATACGTCTAATGTCTCTAAGTGTAAGCTTCCTTTCCTCATTGGCCATCTGGAATCTAATCTCCCCTGTAGCTTGGCGATCAGTGTACTCATCCCATTCCATCTCTAGGCTGCTGAGAACCTCCAGTCTAGAGGTAGATAAGTTTGAGGAGTCATGTCAAAGAACTTCTTCGTTGCAATTTGATCGAACATCCATAGGACATCCTCCTTGAGTCCCAAAACCTCCAATGCTTGCATATTAGCATATTTAGTCTTCACAATGCGCCTGGTAACCAAATGATTATACCTCTGCTCTTGAATTTCATCTCTGAAAATTATCCCATATGGGTTGGATGGTGGAGTTGGGGCTTTCCCTTTTCTCTTAGAAACAACACTCTTCATCGGTGCCATGGGGAATGGAAGCAAGATTTCAAATCTAAATGAAAAATTGGAATGAACGGTTACCGAACTGGGCGTGTTTCCAACAGCCTTTGAACTAAGCTCTCGGATCTGGACTTTTGAGCTGAAATCGAGCCTTCAAACACTTCAAGGGAAGATCTCCTACCTCTTTCGAAACCCCTTGGAGCTGGAACTAGCTGGATCGAAGTTCTAATGAAGAAAAATGAATAAGGGCGGAACCCGGTGGACGAACAGCAGCCGAGCTCGATCAAGCTCGAAATTGCCAAATGTCGGGTAGGAATCGGTCGGAAAGTGGTCGGAGGTGTTAGAAGAGGGTTGCCGGAAGGTTTGGGGAGCAAGAACGGAGGAAAACGACACTGAATCGAAGAAGATTTTGAGGAAAAACCCTAACCACGACCGAAAAACCGTAAATACGGTAGTAGAAAACGCGTGGAGCCAGAACAATTACGGCCGTAAAATTCATTACGGCACTGCCGTAATTCAAAAATATGGCATGTGAAAAGTGATACGACACCGTAATCTACTCAAAAATCCCCAAAAGATTATGTAAGAAACTGACTCTAAATTACAGTACCGTAGACACATTACGGTAGTATCGTAATTAATCTACTTGAAAATCCCCAAAAGCTTCTGTAAGAAAACGACCCAAAATTATGGTATGATTTGCAAGTGCACGAATTTATAGAAGTAATAAAAATATCGTTCCAAATGAGGATCTGGCGGTCAAGTACCGATTACACGGTCGATCTATATCTTGACGAATCGAATCTGTGGTTTTTGTTTGGAAACTTCTAATGCAAGAAAACAAAAAGGAAATTTTTAGGGTTTAAATCAATATGCAAAAGATTGGGACTCGGGGCTTCACCACACTGACAATTATGAATTATAGCAAATAAATTCTTTGAACAGAAAATTATATTATTGAAAGGGATTTTTCCTATGGTACAGATTACCTCCTCTCGAAGCGTAATCTGGTATCTAACTATGTTAACTCCCTACTCTCGTGATAGTTAATATAACTAGACCCATTAAGCTCTATGAAAAACCATGTAAATCCTTCAAACGAATCCAAACTACTCCCATGATTGGATTCGTAGGTTTGAAAAGAATAGATCTGATGTTGCGATTCACCTCCCGGTCCTTCTCGCAACGTCTAAGACGTAAACATACTTGATCAAGGTAATTCACGTAAATAAATACAATTCTAATCAAATCAACTTTATAAAATTCATGTCAAAGATTTACATAATAAGTTTAATCCATAAATTATCAATGGGCTACATCCCTAATCCCAAAAAAAAGAGTTTATGCGAACATGTTCTTTGAATACAACATGTTTAGTGATGAATTCAACAAGTAATCTCTCGAAAGTAATGCAAAAAGACACTAGGATAGTGATTAGAACTCTTCCCCTCGATCTAGAGACGAAGAAGAAGTGATCAAACCCCTCCTTTGCGTGATCTTTCGCCGAAATTTTGCCCTGGAAGTGATTTTCGCCCTAGCCGCCGCCTCTGTTTGTGTTTGTGCATAGAAGCCCCTGAAACCCTATCAAAATCCTTCCTTTTATAGTCTAATCAGTATAGAACCCATCTAGGAAGGTTTCTGGAGAGTTTGGTCTAGTTCTGGTTCAATTTGGAGTCGAATTGAGTGAGAAACACGAAGGGCGGACGTTTTCACGGTCTGTAATGTGTTTACGACTGCGGCCGTAATTCTCTCTGTGTCTACAACACCTCGTACATAGAAAGTTTCACGGACCGTGAAGGATTCACGACTTCACCCATGAAAGTTTATGTGGACTTCTATACTTAGCCATTTTTTCACACTTCGAACGCCAAATTACGGCCGGCCACATAATTACGGCCAAGGCTATGAAAATTGAAATCTCCACCATTTTCGCACCAAATTTGACGTATGACCTCGTAATTTCCTCGGGAACCGTGCTATGGCTTCAAAACTTGCAAAATCCATCATTTTTGTGCCTTTTTACCTACATTTTCAATGAAATCAAGAAAAGTGAAGATTTTGTGCAAAGTGAAGTAAAAATATTAAAAATTGCATCAAATCATTCAATTAAGCCCAAAATATGATCTAAAATATAGGCAAAAATGTGGTGTAAATACAACGTATCAAAATACCCTAGACTTAGAATTTTGCTTGTCCTCAAGCAATACCTCGATATGTATAAAGAATGTAAAGATAAGAATTTCTCAATTGTTTTTCCCCCTAATAACATCCTTAGTCCATAAATTTAGTAATCAATTTTTCAAACTCAAGTAATTCAAGAAAAATCATAATAGAGATAAATTCCCAAGATGTTACAATCCAAGAAAGATAAAATTCACAAATTCATGTCATAATATTCATTCTTCACACACTAAATATCAGATACTTTCAATTTAATAAATCTATCTTCCTCAATAGACAAAAATTTATTTTAAGAATCTTGGTGATGTTAAAGATAAGAGATTTTTAAAGCAATTTGGTCTTTAAACTATTATATGCTCTTTACTGTTAGCATCATAACATCGTTTAAAGTATACCACAGAGTAGTATAATATAACTCATAGTCTCAGTCGTGAAAGACAATGGAGTTGTCCTCTTAACCTACAACTTTCTCTTTTTTTCCATTTTTTTATTCTCTCCCTCTTTTTTTTCTATTAGACTTCAACTTATGTCTTCGGTACCACTGTAAATTTTTCACAGTACCAAGTAGAGGAGTCTTTTCTCTCTCTCTCTCTCTCTTTTCTGGAGAAAGCCAATTAGTGGTATGGCACTTAAATCGTTATTGATGCTTGATCGCAACAGATTTAAAGTGTACCAACTCATGGTATAATATAACTCATGACCTCAGATCACTCAACCAGAGGAATTGGAGCAAATCTCAGTTTAAAGAAATATCACCAATTTTCTATTCATATAAATTTCCATCAAGCAAAAATAGATAAATTAAACTTCAAGTAACAAGATACCATGCACGTGCCGTATGAACATATAATAATTCACATATGCATTTTATCAATATCAGAATTGAATTTACTCAACAATCTAAGTCTATATGAAATTTTAAAAATTCCCTAAGTCATCAAATTAATCACTCAAAATATTTCCTAAGTCTAAAATTAAGGATAAATCAAATTTGATTATTCCTTCACAATCATAAACATTCAAAATTCATATCTATAAAGCTTTTGAAGGAAAAACAATATATGAAGGACACCCTAGACTTAAGTTATTGCATATGTGTATAGATAATAAATTAATGAATGACAGATTTCAGAAAAAATATTGCAAGAGTTCCCTTTAAAATATGAGCGAAATCCTGTGCAGTTATATCAAAACATGCGAACGTGACTCGAAAAAATTTAAGAAACAATATCACAACATAGATATCAATATTTTCCATGTGAATAAGTTTCAAACATCAAATACCATCACGTTTCATCAATCAAATCAGCATTTAATATACTCACAAGAAGATACTGCAAGATTCACAGTCCATGAATGATTCACGGCTGCACCCGTGATTGTTTCGTTTGGTGCTTGTTCTTCATATAAAAATTTTCAAAAATTTCCTGCACATAAAGCAATTTATTACAAAATTTTTCATCAATAAAAATTCATCAAATCATGCTGCAACAATTCCTAAAAATTAAAAGAAAATAAATTTAGTAAAGAAAAATCAAAACTAAAAATGTTGGAATGAATAAAGTTCAAAGCCTCTGGGTTGCCACCTAGGAAGTGCTTGTTTAAGGTCATTAGCTTGACCATAGCTTCATGTCATGGTGGAGTTGCTGAATCTGTGCCATAGTAGAGAACATATAATCTTCTGTTTTTCCTCTGTCTCAAGAGTGTGCCCACCAAATATATCCAGTTAAACAGGTTGATCCATGTTGTAGTGGCCAGTACATGCATATAAAAATTAAAGTTAAAGTCATGCAAAGAATAATCAATAATTTTTCTACATTTATCCAAGAGTAAAATCATGCATTCTTCCTTTAGATTTATATTAGCAATTGGAAGAAAACTGAAATTAAGATCAAAAAATTCATGCCTTAAATTGTTCAAGAAAATTTCAAACTTCAAATTTGGTTTTTCTCTTACCTCAATGTCAATGTGATCTTGTATCTCATGTGTTCTCTTCTTTTGGGTACCTGTGGTTGGATTTGTATCAAATAATATTTCAGCTACCCCATCATCTTTATCCTTAAATCATCTCCATCATCATCTATAATGCAAATTTCTAATAAATTTTTCTGGAGAAAAGGAATTGATGGTTCATATGGTAGTGGTGGTGTAATATGCTCAGGATCCTCTTCATCATCTTTTTCCTCAATTTCTTTCTCTTTAGTGGGGTATTCCATCCTAACACTACCAAATTCACCCCCTTCTATATCACTACTTATTTGAGGATCCTTAAATTCTTCATCTTTATTCTCACAAGACTCCAAAAATTCAAATTTTTCTTCAAATGTGTCCCAAATAAATGTGCTGCAAGGCACTATGTTATGTGAGAGGGGACTAGATGACTGGTAAAATGTTGAGGAAGGGTTAATGTTAGAATTTTCAGAATGATCAAAATTTGAAGAAGTTAAAACAAAATCTGTGACTGGAGTCATGACTAATGATTGTTCTAACACTATAAAATTCTCAGATTCATCCTGGATTCCTTCCTCTATGATAAGTGCCATAAATCATACTTCTAAATTCCTCACTTTGTTTTTTCATAGCAGCTATAATATTTTCAAGCATGGCTTCTAAGTTGGATTCTTGAGGTTGACCAAAGTTTGATTGTGGAATAAATGTTGGGTCAGTCTGATAAAGATAGTTTTGATGGTTCTCCCAACTTTGATTGTGAGTACTAGGGCATGAGTTAAAGCATGGAGGAATCCCAAATTGACATTCAGTATAATGATGCCCATGATATCCACAAATATCACAAATAACATATTTCAACTTAGAATATTGCATGCTTAAATAATTAGTGTGTTGAGTAAAAGAATTTACCTTTGCTGCAAGTGATTCTGATGCATCCGTGCCATATTCTCTTGTCATCATTGGTAGCACATACCTCTGATTTGACCATTGACATTGGTTAAACATTATATTTTCAATTTATGCAATAAAATTCAAAAATACAAAGTGTAAAACAAGAATTGCAAAAGAAAGCTTAAAATATCTAGTCAAGTGATTTTTGAGTTCTCCTGTTCATACAACGTGTTAATCCAAAAAGAGAAAAATAAAATAAACTAACTATATAAAAAAGTGTGAAAAACAAATAAAATAAAAATAATAAAAATAAATAAATAAATAAATGTCTAGTCTATAAATCTCACGATTAAATCAATATTGACTGGCTTGATCCCCGACAACGGCGCCAAAAACTTGGTACGATCCGCAAGTGCACGGATTTATCGAAGTAATAAAAATATTGTTCCCAACGAGGATCTGGCGGTCAAGTACCGATTACACGGTTGATCTATATCTAGACGAATCAAATCTGTGGTTTTTGTATGGAAACTTCTAATGTAAGAAAACAAAAGGGTAGGACTCGGGGTTTCACCACACTAACAATTATGAATTATAGCAAATAAATTCTTTGAACAAAAAATTATAATGTTGAAAGGGACTTTTCCTATGGTACAGATTACCTCCTCCCGAAGCATAATCCGGTATCTAACTATGTTAACTCCCTACTCTTGTGATAGTTAACAAAACTAGACCCACTAAGCTCTATGAAAAACCATGTAAATCCTTCAAACGAATCCAAACTACTCCCGTGATTGGATTCGTAGGTTTGAAAAGAATAGATCTGACGTTGCAATTCACTTCCCGGTCCTTCTCGCAACGTCTAAGACGTAAACATACTTAATCAAGGTAATTCACGTAAATAAATACAATTCTAATCAAATCAACTTTATAAAATTCATGTCAAAGATTTACACAATAAGTTTAATCAATAAATTATCAATGGGCTACACCCCTAATCCTGAAAAAAAGAGTTTAAGCGAACATGTTCTTTGAATACAGCATATTTAGTGATGAATTCAACAAGTAATCTCTCGAAAATAATGCAAAAAGACACTAAGATAGTGATTAGAACTCTTCCCCTCAATCTGGAGACGAAGAAGAAGTGATCAAACCCCTCTTTTGCGCGATCTCTCACCGGAATTCTGCCCTGGAAGTGATTTTCGCCCTAGCCACCGTCTCTATTTGTGTTCGTGCATAGAAGCCCTGAAACCCTATCAAAATTCTTCCTTTTATAGTCTAATCAGTATAGAACCCATCTAGGAAGGTTTCTGGAGAGTTTGGTCTAATTCTCGTTCAATTTGGAGTCGAATCAAGTGAGAAACATGAAGGGCGGACGTTTTCACGGCACGTAATATTTTTACAGCTGTGGCCGTAATTCTCTCTGTGTCTACAGCTCCTCGTACACATAAAGTTTCACGGACCATGAAGGATTCACGGCTTCACCCATGAAAGTTTCTGTGGACTTCTATACTTAGTCGTTTTTTCGCCCTTCGAACGCCAAATTACGACCGGCCACATAATTACGGCCAAGGCCATGAAAATTGAAATCTCTACCATTTTCGCTCCAAATTTGACATATGACCTCGTAATTTCCTCGGGAACCATGCTATGGCTTCAAAACTTGCAAAATCCATCATTTTTATGCCTTTTTACCTACATTTTCAATAAAACCAAGAAAAGTGAAGATTATGTACAAAGTGAAGTAAAAACATTAAAAATTGCATAAAATCATTCAATTAATCCCAAAATATGATCTAAAATATAGGTAAAAATATGGTGTAAATACAACACATCAAAATACCCAAGAGTTTTTAGGGTTTAAATCAATATGCAAAAGATTGGGACTCGAGTTTTCACCACATTGACAATTATGAATTGTAGCAAATAAATTCTTTGAACAGAAAATTATAATGTTGAAAGAGATTTTTCCTATGGTACAGATTACCTCCTCTCGAAGCGTAATCCGGTATCTAACTATGTTAACTCCCTATTCTCGTGACAGTTAACATAACTAGACCCATTAAGCTCTATGAAAAACCATGTAAATCCTTCAAACGAATCCAAACTACTCCTGTGATTGGATTCGTAGGTTTGAAAAGAATAGATCTGATGTTGAACTTCACCTCCCGGTCTTTCTCGCAACGTCTAAGACGTAAACGTACATGATCAAGGTAATCCACGTAAATAAATACAATTCTGATCAAATCAACTTTATAAAATTCATGTCAAAGATTTACACAATAAGTTTAATCCATAAATTATCAATGGGCTACACCCCTAATCCTGAAAAAAAGAGTTTAAGCGAACATGTTCTTTGAATACAACATGTTTGGTGATGAATTCAACAAGTAATCTCTCGAAAATAATGCAAAAAGACACTAGGATAGTGATTAGAACTCTTCCCCTCGATCTGGAGATGAAGAAGAAGTGATAAAACCCCTCCTTTGCGTGATCTCTCGCCGGAATTCTGCCCTGGAAGTGATTTTCATCCTAACCGCTACCTCTGTTCGTGTTCATGCGTATAAGCCCCTGAAACCCTATCAAAATCCTTCCTTTTATAGTCTAATCAGTATAGAACCCATATAAGAAGGTTTCTGGAGAGTTTGGTCTAATTCTGGTTCAATTTGGAATCAAATCGAGTGAGAAACGAAGGGCGGACGTTTTTACGGCCCGTAATGTGTTTACAGCTGCGGCCGTAATTCTCTCTGTGTCTACAGATCCTCGTACATAGAAAGTTTTAGGACCGTGAAGGATTCACGACTTCACCCGTGAAAGTTTTTGTGGACTTCTATACTTAGCCATTTTTTCTGTTGGAAAACCCTAGGGATATTTTATAATTTTCAGAGAAAGACATTACAAATTACATTCCACAACGGAAGAATATCCCCGAAACAGGCTAATCCCAAAAACCTAGTGAAGATCGTCCTGTGAGGGAGTCAACACGATGTGATAGAAAAATACCTAGAAGCAAATTTGGAGTGATGCCGATGTAGGAGCCCAAGTGTGCGCCCTCTGCAGTCTCACACATAGGGATGCTTCGAGTCCTCTTCTTCCACGCCTGGTGGTAGCCTCGGGAAGAAGATCCATGCCTTAGGAAAGACCTCCAATCACCTTGCGCCACCACCAAGGAGGGATGCGCCAAGGAGGATGAAGAGGAGAGGAAGCCGCAAGCCTTCTTGTTCCTTTACACCAAGGAAAGGAAGGAGGAGGAAGAAGAAGCTTGCTTGCGCCCTTTGATGGAAAAGAAAAGCTCCAAGACTCCAAGCCATCGCCCTCTAGTGCTTCATGCCTCCAAGGAATAAGTCTAGCAAGAGGGGTCGGCTAGGTCCCTATAAATAGGGATAAGAGGCGGTTAGGGTTCTTTGGTAAATGTTGGTGATTTATCTTGAATTAAGGATATTATTCAATCAATTAAATTGATCAAATTCTCATTTCAACATGTGCCAAGACATTGCCTTAATCAGCTAATGAAGCATGCGCCCAACACATTCCAAAAGAGGTAAACTTCTCATCAATGCGCCAAGAGCAAGTTAATGCATGATAGAAGTTTTCCTAATGGGGTATTGATGGTTCCCCAAAGGGGGCGAAAACCCTATGGTGGCGCAAACAAGAAAGGGGGCAGCGGATAAAGGGTTTCATAGGATCAATGAGCATGCATTATATGATCAACTTAACAAAACCGATTGTAAAGAAGTGATTCGATTCATACCATGGCCATTTCAAGATGGCGCCTTGGAAGTAAGAGAACAACGAAGATCTCCTCCAAATCGTCACACACAAGATGAAGATGTGCTTCTTCTTGTCGTCCCTTGTGCTAGCAAGGATCGTCCAAAGCGTCTTGATCGAATGCAAAGGGAAAGGAGAGCTTTTCTTCTTGGCGTTTTTCTCTCTTGTCGCCTTAGACTTCCTCTACCCGAGAATGCCACTCGAACACAACCCAAGGAGGCGTCAAAGGCGTGAAGAGGCAAGAGAGGGGCGACGTGAGATCATGGCCACGTTTGAGAAGTGCTATCCAAAAATAGCATCCCACTTCTCCACATGCGATCTTGGGTTTACCCCAATCGCAAATGCCACATCACCTTTGAACCATGCGCTCATCCATGAGCTGGTTCAAACCGATTTGGTCCACTAACCAAATAAACCAAGAAATAAGTCCAGATCAAAATAAACCCTAAGGCTCTTGATCTGACCGTCAATCTCTCAATGCTCCTGATCTGACTGATCTAGCATTCATTCTCTCAATCGAAGCTTACCAATCTCAAGCCCTAATCAATCAAACATGATCAGACCAGATCTCACTTACAATCAGAGATTAAATCCCTTTAAACTGAACCCGAATAATTCAGTCCACACGATCTGACTTAAGAAAGCCATATCATCAAATTGTGCGACCCTAAGGGTTTCCTTTAAATGTCGGTAATGATAACTTACGTTATCACGATCAGTGAGGGGTATCTAGCAACACATCACTGTCTCCCGATATAAAGGAAAGAGTCTTCCAAGACTACACCCAAAAACAGCACACGTGTGAATCAATTCACAAAGCATACAAATTTCCTTTACCACTGGATGTTCTTATTGGACAAGCAAGTCAAGCTTGTAACTCCAATATGATGAGCATGATTAGATCAGATGAACATAGTCATCTGGGTATGGCCATACACTTTCTCAATCATCTCATCCAGGGGGCCCCTTTAGAACATCACACTCCAATTAAGGAGACGGCAATCCTATGTCTATCACTAGTGCCCTAACCTGACTCAAGATCACCATCCAAGATAGTCTATAATCATTATATTTCAAGTGATATTGAACTATCTCAAAATAATGACAATCATCATTTAGAAAACACAAGTGATCTCAAGTCAGAGGAAATGTGCCACTTGTCGCATTCAAGGATTATTCACATTGTGACAAGCAATTGAATATCCAAGTAGGGTCTGTCCAGTACATCCAATGTACCCATGAGTCTACATCTTATTCCATGCTCGAAGCATCCTATAAGATTAGAACACATATTAGTCTTAACCATATCAAGGCTGTCTCATGTTCACCAAGATATCTCGACTAAGGACATAACTGCATGTCAGCCTAGCTGAACAGCTTTGAGACATTATTCAGAAGAACATATATTGCAGCAGACAATGTAGCTTACTGAATAACAACCATGCCTTTATAAACATAACAGTTTATTACATGATACTGTTACAATCCCAAGACCTCAAACATTAGTCTTAAGGGCATACCCCAACAATCTCCCACTTGCACTTAATCTAATGGTTGAGAAATCTCAAACCCATATTATTACAGTGCTTTTCATGCTTCTGCTGCGCCAGAGGCTTAGTAAGCGGGTCTGCCAGATTGTCATCTGTATGAACCTTGCAGACTTTGATCTCGCCACGATCTATGATCTCCCTGATCAAATGAAACCGTCTCTGTATGTGCTTGGACTTCTGGTGCGACTGTGGTTCCTTTGCTTGTGCGATTGCTCCAGTGTTATCACAGAAGATAACCAAAGGATCTGCACTCGAAGGAACAACACCAAGTTCTCTCACGAACTTACGAAACCAGACTGCCTCCTTGGATGCTTCCGAGGCTGCAACATACTCGGCTTCTGTTGTGGAATCAGCAACGATTGACTGTTTGAAACTCTTCCACACCACTGCTCCTCCATTCAAGCTAAAAACATAGCCTGATTGCGATCGGAAATCATCCTGGTCAGACTGGAACGAAGCGTCAGTATATCCTTCAATACTGAGTTCTTCCTGACCACCATATATCAAGAACATATCTTTGGTTCTCCGAAGATATTTTAAGATGTTCTTGACTGCAATTCAGTGTGCCTGTCCTGGATTACTTTGGAAACGACTGGTCACGCTTAACCCGTAAGCGACGTCTGGGCGAGTACACAACATCGCATACATAATGGATCCAATAGCCGAAGCATAAGGCGTATTGTCCATTTCATCTTTCTCAGTCTGTGTTTGTGGACACTGACTCTTCGAAAGATTCAGACCATGTCTGACTGGAAGATATCCTCTTTTAGAATTCTCTAAATGAAATCTCTCCAGGACTTTATCGATGTAAGTACTCTGGCACAGCCCGAGAAGCCTCTTAGATCTATCCCTGAAGATCTTCACACCTAATACATAGGCTGCTTCTCCTAAATCTTTCATCTGGAAACATTTCCTTAACCATGCCTTAACCGCATGCATTTCAGGAATGTCGTTTCCAATGATCAAGATATCATCGACGTAGAGGACTAGGAAAGTAATCACGCTCCCACTAAACCTCTTATATACACACGGGTCATCCTCGTTCTTGATGAAACCAAATTCAGTGACTGATTCATCAAAACGAATATTCCAGCTTCTTGATGCTTGCTTAAGTCCATAAATGGACTTCTTTAATTTGCATATCTTATGACGATCTGATGGATCAGTGAAACCCTCAGGTTGTGTCATGTACACATCCTCATCCAGATTTCCATTCAGGAAAGCTGTTTTCACATCCATTTGCCAGATCTCATAATCATAATATGCTGCTATCGCGAAAAGAATCCGAATAGACTTAAACATGGCTACAGGTGAGAAAGTTTCATCATAATCTATCCCGTAGATTTGTTTGAAACCTTTCGCAACTAGCCTGCCTTTATAGGTAACCACGTTACCATCCATGTCAATCTTCTTCTTGAAGATCCATTTACAGCCTATTGGGATAACTCCCGGAGGCGGATCAACCAAATCCCAAACTTGGTTATCTGACATGGAGTCCATCTCGGCGCGCATAGCTTCAAGCCATCTCGCTGACTCCGGTCCACTGACCGCATCCGCATAAGTGAGGGGTTCATCATTATCAATGATGTAGACTCCGTCATAGCGCTCAGGCTGACGACGAATCCTTCCCGATCTTCGCGGTTCCCGTGATGTCTGAGCCTCAGGTTGTTCAATAACCTGTTCTACCGGCTCAGGCTCATCCAACTCTGCTTGAGCACTTTGTCCTGCCTCTGGATTCTCATCCAGTTTTATTTCTCTCCCACTGGCCTCTTGCAGAAGAAACTCCTTCTCAAGAAATATGGCCGTCCGAGCAACAAAAACCTTGTTCTCTTTGGGATCGTAGAAATAATAACCCTTAGTTTCCTTAGGGTAACCGACAAAGATGCATTTGTCAGATCTGCTCTCTAGTTTCCCAGAGGCGAGCTTTTTGACATAAGCCTCGCAGCCCCAGATCCTGATAAACGTCAAGCTTGGCTGTTTCCCATACCATAATTCATATGGCGTCTTTGAAACGGCCTTGGATGGCACTCGGTTTAGTATTTTTGCAGCTGTTTCCAGTGCAAAACCCCAAAAGGAGTAAGGTAGATTAGCCTGACTCATCATAGAACGAACCATATCAAGTAACGTTCTATTTCTCCTCTCGGACACACCATTCCATTGCGGTGTTCCTGGAGTGAGCTGTGAGATGATCCCACACTCCTTCAGATAGTCAGTAAATGCATGACATAGGTATTCTCCACCTCGATCAGAACGAAGTGCCTTGATATTTCGGCCTAGCTGATTTTGTACTTCATTCTTGAACTCTTTGAACTTGTCAAAGGATTCACTCTTGTGTCTCATTAAAAAGACATACCCATATCTACTGAAATCATCAGTAAAGGTGATGAAGTACTGATAGCCACCTCTGGCATGTTTACTAAATGGCCCACACACATCACTGTGTATAAGGTCAAGTAAACCTGAAGCCCTTTGACCTTTGTGAAGAAAAGGTGACTTCGTCATTTTGCCCATCAAACAAGCTTTGCATGTATCAATCTCCTTATAGGTGAATGATCCCAGCAGTCCATAATCATGCAACCGCTTAATGCGTTTCTCGTTAATATGGCCTAAACGACTATGCCATAGCAAGGTGCTGTCATCAGCATTCTTGGCTTTCTTAATATCAATTTTCTGTATAGAACATTCCATGTCCAACATGTATAACCCATTGTTAATTGAACCAGTTGCATAAACAATATTATCATAAGATAAAACACACTTTGAAATATTGCATTCAAAGGAAAATCCCTTCCTGACAAGAGCAGGAATAGAGATAATATTTTTAGTAATACTGGGAACAAAGTAACAACTGTTTAGTTCTAATACAAGTCCAGATGGTAAAGAAATAAAATAGTCTCCTACAGCAACAGCAGCAACCCGTGCCCCGTTTCCAACGCATAGGTCCACCTCATGCTGTCCCACCTGTCTTCTTCTCTTGAGTTCCTGTACATTTGAACAAATGTGAACTCCACATGCAGTGTCCAACACCCATGTTATTACAGACCTTTTTCCAGTGACCCAGCTGGCCACAGTGGAAACACCTGTATTCCTTGGACCGCTTAACCTTCTGCTTCAGAGCCTTGCTGTAGCTCTTGACAGGGGTCTTGCCCTTCTTCCCCTTCTTCTTGTTCCTAAAAGGAACCATTAAGACAGAGGTCGAAGGCTTACCCTTCAGAGTCTCCTCAGTAGTCAAGAGCATATTCAGCAGCTCTGCCGGAGTACAATCGATTTTGTTCATATTATAGTTAATAATGAACGCGTCGAATGAAGGCGGGAGAGACTGCAGAATAATGTCCACAGCAAGCTCCTGATTGATGGTATGCCCCAGTTTCTCTAGAGCCTCCTTGTGCCCAATCATCTTGAGCACGTGAGCTCCCACTGGGCTCCCTTCAGCCAGTTTGCTCTGAAAGAACAGCTTCGTCAAATTATAGCGTTCAGTCCTCGCCTGTGCAGCATACAGCATCTTGAGGTTCGCTATAATCTCTATAGCCGACATATCCTCATGCTGACGCTGCAGCGGTGGCGTCATAGACGCTAGCATCAGGCAAGCGACATCAATGCTATCATTGACGTGCTTTTCATAGGCTTCCCGAACCGCCCTTGCGGCGTTCGGAGCGGGCTGAGGCGGTATCGCCGTCTCGAGGACATACAGTTTCCTCTCTGCCTTAAGAACAATCTTAAGGTGTCCAAACCAGTCAGAGAAGTTCGGCCCAGCAAACTTCTCCCTTTCCAGTAGGGATCGCACATTGAAGTTCATGGTGTTCGTTGCTGCAGGTATCTACAACAATGCAAGAACAGCAAGGTCAGTATCAATGTTAAGAATCAATCAGGACTTAAGAAAGATTCTTTTTCTCACTATTTTATCTGGCTGAAAAATCCAGCAAAACAGCCCGAAAGAGTAGAACTCTTTTAGTGAGATGGGATCCAGATTTCATACTTGGTCTCCGCGTCCCGCTCAGGCGAGATAAGATACACAGAGAGTACAAGCACTAATCTCTGGTAGGCTGTCCCAGCCAATCGCCAACCCGTGCGATTCCCCTTCATCTGGGCAATCCAGCTGACTGTGCCAACTGAGTTGGTACAACACAATCTCTGACCCCACAGATGGCTGCCCCCATGTGCTACCATATGTGCCACATATGTAGCCTACATGGTCAAGCTGACCCGACCTACTCCCTGGACCACCACGTGCTATGCTGAGCAACGAGAAGGGATAAATCCCCACTCTGTAACACGCAGGTGTAATCCCGCACCGTCTGGCGATAGATGAACGTGCCCACTGAGTGGGTACAACACGGCTCCAACGATAGTCAGAACAGTGAGGTTTCGCGTCAGAAGGCTTACGAGCTTGAAATTTTAGCGTTGGATTTTAACGGTCTTTTATCTTCTTCACTATCATGCAATTCCTATGGTGATAGCAGAAGATAAACTAATCATGCAATTCTAATATTTAAGCAATAAAAGAAAGCATGGATCTTATGTGGTAAAAGCCCATAGCATAAGTAAGACCTTAAGAAACTTAAGTCTTCACTTGCTTTTCTTCATGGGGCTTTCGCTGCTCATCTGGCCCAAACCTGGGCCCAAGCGCCATCTGCAGCTCTGGTGCACCCACCAGGGAAAATGCGCCAGGTCCTAGGGTCGAACCCTAGACCTCCCACCTGGTCAAGCCACTGCTGCATGCGCCTCTGCCAAGTGTGCTCTGTGCTCTTGTCTAATTAAATTACAAATTTAACTATCTAGACAAGATTGACACGCAGGTCAATTACATTTTATAAATTAAAAGCAATGTGATGCGCAGATCACAATAATTAATTTACATATTAATACAGGCACGTAGGCCCCAGCACAGCACAGATTTAACATGGGCAGCCCACATAAGAATAAATAGACAAACACATGGCATCAATCATCATGTGATCCAGTCATTAAAATAAAATTTTTCGAAAAACCCCATGGGCATCAATTTTATTTTGCTTATATGCCCTACAACCTTACAACGGTCCATTACTAGGGATCCACTCATCCAACCTAGTCAGATCCACTGCCCTTACATGCACCAAGTCCTAACTGACTTGAGTCGACCAAAAAGGTCAACCATGCATGCGCCAAGGGCTGAACGACCACAATGAGATCTGGCAAGCGGGTGTGAGCCCGGGCCTAACTCATGTGCGTTCACAGGTTGTCTCAATCAGACATCGCTACACGCCTGTGATGCAGTCGACCTATAGCCACCTTTAGCATGCGCCAAGGTGCTATCTGGTCGACCCATCTAGGCTGTCAGATGGTTTGATCAGACTGTCAGGATCTAACCTAGGGGATAACTTCAACCCTAATAACCCGTCTAAGGGTTTAATGCAGGCGCATCTTAGATCTACAATGAGTCGCGCAAGTGATATTTGTTTGAGAAAAACTACATCAAGCGCCAACATACATGCGCAAGAAAAACAAATACAAGTTTCGCTTATGACAACTAAACATGTATTTATGCATGTATTGAAGATCTAAGCATTTTCGCAAGCATGGATCACAAAATGGCTTAAGCAATCATACAAAAACATGCGTTAACTTGGCTCTGATACCAATTGATGGTTCCCCAAAGGGGGCGAAAACCCTATGGTGGCGCAAACAAGAAAGGGGGCAGCGGATAAAGGGTTTCATAGGATCAATGAGCATGCATTATATGATCAACTTAATAAAACCGATTGTAAAGAAGTGATTCGATTCATACCATGGCCATTTCAAGATGGCGCCTTGGAAGTAAGAGAACAACGAAGATCTCCTCCAAATCGTCACACACAAGATGAAGATGTGCTTCTTCTTGTCGTCCCTTGTGCTAGCAAGGATCGTCCAAAGCGTCTTGATCGAATGCAAAGGGAAAGGAGAGCTTTTCTTCTTGGCGTTTTTCTCTCTTGTCGCCTTAGACTTCCTCTACCCGAGAATGCCACTCGAACACAACCCAAGGAGGCGTCAAAGGCGTGAAGAGGCAAGAGAGGGGCGACGTGAGATCATGGCCACGTTTGAGAAGTGCTATCCAAAAATAGCATCCCACTTCCCCACATGCGATCTTGGGTTTACCCCAATCGCAAATGCCACATCACCTTTGAACCATGCGCTCATCCATGAGCTGGTTCAAACCGATTTGGTCCACTAACCAAATAAACCAAGAAATAAGTCCAGATCAAAATAAACCCTAAGGCTCTTGATCTGACCGTCAATCTCTCAATGCTCCTGATCTGACTGATCTAGCATTCATTCTCTCAATCGAAGCTTACCAATCTCAAGCCCTAATCAATCAAACATGATCAGACCAGATCTCACTTACAATCAGAGATTAAATCCCTTTAAACTGAACCCGAATAATTCAGTCCACACGATCTGACTTAAGAAAGCCATATCATCAAATTGTGCGACCCTAAGGGTTTCCTTTAAATGTCGGTAACGATAACTTACGTTATCACGATCAGTGAGGGGTATCTGTTGGGGTATGCCCTTAAGGCTAATGTTTGAGGCCTTGGGATTGTATCAGTATCATGTATAAACTCTTATGTTTATAAAGGGATGGTTGTTATTCAGGTTGTTATATTGTCTGCTGCAATAATTGTACTTCTGAATAATGTCTCAAAGCTGTTCAGCTGGGCTGACATGCAGTTTTGTCCTTAGTCGAGATATCTTGGTGAACATGAGACAGCCTTGATATGGTTAAGACTAATATGTGTTCTAATCTTATAGGATGCTTCGAGCATGGAATAAGATGTAGACTCATGGGTACATTGGATGTACTGGACAGACCCTACTAGGATATTCAATTGCTTGTCACAATGTGAATAATCCTTGAATGCGACAAGTGGCACATTTCCTCTGACTTGAGATCACTTGTGTTTCTAAATGATGATTGTCATTGTTTTGAGGTAGTTCAATATCATTTGAAACATAATGGTTATAGACTATCTTGGATGGTGAGCTTGAGTCAGGTTAGGGCACTAGTGATAGACAAAGGATTGCCGTCTCCTTGTTTAAGGAGTGTGATGTTCTAAAGGGGCCCCCTGGATGAGATGATTGAGAAAGTGTATGGCCATACCCAGGTGACTGTGTTCATCTGTTCTAATCATACTTATCATATTGGAGTTACAGGCTTGACACGCTTGTCCAATAAGAACATCCAGTGGCAAAGGAATTATGTATGCCTAGTGAGTTGATTCACACTTGTGCTGTGGTTTGGGTGTAGTCTTGGAAGACTCTTTTCTTTATATCGGGAGACAGTGATGTGTTGCTAGATACCCCTCACTGATCGTGATAACGTGAGTTATCGTTACCGACATTTAAAGGAAACCCTCAGGGTCGCACAATTTGATGATATGGCTTACTTAAGTCAGATCGTGTGGACTGAATTGTTCAGGTTCAGTTTAAAGGGATTTAATCTCTGATTGTAAGTGAGATCTGGTCTGATCATGTTTGATTGATTAGGGCTTGAGATCGGTAAGCTTCGATCGAGAGATTGGATGCTAGATCAGTGAGATCAGGAGCATCAAGAGATCGACGGTCAGATCAAGAGCCTTAGGGTTTATTGTGGTCTGGACTGATTGCTTGGTTTATTTGGTTATTAAACCAAACCAAATTGAACCAGCTCATTGGTTGAGCGCATGGTTCAAATTGAGAGGAGTTTGCGATTGGGGTAAACCCATGATCGCATGTGAGTGAGTGGCTTTCTATTTTTAGAAAGCATGATCACATACGTGACCATGACTCACGTTCACGCCTAAGGCGCTCTACTCTCTCGCCTCTCCTCCTCTCTTGTCGCCAACTTGAGTTATTTGGTTGGGCACTCTCGTGTGGTGAAGAGATTGACGAAAGGAGAAGGAAGCAATCGTCAAGCAAAGGAGATCTCTCCCCTTCCATTCGACAACGACTTCTTGGAACCTTGCTAGCACAAGGAGCACCAAGGAAGAGTAGGCGACACCAATTGTGTGCGTCACCTTTGGAGAAGGAGCACTTGCGCCTTTCCTTCCAAGACACCATCTAAGCGATGGCAATGGTGAGAATCGTTTTTAAGTTGAACATATTATATGCATAGATCCTTGAAACCCCTTCCGCTGCATCAAGTTTGTCATATGCGCCTCCTATAGGGTTTCGCCCCCTTGTTTTAGGGGACTTTCAATTGGTATCAGAGCCAGTTATTGCATGCTAATATGTTTGCTTTCATTGTGTGATCCTATGCATTGATCTATATGTTACATGCGCTAGTTGTGATAGGCGAAATTTACATGCTGGTTAGAGATATTTTTATTTCTCCTAGGCGCATGTTTTCATGTTGGCGCATATGTTTATTTTCTCAAACTTCTTATGACATGCGCGACTCATTATAGATCTAAGGCCCTGCATTAAACCCTTAGACGGGTTATTAGGGTTGAAGTCATCCCCTAGGTTAGATCCAGACAGTCTGATCAGACCATCTGACAGCCTTGATGGGTTGACCAGATAGCATCTGTGCGCAAGCACCAGATGGCTATAGGTCGACTGCAGACAGGCGTGTAGCGATGTCTGATTGAGACAACCTATGAACGCACATGAGTTAGGCCCGGGGTCACACCCGCTTGCCAGACCTCATTGTGGTCGTTCAGCCCTTGGCGCATGCATGGTTGACCTTTGGTCGACTCAAGTCAGTTAGGACTTGGTGCATGCAAGGGCAGTGGATCTGACTAGGTTGGATGAGTGGATCCCTAGTAATGGACCGTTGTAAGGTTGTAAGGCAAATAAGGAAATTAAAATTGATGCCTATGGGGTTTTTTCAAAAAATTTAATTTTCTTGAGTGGATCACATGTTGGTTGATGCCTATGCTTGTTTATTTAATCTTATGTGGGCTGCCCATATTAAATGTGTGCTGTGCTGGGGCCTGCGTGCCTGGACTTTAAAGTTGTAAATTAATTATTGTGATCTGCGTATCACATTGTATTTAATTTATAAAATGTAATTGACCTGCGAGTCAATCTTGTCTAGATAGATTAATTTGTAAATTAATCAGACAAGAGCACAGAGCACACTTGGCAGAGGCGCATGCAGCAGTGGCTTGACCAGGTGGGAGGTCCAGGGTTCGACTCTGGGACCAGGCGCATTTTCCCTGGTGGGCGCACCTGAGCTGCAGATGGCGCTTGGGCCCTGGTTTGGGCCAGATGAGCAGCTAAAGTCCCATGAAGAAAAGCAAGTGAAGACTTAAGTATCTTAAGGTCTTACTTAGGCTATGGGCTTTTACCACATAAGATTCATGCTTTCTTTTATTGTTTAAATAAGTAGAACATCATGATTTATTTATCTTCTGCTATCACCATAGGAAATGCATGATAGTGAAGAAGATAAAAGACCGTTAAAATCCAACGCTAAATATCAAGCTCGTAAGCCTTCTGACGCGAAACCTCACTGTTCTGATTATCGTTGGAGCCGTGTTGTACCCACTCAGTGGGCACGTCCATCTATCTTCAGACGGTGCGGGATTACACCTGCGTGTTACAGAGAAGGGATTTATCGCTTCTCGTTGCTCAGCATAGCACGTGGTGGTCCAGGGAGTAGGTCGGGTCAGCTTGACCATGTAGCCTACATATGTGGCGCATATGGTAGCGCATGGAGGCAGCCATCTGTGGGGTCAGAGACTGTGTTGTACCAACTCAGTTGGCACAGTCTGCTGGATTGCCCAGATGAAGGGGAATCGCACGGGTTGGCGATTGGCTGGGACAGCCTACCAGAGATTAGTGCTTGTACTCTCTGTGCATCTTATCTCGCCTGAGCGGGACGCGGAGACCAAGTATGAAATCTGGATCCCATCTCACTAAAAGAGTTCTACTCTTTCGGGCTATTTTGCTGGATTTTTCAGCCAGATAAAATAGTGAGAAAAAGAATCATTCTTAAGTCCTGAATTGATTCTTTACATTGATACTGACCTTGCTGTTCTTGCATTGTTGTAGATTCCTGCAGCAACGAACACCATGAGCTTCAATGTGCGATCCCTACTGGAAAGGGAGAAGTTTGCTGGGCCGAACTTCTCAGACTGGTTCGGACACCTTAAGATCGTTCTTAAGGCAGAGAGGAAACTGTATGTCCTCGAGACGGCGATACCGCCTCAGCCCGCTCCGAACGCCGCAAGGGCGGTTCGGGATGCTTATGAAAAGCACGTCAATGATAGCATTGATGTCGCTTGCCTGATGCTAGCGTCTATGACGCCACCGCTGCAGCGTCAGCATGAGGATATGTCTGCTATAGACATGATAGCAAACCTCAAGATGCTGTATGCTGCACAGGCGAGGACAGAACGCTATAATCTGACAAAGCTGTTCTTTCAGAGCAAACTAGCTGAAGGGAGCCCAGTGGGAGCTCACGTGCTCAAGATGATTGGGCACAAGGAGGCTCTAGAGAAACTGGGGCATACCATCAACCAGGAGCTTGCTGTAGACATTATTCTGCAGTCTCTTCCGCCTTCTTTCGATGCGTTCATTATTAACTTTAATATGAACAAAATCGATTGTACTCCGGCAGAGCTGCTGAATATGCTCTTGACTACTGAGGAGACTCTGAAGGGAAAGCCTTCGACCTCTGTCTTAATGGTTCCTTCTAGGAACAAGAAGAAGGGGAAGAAGGGCAAGGCACCTGTCAAGAGTTACAGCAAGGCTCTGAAGCAAAAGGTTAAGCGGTCGAAGGAATACAGATGTTTCCATTGTGGCCAGCTGGGTCACTGGAAAAAGGACTGTAAAGCGCTCCAAGGAGATAAGAGGGGAAGCATCGCTTCTGGCTCAGGTATTTACGTGACGGAAGTCATGGTTTCATCTTCTTCTATATCATGGGTGTTGGACACTGCATGTGGAGTTCACATTTGTTCAAATGTGCAGGAACTCAAGAGAAGAAGACAGGTGGCACAGCATGAGGTGGACCTACGAGTTGGAAACGGGGCACGGGTTGCTGCTGTTGCTGTAGGAGACTATTTCATCTCTTTGCCATCTGGGCTTGTATTAGAACTAAACAGTTGTTACTTTGTTCCCAGCATTACTAAGAATATTATCTCCATTCCTGCTCTTGTCAGGAAGGGATTTTCCTTTGAATGCAATATTTCAAAGTGTGTTTTATCTCTTGATAATATAGTTTATGCTACTGGTTCAATTAATAATGGGTTATTCATGTTGGACATGGAATGTTCTATACAGCAGATTGATATTAAGAAAGCCAAGTATGCTGATGACAGCACCTTGCTATGGCATAGTCGTTTAGGCCATATTAACAAGAAACGCATTAAGCGGTTGCATGATCATGGACTGCTGGGATCATTCTCCTACAAGGAGATTGATACATGCAAGGCTTGTTTAATGGGTAAAATGACGAAGTCACCTTTTCTTAACAAAGGTCAAAGGGCTTCAGGTTTACTTGACCTTATACACAGTGATGTGTGTGGGCCATTTAGTAAACATGCCAGAGGTGGCTATCAGTACTTCATTACCTTTACTGATGATTTCAGTAGGTATGGGTATGTCTATCTGATGAGACATAAAAGTGAATCTTTTGACAAGTTCAAAGAGTTCAAGAATGAAGTACAGAATCAGCTAGGCCGAAGTATCAAGGCACTTCGTTCTGATCGAGGTGGAGAATACCTAAGTCGAGAATTTACTGACTATCTGAAGCAGTGTGGGATTATCTCACAGCTCACTCCGCCAGGAACACCGCAATGGAATGGTGTGTCCGAGAGGAGAAATAGAACCCTACTTGATATGGTTCGTTCTATGATGAGTCAGGCTACTCTTCCATATTCCTTTTGGGGTTTTGCACTGGAAACAGCTGCAAAGGTACTAAACCGAGTGCCATCCAAGGCAGTTTCAAAGACGCCATATGAGTTATGGTATGGGAAACAGCCGAGCTTGACATTTATCAGGATCTGGGGCTGCGAGGCTTATGTCAAAAAGCTCGCCTCTGGGAAACTAGAGAGCAGATCTGACAAATGTATCTTTGTCGGTTACCCTAAGGAAACTAAGGGTTATTATTTCTACGATCCCAAGGAGAACAAGGCATTTGTTGCTCGGACGGCCATATTTCTTGAGAAGGAGTTTCTTCTGCAAGAGGCTAGTGGGAGAGAAATAATGCTGGATGAGAATCCAGAGGAAGGACAAAGTAGTCAAGCACAGTTGGATGAGCCTGAGCCGGTGGATCAGGTTATTGAACAATCTGAGGCTCAGATATCACGGGAACCGCGAAGATCGGGAAGGATCCGTCGACAGCCTGAGCGCTATGACGGAGTCTACATCATTGATAATGATGAACCCCTCACTTATGCGGATGCGGTCAGTGGACCGGAGTCAGCGAGATGGCTTGAAGCTATGCGCGCCGAGATGGACTCCATGTCAGATAACCAAGTTTGGGATTTGGTTGATCCGCCTCCGGGAGTTATCCCTATAGGCTGTAAATGGATCTTCAAGAAGAAGATTGACATGGATGGTAACGTGGTTACCTATAAAGGCAGGCTAGTTGCGAAAGGTTTCAAACAAATCTACGGGATAGATTATGATGAAACTTTCTCACCTGTAGCTATGTTTAAGTCTATTCGGATTCTTTTCGCGATAGCAGCATATTATGATTATGAGATTTGGCAAATGGATGTGAAAACAGCTTTCCTGAATGGAAATCTGGATGAGGATGTGTATATGACACAACCAGAAGGTTTCACTAATCCATCAGATCGTCATAAGATATGCAAATTAAAGAAGTCTATTTATGGACTTAAACAAGCATCGAGAAGCTGGAATATTCGTTTTGATGAATCAATCTCTGAATTTGGTTTCATCAAGAACGAGGATGACCCGTGTGTATATAAGAGGTTTAGTGGGAGCGTGATTACTTTCTTAATCCTCTACGTCGATGATATCTTGATCATTGGAAATGACATTCCTGAAATGCATGCGGTTAAGGCATGGTTAAGGAAATGTTTCCAGATGAAAGATCTAGGAGAAGCAGCCTATGTATTAGGTGTGAAGATCTACAGGGATAGATCTAAGAGGCTTCTCGGGCTGTGCCAGAGTACTTACATCGATAAAGTCCTGGAGAGATTTCATTTAGAGAATTCTAAAAGAGGATATCTTCCAGTCAGACATGGTCTGAATCTTTCAAAGAGTCAGTGTCCACAAACACAGACTGAGAAAGATGAAATGGACAATACGCCTTATGCTTCGGCTATTGGGTCCATAATGTATGCGATGTTGTGTACTCGCCCAGACGTCGCTTACGGGTTAAGCGTGACCAGTCGGTTCCAAAGTAATCCAGGTATGGCGCACTGGATTGCAGTCAAGAACATTTTAAAATATCTGCGGAGGACCAAAGATATGTTCTTGATATATGGTGGTCAGGAAGAACTCAGTATTGAAGGATATACTGACGCTTCGTTCCAGTCTGACCAGGATGATTTCCGATCGCAATCAGGCTATGTATTTAGCTTGAATGGTGGAGCAGTGGTGTGGAAGAGTTTCAAACAGTCAACTGTTGCTGATTCCACAACAGAAGCCGAGTATGTTGCAGCCTCGGAAGCATCCAAGGAGGCAGTGTGGATTCGTAAGTTCGTGAGAGAACTTGGTGTTGTTCCTTCGAGTGCAGATCCTTTGGTTATCTTCTGTGATAACACTGGAGCAATCGCACAAGCAAAGGAACCACGGTCGCACCAGAAGTCCAAGCACATACAGAGACGGTTTCATTTGATCCGGGAGATCATAGATCGTGGCGAGATCAAAATCTGCAAGGTTCATACAGATGACAATCTGGCAGACCCGCTTACCAAGCCTCTGGCGCAGCAGAAGCATGAGAAGCACTGTAATAACATGGGTTTGATATTTCTCAACCATTAGATTAAGTGCAAGTGGGAGATTGTTGGGGTATGCCCTTAAGGCTAATGTTTGAGGCCTTGGGATTGTATCAGTATCATGTATAAACTCTTATGTTTATAAAGGGATGGTTGTTATTCAGGTTGTTATATTGTCTGCTGCAATAATTGTACTTCTGAATAATGTCTCAAAGCTGTTCAGCTGGGCTGACATGCAGTTTTGTCCTTAGTCGAGATATCTTGGTGAACATGAGACAGCCTTGATATGGTTAAGACTAATATGTGTTCTAATCTTATAGGATGCTTCGAGCATGGAATAAGATGTAGACTCATGGGTACATTGGATGTACTGGACAGACCCTACTAGGATATTCAATTGCTTGTCACAATGTGAATAATCCTTGAATGCGACAAGTGGCACATTTCCTCTGACTTGAGATCACTTGTGTTTCTAAATGATGATTGTCATTGTTTTGAGGTAGTTCAATATCATTTGAAACATAATGGTTATAGACTATCTTGGATGGTGAGCTTGAGTCAGGTTAGGGCACTAGTGATAGACAAAGGATTGCCGTCTCCTTGTTTAAGGAGTGTGATGTTCTAAAGGGGCCCCCTGGATGAGATGATTGAGAAAGTGTATGGCCATACCCAGGTGACTGTGTTCATCTGTTCTAATCATACTTATCATATTGGAGTTACAGGCTTGACACGCTTGTCCAATAAGAACATCCAGTGGCAAAGGAATTATGTATGCCTAGTGAGTTGATTCACACTTGTGCTGTGGTTTGGGTGTAGTCTTGGAAGACTCTTTTCTTTATATCGGGAGACAGTGATGTGTTGCTAGATACCCCTCACTGATCGTGATAACGTGAGTTATCGTTACCGACATTTAAAGGAAACCCTCAGGGTCGCACAATTTGATGATATGGCTTACTTAAGTCAGATCGTGTGGACTGAATTGTTCAGGTTCAGTTTAAAGGGATTTAATCTCTGATTGTAAGTGAGATCTGGTTTGATCATGTTTGATTGATTAGGGCTTGAGATCGGTAAGCTTCGATCGAGAGATTGGATGCTAGATCAGTGAGATCAGGAGCATCAAGAGATCGACGGTCAGATCAAGAGCCTTAGGGTTTATTGTGGTCTGGACTGATTGCTTGGTTTATTTGGTTATTAAACCAAACCAAATTGAACCAGCTCATTGGTTGAGCGCATGGTTCAAATTGAGAGGAGTTTGCGATTGGGGTAAACCCATGATCGCATGTGAGTGAGTGGCTTTCTATTTTTAGAAAGCATGATCACATACGTGACCATGACTCACGTTCACGCCTAAAGCGCTCTACTCTCTCGCCTCTCCTCCTCTCTTGTCGCCAACTTGAGTTATTCGGTTGGGCACTCTCGTGTGGTGAAGAGATTGACGAAAGGAGAAGGAAGCAATCGCCAAGCAAAGGAGATCTCTCCCCTTCCATTCGACAACGACTTCTTGGAACCTTGCTAGCACAAGGAGCACCAAGGAAGAGTAGGCGACACCAATTGTGTGCGTCACCTTTGGAGAAGGAGCACTTGCGCCTTTCCTTCCAAGACACCATCTAAGCGATGGCAATGGTGAGAATCGTTTTTAAGTTGAACATATTATATGCATAGATCCTTGAAACCCCTTCCGCTGCATCAAGTTTGTCATATGCGCCTCCTATAGGGTTTCGCCCCCTTGTTTTAGGGGACTTTCAGTATCTAGCAACACATCACTGTCTCCCGATATAAAGGAAAGAGTCTTCCAAGACTACACCCAAAAACAGCATAAGTGTGAATCAATTCACAAAGCATACAAATTTCCTTTACCACTGGATGTTCTTATTGGACAAGCAAGTCAAGCTTGTAACTCCAATATGATGAGCATGATTAGATCAGATGAACATAGTCATCTGGGTATGGCCATACACTTTCTCAATCATCTCATCCAGGGGGCCCCTTTAGAACATCACACTCCAATTAAGGAGACGGCAATCCTATGTCTATCACTAGTGCCCTAACCTGACTCAAGCTCACCATCCAAGATAGTCTATAATCATTATATTTCAAGTGATATTGAACTATCTCAAAATAATGACAATCATCATTTAGAAAACACAAGTGATCTCAAGTCAGAGGAAATGTGCCACTTGTTGCATTCAAGGATTATTCACATTGTGACAAGCAATTGAATATCCAAGTAGGGTCTGTCCAGTACATCCAATGTACCCATGAGTCTACATCTTATTCCATGCTCGAAGCATCCTATAAGATTAGAACACATATTAGTCTTAACCATATCAAGGCTGTCTCATGTTCACCAAGATATCTCGACTAAGGACATAACTGCATGTCAGCCTAGCTGAACAGCTTTGAGACATTATTCAGAAGAACATATATTGCAGCAGACAATGTAGCTTACTGAATAACAACCATGCCTTTATAAACATAACAGTTTATTACATGATACTGTTACAATCCCAAGACCTCAAACATTAGTCTTAAGGGCATACCCCAACAGGTATGGGTGCAAGTTCTAATCTAATTAGGACTCTAATTATGTAAATAACCAGCCCCACTTGCACCCAATTAATTCTCAATCAATATCTCAAGTGATTAGATGAAATCCTAATCAAATTTGATCACTTGAAGATGCCATATGTGTGATATGCGCAAATCCTAGTCCAACTACGATTCTTCATGCGCCCTTGAGATATTTCTCTCCCCATTATACCCTTCAAGCCTCTAATCTCTTATTAGTGATCCCAATTAAGCAATGGGCCTAGCCCAAAGTCCATTATCCATGTTAACCAAGCCATTGGATCTAATCCAACTTAACCCAAGGTCAAAAGGGGCTAACCATGGTTAATTTGGTCAATATGCCAAAAATGAAAGTTGGCCCCAATAAGTTTTTTCCATCTCATCAGGCCTATTGGCGCTGATGAAATCTCCCAAATAGATCCGAATTATCCAATAACTCGATCTAATGGTTACCCGATCAATATGAAAACTCGAGCATCAAGATGTGCGACCCTATAGGTTCCTTTGACGTTGGCAGTGCTGACCTAAGGTCACCACACGTAGTGAGTGACACCTAGCAGTGCATCGCTACTACCCGAGTTATCGGAATGGATATCGACATCGACATCCGTATCATCGCAACTAGGTACAGATGCATTACAGTCTCTTTGCCGAACTGATATCCGATTGGACAAGTGTGTCATATGCACATCCTCAGTCAGCTTCCCTTTAAGAAACGCTGTCTTCACATCCATCTGCCATATCTCATAGTCATGATATGCAGCTATAGCAAGAAAAATCCAAATAGATTTGATCATGGCAACCGGCGAGAAGGTTTCATTATAGTCCACCCCGTGGACTTGTTTGAATCCCTTAGCCACTAGTTGTTGTATCCCAACAAGTAGGTACACAAAAACTTATTTCTGGTATCGTGGCCAAACTCGTTGTTTGGCATACAAGGACTTTGTCACTCCCTGACACGGCTCTAAAAATTTGTTATGTTACCAAGCTTGTTGTGTCCGCAAGTGCACGGATACTGGAAATAATAAAAAGATATCGAACCCACAAAGACCTATGTGTTAAGTACCAAATAATTATTTTCTCACTAGCTAAGCGAACCGAATTTGATAGAAGTAACTATGCAGATTATATGCCAAAGAGATAATCAGAGAGAAACATTGGGTCTAGGGTTTCATCCTTCTTAATTCCAATGACTAGATTTAAATAAAAGGTCGTCAGTCTAATTTCATCATGATAAAGATGTAATTTACTTGATAAAGGTATTGTCTAACTTTCGTGCAGACAATCATGCAGGGACCAATCCTCGCTTTCGCGCAAGATCTATCCCAACGCTGAAAATAAGTAAACCATCAACAAAGAACTCAAGGATCACTTTTGTGCATTTGAATTCTAAGTTGATTATCTCAAATGGAATCTCAAGGATCACTTTCGTGCATCTGAGTCTTAACACAAGTTCTACTTAAGGTTCTCCGATGACTCGATCCTCACTTTCATGCAAGATCAAATCAAGTCTAACACAATAACTCATCCTAGATTCAATTTATCAACATGGTAGTAAAATCACTAAAAATCAGAATTCAAAAAACAAACCTAATTTCTTATGATAAGTTCCAAACTCAATGATTTTTAGGGTTCCAAATTTCACAATCAACCTTTCAATCTATTTCGAAAAATTCTAAAACATGAAGATAATATGAAACTATGGAGAATTAAAGACAAGTCATCACAAAAGCAGAATTATCATGATAAAACTATCTTGACGAAGTAAAAGTCATCTAGTCATATAAAATCAAGGGAAATTACTCCCCCATGTCCCAAAATAAGATTAAGCTTGCATGGAAAAGGAAATACAATAAACCATAGTATCAAAGTGTCAGAAATCGAAGAAGAAGAGGAAATAAACATTACAACACGGTTGTAATTGAAATTACAGCCGTAATTGCTAGTGAACAGTGCTGGAGCTCGCTGTTTGGTTGATTTCTCCTCCGTCTGAGATCCTTTGGCTTTGAAACTTATGTGGTGTCCTCTCCTCCTCCAGGCGAAGCTTCAGTGTGAAAATCGCGGCCTGAGGTGACCTCCCCGCCTCTTGGCCCGAGGCCATGCCCTAAGCACCACTTTGTCGATTGCTCCCTCGATAGATCATAAAAATTAGGGCTTTCGGTTCCTTTATCTTCTCCTCATCGAGAAGAAAGCTCTCCTTCTTTTTTACGGCTTCTACTTTTTAGGCCTGGATCATCCGCAATCATCTCTAGAAAAATCGGGCTTCAAGATCGAACATGGAAGTCGCGTTTAAGATTAGAATTACGGTAGTGTAATATGTTACGGTACTGCCATAAAATCGGTTGCGTTCTCTGATTTAAAATCTCTGGAAAATACGGCACCATAAAATGGTTTATGGCCGTGCCGTAAAATTGGCTGAACTCTCTGGTCGAAAACGTCTGGAAATTACAGCACCGTAAAATGGTTTATGGCAGTGCCGTAATTTCAATGAATGTCTCTGGTCTGAAGTCGCTCCAGATTACAACATGTATAATTTCTTACGGCAGTGCCGTAATTTTTAGGAAACTTTCTGATGAAAAACTCCCCAAATTATGGCAGTGCTCTGATATTACGGCAGTGTACAAAAATACGGTACTGTAATAGATTATGGCCCTGACGTATTTTGGTTTGTGGCTCCAATTCTCTTGAAATTTGACCTGTGATCTCCTCTTGATGTTGTGAATTCATCCATGCATTCGGATTGCTTGAATTCGACTGAAAAATCATGCCTTTTTACCTGAAAATTATTAAAAACCAAAAAGAGTGTAGATTCTACATAATTGTATAAAAAGGCATAAAAACAAGCAGAAGACCATAAATATGACACAAAAAGTTATATAAAATGGCATGAAATTTACTATAAATTTTGGTGTCATCACTAGTCTACCTTTATAGGTAACTATGTTGCCATCCATGTTTATCTTCCTCTTGAAGACCCATTTACACCCTATGGGTTTTACCCCATCAGGCAGCTCAACCAAATCCCAGACTTGGTTAGCTGACATGGAATCCATCTCGGATCGCATGGCCTCAAGCCATCTCTCAGAGTCCGGTCCACTGACCGCCTCATCATAGGTCCTGGGTTCATCCTCAATGATGAAGATCCCATCGTGTTAGGTCGGCAGCGACCCATACCTCTCAAGTGCATGATGAATCCTCCCAGACCTACGTGGGGCCTGTGTCTGAGCCTCAGGTTGCCCAGCAACCGGTGTAGGTGGCTCAGGTTCCATCTCTGTGTCTTGTGGTTGCAGTTGGACCTCGTCCATGTCAAACTTCATCCCACTGACTTCTTTCATGAGAAATTCTTTCTCTAGAAAGATAGCACCCCGAGCAACAAAAACTTTGTTCTCGGCTGGAACATAGAAGTAGTAACCCTTAGTTTCCTTAGGGTAACCTACAAATACACATTTATCAGATCTAGGTTCTAGCTTGCTAGAATCTTGATGTTTGACATAAGCCTCACATCCCTAGATCCTGATAAAAGACAGATTAGGGCGTCTCTCACTCCATAAAATGGCATAAAATTTACTATAAATTTCGGTGTCATCAATAAGCGCTCCTGCAGTGGCTAAGAACAGTCTACCAAGTATGATGGGGATTTTTGCATCTTCTTCCATCTCAAGAACTACAAAATCCGCTGGTATGGAATATTTACCTACTTGTATAGGCACATCTTCAAGAATTCCCATGGGGTATTTCACTGAGCGATCGGCGAGTTGCAAAGATATAGAAGTTGGCTTGAGTTCCCCCATGTCCAATCTCCTGCAGATAGACAATGGAATTAGGCTCACACTAGCACCCAAATTACATAAGGCTCGGTCAAAAGCCATACTGTCAATAAAACAAGGGATAGAGAAACTACCTAGATCCCTTAGCTTGGGTGGCAATTTGTTTTGGATAACAACACTACATTCCTCAGTTAAAGCCACAGTGCCATAGTCCTCTATTTTTCTCTCATTAGATAATATTTCTTTTAAATGGAATGTTAATGTAAAGCTTTTTCAAAATATCTAAAAATCGCCCAAATTGTTTGTCTAATTTTTCTTGCACTAACCTTTGGGGAAAGGGTATAGGAGAATTAGGTTTAGAAATATCTTCCTGACACGGCACATCACCTTTAGGTTCATCACCCTGGTGAGGTGGCAAACTAGTATGGGATGGCTCATACACAGAAGAATTTTCTAACTCCAATTCATGGTCATGTTCATCATCAAGTATTTTTTTGTTATTCTCAACTCTCCCTTTTGGTTCCTCTAATTTTTTTTCCACTTCTAGTGATGTCTGCATTACAGTGTTCATCAGGCATTTGATCTTCTAGGGTTTTATTGTGAGTAGTTAAGGATTCAACTTGAAAGGCAAGTTGACTAACCATTCTCTTAAGATCTTTAATTTCTTTGTTTTTATTTTGCATGAATTGATGTTGATTAGCCATAAACTTGTCAAACAAAGATTCTACACTAAAAGAATTTACCTCTTCAGTTAAGGGTTGGCATTCCTCACTTTCATTCTTACCATGATGATGACAATATAGCAGTTCTTCTTTAGGATCCCATTGGTTATGGTTGAAGGACATTTCTTCAAATAGGGTAGAAGCATCTTCAATGGTCTTACTCATGAGGGCTCCTTCTGCAGCAGCATCAACAATTAGACGGGAATTATAAAGTAGACCATTATAAAATGTATGAATTAAAACTCAATTTTCAAGGCCATGGTGAGGGCACTTCCGTTGTAATTCATTGAATCGCTCCCATGCCCTTGAGATATTTCTCTCCCCATTATACCCTTTAAGCCTCTAATCTCTTCATGACAACTTATTAGTGAGCCCAATTAAGCAATGGGCCTAGCCCAAAGTCCATTATGCATGTAAACCTAGCCATTGGATCCAATCGAATATAACCCAAGGTCAAATGAGGCTAACCATGGTTAATTTGGTCAATATGCCAAAAATGGAAGTTGGCCCCAATAAGTTTCTTCCATCTCATCAGGCCCATTGGCGCTGATGAAATCTCCCAATTAGATCCGAGTTATCCAATAACTCGATCTAAAGGCTACCCGATCAATATGAAAACTCGAGTATCAAGGTGTGCGACCCTGTAGGTTCCTCTGATGTTGGCAATGCTGACCTAAGGTCACCTCAAGCAATGAGTGGCACCTAGCAGTGCATCACTGCTACCCAAATCATCGAAATGGATATCGGCATCAACATCCCCATCATCGCGACTAGGTACAGATACATTACAGTTTCTTTGCCGAACTGATATTTGATTGGACAAGTGTGTCACCACTTGTTTTCACCCAATCACATGGTTATGACTAAATCAGATTCTCACCTGGGTATGGCCATACACTTTCAGTCATAGAACCATAGAGGAGCTCCATGGATATCAAGCTTCCCTCAGGAAGGGGCAAATCCTCTGTCTGTACATTGACCTTCTCATATGGGTCGTGACATGCTCAATGACAACCATTATTACCTCCCAACTATGGCTAGGTGTTAGGTTGTATCAAAGCATATTCCTAACCATATAGAATGGTCAATGACCTCAAGTCAAGGGATCAATGCATCTTCTATCACTTGTGAGGATAACTCATGACACCAAGTCATTGCCTCACAGCGGGTCTATCCAGTATGTCCACCACTGATATACCCATATGTCTACGTTAGCACCTTGTGCCTAACCAGCCCATATACCAGTCTCACAAGTACCAAAGCTGTCCCGTATCCACTCAGGTACATCGACTGGGGACAATCATTTGAGCACAGATCCAATTTGTCTCCAGGGACATTATCATGTAAGTACATAATCACAGATGTAGACAAACAATGATAATGATAATGCCAGAAAGATATATAAATATCAGAGTTAAGTAGTACAATGATGGACCAAAACTAGGTCCTAGCCAACAATCTCCCACTTGCACTAAGGCCTAGAGGTTAAGCAACCTTAACCCCATATCTCTAGTATGACCATCATGCTTCTGCTGCACCAAAGCCTTGGTTAGTGGGTCTGCCAGATTGTTCTCTGTGTCAACTCTGTTAATCTTGACATCACCTCTATCGATGATCTCTCTGATCAGGTGAAATCTCCTGAGTATGTGTTTGGACCTTTGATGAGACCGTGGTTCCTTAGCTTGTGCAATTGCTCCGTTGTTGTTACAATAGAGCTCAATGGGATCTATTGCACTTGGAACCACCTGAAGTTCAGAAATGAACTTCCTGGTCCAAACGGCTTCTTTGGCTGCATCAGAAGTGGCCATATATTCAGCCTCGGTTGTAGAATCAGCTATGGTGGATTGCTTGAAGCTCTTCCAGCATACAGCGCCTCCATTCATCTTGAACACATAGCCGGCCTGCTATCTAAAGTCGTCCGGGTCAAACTGGAACAACGCATCAGTGTAGCCCTCCATAATGAGCTCTTCGTGTCCCCCATAGACCAAGAACAGATCCTTAGTTCTTCTCAGATACTTAAAGATATTCTTTACAGCCACCCAGTGTTGTAAACCAGGATTGGATTGGTATCGGCTGGTTATGCTCACAGCATAAGCCATGTCTGGTCTAGTACACAACATTACATACATGATCGATCCCACTACCGAAGCATAAGGCACTCGACTCATGTCATCCCTCTCAGCCTGTGTGGTGGGACACTGGCTCTTTGAGAGAGTAAGGTCATGTCTCACTGGAAGGTATCCCTTCTTGGATTGCTCCAAGTTGAACCTCTCCAGGACCTTATCAATGTAGGTACTCTGACTAAGGGCCATGAGCCTCTTGGATCTATCTCGGTAGATCCTTATGCCTAGGACATAGGCGGCCTCCCCTAAGTCCTTCACCTCGAAACACTTCCCTAACCATGTCTTCACAGCTTGAAGACTAGGGATGTCATTTCTGATGAGCAGTATGTCATCGACATACAAGACCAGAAAACTCACTAAGCTCCCACTGAATTTTTTGTGTCATGTACACATCCTTAGCCAGCTTCCCATTAAGGAACGCTGTCTTTACATCTATCTGCCATATCTCATAGTTATGATATGCAGCTATAGCAGGCAGAATCCGAATGGATTTGATCATGGCAACTGGCGAGAAGGTTTCATCATAGTCCACCCCGTGGACTTGTTTTGAATCCCTTAGCCACTAGTCTACCTTTATAGGTAACTATGTTGCCATCCATGTCTGTCTTCCTCTTGAAGACCCATTTACACCTTATAGGTTTTACCCCATTAGACAACTCAACCAAAACCCAGACTTGGTTAGCTGACATGGAATCCATCTCGGATCGCATGGCCTCAAGCCATCTCTCGGAGTCCGGTCCACTAGCCGCCTCATCATAGGTCCTGGGCTCATCCTCAATGATGAAGATCCCATCGTGTTGGGTCGGCAGCGACCCATACCTCTCAGGCGCACGACGAATCCTCCCAGACCTACGTGGGGCCTGTGTCTGCACCTCAGGTTGCCCAGCAACTGGTGTAGGTGGCTCAAGTTCCATTTCTATGTCTTGTGGTTGCACTTGGACCTCATCCAAGTCAAACTTCCTCCTATTGACTTCTTTCACGAGAAATTCTTTCTCTTGAAAGATAGCATCTCGAGCAATAAAAACTTTGTTCTCGGTGGGAACATAGAAGTAGTAACTCTTAGTTTTCTTAGGGTACCCCACAAACACACACTTATCAGATCTGGGTTCTAGCTTACTAGAATCCTGACATTTGACATAAGCCTTACATCCCCAGATCCTAATAAATGACAGATTAGGGCGTCTCCCACTCCATACCTCGTATGGTATCTTAGAGACACTCTTAGATGGAACATTATTCAGTATCAGAGAAGCTGTCTCAAGTGCATGACCCCAGAATGAGGGTGATATGTAACGCCCTCGATTTTTCTGAATTATGATTTAAGGTTAGAAATTCTGTTTCTGTATTTTTATCTGTTAAAATTTTGGGATTTTTGCCTAAGTGTAGGAATTTTTCCTACAGGGCAAAAATAATTATTTTGGTTGGGGATTCGAACCCTCAACCTTGATTCTTTGCTCCTGGAATTCCTTCCACCATGGTGGCGCATATTTCTGATGTTATTGGTGTGGCGCGGGGTGGTTAAGCCCAGGTAAGCCTTAAAACCGATTTTTTTCACTTAAGTTAACTGGGTTATTGGGTCTTGGATCCGTTTGGGGTGGGAGAAAAAGAGGAATTGCGTGAGGGCTCCTCTCCCTCACGACTTTTGTGTTTTCTTGCCCTAGCCGCCTTTGGTTGTCACCCCTCACTGTGCTTGGCGCCTCCTGAGATTTCTGACGCTGGTGGTGGCAGACTGGTGGTGGACGAACTTCCTGGTGATCCTCTGTCTTGGCGTTTTTCTTCTGTGAACGTTTTTCGGTGAGTAATTCGATCATAAGGAGTCTAATCCGCTAAATTGTAGATTATCATTCAATAAAAATTCGTTAATTGCAATGATTATCCGTATGGGGTCGAATTCAAATATTTATAGGGTTTTAAAATCCTGTTCTGCTGAAATCTGTATTCTCTAATCTGACCTTTGTGTACTATAACCCCAATATCTCATGGCCTATAGATCCAAATCGTACGAAATAAATTTTGTATGAAACTAGATACATTCGGCTTTAATTTGAATATGATATCGACCATATCCGAGCTGTATTCGTATTTCAACATGTATTGCAATCTAGCTGTACAAAATCAGTTTTCTGGAAATCTGGATTTCGACCTTTATGTGTTCGAACCATCATATCTCCCTAGGTATAGCTCGAAATCTTGTCAAATAAGTTTTATTAGAAAGTAGACTCGAAGGGGTTCAATTTGACTACCATGTCGCCTATTTTCTGTTAGTTATTGGATCTGAAATTTGTGTCGCAATTCTGATATACGAATCTGTTTTCTGGAATTCTGAAATCCCGACCTTTCTATGTTTGAACACCCATATCTCCCCGGTTATAACTCCAAATCCGACGGATTCAGTTCTATTGGAAAGTAGATTCAAACAGCTTTATTGTGAATATCATATTGCCTATTTTAGGTTAATTACTCGGTCTGAAACATCTGTTGCAAGTATGATATATTAATCTGTTTTTCTGAAACATCTGTTTAATTGTTTGTTATGTGAAAAATTTCTATTCTGTATATATATGTTGTGAATTTTCTGAAACTTTGAATGTGTTATAACCTTTGTGAGAACATAGAATGGTTTGACATGAATTAAGGATAGTTGCATGAAATCTAAGGAATTCAAGGAATTCACTCATATATTACTTCTAGTTGATAGCAAAAATTATGAAGTGTGTTCAGCTTTGATTTTCTGCAAATTGTAATTTTGTTAAGGACTGGATATTAGGGTGTGTCATTTTCTGGTTTGTGAGACACTTTGGGCATGATGTGAGAATTGAGTGGTGGTTAGTCCTACTCCTCCGTTTCAGCATGATCTGTTCTGTAAAAATTATGCCCTAGTGTAGCACTCTTCCGTGTCCTTACCCTCCTTCTGTGGCGCTGTAATGGTGCTGATAGTCTACTACGACCCATGAGACACTAGTGAAGGGTAGATGTGAGCTGGTCTCACCTTCCGTTCTCCCTCCACTATTTCTGTTCTGTTCTGGGTATTGGAGGCCAGAGTGCCACGTCCTGACAAGACGGGGGCCACCCACTGATACCTCCTCTACTAGTATTGGAGGCCAGAGTGCCACATCCTGACAAGACGGGGGCCACCCACTGATACCTCCTCTACTATTCTGTTTCTGATATGCATGCATGTCTCATCCTCGGCAGAGGTGGGGTCAGACCTTCTGTGGTCATCAGACCTTCTGTGGTCTTCAGGCCTTCTGTGGCCTTTCTGTTTCCGATGTAGACTATCCGTTTGGATTCTGAAAATTCTGATTTTCTGTCTGTCAGTTCTGATTTCTGTAGTTCTGTTTCGATCTGTTCTGTCTGTCAGCTCTGATTTTCTGTAGTTCTATTTCGATCTGTATTATAGATGTGTTGGGCAGTGTGATTAGTTGGAATGGGTTGGTATACTTATATCCTACTTCATGCTTGATGCTTATTGTTATAAATATCTGTATTTGATTATGTTTTGTTTTGATATGAGTGTTCATGTTAAGTATCTTATCTGTTAAGCATGATAGTTTTGATGTGTACTATGGATGGCTTTTAGTGTCTTTTACTCACTGAGCTTTTTAGCTCACCCCCGTTGTTTAAATATTTTCAGGTGAGACATCAGGACAGTGATTGCTACAGCTACTTAATTTGTTATGATGCTAATGTTTTATATAATTTCTAAGAGTTGTCTTCTAAAGATCTATCAGGCCTGCGTGCCTAACTTACTTATATGACACATTTTATCTCCTGAGGGCTTATGCCTGTTTTCAGGATATTATATTATGTTATAGTTGTCTCGTTTTAATTGTTGGATACGAGTTTTGGATTCATGAGAATTGAAATTGTTATTATTCTGAAATGTCCGATTTGAGATTTATTGTAGTCGGAATACTTTGAGCTGTGTGACCGAATTTTTGTTGTATTGGGTATCTGAATAATCTGTTTCTGCAATATTTCTGACAATTGTGTTCTCCACATATGTGTAGTGTGGACATTTGTTTTGTTCCAGGATATATGGGTCTGTGCAGCAGTAATTTAGTATACTTGCTGCCGGATTTTTCTGGATTTCCGGATTTCTATTTCCTAGTAAATCGATCCTACTCAGTTCTGTGCGGTTTTCAGTTCCGTAGTAATGTCCTTCGATGCCGCTTTCTTCTTATGTTTTAATGGAAGAGTAAAAATTTTTTAAAACCCCGTATTTTTACTTGTATGCGTGTGGGGTGTGATTCTGAGGGATGTTACATGATAGAGTTGCATGACTCATCATAGACCGAACCATGTCCAACAAGGTTCGATTTCTCCTTTTATTATTTATGTTACAAATAGAGATATCCATGTTCAAGACAAATAAACCATTGCATAAAGTACCTTTCCCATAGAACATATTTGCAAATGAAAAAGAACAGAAGTTCTTATTTATTTCAAACTTGAATCCCTTTTTTGCTAAGCAAGGAATGGATACAATGTTCTTAGTAAGTGAAGGTACATAATAGCAATTATCTAGCTCTAACTAAAGTCCAGAAGGCAGGGAGAGAGTCAAAACTCCTGCAGCAACAGCAGCAACCTGTGTCCCGTTTCCAACTCGTAGGTTAATCTCTCTAGGCCGCACCGATCTACTTTTCTTGAGCCCCTGCATATTTGTACAAATATGAGCTCCACATGCGGTATCCAATACCCATGACATAGAAGTAGAAAGGTTGACTTCTGTAACATAAATACCTGAGCTAGAAGCTAAGGCCAAGCCTTTCTTCTCCTCATTTTGAAGTTGTTTGTAGTCCCTCTTCCAGTGACCCTGCTCGCCATAGTGGAAGCACCTCCGCTCCTTTGACTTCTTCGCCTTTTTCTTCAATGCCTTGGTAGGACCTCTGGCACTGCCCTTTGCATGTGCCTTACCCTTCTTCTTTATCTTCTTGGTCACAGGGACCAAAAGAACAGAATTGGGTTTGGTCTTACCCATCCCACACTCGGCTGTTTGGAGCATATTTAGTAGTTCCTCCCTTGTTGAATGAATCCGGTTCATGTTAATATTTATGATAAACGGACTGAAGCTAGGGGGCAGGGACTATATAATAAGATCCACAACCAGCTCGTTGTCTATGGTATATCCCAGTCTCCTGAGATGATCCACATTCTCAATCAGTTTGAGAACGTGGGGTCTCACTGGTGCACCCTCAGACAACTTGCACCGAAAAACTAGTTTGGCAGTGTCATATCGCTTATTACTAGCAATTAGAAACTCCGGGGAAGGAAAATTCTGTTTGTGTATTGCTAGAAACCAAAATAGGATCTGATCCGTGATTGAATATTGGTTGTTATTCTACCGTGTTATGTGATGCAGGTAAAAAAATGGTGCGACCAAGATCTAGCAGTAGCAACGGTGATCAACAGTCTGATCTGAGGCAGGCCATGGAGGCTATGACTGCTATGATGCAACAACAGAACGCATTCATCCAGCAGCAAACTCAGATGATGCAGCAGCAGCAGGCGCAACACATGGAGGTTCAGCAACAGTTATTGTAGCGGCTGTCGCAGACACAGCCTCAGTCACAGTCACAACCGGCTGGACACGGTGTGGGTGGCGCTGGTTCTCCTCTGGGTGATGGCGCACATCAACGATATGCTCGGTTGGTTCGAGAGTTTCAGCATCTGAACCCGACTACATTTTATGGTAGTCCGGGGCCTAGAGCGGCTGAGGATTGGCTTTTGGCACTGGAAAAGATTTTCCAGGTTTTGCGCTGTGATGATGCAGACAAGCTATGTTTATCTGTCTTCATGTTGCGTGGAGATGCCGAAGACTGGTGGAAGGGAGTCGTCAGACTGGCGGCAACTGAATCCGGAGTTGTTGATTGGCAGTACTTCATGATGAAGTTCAATGCCAAGTTTTTCCCCTCTAGCTTATCTGAGGAGCGCGAGGTGGAGTTTATTCATCTTGAGCAGGGTGACCTGACGGTGGATCAGTATGAGGCCACATTCGCTCGGTTGTCGGGGTATGCTCCTCACTTAGTCAACACCGAGGAAAGAAGAGCCAAGAAGTTTCAGCGGGGTTTGAGGAAAGACATCAGGACAAGGGTAGCTATGCTACACTTGGAGTCTTATGCTGAAGTGGTAGACAGGGCTCGCACTGCTGAGAGGTGCATTGCTGAGATGGCTGTTGATACTATCCCTGCATCCGCCCCTACTTCTGTGACTTACGCACCCACTCTGGGTGGTAAGGATAAGAAGAATTTCAAGAAAGAGAAGAAAGACAATAAGGGCAGATACAAACCTTATCAGAAGCCAGCCAGCACAGTTTCTCAGAACGGCAAGAAGTGTCTCCACTGTGGGAGCACTAAACATCAGGATAATGAGTGCTACAGGAAGACTGGCGCTTGCTTCAGATGTGGTAAGGTGGGGCATATGATTAAGGACTGTCCTATGCCGGATGCTAGAGGACAGGGTGAGAAGCCTACTGTGCAGACTCGCGTGTATGCCATCGCAGAGAGGGATGCTTCGGCTTCGAAGTCCGTGGTGGAAGGTACACTTTATGTGTTTAGTAATTTGGCACGCATTCTTTTTGATCCTGGTGCCAATTTATCCTTTGTGTCTACATGTTTTGCACTATGTCTGCCTGTGTTGCCTAGGATACTTGATTTCTGTATTTCTGTTCATACACCTATGGGTGAGGCCGTATCTACAGATATAACATATCCTGACTGTTTGATTAAGGTTGAAGGATATGATTTACCTATTAATTTGATTAGTCTTCCTATGAAAGACTATGACATCATTCTGGGCATGGATTGGCTGTCTGCCTATCATGCTACTTTAGATTGTTTTGAAAAGTTAATTACTCTGCATCTAAGTGATGGACAGCAACTGGTTATCCAAGGCCGGATTTCAGAACAGGAGCCTTTGGTGATATCTCATCTGCAGGCCAGGAAGCTTTTAGCCCAGGGCTGCAAGGGGTATCTGGCGCATGTCAAGGTGCAGACTGAGCCTGATTTGGATCTGGCTAGAATTCCTGTGGTAAGAGAGTTTACTGACGTCTTCTCTGATGATTTATCTGGGTTACCACCCAGCAGAGAAGTTGAGTTTGGTATCGAGTTGTTGCCGGGCACGGCACCGGTATCTAAAGCTCCTTACAGGATGGCAACTCCAGAACTGACAGAGCTGAAGAAGCAACTGGAAGAACTATTAGAGAAGGGGTATATTCGACCCAGTGTTTCTCCATGGGGAGCACCTGTGTTATTTGTGAAGAAGAAGGATGGTACGTTGCGCATGTGCATCGATTACCGTCAACTCAACCAAGTGACTGTTAAGAATAAGTACCCATTACCCCGTATTGATGATCTCTTTGATCAGTTGCAGGGTGCTACTGTATTCTCTAAAATTGACCTGAGGTCTGGCTATTATCAGCTGAGAGTTCAGGAGGAGGATGTACCTAAAACTGCATTCAGGACCAGGTATGGGCACTATGAGTTTCTTGTTATGCCCTTTGGACTGACAAATGCCCCTGCGGTGTTTATGGATCTGATGAACAGGGTATTTCATGAGCTCCTGGACAAATGTGTGGTCGTCTTCATTGATGATATTCTGATCTACTCCAAGAATGCGCAAGATCACTCTCAGGATTTGCGCAAGGTGCTGGAGATTCTGCGGCTGAAGCAGCTGTATGCTAAGGCCAGCAAATGTGAGTTCTGGCTATATCAGATTGGCTTTCTGGGGCACATTATTTCTGGCCAGGGTGTGTCTGTGGATCCAGTGAAGGTGGAGGCCATTCTTCACTGGGGAAGACCAACTACAGCGACTGAGGTCAGAAGTTTTCTGGGCTTAGCTGGATACTACCGCCGCTTTGTGGAGGGTTTTTCCAAGCTGGCTGGTCCTCTGACTAAGCTAACTAGAAAGAATTTGAAGTTTGAGTGGTCTGATAATTGTGAGTCTAGTTTTCAGGAACTGAAAAGGAGACTGACCAGTGCTCCTATCCTCATCGTTCCCTGTGATGGAGAAAAGTTCACTGTGTACACTGATGCCTCTGGTAAGGGTCTGGGTGCTGTACTGATGCAGCAAGGAAAGGTAGTTGCTTATGCTTCAAGGCAACTCAAAGACTATGAGGTAAACTACCCCACTCATGATCTGGAGTTGGCAGCTGTAGTTTTTGCCTTGAAGATCTGGAGGCACTATCTGTTTGGACAGACATTTGAATTGTTTACAGATCACCAGAGCTTGAAGTATATCTTCACTCAGAAAGAGCTGAATATGAGACAGAGGCGATGGCTTGAATGGATAAAGGATTATGACTTCACCATCCAATATTAGTCTGGTAAAGCCAATGTGGTGGCTGATGCTCTTAGTCGGTATCCTGTGACTCAGATAGCTGCACTGCGAGTCCAGGAGTGGCGACTATTGCAGGAGTTCAGTGACATGCATCTGAGTGTGACTCCGGGTGAGAGAGGCGGTCTTCTAGCTTCTCTCAGGGTTCAGTCAGAGTTACTGCAGAGACTGAGATCAGGGCAGCAGTCAGATCCGGATATTTTACGGTGGAAAGAGAGGTCTGAGCAAGACTGGGTTGAGAATTTCAGTATGTCGGATGATGGTCTCCTCAGATTCCATGGAAGGGTCTGTGTCCCTGAGGACCCTGAGTTGAGAAATGAAATTCTTAAGGAAAGCCATTGCACTTAGTATACCGTTCATCCTGGTAGAACCAAGATGTATCAGGATCTGAAAAAGACTTTCTGGTGGCATGGTATGAAGAAGGATGTGCATTTGTTTTTGTCCAGATGTTTGACTTGCCAAACTGTGAAGGCTGAGCATCAGAGCCCGGGCGGTTTGATGCAGTCTCTCCCTATTCCTCAGTGGAAGTGGGAGCATATCAGTATGGACTTTGTGTGTGGACTGCCCAATACCAGAAGGAATCATGATGCCGTATGGGTGATTGTGGACAGACTCACGAAGTCAGCTCACTTCTTACCGATCAAAATGACTTACAGTTTGGATCGGTTAGCAAAACTGTACATCGATGAGATTGTCAGATTGCATGGAGTTCCCTTGGACATTGTCTCTGACCGTGATCCTCGATTTCTGTCCAGGTTTTGGAAGAAATTACAGGAAGATTTGGGAACTAATCTGAGTTTCAGCACTGCATATCATCCTCAATCTGATGGTCAGACAGAGAGAACTATTCAGACACTTGAGGATCTTCTGAGATCTTATGTGGTTGACTGGTCTGTTGAGTGGGATCTGGACTTATCACTGATAGAGTTCACCTACAACAATAGCTTTCACTCTAGCATACAGATGGCTCCGTATGAGGCCCTATATGGGAGGAAATGCAGAACACCTATATGCTGGGAGGAAACTGGGGACAGAACAGTGCTAAGGTCTGATGCTGTTCAGGAAGCCACTGAGAAGATCAGAGAAATTCAGAGAAAGATGAAGATTGCTCAGGATAGGCAGAAGAGTTATGCTGATGTGAGGCGGCGTCCTCTTGAGTTTTTGGTGGGAAAGCATGTTTTCCTAAAGGTCTCACCTATGAAAGGGGTGATGAGATTTGGGAAGAGGGGAAAATTGAGTCCCAGGTACATTGGTCCCTTTGATATCATTGAGAGGGTTGGACCTGTGGCATACCGACTTGCTCTGCCCCCATCACTAGAACACCTCCATAATGTGTTCCATGTTTCTACACTCAGAAAATATTGTTCTGATCCTTCTCATGTTCTAGAGTTGGAACCTCTTCAGCTTGAAGAGAATATGACTTTTGTGGTGAAACCTCTCAGAATTGAAGATAGAAAAGAGAAAGTGCTGAGAAATAAGGTTATTCCACTTGTGAAAATCATCTGGGGAAATCAGTCTGTTGAAGAAGCCTCTTGGGAGGTTGAAGCAGATATGAGAAAGGAGTATCCTCACCTGTTCAGTGACGGGCTTGGTCAGCTTTAGAGGACTAAAGCTCTATAAGGGGGGGAGAATGTAACGCCCTCGATTTTTCTGAATTATGATTTAAGGTTAGAAATTCTGTTTCTGTATTTTTATCTGTTAAAATTTTGGGATTTTTGCCTAAGTGTAGGAATTTTTCCTACAGGGCAAAAATAATTATTTTGGTTGGGGATTCGAACCCTCAACCTTGATTCTTTGCTCCTGGAATTCCTTCCACCATGGTGGTGCATATTTCTGATGTTATTGGTGTGGCGCGGGGTGGTTAAGCCCAGGTAAGCCTTAAAACCGATTTTTTTTCACTTAAGTTAACTGGGTTATTTGGTCTTGGATCCGTTTGGGGTGGGAGAAAAAGAGGAATTGCGTGAGGGCTCCTCTCCCTCACGACTTTTGTGTTTTCTTGCCCTAGCCGCCTTTGGTTGTCGCCCCTCACTGTGCTTGGCGCCTCCTGAGATTTCTGACGCTGGTGGTGGCAGACTGGTGGTGGACGAACTTCCTGGTGATCCTCTGTCTTGGCGTTTTTCTTCTGTGAACGTTTTTCGGTGAGTAATTCGATCCTAAGGAGTCTAATCCGCTAAATTGTAGATTATCATTCAATAAAAATTCGTTAATTGCAATGATTATCCGTATGGGGTCGAATTCAAATATTTATAGGGTTTTAAAATCCTGTTCTGCTGAAATCTGTATTCTCTAATCTGACCTTTGTGTACTATAACCCTAATATCTCATGGCCTATAGATCCAAATCGCACGAAATAAATTTTGTATGAAACTAGATACATTTGGCTTTAATTTGAATATGATATCGACCATATCCGAGCTGTATTCGTATTTCAATCTGTATTTCAATCTAGCTGTACAAAATCAGTTTTCTGGAAATCTGGATTTCGACCTTTATGTGTTCGAACCATCATATCTCCCTAGGTATAGCTCGAAATCTTGTCAAATAAGTTTTATTAGAAAGTAGACTCGAAGGGGTTCAATTTGACTACCATGTCGCCTATTTTCTGTTAGTTATTGGATCTGAAATTTGTGTCGCAATTCTGATATACGAATCTGTTTTCTGGAATTCTGAAATCCCGACCTTTCTATGTTCGAACACCCATATCTCCCCGGTTATAACTCCAAATCCGACGGATTCAGTTCTATTGGAAAGTATATTCAAACAGCTTTATTGTGAATATCATATTGCCTATTTTAGGTTAATTACTCGGTCTGAAACATCTGTTGCAAGTATGATATATTAATCTGTTTTTCTGAAACATCTGTTTAATTGTTTGTTATGTGAAAAATTTCTATTTTGTATATATATGTTGTGAATTTTCTGAAACTTTGAATGTGTTATAACCTTTGTGAGAACATAGAATGGTTTGACATGAATTAAGGATAGTTGCATGAAATCTAAGGAATTCAAGGAATTCACTCATATATTACTTCTGGTTGATAGCAAAAATTATGAAGTGTGTTCAGCTTTGATTTTCTGCAAATTGTAATTTTGTTAAGGACTGGATATTAGGGTGTGTCATTTTCTGGTTTGTGAGACACTTTGGGCATGATGTGAGAATTGAGTGGTGGTTAGTCCTACTCCTCCGTTTCAGCATGATCTGTTCTGTAAAAATTATGCCCTAGTGTAGCACTCTTCCGTGTCCTTACCCTCCTTCTGTGGCGCTGTAATGGTGCTGATAGTCTACTATGACCCATGAGACACTAGTGAAGGGTAGATGTGAGCTGGTCTCACCTTCCGTTCTCCCTCCACTATTTCTGTTCTGTTCTGGGTATTGGAGGCCAGAGTGCCACGTCCTGACAAGACGGGGGCCACCCACTGATACCTCCTCTACCAGTATTGGAGGCCAGAGTGCCACGTCCTGACAAGACGGGGGCCACCCACTGATACCTCCTCTACTATTCTGTTTCTGATATGCATGCATGTCTCGTCCTCGGCAGAGGTGGGGTCAGACCTTCTGTGGTCATCAGACCTTCTGTGGTCTTCAGGCCTTCTGTGGCCTTTCTGTTTCCGATGTAGACTATCCGTTTGGATTCTGAAAATTCTGATTTTCTGTCTGTCAGTTCTGATTTTTGTAGTTCTGTTTCGATCTGTTCTGTCTGTCAGCTCTGATTTTCTGTAGTTCTATTTCGATCTGTATTATAGATGTGTTGGGCAGTGTGATTAGTTGGAATGGGTTGGTATACTTATATCCTACTTCATGCTTGATGCTTATTGTTATAAATATCTGTATTTGATTATGTTTTGTTTTGATATGAGTGTTCATGTTAAGTATCTTATCTGTTAAGCATGATAGTTTTGATGTGTACTATGGATGGCTTTTAGTGTCTTTTACTCACTGAGCTTTTTAGCTCACCCCCGTTGTTTAAATATTTTCAGGTGAGACATCAGGACAGTGATTGCTACAGCTACTTAATTTGTTATGATGCTAATGTTTTATATAATTTCTAAGAGTTGTCTTCTAAAGATCTATCAGGCCTGCGTGCCTAACTTACTTATATGACACATTTTATCTCCTGAGGGCTTATGCCTGTTTTCAGGATATTATATTATGTTATAGTTGTCTCGTTTTAATTGTTGGATACGAGTTTTGGATTCATGAGAATTGAAATTGTTATTATTCTGAAATGTCCGATTTGAGATTTATTGTAGTCGGAATACTTTGAGCTGTGTGACCGAATTTTTGTTGTATTGGGTATCTGAATAATCTGTTTCTGCAATATTTCTGACAATTGTGTTCTCCACATATGTGTAGTGTGGACATTTGTTTTGTTCCAGGATATATGGGTCTGTGCAGCAGTAATTTAGTATACTTGCTGCCGGATTTTTCTGGATTTCCGGATTTCTATTTCCTAGTAAATCGATCCTACTCAGTTCTGTGCGGTTTTCAGTTCCGTAGTAATGTCCTTCGATGCCGCTTTCTTCTTATGTTTTAATGGAAGAGTAAAAATTTTTTAAAACCCCGTATTTTTACTTGTATGCGTGTGGGGTGTGATTCTGAGGGATGTTACATGATAGAGTTGCATGACTCATCATAGACCGAACCATGTCCAACAAGGTTCGATTTCTCCTTTTATTATTTATGTTACAAATAGAGATATCCATGTTCAAGACAAATAAACCATTGCATAAAGTACCTTTCCCATAGAACATATTTGCAAATGAAAAAGAACAGAAGTTCTTATTTATTTCAAACTTGAATCCCTTTTTTGCTAAGCAAGGAATGGATACAATGTTCTTAGTAAGTGAAGGTACATAATAGCAATTATCTAGCTCTAACTAAAGTCCAGAAGGCAGGGAGAGAGTCAAAACTCCTGCAGCAACAGCAGCAACCTGTGTCCCGTTTCCAACTCGTAGGTTAATCTCTCTAGGCCGCACCGATCTACTTTTCTTGAGCCCCTGCATATTTGTACAAATATGAGCTCCACATGCGGTATCCAATACCCATGACATAGAAGTAGAAAGGTTGACTTCTGTAACATAAATACCTGAGCTAGAAGCTAAGGCCAAGCCTTTCTTCTCCTCATTTTGAAGTTGTTTGTAGTCCCTCTTCCAGTGACCCTGCTCGCCATAGTGGAAGCACCTCCGCTCCTTTGACTTCTTCGCCTTTTTCTTCAATGCCTTGGTAGGACCTCTGGCACTGCCCTTTGCATGTGCCTTACCCTTCTTCTTTATCTTCTTGGTCACAGGGACCAAAAGAACAGAATTGGGTTTGGTCTTACCCATCCCACACTCGGCTGTTTGGAGCATATTTAGTAGTTCCTCCCTTGTTGAATGAATCCGGTTCATGTTAATATTTATGATAAACGGACTGAAGCTAGGGGGCAGGGACTATATAATAAGATCCACAACCAGCTCGTTGTCTATGGTATATCCCAGTCTCCTGAGATGATCCACATTCTCAATCAGTTTGAGAACGTGGGGTCTCACTGGTGCACCCTCAGACAACTTGCACCGAAAAACTAGTTTGGCAGTGTCATATCGCTTATTACTAGCAATTAGAAACTCCAGGGAAGGAAAATTCTGTTTGTGTATTGCTAGAAACCAAAATAGGATCTGATCCGTGATTGAATATTGGTTGTTATTCTACCGTGTTATGTGATGCAGGTAAAAAAATGGTGCGACCAAGATCTAGCAGTAGCAACGGTGATCAACAGTCTGATCTGAGGCAGGCCATGGAGGCTATGACTGCTATGATGCAACAACAGAACGCATTCATCCAGCAGCAAACTCAGATGATGCAGCAGCAGCAGGCGCAACACATGGAGGTTCAGCAACAGTTATTGTAGCGGCTGTCGCAGACACAGCCTCAGTCACAGTCACAACCGGCTGGACACGGTGTGGGTGGCGCTGGTTCTCCTCTGGGTGATGGCGCACATCAACGATATGCTCGGACTGGGGAAACCATTGCCACCATGCGCTTAGAAAAAATAAGTGGGTATGTCCCACGAGGGTGGGAAACAGTTCACAACACCACTGATCGATAGCTTAGTGAGGGCTACGCATTAGAAGGCTACTAGACTTAATATTTTAATGAGGGTTTTTGAGGTCTCATCAGTTTTATCTTATGTCTAACAATACAAGCATGCAATCCTATAGTGATAACATAACGATAAAACATCACAGGCATGCTTTAGTAGATAATGAAAGCGATAAAAGGATGATGTGATCATAGCCCATTCAAGACATTGAACCAGCCCATGCCAAGAAGGAGGTTCAATTCTTGACCTAGGATTCAATCCCCTAAGACTAGACCTAGCCTAACTGACCTCTAGCTCGATCTACAAGGTTGGCTCCAAGGTCCTTCTCTCATGGTTTAGCTCTCAAACAACCCCAGGGCTCGGCCAATGCCATGGCCTTCCTCCAAGGAAGGTGCGCCATCTAGCAAGCCACAAGAGGGATAGCACACAAGCATAAGTGATGTAGGGTGGAGACACGAAAAATGATACTAACTAAAGTCCGATTATTATTTTTTTTTAATTTCAAAATAAAGTGCAAAAGTCAGAAAACAGCTAGAAAATAGCAAATAGATTTCAGTGCTACGAAATATCATTTACGAGAAGTTGTCATGTCTTTCGGACTGATCCATTGTAGCTTCAGTTGGATCAACTCATCCCTCTCGTAGAGCAAAGTGAGTTCTTCCTCGTGACACCAAAGATCAAGATTTTGGTGGCGCCGATTGCTTAAAATACCTGCGAAAACAAACATATTCAGATTAGCGAACAGGAAGTTGAAGTAGGAAATTCATGGAGATCAGAAACAGGGAACGCAAGGTTTGCGTCGTTTATCGACGCTCGAATGTGGATTGCTCGTCGGAGGATTTAGAAGCAAGGAGGAGACGAGGCGGCGTCGGTATCGTCGGAACACCAACGGCTGGTGGTGGGACGAGGCGAGGGAGGCAACGCAGGCGGAGGCGGGGACGCACTGTTCAGCAGAACAGGGGAGACGCGCGTGTGGAGCAGAGGTGGCCGCCGTTCGTCGGGTGGTGGCCGTTCGCCGGACCTGCTACAATTGGAGGTTGGTATGGTTGTGGGGATGACGTGGCCTGAGTTTGAGGTCGAATGGTGGCCGGTCGGAGGAGGGCGACGAGGAAAGGCGGAGCTGGGGCGGAAGACTGGCTAAAACAGGGGAAATGGAAAGAAGAAGAGGGCGCGTCGCCGGACGGCTGGTAGTGCACGGACGCCGAAACTGCTATGACTGGGAGTTGATGAGTTTGTGGTGATGACATGGCCGGAGTTTCGTGGTGGATGGTGGCCGGACGGAGGAGAACGGTGCTGGAAGACGGCACTAGGGCGGAAGGCTGGCGAGAACAGGGGATTCAAATGGACGTTCGATTCCGGTGATCGGACCAGAGGATTGGCGGATGCCAGCGGCTAGAGCTTCATCTTGGGGAGGAGGAGTGATTCCCGACGTTTTGTGAGGATCAGACCGGCGGATTGTCGGCGGCGTGCTCACAATCTTTCGAAAATCTGGAAAGTGGCTGAATCGTGTGGGTGATTGAAGCGGACAGGGAACTTTGGAGGAAGTAGAGATTAGGGAAGAGGGATTAGAGGAGATGAAGGGAAGGCTAGGTGACACAAGCACCTCAGAGAAGACAAGGGAAAGAGACATCCGATGCCATTAGAAGGAAAACTATTTCTTCATTCAACAAGTCTACCGATTACAATCGTTAAAGAGATACATATACGCTAGAGCATGGAGAGACGTTGCAGGTGATTGAGAGACGTTGGTATTTCCTTATTCGGCACCAAGAGACGTTGAGGAGGTTTGAGCGAAGATGGCAGCCAAGTGATGTTGGAGTTTCCTTTTTCTCTAGGCTGAGCGAATGTAACGTTGGAGCTTCCTTTTTTGCTCTGTTGAAGATGATGCGTTGGCTGCAAATGTGGGTTGCAAGGTGCAGCGTTGGAGATGGGCTTGAATGCCTTGGGCCTCTTTTATTCTTGAAGTAGTTCTTTCTATTATTTGAGCTAGCTTTATGAGTGAAGCTTTGCTAGCTTATTTGTGAGCTTGTAAGCCATTAACTAAGGTACTCGTAGACTCCACTTATACCTACGTGGCTTATGGTCCCTGCCTCCATCATTTCTCCCCGGGTGAAAATAATTCTTCTCCGAAGAATTGCACTTGTGTAGGTGGAGAAGTTCTGGAAGGGCGAGAGTCAGTTGCTCCTTAAGGATCTGAAACTTCCAAGTGTTGTCAGCATCACAACATATTGTCTTGTTGCTTTTTGTCCACGGTCCAAACTGCATATCAAGGGTACTTGCATTGAATTCCCTTTCTCGGCCGTACTCATTAGTAAAATTGTCATAGAAATTCACAAGACTTTGAAAAGAACAAGGAATGATGAAATCAATATATTCAACTTCAATAAGTGCAAAGTTCAAAACATGTTTGAGTTCATTATGTTTTGTTGTTACTAATGGAGGCTTAAGGGTGTGGGTAGAAGGACCTAAAAGACAAGATTCAAGGATCATAGGGTCCTAGAAAAGATTTTCTAAGTCTAGGGGTTGACCTAAAGGTTGAGGATTAGGATCCAGGTCAAGCTCGAAAGGATCTAACTTAGGTTCCATGTGAGGTTCAAGAAGACCTATGGGTTTGGGTTCAACTGGATTTTTAGGCAAGTCATCTTTAGGTTTGCTAGAGGTAGTGCTAAGGTCAAGTTGAGAACCTATGGGTATGGGCCCTAAAATTGAAGGTAATGGCTCTATTTGACACTTAGGGTGAGACAAGCCTGCAGTGGGCAACTCAGGGGTAGTTTGACTCTCAGACAAGTCAACTATGGGTTCTTTAGCTAGATTGCTAGACTCAAGTTGAGGACCTGTGGGTATGGGCCTTAAAATTGAAGGTTGAGGTATGGGTTCTACCTCATGGTTTGCCTCTTGAGTTTCAAAAGTCTCATCTAGACTTGTTTTAGATTCTATGGTAGGCTCTAAAGTTTGTTCTTTAGGCTTGAGCCTTTGTTGAAGTTCACCAATTTGTTTATGGGTTTTAACATGCATTGGTTCTTTGTTCCTAGGGTAGATTATGTGTTGCAAACCATTTTGAGTAAAACTATAACACCAAGGTTTGCTATAATAATATCCTTGAAAATCATACATGAATTCATCTCCTAATAAAATGTCAAAACCTTCTAAACCCATCACATCACACCAAATTTTGGTTTTGATATTGTCCAACATAATGGGAACTAAGCATCGAAAGTCAACTAAAGTTTTAGTATAGTCTTCCCAAGTTATGACATATGGATAATCATGTTTCTGTATGGTGAGGCCAAATTGCTCAATGACTTTGGGAGATATAACATTAAACTTGACTTGATGATCAATAACAGTTTTACTATTATAGCCATTGCACAAAGTGTATGTTGTGAAACAACTAGGCCTATGAGTAAGAACCCTATATTTAAATGTTGTAAAACTAAGTGTAAGAGCCTTTCGTTCCCTAACAGCTATTAGTTCTGTTCTAGCTATAACTTCCTGTTGAGTAAAATAACGCATGATGATAAACAAGAAAATTAATGCTAGAAATGACTATTGTTTAAGTGCAGTGCAGGAATACTATCTCAGCATGTAGAAGAACAGTATATCAGGGCCAATTCAAAAACAATTGTAGCATATATATGTTTAGAAAATAAGGCCAGTTGAAGACTACAATTTGATACAGGCTAAGCACAGAGACTAGGCTGAAAATAGATTGGAAAAATTCAGCATTCAAGTGCAGAATTTAGAGTCATCATCAATGAATAAGTAGCTGCCTTATGGGTGCTTTAGACTGAAATATGCTGATGGTAATCCAAGTTGCAGTTTGATAGAGATTAAGTGTAGTATACAGGCTAAAAACCAAATTTTTTTAAACCAAGAAGTCAAGGTGCAGAATTTAGCATGCAGGAAATAAAATCTGAGAACCAAAACTCAGCACTTAAAGGTTCTAAGCAGATTAAACATTGATACTAGCTGCAAGTTCAAAAGTCATTCAACAATATCCAGAATTTTGAATCAACTCAGAGATCTTAGTTGTGCAGAATTAAGAAAGGCTGATCAAAACTTGCGAGAAGATGTAGTAGTGTGCAGAATTGATTAGAACTTTGCAAAAATTCAAATGCAGTTTTCTTTGGCAAATTGTTCAATGCAAGCATTTTTTTTTTAATCAATAAGAGCAAACAACTTAACTAAGATGCAAAAGCAGTAAACAACTAAACATGAAAGCAAAAACTAAGAATGCTTGTTTTTTTTTTAAATGCAAAGAGCAAAGCAAGGATCATGTGGGCAGACAAGAGTTGCTCACAACTGCCTCTGATACCAAACTGATGTAGGGTGGAGACACGAAAAATGATACTAACTAAAGTCCGATTATTATTATTTTTTAATTTCAAAATAAAGTGCAAAAGTCAGAAAACAGCTAGAAAATGGCAAATAGATTTCAGTGCTACGAAATATCATTTACGAGAAGTTGTCATGTCTTTCGGACTGATCCATTGTAGCTTCAGTTGGATCAACTCATCCCTCTCGTAGAGCAAAGTGAGTTCTTCCTCGTGACGCCAAAGATCAAGATTTTGGTGGCGCCGATTGCTTAAAATACCTGCGAAAATAAACATATTCAGATTAGCGAACAGGAAGTTGAAGCAGGAAATTCATGGAGATCAGAAATAGGGAACGCAAGGTTTGCGTCGTTTATCGACGCTCGAACGTGGATTGCTCGTCGGAGGATTTAGAAGCAAGGAGGAGACGAGGCGGCATCGGTATCGTCGGAACACCGATGGCTGGTGGTGGGACGAGGCGAGGGAGGCAACACAGGCGGAGGCGGGGACGCACTGTTCAGCAGAACAGGGGAGACGCGCGTGTGGAGCAGAGGTGGCCGCCGTTCGTCGGGTGGTGGCCGTTCGCCAGACCTGCTACAACTGGACGTTGGTATGGTTGTGGGGACGACGTGGCCTGAGTTTGAGGTCGAATGGTGGCCAGTCGGAGGAGGGTGATGAGGAAAGGCGGAGCTGGGGCGGAAGACTGGCGGAAACAGGGGAAATGGAAAGAAGAACAGGGCACGTTGCCGGACGGCCGGTAGTGCACAGACGCCGAAACTGCTACGACTGGGAGTTGATGAGGTTGTGGTGATGACGTGGCCGGAGTTTCGTGGTGGATGGTGGCCGGACGGAGGAGAACGGTGCCAGAAGACGGCACTAGGGCGGAAGGCTGGCGAGAACAGGGGATTCGAATGGACGTTCGATTCCAGTGATCGGACCGGAGGATTGGCGGATGCCGGCGGCTAGAGCTTCATCTTGGGGAGGAGGAGTGATTCCCGACGTTTTGTGAGGATCAGACCGGCGGATCGTCGGCGGCGTGCTCACAATCTTTTGAAAATCTGGAAAGTGGCTGAAGCGTGAGGGTGATTGAAGCGGACAGGGAACTTTGGAGGAAGTAGAGATTAGGGAAGAGGGATTAGAGGAGATGAAGGGAAGGCTAGGTGACACAAGCACCTCAGAGAAGACAAGGGAAAGAGACATCCGATGCCATTAGAAGGAAAACTATTTCTTCATTCAACAAGTCTACCGATTACAATCGTTAAAGAGATACATATACGCTAGAGCATGGAGAGACGTTGCAGGTGATTGAGAGACGTTGGTATTTCCTTATTCGGCACCAAGAGACGTTGAGGAGCTTTGAGCGAAGATGGCAGCCAAGTGACGTTGGAGTTTCCTTTTTCTCTAGGCTGAGCGAATGTAACGTTGGAGCTTCCTTTTTTGCTCTGTTGAAGATGATGCGTTGGCTGCAAATGTGGGTTGCAAGGTGCAGCGTTGGAGATGGGCTTGAATGCCTTGGGCCTCTTTTATTCTTGAAGTAGTTCTTTCTATTATTTGAGCTAGCTTTATGAGTGAAGCTTTGCTAGCTTATTTGTGAGCTTGTAAGCCATTGACTAAGGTACTCGTAGACTCCACTTATACCTACGTGGCTTATGGTCCCTGCCTCCATCAATAAGGCTTGGCCAAACCCTAACTTGCGCCCCCATGCAAGGATGCACCACCTTTGAAGCTTGTTGTGCCACCTTTGCAAAGTGCGCAAGCCTCATACATGCACCATGCTCCAAGTAGATGCGCCACCCTAATCTTCTTCTTAATTAAAAGCAAAAAGAAAAGCGGCACACAGGCCTCACATGGATACAACACAGGCATGCTAAGGGGCTTGACTCATGACCACAAAACCATGCACAAACAAGGTATTTATTCATGCAATTCTACATACTCATGAAAAACATAAAATCTGAAATTTTACTTTTTCATAAAATAAGTCTCTTTTCCTCATCTTCTTATCACAAATATTTTGGTTATTTGCGATTAATTTTTTGTGACGATTTTATAGATCCTTTCGGGTGGCAATTTTGTCAGATCAAGAGACTCAGCTAGTCCGAAGACACAATGCCCGCCCTACTTGACAAAACTACGTGCGCCTTTGATCTTAAATCAATTAAGAAAAATAATCCAAAAATCCAAAAGAAATTGACAAAGAGGATAGGAACAAGGAACTATAATTTTTCCTACTTAGAAAAATCACATGCCATGTGAACATGCAATTTGCGAAAATTGAAACATGACATGTGAGCATGGAAAATCATGAAAGTACATCGTTCGAGGCTCGCAAGTCCCTCTGATACCACTGTTGGGAAACCCCGGGGATATTTTACAATTTTTCAGAGAAAGACATTACATATTACATTGCACAGCGGAAGAATATCTCCGAAATAGGCCAGTCCCAAAAACCCAGTGAAGATCGTGAAGCAAGGGAGTCGACATGATGAGATAGAAAATACCTAGAGCAAAGTGATGCCGATGTCGAGGAAGACGCCCAAGTGTTCGCCCTCTACAGTCTCGCACACACGGATTCCTCGAGCTTTCTTCTTCCTTGCCCGGTGCTAGCCTCGAGAACAAGATCCACACCTTAGGAGAGATCTCCAATCACCTTGCGCCACCACCAAGGAGGGATGCGCCATGGAGGATGAAGAGGAGAGGAAGCTGCAAGCCTTCTTGTTCCTTTGCGCCAAGGAAAGGAAGGACTAGGAAGAAGAAGCTTGCTTGCGCCCTTTGATGGAAGAAGAAAAGCTCCAAGAGTCCAAGCTATCGCCCTCTAGTGCTTCACACCTCCATGGAATAAGTCACTCAAGAGGGGGTGGCAAGGTGGTTCTTTTATAGGACTTAGAGGTGGTTAGGGTCCTTTGGTAAGTGTTGACGATTTGGCACGAATTAAGGAGTTGATTTAATCACTTAATTTGATCAAATCCTCAATTCAATATGCGCCAATGCATTGCCTTAATCAGCCAATGAAACATGCGCCCAACACATTCCGAAAGAGGCACACTTCTCATCCATGCGCAAACATCAAGTCAATGCATGATAGAAGTTTTCCTAATGGGGTATGGGCGCAAATCCTAATCCAATTAGGATTCTAATTATGTAAATAATCAGCCCCACTTGCGCCCAATTAAATCTCAATCAATATCTCAAGTGATTAGATCAAATCCTAATCAAATTTGATCACTTGAAGATGCCATATGTGTGATATGCGCAAATCCTAGTCCAACTAGGATTCTTCATGCACCCTTGAGATATTTCTCTACCCATTATACCCTTTAAGCCTCTAATCTCTTCATGACAACTTATTAGTGAGCCCAATTAAGCAATGGGCCTAGCCCAAAGTCCATTATGCATGTAAACCAAGCCATTGGTGTTGGTGTATATGCCCTAGGACCTAGTTTTGGTCCATCTTTGTACTACTTGACTCTGATATTCATATATATATCTTTCTGGCATTGTCGTTATCATTGTTTGTCTACACTTGCGATTGCGTACTTACATGATAATGTCCCTAGAGACAGATTGGATCTGTGCTCAAATGATTGTCCGCAGTCGATGTACCTGAGTGGATATGGGACAGCTCTGGTACTTGTGAGACTAGTATATGGGCTGGTTTAGGCACGAGGTACTAACGCAGACATATGGGTATATTAGTGGTGGATATACTGGACCGACCCGCTGTGAGGCTATGACTTGGTGTCATGAGTTATCCTCACAAGTGACAAGAGATGCATTGATCCCTTGACTTGAGGTCATTGACCATTCTATATGGTTAGGGACTTGCTTTGATACAACCTAACACCTCGCCGTAGTTGGGAGGTAATAACGGTTGTCATTGAGCATGTCATGACCCATATGAGAAGGTCAATGGACAGACACAGGATTTGCCCCTTCCTAAGGGAAGTATGATATCCATGGAGCTCCTCTATGGTTCTATGACTGAAAGTGTATGGCCATACCCAGGTGAGAACCTAATTTAGTCATAACCATGTGATTGGGTGAAAACAAGTGGTGACACACTTGTCCAATCGGATATTAGTTCGGCAAAGAGACTGTAATGCATCTGTACCTTGTTGCAATGATGGGGATGTCGATGTCGATATCCATTCCGATGACTTGGGTAGCAGCGATGCACTGCTAGGTGCCACTCACTGCTTGTGGTGATATTTGGTCAGCACTGCCAACGTCAGAGGGACCTACAAGGTCGCACACCTTGATACTCGAGTTCTCGTATTGATCGGGAAGCCTTATGATCGAGTTATTGGATAACTCGGATCTATTTTGGAGATTTTATCAGCGCCAATGGGCCTGATGAGATGGAAGGATGTTATTGGAGCCAAACTCCATTTATGGCAGGTTGACCCGAAATTGACCATGGTTGGCCACATTTGGATAAGGGTTGCATTGGATTGGATCCAAGTGCTTAATCAAGCTATGTAATAAAGTTTGGGCTAGCTCATTATCCAATGAGGCCCAATAATAAGTTGTCATGAAGAGGCAATAGGCTAAAAGGGTATAATGGGGAGGAAGCCAAGCCCATTGGCGCCTAAGGGGCATAATGGGGTTTGGATGGAAAATTTGCTTCATTAAGGAAGCTTTAACCTGGGCGTGCCTTTGCAAGGAAATTCGTTGGCCCTGGGCATAACGGTTAGGAATGGACTTGACTAGATTTTCATATGTGCTGGGCACATGATGAAACTCTAGAGGCATCGTTGAGAGGTTAGGATTCATGCTGTATCCAGCCCTCGCTGGACATGAGATGCCTAGACTGTCTCAATAAGGGGAATTGCATGGAGCAATCGGCCGGCGCGCCCACCTTAGGAAACATGGGTAACTTTGTGCATTTCATCCCACCCTCGTGGGACGCGAAGCCTCATGTGAAATAAGGATCCCATCTCACTAGGAAGTCTTAAACTTCCCGATTGACTTTGTGGGTTGTCAAGTCGATTAAAATAGTGGGAGCCATAATCATTTAAAACAAGTCCAGTTTAAATGATTAGGAGTAGTACTAATCTGCTGTTTCTTGGTTGTTGTAGAACAATGGCTGTGAACAATGGCAGATGGTCACTGCGATCTACCCTGGAAAGGGATAAGTTGGTTAGATCCAACTTAAAGTATTGGTATATGAACTTGAGAATTGTGCTCAAGCTCGAGAGGAAGCTATATGTCCTTGAGAAGCCAATTCCTAAGCCACTTCCATGCTTGGCCTCAGCGGCTGAGAAGGATGCTTATGATAAGCATCAAGTTGATACTTTGGAGGTTGCACGATTGATGCTAACCAACATGTCGCCCGAGCTTAGAGGGCAATATGAATCTAAGAGTGCCTATGAAATTATTTCTAATCTAAGGCAGCTCTTTGATGCATTGGTTGAGCTCAACCCTCCTAAAGTAGACATTCAGCGTATTGAGCCCAAAGGCTTAACTAATACATTGAAGACAAAGATGGAAAGAGTCAGGAATAATAAGTGCTACTCATGTGGAGGACTACCTCACATGATAAGGACATAGTACGACTTCAGAATGAGAAGAAGAGAGACAAGGCTTCGTCTTTATGCTCAGGTATTTATGTTACAGAAGTCAACCTTTCTACTTCTATGTCATGGGTATCGGATACCGCATGTAGAGCTCATATTTGTACAAATATGCAGGGGCTCAAGAAAAGTAGATCGGTACGGCCTGGAGAGATTGACCTACGCGTTGGAAATGGGGCACCGGTTGCTGCTGTTGCTGTAGGAGTTTTAACTCTCTCCCTGCCTTCTGGACTTCAGTTAGAACTAGATAATTACTTTTGTGTACCTTCACTTACTAAGAACATTCCTTGCTTAGCAAAGAAGGGATTTAAGTTTGAAATAAATAAGAACTCTTGTTCTTTTTCATTTGCAAATATGTTCTATGGGAAGGGTACTTTATGCAATGGTCTATATATCTTGGATATGGAAAGTTCTATTTGTAACATAAGTAATAAAAGGACCGAACTGAGTGATTCAGTTGGTGCTTTCCTATGGCACTGTCGATTAGCCCATATAAACAAGAATCGCATCCAATAACTCCATGCAACTAGATTGTTAGATTCAAGTTCCTTGGAGGAATTTGATACTTGTAAACCTTGTTTATTAGGGAAAATGACAAAGGCACCCTTCACCAAGATTGGTGAGAGGACAGGAGGTTTATTGGATCTCATACATACTGATGTGTGTGGGCCTTTCAATAAACAAGCCAGAGGAGGGTACAACTACTTCATTGCGTTTACTGATGACTTCAGTAGATATGGTTATGTCTATCTGATGAGACATAAGTCTGACTCCTTTGAGAAATTTAAGGAGTTTAGACATGAAGTAGAGAACCAGCTTGGTAGATCCATTAAGGCTCTTCGATCAGATCGAGGTGGAGAGTCCCTGAGCGGTGAGTTCTTTGACTATCTGAGAGAGTGTGGGATCATATCCCAACTCACTCCTCCTGGAACACCTCAATGGAATGGTGTGTCTGAAAGGAGAAATCGAACTTTATTGGATATGGTTTGATCCATGATGAGTCATGCAACTCTACCTCCCTCATTCTGGGGGCATGCACTAGAGATAGCTTCTCTAATACTGAATAATGTTCCATCTAAGAATGTCTCCAAAATACCATACGAAATGTGGAGTGGGAGACGCCCTAATCTCACTTTTATCAAGGTCTGGGGATGTGAGGCTTATATCAAACGTCAGGATTCTAGCAAGCTAGAACCTAGATCTGATAAATGTGTGTTTGTGGGGTATCCTAAGGAAACTAAAGGATACTACTTCTATGTCCCAACCGAGAACAAAGTGTTTGTTGCTCGGGGTGCTGTCTTTCTAGAGAAGGAATTTCTCATGAAAGAAGTTAGTGGGAGGAAGTTTGACTTGGATGAGGTCGAAGTGCAAGCACAAGACAAAGAGATGGAATCTGAGCCACCTGCATCGGTTGCTAGCCAACCTAAGGCTCAGACACAGGTCCCGCGTAGGTCTAGGAGAATTTGTCGTGCACCTGAAAGGTACGGGTCGCTGCCGACCCAACACGATGGGATCTTCATCATTGAGGATGAACCCAGAACCTATGATGAGGCGGTTAGTGGACCAGACTCCGAGAGATGGCTTGACGCCATGCGATCCGAGATGGATTCCATGTCGGCTAACCAAGTCTGGGATTTGGTTGAGCTGCCTGATGGGGTAAAAACCATAGGGTGTAAATGGGTCTTCAAGAGGAAGACAGACATGGATGGCAATATAGTTACCTAAAAGGGTAGACTAGTGGCTAAAGGATTTAAACAAGTCCACGGGGTGGACTATGATCAAACCTTCTCGCCAGTTGCCATGATCAAATCCATTCGGATTCTGCATGCTATAGCTGCATATCATAACTATGAGATATGGCAGATGGATGTGAAGACAACGTTCCTTAACGGGAAGCTGACTGAGGATGTGTATATGTCACAACCTGATGGCTTCATCCATCCTGCAGAGGCTAATAAGGTCTGCAGGCTAAAGAAATCCATTTATGGATTAAAGCAAGCATCTCGAAGTTGGAATCTTCAGTTTGATGAAGCTGTGAGAGATTATGGCTTTATCAAAAGTGAAGATGACGCCTGTGTATACAGAAAATTCAGTGGGAGCTTGGTGATTTTTCTGGTCATGTATGTCGATGACATACTGCTCATCGGAAATGACATCCCTAGTCTTCAAGCTGTGAAGACATGGTTAGGGAAGTGTTTCGAGATGAAGGACTTAGGGGAGGCCGCCTACATTCTAGGCGTGAGGATCTACCAGGATAGATCCAAGAGGCTCTTGGCCCTTAGTCAGAGTACCCACATTGATAAGGTCCTGGAGAGGTTCAACTTGGAGCGATCCAAGAAAGGATACCTTCCAGTGAGACATGGCCTTACTCTCTCAAAGAGCCAGTGTCCTACAACACAGGCTGAGAGGGATAACATGAGTCGAATTCCCTATGCTTCGGCAGTGGGATCAATCATGTATGCAATGCTGTATACTAGACCAGATGTGGCTTATGCTGTAAGCATAACCAGCCGATACCAATCCAATCCAAGTCTGCAGCACTAGATGGCTATAAAGAATATCCTTGAGTATCCTAAAAAGGACTAAGGATCTATTCTATATGGTCTACGGGGGACAGGAAGAGCTCAGTGTGTAGGGCTTCACTGATGAGTCATTCCAGTCTGATCCTGACGACTTCAGATCGCAGACCGGCTATTTGTTTAAGATGGTTGGAGGTGTTGTATGCCGGAAGAGCTTCAAGCAATCCACCATAGCTAATTGTACAACCAAAGCTGAGTATGTGGTTGCTTCTGAGGCAGCCAATCAAGCCGTTTGGATCAGGAAGTTCTTTTCTGAACTTCAGGTGGTTCCAAGTGCAATGGATCCCATTGAGCTCTACTATGACAACAATGGGAACTACACATGCTAAGGAACCATGGTCTCATCAAAGGTCCAAACACATACTCAGGAGATTTCACCTGATCAGAGAGATCATTGATCGAGGTGATGTCAAGATTAGTAGTGTTGACACAAAGAGCAATCTAGCAGACCCACTGACCAAGGCTTTGGCGCAGCAGAAGCATGATGGTCGTACTAGAGATATGGGGTTGAGGTTGCTCAACCTCTAGGTCTTAGTGCAAGTGGGAGATTGTTGGTGTATATGCCCTAGGACCTAGTTTTGGTCCATCTTTGTACTATTTGACTCTGATATTCATATATATATATATCTTTCTGGCATTGTCGTTATCATTGTTTGTCTACACCTGCGATTGTGTACTTACATGATAATGTCCCTGGAGATAGATTGGATCTGTGCTCAAATGATTATCCACAGTCGATGTACCTGAGTGGATATGGGACAGCTCTGGTACTTGTGAGACTAGTATATGGGCTGGTTTAGGCACGAGGTGCTAACGCAGACATATGGGTATATCAGTGGTGGATATACTGGACCGACCCGCTATGAGGCTATGACTTGGTGTCATGAGTTATCCTCACAAGTGACAAGAGATGCATTGATCCCTTGACTTGAGGTCATTGACCATTCTATATGGTTAGGGACTTGCTTTGATACAACCTAATACCTCACCGTAGTTGGAAGGTAATAACGGTTGTCATTGAGCATGTCACGACCCATATGAGAAGGTCAATGGACAGACACAGGATTTGCCCCTTCCTAAGGGAAGTATGATATCCATGGAGCTCCTCTATGGTTCTATGACTGAATCTGTATGGCCATACCCAGGTGAGAACCTGATTTAGTCATAACCATGTGATTGGGTGAAAACAAGTGGTGACACACTTGTCCAATCGGATATCAGTTCGGCAAAGAGACTGTAATGCATCTGTACCTTGTTGCTGAAAGGTCCCTAGAGTAAGGGGGTGAAACCCTAAACATGCGCAACATAAGATTTTGCATGGGCGGAAATAGGGTTTGCATAGGATCGCATGTAGTATGTCTATATAATCAACTTCTTTCAATTCAAAGATCAAGTTAAGATCTTTTACCATAGCCATGAAGAAGGAGTCGGCTTGGAAGCAAGAGGGCAAATGAGCTCTCCTCCAAAGAAGACGCACACAAAGGATGATGAAGGCTTCCTCCTTGCGCAATTCTTGTGCTAGCAAAAACGCCAAGTTTTTCCTTGCGTGTGTTGAAGTCAAGAGATGCTTGGCCAAACTACCTCCTCGTCGTCTAGGAAGAAAACCTCTTCAAGCGCAAAGACGACAATTGAATTGGCATTATCATTTTAGGCGTTTTCCAATAGATGGCGTTTCATGACTTCCAAATATGGAAAGTCATGAAGCCATGCGCTCACCCATAAGAAAACCGCCCAAATACAATTAAGCCTTGAACCATGCATTCATACTCGTGAACCGGTTCAAGCTAACCCAATTCAATTCAATTTGGTCCAAAAAACCAAACCAGCCCATGGTCTAGATCTCTCTGAACCAAATGGCTCAAGATCTAACCGTTCATCTCATGATGTTCCTGATCTCACCGATCTAGAATCATCTCTCTCGATCGAAGCTTACCGATCTCAAGTCCTAATCAATCAAACATGATCAGACCAGATCTCACTTACAATCAGAGTTTAAACTCCTTTAAACTGAACCTCAACAATTCAGTCCACACGATCTGACTCAAGTAAGCCATATCACCAAATTGTGCGACCCTGAGGGTTTCCTTTAAATGTCGGTAACGATAACTTACGTTATCACGATCAGTGAGGGGTATCTAGCAACACATCACTGTCTCCCGATATAAAGGAAAGAGTCTTCCAAGACTTCACCCAAATCACAGCACAAGTGTGAATCAACTCACTAGGCATACATGTTTCCTTTGCCATTGGATGTTCTGATTGGACAAGCCTGTCAAGCTTGTAGTTCCAATATGATGAGCATGATTAGATCAGATGAGCATAGTCACCTGGGTATGGCCATACACTATTCTCAATCATCTCATTCAGGGGGCCCCTTTAGAACATCACACTCCTTAAACAAGGAGACGACAATCCTATGTCTATCACTAGTGTCCTAACCTGACTCATGATCATTATCCAAGATAGTCTAGAACCATTATATTTCAAATGATATTGAACTACCTCAAAACAATGACATTCATCATTTAGAAACACAAGTGATCTCAAGTCAAAGGACATGTGCCACTTGTAGCATATAAGGATTATTCACATTGTGACAAGCAATTGAATATCCTAGTAGGGTCTGTCCAGTACATCCAATGTACCCATGAGTCTACATCTTATTCCATGCTCGAAGCATCCTATAAGATTTAGAACACATATTAGTCTTAACCATATCAAGGCTGTCTCATGTTCACCAAGATATATCGACTAAGGACATCAGTGCATGTCAGCCTAGCTGAACAGCTTTGAGACATTATTCAGTAGTACACTTATTACAGCAGACAAGGTAACAACCTGAATAACAACCATTGCCTTTATAAACTTAAGAGTTTATACAATGATACTATTACAATCCCAAGGCCTCAAACATTAGCCTTAAGGGCATACCCCAACAATCTCCCACTTGCACTTAATCTAATGGTTGAGAAATCTCAAACCCATGTTATTACAGTGCTTCTCATGCTTCTCCTGCGCCAGAGGCTTGGTAAGCGGGTCAGCCAGATTGTCATCTGTATGAACCTTGCAAATTTTGATCTCGCCACGATCAATGATCTCCCGGATCAAGTGAAACCGTCTCTGTATGTGCTTGGACTTCTGGTGCGACCGTGGTTCCTTTGCTTGTGCGATGGCTCCAGTGTTATCACAGAAGATAACCAAATGATCGACACTCGAAGGAACAACACCAAGTTCTCTCACGAACTTACGAATCCACACTGCCTCCTTGGATGCTTCCGAGGCTGCAACATACTCGGCTTCTGTTGTGGAATCAGCAACAGTTGACTGTTTGAAACTCTTCCACACCACTGCTCCACCATTCAAGCTAAAAACATAGCCTGATTGCGATCGGAAATCATCCTGGTCCGACTGGAACGAAGCGTCAGTATATCCTTCTATACTGAGTTCTTCCTGACCACCATATATCAAGAACATATCTTTGGTCCTCCGCAGATATTTTAAGATGTTCTTGACTGCAATCCAGTGTGCCTGTCCTGGATTACTTTGGAAACGACTGGTCACGCTAAACCCGTAAGCGACGTCTGGGCGAGTACACAACATCGCATACATAATGGACCCAATAGCCGAAGCATAAGGCGTATTAACCATTTCCTCTTTCTCAGTCTGTGTTTGTGGACACTGACTCTTCGAAAGATTCAGACCATGTCTGACTGGAAGATATCCCCTTTTAGATTTCTCTAAATGGAATCTTTCCAGGACCTTATCGATGTAAGTACTCTGGCACAGCCCGAGAAGCCTCTTAGATCTATCCCTGTAGATCTTCACACCTAACACATAGGCTGCTTCTCCTAAATCTTTCATCTGGAAACATTTTCCTAACCATGCTTTAACAGCATGCAGTTCAGGGATATCGTTTCCAATGATTAAGATGTCATCGACGTAGAGGACTAGGAATGTAATCACGCTCCCACTAAACCTCTTTTATACACACGGGTCATCTTCGTTCTTGATGAAACCAAACTCAGAGATTGATTCATCAAAACGAATATTCCAGCTTCTAGATGCTTGTTTCAGTCCATAAATGGACTTCTTTAGTTTGCATATTTTATGACGATCTGATGGATTAGTGAAACCTTCAGGTTGTGTCATATAAACATCCTCATCCAGTTTTCCATTAAGGAAAGCCGTCTTCACATCCATCTGCCAGATCTCATAATCATAATATGCAGCTATTGCGAAAAGAATCCGAATAGACTTAAACATGGCTACAGGTGAAAAAGTTTCATCATAATCTATCCCGTAGATTTGTTTGAAACCTTTCGCAACTAGCCTGCCTTTATAGGTAACTACGTTACCATCCATGTCAATCTTCTTCTTGAAGATCCATTTACAGCCTATAGGGATTACTCCCGGAGGCGGATCAACCAAATCCCAGACTTGGTTATCTGACATGGAGTCCATCTCGGCTCGCATAGCTTCAAGCCATCTAGCTGACTCCGGTCCACTGACCGCATCCGCATAAGTGAGGGGTTCATCATTTTCAATGATGTAGACTCCGTCATAGCGCTCAGGCTGTCGACGGATCCTTCCCGATCTTCGCGGTTCCCGTGATATCTGAGCCTCAGGTTGTTCAATAACCTGATCCATTGGCTCTGGCTCATCCAACTGCGCTTGACTACTTTGTCCTTCCTGTGGATTCTCATCCAGCTTTATTTCTCTCCCACTTGCCTCTTGTAGAAGAAACTCCTTCTCAAGAAATATGGCCGTCCGAGCAACAAATACTTTGTTCTCTTTGGGGTCGTAGAAATAATAACCCTTAGTTTCCTTAGGGTAACCGACAAAGACACATTTGTCAGATCTGCTCTCTAGTTTCCCAGAGGCGAGCTTTTTGACATAAGCCTCGCAACCCCAGATCCTGATAAATGTCAAGCTCGGCTGTTTCCCATACCATAACTCATATGGCGTCTTAGAAACTGCCTTGGATGGCACTCGGTTTAGTACCTTTGCAGCTGTTTCCAGCGCAAATCCCCAAAAGGAATATGGAAGAGTAGCCTGACTCATCATAGAACGAACCATATCAAGTAACATTCTATTTCTCCTCTCGGACACACCATTCCATTGCGGTGTTCCAGGTGGAGTGAGCTGTGAGATAATCCCACACTCTTTTAGATAGTCAGTAAACGCATGACTCAAGTATTCTCCACCTCGATCATAACGAAGTGTCTTGATATTTCGGCCTAGCTGATTCTGTACTTCATTTTTGAACTCTTTGAACTTGTCAAAAGATTCACTCTTATGTCTCATAAGATAGACATAACCATACCTACTGAAATCATCAGTAAAGGTAATGAAGTACTGATAGTCACCTCTGGCATGTTTACTAAATGGCCCACACACATCACTGTGTATAAGGTCAAGTAAACCTGAAGCCCTTTGACCTTTGTTAGGAAAAGGTGACTTCGTCATTTTACCCATCAAACAAGCTTTGCATGTATCAATCTCCTCATAGGAGAAAGATCCCAGCAGTCCATGATCATGCAACCGCTTAATGCGCTTCTTGTTAATATGGCCTAAACGACTATGCCATAACAAGGTGCTGTCATCAGCATACTTGGCTTTCTTATTATCAATGTTTTGTACAGAATATTCCATGTCCAACATGAATAACCCATTGTTAATTGAACCAGTTCCATAAACAATATTATCATAAGATAAAACACACTTTGAAATGTTGCATTCAAAGGCAAATCCTTTCCTGACAAGAGCAGGAATAGAGATAATATTTTTGGTGATACTCGGTACAAAATAACAATTGTTTAATTCCAATACAATGCCAGATGGTAAAGAAATGAAATAGTCTCCTACAGCAACAGCAGCAACCCGTGCCCCGTTTCCAACGCGTAGGTCTACCTCATGCTGTCCCACCTGCCTTCTTCTCTTGAGTTCCTGTACATTTGAACAAATGTGAACTTCACATGCAGTGTCCAACACCCATGAAATAGAAGAAGAAGATAACATGACCTCAGTCACAAATATACCTGAGCCAGAAGCGATGCTTCCCCTCTTATCTCCTTGGAGCGCTTTACAGTCCTTTTTCCTGTGACCCAGCTGGCCACAGTGGAAACACCTGTTGTCCTTCGCCCGCTTCACCTTTTGTTTCAGAGCCTTACTGTAGTTCTTGACTGGGGCCTTGCCCTTCTTCCCCTTCTTCTTGTTCCTTGAAGGAACCATCAAGACAGAGGTTGAAGGCTTTCCCTTCAGAGTTTCCTCAGTAGTCAAGAGCATATTCAGCAGCTCTGCCGGAGTACAATCGATTTTGTTCATATTAAAGTTAATAATGAACGCATCGAAAGAAGGCGGGAGAGACTGCAGAATAATATCTACAGCAAGCTCCTGGTTGATGGTATGCCCCAGTTTCTCCAGAGCCTCCTTGCGCCCAATCATCTTGAGCACGTGAGCTCCCACTGGGCTCCCTTCAGCCAGTTTGCTCTGAAAGAAGAGCTTCGTCAGATTATAGCGTTCTGTCCTCGCCTGTGCAGCATACAGCATCTTGAGGTTCGCTATAATTTCTATAGCCGACATATCCTCATGCTGACGCTGCAGCGGTGGCGTCATAGACGCTAGCATCAGGCAAGCGACATCAATGCTATCATTGACGTGCTTTTCATAGGCATCATGAACCGCCCTTGCGGCGTTCGGAGCGGGTTGAGGCGGCACAGCCGTCTCGAGGACATACAGTTTCCTCTCAGCCTTAAGAACAATCTTAAGGTGTCCGAACCAGTCCGAGAAGTTTGGCCCAGCAAACTTCTCCCTTTCCAGTAGGGATCGCACATTGAAGCTCATGGTGTTCGTTGCTGTAGGAATCTACAACAATGCAAGAACAGCAAGGTCAGTATCAATGTCTAGAATCAATCCAGGACTTAAGAAAGATTCTTTTCTCACTATTTTGTCTGACTGAAAAATCCAGTAAACAGTCCGAAAGAGTAACACTCTTTTAGTGAGATGGGATCCATATTTCATACTTGGTCTCCGCGTCCCGCTCAGGCGAGATAAGATGCACAGAGATGACAAGCACTAATTTCTGGTAGGCTGTACCAGCCAATCGCCAACCCGTGCGATTCCCCTTCATCTGGGCAATCCAGCAGACTGCGCCAACTGAGTTGGTCCAACACAGTCTCTGATCCCACAGATGGCTGCCTCCATGTGCTACCATATGCGCCACATATGTAGCCTACATGGTCAAGCTGACCCGACCTACTCCCTGGACCACCACGTGCTATGCTGAGCAACGAGAAGGGATAAATCCCTACTCTGTAACACGCAGGTGAAATCCCGCACTGTCTGAAGATAGATGGACGTGCCCACTGAGTGGGTACAACACGGCTCCAACGATAGTCAGAACAGTGAGGTTTCGCGTCAGAAGGCATTACGCGCTTGATATTTTTAGCGTTGGATTTTAACGGTCTTTTATCTTCTTACTATCAGGCAAATCCTATGGCTATAGCAGAAGATAAATAACTCATGCAATTCTATTTATTTAAACAATAACAGAAAGCATGGATCTTATGTGGTAAAAGCCCATAGCCTAAGTAAGACCTTAGCCTAGCTTAAGTCTTCACTTGCTCTTCATGGGTCTTTTAGCATCTGATCTGGTCCAACCCAGCGCCCTTAGCGCTCCATGCAGCTCAGGTGCGCCCACCAGCTGAATGCGCCTTTGCAATTGTGCTCTGTGCTTTTGTCTAATCAAAATACATTTTGATCTATCTAGACAAGCTTGACTCGCAGGTCAATTATACAATAAATTCATTAAAAATGTGATTCGCAGATCACAAAAATAATAATTTACCAGGCTCGCAGGCCCCAGCACAGCACACGTTAAAAGGGCAACCCACATAAGATGAAATAGACAAACATCATGGCATCATTCAATCAACATGTGATCCATTACAAAGAAAATACATTTTGAAAACCCATTGGCATCAATTTTAATTTTCTTATGTGCCCTACAACCTTACAATGGTCCATTGATAGGGATCCACTCATCCATCTAGCCAGATCCTCTGCCCTTGCATGCACCAAGTCCTAACTGACTTGAGTTGACCTAATGGTCAACCATGCATGCGCAAAGGGCTGAACCACCCTCATGAGTTTCGGCAAGCGGGTGTGACCCCGGGCCTAACTCATGTGTGTTCAGTAGTCGTCTCAACCAGACCTCGCTACACGCCCTGGATGCAGTCGACCTATAGCCACCTCGTGCTTGCGCACAGGTGCTATCTGGTCAACCCATCTAGGCTGTCAAATGGTCTGATCAGACTAGTTGGATCTAACCTAGAAGATGCTTTCAACCCCATCAACCCATCTAAGGATTTAAAGTAGGGGCACCTTAGATCTAATGAGGCGCGCAAGATGTAAGTTTTATAAAACATCTAGAACAATGCGCAAACAAACAACATGCGGCACTTGAGAAAACAAGATATATCTCATATCTAGCATGTTGATAACCCTTAGATCTAGGGGGTCCCCTTCAAGGGGGAGCGCAAACTTTAGGGGGTCCCCTTCAAGGGGGAGCGCAAACTTCTTGTAACAATGATACAAGCGCAAACTAAACAATGTAAACCTTGCATCATGTAAACAAAGCATCAAGTAAGCGCAACATAGCATCATGTATGGATCACAAACACTTCAAAGCAATCATATAGATCATACCGAAAGCCTAAAGCTTTGATACCAATTGAAAGGTCCCTAGAGTAAGGGGGTGAAACCCTAAACATGCGCAACATAAGATTTTGCATGGGCGGAAATAGGGTTTGCATAGGATCGCATGTAGTATGTCTATATAATCAACTTCTTTCAATTCAAAGATCAAGTTAAGATCTTTTACCATAGCCATGAAGAAGGAGTCGGCTTGGAAGCAAGAGGGCAAATGAGCTCTCCTCCAAAGAAGACGCACACAAAGGATGATGAAGGCTTCCTCCTTGCGCAATTCTTGTGCTAGCAAAAACGCCAAGTTTTTCCTTGCGTGTGTTGAAGTCAAGAGATGCTTGGCCAAACTACCTCCTCGTCGTCTAGGAAGAAAACCTCTTCAAGCGCAAAGACGACAATTGAATTGGCATTATCATTTTAGGCGTTTTCCAATAGATGGCGTTTCATGACTTCCAAATATGGAAAGTCATGAAGCCATGCGCTCACCCATAAGAAAACCGCCCAAATACAATTAAGCCTTGAACCATGCATTCATACTCGTGAACCGGTTCAAGCTAACCCAATTCAATTCAATTTGGTCCAAAAAACCATACCAGCCCATGGTCTAGATCTCTCTGAACCAAATGGCTCAAGATCTAACCGTTCATCTCATGATGTTCCTGATCTCACCGATCTAGAATCATCTCTCTCGATCGAAGCTTACCGATCTCAAGTCCTAATCAATCAAACATGATCAGACCAGATCTCACTTACAATCAGAGTTTAAACTCCTTTAAACTGAACCTCAACAATTCAGTCCACACGATCTGACTCAAGTAAGCCATATCACCAAATTGTGCGACCCTGAGGGTTTCCTTTAAATGTCGGTAACGATAACTTACGTTATCACGATCAGTGAGGGGTATCTAGCAACACATCACTGTCTCCCGATATAAAGGAAAGAGTCTTCCAAGACTTCACCCAAATCACAGCACAAGTGTGAATCAACTCACTAGGCATACATGTTTCCTTTGCCACTGGATGTTCTGATTGGACAAGCCTGTCAAGCTTGTAGTTCCAATATGATGAGCATGATTAGATCAGATGAGCATAGTCACCTGGGTATGGCCATACACTATTCTCAATCATCTCATTCAGGGGGCCCCTTTAGAACATCACACTCCTTAAACAAGGAGACGGCAATCCTATGTCTATCACTAGTGTCCTAACCTGACTCATGATCATTATCCAAGATAGTCTAGAACCATTATATTTCAAATGATATTGAACTACCTCAAAACAATGACATTCATCATTTAGAAACACAAGTGATCTCAAGTCAAAGGACATGTGCCACTTGTAGCATATAAGGATTATTCACATTGTGACAAGCAATTGAATATCCTAGTAGGGTCTGTCCAGTACATCCAATGTACCCATGAGTCTACATCTTATTCCATGCTCGAAGCATCCTATAAGATTTAGAACACATATTAGTCTTAACCATATCAAGGCTGTCTCATGTTCACCAAGATATATCGACTAAGGACATCAGTGCATGTCAGCCTAGCTGAACAGCTTTGAGACATTATTCAGTAGTACACTTATTACAGCAGACAAGGTAACAACCTGAATAACAACCATTGCCTTTATAAACTTAAGAGTTTATACAATGATACTATTACAATCCCAAGGCCTCAAACATTAGCCTTAAGGGCATACCCCAACAGTTGCAATGATGGGGATATCGATGTCGATATCCATTCCGATGGCTTGGGTAGCAGCGATGCACTGCTAGGTGCCACTCACTACTTGTGGTGATATTTGGTCAGCACTGCCAACGTCAGAGGGACCTACAGGGTCGCACACCTTGATACTCGAGTTCTCGTATTGATCGGGAAGCCTTATGATCGAGTTATTGGATAACTTGGATCTATTTTGGAGATTTCATCAGCGCCAATGGGCCTGATGAGATGGAAGGATGTTATTGGACCCAAACTCCATTTATGGCAAGTTGACCCGAAATTGACCATGGTTGGCCACATTTGGATTAGGGTTGCATTGGATTGGATCCAAGTGCTTAATCAAGCCATGTAATGAAGTTTGGGCTAGCTCATTATCCAATGAAGCCCAATAATAAGTTGTCATGAAGTGGCAATAGGCTAAAAGGGTATAATGGGGAGGAAGCCAAGCCCATTGGCGCCTAAGGGGCATAATGGGGTTTGGATGGCAAATTTGCTTCATTAAGGAAGCTTTATGCGCCTAGCCTGAAAGTCCCCTTTCAATAAGGGGGGCCGAAACCCTAAAGTGGCGCATACAAAGCATGGGCAGCGGATACTAGGGTTTCATGGGATCGATGCATGTATTATGATCAACATTAAAACTTTTGAATGCAAGAAAGAATGCGATTCATACCATGGCCATTTCTAGATGGCGCCTTGGAAGCAAGAGAACAAAAGAGGTCTCCTCCAAATCGTCACACACAAGATGATCAACGGCTTGCTCCTTCTTGTCGTCCCTTGTGCTAGCAAGGATCGTCCAAGATGTCTTTGATCATTTGAAGGGAAGAGAGAGCTTTCCTTGCTTGGCGATTTTTTTCTTCTTTCGTCTACCACTTTTTCTCACACGAATGTGTGAAGAGCCAAAGGCAAAACGGCGACAAGAGGGCGAGAGAGGGGCGACGTGAGAGAGATGTGGTCACGTTGTGACATGCTATCTAAAAATAGCAAAACCATCTCAACGTTCAAGTGACCCCAATCGCAAATGCCAACTTGAACCATACGCTCATCCAATGAGCTGGTTCAAATCGATTTGGTTCAATAACCAAATAAACCAAGCAATTAGTCCAGATTATAATAAACCCCTAAGGCTTAAGATTTGACCATTGATCTCTTGATGCTCCTGATCTCACTGATCTAGCATCTATTCTCTCAATCGAAGCTTACCGATCTCAAGCCCTAATCAATCAAACATGATCAGACTAGATCTCACTTACAATCAGAGACTAAATCCCTTTAAACTGAACCCAAACAATTCAGTCCACACGATCTGACTTAAGTAAGCCATATCATCAAATTGTGCGACCCTAAGGGTTTCCTTTAAATGTCGGTAACGATAACTTACGTTATCACGATCAGTGAGGGGTATCTAGCAACACATCACTGTCTCCCGATATAAAGGAAAGAGTCTTCCAAGACTACACCCAAACCACAGTACAAGTGTGAATCCAATTCACAAGGCATGCAAATTTCCTTTGCCACTGGATGTTCTTATTGGACAAGCGTGTCAAGCTTGTAGCTCCAATATGATGAGCATGATTAGATCAGATGAACACTGTCACCTGGGTATGGCCATACACTTTCTCAATCATCTCATACAGAGGGGGGCCCCTTTAGAACATCACACTCCAATTAAGGAGACGGCAATCCTTTATCTATCACTAGTGCCCTAACTTGACTCAAGCTCACCATCCAAGATAGTCTATAACCATTATGTTTCAAATGATATTGAACTACCTCAAAACAATGACAATCATCATTTAGAAACACAAGTGATCTCAAGTCAGAGGAAATGTGCCACTTGTTGCAATCAAGGATTATTCACATTGTGACAAGCAATTGAATATCCTAGTAGGGTCTGTCCAGTACATCCAATGTACCCATGAGTCTACATCTTATTCCATGCTCGAAGCATCCTATAAGATTAGAACACATATTAGTCTCAATCATATCAAGGCTGTCTCATGTTCGCCAAGATATATCGACTAAGGACTTTACTGTATGTCAGCCCACCTGAACAGCATTGAGACATTATTCAGAAGTATATGTATTGCAGCAGATAATATAACAAACTGAATAACAACCATTGCCTTTATAAACATAAGAGTTTATACATGATACTGTTACAATCCCAAGGCCTCAAACATTAGCCTTAAGGGCATACCCCAACATAGCCCTCTCCCATTGATAGTGTGAATGCATTAAGGCATTGCTTGGGGCGCAAGGCTAGGCCTTGGCGCACAAGGCAAGGCTTGGTAGCTTATGGAAAGGTTGAATGAGGTTTATGGTAAAGTCTTGGAGACTTTCCTTACCTCAAACCTTCTCATCCAAGCCATACACTTGTCATGATCTCAACCCTTGCCCTAACCGCCTCTATCTCTTTATAAGTGACCCTAGCCGCCCCTCTTAGAGGTTACAATCCTTAGAGGCGTGACAACAAGAGGAGGTGCGAAAGCAAGGGCTTGAAGGGCGACAACACCAAGAAGTGGCGCATCTTCTTCTTCCTTCCAAACCCTAGCCGCAAGCCTCTTCCTTCTCTCTTGACGCAAGGAACTTGATGCTTGGCGATTTCACTCTCCCTCATCCTTCTTCATCTTTGGCGCATCTTCCTTGGAGGTGGCGCATACTTTGAAGAAGGACCACAAGGCTTGGATCTTCTTCCCGAGGCTAGCACCGGGCGTGGAAGAAGAGGACTCGAGGCATCCGTGTGCGTGAGACTGCAGAGGGCGCACGCTTGGGCGCCTATCACGACATCGACCTCATCTTGCTCTAAGGTATTTCCTAACTCATTGTGTCGACTCTCTTGCTTGCGATCTTTACTGGGTTTTTGGGACCGGCCTGTTTCGGGGATATTGCTTCCACTGTGCAATGTATTTTGTAATCTCTATGACTATGAAAAATTGTAAAATATCCCTGGGGTTTCCCAACAATTGGATCCAATCCAATGTAACCCAAGGTCCAATGAGGCTAACCATGATTAATTTGGTCAATATGCCAAAAATGGAAGTTGGCCCCAATAATAGTGTTTTACTTAAGTTAAGAATTTCTTCTAAATATTCCCTCTGCACATCTTCTAAATATATGAGGCTCATCCCAAAAATAGTGTTTTACTTCAGCTAAGAATTTCTTATTTCCTTGATAGCTCAAATCAAGAGGAAAAACATTAGCATCAAGATAATTCACTATGTCAGCATACCATGGAGCCTTGATCTGTTCAATACTCAAGAGTTGTTCTTCAGGGAAGGAATCATTAATGGAATCACCTTTATCAACCTCTATAGTTATCCTTGAAAGATGATCTGCAACTAAATTTTTTGATCCCTTTTTGTCTTTGATTTCCAAATCAAATTCTTGCAAAAGTAATACCCATCTAAGAAGTCGCGATTTACTTTCCTTCTTGCATCAAATACCTTACTGGTGCATGATCAGTATACACCACAACTTTAGAGTTAATCAAATATGACCTAAATTTATCAAAAGCAAAAACTATGGCCAAAAGTTCCTTTTCTGTAGTGGTGTAGTTTCTTTGTGCATCATCCAAAGTCTTGCTAGCATAGTAAATAACAAAAGGCTTTTTTTCTTTTCTCTACCCTAGCACCGCTCCTACTGCAAAGTCACTAGCGTCACACATGAGCTCAAAGGGCAAACTCCAGTCTGGGGGTTGCATGATCGACGCTGAAATCAGAGCTTCTTTCAATCCCTGAAAAGCAGACAAACAATTTTCATCAAAGTCGAATTTAGCATCCTTGCAAAGTTAATATGTAAGTGGTTTAGCAAGTTTAGAAAAATCCCTAATGAAATGCCGGTAAAATCCTGCATGTCCTAAAAAACTTCTAATCTCTTTGACCGTAGTGGGCGGCTCAAGCTTCTCAATCACCTCAATTTAGGCTTTGTCAACTTCTATTCCTCTTTCTGAAATTAGGTGTCAAGAACTATTCCTTACCTAACCATGAAATGACATTTTTCCCAGTTAAGCACAAGATTAGTATCCTCGCATCTCTGCAAGACTCGAGATAATTTAGCCAAACAATCATCAAAAGAAAAGCCATAGACAGAAAAATCATCCATGAAAACATCCATTAAATCTTCAATAAATACAGAAAATATAGCCATCATACACCTCTAAAAAGTAGCAGGTGCATTACACAATCCAAAGGGCATTCTCCTATATGCAAAAGTACCACATGGACAAGTAAAGGTGGTCTTATCTTGCTCATCAGGATGAATGGGAATTTGAAAAAAATCCAGAATAACCATCAAGAAAACAGAAATAAGAATGCTTTGCAAGTCTCTCAACCATTCGATCAATAAAAGGTAAGGGGAAGTGGTTTTTCCTAGTAGCCGCATTCAATTTTCTATAGTCTATGCACATGCGCCAACTAGTTACTGTTCTAACAGAAATCAGCTCATTATCTTTGTTTTTCATTACAGTGACTCCCCCTTTTTTAGGGACACAATGTATAGGTCTTACCCATTTACTATCGAAGATAGGATAGATAATACCTGCATCGAGTAGTTTCAGTACTTCCTTCTTTACTACTTCCTTCAGGGATGGGTTAAGTCTCCTCTGAAAATCCACATGTAGCTTGTGCTCCTCTTCCATCAAAATCCTATGCATACAAAAAGAAGGTTTTATTCCTTTCAAATCATCAATAGTATATCCAATTACCTTACTATGAATTCTTAATACCTTTAGAAGCAAAGCAGTCTCCCTTTCATTAAGCTATGCATCAACAATGATAGGGTAAGTAGAATTAGGTCTAAGAAATTCATAACGAAGATTATCAGGTAAAGTCTTACGTTCTACTTTTGGGACCTTCTTTTCCTCATTCTTAATGTCATCACAAACAGTTAAATCATGAAATTCAACATTAGAATCTAAATTGCTATCTAAATCAGAATTAAATTCACAAGTTTCAACAAACAAATCACCAAGATCATAGACAGTACATCTACAGAGTGTACACTACAGCAAAAACCGGTGTATGAAGGTTTCTTCATAGAATCATTCAAATCAAACTCAATTATGTTATCACCAATATTCAGAGTGAGTTTACCATTCTTCACATCAATGAGTGCCCCTGTAGTAGCTAAGAACGGTCTACCAAGTATGATTGGAATCTTAGCATCTTCCTCCATCTCCAAGACTACAAAATCCGTTGGAACAAAATACTTACCAACCTGGATCGAAACATCCTCAAGAATCCCTACGGGATACTTAACTGAACGGTCAGTGAGTTGCAAAGATATTGAAGTTGGTTTGGGAGTCCCCATGTCTAGTTTCCTACAAACAGATAAAGGCATTAGGCACACACTAGCTCCCAAATCACATAAGGCTCGGTCAAAAGCCATACTCTCAATCAAATGAGGAATGGAGAAACTACCTGGATCCTTTAGTTTCGGTGGCAATTTGTTTTGAATGATGGCACTACACTCTTCAGTTAGTGCCACAATACCATAGTCCTCTATCTTTCTCTTATTAGACAAAATTTCTTTCAAAAATTTAGCATATGTGGGCATTTGAAATAAAGCATCAGTGAATGGAATATTAATGTACAACTTTTTCAAAACATCAAGAAATTTCCCAAATTGTTTATCTAATTTAGTGATGCAGGAGAAGACATCATGACAGAAGGGGAAGATCGGGCCCAGATAGCGCCCCAAAAATTTTCCACATAAAGTTCCTCGGGGCACCCAGCGACGGAAGCCACGCCCCGTGAGTCCTGGGGACAACTACCCGATTCGGGGGCGGCTTCACATGCACAAGTCAGATTTTCCACAGAAAGTTCCTCGGGGTACCCAGCAACGGAAGCCACGCCCTGTGAGTCTTGCGGACAACTACCCGATTCGGGGGCTGCTTCACATGCACAAGTCAGATTTTCCACATAAAGTTCCTCGGGGTACCAGCGATGAAAGCTTCGCCCCGTGGGTCCTGCAGACAACTACTCGATTCAGCGGCGGCTTCACATGCGCAAGTTAAATTTTCCACAGAATGTTCCTCGGGGTACTCGGTGACAAAAACCTCACACCGTGAGTCCTGCGGACAACTACCCAAAGAAGTCGCTGAACTACCCCGACGACCCCGTTTTGATGTCCACAACCCTCCATACCACGTTGAGCCCTCCATGGAGGGTCCGAAGGAGCCCAACAAGGTGGAGGTACGGTGATCTCAACACACTTCTCGATCGCCGAACTGATTTGTAGGAGTGATCAGCCCATTATCGATCCACACCGAGGCCCTTCCGCCCAAGGGCCTGGGCGGCTGTCCACCTGAAGGCCCAACACCTAAGGGGCCATGCAATCATCTTAGCAACATGGCCCAAGAGCATGCCACATCCGTCGTAACCTAGACCACGACGTCCAAATTCTGCTGCTTTATCGCGGTATGCTCCGAACGCGTCTGACCGCCCAACCGCCTCCGTATGAAGCCCAGAAGACCATGCGCTAGCTTCATAGAATATTAGGTAGAAGTTTGTTTTGCTTTGTCTTGTAGTAGCAGCTTGACCACCTTTGTGGCCTGCAGGGGTAGTTAGTTGTTAAAGTAGTTTGTCTTTTTTCCACTTTGTCTTGTTCCCTCCCCTCTTGTTCTATAAAAGAGGAGGCTGGGGTGTTGTGTTCCTTAGTTCTCTTAGAGGTAGAGTTCTCCTGGTGAGCAAGAGTGCCTCCAGCTTGTGTGGAAGACAAAGTAGCTTCGTCTTTAGAGTTTGTAAGAGTCGGCGACCGGTGTCTCGACTCAAAGTGTTTCTTGCTTGTGTTTCCTGCCTTTCGAGAAGTAAATCCCCCATTCTGGGTGGGTCAGGTTCACCTGTTTCTAGATTCTCTTTCCGTGTTGAGTTTCTTTTGCCCTCTCACCCACGAGCATCCGAGCGTCGGAGTCATGGACGGTTTCCCTGTTCGTTGGTTTATTCGCAGGTGCATAGGCGCGCGAGCTGACCTTGCGATCCGCAAACCCCGTTCGTGCTATGCTTAAAATTGCTCTAGAGGTTAGTGAGCGAATTTCAGTAATTTTGGGTGCTGTTGGATTTCTCTTGCATTAGTATTGCCTCGAAATGAATTCGCGTTGATTTCCCGTGTTTTCTTGCTATACTTTCTGAGCGATTTGACTTCCCTCGTCTCAAGACCCTCTCATGATTTTCGTGCATTGTGTAAACACCGTAGAGTACGGCACTAAGGATCAACCCTCCTATAGTCTCTACATCATTTAACCTACACTAGTCTCCGGGGAAAAGGTATAAGAGGTCTATAAAGGGCTGGTGAACTAGGTCTAGAAACATCAATCTGACATGGCTCATCCTCTTTTGGTTCATCACCCTGCAAAGGTGGTGGACTAGCATGGGACTGCACATGAGCAGGTTGTGTTTCTAAGCCCGGTTCACTGCCATGTTCTATGTTGGGCTCTTCCTCCTCATCTTCTAATCTACCCCTTGGTTCATCTAATTGCTTTCCACTCCTAGTAGTGATAGCATTACAATGCTCCCTAGGGTTTGGTTCAGGTTTAGCAGGTAATTACCCTGGGGGTCTATAAGATGTGCTGGCTTATTGTGCTATCTGAGTTTCTAAAATCTTATTGTGTGTAGTCAAGGACCCTACCTGAGAAGTAAGCTGATTTATTGTGTCTTTTTGGTGCTTCATTTCATCCAAAATTTTTTCAAATTTTTGGTCTTGACTAGCCATGAATTTTTCAAACATGGATTCAAAACTAGTGTTCTGGGGCTGATTTTGATTTTCCTTCCTTTGTTGGTATCCTCTTTCCTCAATCTGTCCCCTTACAGCATTATTGTTGTTCTTCCAAGATAAATTTGGGTGGTTTCTTGATGTGGGGTGAAGACACGTGTTGTGCATGTTGGGGTATGCCCTTAAGGCTAATGTTTGAGGCCTTGGGATTCTTTCAGTATCATGTATAAACTCTTATGTTTATAAAGGCGATGGTTGTTATTCAGTTTGTTACATTGTCTGCTGCAATAAGTGTGCTTCTGAATAATGTCTCAATGCTGTTCAGCTTGGCTGACATGCTGTAATGTCCTTAGTCGAGATATCTTGGTGAACATGAGACAGCCTTGATATGATTGAGACTAATATGTGTTCTAATCTTATAGGATGCTTCGAGCATGGAATAAGATGTAGACTCATGGGTACATTGGATGTACTGGACAGACCCTACTAGGATATTCAATTTCTTGTCACAATGTGAATAATCCTTGTTTGCAACAAGTGGCACATGTCCTCTGACTTGAGATCACTTGTGTTTCTAAATGATGATTGTCATTGTTTTGAGGTAGTTCAATATCATTTGAAACATAATGGTTATAGACTATCTTGGATGGTGAGCTTGAGTCAGGTTAGGGCACTAGTGATAGATAAAGGATTGCCGTCTCCTTAATTGGAGTGTGATGTTCTAAAGGGGCCCCCCTCTGTATGAGATGATTGAGAAAGTGTATGGCCATACCCAGGTGACAGTGTTCATCTGATCTAATCATGCTCATCATATTGGAGCTACAAGCTTGACACGCTTGTCCAATAAGAACATCCAGTGGCAAAGGAAATTTGCATGCCTTGTGAATTGGATTCACACTTGTACTGTGGTTTGGGTGTAGTCTTGGAAGACTCTTTCCTTTATATCGGGAGACAGTGATGTGTTGCTAGATACCCCTCACTGATCGTGATAACGTAAGTTATCGTTACCGACATTTAAAGGAAACCCTTAGGGTCGCACAATTTGATGATATGGCTTACTTAAGTCAGATCGTGTGGACTGAATTGTTTGGGTTCAGTTTAAAGGGATTTAAACTCTGATTGTAAGTGAGATCTGGTCTGATCATGTTTGATTGATTAGGGCTTGAGATCGGTAAGCTTCGATCGAGAGAATGGATGCTAGATCGGTGAGATCAGGAGCATCAAGAGATGAACGGTTAGATCTTGAACCTTTAGGGTTTATTGTGATCTAGACCATATGGCTTGGGTTAATTGGTCTTTGAACCAAACCGACATTGAACCAGCTCATTGAGTGAGCGCATGGTTCAAGGGAGAGAGCAAAATGCGTTGGGATAAACCCATGAACGCATGAGCGCATGAACGTTAGGCGGTTACTATTTTTGGTTTTCCAAAATAAGACAACGCACTACACGTTCGAGAGAGTAACGCCCTCTCTCGTCTCTTCACCTCTCGTCGCCTCTTCTTCCGTGGAAGTTCTTCTTGACGACAAGGGAGAGATCTCGCCAAGCAAGAAAATCTTCTCTTCCCTTTCATATGACAAGGACCTTTGAAGAACCTTGCTAGCACAAGGATCAACAAAGAGTAGGCGGCATCACCTTGTGTGCGTCACTTTTGGAGGAGAAGCGCTTGAGTCTCTTCTTCCTAGACGCCATCCAAGCAATGGCTTTGGTGAGAATCGATTCCTTGATTCTTATTTGCAATCGTTTATAAGTTGATCATATAATATGAAAGATCCTAGAAACCCCTTTCCGCTGCATGAAAACCTCCATATGCGCCTATCTAGGGTTTCGCCCCCCTTTGTTTAGGGGACTTTCAATTGGTATCAGAGCATCGTTTTATGCATATTTTATGATTGCTTTAGCCTTTTGTGATCCTTGTATGCTTAGATCTTCATTACATGCGAAATTTACATGTAAGTTATTCATGCCGAAACTTGATATATGTTTCATTAGCGCATGGTTGTTTGCGCTTTGTTGTTTTTCTCAAAAAAACTTCATGACATGCGCGACTATTATTAGATCTAAGTGGCGCCTACTATAAACCCTTAGACGGGTTAGTAGGGTTGAAGTCATCTCTAGTTAAGATCCAACTAGTCTGATCAGACCATCTGACAGCCTAGATGGGTCGACCAGATGGCACCTATGCGCAAGCATTAGGTGGCTATAGGTCGACTGCATCAAGGGCGTGTAGCGAGGTCTGGTTGAGACAACCAGTGAACGCGCATGAGTTAGGCCCGGGGTCACACCCGCTTGCCAGAACTCATGAAGGCTGTTCAGCCCTTGGCGCATGCATGGTTGACCATTAGGTCAACTCAAGTCAGTTAGGACTTGGTGCATGCAAGGGCAGTGGATCTGACTAGTCATGATGAGTGGATCCCTATTAATGGACCGTTGTAAGGTGGTAGGGCACATAAGGAAAAAATAAAATTGATGCCAATGGGGTTTTTCAAAATTTTATTTTCATAATGGATCACATGCTGATTGTAAGCATATGCTTGTTTATTTAATCTTATGTGGCCTGCCCATGTTAATGTGTGCTGTGCTGGGGCCTGCGTGCCTGGTTAATAAATTGTAAATTAATTTTTGTGATCTGCGCATCACATTTCATTTAATTTATAAAGTGTAATTGACCTGCGAGTCAAACTTGTCTAGATAGATTAAATTGTAATTTAATCAGACAAGAGCACAGAGCACACATGGCAGAGGCGCATGTAGCAGAGGCTTGACCAGGTGGGAGGTCCAGGGTTCGACTCTGGGACAGGCGCATTTATCTGGTGGGCGCACCTGAGCTGCAGTGGGCGCTTGGGCCCTGGGTTGGGCCAGATGAGATGCAAAAGACCCATGGAGAGCTCAAGTGAAGACTTAAGTTAAATTAAGGTCTTACTTAGGGTTAATGGGCTTTTACCACATAAGATCATCATGCTTTCTTTTATTGCTTAAATAATTAGACTTGCATGATTTATTTATCTTCTGCTATCACCATAGGGTTTGCATGATAGTTAAGAAGATAATAGACCGTTAAAATCCAACGCTTAATATCAAGCTCGTAAGCCTTCTGACGCGAAACCTCACTGTTCTGACTATCGTTGGGGCCGTGTTGTACCCACTCAGTGGGCACGCCCATCTATCTTCAGACGGTGCAGGATTTCACCTGCGTGTTACAGAGAAGGGATTTATCGCTTCTCGTTGCTCAGCATAGCACGTGGTGGTCCAGGGAGTAGGTCAGGTCAGCTTGACCATGTGGGCTACATATGGGGCATTTGTTAGCTATATGGAGGCAGCCATCTGTGGGATCAGAGACTGTGTTGTACCAACTTAGTTGGCACAGTCGGCTGGATTGCCCAAATGAAGGGGAATCGCACGGGTTGGCGATTGGCAGGGACTGCCTACCAGAAATTAGTGCTTGTACTCTCTGTGCATCTTATCTCGCCTGAGCGGGACGCGGAGACCAAGTATGAAATCTGGATCCCATCTCGCTAAAAGAGTGTTACTCTTTCGGACTGTTTAATGGATTTTTCAGTCAGATAAAATAGTGAGAAAAGAATCTTTCTTAAGTCCTGGATTGATTCTAAACATTGATACTGACCTTGCTGTTCTTGCATTGTTGTAGATTCCTGCAGCAACGAACACCATGAGCTTCAATGTGCGATCCCTACTGGAAAGGGAGAAGTTTGCTGGGCCAAACTTCTCAGACTGGTTCGGACACCTTAAGATTGTTCTTAAGGCAGAGAGGAAACTGTATGTCCGCGAGACGGCTATACCGCCTCAACCCGCTCCGAACGCCGCAAGGGCGGTTCGGGAAGCCTATGAAAAGCATGTCAATGATAGCATTGATGTCGCTTGCCTGATGCTAGCGTCTATGACGCCACAGCTGCAGCGTCAGCATGAGGATATGTCTGCTATAGAAATGATAGCAAACCTCAAGATGCTGTATGCTGCACAGGCGAGGACTGAACGCTATAATTTGACCAAGCTTTTCTTTCAGAGCAAACTGGCTGAAGGGAGTCCAGTGGGAGCTCACGTGCTCAAGATGATTGGGCACAAAGAGGCTCTAGAGAAACTGGGGCATACCATCAATCAGGAGCTTGCTGTAGACATTATTCTGCAGTCCCTCCCGGCCTCTTTCGATCCGTTCATTATTAATTTTAATATGAACAAGATCGACTGTACTCCGGCAGAGTTGCTGAATATGCTCTTAACTACAGAGGAGACTCTAAAGGGAAAGCCTTCAACCTCTGTCTTGATGTTTCCTTCAAGGAACAAGAAGAAGGGGAAGAAGGGCAAAGCCCCTGTCAAGAATTATAACAAGGCTCTGAAACAGAAGGTTAAGCGGTCGAAGGAATACAGATGTTTCCATTGTGGCCAGCTGGGTCACTGGAAAAAGGACTGTAAAGCGCTCCAAGGAGACAAGAAGGGAAGCATCGCTTCTGGCTCAGGTATATTTGTGACTGAAGTCATGATATCTTCTTCTTCTATTTCATGGGTGTTGGACACTGCATGTGGAGTTCACATTTGTTCAAATGTACAGGAACTCAAGAGAAGAAGACAGGTGGGACAGCATGAGGTGGACCTACGAGTTGGAAACGGGGCACAGGTTGCTGCTGTTGCTGTAGGAGAATATTACATCTCATTACCATCTGGACTTGTATTGGAACTAAACAATTGTTATTTTGTACCTAGCATTACTAAAAATATTATCTCCATTCCTGCTCTTGTCAGGAAGGGATTTTCCTTTGAATGCAATATTTCAAAGTGTGTTCTTTCTTTAGATAATATTGTTTATGCTACTGGATCAATTAACAATGGATTATTCATGTTGGACATGGAATGTTCTATACAAAATATTGATAATAAGAAAGCCAAGTATGCTGATGACAGCACCTTGCTATGGCATAGTCGTTTAGGCCATATTAACAAGAAGCGCATTAAGCGGTTGCATGATCATGGACTGCTGGGATCATTCTCCTATGAGGAGATTGATACATGCAAAGCTTGTTTAATGGGTAAAATGACGAAGTCTCCTTTTCCTCACAAAGGTCAAAGGGCTTCAGGTTTACTTGACCTTATACACAGTGATGTGTGTGGGCCATTTAGTAAACATGCCAGAGGTGGCTATTCGTACTTCATTACCTTTACTGATGATTTCAGTAGATACGGGTATGTCTATCTAATGAGACATAAAAGTGAATCTTTTGACAAGTTCAAAGAGTTCAAAAATGAAGTACAGAATCAGCTAGGCCGAAATATCAAGGCACTTCGCTCAGATCGAGGTGGTGAATACCTAAGTTGAGAGTTTACTGACTATCTGAAGGAGTGTGGGATTATCTCACAGCTCACTCCGCCAGGAACACCGCAGTGGAATGGTGTGTCCGAGAGGAGGAACAGAACCTTACTTGATATGGTTCGGTCTATGATGAGTCAAGCTACTCTACCTTACTCCTTTTGGGGATTTGCACTGGAAACAGCTGCAAGAGTACTAAACCGAGTGCCATCCAAGGCAGTTTCAAAGACTCTATATGAGTTATGGTATGGGAAACAGCCAAGCTTGACATTTATTAAGATCTGGGGTTGCGAGGCTTATGTCAAAAAGCTCGCCTCTGGGAAACTAGAGAGCAGATCTGATAAATGCATCTTTGTCGGTTACCCTAAGGAAACTAAGGGTTATTATTTCTACGATCCCAAAGAGAACAAGGTATTTGTTGCTCGGACGGCCATTTTTCTTGAGAAGGAGTTTCTTCTGCAAGAGGCCAGTGGGAGAGAAATAAAGCTGGATGAGAATCCAGAGGAAGGACAAAGTAGTCAAGCACAATTGGATGAGCATGAGCCAGTAGAACAGGTTATTGAACAACCTGAGGCTCAGATATCACGGGAACCGCGAAGATCGGGAAGGATCCGTCGACAGCCTGAGCGCTATGACGGAGTCTACATCATTGATAATGATGAACCCCTTACTTATGCGGATGCGGTCAGTGGACCGGAGTCAGCTAGATGGCTTGAAGCTATGCGAGCCGAGATGGACTCCATGTCAGATAACCAAGTCTGGGATTTGGTTGATCCGCCTCCGGGAGTAATCCCTATAGGCTGTAAATGGATCTTCAAGAAGAAGATTGACATGGATGGTAACGTGGTTACCTATAAAGGCAGGCTAGTTGCGAAAGGTTTCAAACAAATCTACGGGATAGATTATGATGAAACTTTCTCTCCTGTAGCCATGTTCAAGTCAATTCGGATTATTCTTGCGATAGCAGCATATTACGATTATGAGATCTGGCAAATGGATGTGAAGACCGCTTTCCTTAATGGAAAACTGGATGAGGATGTGTATATGACACAACCTGAAGGTTTCACTAATCCATCAGATCGTCATAAAATATGCAAGTTAAAGAAGTCCATTTATGGACTTAAACAAGCATCAAGAAGCTGGAATATTCGTTTTGATGAATCAATCAGTGAGTTTGGTTTCATCAAGAATGAAGATGACCCTGTGTGTATATAAGAGGTTTAGTGGGAGCGTGATTACTTTCCTAGTCCTCTACGTCGATGATATCTTAATCATTGGAAACGATATTCCTGAACTGCATGCTGTTAAAGCATGGTTAAGAAAATGTTTCCAGATGAAAGATCTAGGAGAAGCAGCCTATGTATTAGGTGTGAAGATCTACAGGGATAGATCTAAGAGGCTTCTCGGGCTGTGCCAGAGTACTTACATCGATAAAGTCCTGGAGAGATTCCATTTAGAGAATTCTAAAAGAGGATATCTTCCAGTCAGACATGGTCTGAATCTTTCAAAGAGTCAGTGTCCACAAACACAGACTGAGAAAGATGAAATGGACAATATGCCTTATGCTTCGGCTATTGGGTCCATTATGTATGCGATGTTGTGTACTCGCCCAGACGTCGCTTACGGGTTAAGCGTGACCAGTCGATTCCAAAGTAATCCAGGTCAGGCGCTCTGGATTGCAGTCAAGAACATTTTAAAATATCTTCGGAGGACCAAAGATATGTTCTTGATATATGGTGGTCAGGAAGAACTCAGTATTGAAGGATATACTGACGCTTCGTTCCAATCGGACCAGGATGATTTCCGATCGCAATCAGGCTATGTTTTTAGCTTGAATGGAGGAGCAGTGGTGTGGAAGAGTTTCAAACAGTCTATTGTTGCTGATTCCACAACAGAAGCCGAGTATGTTGCAGCCTCAGAAGCATCTAAGCAGGCAGTATGGATTCGTAAGTTTGTTTAGGAACTTGGTGTTGTTCCTTCGAGTGCAGATCCTTTGGTTATCTTCTGTGATAACACTGGAGCAATCGCACAAGCAAAGGAACCACGGTCGCACCAGAAGTCCAAGCACATACAGAGACGGTTTCACTTGATCCAGGAGATCATTGATCGTGGTGAGATCAAAATCTGCAAGGTTCATATAGATGACAATCTGGCTGACCCGCTTACCAAGCCTCTGGCGCAGCAGAAGCATGAGAAGCACCGTAATAATATGGGTTTGAGATTTCTCAACCATTAGATTAAGTGCAAGTGGGAGATTGTTGGGGTATGCCCTTAAGGCTAATGTTTGAGGCCTTGGGATTCTTTCAGTATCATGTATAAACTCTTATGTTTATAAAGGCGATGGTTGTTATTCAGTTTTTTACATTGTCTGCTGCAATAAGTGTGCTTCTGAATAATGTCTCAATGCTGTTCAGCTTGGCTGACATGCTGTAATGTCCTTAGTCGAGATATCTTGGTGAACATGAGACAGCCTTGATATGATTGAGACTAATATGTGTTCTAATCTTATAGGATGCTTCGAGCATGGAATAAGATGTAGACTCATGGGTACATTGGATGTACTGGACAGACCCTACTAGGATATTCAATTGCTTGTCACAATGTGAATAATCCTTATTTGCAACAAGTGGCACATGTCCTCTGACTTGAGATCACTTGTGTTTCTAAATGATGATTGTCATTGTTTTGAGGTAGTTCAATATCATTTGAAACATAATGGTTATAGACTATCTTGGATAATGATCATGAGTCAGGTTAGGGCACTAGTGATAGATATAGGATTGCCGTCTCCTTTATTGGAGTGTGATGTTCTAAAGGGGCCCCCCTGAATGAGATGATTGAGAAAGTGTATGTCCATACCCAGGTGACTATGCTCATCTGATCTAATCATGCTCATCATATTGGAGCTACAGGCTTGACACGCTTGTCCAATAAGAACATCCAGTGGCAAAGGAAACATGTATGCCTTGTGAAGTGGATTCACACTTGTGCTGTGGTTTGGGTGTAGTCTTGGAAGACTCTTTCCTTTATATCGGGAGACAGTGATGTGTTGCTAGATACCCCTCACTGATCGTGATAACGTAAGTTATCGTTACCGACATTTAAAGGAAACCCTTAGGGTCGCACAATTTGATGATATGGCTTACTTAAGTCAGATTGTGTGGACTGAATTGTTTGGGTTCAGTTTAAAGGGATTTAAACTCTGATTGTAAGTGAGATCTGGTCTGATCATGTTTGATTGATTAGGGCTTGAGATTGGTAAGCTTCGATCGAGAGAATGGATGCTAGATCGGTGAGATCAGGAGCATCAAGAGATGAACGGTTAGATCTTGAACCTTTAGGGTTTATTGTGATCTAGACCATATGGCTTGGGTTAATTGGTCTTTGAACCAAACCGACATTGAACCACCTCATTGAGTGAGCGCATGGTTCAAGGGAGAGAGCAAAATGCGTTGGGATAAACCCATGAACGCATGAGCGCATGAACGTTAGGCGGTTACTATTTTTGGTTTTCCAAAATAAGACAACGCACTACACGTTCGAGAGAGTAACGCCCTCTCTCGTCTCTTCACCTCTCGTCGCCTCTTCTTCCGTGGAAGTTCTTCTTGACGACAAGGGAGAGATCTCGCCAAGCAAGAAAATCTTCTCTTCCCTTTCATACGACAAGGACCTTTGAAGAACCTTGCTAGCACAAGGATCAACAAAGAGTAGGCGGCATCACCTTGTGTGCGTCACTTTTGGAGGAGAAGCGCTTGAGTCTCTTCTTCCTAGACGCCATCCAAGCAATGGCTTTGGTGAGAATCGATTCCTTGATTCTTATTTGCAATCGTTTATAAGTTGATCATATAATATGAAAGATCCTAGAAACCCCTTTCCGCTGCATGAAAACCTCCATATGCGCCTATCTAGGGTTTCGCCCCCCTTTGTTTAGGGGACTTTCAGTGCAAACCAGAAAATGATATAAAGATCTAACAGGAAAGAGATCATTGCAGCAATATAATAACTACAGCAATATAGCTATTCAGATTATTCTGTGAAAATAGTACAGGAATTTTATCAGATTGCAAATGTTGACATATCTTGCAGGTTGATCCTTTGTCATCTAGGTTGAATAAACTTATCTGGCTTGTGGACAAAGATTTGGTCTTTCTGATGGATCCAAATATTAGACATAGAGGTCTTTCCGAGCGTGTTAGAAACCTGCAACAAGAAGCTTAATTAGACTAGATATTTAGTAAACAGAACCTAGCAGGAAAGAGATATGGAAACAGGCAAGCATGGTTTGCGCCATTTGATGATGCCGGAGCCAGGGGTCGTCGGCGACTCTGATACATCAGGTGGTGGAGAAGGTGATGCGGCGTCGGAGCACTGGCAGAGGCGGAGAAACGACTGTTCAGGTGGAACTGGGGAAGCTGCAAAGGAGGCGGCTGTTCGAGCAGAACAGGGGAGGTTGGCGAACATAACAGGGATGGTCGGTGTCCGGCCGGTAGAGCACGAACCCAGAACCTGCTATAACTGGAGGTCGTTGGGTTTGCTGTGGCGTCGTGGATGGAGTTTGGAGTTGATTGGTGGCCGGTCGGAGGAGGATGACGTCGGAAGGCGGATGTTGGGCGGAATCAAGGCGAGAGCAGGGGATCGACAGGAAGTTTCGATTCCGCTGATCTGAGTGGTAGATGGATAGATCCTGTCGGCTGGAGATTGCACAAGGGTAGGAACGGCGATGGCCAAAGTGTTGTGGAGATCTGGCCGGAGTTTAGGCGCGGACGGTGGTTGGTCGGAGGAGGACGGTGCTGGAAGGCGGAGACGCGCTTGTTCAGCAGAACAGGGGATGCGCGTGGGCGGAACAGGGGCAGCTGGAGATCATCGGAGACGGCAAAGTCTCCCGACCTGCTACAACTGGAAGTTCTCCTGACCAAGGCGAACTGGTGGACGGAGTTTGGGATCGATCGGTGACTGATCGGAGGAAATCGATGGCGATCAGTGGTGAAGGGCGGAAGCAGGGGCGTGAGCTGAGGCATCACCGGAAATCTTTCGATTCCGGCGATCGGAGAGGTGGATGGGTAGATCCCGGCGGCTGAAGCTTCTTCAGGGAAAGTAGAAGTGGTGGCCGAAGTCTTGTGAGGATCCGACGGCTGGATCGCCGGCGGTGAGATCACAAAATGACGAAAGTCTGCAGGTTTGCTGGGTGTGCGATGTTGGCAGCGGAGCAGGAGAATTAGGGGAAGAAGGAGAGATTAGAGAAGAAAGGAAGAGAGAGGGGCTCAGCCCTAGAAGGAGGAGAAGAGGAAGGCAGTGGCGACTCAAGCGCCGGAGGGGAAGAAGGAGACATCCGATCGAATCAAACAAACACTATTTCCATTAATCTTCACTAAAAACTTCTACAGGGAGATTACATGCTCAAATAGGCTGGATTTCTACCCGTTGCTATTGTATTCTTCATCTTCATGCAAGCTGCAATGGTCGTTTCCTTCCAATGGCATCTCCCTTACGTAAGCTTTGTTGTTTCACCAAAATCTGCAGCTTTCTTCTACGTGATCTTCTGACTTGAGCTTGCCAAATATTTGGGCTGCTGTTCTTTGTTGGGCTGGCCATGAGTGTAGCTCTAAATCCTCTTCCTTAGCTAGTTGGGTTGTGTTTAAACTCAAGCTGAACTTCGGCTGACTTTTAGTAGCTTGAGCTTTGAGCTAGACGTTGATGTGTGCACCCAGTTTGACTTGGTCTCATATTAATCACATAGCAAACAAAACAATAAGGATTAGTGACTCATTATAACTTAGGATTGCATTTAAAATTTAGACATAAACATTGACTAAGTCTATGTTCAATCAAGGTTTACAATGATTATACAAAATTTGACTAAGTCAAATATCATGGCAAAAATGCTCCTGCATCAGACACCCCTGGTTCAAGTGTTTCTACTCCTGGAGAAACTTAGGGTAATTAAAAAAAACTAACAACAATTAAACTACTAGAATGAAGACTGATAACTTTATCACGCTCAGGTGGGGGCCTATCAATGTATTCATCTTTGAGGATAGGTAGGAAGAGAAGCAGTTCATACATGGATTTAGTGGGTTGTTTTGTTCTAACCCCTAATGTACTTCTCACATTCAATAAGCAGGGTGATAGAAAATTCATATTGGCATGCTCATGTTTTCTTTTATAGCATCCAAATAGAAGAGAGGAAGGAATAACAAAATCATATGCATTCAATGGGAGTTGTGTTGGAGAGAAATTAATACCCATAAAATTAAAATATTGCATGTCATGGTTCATGGGAGGGGCAATCACAAACTCAATTGGCTCTAAAGATTTAGGCATCACAAAGTCAAAATGTTCAAGTTGAGTGGTTTCTATGTGTGCCTTAAATGTGTGGGTAGAAGGGTTTAAGATACAAGACTCAAGGCTCATAGGATCTTCAAATTCTAAGGTTTCTCCTAATGGTTTAGAATGAGGGTCCAAGTCAATTTCAAAAAGAGCTAACTTAGGTGTAAAGTGTGGTTCATAAAGATCTATGGACTTGTGTTCAATTTGGCTCGCCAAGTCATCAATGATAAATGTTCCAAACTTAAGTTGTGTTATGCCTAATGGAGTCTCTATGGGCAATTGATTCTCACATAAATTAATAATGGGTTCCTTAGTTGGAATAAATGTGGTAGACTCAAGTTGAGGCATGTTTTCTAAAGAACCTATGGGTATGGGCCCTAAAATTGAAGGTAAAGGTACTTCATGATTTATTTCTTCAAATTTAGTGGTTTCATCAAGACATGGTTTAGGTTCTAAAGTAGGCTCTAAGGTTTGGTTGAACTCTGGAGGATTAGGACTCTCTTGTTTAACTTGTAAGTGGGGCTTTCTTAATTTCTCCATTGATTGTTGCAACTTTTTCATTTGCTCCTTGAACTCATGTTGCAACTTTTTAGTTTGCTCCCTTAACTCATCATAAGGGTGAATTATGTGTGGCATCCCTTTATGAATAAAACTATAACTCCAAGGGTTGTGAAAATAATGTCCTTGATAATCATGCATGAATTCATTCCCTAATAAGATGTCAAATCCTTCTAAACTCATTACATCACACCAAATTTCAGTTTTCATATTGCCTAATTGAATAGGAACTAAGCATTGAAAGTCAACTAAAGTTGTAGTCAAATCAGCCCAAGTTATGCAATAAGGGTTAGGATTTTTTTCTATGGTAAGGCCAAATTTTTCAAGGGATCTAGGAGATATGATATTGTACTTGACAAAATGATCAATAATAGTTTTACATTTTAAACCATTGCACAAAGTGTATGTTGTGAAACAACTAGGCCTATGAGTAAGAACCCTATATTTAAATGTTGTAAAACTAAGTGTAAGAGCCTTTCGTTCCCTAACAGTTATTAGTTCTGTTCTAGCTATAACTTCCTGTTGAGTAAAATAACGCATGATGATAAACAAGAAAATTAATGCTAGAAATGACTATTGTTTAAGTGCAGTGCAGGAATACTATTTCAGCAGGTAGAAAATAGTATATCAGCGTCAATTCAAATCAATTTCAGCATATGGATGTGCAGAAAGTATGCTCGTTGAAGATTGCAATTTGATTAAGAACAGAAACTAGGCTGAAAATAGGTTGGAAGATTCAGCATTCAAGTGCAGAATTTATAGTTATAATCAATGCAGCACTTATGGATGTTGTAAACAGAAATATGTTGGTGTTATCCAAGCTGCAGTTTGACAGAAATTAAGTGCAGAATTCAGCGTAGAAAGCAGTAACTCAGAGGCAATTTCAAGAAAACTGCAGCACATGTAGGTGTTGAAAACTAATTTAGGTAGTGGCTGCAATTTGATGCAGGTTAAGTGCAGCAAGAAGGAGGAAATGTTCAAAATCTGTTGGTGCTGAAAATTCAGAAGTTCAGACACAGTTTTGTGCAGATTATGGAATGGATGATCAGAACTTGAGCAAACAAGTGCAGTAGTTTGCTGCGTTGACGAGAAACTTTGCAAACTCAGTGAGGGAAGATGCAGCAATTTGGTTTGCTGTCCTAAACTGAGGTTTACAAGGATCTGTGTTGCTGGAGTGGCTGAAAATCAATGAGAATGTCAAGGTGATCAAAATCAGATTGCTTGCAGAATATGGTTTGCAGAATTTTGGCTGCAAGCGCAGTTAGGTGTGGCAATTAAGTATGCTGTCCTGAACTGAATTTGATAAACTTTCATCATTTGTGGCCATGTTTGAATTGGCACAATAATGAAATTCTGCACTGCTAAAATCAGAAAAGTTTCACTAAAACATCAAGCACAAAAGTTCAGAGTTTACTTGTAAATTCAGTCATGGGCTGTGCAGCAATTAACTTTGTTGTTCCAACCATTCAACAAGTGAAAGCAACAAATTTTCAAATTAGAGATGCTGATTTGTCCCCACAAAAATATCAGAATATTAAGTTCAATGATCAGAAAATCAGAAATATAGGAACTTTAAAAACAAAGAGCAAAGTTAAGGATCGATGTGGACAGACAAGAGTTGACCACTTAACCTGCTCTGATACCAAGCTGATGTGGGGTGAAGACACGTGTTGTGCAAACCAGAAAATGATATAAAGATCTAACAGGAAAGAGATCACTGCAGCAATATAATAACTACAGCAATATAGCTATTCAGATTATTCTGTGAAAATAGTACAGGAATTTTATCAGATTGCAAATGTTGACATATCTTGCAGGTTGATCCTTTGTCATCTAGGTTGAATAAACTTATCTGGCTTGTGGACAAAGATTTGGTCTTTCTGATGGATCCAAATATTAGACATAGAGGTCTTTCCGAGCGTGTTAGAAACCTAAAACAAGAAGCTTAATTAGACTAGATATTTAGTAAACAGAACCTAGCAGGAAAGAGATATGGAAACAGGCAAGCATGGTTTGCACCATTCGATGATGCCGGAGCCAGGGGTCGTCGGCGACTCTGATACATCAGGTGGTGGAGAAGGTGATGTGGCGTTGGAGCACTAGCAGAGGCGGAGAAATGACTGTTCAGGTGGAACTGGGGAAGCTGCAAAGGAGGCGGCTGTTCGAGCAGAACAGGGGAGGTTGGCGAACATAACAGGGATGGTCGGTGTCCGGCCGGTAGAGCACGAACCCAGAACCTGCTATAACTGGAGGTCGTTGGGTTTGCTGTGGCGTCGTGGACGGAGTTTGGAGTTGATTGGTGGCCGGTCGGAGGAGGACGACGTCGGAAGGCGGATGTTGGGCGGAATCAAGGCGAGAGCAGGGGATCGACAGGAAGTTTCGATTCCACTTATCTGAGTGGCAGATGGATAGATCCTGTCGGCTGGAGATTGCACAAGGGTAGGAACGGCGATGGCCAAAGTGTTGTGGAGATCTGGCCAGAGTTTGGGCGCGGACGGTGGTTGGTCGGAGGAGGACGGTGTTGGAAGGCGGAGACGCGCTTGTTCAGCAGAACAGGGGATGCGCGCGGGTGGAACAGGGGCAGCCGGAGATCATCGGAGACGGCAAAGTCTCCCGACCTGCTACAACTGGAAGTTCTCCTGACCAAGGTGAACTGGTGGACGGAGTTTGGGATCGATCGGTGACTGATTGGAGGAAATCGACGGCGATCAGTGGTGAAGGGCGGAAGCAGGGGCGTGAGCTAAGGCGTCACCGGAAATCTTCCGATTCCGGCGATCGGAGAGGTGGATGGGCAGATCCCGGCGGCTGAAGCTTCTTCAGGGAAAGTAGAAGTGGTGGCCGAAGTCTTGTGAGGATCCGACGGCTGGATCGCCGGCGGCGAGATCACAAAATGACGGAAGTCTGCAGGTTTGCTGGGTGTGCGATGTTGGCAGCGGAGCAGGAGAATTAGGGGAAGAAGGAGAGATTATAGAAGAAAGGAAGAGGGAGGGGCTCAGCCCTAGAAGGAGGAGAAGAGGAAGGCAGTGGCGACTCAAGCGCCGAAGGGGAAGAAGGAGACATCCGATCGAATCAAACAAACACTATTTCCATTAATCTTCACTAAAAACTTCTACAGGGAGATTACATGCTCAAATAGGCTGGATTTCTACCCGTTGCTACTGTATTCTTCATCTTCACGCAAGCTGCAATGGTCGTTTCCTTCCAATGGCATCTCCCTTACGTAAGCTTTGTTGTTTCACCAAAATCTGCAGCTTTCTTCTGCGTGATCTTCTGACTTGAGCTTGCCAAATATTTGGGCTGCTGTTCTTTGTTGGGCTGGCCATGAGTGTAGCTCTAAATCCTCTTCCTTAGCTAGTTGGGTTGTGTTTAAACTCAAGCTGAACTTCGGCTGACTTTTAGTAGCTTGAGCTTTGAGCTAGACGTTGATGTGTGCACCCAGTTTGACTTGGTCTCATATTAATCACATAGCAAACAAAACAATAAGGATTAGTGACTCATTATAACTTAGGATTGCATTTAAAATTTAGACATAAACATTGACTAAGTCTATGTTCAATCAAGGTTTACAATGATTATACAAAATTCGACTAAGTCAAATATCATGGCAAAAATGCTCCTGCATCATTTCTCCATCCAGGGTTGTATGTACTAGAGTAAGGGTCATTATTTCTACTTTGATTGTAACCCCCTACAACATTAACTTGTTCTTTACCCTACAGCAATAACTCTATAATCTTTAGAATAGTGTCCATGATTACCACAAATTTCATAGATAACAGAAGATGAAACTACAGCAGTTTGCATTTGAAAAGAATCAAACCAATTGCACAAAGAATCTACCTTTTCAGCCAAAGTGTGTCAGTTATCATTTTCATTCTTACCATGAGGAGGCCGATATATCACTCCTCTCTCTATAGTCTACTGGTTGTGGTTCAGCGCCATCTCCTCAAGCAAGTTGAAAGCACCATCAATGGTCTTGTTCATGAGGGCTCCTCCTGCAGCAGGATCAATAGTCAAGCGGGTGTTATAAAGTAAACCATTATAAAATATATGAATTAAAACCCATTTTTCAAGGCTATGGTGAGGACACTTCCGCAGCAACTCGTTGAAACGCTCCCATGCCTCGCTAAAAGACTCGCCATCCCCGCTGTGTAAAGCTTGTAATCTGGTTCCTTAACTAGATTGTCTTGCTGGTGGAAAGTATTTAATCAAGAAAGCATTAGACAATTGATCCCATGTAGTGAAGGTACCGACAGGTTGAGAGTAAAGCCAAGAGCATGCTCGGTTCCTGAGAGAAAAAGGAAACAATCTGAGTTTCAAAGCATCATTAGAAACACCATTGATTTTAATCGTATCACATAATTTAAGAAATAAAGCAAGATGTTGATTAGGATCTTCAAGTGGGGATCCTCCAAATTGATTTTGCTGGATCATAGATAGGAAAGCAGACTTGATTTCAAAGTTATTAGCCTCTATCGCTAGTCTAGCAATGCTAGAATATATCTCCTATGAATTAGGGGCTGCGTAGTCCCTAAGTGATCTTCTGTCTGCCATGACTACTTTTTCTTTCGGCCTTTCTTGAAATATGAGTTTCCTGCGCAGTCTAAGAGTTTTGTTAATCTCAAGGTCTAGGGGAACTAGAGGTCCTGATCTAAGATTCCTACGCATGCACAAGTAAGAAGATTAAATAAACTCAAAATATGGAGAAAATTGTAAAAAACAGAATTAATCTCAGCTTCAAATGATTTCAAAAAGAAAAATAAATAGAAAATAAAACAAAAGCCTAGTCTAGTAATACTTTCAATTTCTTCAATATTAGCAAAAACCAAGGTCCCCGGCAATGGCGCCAAAAACTTATTGTGTCCGTAAGTGCATGGATACTTCGAAGTAATAAAAAGTTATCGAACCACAGAGACCTCATTGTTAAGTACCAAAGAATTGATTTCTGATGACTCTAAATTTCATAGCATATTTCTTGCTAAATCCACTGCATTTCTGGGTCATAATCATGCTCTGTTGCTTATTTTTATGCCTTATTTATCAAATATTTCAGAATCTACACCTTTCTTGATTTTGGACCAATTTCAGGTAAAAAGGCATCATTATCTTGAGTTTTCAAGCAATTTCGATGCGTGGATGAATTCTAATCATCAAGAGGAGTTTGCACACAAAATTTCAAGTCAAACCAGATTTTCCTATGAAAATACGGTAGTGCCGTAATTATTTTTACAGCCATAATTTAGGAATATGGCACTACCGTAATGGATTTCACGGCAGTAGCTCGCAGAGAATTTTTTGGGAAATTACGGCACTGCCGTAATGAATTTTACGATGCCGTGATTTCAATCCAGATTCAGGCAGAGACTTTTAGAGATTTCGGACGAATTGGCACTGCCATAATTAATTTCATGGTACCGTAATTTTGGGCAAAATTCATACAGAAACTTTCAGAGATAAACAAGAAGATTACGGCAGTACCGTAACGTTTATCACGGTACCGTAATTCCGGGCCATTTCCTTACAGAAACTTCTGAAGCTATTACGATAGTACCGTAACGTTCATCACAGTACTGTAATTATGCGCCCAGTTGCCCAATTTTACCGCCAGAAACTTAAAAAGGTGATTTCTAGAGATTTAGGGCACCAATTGAAGATTAAAAAAAAGGGGAAGACTCAGCATTAACTTGAAGGGTCCCCTTCAAGGGGGAGCGCAAGCGGATAAAACCCCTTTCAAGAGGGGGGGGGCCGAAAACCCTAAACAAGGGGGCGCATGCATTTTGCTAGGGTTTCAAGAATTCAATCGCTTATGTGCTCATATGATCAACTATAATATTTCATTAGATCAAGAATGTGATCATACCAATGCCATAGATCGGATGTCGGCTTGGAAGCAAAGTTCAAAGAGAACTTCTCCAAAGGAATCGCACACAAGAAGAAGAAGGCCTACACCTTGAACGTCCCTTGTGCTAGCAAGGCTCCAAAGTATCCCTTGTCGCGTGAAGGAGATTTGGAGATCAAGCTTGGCGAGAGCAACCTCCCTCCTCTTCTCGTCCGAATTTCTTCACCTCCAAGGATGAACGTTGAGAAGAGAGGAGTGAAGTCGAGCGTTCAAAAACGCTTTGGCGTTAAGGTGAAGTCGCCTTCAATACTTTCCATAAATGGAAGAGATGAAGCTATGCGCCCATTACCGAACCAAAACGCCTAACCCCTTGAACCAAGCGTTCACCCTTGTGAACCGGTTCAAGCCACTTCAATCCATTTCAATTTGGTTCAAGAACCAAATTAAACCAGCCCAAGCCATGGTCTAGATCTCATTGAACCAATGGTTCAATATCTAACCGTTGATCTCGTGATACTCTTGATCTCACCGATCTAGCATCAATACTCTCGATCGAAGCTTACCGATCTCAAGTCCCAATCAATCAAACATGATCAGACCAGATCTCACTTACAATCAGAGCCTCTATCCCTTTAAACTGAACCCAAACAATTCAGTCCACACGATCTGACTTAAGTAAGCCATATCATCAAATTGTGCGACCCTGAGGGTTTCCTTTAAATGTCGGTAACGATAACTTTCGTTATCACGATCAGTGAGGGGTATCTAGCAACACATCACTGTCTCCCGATATAAAGGAAAGAGTCTTCCAAGACTTCACCCAAACCACAGCACAAGTGTGAATCAACTTCACTAGGCATACATGTGTCCTTTGCCACTGGATGTTCTTATTGGACAAGCGGGTCAAGCTTGTAACTCCAATACGATGAGCATGATTAGATCAGATGAACATAGTCATCTGGGTATGGCCATACACTATCCCAATCATCTCATATAGGGGGGCCCCTTTAGAACATCACACTCCTTAAACAAGGAGACGGCAATCCTATGTCTATCACTAGTGCCCTAACCTGATTCAAGCTCACCATCCAAGATAGTCTATAATCATTATGTTTCAAATGATATTGAACTACCTCAAGACAATGACAATCATCATTTAGAAACACAAGTGATCTCAAGTCAGAGGACATGTGCCACTTGGTGCTTACAAGGATCATTCACATTGTGACAAGCAATTGAATATCCTAGTAGGGTCTGTCCAGTACATCCAATGTACCCATGAGTCTACATCTTATTCCATGCTCGAAGCATCCTATAAGATTAGAACACATATTAGTCTCAATCATATCAAGGCTGTCTCATGTTCACCAAGATATCTCGACTAAGGACATATGCATGTCAGCCTAGCTGAACAGCTTTGAGACATTATTCAGAAGTACACTTATTACAGCAGACAAAGTAGCAACCTGAATAATAACCATGCCTTTATAAACATAAGAGTTTATTACATGATACTTATACAATCCCAAGGCCTCAAACATTAGCCTTAAGGGCATACCCCAACAATCTCCCACTTGCACTTAATCTAATGGTTGAGAAATCTCAAACCCATATTATTACAGTGCTTCTCATGCTTCTGCTGCGCCAGAGGCTTGGTAAGCGGGTCTGCCAGATTGTCATCTGTATGAACCTTGCATATTTTGATCTCGCCACGATCAATGATCTCCCGGATCAAGTGAAACCGTCTCTGTATGTGCTTGGACTTCTGGTGCGACCGTGGTTCCTTTGCTTGTGCGATTGCTCCAGTGTTATCACAGAAGATAACCAAAGGATCTGCACTCGAAGGAACAACACCAAGTTCTCTCACGAACTTACGAATCCACACTGCCTCCTTGGATGCTTCCGAGGCTGCAACATACTCGGCTTCTGTTGTGGAATCAGCAACAGTTGACTGTTTGAAACTCTTCCACACCACTGCTCCACCATTCAAGCTAAAAACATAGCCTGATTGCGATCGGAAATCATCCTGGTCCGACTGGAACGAAGCGTCAGTATATCCTTCAATACTGAGTTCTTCCTGACCACCATATATCAAGAACATATCTTTGGTCCTCCGCAGATATTTTATAATGTTCTTGACCGCAATCCAGTGCGCCAAACCTGGATTACTTTGGAATCGACTGGTCACGCTTAACCCGTAAGCGACGTCTGGGCGAGTACACAACATCGCATACATAATGGACCCAATAGCCGAAGCATAAGGCGTATTGTCCATTTCATCTTTCTCAGTCTGTGTTTGTGGACACTGACTCTTCGAAAGATTCAGACCATGTCTGACTGGAAGATATCCTCGTTTAGAATTCTCTAAATGAAATCTCTCCAGGACTTTATCGATGTAAGTACTTTGGCACAGCCCGAGAAGCCTCTTAGATCTATCCCTGTAGATCTTCACACCTAATACATAGGCTGCTTCTCCTAGATCTTTCATCTGGAAACATTTCCTTAACCATGCTTTAACAGCATGCATTTCAGGAATATCATTTCCAATGATCAAGATATCATCGACGTAGAGGATTAGGAATGTAATTACGCTCCCACTAAACCTCTTATATACACACGGGTCATCTTCGTTCTTGATGAAGCCAAACTCAGAGATTGATTCATCAAAACGAATATTCCAGCTTCTTGATGCTTGCTTAAGTCCATAAATGGACTTCTTTAACTTGCATATTTTATGACGATCTGATGGATTAGTGAAACCTTCAGGTTGTGTCATATACACATCCTCATCCAGATTTCCATTAAGGAAAGCTGTTTTCACATCCATCTGCCAGATCTCATAATCGTAATATGCAGCTATTGCGAAAAGAATCCGAATAGACTTAAACATGGCTACAGGAGAGAAAGTTTCATCATAATCTATCCCGTAGATTTGTTTGAAACCTTTCGCAACTAGCCTGCCTTTATAGGTAACTACGTTACCATCCATGTCAATCTTCTTCTTGAAGATCCATTTACAGCCTATAGGGATTACTCCCGGAGGCGGATCAACCAAATCCCAGACCTGGTTATCTGACATGGAGTCCATCTCGGCTCGCATAGCTTCAAGCCATCTAGCTGACTCCGGTCCACTGACCGCATCCGCATAAGTGAGGGGTTCATCATTATCAATGATGTAGACTCCGTCATAGCGCTCAGGCTGACGACGGATCCTTCCCGATCTTCGCGGTTCCCGTGTTATTTGAGCCTCAGGTTGTTCAATAACCTGATCTACCGGCTCAGGCACATCCAACTGTGCTTGACTACTTTGTCCTTCCTCTGGAATCTCATCCAGCTTTATTTCTCTCCCACTGGCCTCTTGCAGAAGAAATTCCTTCTCAAGAAATATGGCCGTCCGAGCAACAAAAACTTTGTTCTCTTTGGGATCGTAGAAATAATAACCCTTAGTTTCCTTAGGGTAACCGACAAAGATACATTTCTCAGATCTGCTCTCCAGTTTCCCAGAGGCGAGCTTTTTGACATAAGCCTCGCAACCCCAGATCCTGATAAATGTCAAGCTCGGCTGTTTCCCATACCATAACTCATATGGCGTCTTTGAAACTGCCTTGGATGGCACTCGGTTTAGTACCTTTGCAGCTGTTTCCAGTGCAAAACCCCAAAAGGAGTATGGAAGAGTAGCCTGACTCATCATAGAACGAACCATATCAAGTAACGTTCTATTTCTCCTCTCGGACACACCATTCCATTGCGGTGTTCCTGGCGGAGTGAGCTGTGAGATAATCCCACACTCCTTTAGATAGTCAGTAAACGCATGACTCAAGTATTCTCCACCTCGATCTGAGCGAAGTGCCTTGATATTTCGGCCTAGCTGATTCTGTACTTCATTTTTGAACTCTTTGAACTTGTCAAAAGATTCACTCTTATGTCTCATCAAATAGACATACCCATACCTACTGAAATCATCAGTAAAGGTAATGAAGTACTGATAGCCACCTCTGGCATGTTTACTAAATGGCCCACACACATCACTGTGTATAAGGTCAAGTAAACCTGAAGCCCTTTGACCTTTATTAGAAAAAGGTGACTTCGTCATTTTACCCATCAAACAAGCTTTGCATGTATCAATCTCCTCATAGGAGAATGATCCCAGCAGTCCATGATCATGCAACCGCTTAATGCGCTTCTCGTTAATATGGCCTAAACGACTATGCCATAGCAAGGTGCTGTCATCAGCATACTTGGCTTTCTTATTATCAATGTTTTGTATAGAATTTTCCATGTCCAACATGAACAACCCATTGTTAATTGAACCAGTTGCATACACAATATTATCACAAGATAAAACACACTTTGAAATATTGCATTCAAAGGCAAATCCTTTCCTGACAAGAGCAGGAATAGAGATAATATTCTTGGTAATACTGGGTACAAAATAACAATTGTTTAATTCCAATACAATGCCAGATGGTAAAGAAATAAAATAGTCTCCTACAGCAACAGCAGCAACCCGTGCCCCGTTTCCAACGCGTAGGTCTACCTCATGCTGTCCCACCTGCCTTCTTCTCTTGAGTTCCTGTACATTTGAACAAATGTGAACTCCACATGCAGTGTCCAACACCCATGATATGGTAGAAGAAGATAACATGACCTCAGTCACATATATACCTGAGCCAGAAGCGATGCTTCCCCTCTTATCTCCTTGGAGCGCTTTACAGTCCTTTTTCCAGTGACCTAGCTGGCCACAGTGGAAACACCTGTTGTCCTTCGACCGCTTTACCTTCTGTTTCAGTGCCTTACTGTAGTTCTTGACAGGGGCCTTGCCCTTCTTCCCCTTCTTCTTGTTCCTAGAAGGAACCATTAAGACAGAGGTTGAAGGCTTGCCCTTCAGAGTTTCCTCAGTAGTCAAGAGCATATTCAACAGCTCTGCCGGAGTACAATCGATTTTGTTCATATTAAAGTTAATGATGAACGCATCGAAAGAAGGCGGAAGAGACTGTAGAATTATGTCTACAGCAAGCTCCTGGTTGATGGTATGCCCCAGTTTCTCCAGAGCCTCCTTGTGCCCAATCATCTTGAGCACGTGAGCTCCCACTGGGCTCCCTTCAGCCAGTTTGCTCTGAAAGAAGAGCTTCGTCAAATTATAGCGTTCTGTCCTCGCCTGTGCAGCATATAGCATCTTGAGGTTCGCTATAATTTCTATAGCCGACATATCCTCATGCTGACGCTGCAGCGGTGGCGTCATAGACGCTAGCATCAGGCAAGCGACATCAATGCTATCATTGACGTGCTTTTCATAAGCATCCCGAACCGCCCTTGCGGCGTTCGGAGCGGGCTGCGGCGGTATCGCCGTCTCGAGGACATACAGTTTCCTCTCTGCCTTAAGAACGATCTTAAGGTGTCCGAACCAGTCAGAGAAGTTCGGCCCAGCAAACTTCTCCCTTTCCAGTAGGGATCGCACATTGAAGCTCATGGTGTTCGTTGCTGCAGGAATCTACAACAATGCAAGAACAGCAAGGTCAGTATCAATGTTAAGAATCAATCAGGACTTAAGAATGATTCCTTTTCTCACTATTTTAGCTGACTGTAAAATCCAGTAAAACAGTCCGAAAGAGTAACACTCTTTTAGTGAGATGGGATCCAGATTTCATACTTGGTCTCCGCGTCCCGCTCAGGCGAGATAAGATGCACAGAGATGACAAGCACTAATTTCTGGTAGGCTATCCCAGCCAATCGCCAACCCGTGCGATTCCCCTTCACCTGGGCAATCCAGCAGACTGTGCCAACTGAGTTGGTACAACACAGTCTCTGATCCCTCAAATGGCTGCCTCCATGTGCTACCATATGCGCCACATATGTAGTCTACATGGTCAAGCTGACCCGACCTACTCCCTGGACCACCACGTGCTATGCTGAGCAACGAGAAGCGATAAATCCCTTCTCTGTAACACGCAGGTGAAATCCAGCACCGTCTGAAGATAGATGGACGTGCCCACTGAGTGGGTACAACACGGCTCCAACGATAATCAGAACAGTGAGGTTTCGCGTCAGAAGGCTTACGAGCTTGATATGTTAGCGTTTGGATTTTAACGGTCTTTTATCTTCTTCACTATCATGCAAGTCCTATGGTGATAGCAGAAGATAAACTCATGCAGTTCTAATTATATAAGCAATAAAAAGAAAGCATGCATCTTATGTGGTAAAAGCCCAAAGCCTAAGTAAGACCTTAAGAAACTTAAGTCTTCACTTGCTCTTCTTGGGACTTTTGCATCTCATCTGGTCCAACCCAGGGCCCTAGCGCCAAGAGCACCTCAGGTGCGCCACCAGCTGAAAGCCCCTCTTGGATGTGTGCCTTTGTGCTCTTGTCTAATCAAATACAATTTGATCTATCTAGACAAGTTTGACTCGCAGGTCAATTATACATTATAAATTAAGTACAAATGTGATTCGCAGATCACAAATTAATTTACAAGTTTAATTCCAGGCACGCAGGCCCCAGCACAGCACACATTAGGGCAACCCACATAAAATTAAATAAACAAACATCATGGCATCAATCAACATGTGATCCAATCATGAAATTAAAATTTTTGAAAACCCCATGGCATCAATTTTTAATTTCCTTATGTGCCCCTACAACCTTACAATGGTACATTGATAGGGATCCACTCATCCATCTAATCAGATCCTCTGCCCTTGCATGCACCGAGTCCTAACTGACCCGTGTTGACCTAATGGTCAACCATGCATGCGCCAAGGGCTGAACAACCCTCATGAGTTCTGGCAAGCGGGTGTGACCCCGGGCCTAGCTCATGTGTGTTCACTGGTTGTCTCAACCAGACCTCGCTACACGCCTAAGGTGCGATCGACCTACGGCCACCTCATGCTTGCGCACAGGTGCCATCTGGTCGATCCATCTAGGCTGTCAGATGGTCTGATCAGACTATTGGATCTAATCTAGAGGTGACTTCAACCCCATCAACCCATCTAAGGGTTTATTGTAGGCGCGGCTTAGATCTAATATGCAAGGCGCGCATGTCATTTAGGGTTTTTAAGAAAAACAACTACAACAACATGAAAGAAGCGCAATCATCATACATGCGCCATTCAACTAGCGCCAACACAACATAACTCTCATACATGCGCAACATGAACATACTATCCACTAGTATAATCGCATGAAGAGAAAACATAGATCTAAGCATCAAACATATATGGATCACAAAACATACATAGCAATCATATGAATCATATAAGATCCTAGGCTCTGATACCAATTGAAGGGTCCCCTTCAAGGGGGAGCGCAAGCGGATAAAACCCCTTTCAAGAGGGGGGGCCGAAAACCCTAAACAAGGGGGCGCATGCATTTTGCTAGGGTTTCAAGAATTCAATCGCTTATGTGCTCATATGATCAACTATAATATTTCATTAGATCAAGAATGTGATCATACCAATGCCATAGATCGGATGTCGGCTTGGAAGCAAAGTTCAAAGAGAACTTCTCCAAAGGAATCGCACACAAGAAGAAGAAGGCCTACACCTTGAACGTCCCTTGTGCTAGCAAGGCTCCAAAGTATCCCTTGTCGCGTGAAGGAGATTTGGAGATCAAGCTTGGCGAGAGCAACCTCCCTCCTCTTCTCGTCCGAATTTCTTCACCTCCAAGGATGAACGTTGAGAAGAGAGGAGTGAAGTCGAGCGTTCAAAAACGCTTTGGCGTTAAGGTGAAGTCGCCTTCAATACTTTCCATAAATGGAAGAGATGAAGCTATGCGCCCATTACCGAACCAAAACGCCTAACCCCTTGAACCAAGCGTTCACCCTTGTGAACCGGTTCAAGCCACTTCAATCCATTTCAATTTGGTTCAAGAACCAAATTAAACCAGCCCAAGCCATGGTCTAGATCTCATTGAACCAATGGTTCAATATCTAACCGTTGATCTCGTGATACTCTTGATCTCACCGATCTAGCATCAATACTCTCGATCGAAGCTTACCGATCTCAAGTCCCAATCAATCAAACATGATCAGACCAGATCTCACTTACAATCAGAGCCTCTATCCCTTTAAACTGAACCCAAACAATTCAGTCCACACGATCTGACTTAAGTAAGCCATATCATCAAATTGTGCGACCCTGAGGGTTTCCTTTAAATGTCGGTAACGATAACTTTTGTTATCACGATCAGTGAGGGGTATCTAGCAACACATCACTGTCTCCCGATATAAAGGAAAGAGTCTTCCAAGACTTCACCCAAACCACAGCACAAGTGTGAATCAACTTCACTAGGCATACATGTGTCCTTTGCCACTGGATGTTCTTATTGGACAAGCGGGTCAAGCTTGTAACTCCAATACGATGAGCATGATTAGATCAGATGAACATAGTCATCTGGGTATGGCCATACACTATCCCAATCATCTCATATAGGGGGGGGCCCCTTTAGAACATCACACTCCTTAAACAAGGAGACGGCAATCCTATGTCTATCACTAGTGCCCTAACCTGATTCAAGCTCACCATCCAAGATAGTCTATAATCATTATGTTTCAAATGATATTGAACTACCTCAAGACAATGACAATCATCATTTAGAAACACAAGTGATCTCAAGTCAGAGGACATGTGCCACTTGGTGCTTACAAGGATCATTCACATTGTGACAAGCAATTGAATATCCTAGTAGGGTCTGTCCAGTACATCCAATGTACCCATGAGTCTACATCTTATTCCATGCTCGAAGCATCCTATAAGATTAGAACACATATTAGTCTCAATCATATCAAGGCTGTCTCATGTTCACCAAGATATCTCGACTAAGGACATATGCATGTCAGCCTAGCTGAACAGCTTTGAGACATTATTCAGAAGTACACTTATTACAGCAGACAAGGTAGCAACCTGAATAATAACCATGCCTTTATAAACATAAGAGTTTATTACATGATACTTATACAATCCCAAGGCCTCAAACATTAGCCTTAAGGGCATACCCCAACATAACTAGAAGGTTTTCGAAGTGAAAGGAACAATTTTCATTAACGATCCACGGAGAATTTGAGGGAATCGCCGCCGCACTAGGGTTCATCGCTGTTCATCATAGAGATCACCTCCGGTCATGATATTTGAAAGGAAGCTTCACCTGAGAAAGGAGAACACGCCACAGAAGTTTCAGAGTGAAAGGAGATCAATCGGAGGAAAAATAAACAAAAACGTGGTCGCCTGCACTGTTCATCGCGATCCACTGCAAATTATGGGCTGTAATTTTCATTACAGCCCTGTTTTGTAAGTTTTACTCTCCCCTTTCGATTTCTGATCAATCTAAAACCATGTTTTCTTGTAATCCTTCAATCATGATAGCTTAAACTTTCTTTTGGGACAAGGGGGTGTAATCCCCTTGATATTTCAATGACTAGATGATTTTTCTTCTATCAAAATATTTTTGGTATGGTAATTTTACTTAAGCAATTAATGTCTTTAATCATCTTTAGTTTCAATCATTAACATGTGTTAGAGTTTTGTGCTTTGGACTGAGAAGATGATACGCAAAACTTGGAACCCTAGAATTTATGGTAGGAGTTCATCGTAAGAGATTAGTTGCGTTCTTATCTTTAGATTTTAGAAGTTTAATTCTTGTTAATGTTTTGATCTAGAAATTATTATTGTTTTAGACATAAAAATATGTTAGAGATAGATATTGGATTGTTCGAAAACTTTAAGTAAAGCCTGTGAAACTAAGGTATGAGAATACTTAGTTTTGCATGTGATCTTGACATTGAGATGGAATGCACGAGAGTGATTCTTAATCTCTCGGTTAAAGTTTACTTATATTAAACATTGAATAGATCTTGCACGAGAGTGAGGATCGTTCTTTGTAAATTGACTGCGCGAGAGAAAGTTAATTTCTTTATTATGTAAGCTATATCTTTACCTTAACAAAAATTGATTGATGAACATCTAATTATATCTAGTCATGAATATTAAGGTGGATGAACCCCTAGTCCCAATTCTCTCTCTGATTTTTCGTATACCATTCAATCGATTATTTTCATTATTCTCGATTTGTTTAGCTAGTGAGAATTCAATTCATCGGTACTTTACAACTGTTGGTGTATATGCCCTAGGACCTAGTTTGGTCAACTTATGTACTACTTGACATTGATATTTATATATAATTCTGGCATTGTCGTTATCATTGTTTGACTACACCTGCGACTGTGTACTTACATGATAATGTCCCTGGAGACAGATTGGATCTGTGCTCAAATAATTATCCCCAGTCAATGTACCTCAGTGGATATGGGACAGCTCTGGTACTTAAGAGACTGGTATGTGGGCTGGTTAGGCACGTGGTGCTAACGTAGACACATGGGTATATCATTGGAGGATATACTGGATAGATCCGCTATGAGGCTATGACTTGGTGTCATGAGTTATCCTCATAAGTGACAGGAGATGCATTGATCCCTTGACTTGAGGTCATTGATCATTCTATATGGTTAGGGACTTGCTTTGATACAACCTAACACCTTGCCGTAGCTGGGAGGTCATAACGGTTGTTATTGAGCATGTCACGACCCATATGAGAAGATCAATGGACAGACATAGGATTTGCCCCTTCCCTAAGGAAGTATGATATCCATGGAGCTCCTATATGGTTCTATGACTGAGAGTGTATGGCCATACCCAGGTGAGAACCTGTTTTAGTCATAGCCATGTGATTGGATGAAAACAAGTGGTGACACACTTGTCCAATCGGATATCAGTACGGCAAAGAGACTGTAATGCATCTGTACCTAGTTGCGATGATGGGGATGTCGATGTTGATATCCATTCCAATGACCTGGGTAGCAGCGATGCACTGCTAGGTGCCACTCACTGCTTGTGATGACCTCTGGTCAGCACTGCCAGCGTCAGAGGAACCTACAGGGTCGCACACCTTGATACTTGAGTTCTCGTATTGATCGGGAAGCCTTATGATCGAGTTATTGGATAACTCGGATCTAATTGGGAGATTTCATCAGCGCCAATGGGCCTGATGAGATGGAAGAATGTTATTGGAGCCAAACTTCATTTTTGGCAGGTTGACCCGTATTTGACCATGGTTGGTCACATTTGGATTAGGGTTGCATTGGATTGGATCCAAGTGCTTAATCAACCCATGTAATGAAGTTTGGGCTAGCTCATTATCCAATGAGGCCCAATGACAAGTTCTCATGAAGAGATGAGAGGCTAAAAGGGTATAATGGGGAGAAACATGAACCATTAGGCGCCTAGGGGCATAATGGGGTCATGTTGGCGCCTTTGCTTCATTATGGAAGTAAAGGGCGCCTCCCCTATCTTGTTAGGATGGAATGCATGCCTCTATGGCATTGCTTGGGGCGCAAGGCAAGGCCTTGGCGAACAAGGAAAGGCGTGGGGAACAAAAGGAAAGGTTGAATGAGAATTATGGAAATGTCTTGGAGACTTTCCTTGTCTCAAACCTCCTCATCCTAGCCCTACACTTGTCATGATCCTAGCCATTATACTAACCACCTCTTGCCCTATAAATGTGACCCTAGTCGCCCCCTCTTGTGGGTGATCAATCCTTGAAGGCATGAACACAAGAAGAGGGGCGAGTGCTTGGAGCAAGGGCGCATCTTCCATAACCGCAAGCCTCTTCCTCCTTTCCTCTTGGCGCAAGGAGATCTAGGGCTTGGCGGCTTGGGCGGTTTTCCCTCTTCACTTGGCGCATCTTTTCTCTGGGTGGCGCAAGAGAAGTAAAACATCTCCCTAAGGCTTGGATCTTCTTCCCGAGGCTAGCACCGGGCGTGGAAGAAGAGAACTCAAGAGATCCGTGTGTGCGAGACTGCAGAGGGCGCACACTTGGACGCCTACATCGGCATCGCTCCACATTGCTCCTAACGTACTTACTAACTCATCATGTCGATTCCATTGCTTGCGATCTTCACTGGGTTTTTGGGACCGGCCTGTTTCGGGGACATTCTTCCGCTGCGTAAAATGTATGTCCATGACTCTGAAAGTTATAAAATGTCCCCGGGGTTTCCCAACAGTGGTATCAGAGCGACTTGCAAGACTCGAACGATGTTTTATGCTTTTCTTCCATGCTCACATGCCATATCTCTATTTTCGTAAATAGCATGATGCATGGCAATCGATTTTTCTAAAAGTAGAAAAATTAGGGTTTCTTGTCTCTATCATCCTCTCAATCTCTTTTGGAATTTTTGGACTATTTTTCTTGTTTGATTTAAAGATCAAAGGCGCACGTAATTTTGTCAAGTAGGACGGGCATTGTGTCTTCGGACTGGCCAAGTCTCTTGATCTGACAAAATTGCCAGCCGAAAGGATCTCTGAAATCATCATGAAAAATAAATCGCAATAAACCAAAAGACTTGTGAGAAGAAGATGAGAAAAAGAAACTGGTTTTATGAAAAAGTAAAATTTCAGATTTTATGTTTTTCATGAGCATGTAGAATTGCATGAGTAAATACCTTGATTGTGCATAATGTTGTGATCATGAGTCAAGCCCCTCTTGCATGCCTGTGATGTATCCTTGTGCGGCCTGCGTGCCATCTTTTTCATTATTAAGAGGAAGATTAAGGGCTAGGTGCATCCTTCTTGGACCTTGATGCTCGCATCTTGCTTGATGGCGCAAGCATGCAAGGTGGTGCATGCAAGTTGGTGCTTGGTTGCTTGGTGGCGCAAGAAATCTTGGCCCCTTGCATGGTGGCGCACCTTCCTTGGAGGAAGACCATGGCATTGGCCGAACCTATGGGGAACTTTTAAAGTGTACCTCTAGGGTTTGAGAGCTAAACCATGAGAGAAGGACCTTGGAGCCAACCTTGAAGTTCAAGCTAGAGGTCGGCTAGGCTAGGTCTAGTTTTTGGGGCTTGAGTTCTAGGACAAGAGTTGAACCTATTTCATGGCATGGATTGGTTCAATGTCTTGTATAGGATATGATCACATCATCCTTTACTACTTTTATTATTATCTGTAGAAGCATGCCTAAAATGTTTTATCGTTATGTTATCACCATATGATTGCATGCCTGTAATGATAGACATAAGATAAAACTGAGATGATGAGACCTTAAACAAAAACCCTCAATTAAAATATCAAGTCTGGTAGCCTTCTAACGCGTAGCCCTCACTAAGCTATCGATCAGTGGAGTTGTGAATTGTTTCCCACCCTCGTGGGACACACCCACTTATCTATCGATCAGTGCGTGGTGGCAATGGTTTCCCCAGTCCAGTTTTAACCTGGGCGTGCCTTCGCAAGGAAACTCGTTGGCCCTGGGCATAACGGTTAGGAATGGACTTGACTAGAAGTTCACATGTGCTGGGCGTATGGTGAAAGTCTAGAGGCATCGTTGAGAGGTAAAGGTTTCATGTTGTATCCAGCCCTCGCTGGACATGAAATGCCCAGACTGTCTCAACAAGGGGAGTTGCTTGGAGCAATCGGCCGGCGCGCCCACCTTAGGAAGCATGGGTTACTTTGTGCATCTCATCCCACCCTCGTGGGACGCAAAGCCTCATGTGAAATAAGGATCCCATCTCACTAGGAAGTCTTAAACTTCCCGATTGACTTTGTGGGTTGTCAATGCGAATTTAAAATAGTGAGAGCAGAAATCATTAAACAAGTCCAGTTTAAATGATTCGAAGTAGTACTAATCTGTTCTTCTTGGGTGTTGTAGAACAATGGCTACGAACACTGGCGGATTATCACTGCGATCCCTCATTGATAAGGATAAGTTAGTTGGAACTAACTTTATGGACTGGCATCGGAATTTGAGGATAGTCCTCAAGCTCGAGAAGAAGCTGTATGTCCTTGAACAGCCTCTTCCTGCGGCTCCTCCGCCTAATGCCCGAACGGCAGACAGAGATGCTTATAGAAAGCATTAGGATGACTCTTTGGAGGTTGCATGTCTTATGCTAGCCAGTATGGCACTTGAACTGCAGGTGCAATATGAGGAGCAGAACGCTTTTCAGATGATTACTCGTCTGAAACAGATGTTCGAGGCTCAGGCTAGAACTGAGAGATTTGACACCGCCAAAGCAGTCTTTCGATGCAAGTTGTCTGAAGGTGCACCAGTGAGACCCCATGTTCTCAAACTCATTGGGAATGTGGATCATCTCAGGAGACTGGGACACACCATAGACAACGAGCTGGTTGTGGATCTTATTCTTCATTCCCTGCCCCCTAGCTTCAGTCCGTTTATCATTAACTTCAACATGAACCTGATTGAGTGCACACGGGAGGAATTGATGAATATGCTCCAAACAGCCGAGCGAGAGATGGGTAAGACCAAACCCAATTCTGTTCTTTTGGTCCCTGTGACCAAGAAGATAAAGAAGAAGGGTAAGGCACGTGCTAAGAGCAGTGCCAGAGGTCCTACCAAAGCACTGAAGAAAAAGGCGAAGAGGTCAAAGGAACAGAGGTGTTTTCACTGTGGCGAGCAGGGCCACTGGAGAAGGGACTACAAGCAGCTTCAGAATGAGGAGAAGAAAGGCTTGCCCTTAACTTCTAGCTCAGGTATCTATGTTACAGAAGTCAATCTTTCTACTTCTATGTCATGGGTATTGGATACCGCATGTGGAGCTCATATTTGTACAAATATGCAGGGGCTCAAGAAAAGTAGATTGGTGCGACTTGGAGAGATTGATCTACGCGTTGGAAACGGGGCACAGGTTGCTGCTGTTGCTGTAGGCGTTTTGACTCTCTCCTTGCCTTCTGGACTTCAATTAGAACTGGACAATTGCTTTTGTGTACCTTCGCTAACTAAGAACATTGTATCCATTCTTTGCTTGGCAAGGAAAGGATTTAAATTTGAAATAAATAAGAACTCCTGTTCTTTTTCATTTGCAAATATGTTCTATGGGAAGGGTACTTTGTGCAATGGTCTATATATCTTGGATATGGAAAGTTCTATTTGTAACATAAGCAATAAGAGGACCAAACTGAGTGGTTCAGTTGGTGCTTTCCTATGGCACTGTCGATTAGCCCATATAAACAAGAATCGCATCCAACAACTCCATGCAAATGGATTGTTAGATTCAAGTTCCTTGGAGGAATTTGATACTTGTGAACCTTGTTTATTAGGGAAAATGACAAAGGCGCCCTTCACCAAGATTGGTGAGAGGGCAGAAGGTTTATTGGATCTCATACATACTGATGTGTGTGGGCCCTTCAATAAACAAGCCAGAGGAGGGTACAACTACTTCATTACCTTCACTGATGACTTCAGTAGGTATGGTCATGTCTACTTAATGAGACATAAATCTGAATCCTTTGAGAAATTCAAGGAGTTCAAGAATGAAGTAGAGAACCAGCTTGGAAGATCCATTAAAGCTCTTCGATCAGATCGAGGTGGAGAATACCTGAGTGGTGAGTTCTTTGACTATCTGAGAGAGTGTGGGATCATATCCCAACTCACTCCTCCTAGAACACCTCAATGGAATGGTGTGTATGAAAGGAGAAATCAAACTTTATTGGATATGATTCGATCCATGATGAGTCATGCAACTCTACCTTCATCATTCTGGGGGCATGCACTAGAAACAGCTTCTCTGATACTGAATAATGTTCCATCTACCTTTATTGGATATGGTTCGATCTGGGGATGTGAGGCTTATGTCAAACGTCAGGATTCTAGCAAGCTAGAACCTAGATCTGATAAGTGTGTGTTTGTGGGGTATCCTAAGGAAACTAAAGGATACTACTTCTATGTCCCAACCGAGAACAAAGTTTTTGTTGCTCGGGGTGCTGTCTTTCTAGAGAAAGAATTTCTTATGAAAGAAGTTAGTGGGAGGAAGTTTGACTTGGATGAGGTCCAAGTGCAAGCACAAGACAAAGAGATGGAATCTGAGCCACCTGCACCGGTTGCTAGGCAACCTGAGGCTCAGACACAGGTCCCGCGTAGGTCTGGGAGAATTCGTCGTGCACCTAAAAGGTATGGGTCGCTACCGAGCCAACACGATGGGATCTTCATCATTGAGGATGAACCTAGAACCTATGATGAGGCGGTCAGTGGACCGGACTCCGAGAAATGGCTTGACGCCATGCGATCCGAGATGGATTCCATGTCGGCTAACCAAGTCTGGGATTTGGTTGAGCTGCCTGATGGGGTAAAACCCATAGGGTGTAAATGGGTCTTCAAGAGGAAGACAGACATGGATGGCAATATAGTTACCTACAAGGGTAGACTAGTGGCTAAAGGATTTAAACAAGTCCACGGGGTGGACTATGATGAAACCTTCTCGCCAGTTGCCATGATTAAATCCATTCGGATTCTGCTTGCTATAGCTGCATATCATGATTATGAAATATGGCAGATGGATGTGAAGACAGCATTCCTTAACGGGAAGCTGACTGAGGATGTGTATATGACACAACCTGATGGCTTCATCCATCCTGCAGAGGCTAATAAGGTCTGCAGGTTAAAGAGGTCCATTTATGGATTAAAGCAAGCATCTTGAAGTTGGAATCTTCGATTTGACGAAGCCGTGAGAGATTATGGGTTTATCAAAAGCGAAGATGACGCCTGTGTATACAGAAAATTCAGTGGGAGCTTGGTGATTTTTCTGGTCTTGTATGTTGATGACATACTGCTCATCGGAAACGACATCCCTAGTCTTCAAGCTGTGAAGACATGGTTGGGGAAGTGTTTTGAGATGAAAGACTTAGGGGAGGCCGCCTATATTCTAGGCGTGAGGATCTACCGGGATAGATCCAAGAGGCTTCTGGCCCTTAGTGAAAGTACTTACATTGATAAGGTACTGGAGAGGTTCTACATGGAGCAATCCAAGAAAGGATACCTTCCAGTGAGACATGGCCTTACTCTCTCAAAGAGCTAGTGTCCTACAACACAGGCTGAGAGGGACGACATGAGTCGAATTCCTTATGCTTCGGCAGTAGGATCGATAATGTATGCAATGTTATGTACTAGACCAGATGTGGCATATGCTGTGAGCATAACCAGCCGATACCAATCCAATCCTAGTCTACAGCACTGGGTGGCTGTAAAGAACATCCTAAAGTATCTGAGAAGAACTAAGGATTTGTTCTTGGTCTATGGGGGACAGGAAGAGCTCAGTATGCAGGGCTATACTGACGCATCGTTCCAGTCTGACCCTGACGACTTTAGATAGCAGGCCGGTTATGTGTTCAAGATAAATGGAGGCGCTGTATGTTGGAAGAGCTTCAAGCTATCCACCATAGCAGATTCTACAACCGAAGCTGAGTATGTGGCTGCTTCTGAGGCAGCCAAGGAAGCTGTTTGGATAAGGAAGTTCTTATGTGATCTTCAAGTGGTACCTAGTGCAATGGATCCCATTGAACTCTACTGTGACAACAATGGAGCAATTGCACAAGCCAAGGAACCACGGTCTCATCAAAGATCCAAACACATACTCAGAAGATTTCACCTGATCAGAGAGATCATTGACAGAAGTGATGTCAAGATTAGCAGAGTAGACACAGAGAACAATCTGACAGACCCATTGACCAAGGCTTTGGCGCAGCAGAAGCATGATGGTCACGCTAGAGATATGGGGTTGAGATTCCTCAACTTCTAGGTCTTAGTGCAAGTGGGAGATTGTTGGTGTATATGCCCTAGGACCTAGTTTGGTCAACTTATGTACTACTTGACATTGATATTTATATATCATTCTGGCATTGTCGTTATCATTGTTTGACTACACCTGCGACTGTGTACTTACATAATAATGTCCCTGGAGACAGATTGGATCTGTGCTCAAATAATTATCCCCAGTCAATGTACCTCAGTGGATATGGGACAGCTCTAGTACTTAAGAGACTGGTATGTGGGCTGGTTAGGCACGTGGTGCTAACGTAGACATGAGTATATCATTGGAGGATATACTGGATAGACCCGCTATGAGGCTATTGTTGGGGTATGCCCTTAAGGCTAATGTTTGAGGCCTTGGGATTATATCAGTATCATGTATAAACTTAATGTTTATAAAGGCAATGGTTGTTATTCAGGTTGTTGCATTATCTGCTGCCATATGTATACTTCTGAATAATGTCTCAATGCTGTTCAGCTTGGCTGACATGCAGTATTGTCCTTAGTCGAGATATCTTGGTGAACATGAGACAGCCTTGATATGATTGAGACTAATATGTGTTCTAATCTTATAGGATGCTTCGAGCATGGAATAAGATGTAGACTCATGGGTACATTGGATGTACTGGACAGACCCTACTTAGGATGTTCAATTGCTTGTCACAATGTGAATCATCCTAATATGCAAACAAGTGGCATATTTCCTCTGACTTGAGATTGTTGGGGTATGCCCTTAAGGCTAATGTTTGAGGCCTTGGGATTATATCAGTATCATGTATAAACTTCATGTTTATAAAGGCAATGGTTGTTATTCATGTTGTTGCATTATCTGCTGTCATATGTATACTTCTGAATAATGTATCAATGCTGTTCAGCTTGGCTAACATGCAGTTAAGTCCTTAGTCGAGATATCTTGGTGAACATGAGACAGCCTTGATATGATTGAGACTAATATGTGTTCTAATCTTATAGGATGCTTCGAGCATGGAATAAGATGTAGACTCATGGGTACATTGGATGTACTGGACAGACCCTGCTAGGATATTCAATTGCTTGTCACAATGTGAATAATCCTTGTATGCAACAAGTGGCATATTTCCTCTGACTTGAGATCACTTGTGTTTCTAAATGATGGTTGTCATTGTTTTGAGGTAGTTCAATATCATTTGAAACATAATGGTTATAGACTATCTTGGATAATGATCATGAGTCAGGTTAGGACACTAGTGATAGATAAAGGATTGCCGTCTCCTAGTTTGGAGTGTGATGTTCTATGGGGGCCCCCTGGATGAGATGATTGAGAAAGTGTATGGCCATACCCAGGTGACTATGTTCATCTGATCTAATCATTCTCATCATATTGGAGCTACAGGCTTGACTCGCTTGTCCAATAAGAACATCCAGTGGCAAAGGAAACATGTATGCCTAGTGAGTTGATTCACACTTGTGCTGTGGTTTGGGTGTAGTCTTGGAAGACTCTTTTCTTTATATTGGGAGACAGTGATGTGTTGCTAGATACCCCTCGCTGATCGTGATAACGTAAGTTATCGTTACCGACATTTAAAGGAAACCCTTAGGGTCGCACAATTTGATGATATGGCTTACTTAAGTCAGATCGTGTGGACTGAATTGTTTGGGTTCAGTTTAAAGGAGTTTAAACTCTGATTGTAAGTGAGATTTGGTCTGATCATGTTTGATTGATTAGGGCTTGAGATCGGTAAGCTTCGATCGAGAGTATTGATGTTAGATCGGTGAGATCAAGAGCATCAAGAGATGAACGGTTAGATCTGGAACCTTAGGGTTTAATATGATCTAGACCAAGTGGCTTGGGTAATTTGGTCTTTGAACCAAACCAAATTGAACCGGCTCATGAGTGAGCGCTTGGTTCAATGGGAGAGTTTTGATGGTTCACTTGGGTGAACGCATGAAACGTAGAGAGTTACTATTTTTGGAAGGCGGTTTTCCAAATTGGAAACGCTCCCACGATTGTAACGTCGCTCGCCTCTCTCAATTGCTCTCGTGTGTGGTGAACTTCTTCTACACGGAAAAGAGGTAGAGAGTTTTCGAGCCCTAGCCGCAAGAGGAACATCTAACCCCTTTCATTCGATCAAGGATACTTGAAGATCTTTGCTAGCACAAAGATCACCAAGGAGGAGCCATCTCTCTTCTTGTGTGCGGCAACTTTGGAGGAGACCCCTTTCGATCTCTGCTTCCAAGTCGTCACCTTCCTCATGGCACTGGTAAGAATCTCATTTGATTTATACAATCTCAAGAGTTGATCATATGTACTTGCATTCGATCTTTTGAAACCCTAGATTCCGCTATAAAATTTATTTGCGCCACCTATTAGGGTTTCGCCCCCCTTGATTTAGGGGACTTACAATTGGTATCAGAGCGTAGGTTATTGCTTGTTCATATGATTGCTTGATCTTCATGTTTGATCCATGCTTGCGCTTATGTAAAGATCTAAAGTTTATTACATGCGACTTTTCATGCTAGTTCATCATGCGAAACTACATGTATACTTTTGTTGGCGCATGTATATTGTTGGCGCTTGTTAGATGTTTTTTCAAAAACTTATCTTGCGCGCCTCCTTATTAGATCTAACCAGCGCCTGCTATAAACCCTTAGACGGGTTAGTAGGGTTGAAGTCATCATCTAGTAAAGATCCAAATAGTCTGATCAGACCATCTGACAGCCTAGATGGGTCGACCAGATGGCACCTGTGCGCAAGCACGAGGTGGCTATAGGTCGACTGCAGACAGGCGTGTAGCGAGGTCTAGTTGAGACAACCTATGAACGCACATGAGTTAGGCCCGGGGTCACACCCGCTTGCCAGAACTCATGAAGGCTGTTCAGCCCTTGGCGCGTGCATGGTTGACCATTAGGTCGACTCAAGTCAGTTAGGACTTGGTGCATGCAAGGGCATGGATCTAACTAGATATGATGAGTGGATCCCTATTAATGGACCGTTGTAAGGTTGTAGGGCACATAAGAAAATTAAAATTGATGCCAATGTGTTTTCAAAAAATTTTATTTTCTTATTATTGGATCACATGTTGATTGGATGCCATGATGCTTGTTTATTTAATCTTATGTGGGCTGCCTAATTTAATGTGTGCTGTGCTGGGGCCTGCGAGCCTGGAATTAAATTGTAAATTAATTTTATTGTGATCTGCGCATCACATGTTATTTAATTTATAAAGTGTAATTGTAACATCCCTCAGAATCACACCCCACACGCATACAAGTAAAATACGGGGTTTCAAAAATTTTTACTCTTCCATTAAAACACAAGAAGAAAGCGGCATCGAAGGACATTACTACGGAACTGAAAACCGCACAGAACTGAGTAAGATCGATTACTAGGAAATAGAAATCCGGAAATCCAGAAGAAAATCCGGCAGCAAGTATACTAAATTACTGCTGCACAGATCCACATATCCTGGAACAAAACAGATGTCCACACTACACATATGTGGAGAACACAAATTTCAGAAATATTGTAGGAACTGATTATTCAGATACCAAATACAACCATAACTCGGTTACACATTTCAGAATAAGAACAATTGTATTTTCATGACTCCAAAACTCGTATCCAACAATAAAACGAGACAACTATAATATAATATCCTGAAAACAGGCATAAGCCCTCAGGAGATAAAACGTGTCATATAAGTAAGTTAGGCACGCAGGCCTGATAGATCTTTAGAAAACAACTCTTATAAATTATATAAAACTTTAGCATCATAACAACTTAAGTAGCTGTAGCAATCACTGTCCTGATGTCTCACCTGAAAATATTTAAACAACGGGGGTGAGCTAAAAAGCTCAGTGAGTAAAAGACACTAAAAGCCATCCATAGTACACATCAAAAATATCATGCTTAACAGATAAGATAATTAACATGAACACTCATATCAGAAACAAAACATAATCAAATACAGACACTTATAACAATAGGCATCAAGCATGAAGTAGGATATAAGTCTACCAACCCATTCCAACTAATCACACCGCCCAACACCTCTATACGACAGATCGAAACAGAACTACAGAAATCAGAACTGACAGACAGAAAATCAGAATTTTCAGAATCCAAACGGATAGTCTACATCGGAAACAGAAAGGCCACAGAAGGCCTGAAGACCACAGAAGGTCTGATGACCACAGAAGGTCTGACCCCACCTCTGCCGAGGACGAGACATGCATGCATATCAGAAACAGAATGGTAGAGGAGGTATCAGTGGGTGGCCCCCGTCTTGTCAGGACGTGGCACTCTGGCCTCCAATACTGGTAGAGGAGGTATCAGTGGGTGGCCCCCGTCTTGTCAAGACGTGGCACTCTGGCCTCCAATACCCAGAACAGAACAGAAATAGTGGAGGGAGAACGGAAGGTGAGACCAGCTCACATCTACCCTTCACTAGTGTCTCATGGGTCGTAGTAGACTATCAGCACCATTACAGCGCCACAAAAGGAGGGTAAGGACACGGAAGAGAAGAGTGCTACACTAGGGCATAATTTTTACAGAACAGATCATGCTGAAACGGAGGAGTAGGACTAACCACCACTCAATTCTCACATCATGCCCAAAGTGTCTCACAAACCAGAAAATGACACACCCTAATATCCAGTCCTTAACAAAATTACAATTTTGCAGAAAATCAAAGCTGAACACACTTCATAATTTTTACCATCAACCAGAAGTAATATATGAGTGAATTCCTTGAATTCCTTAGATTTCATGCAACTATCCTTAATTCATGTCAAACCATTCTATGTTCTCACAAAGGTTATAACACATTCAAAGTTTCAGAAAATTCACAACATATATATATACAGAATAGAAATTTTTCACATAACAAACAATTAAACAGATGTTTCAGAAAAAACAGATTAATATATCATACTTGCAACAGATGTTTCAGACCGAGTAAGTAACCTAAAATAGGCAATATGATATTCACAATAAAGCTATTTGAATCTACTTTCCAATAGAACTGAATCCGTCGGATTTGGAGTTATAACTGGGGAGGTATGGGTGTTCGAACATAGAAAGGTCGGGATTTCAGAATTCCAGAAAACAGATTCGTATATCAGAATTGCGACACAAATTTCAGATCCAATAACTAACAGAAAATAGGCGACATGGTAGTCAAATTGAACCCCTTCGAGTCTAATTTCTAATAAAACTGATTTGACAAGATTTCGAGCTATACCTAGGGAGATATGATGGTTCGAACACATAAAGGTCGAAATCCAGATTTCCAGAAAACTGATTTTGTACAGCTAGATTGCAATACAGATTGAAATACGAATACAGCTCGGATATGGTCGATATCATATTCAAATTAAAGCCGAATGTATCTAGTTTCATACAAAATTTATTTCGTGCGATTTGGATCTATAGACCATGAGATATTGGGGTTATAGTACACAAAGGTCAGATTAGAGAATGCAGATTTCAGCAGAACAGGATTTTAAAACCCTATAAATATTTGAATTCAACCCCATACGGATAATCATTGCAAATAACGAATTTTAATTGAATGATAATCTACAATTTAGCGGATTATACTCCTTAGGATCGAATCACTCACCGAAAAACGTTCACAGAAGAAAAACGCCAAGACAGAGGATCACCAGGAAATTCGTCCACCACCAGTGTGCCACCACCAGCGTCAGAAATTTCAGGAGGCGCCAAGCACAGTGAGGGGCGACAACCAAAGGCGGCTAGGGCAAGAAAACACAAAAGTCGTGAGGGAGAGGAGCCCTCACGCAATTCCTCTTTTTCTCCCACCCCAAACGGATCCAAGATCCAATAACCCAGTTAACTTAAGTGAAAAATCGATTTTATGGGCTTACCTAGGCTTAACCACCCTGCGCCACTCCAATAACATCAGAAATATGCGCCACCATGATGGAAGAAATTCCAGGAGCAAAGAATCAAGGTTGAGGGTTCGAATCCCCAACCAAAATAATTATTTTTGCCCTGTAGGAAAAATTCCTACACTTAGGCAAAAATCCCAAAATTTTAATAGATAAAAATACAGAAACAGAATTTCTAACCTTAAATCATAATTCAGAAAAATCGAGGGCGTTACATCCTCCCCCCCTTATAGAGCTTTAGTCCTCTAAAGCTGACCAAGCCCGTCACTGAACAGGTGAGGATGCTCCTTTCTCATATCTGCGTCAACCTCCCAAGAGGCTTCTTCAACAGACTGATTTCCCCAGATGACTTTCACAAGTGGAATAACCTTATTTCTCAGCACTTTCTCTTTTCTATCTTCAATTCTGAGAGGTTTCACCACAAAAGTCATATTCTCTTCAAGCTGAAGAGGTTCCAACTCTAGAACATGAGAAGGATCAGGACAATATTTTCTGAGTGCAGAAACATGGAACACATTATGGAGGTGTTCCAGTGATGGGGGCAGAGCAAGTCGGTATGCCACAGGTCCAACCCTCTCAATGATATCAAAGGGACCAATGTACCTGGGACTCAATTTCCCCCTCTTCCCAAATCTCATCACCCCTTTCATAGGTGAGACTTTTAGGAAAACATGCTCTCCCACCAAAAACTCAAGAGGACGCCGCCTCACATCAGCATAACTCTTCTGTCTATCCTGAGCAATCTTCATCTTTCTCTGAATTTCTCTGATCTTCTCAGTGGCTTCCTGAACAGCATCAGACCTTAGCACTGTTCTGTCCCCAGTTTCCTCCCAGCATATAGGTGTTCTGCATTTCCTCCCATATAGGGCCTCATACGGAGCCATCTGTATGCTAGAGTGAAAGCTATTGTTGTAGGTGAACTCTATCAGTGATAAGTCCAGATCCCACTCAACAGACCAGTCAACCACATAAGATCTCAGAAGATCCTCAAGTGTCTGAATAGTTCTCTCTGTCTGACCATCAGATTGAGGATGATATGCAGTGCTGAAACTCAGATTAGTTCCCAAATCTTCCTGTAATTTCTTCCAAAACCTGGACAGAAATCGAGGATCACGGTCAGAGACAATGTCCAAGGGAACTCCATGCAATCTGACAATCTCATCGATGTACAGTTTTGCTAACCGATCCAAACTGTAAGTCATTTTGATCGGTAAGAAGTGAGCTGACTTCGTGAGTCTGTCCACAATCACCCATACGGCATCATGATTCCTTCTGGTATTGGGCAGTCCACACACAAAGTCCATACTGATATGCTCCCACTTCCACTGAGGAATAGGGAGAGACTGCATCAAACCGCCCGGCCTCTGATGCTCAGCCTTCACGGTTTGGCAAGTCAAACATCTGGACACAAACAAATGCACATCCTTCTTCATACCATGCCACCAGAAAGTCTTTTTCAGATCCTGATACATCTTGGTACTACCAGGATGAACGGTATACTTAGTGCAATGGCTTTCCTTAAGAATTTCATTTCTCAACTCAGGGTCCTCAGGGACACAGACCCTTCCACGGAATCTGAGGAGACCATCATCCGACATACTGAAATTCTCAACCCAGCCTTGCTCAGACCTCTCTTTCCACTATAGAATATCCGGATCTGACTGCTGCCCTGATCTCAGTCTCTGCAGTAACTCTGACTGAACCCTGAGAGAAGCTAGAAGACCGCCTCTCTCACCCGGAGTCACACTCAGATGCATGTCACTGAACTCCTGCAATAGTCGCCACTCCTGGACTCGCAGTGCAGCTATCTGAGTCACAGGATACCGACTAAGAGCATCAGCCACCACATTGGCTTTACCAGACTGATATTGGATGGTGAAGTCATAATCCTTTATCAATTCAAGCCATCGCCTCTGTCTCATATTCAGCTCTTTCTGAGTGAAGATATACTTCAAGCTCTGGTGATTTGTAAACAATTCAAATGTCTGTCCAAACAGATAGTGCCTCCAGATCTTCAAGGCAAAAACTACAGCTGCCAACTCCAGATCATGAGTGGGGTAGTTTACCTCATAGTCTTTGAGTTGCCTTGAAGCATAAGCAACTACCTTTCCTTGCTGCATCAGTACAGCACCCAGACCCTTACCAGAGGCATCAGTGTACACAGTGAACTTTTCTCCATCACAGGGAATGATGAGGATAGGAGCACTGGTCAGTCTCCTTTTCAGTTCCTGAAAACTAGACTCACAATTATCAGACCACTCAAACTTCAAATTCTTTCTAGTTAGCTTAGTCAGAGGACCAGCTAGCTTGGAAAAACCCTCCACAAAGCGGCGGTAGTATCCAGCTAAGCCCAGAAAACTTCTGACCTCAGTCGCTGTAGTTGGTCTTCCCCAGTGAAGAATGGCCTCCACCTTCACTGGATCCACAGACACACCCTGGCCAGAAATAATGTGCCCCAGAAAGCCAATCTGATATAGCCAGAACTCACATTTGCTGGCCTTAGCATACAGCTGCTTCAGCCCCAGAATCTCCAGCACCTTGCGCAAATCCTGAGAGTGATCTTGCGCATTCTTGGAGTAGATCAGAATATCATCAATGAAGACGACCACACATTTGTCCAGAAGCTCATGAAATATCCTGTTCATCAGATCCATAAACACCGCAGGGGCATTTGTCAGTCCAAAGGGCATAACAAGAAACTCATAGTGCCCATACCTGGTCCTGAATGCAGTTTTAGGTACATCCTCCTCCTGAACTCTCAGCTGATGATAGCCAGACCTCAGGTCAATTTTAGAGAATACAGTAACACCCTGTAACTGATCAAAGAGATCATCAATACGGGGTAATGGGTACTTATTCCTAACAGTCACTTGGTTGAGTTGACGGTAATCGATGCACATGCGCAACGTACCATCCTTCTTCTTCACAAATAACACAGGTGCTCCCCATGGAGAAACACTGGGTCGAATATACCCCTTCTCTAATAGTTCTTCCAGTTGCTTCTTCAGCTCTGTCAGTTCTGAAGTTGCCATCCTGTAAGGAGCTTTAGATATCGGTGCCGTGCCTGGCAACAACTCGATACCAAACTCAACTTCTCTGCTGGGTGGTAACCCAGATAAATCATCAGAGAAGACGTCAGTAAACTCTCTTACCACAGGAATTTTAGCCAGATCCAAATCAGGCTCAGTCTGCACCTTGACATGCGCCAGATACCCCTTGCAGCCCTGGGCTAAAAGCTTCCTGGCCTGCAGATGAGATATCACCAAAGGCTCCTGTTCTGAAATCTGGCCTTGGATAACCAGTTGCTGTCCATCACTTAGATGCAGAGTAATTAACTTTTCAAAACAATCTAAAGTAGCATGATAGGCAGACAGCCAATCCATGCCTAGAATGATGTCATAGTCTTTCATAGGAAGACTAATCAAATCAATAGGTAAATCATATCCTTCAACCTTAATCAAACAGTCAGGATATGCTATATCTGTAGATACGGCCTCACCCATAGGTGTATGAACAGAAATACAGAAATCAAGTATCCTAGGCAACACAGGCAGACATAGTGCAAAACATGCAGACACAAAGGATAAATTGGCACCAGGATCAAAAAGAATGCGTGCCAAAGAACTAAACACATAAAGTGTACCTTCCACCACAGACTTCGAAGCCGAAGCATCCCTCTCCGCGATGGCATACACGCGAGTCTGCACAGTAGGCTTCTCACCCTGTCCTCTAGCATCCGGCATAGGACAGTCTCTAATCATATGCCCCACCTTACCACATCTGAAGCAAGCGCCAGTCTTCCTGTAGCACTCATTATCCTGATGTTTAGTGCTCCCACAGTGGAGACACTTCTTGCCATTCTGAGAAACTGTGCTGGCTGGCTTCTGATAAGGTTTGTATCTGCCCTTATCATCTTTCTTCTTATTCTTGAAATTCTTCTTATCCTTACCACCCAGAGTGGGTGCGTAAGTCACAGAAGTAGGGGCGGATGCAGTGACTGTAGTATCAACAGCCATCTCAGCAATGCACCTCTCAGCAGTGCGAGCCCTGTCTACCACTTCAGCATAAAACTCCAAGTGTAGCATAGCTACCCTTGTCCTGATGTCTTTCCTCAAACCCCGCTGAAACTTCGTGGCTCTTCTTTCCTCGGTGTTGACTAAGGGAGGAGCATACCCCGACAACCGAGCGAATGTGGCCTCATACTGATCCACCGTCAGGTCGCCCTGCTCAAGATGAATAAACTCCACCTCGCGTTCCTCAGATAAGCTAGAGGGGAAAAACTTGGCATTGAACTTCATCATGAAATACTGCCAATCAACAACTCTGGATTCAGTTGCCGCCAGTCTGACGACTCCCTTCCACCAGTCTTCGGCATCTCCACGCAACATGAAGACAGACAAACATAGCTTGTCTGCATCATCACAGCGCAAAACCTAGAAAATCTTTTCCAGTGCCAACAGCCAATCCTCAGCCGCTCTGGGCCCCGGACTACCATAAAATGTAGTCGGGTTCAGGTGCTGAAACTCTCGAACCAACCGAGCATATCGTTGATGTGCGCCATCACCCAGAGGAGAACCAGCGCCACCCACGCCGTGTCCAGCCGGTTGTGACTGTGACTGAGGCTGTGTCTGCGACAGCCGCTGCAATAACTGTTGCTGAACCTCCATGTGCTGCGCCTGCTGCTGCTGCATCATCTGAGTATGCTGCTGGATGAATGCGTTCTGTTGTTGCATCATAGCAGTCATAGCCTCCATGGCCTGCCTCAGATCAGACTGTTGATCACTGTTGCTACTGCTAGATCTTGGTCGCACCATTTTTTTTTACCTGCATCACATAACACGGTAGAATAACAACCAATATTCAATCACGGATCAGATCCTATCTTGGTTTCTAGCAATACACAAACAGAGTTTTCCTTTCCCGGAGTTTCTAATTGCTAGTAATATTCCTCTGATACCATCTGTAACATCCCTCAGAATCACACCCCACACGCATACAAGTAAAATACGGGGTTTCAAAAATTTTTACTCTTCCATTAAAACACAAGAAGAAAGCGGCATCGAAGGACATTACTACGGAACTGAAAACCGCACAGAACTGAGTAAGATCGATTACTAGGAAATAGAAATCCGGAAATCCAGAAGAAAATCCGGCAGCAAGTATACTAAATTACTGCTGCACAGATCCACATATCCTGGAACAAAACAGATGTCCACACTACACATATGTGGAGAACACAAATTTCAGAAATATTGCAGGAACTGATTATTCAGATACCAAATACAACCATAACTCGGTTACACATTTCAGAATAAGAACAATTGTATTTTCATGACTCCAAAACTCGTATCCAACAATAAAACGAGACAACTATAATATAATATCCTGAAAACAGGCATAAGCCCTCAGGAGATAAAACGTGTCATATAAGTAAGTTAGGCACGCAGGCCTGATAGATCTTTAGAAAACAACTCTTATAAATTATATAAAACTTTAGCATCATAACAACTTAAGTAGCTGTAGCAATCACTGTCCTGATGTCTCACCTGAAAATATTTAAACAACGGGGGTGAGCTAAAAAGCTCAGTGAGTAAAAGACACTAAAAGCCATCCATAGTACACATCAAAAATATCATGCTTAACAGATAAGATAATTAACATGAACACTCATATCAGAAATAAAACATAATCAAATACAGACACTTATAACAATAGGCATCAAGCATGAAGTAGGATATAAGTCTACCAACCCATTCCAACTAATCACACCGCCCAACACCTCTATACGACAGATCAAAACAGAACTACAGAAATCAGAACTAACAGACAGAAAATCAGAATTTTCAGAATCCAAACGGATAGTCTACATCGGAAACAGAAAGGCCACAGAAGGCCTGAAGACCACAGAAGGTCTGATGACCACAGAAGGTCTGACCCCACCTCTGCCGAGGACGAGACATGCATGCATATCAGAAACAGAATGGTAGAGGAGGTATCAGTGGGTGGCCCCCGTCTTGTCAGGACGTGGCACTCTGGCCTCCAATACTGGTAGAGGAGGTATCAGTGGGTGGCCCCCGTCTTGTCAGGACGTGGCACTCTGGCCTCCAATACCCAGAACAGAACAGAAATAGTGGAGGGAGAACGGAAGGTGAGACCAGCTCACATCTACCCTTCACTAGTGTCTCATGGGTCGTAGTAGACTATCAGCACCATTACAGCGCCACAAAAGGAGGGTAAGGACACGGAAGAGAAGAGTGCTACACTAGGGCATAATTTTTACAGAACAGATCATGCTGAAACGGAGGAGTAGGACTAACCACCACTCAATTCTCACATCATGCCCAAAGTGTCTCACAAACCAGAAAATGACACACCCTAATATCCAGTCCTTAACAAAATTACAATTTTGCAGAAAATCAAAGCTGAACACACTTCATAATTTTTACCATCAACCAGAAGTAATATATGAGTGAATTCCTTGAATTCCTTAGATTTCATGCAACTATCCTTAATTCATGTCAAACCATTCTATGTTCTCACAAAGGTTATAACACATTCAAAGTTTCAGAAAATTCACAACATATATATATACAGAATAGAAATTTTTCACATAACAAACAATTAAACAGATGTTTCAGAAAAAACAGATTAATATATCATACTTGCAACAGATGTTTCAGACCGAGTAAGTAACCTAAAATAGGCAATATGATATTCACAATAAAGCTATTTGAATCTACTTTCCAATAGAACTGAATCCGTCGGATTTGGAGTTATAACTGGGGAGGTAGGGGTGTTCGAACATAGAAAGGTCGGGATTTCAGAATTCCAGAAAACAGATTCGTATATCAGAATTGCGACACAAATTTCAGATCCAATAACTAACAGAAAATAGGCGACATGGTAGTCAAATTGAACCCCTTCGAGTCTACTTTCTAATAAAACTGATTTGACAAGATTTCGAGCTATACCTAGGGAGATATGATGGTTCGAACACATAAAGGTCGAAATCCAGATTTCCAGAAAACTGATTTTGTACAGCTAGATTGCAATACAGATTGAAATACGAATACAGCTCGGATATGGTCGATATCATATTCAAATTAAAGCCGAATGTATCTAGTTTCATACAAAATTTATTTCGTGCGATTTGGATCTATAGGCCATGAGATATTGGGGTTATAGTACACAAAGGTCAGATTAGAGAATGCAGATTTCAGCAGAACAGGATTTTAAAACCCTATAAATATTTGAATTCAACCCCATACGGATAATCATTGCAAATAACGAATTTTAATTGAATGATAATCTACAATTTAGCGGATTAGACTCCTTAGGATCGAATTACTCACCGAAAAACGTTCACAGAAGAAAAACGCCAAGACAGAGGATCACCAGGAAATTCGTCCACCACCAGTGTGCCACCACCAGCGTCAGAAATTTCAGGAGGCGCCAAGCACAGTGAGGGGCGACAACCAAAGGCGGCTAGGGCAAGAAAACACAAAAGTCGTGAGGGAGAGGAGCCCTCACGCAATTCCTCTTTTTCTCCCACCCCAAACGGATCCAAGATCCAATAACCCAGTTAACTTAAGTGAAAAATCGATTTTATGGGCTTACCTGGGCTTAACCACCCTGCGCCACTCCAATAACATCAGAAATATGCGCCACCATGATGGAAGAAATTCCAGGAGCAAAGAATCAAGGTTGAGGGTTCGAATCCCCAACCAAAATAATTATTTTTGCCCTGTAGGAAAAATTCCTACACTTAGGCAAAAATCCCAAAATTTTAACAGATAAAAATACAGAAACAGAATTTCTAACCTTAAATCATAATTCAGAAAAATCGAGGGCCTTACAGTAATTGACCTGCGAGTCAATCTTGTCTAGATAGATTAAATTGTAATTTAATCAGACAAGAGCACAGAGCACACATGGCAGAGGCGCATGCAGCTTGAGGCATAACCAGGTGGGAGGTCCAGGGTTCGACTCTGGGACAGGCGCATTTACCTGGTGGGCGCACCTGAGCTGCAGTGGGTGCTCGGGCCCTGGGTTGGGCCAGATGAGAAGGCAAAAGACCCATGAAGAGCTCAAGTGAAGACTTAAGTTAAATTAAGGTCCTACTTAGGTTTAATGGGCTTTTACCACATAAGATCAGCATGCTTTCTACTTATTGTTTATATAATTAGAACTGCATGATTTAATCTTCTGCTATCGCCATAGGTTATGCATGATAGTTAAGAAGATAAAAGACCGTTAAAATCCAACGCTAAAATATCAAGCACGTAAGCCTTCTGACGCGAAACCTCACTGTTCTGACTATCGTTGGGGCTGTGTTGTACCCACTCAGTGGGCACGCCCATCTATCTTCAGACGGTGTGTGATTACACCTGCGTGTTACAGAGATGGGATTTATCGCTTCTCGTTGCTCAGCATAGCACGTGGTGGTCCAGGGAGTAGGTTAGGTCAGCTTGACCATGTAGGCTACATACTGAGCATATGTGAGCTATATGGAGGCAGCCATCTGTTGGATCAGAGACTGTGTTGTACCAACTCAGTTGGCACAGTCTACTGGATTGCCCAGATGAAGGGGAATCGCACGGGTTGGCGATTGGCAGGCATTGCCTACCAGAAATTAGTGCTTGTACTCTGTGTGCATCTTATCTCGCCTAAGCGGGACGCGGAGACCAAGTATGAAATCTGGATCCCATCTCACTAAAAGAGCGTTACTCTTTCGGACTGTTTAATGGATTTTTCAGTCAGATAAAATAGTGAGAAAAGAATCTTTCTTAAGTCTTGGATTGATTCTAAACATTGATACTGACCTTGCTGTTCTTGCATTGTTGTAGATTACTGCAGCAACGAACACCACGAATTTCAATGTGCGATCCCTACTGGAAAGGGAGAAGTTTGCTGGGCCAAACTTCTCAGACTGGTACGGACACCTTAAGATTGTTCTTAAGGCAGAGAGGAAACTGTATGTCCTCGAGACGGCTATACCGCCTCAACCCGCTGCGAACGCCGCAAGGGCGGTTCGGGAAGCCTATGAAAAGCATGTCAATGATAGCATTGATGTCGCTTGCCTGATGCTTGCGTCTATGATGCCAGAGCTGCAGCGTCAGCATGAGGATCTATCTGCTATACAGATTATAGCAAACCTCAAAATGCTGTATGCTGCACAGGCTAGGACTGAACGCTACAATTTGACTAAGCTTTTCTTTCAGAGCAAACTGGCTGAAGGGAGTCCAGTGGGAGCTCACGTACTCAAGATGATTGGGTACAAAGAGGCTCTAGAGAAACTGGGACATACCATCAATCAGGAGCTTGCTGTAGACATCATTCTTCAGTCTCTCCCGGCCTCTTTCGATCCGTTCATTATTAATTTTAATATGAACAAGATCGACTGTACCCCGGCAGAGTTACTGAACATGCTCTTGACTACAGAGTTGACTCTAAAGGGAAAGCCTTCAACCTCTGTCTTGATGGTTCCTTACAGGAACAAGAAGAAGGGGAAGAAGGGCAAAGCCCCTGTCAAGAGTTACAACAAGGCTCTGAAACAAAAGGTTAAGCGGTCGAAGGAATACAGATGTTTCCATTGTGGCCAGCTAGGTCACTGGAAAAAGGACTGTAAAGCGCTCCAAGGAGACAAGAAGGGAAGCATCGCTTCTGGCTCAGGTATTTTTGTGACTGAGGTCATGTTTTCTTCTTCTATTTCATGGGTGTTGGACACTGCATGTGGAGTTCACATTTGTTCAAATGTACAGGAACTCAAGAGAAGAAGACAGGTGGGACAGCATGAGGTAGACCTACGCGTTGGAAACGGGGCACGGGTTGCTGCTGTTGCTGTAGGAGAATATCACATCTCATTACCATCTGGACTTATATTAGAACTGAACAATTGTTACTTTGTACCAAGCATAACGAAAAATATTATCTCTATTCCTGCTCTTGTCAGGAAAGGGTTTTCCTTTGAATGCAATATTTCAAAGTGTGTTATTTCTTTGGATAATATTGTTTATGCTACTGGATCAATTAACAATGGATTATTCATGTTGGACATGGAATGTTCTATACAAAATATTGATAATAAGAAAGCCAAGTATGCTGATAATAGCACCTTGCTATGGCATAGTCGTTTAAGCCATATTAACAAGAAACGCATTAAGCGGTTGCATGATCATGGACTGCTGGGATCATTCTCCTATGAGGAGCTTGATACATGCAAAGCTTGTTTAATGGGTAAAATGACGAAGGCTCCTTTTCCTAACAAAGGTCAAAGGGCTTCAGGTTTACTTGACCTCATTCACAGTGATGTGTGTGGGCCATTTAGTAAACATGCCAGAGGTGGCTATTCATACTTCATTACCTTTACTGATGATTTCAATAGGTATGGTTATGTCTATTTAATGAGACATAAGAGTGAATCTTTTGACAAGTTCAAAGAGTTCAAAAATGAAGTGCAAAATCAGCTAGGCCGAAATATCAAGGCACTTCGCTCAGATCGAGGTGGAGAATACCTAAGTCGAGAGTTTACTGACTATCTGAAGCAGTGTGGGATTGTCTCACAGCTTACTCCGCCAGGAACACCGCAATGGAATGGTGTGTCCGAGAGGAGGAACAGAACCTTATTGGATATGGTTCGTTCAATGATGAGTCAGGCTACTCTACCTTACTCCTTTTGGGGATTTGCACTGGAAACAGCTGCAAAGGTACTAAACCGAGTGCCATCCAAGGCAGTTTCAAAGACTCCATATGAGTTATGGTATGGGAAACAGCCGAGCTTGACATTTATTAAGATCTGGGGTTGCGAGGCTTATGTCAAAAAGCTCACCTCTGGGAAACTAGAGAGCAGATCTGAGAAATGCATCTTTGTCGGTTACCCTAAGGAAACTAAGGGTTATTATTTCTACGATCCCAAAGAGAACAAGGTATTTGTTGCTCGGACGGCCATTTTTCTTGAGAAGGAATTTCTTCTGCAAGAGGCCAGTGGGAGAGAAATAAAGCTGGATGAGAATCCAGAGGAAGGACAAAGTAGTCAAGCACAGTTGGATGAGCATGAGCCAGTAGAACAGGTTATTGAACAACCTGAGGCTCAGATATCACGGGAACCGCGAAGATCGGGAAGGATCCGTCGACAGCCTGAGCGCTATGACGGAGTCTACATCATTGATCATGATGAACCCCTCACTTATGTGGATGCGGTCAGTGGACAGGAATCAGCGAGATGGCTTGAAGCTATGCGAGCCGAGATGGACTCCATGTCAGATAACCAAGTTTGGGATTTGGTTGATCCGCCTCTGGGAATAATCCCTATAGGCTGTAAATGGATCTTCAAGAAGAAGATTGACATGGATGGTAACGTGGTTACCTATAAAGGCAGGCTAGTTGCGAAAGGTTTCAAACAAATCTACGGGATAGATTATGATGAAACTTTCTCTCCTGTAGCCATGTTCAAGTCTATTCGGATCATTCTCGCAATAGCAGCATATTATGATTATGAGATCTGGCAGATGGATGTGAAGACCGCTTTCCTTAATGGAAATCTGGATCAGGATGTGTATATGACACAACCTGAAGGTTTCACTAAACCATCAGATCGTCATAAAATATGCAAGTTAAAGAAGTCCATTTATGGACTTAAGCAAGCATCAAGAAGCTGGAACATTCATTTTGATGAATCAATCTGTGAATTTGGTTTCATCAAGAATGAAGATGACCCCTGTGTATATAAGAGGTTTAGTGGGAGCGTAATTACATTCCTAGTCCTCTACGTCGATGATATCTTAATCATTGGAAACGATATTCCTGAACTACATGCGGTTAAGGCATGGTTAAGAAAATATTTCCAGATGAAAGATCTAGGAGAAGCAGCCTATGTATTAGGTGTGAAGATCTATAGAGATAGATCTAAGAGGCTTCTCGGGCTGTGCCAGAGTACTTACATCGATAAAGTCCTGGAGAGATTCCATTTAGAGAATTCTAAAAGTGGATATCTTCCAGTCAGACATGGTCTGAATCTTTCGAAGAGTCAGTGTCCGCAAACACAGACTGAGAAAGATGAAATGGACAAAACGCCTTATGCTTCGGCTATTGGGTCCATTATGTATGCGATGTTGTGTACTCACCCAGACGTCGCTTACGGGTTAAGCGTGACCAGTCGATTCCAAAGTAATCCAGGTCAGGCACACTGGATTGCAGTCAAGAACATTTTAAAATATCTGCGGAGGACCAAAGATATGTTCTTGGTGTATGGTGGTCAGGAAGAACTCAGTATTGAAGGATATACTGACGCTTCGTTCCAATCTGACCAGGATGATTTCCGATCGCAATCAGGCTATGTTTTTAGCTTGAATGGAGGTGTGGTGGTGTGGAAAAGTTTCAAACAATCTATTGTTGCTGATTCTACAACAGAAGCCGAGTATGTTGCAGCCTCAGAAGCATCTAAGGAGGCAGTGTGGATTCGTAAGTTCATTCAGGAACTTGGTGTTGTTCCTTCGAGTGCAGATCCTTTGGTTATCTTCTGTGATAACACTGGAGCAATCGCACAAGCAAAGGAACCACGGTCGCACCAGAAGTCCAAGCACATACAGAGACGGTTTCACTTGATCCGGGAGATCATTGATCGAGGCGAGATCAAAATCTGCAAGGTTCATACAGATGACAATCTGGCTGACCCGCTTACAAAGCCTCTGGCGCAGCAGAAGCATGAGAAGCACTGTAATAATATGGGTTGAGATACCTCAACCATTAGATTAAGTGCAAGTGGGAGATTGTTGGGGTATGCCCTTAAGGCTAATGTTTGAGGCCTTGGGATTATATCAGTATCATGTATAAACTTCATGTTTATAAAGGCAATGGTTGTTATTCATGTTGTTGCATTATCTGCTGTCATATGTATACTTCTGAATAATGTCTCAATGCTGTTCAGCTTGGCTGACATGCAGTATTGTCCTTAGTCGAGATATCTTGGTGAACATGAGACAGCCTTGATATGATTGAGACTAATATGTGTTCTAATCTTATAGGATGCTTCGAGCATGGAATAAGATGTAGACTCATGGGTACATTGGATGTACTGGACAGACCCTACTAGGATATTCAATTGCTTGTCACAATGTGAATAATCCTTGTATGCAACAAGTGGCATATTTCCTCTGACTTGAGATCACTTGTGTTTCTAAATGATGATTGTCATTGTTTTGAGGTAGTTCAATATCATTTGAAACATAATGGTTATAGACTATCTTGGATAATGATCATGAGTCAGGTTAGGACACTAGTGATAGATAAAGGATTGCCGTCTCCTAGTTTGGAGTGTGATGTTCTATGGGGGCCCCCTGGATGAGATGATTGAGAAAGTGTATGGCCATACCCAGGTGACTATGTTCATCTGATCTAATCATTCTCATCATATTGGAGCTACAGGCTTGACTCGCTTGTCCAATAAGAACATCCAGTGGCAAAGGAAACATGTATGCCTAGTGAGTTGATTCACACTTGTGCTGTGGTTTGGGTGTAGTCTTGGAAGACTCTTTCCCTTATATTGGGAGACAGTGATGTGTTGCTAGATACCCCTCGCTGATCGTGATAACGTAAGTTATCGTTACCGACATTTAAAGGAAACCCTTAGGGTCGCACAATTTGATGATATGGCTTACTTAAGTCAGATCGTGTGGACTGAATTGTTTGGGTTCAGTTTAAAGGAGTTTAAACTCTGATTGTAAGTGAGATCTGGTCTGATCATGTTTGATTGATTAGGGCTTGAGATCGGTAAGCTTCGATCGAGAGTATTGATGTTAGATCGGTGAGATCAAGAGCATCAAGAGATGAACGGTTAGATCTGGAACCTTAGGGTTTAATATGATCTAGACCAAGTGGCTTGGGTAATTTGGTCTTTGAACCAAACCAAATTGAACCGGCTCATGAGTGAGCGCTTGGTTCAATGGGAGAGTTTTGATGGTTCACTTGGGTGAACGCATGAAACGTAGAGAGTTACTATTTTTGGAAGGCGGTTTTCCAAATTGGAAACGCTCCCACGATTGTAACGTTGCTCGCCTCTCTCAATTGCTCTCGTATGTGGTGAACTTCTTCTACACGGAAAAGAGGTAGAGAGTTTTCGAGCCCTAGCCGCAAGAGGAACATCTAACCCCTTTCATTCGATCAAGGATACTTGAAGATCTTTGCTAGCACAAAGATCACCAAGGAGGAGCCATCTCTCTTCTTGTGTGCGGCAACTTTGGAGGAGACCCCTTTCGATCTCTGCTTCCAAGTCGTCACCTTCCTCATGGCACTGGTATGAATCTCATTTGATTTATACAATCTCAAGAGTTGATCATATGTACTTGCATTCGATCTTTTGAAACCCTAGATTCTGCTATAAAATTTATTTGCGCCACCTATTAGGGTTTCGCCCCCCTTGATTTAGGGGACTTACAGAGATCACTTGTGTTTCTAAATGATGATTGGCATTGTTTTGAGGTAGTTCAATATCATTTGAAACATAATGGTTATAGACTATCTTGGATAATGAACATGAGTCATGTTAGGGCGCTAGTGATAGATATAGGATTGCCTTCTCCTTGATTGGAGTGTGATGTTCTATAGGGGCCCCCTGGATGAGATGATTGAAAAAGTGTATGGCCATACCCAGATGACTATGTTCATCTGATCTAATCATTCTCATCATGTTGGAGTTACAGGCTTGACACGCTTGTCCAACGAGAACATCCAGTGGCAAAGGAAACATGTATGCCTAGTGAATTGAGTTCACACTTGTGCTATGGTTTGGGTGTAGTCTTGGAAGACTCTTTCCTTTATATCGGGAGACAGTGATGTGTTGCTAGATACCCCTCTCTGTTCGTGATAACGTAAGTTATCGTTACCGACATTTAAAGGAAACCCTTAGGGTCGCACAATTTGATGATATGGCTTACTTAAGTCAGATCGTGTGGACTGAATTGTTTTGGTTCAGTTTAAAGGAGTTTAAGCTCTGATTGTAAGTGAGATTTGGTCTGATCATGTTTGATTGATTAGGGCTTGAGATCGGTAAGCTTCGATCGAGAGATTTGATGCTAGATCGATGAGATCAAGAGCATCAAGAGATGTGTGGTTAGATCTTGAACCTTTTTGGTTTTATAAGATCCAGACCAAGGCTTGGTTTGATTTGGTCCTTAAACCAAATTCAATTAAACCAAACCGATTGGAACCGGTTCACTTTGGTGAACGTGTGGTTCGAATGGTTCGATTAAGAGATGGTAACATGGGAGTTGAAATGGAGTTAGTGCTTTCTAAAAATAGAAAGGCGTTTTCCCTTGTTGAAAACGTAAAAACGTTTTCGAACATGAAGGGGGCTTCTAACTCTCTCGCGGACTGGTCTTCATCTTGCTCTCGTCTTGGGTGGTCTTCACGCTAAGAAGAGTTTTCGGCCAGAAAAAGGAAAAGGAATTCATCTCTTCTCCTCCACACAAAAGGACACCTTGGAGCCTTGCTAGCACAAGGATCGACAAGGAGTAGGCGATCAATCATCTTGTGTGCGCACGCTTTGGAGGAGAGCTACTTCGTTCTCTGCTTCCAAGTCGCCATTCAATCATGGCTATGGTATGATCTTAATTTGATCTATACAATCTTCAAGTTGATCATATATTCATGCATGCGATCCTAGGAAACCCTAGATTCCGCCCATGCAAATTATTTTATATGCCCATGTTTTAGGGTTTCAACCCCTTTCAATTGGTATCAGAGCAGGTTTCTGTATGATCATATGATTGCTTGTTTTTGTGATCCTTGTTTGTGCTTATGAATAGATCTAAATGACATGCGAAAACACATGATAGATGATCATGCGAAAATAGATGTATGCTTTACATTGGCGCATGTATATTGTTGGCGCATGTTGTAGTTTTTGCTCAAACTCTTTTACTTGCACGCATCCATTAGATCTAAGCGCCTACTTGAAAAACTTAGATGGGTTATTAGGGTTGAAGTCATCGTCCAGTATAGACCCAACTGTCTGATCAGACCATCTGACAGCCTAGATGGGTCGACCAGATGGCACCTATGCGCAAGCATGTGGTGGCTATTGGTCGACTGCAGAAAGGCGTGTAGCGATGTCTGATTGAGACAACCTGTGAACGCTCATGATTAAGGCCCGGGGTCACACCCGCTTACCAGAACTCATGAGGGACGTTCAGCCCTTAAGGCATGCATTGTTGACCATGAGGTCGACTCAAGTCGGTTATGACTTGGTGCATGCAAGGGCAGTGGGTCTGACTAGGTCTGATGAGTGGATCCCTATTAATGGACCGTTGTAAGGTAGTAGGGCACATAAGGAAATAAAATTGATGCCAATGGGATTTTCGAAAATTTTATTTTCTTGAATGGATCACATGATGTTTGTATAACATGAATGAATGTCTATTTCATCTTATGTGGGCTGCCCAATTAATGTGTGCTGTGCTGGGGCCTGCGTGCCTGGATTAAATTGTAAATTTTATTGTGATCTGCGCATCACATTTTAATTAATTTATACAGTGTAATTGACCTGCGTGTCAATCATGTCTAGATAGATTAAATTGTAATTTAATCAGACATGAGCACAGAGCACACATGGTAGAGGCGCTTGCAGCAAGTGGCTTCACCAGTGGGAGGTCTAGAGTTCGACTCTAGGACAGGCGCATACTACCTGGTGGGTGCATCTGAGCTGCAGAGGGCGCTTGGGCCTGGGCTGGGCCAGATGGATTTGCAAAAAGACCCATGAAGAGCTCAAGTGAAGACTTAAGTTAAATTAAGGTCTTACTTAGGCTTAATGGGCTTTTACCACATAAGATCATCATGCTTTCAATTTACTGTTTAAGTAATTTAGTAACTGCATGATTTATTCTTCTGCTATCACCATAGGATTTGTATGATAGTAAGAAGGTAAAAGGACCATTAAAATCCAACGTTAAATATCAAGCACGTAAGCCTTCTGACGCGAAACCTCACTGTTCTGACTATCGTTGGGGCCGTGTTGTACCCACTCAGTGGGCACGCCCATCTATCTTCAGACGGTGTGTGATTACACCTGCGTGCTACAGAGAAGGGATTTATCGCTTCTCGTTGCTCAGCATAGCACGTGGTGGTCCAGGGAGTAGGTCAGGTCAGCTTGACCATGTAGGCTACATATTGAGCATATGGTAGCCATATGGAGGCAGCCATCTGAGGGATCAGAGACTGTGTTGTACCAACTCAGTTGGCACAGTCTGCTGGATTGCCCAGATGAAGGGGAATCGCACGGGTTGGCGATTGGCAGGGATTGCCTACCAGAGATTAGTGCTTGTACTCTCTGTGCATCTTATCTCGCCTGAGCGGGACGCGGAGACCAAGTATGAAATCTGGATCCCATCTCACTAAAAGAGTTTTACTCTTTCGGACTGTTTTACTGGATTTTTCAGTCAGATAAAATAGTGAGAAAAGAATCATTCTTAAGTCCTGGATTGATTCTAACATTGTTACTAACCTTGCTGTTCTTGCAATGTTGTAGATTACTGCAGCAACGAACACCACAGCGTTCAATGTGCGATCCTTACTGGAAAGGGAGAAGTTTGCTGGGCCAAACTTCTCAGACTGGTACGGACACCTTAAGATTGTTCTTAAGGCTGAGAGGAAATTGTATGTCCTCGAGACGGCAATACCGCCTCAACCCGCTGCGAACGCTGCAAGGGCGGTTCGGGAAGCTTATGAGAAGCATGTCAATGATAGCATTGATGTCGCTTGCCTTATGCTTGCGTCTATGACGCCAGAGCTTCAGCGTCAGCATGAAGATTTATCTGCTATTGAAATTATAGCAAATCTCAAGATGCTGTATGCTGCACAGGCAAGGACTGAACGCTATAACTTGACTAAACTTTTCTTTCAGAGCAAACTGACTGAAGGGAGTCCAGTGGGAGCTCACGTACTCAAGATGATTGGGTACAAGGAGGCTCTAGAGAAACTGGGACACACCATCAATCAGGAGCTTGTTGTAGATATCATCTTGCAGTCTCTCCCGGACTCTTTCGATCCGTTCATCATTAATTTTAATATGAACAAGATCGACTGTACCCCGGCAGAGTTACTGAACATGCTCTTGACTACAGAGCAGACTCAGTCTCGTGAGAAGGGAAAGCCTTCATCCTCTGTCCTAATGGTTCCTTCAAGGAACAAGAAGAAGGGGAAGAAGGGCAAAGCCCCTATCAAGAGCTACAACAAGGCTCTGAAACAAAAGGTAAAGCGGTCAAAGGAATACAGATGTTTCCATTGTGGCCAGCTGGGTCACTGGAAAAAGGACTGTAAAGCGCTCCAAGGAGATAAGAAGGGAAGCAACCCTTTCGCTTCTGGCTCAGGTATTTTTGTGACTGAAGTCATGCTTTCTTCTTCTATTTCATGGGTGTTAGACACTGCATGTGGAGTTCACATTTGTTCAAATGTACAGGAACTCAAGAGAAGAAGATAGGTGGGACAGCATGAGGTGGACCTACGAGTAGGAAACGGGGCACGGGTTGCTGCTGTTGCTGTAGGAGAATATCACATCTCTTTACCATCTGGTCTTGTATTAGAACTGGACAATTGTTATTTTGTACCGAGCATAACTAAGAATATTATCTCTATTCCTGCTCTTGTCAGGAAAGGGTTTTCCTTTGAATGCAAAACTTCAAAGTGTTATATTTCTTTTGATAATATTGTTTATGCTACTGGGTCGATTAACAATGGGTTATTCATGTTGGACATGGAATGTTCTGTAAAACAGATTGATAATAAGAAAGCCAAGTATGCTGATGACAGCACCTTGCTATGGCATAGTCGTTTAGGCCACATTAACAAGAAGCGCATTAAGCGGTTGCATGAACATGGACTGCTGGGATCATTCTCCTATGAGGAGCTTGATACATGCAAAGCTTGTTTATTGGGCAAAATGACGGAGACTCCTTTTTCCAACAAAGGTCAAAGGGCTTCAGGTTTACTTGACCTCATTCACAGTGATGTGTGTGGGCCATTTAGTAAACATGCCAGAGGTGGCTATTTATACTTCATTACCTTTACTGATGATTTCAGTAGGTATGGGTATGTCTATCTAATGAGACATAAAAGTGAATCTTTTGACAAGTTCAAAGAGTTCAAAAATGAAGTACAAAATCAGCTAGGCCGAAATATCAAGGCACTTCGTTCAGATCGAGGTGGAGAATACTTGAGTCATGAGTTTACTGACTATCTGAAGGAGTGTGGGATTATCTCACAGCTCACTCCGCCAGGAACACCGCAATGGAATGGTGTGTCCGAGAGGAGAAATAGAACCTTACTGGATATGGTTCGTTCTATGATGAGTCAGGCTACTCTACCTTACTCCTTTTGGGGATTTGCACTGGAAACAGCTGCAAAGGTACTAAACCGAGTGCCATCCAAGGCCGTTTCAAAGACGCCATATGAGTTATGGTATGGGAAACAGCTGAGCTTGACATTTATTAAAATCTGGGGTTGCGAGGCTTATGTCAAAAAGCTCGCCTCTGGGAAACTGGAGAGCAGATCTGATAAATGTATCTTTGTCGGTTACCCTAAAGAAACAAAGGGTTATTATTTCTACGATCCAAAGAGAACAAAGTATTTGTTGCTCGGACGGCTATTTTTCTTGAGAAGGAATTTCTTCTGCAAGAAGCCAGTGGGAGAGAAATAAAGCTGGATGAGAATCCAGAAGAAGGACAAAGTAGTCAAGCACAGTTGGATGAGCCTGAGCCAGTAGATCAGGTTACTGAACAACCTGAGGCTCAGATATCACGGGAACCGCGAAGATCGGGAAGGATCCGTCGACAGCCTGAGCGCTATGACGGAGTCTACATCATTGATGATGAACCCCTCACTTATGCGGATGCGGTCAGTGGACCGGAATCAGCGAGATGGCTTGATGCTATGCGAGCCGAGATGGACTCCATGTCAGATAACCAAGTCTGGGATTTGGTTGATCCGCCTCCGGGAGTAATCCCTATAGGCTGTAAGTGGATCTTCAAGAAGAAGATTGACATGGATGGTAACGTGGTTACCTATAAAGGCAGGCTAGTTGCGAAAGGTTTCAAACAAATCTACGGGATAGATTATGATGAAACTTTCTCTCCTGTAGCCATGTTCAAGTCTATTCGGATTATTCTTGCGATAGCGGCATATTATGATTATGAGATTTGGCAAATGGATGTGAAAACCGCTTTCCTTAATGGAAAACTAGAAGAGGATGTGTATATGACACAACCTGAAGGTTTCATCAATCCATCAGATCGTCATAAAATATGCAAATTGAAGAAGTCCATTTATGGACTTAAACAAGCATCGAGAAGCTGGAATATTCATTTTGATGAATCAATCTGTAAGTTTGGTTTCATCAAGAATGAAGATGACCCGTGTGTATATAAGAGGTTTAGTGGGAGCGTGATTACTTTCCTAGTCCTCTACGTCGATGATATCTTGATCATTGGAAACGATGTTCCTGAACTGCATGCCGTCAAGGCATGGTTAAGAAAATGTTTCCAGATGAAAGATTTAGGAGAAGCAGCCTATGTATTAGGTGTGAAGATCTACAGAGATAGATCTAAGAGGCTTCTCGGGCTGTGCCAGAGTACTTACATCGATAAAGTCCTGGAGAGATTCCATTTAGAAAATTCTAAAAGAGGATATCTTCCGGTCAGACATGGTCTGAATCTTTCAAAGAGTCAGTGTCCACAAACACAGACTGAGAAAGATGAAATGGACAATACGCCTTATGCTTCGGCTATTGGGTCCATTATGTATGCGATGTTGTGTACTCGCCCAGACGTCGCTTACGGGTTAAGCGTGACCAGTCGGTTCCAAAGTAATCCAGGGAAGGCACACTGGATTGCGGTCAAGAACATTTTGAAATATCTTCGGAGGACCAAAGATATATTCTTGATTTATGGAGGTCAGGAAGAACTCAGTATTGAAGGATATACTGACGCTTCGTTCCAATCTGACCAGGATGATTTCCGATCGCAATCAGGCTATGTTTTTAGCTTGAATGGAGGAGCAGTGGTGTGGAAAAGTTTCAAACAATCAATTGTTGCTGATTCCACAACAGAAGCCGAGTATGTTGCAGCCTCAGAAGCATCCAAGGAGGCAGTGTGGATTCGTAAGTTCGTTCAGGAACTTGGTGTTGTTCCTTCGAGTGCAGATCCATTGGTTATCTTCTGTGATAACACTGGAGCAATAGCACAAGCAAAGGAACCACGGTCGCACCAGAAGTCCAAGCACATACAGAGAAGGTTTCACTTGATCCGGGAGATCATTGATCGAGGAGAGATCAAGATCTGTAAGGTTCATACAGATGACAGTCTAGCTGACCCGCTTACAAAGCCTCTGGCGCAGCAGAAGCATGAGAAGCACTGTAATAATATGGGTTTGAGATTTCTCAACCATTAGATTAAGTGCAAGTGGGAGATTGTTGGGGTATGCCCTTAAGGCTAATGTTTGAGGCCTTGGGATTTTATCAGTATCATGTATAAACTTAATGTTTATAAAGGCAATGGTTGTTATTCAGGTTGTTGCATTATCTGCTGCCATATGTATACTTCTGAATAATGTCTCAATGCTGTTCAGCTTGGCTGACATGCAGTATTGTCCTTAGTCGAGATATCTTGGTGAACATGAGACAGCCTTGATATGATTGAGACTAATATGTGTTCTAATCTTATAGGATGCTTCGAGCATGGAATAAGATGTAGACTCATGGGTACATTGGATGTACTGGACAGACCCTACTTAGGATGTTCAATTGCTTGTCACAATGTGAATCATCCTAATATGCAAACAAGTGGCATATTTCCTCTGACTTGAGATCACTTGTGTTTCTAAATGATGGTTGGCATTGTTTTGAGGTAGTTCAATATCATTTGAAACATAATGGTTATAGACTATCTTGGATAATGAACATGAGTCATGTTAGGGCGCTAGTGATAGATATAGGATTGCCTTCTCCTTGATTGGAGTGTGATGTTCTATAGGGGCCCCCTGGATGAGATGATTGAGAAAGTGTATGGCCATACCCAGATGACTATGTTCATCTGATCTAATCATTCTCATCATGTTGGAGTTACAGGCTTGACACGCTTGTCCAACGAGAACATCCAGTGGCAAAGGAAACATGTATGCCTAGTGAATTGAGTTCACACTTGTGCTATGGTTTGGGTGTAGTCTTGGAAGACTCTTTCCTTTATATCGGGAGACAGTGATGTGTTGCTAGATACCCCTCTCTGTTCGTGATAACGTAAGTTATCGTTACCGACATTTAAAGGAAACCCTTAGGGTCGCACAATTTGATGATATGGCTTACTTAAGTCAGATCGTGTGGACTGAATTGTTTTGGTTCAGTTTAAAGGAGTTTAAGCTCTGATTGTAAGTGAGATCTGGTCTGATCATGTTTGATTGATTAGGGCTTGAGATCGGTAAGCTTCGATCGAGAGATTTGATGCTAGATCGATGAGATCAAGAGCATCAAGAGATGTGTGGTTAGATCTTGAACCTTTTTGGTTTTATAAGATCCAGACCAAGGCTTGGTTTGATTTGGTCCTTAAACCAAATTCAATTAAACCAAACCGATTGGAACCGGTTCACTTTGGTGAACGTGTGGTTCGAATGGTTCGATTAAGAGATGGTAACGTGGGAGTTGAAATGGAGTTAGTGCTTTCTAAAAATAGAAAGGCGTTTTCCCTTGTTGAAAACGTAAAAACGTTTTCGAACATGAAGGGGGCTTCTAACTCTCTCGCGGACTGGTCTTCATCTTGCTCTCGTCTTGGGTGGTCTTCACGCTAAGAAGAGTTTTCGGCCAGAAAAAGGAAAAGGAATTCATCTCTTCTCCTCCACACAAAAGGACACCTTGGAGCCTTGCTAGCACAAGGATCGACAAGGAGTAGGCGATCAATCATCTTGTGTGCGCACGCTTTGGAGGAGAGCTACTTCGTTCTCTGCTTCCAAGTCGCCATTCAATCATGGCTATGGTATGATCTTAATTTGATCTATACAATCTTCAAGTTGATCATATATTCATGCATGCGATCCTAGGAAACCCTAGATTCCGCCCATGCAAATTATTTTATATGCGCATGTTTTAGGGTTTCAACCCCTTTCAGCTATGACTTGGTGTCATGAGTTATCCTCATAAGTGACAGGAGATGCATTGATCCCTTAACTTGAGGTCATTGATCATTCTATATGGTTAGGGACTTGCTTTGATACAACCTAACACCTTGCCGTAGCTGGGAGGTCATAACGGTTGTTATTGAGCATGTCACGACCCATATGAGAAGATCAATGGACAGACATAGGATTTGCCCCTTCCCTAAGGAAGTATGATATCCATGGAGCTCCTATATGGTTCTATGACTGAGAGTGTATGGCCATACCCAGGTGAGAACCTGTTTTAGTCATAGCCATGTGATTGGATGAAAACAAGTGGTGACACACTTGTCCAATCAGAAATTAGTACGGCAAAGAGACTGTAATGCATCTGTACCTAGTTGCGATGATGGGGATGTCGATGTCGATATCCATTCCAACGACCTGGGTAGCAGCGATGCACTGCTAGGTGCCACTCACTGCTTGTGATGACCTCTGGTCAGCACTGCCAGCGTCAGAGGAACCTACAGGGTCGCACACCTTTATACTTGAGTTCTCGTATTGATCGGGAAGCCTTATGATCGAGTTATTGGATAACTCGGATCTAATTGGGAGATTTCATCAGCGCCACTGGGCCTGATGAGATGGAAGAATGTTATTGGAGCCAAACTTCATTTTTGGCAGGTTGACCCGTATTTGACCATGGTTGGTCACATTTGGATTAGGGTTGCATTGGATTGGATCCAAGTGCTTAATCAACCCATGTAATGAAGTTTGGGCTAGCTCATTATCCAATGAGGCCCAATGACAAGTTCTCATGAAGAGATGAGAGGCTAAAAGGGTATAATGGGGAGAAACATGAACCATTAGGCGCCTAGGGGCATAATGGGGTCATGTTGGCGCCTTTGCTTCATTATGGAAGTAAAGGGCGCCTCCCCTATCTTGTTAGGATGGAATGCATGCCTCTATGGCATTGCTTGGGGCGCAAGGCAAGGCCTTGGCACACAAGGAAAGGCGTGGGGAACAAAAGGAAAGGTTGAATGAGAATTATGGAAATGTCTTGGAGACTTTCCTTGTCTCAAACCTCCTCATCCTAGCCCTACACTTGTCATGATCCTAGCCATTATCCTAACCGCCTCTTGCCCTATAAATGTGACCCTAGTCGCCCCCTCTTGTGGGTGATCAATCCTTGAAGGCGTGAACACAAGAAGAGGGGCGAGTGCTTGGAGCAAGGGCGCATCTTCCTTCTTCGATAACCGCAAGCCACTTCCTCCTTTCCTCTTGGCGCAAGGAACATTAGTGCCTGGCGTTTTTGGATAGTCTTCCTTCTTCACTTGGTGCATCTTTTCTCTGCGTGGCGCAAGAGAAGTAAAACATATCCCTAAGGCTTGGATCTTCTTCCCGAGGCAAGCACCGGGCGTGGAAGAAGATAACTCAAGAGATCCGTGTGTGCTAGACTGCAGAGGGCGCACACTTGGACGCCTACATCGGCATCGCTCCACATTGCTCCTAAGGTACTTACTAACTCATCGTGTCGATTCCCTTGCTTGCGATCTTCACTGGGTTTTTGGGACCGGCCTGTTTCGGGGACATTCTTCCGCTACGTAAAATGTATGTCCATGACTCTGAAAGTTGTAAAATGTCCCCGGGGTTTCCCAACAACAACGAGGTCTCTGTGGTTCGATATCTTAAATATTACTTCGAGTATCCGTGCACTTGTGGACTACAACAAGTTTTTGGCGCCATTGCCGGGGACCTTGGTTTTGTTAATATTGATATAATTGATAGTATTGCTAGACTAAGCTTTTTGTTTTTGTTTTTATTACTTTATGTGATAGATTCTGATTTTCTTATATTTTCTGCAAATTTTGAGTTTATTTGATCTTCTATTTGTTTATGAGCAGGAATCTTAGGTCAGGACCATTAGTTCCTTTTGATCATGAAATTAATAAAACTCTTAGATTGCGCAGGAAATTGAGGTTTGCAGAGGAGAGAGAAGAAGAATCAATCATCGCTGAGAGAAGGACACTTAGAGATTATGCAGCCCCGAATACACAGGGAATTCGTTCTAGTATAACTAGGCCTGAAATTGATGTAAACAACTTTGAGATTAAACCAGCTTTCCTGTCAATGATCTCCTATGGAAGATCCCAATCAACACTTATCTCTTTTTCTTGAATTTTGTGATACGATAAAAATTAATGGTGTGTCTGATGATGCTCTTAGATTGAGATTGTTTCCTTTTTCCCTTAGGGACCGAGCAAAAGCCTGGCTACATTCTCATCCGACTGGAACATTCACCACTTAGGAGCAATTGTCAAAAGCTTTCCTGCTGAAATACTTTCGACCCAGTAAGATGATTCAATTGTGGAACCAGATCACGGGCTTTGAACAGAGGGATGGCGAATCACTTAGTGAAGCATGGGAGCGGTTCAATGAGTTACAACGGAAGTGCCCTCACTATGAATTAGAAGATTGGGTTTTAATTCAAACCTTCTATAATGGTTTGCTTTACAACACTCGCTTAACTGTTGATGCTACTGCAGGAGGAGCACTGATGAAGAAGACCGTTGAGGATGCGTACGCGTTGATTGAAGAGATGGCGCTAAATCACAACCAGTGGACTACTGAGAGAGGAGTGCTATATCGTCCTCCTCATGGTAAGAATGATGGTGATGGTTGGCGCTCTCTGGCATAAAATGTAGATTCTTTGTGTAATCGCTTTGATTCTGTTACTTGCGATGTATGTGGAAATCATGGGCACTATGTTGAAGAGTGTAAAGTTATTGTTTATTAGGATAGTGAGCAAGTCAATGCAGTAGGGGGGGTACAATCAAGGTAGAAATAATGACCCTTAGTCTAATACCTACAACCCTGATTGCAGAAACCACCCTACTTATCCTGGAGGAGTAACAATCATGCTAGTGGACAGAATGAAAATAGAGGGTATCAGCAGAGGCAACCAATTCAGAGTCAACCCCAAAAATCTAGTTTAGAGGACATGTTTGAAAAATTCATGGGTGCTCAGATGAAGCAAAATGAGGTAGTTTCAGTGAGTCTTAAGGAAATTAACTCTAGGTTAGATGGTGTTGTTGCTCACAATAAGATTTTAGAGACTCAGATAGCACAACAGGCTAGCACAGCTTATAGACCCCGAGGGAAATTACCTACCAAACCTGAACCTAACCCTAGGGAACATTGTAATGCCATCACAACTAGGAGTGAAAAGCAGTTAGAGGACCCCAGGGGACTATTAGATGATGATGAGGAAGGGCCTAATGTTAGACCTAGCAGTGAACCAGTTTTGGAATCACAACCTGCACATGTGCAATCCCATCCTAGCTCTCCACCTTCTAAGGAGGATGAGCCTTCATAGAATTGTGGTTTGCCTTGTGAAGTTGATATTCCTAGACCTAGTTCACCACCACCATATAGGCCACCTATTCCTTTTCCCCAGAGAATAGTGCAAGCTAAGTTAGATAGGCAGTTTGGGAAGTTTTTAGATGTTTTGAAAAAATTGTACATTAATATTCCATTTACTGATGCCTTATCTCAAATGCCTTCATATGCAAAATTTTTGAAATAGATTTTATCTAATAAAAGAAAAATAGAGGACTATGGTACTGTGGCACTAACTGAGGAATGCAGTGCTCTTATTCAAAATAAGTTGCCATCAAAATTAAAGGATCCAGGTAGTTTCTCTATCCCCTGTTTGATTGGAAGTGTAGCTTTCGACCGAGCCTTATGTGATTTGAGAGCCAGTGTAAGTCTAATGCCTTTATCTGTGTGCAGGAAACTGGATATGGGAGCTCCTAAACCAACTTCAATATCTTTGCAGCTCGCCGATCGCTCAGTGAAATGTCCTGTAGGTATTCTTGAGGATGTTCCTATCCAAGTTGGTAAGTATTTTATACCTACTGATTTTGTGGTTCTTGAGATGGAGAAGATGTGAAAATTCCTATTATTCTTGGTATACCGTTCTTAGCCACTATTGGGAATCCCTGGGCTATAAGAAAACAAAAACAGCGGAAGCGAGCCCGAAACGAGATTCCTAATTCAGCAAGGACCGACTTACAAAGAATACAAGGGATGTGATAGGGGCAGTACCTTATCAATCGACTTTTAGAAGCGGCCGATGATGAAGACGCGCAAGGGGCTGTCCTCTGCAATCGCGCACACACGGACTCCTCGAATCCTCTCTAATCTCCGTGTTGGGTGCTTGCCCTAGAAGATGAGATCCACTCCTCTAGCCTTCTCAACTTGCGCCACTGCCAAGGAGAAGAAGGGATGTTGGCGATAAGGAGTGGGTAGCACTGCCACTTGTCCCAACCATTGATGCCGAAAAACTTTTATTGTCGTCACCTCCTAGACCCTCACGCCAAGGAGCAGAGGGGAGGGGACAACTAGAGACAAGAGAAGAGTCTGGTACAAAAGAATCTCCCAGATGGGCCTCTCTATTTATAATAGCAGAGTCAGACGCACACTGGAGATACTTCCCATGTGGGATAATGAGCATGGGAGCCTACTCACAATTACGCGTCATGGGTTCGAATCCCCGCATACGCAATTAATTGTAAATGCGCCCAAGCATTGGCGCCAGCTCACAATTAAGCATCATGGGATCGAATCCCTACAGACGCAATTAATTGTAAATTGTGCCCAGGCTTATTAATTAGCCAAGAGAAAAATTCTCTTGCCAATTAATAATTTTATTTTATTCATGTGACTAAAGTGCCAAGCCCAAACTTGCACCCAGACCCTTGTTTGACTCATTTTGACAACATAGGTCAACAGAGGTTAAACGTGGTACACTAGAGTCAACTAGTGGTCAAACATGAACTAAAATAAAATACATCTTCTCTATAAAAGTCTCAATGCATCAGTTCCTCAAAAGATCCGAATCACACAATGATTCGATCAGATGCTAAACGATCAGTATGAGAACTCGAGTGTCAAGGTGTGCGACCCTTTAGGTTCTTCAGACATTGGCAGTGATGACTAAATCATCACAAGCAATGAGTGGCACCTAGCAGTACATCATTGCTACCCAAGTCATCAGAATGGTGTCATCATCAACATCCCCTAAAATTGCGACAAAGTACAAGTGTAGCCTTGTCCTTTTGCCAACTGATGTCCAGATTGGGCAAGTGTGTCACACTTGTTAATCCCAATAATATGGCATGACTATATCAGGTTCTCACCTAGGTATGGCCATACACTTTCAGTCATCCATATAGGGCGCCATGGACAATCAAACTTCCCTGTAAGGAAGGGGCAAATCCTCTATTGGCACATTGAATCCCTCATGTAGGTTATGACATACCCAATGACAACCGTTATGACTTCCCTTTTACAATGAAGCGTTAGGTTGCATCAAAGTACATCAATCACTATATAGAGATACTAATGCCCTCAAGTCTAGGACAAGCCCAACTCTGTCACTGTGATATTCATCTCGTGATACTGAGATGAATCCTCACGGTGGGTCGATCCAGTATATCTCCCTTGATATACCCATATGCCTGCGTTAGCAACCCGTGCTCAACCAGCGCATATACTAGTCTCAAGCGAATCATAGTTGTCCCATATCCACCATGATTCTCGACCAGGGATAAACACAGAGACTAGATAAAATCTATCTTTTAGGGACATTGTATATGCAAATGTACATATGCGCAGATGTACAAACTTGCATGACAACGACAATGCTAGGATAACTCATCTATCAACTAGATGTGATACACATATCCCAATGGACCATCCCGAGGTCCTAGGGCATAAACACTAACAATCTCCCACTTGCACTAGGACCTTGCATTGAGCAACCTCAACACCATGTCCTAAGCATGACCTGCCACGCTCCTGCTGCGCTAGAGCATCGGTCTATAGGCCTATCACGATTGTATCAGTGTTCATATCTGCTATAAGTACCTCTGTCCCCAAGACAAGGCATAAGCATCAGAGTATGCCTGCGAGGTTCAACAAGAACTCCCACTACTTCCCAAAAGCACTTGCATACTCTGCTTTCAAGTAGCTTGCTCTGAAGCTCCCAAAGCTTCCAGCACCACTACAGGAACAGCTAGACTGTCACTGGTCTGACTGGAACAAGCTACCAAGTGAATCTACTGAGCTTTTCCTGTCATTACTGACCAAGAACCACCCCTTAGTTCTATATAGAACCTAAGTGTGTTATTCATTTCTTATCCAGTGCCATGCACGTGGATTGGTCCTAGTATCAATTGGTTATGCTCTAGGCAAAAAACACATCTGGTCTATAACATACCATCATCGATGTATGTTATCTGACTTGGCACTTGGAGTTTCTTGGACTTATCTAAAAACTCACACACCTACCCCATAGGTGATGTCCATTAAGTCATTCATCATAAGACATTTCTCAATCATCTCTTCACCAAGTGAAGGATCGGTATATAGTCTTTAATGATTTGTATGTCCCCAACATACAAGACTAGAGATGTCATCAAGCTCCCACTGAACTCAAGTACTATAAGGTGAAGATTCTTTGTCCAAGTTAGGAGTTACTCATAACACTGGCACACATGAATCGATTCAACCTTTTTCTCATACTTTCTGAACCTAGGTTGCCCCACAACCTATATACGAGGCTCAGATTCCATCTTTGACCATATGTTCTAGGTGACTGACCTTGGACTAAATCCAAGTCATAATTTCCTCCCACTTGCCATTTTCAAGGAAATACATTTCCAAGAAAACTAGCATCAAGAGCAACAATCATTTGTTTTCTTGTGGGTCTATGGAAAATAGTATCCCTAAGTCAATTTAGGATGCTTCACCTACACTTATCAGATCTTGATTCTATATCACTAGATTCAGATGTATGACCCCCGAAGTCTCACATCTATAGATCCTGATAATTAGTCATGTCATCTCCTTACTTGGAGATACATTTAAGATGAAATAGTTCAGTGTCGAAGAAACTATCAGCATAACCTCAGCAGAGATATGGTTGACTTTCAATTCCTCCCACTAAAACCACCTTCCAAGGTGTTATTCAGGAGTTATGAGCTATGAGCAGACCTCATACTCAATGTGATAGTCACCTGTGGCTCAAGTACTCTTCATCCATCTTGGACTGAAGATCACTTATGAATTTTGATAAGCTGGTTCCATAAATACACGAATTCCTATCTTTTGACCTTTCCACTTCACCTCACTTGGTGAAAAACATTTATCAGCAAACTAGTCTTTTGCCCATCTACAACATCTCGAAAGAGGTTAAGATAGTCAATCTCCTAGAAGGAGTTCGAATCCAAGAATTCATGTGCATGAAGTTAGTGGATGCATTACTTGTTTATGATAAAATGTCTGGGTCAGAAGATTGACATTCAATTTGAACCACTTATTAAATTCAAGTTATTTTATTACCTCATTATTTTTGCACAATGTAATGACAAAAGATTTTCAAATGAAAAGAATGATAAATTCCTTTATTCCAAATATCTCTATTCCCAAGGAATAGATACAATGTCAATTACATGTTTGCAAAAATAAAACAATCCTATCAGTGACAAATAAAAAAATTGCTCGGCAGCATCAATGCTCCAGCAAGATCTTTTTACTGTCACCTATGTCCTATTTCTCTAGAGCTCCTGCATATTTTTGCAAATATCAGTCTCACCATGCGGTATAGAATACCCATGTATGGAAATAGACAATATAGGATTTGGTAATAAAATTATCTGAGCCTGAAGACGAAGGGTTACTTCTCTTCATCTCTTTTTGAGGATGCTTGCAGTCTCTGCACCAATGGCCCTCCTAGCCACAGTTGAAGCACTTGTTTTCCCTCACCCTGCCTTTCTTCAGTGCCTTGGCCTTGGACTTGCCTTTACCCCTTTTTCGCTTCTTACTGTCCTTGGAGACTATAAGAACGGACTTGGGTTTGGACTTGACCATTTCCTTCTCGGTCGATTCCAGCAGTTTAAGCAGCTCCTCATGAGTACAAGCAATTTTGTTCATATTGAAGTTACTGATTAAAGAGCTATAACTCGGAGGCAGCGACTGCAGGATAAGGTCCGTAGCCACATCCTGATCCATCAGGTGTCCTAGCCTAGTGAGATGCGACAGGTACCCAAGCAACTTGAGTACATGTGGTCCCACTAGAGCACCTTTAGGCATCTTGCACTAAAAAGCAGCCTTGGATGTCTCAAACCTTTCTGTTCTAGCCTGCGACTCGAACAGTTGCTTTAGATGCGAGATGATATGAAATGCATTCTGATCCTCATACTGCATCTGTAACTCGGACGACATCGTGGCTAACATAAGGCAGCCAACATCCAGGGCATCATCCTGATGCTTGCGAAAAGCATCCCGTTCAGCCGTGCGGGCTGTGGATGACGGTTGAGGAGGAAGCGCTTGCTCTAAGACATACAGCTTCTTCTCCTACTTGAGAATTATCCTCAAGTGCCGGTACCAGTCCGTGAAGTTAACTCCAGTTAACTTGTCCCTCTCAAGGAAGGAACGGAATGACAGTCCACTGTTGTTATTGCTTGTAGAAGCCATCTACAATACAAACAAGAGCAGATCAGTATCACATTTCAATCATTTATTCTGGCCTTTTATAAATGACTGTTTCTCACTATTTTATTCGAATCGATAATCCTCAAAATCGATCGAGAAGTCGCCCGACTTCCTTAGTGAGATGGGATCCTTGTTTCATACACGGCCTTGCATCCCACGGAGGTGGGATGTATTGCACAAGGTGACGCATGCTTCCTGAGGTAGGCCCCTAGCCAATTGCAACTCGGCAATGTTGGGGTATGCCCTTAAGGCTAATGTTTGAGGCCTTGGGATTATATCAGTATCATGTATAAACTCTATGTTTATAAAGGCAATGGTTGTTATTCAGGTTGTTACATTATCTGCTGCAATGTGTATACTTCTGAATAATGTCTCAATGATGTTCAGCTAGGCTGACAGGCAGTATAGTCCTTAGTCGAGATATCTTGGTGAACATGAGACAACCTTGATATGATTGAGACTAATATGTGTTCTAATCTTATAGGATGCTTCAAGCATGGAATAAGATGTAGACTCATGGGTACATTGGATGTACTGGACAGACCCTACTAGGTTATTCAGTTGCTTGTCATAATGTGAATAATCCTTGTATGCGAACAAGTGGCATACTTCCTCTGACTTGAGATCACTTGTGTTTCTAAATGATGATTGGCATTGTTTTGAGGTAGTTCGATATCATTTGAAACATAATGGTTATAGACTATCTTGGATGGTGAGCATGAGTCATGTTAGGGCGCTGGTGATAGACATAGGATTGCCATCTCCTTCATTGGAGTGTGATGTTCTAAAGGGGCCCCCTGGATGAGATGATTGAGAAAGTGTATGGCCATACCCAGATGACTATGTTCATCTGATCTAATCATTCTCATCATATTGGAGTTACAGGCTTGACACGCTTGTCCAATAAGAACATCCAGTGGCAAAGGAAACATGTATGTCTAGTGAAATGGATTCACACTTGTGCTATGGTTTGGGTGTAGTCTTGGAAGACTCTTTCCTTTATATCGGGAGACAGTGATGTGTTGCTAGATACCCCTCACTGATCGTGATAACGTAAGTTATCGTTACCGACATTTAAAGGAAACCCTTAGGGTCGCACAATTTGATGATATGGCTTACTTAAGTCAGATCGTGTGGACTGAATTGTTTTGGTTCAGTTTAAAGGGATTTAATCTCTGATTGTAAGTGAGATCTGGTCTGATCATGTTTGATTGATTAGGGCTTGAGATCGGTAAGCTTCGATCGAGAGAATTGATGCTAGATTAGTGAGATCAAGAGCATCAAGAGATGAACGGTTGGATCTTGAACCTTTAGGGTTTATTGTGATCTGGACCAGATGCTTGGGTTTATTTGGTCTTTGAACCAAACCAAAATGAACCGGCTCATTATGTGAGCGCATGGTTCAAAGGGAAGAGGAAAATGCGATTGGGGTAAACCCATGGTCGCATGAAGAGGTGGCTTGCTATTTTTAGAAGCCATGATCTCAAGTTGAGACCACGCCTCACGTTTGAGGGATTTGCCTCTATTCTCGCCTCTCCTCTTCTCTCGTCGCCACTTGCTCTCTCGGGTGGTGAAGAAGGCTCACGCCAAGGAGGAGAAAAGATATACGCCAAGCAAGAATTGATCTCATCCCCTTCCATTCGATCAGGACTCTTGGAGATCTTTGCTAGCACAAGGAACGCCAAGGAGGAAGCGATCTCATTTGTGTGCGTCTACTTTGGAGGAGAGCGGCATCACTCTCTGCTTCCAAGTCACCATCCAAGAAATGGCATTGGTAAGAATCTTTGCATTCTATACAAGTTGATCATATGTCATATTAGCGATCCTAGGAAACCCTAGATTCCGCCTTGCATAGATTTATATCTGCCTAGATAGGGTTTCGCCCCCCTCTGGGGACTTTCAATTGGTATCAGAGCATTGGTTGATGTATGAATCATATGATTGCTTTGTGATCCATGTTTACGCTGATGCATAGATCTAAGGTTAATTACATGCGAATGTTCATGATAGTTTTCTCATCATGCGAAAATACTAGATGAATGTATTTTACTTGTGGCGCATGTATTCAGTATGCTTATGTAGGCGCATGTTGTAGTTTTTCTTCAAAACTTGTTAACTTGCGCGCCTCACTTAGATCTATAAGCGCCTACTGTAAAACCTTAGACGGGTTATTAGGGTTGAAGTCATCGTCCAGTCCAGACCCAACAAGTCTGATCAGACCATCTGACAGCCTACATGGGTCGACCAGATGGCACCTGTGCGCAAGCACGAGGTGGCTATAGGTCGACTGCATACAGGCGTGTAGCGATGTCTGGTTGAGACAACCAGTGAACGCACATGAGTTGGGCTCGGGGTCACACCCGCTTGCCTGAACTCATGAGGGTCGTTCAGCCCAATTGCATGCATTGTTGACCACTGGGTCGACTCAAGTCAGTTAGGACTTGGTGCATGCAAGGGCAGTGGGTCTGACTAGATCTGATGAGTGGATCCCTATTAATGGACCGTTGTAAGGTAGTAGGGCACATAAGGAAAATAAAATTAATGCCAATGGGTTTTTGAAAATTTTATTTTCTTATTATTGGATCACATGTTGATTGTATACCATGTTTGGTGTCTATTTAATCTTATGTGGGCTGCCCAATTTAATGTGTGCTGTGCTGGGGCCTGCGTGCCTGGATTAAACTGTAAATTATTATAATTGTGATCTGCGCATCACATTTTATTTAATTTATAAAGTATAATTGACCTGCGTGTCAATCATGTCTAGATAGATTGAATTGTAATTTTAATCAGACATGAGCACAGAGCACACATAGCAGAGGCGCATGCAGCAGTGGCTTGACCAGGTGGGAGGTCCAGGGTTCGACTCTGGGACAGGCGCATTTACCTGGTGGGCGCACCTGAGCTGCAGTGGGCGCTTGGGCCCTGGGTTGGGCCAGAATAGATGCAAAAGACCCATCAAGAGCTCAAGTGAAGACTTAAGTTAAAATTAAGGTCTTACCTAGGCTTAATGGGCTTTTACCACATAAGATCAGCATGCTTTCTATTTATTGTTTGTATAATTAGAAATGCATGATTTAATCTTCTGCTATCACCATAGGGTTTGCATGATAGTTAAGAAGATAAAAGACCGTTAAAATCCAACGCTAAAATATCAAGCTCGTAAGCCTTCTGACGCGAAACCTCACTGTTCTGACTATCGTTGGGGCCGTGTTGTACCCACTCAGTGGGCACGCCCATCTATCTTCAGACGGTGTGTGATTACACCTGCGTGTTACAGGGAAGGGATTTATCGCTTCTCGTTGCTCAGCATAGCACGTGGTGGTCCAGGGAGTAGGTCGGTTCAGCTTGACCATGTAGGCTACATATGTGGCGCATATGGTAGCTATATGGAGGCAGCCATCTGTGGGATCAGAGACTGTGTTGTACCAACTCAGTTGGCACAGTCTGCTGGATTGCCCGGATGAAGGGGAATCGCACGGGCTGGCGATTGGCAGGGATTGCCTACCAGAGATTAGTGCTTGTACTCTCTGTGCATCTTATCTCGCCTGAGCGGGATGCGGAGACCAAGTATGAAATCTGGATCCCATCTCACTAAAAGAGTTTTACTCTTTCGGGCTATTTTGCTGGATTTTTCAGCCAGATAAAATAGTGAGAAAAGAATCATTCTTAAGTCCTGAATTGATTCTCACATTGATACTGACCTTGCTGTTCTTGCATTGTTGTAGATTACTGCAGCAACGAACACCACGAATTTCAATGTGCAATCCCTACTGGAAAGGGAGAAGTTTGCTGGACCAAACTTCTCAGACTGGTACGGACACCTTAAGATTGTTCTTAAGGCTGAGAGGAAGCTGTATGTCCTCGAGACGGCTATACCGCCTCAACCCGCTGCGAACGCCGCAAGGGCGGTTCGGGATGCCTATGAGAAGCATGTCAATGATAGCATTGATGTCGCTTGCCTGATGCTTGCGTCTATGACGCCAGAGTTGCAGCGTCAGCATGAGGATCTATCTGCTATACAAATTATAGCAAACCTCAAGCTGCTATATGCTGCACAGGCTAGGACTGAACGCTACAATTTGACTAAGCTTTTCTTTCAGAGCAAACTGGCTGAAGGGAGTCCAGTGGGAGCTCACGTGCTCAAGATGATTGGGTACAAGGAGGCTCTAGAGAAACTGGGACATACCATCAATCAGGAGCTTGCTGTAGACATTATCCTGCAGTCTCTTCCGGCTACTTTTGATCCATTCATCATTAATTTTAATATGAACAAGATCGACTGTACCCCGGCAGAGTTGCTGAATATGCTCTTGACTACAGAGTTGACTCTAAAGGGAAAGCCTTCATCCACTGTCTTGATGGTTCCTTCTAGGAATAAGAAGAAAGGGAAGAAGGGCAAAGCCCCTGTCAAGAACTACAACAAGGCTCTGAAACAAAAGGTTAAGCGATCGAAGGAATACAGATGTTTCCACTATGGCCAGCTGGGTCACTAGAAAAAGGACTGTAAAGCGCTCCAAGGAGACAAGAAGGGAAGTTTCGCTTCTGGCTCAGGTATTTTTGTGACTGAGGTCATGGTTTCTTCTTCTATTTCATGGGTGTTGGACACTGCATGTGGAGTTCACATTTGTTCAAATGTACAGGAACTCAAGAGAAGAAGACAGGTGGGACAGCATGAGGTGGACCTACGAGTTGGAAACGGGGCACGGGTTGCTGCTGTTGCTGTAGGCGTTTATTACATCTCTTTACCATCTGGACTTGTATTGGAACTAGACAATTGTTACTTTGTACCAAGCATTACGAAAAATATTATCTCTATTCCTGCTCTTGTCACGAAAGGGTTTTCCTTTGAATACAATATTTCAAAGTGTGTTATTTCATATGATAATATTGTTTATGCTACTGGGTCAATTAACAATGGATTATTCATGTTGGACATGGAATGTTCTATACAGCAGATTGATATAAAGAAAGCCAAGTATGATGATGATGGCACCTTGCTATGGCATAGTCGTTTAGGCCATATTAACAAGAAGCGCATTAAGCGGTTGCATGATCATGGACTGCTGGGATCATTCTCCTATGAGGAGATTGATACATGCAAAGCTTGTTTAATGGGTAAAATGACAAAGTCTCCTTTTCCTAAGAAAGGTCAAAGGGCTTCAGGTTTACTTAACCTTATACACAGTGATGTGTGTGGGTCTTTTAGTAAACATGCTAGAGGTGGCTATCTATACTTCATTACCTTTACTGATGATTTCAGTAGATCTGGGTATGTCTATCTAATGAGACATAAAAGTGAATCTTTTGACAAGTTCAAAGAGTTCAAGAATGAAGTACAGAATCAGCTAGGCCGAAATATCAAGGCACTTCGTTCAGATCGAGGTGGTGAATACTTGAGTCATGAGTTTACTGACTATCTGAAGGAGTGTGGGATTATCTCACAGCTCACTCCGCCAGGAACACCGCAATGGAATGGTGTGTCCGAAAGGAGGAACAGAACCTTACTGGATATGGTTCGTTCAATGATGAGTCAGGCTACTCTACCTTACTCCTTTTGGGGATTTGCACTGGAAACAGCTGTAAAGGTACTAAACCGAGTGCCATCCAAGGCCGTTTCAAAGACGCCATATGAGGTATGGTATGGGAAACAGCCAAGCTTGACGTTTATCAAGATCTGGGGTTGCGAGGCTTATGTCAAAAAGCTCGCATCTGGGAAACTAGAGAGCAGATCTGAGAAATGTATCTTTGTCGGTTACCCTAAGGAAACTAAGGGTTATTATTTCTACGATCCCAAAGAGAACAAGGTGTTTGTTGCTCGGACGGCTATTTTTCTTGAGAAGGAATTTCTTTTGCAAGAGGCCAGTGGGAGAGAAATAAAGCTGGATGAGAATCCAAAAGAAGGACAAAGTAGTCAAGCACAGTTGGATGAGCCTGAGCCAGTAGATCAGGTTACTGAACAACCTGAGGCTCAGATATCACGGGAACCGCAAAGATCGGGAAGGATCCGTCGACAGCCTGAGCGCTATGACGGAATCTACATCATTGATGATGAACCCCTCACTTATGCGGATGCGGTCAGTGGACCGGAATCAGCGAGATGGCTTGAAGCTATGCGAGCCGAGATGGACTCCATGTCAGATAACCAAGTCTGGGATTTGGTTGATCCGCCTCCGGGAGTAATCCCTATAGGCTGTAAATGGATCTTCAAGAAGAAGATTGACATGGATGGTAACGTGGTTACCTATAAAGGCAGGCTAGTTGCGAAAGGTTTCAAACAAATCTACGGGATAGATTATGATGAAACTTTCTCTCCTGTAGCTATGTTCAAGTCTATTCGGATTATTCTCGCGATAGCAGCATATTATGATTATGAGATCTGGCAGATGGATGTGAAGACTGCTTTCCTTAATGGAAAACTGGATGAGGATGTGTATATGACACAACCTGAAGGTTTCACCAATCCATCAGATCGTCATAAAATATGCAAGTTAAAGAAGTCCATTTATGGACTTAAGCAAGCATCAAGAAGCTGGAATATTCGTTTTGATGAATCAATCTGAGTTTGGTTTCATCAAGAATGAAGATGACCCGTGTGTATATAAGAGGTTTAGTGGGAGTGTAATTACTTTCCTAGTCCTCTACGTCGATGATATCTTAATCATTGGAAACGATATTCCTGAACTGCATGCGGTTAAAGCATGGTTAAGAAAATGTTTCCAGATGAAAGATTTAGGAGAAGCAGCCTATGTATTAGGTGTGAAGATCTACAGAGATAGATCTAAGAGGCTTCTCGGGCTGTGCCAGAGTACTTACATCGATAAAGTCCTGGAGAGATTTCATTTAGAAAATTCTAAAAGAGGATATCTTCCAGTCAGACATGGTCTGAATCTTTCGAAGAGTCAGTGTCCACAAACACAGACTGAGAAAGATGAAATGGACAATACGCCTTATGCTTCAGCTATTGGGTCCATTATGTATGCGATGTTGTGTACTCGCCCAGACGTCGCTTACGGGTTAAGCGTGACCAATCGGTTCCAAAGTAATCCAGGTCAGGCGCACTGGATTGCGGTCAAGAACATTTTGAAATATCTTCGGAGGACCAAAGATATGTTCTTGATATATGGAGGTCAGGAAGAACTCAGTATTGAAGGATATACTGACGCTTCGTTCCAATCTGACCAGGATGATTTCCGATCACAATCGGGCTATGTTTTTAGCTTGAATGGAAGAGCAGTGGTGTGGAAAAGTTTCAAATAATCTATTGTTGCTGATTCCACAACAGAAGCCGAGTATGTTGCAGCCTTAGAAGCATCTAAGGAGGCAGTGTGGATTCGTAAGTTCATTCAAGAACTTGGTGTTGTTCCTTCGAGTGCAGATCCATTGGTTATCTTCTGTGATAACACTGGAGCAATAGCACAGGCAAAGGAATCACGGTCGCACCAGAAGTCCAAGCACATACAGAGACGGTTTCACTTGATCCGGGAGATCATTGATCGTGGCGAGATCAAAGTCTACAAGGTTCATACAGACGACAATCTGGCTGACCTGCTTACAAAGCCTCTTGCGCAGCAGAAGCATGAGAAGCACTGTAATAATATGGGTTTGAGATTTCTCAACCATTAGATTAAGTGCAAGTGGGAGATTGTTGGGGTATGCCCTTAAGGCTAATGTTTGAGGCCTTGGGATTATATCAGTATCATGTATAAACTCTATGTTTATAAAGGCAATGGTTGTTATTCAGGTTGTTACATTATCTGCTGCAATGTGTATACTTCTGAATAATGTCTCAATGATGTTCAGCTAGGCTGACATGCAGTATAGTCCTTAGTCGAGATATCTTGGTGAACATGAGACAACCTTGATATGATTGAGACTAATATGTGTTCTAATCTTATAGGATGCTTCGAGCATGGAATAAGATGTAGACTCATGGGTACATTGGATGTACTGGACAGACCCTACTAGGTTATTCAGTTGCTTGTCACAATGTGAATAATCCTTGTATGCGAACAAGTGGCATACTTCCTCTGACTTGAGATCACTTGTGTTTCTAAATGATGATTGGCATTGTTTTGAGGTAGTTCGATATCATTTGAAACATAATGGTTATAGACTATCTTGGATGGTGAGCATGAGTCATGTTAGGGTGCTGGTGATAGACATAGGATTGCCATCTCCTTCATTGGAGTGTGATGTTCTAAAGGGGCCCCCTGGATGAGATGATTGAGAAAGTGTATGGCCATACCCAGATGACTATGTTCATCTGATCTAATCATTCTCATCATATTGGAGTTACAGGCTTGACACGCTTGTCCAATAAGAACATCCAGTGGCAAAGGAAACATGTATGTCTAGTGAAATGGATTCACACTTGTGCTGTGGTTTGGGTGTAGTCTTGGAAGACTCTTTCCTTTATATCGGGAGACAGTGATGTGTTGCTAGATACCCCTCACTGATCGTGATAACGTAAGTTATCGTTACCGACATTTAAAGGAAACCCTTAGGGTCGCACAATTTGATGATATGGCTTACTTAAGTCAGATCGTGTGGACTGAATTGTTTTGGTTCAGTTTAAAGGGATTTAATCTCTGATTGTAAGTGAGATCTAGTCTGATCATGTTTGGTTGATTAGGGCTTGAGATCGGTAAGCTTCGATCGAGAGAATTGATGCTTGATTGGTGAGATCAAGAGCATCAAGAGATGAACGGTTGGATCTTGAACCTTTAGGGTTTATTGTGATCTGGACCAGATGCTTGGGTTTATTTGGTCTTTGAACCAAACCAAAATGAACCGGCTCATTATGTGAGCGCATGGTTCAAAGGGAAGAGGAAAATGCGATTGGGGTAAACCCATGGTCGCATGAAGAGGTGGCTTGCTATTTTTAGAAGCCATGATCTCAAGTTGAGACCACGCCTCACGTTTGAGGGATTTGCCTCTATTCTCGCCTCTCCTCTTCTCTCGTCGCCACTTGCTCTCTCGGGTGGTGAAGAAGGCTCACGCCAAGGAGGAGAAAAGATATACGCCAAGCAAGAATTGATCTCATCCCCTTCCATTCGATCAGGACTCTTGGAGATCTTTGCTAGCACAAGGAACGCCAAGGAGGAAGCGATCTCATTTGTGTGCGTCTACTTTGGAGGAGAGCGGCATCACTCTCTGCTTCCAAGTCGCCATCCAAGAAATGGCATTGGTAAGAATCTTTGCATTCTATACAAGTTGATCATATGTCATATTAGCGATCCTAGGAAACCCTAGATTCCGCCTTGCATAGATTTATATCTGCTTGCATAGGGTTTCGCCCCCCTCTGGGGACTTTCAGGCAATTCCCCTTCTTAAGACAGTTCAAGGACTTTGTGTCCAACGGAGGCTGGATACAGCACAAAGCCTTAACTTCTTAAGGGTGCCTCTAGAAATTTCATCATGTGAACCACCACATATGAAAAGTCTAGTTAAGTCCAACTTAACCGTTATACCCAGGTCCAACGATTTCCTTGCGGAAGACGCGTCTAGAGTTTTAACCAGACTGGGGAAATCATTATCACCACATGCCTCCTAAAGATAAATGGGTGTGTCCCACGGAGATGGGAAACAGTGCACAACACCATTGATCGACAGTTTGATGAGGGTTACACGTCAGAAGGCAAAACGAGACTTGAAATAATTTTGTGAGAATTTTTGTGGTCTCGGTACCACGAATTTTTATCTTATTCTACCAATACAAGCATGCAATTCTATGGTGGAATAAAATAAAGCAGTAAAGGCATCATAGAGTAGAAACAGTAAATACGATGTGATCAAAGCCCAAAGCATGGGTAACAAGCCCCTTAACCTAGTCCTAGCCACCTAGCACTACCAAGGGCAATGAGCCATGGGCCCATGCCAACAAGTCCTTAGCTCATCCTTGAGTGCCCTAAGGGTTCTCCTCCAAGGCCCCGAGGTGCGCCACCTAGGTCTTCAGCTCCATGGGTCAGCTCGCGAACTCCAAAGGCACCATCTAGGAAAACCCTAGACCCCCTTTAGGTTCGGCCAACCCGAGTTTTCTCCGTGAGCCAGCACGCAAAGCCTAGGCTCCTCCTAGGATTCAGCCAACTCATATCTCTTCTTGGAAGATAGCTCGCAAACCCTAGGCTCCTCCTAAGGTTCGGCCAAACATCCATGTGCCATCTCTATGCTAGGTACCTCACCTCAATGCTTGACACGAATCATCCCTTGCAAGGTGCGCCACCTAGAGGTGTGCCCCCTTTGCTTGGATGTGCTATCAAGCATCCTTGGTGCTCAATCTTCCTTCATCAGCCCATGAACTTAAGAAGCATCCAAAAGACCTTCAAGTTCTTGGCTAATGATAGAAGATTAGCCCCTTTGCAAGCTTGGAGCGCCAATCGTCTTCCTTAACCCTTGAACCTTAATATGCGCCACTAGGAGACCTAGAAGGCATCAAGGTTCGGTCAAAGAGTTAGATCAGCCCCCTTAGGTGGCTTTTCCTTTATCATCAGCCCTTGAACCCATGCATGTGCCACTAGGAAGCCTAGAAGCCATGTGGATTCGGTTGAGGATGAAGGTCAGCCCCCTTTGCTTGACTAGGTTGCACCATCACCTTATCCAACCATCATCCCTTAAGTGAACCAACTAGGTAACCCTAGAAGTTACTTCAAGGTTAGGTCAAACAAGGGGATGCGCCACCTTGGGAGGTAAGGTGTGCCAACCCTAACCCTAGCCGCCACCCCCTTAGATGCGCCCCTAGGCTTAACCCAGCCACCCTAGGGTTCGGCTAGGTGAGAGTTGCGCCACCTTGAGAGATGCACAAGGAAGAGAGAGAGGAAAACGCCATATAATGTCATCAAAGCTTTCTATTTGACTTACAATGTAGAATTGAAAACACAAGATTGAAAGTCGGCATGCAGGCATCACTTTGATACATCACAGGCATGGCAATAGGGCTTGTCTTTGATCATATCAAATGCATAAGGAAAAACACTTAAGACATGCTCTTCTATATGCAATGAAAAACTACAGAACCAGATTTTAGTTTTTCATTAGAAAACATGTTCGTTAAATCTCCGCGATCTTATCGAAAATTCAGATCTTTCGTTTTCTCTCAGGAGTCTACAAGTGGCCATATATATCCCGATTATCGATGCCACTTGCAATCCCTAACTTGTACGGATTAGGGCAATCACCCAGTCCATGCCCCAAAATCTAGATACAAGTCTCACATCGTGGGTCTATCCCATGAATATGAGGAGAAATAAATTCTCACACATAGGGTCTACCCCCATGTATAGAAACCAAAAATCATGAATTTCATAAGAGCAAGAAATAACAAACCTACTATTTTCCACACATAAAACATGGCATAAAGATTTTAAAAAATTTCTATGACATGCGCATGCTAGAAAAAACCCATACACCGATGTATCTTGTAAGTTGGCTCTGATACCACTGTTGGGAATCCCCGGGCTATAAGAAAATGAAAACAGTAGAAGCGAGCCCGAAACGAGATTCCTAATTCAACAAGGACCGACTTACGAAGAATACAAGGGATGTGATAGGGGCAGTACCTTATCAAGCAGCTTTTAGAAGCGGCCGATGATGAAGACGCGCAAGGGCCCATCTTCTGCAATCGCGCACACACGGATTCCTCGAATCCTCTCCAATCTCCATGCTGGGTGCTAGCCTCGGAAGATGAGATCCACGCCTCTAGCCTTCTCAACTTGCGCTACTGCCAAGGAGAAGAAGGGATGTTGGCGACAAGGAGTGGGTAGCACTGCCACTTGTCCCAACCTTTGATGCCAAAGAACTTTTATTATCGTCACCTCCTAGATCCTCATGCCAAGGAGCAGAGGGGAGATGACAACTAGAGACAAGAGAAGAGTCTGGTACAAAAGAATCTCCCAGGTGGGCCTCTTTATTTATAATAGCAGAGCCAGACGCACACTGGAGATACTTCCCATATGAGATAATGAGCATGGGGGCCTACTCACAATTACGCGTCATGGGTTAGAATCCCCGCATACGCAATTAATTGTAAATGCGCCCAAGCATAGGCGCCTGCTCACAATTAAGCATCATGGGATCGAATCCCCGTAGATGCAATTAATTGTAAATTGTGCCCAGGCTTATTAATTAGCCAAGAGAAAAATTCTCTTGCCAATTAATAATTTTATTTTATTCATGTGACTAAAGTGCCAAGCCCAAACTTGCACCCAGACCCTTATTTGACTCATTTTGACAATATAGGTCAACAGAGGTCAAACATGGTCCACTAGAGTCAACTAGTGGTCAAACATGAACTAAAATAAAATATCATCTTCTCTATAAAAGTCTCAATGCATCAGTTCCCCAAAAGATCCGAATCACACAATGATTCGATCAGAGGCTAAACAATCAGTATGAGAACTCGACTGTCTAGGTGTGCGACCCTTTAGGTTCTTTATGAAGGGGACCCCTTTCAAGAGGGGGGCGAAACCCTAGTTGGCGCAAACTCGATAGGCAGCGGATTCAAGAATCGAAAACATGCAATATATGATCAACCTTTAAAACATGAAAGAAGGAGATGCGATTCATACCAATGCCATTTAAAGATGGCGCCTTGGAAGATAGAAAGCAACGAAGATTTCCTCCTTAGGACGCGCACACAAGATGAGGATGCGCTTACTCCCTACGGAATATCTTGTGCTAGCAAGATTCCTAGGTGTCTTTGATCGCGTGAGAAGGGAAGAAGATCGCCTTTCCTTGCTTGATTCTCGAGTCTCCAAGACGTGAAAAGAGAAGTCTCTTACGAGAGAGAGCGACGAGAATTAGAGGTTGAGGCAACAAGAGATGCGCTCCATGTAAACATGGGGGGCGTGGTTGCTAAAAATAGCCAACCTCTCTTACATGCGATCATGTGTTCATGCCCTCATGAACCAATCGCATTTTCCTCATTACTTTGAACCAAGCGCTCACATCTAGAGCCGGTTCAATTCGGTCTGGTCTATAAACCAAATAACCCAAGCAATTAGTCCAGATCACATTAAAACCCTAAGGTGCTTGATCTGACCGTCGATCTCTTGATGCTTCTGATCTGACCGATCTAGCATCCGTTCTCTCGATCGAAGCTTACCGATCCCAAGCCCTAATCAATCAAACATGATCAGACCAGATCTCACTTACAATCAGAGATTAAATCCCTTTAAACTGAACCCGAACAATTCAGTCCACACGATCTGACTTAAGTAAGCCATATCATCAAATTGTGCGACCCTGAGGGTTTCCTTTAAGCGTCGGTAACGATAACTCACGTTATCACGACCAGTGAGAGGTATCTAGCAACACATCACTGTCTCCCGATATAAAGGAAAGAGTCTTCCAAGACTACACCCAAAAACAACACAAGTGTGAATCAATTCACAAGGCATGCATATTTCCTTTGCCACTGGATGTTCTTATTGGACAAGCCTGTCAAGCTCGTAACTCCAATATGATGAGCATGATTAGATCAGATGAACACTGTCACCTGGGTATGGCCATACACTTTTCTCAATCATCTCATCCAGGGGGCCCCTTTAGAACATCACACTCCTTAAACAAGGAGACGGCAATCCTATGTCTATCACTAGTGCTCTAACCTGACTCAAGCTCACCATCCAAGATAGTCTATAATCATTATGTTTCAAACGATATTGAACTATCTCAAAACAATGACAATCATCATTTAGAAAACACAAGTGATCTCAAGTCAGAGGAAATGTGCCACTTGTCATATCCAAGGAATATTCACATTGTGACAAACAATTGAACATCCTAGTAGGGTCTGTCCAGTACATCCCATGTACCCATGAGTCTACATCTTATTCCATGCTCGAAGCATCCTATAAGATTAGAACACATATTAGTCTTAACCATATCAAGGCTGTCTCATGTTCACCAAGATACATCGACTAAGGACTTAATAGCATGTCAGCCCAGCTGAACAGCTTTGAGACATTATTCAGAAGAACATATATTGCAGCAGACAATGTAGCTAACTGAATAACAACCATGCCTTTATAAACATAAGAGTTTATTACATGATACTGATACATTCCCACAGGCCTCAAACATTAGCCTTAAGGGCATACCCCAACAATCTCCCACTTGCACTTAATCTAATGGTTGAGAAATCTCAAACCCATATTATTACAGTGCTTCTCATGCTTCTGCTGCGCCAGAGGCTTGGTAAGCGGGTCTGCCAGATTGTCATCTGTATGTACCTTGCAGATTTTGATCTCGCCACGATCAATGATCTCCCGAATCAAGTGAAACCGTCTCTGTATGTGCTTGGACTTCTGGTGCGACCGTGGTTCCTTTGCTTGTGCGATTGCTCCAGTGTTATCACAAAAGATAACCAAAGGATCTGCACTCGAAGGAATGACACCAAGTTCTCTCACGAACTTACGAATCCACACTGCCTCCTTGGATGCTTCTGAGGCTGCAACATACTCGGCTTCTGTTGTAGAATCAGCAACAGTTGACTGTTTGAAACTTTTCCACACCACTGCACCTCCATTCAAGCTAAAAACATAGCCTGATTGCGATCGGAAATCATCCTGGTCAGACTGGAACGAAGCGTCAGTATATCCTTCAATACTGAGTTCTTCCTGACCACCATATATCAAGAACATATCTTTGGTCCTCCGCAGATATTTTAAGATGTTCTTGACTGCAATCCAGTGCGCCACACCTGGATTACTTTGGAAACGACTGGTTACGCTTAACCCGTAAGCAACGTCTGGGCGAGTACACAACATCGCATACATAATGGAACCAATAGCCGAAGCATAAGGCGTATTGTCCATTTCATCTTTCTCAGTCTGTGTTTGTGGACACTGACTCTTCGAAAGATTCAGACCATGTCTGACTGGAAGATATCCTCGTTTAGAATTCTCTAAATGAAATCTCTCCAGGACCTTTTCGATGTAAGTACTCTGGCACAGCCCGAGAAGCCTCTTAGATCTATCCCTGTAGATCTTCACACCTAACACATAGGCTGCTTCTCCTAGATCTTTCATCTGGAAACATTTCCTTAGCCATGCCTTAACAGCATGCATTTCAGGAATATCATTTCCAATGATCAAGATGTCATCGACGTAGAGGACTAGGAAAGTAATCACGCTCCCACTAAACCTCTTATATACACACGGGTCATCTTCGTTCTTGATGAAACCAAATTCAGTGACTGATTCATCAAAACGAATATTCCAGCTTCTTGATGCTTGTTTAAGTCCATAAATAGACTTCTTTAACTTGCATATCTTATGACGATCTGCTGGATTAGTGAAACCTTCTGGTTGTGTCATATACACATCCTTATCCAGATTTCCATTAAGGAAAGCTGTTTTCACATCCATCTGCCAAATCTCATAATCATAATATGCAGCTATCGCGAAAAGAATCCGAATAGACTTAAACATGGCTACAGGTGAGAAAGTTTCATCATAATCTATCCCGTAGATTTGTTTGAAACCTTTCGCAACTAGCCTGCCTTTATAGGTAACCACGTTACCATCCATGTCAATCTTCTTCTTGAAGATCCATTTACAGCCTATAGGGATAACTCCCGGAGGCGGATCAACCAAATCCCAGACTTGGTTATCTGACATGGAGTCCATCTCGGCGCGCATAGCTTCAAGCCATCTCGCTGACTCCGGTCCACCGACCGCATCCGCATAAGTGAGGGGTTCATCATTGTTAATGATGTAGACTCCGTCATAGCGCTCAGGCTGTCGACGGATCCTACCCGATCTTCGCGGTTCCCGTGATATCTGAGCCTCAGGTTGTTCAATAACCTGTTCTACCGGCTCAGGCTCATCCAACTCTGCTTGAGCACTTTGTCCTTCCTCTGGATTCTCATCCAGTTTTATTTCTCTCCCACTGGCCTCTTGCAGAAGAAACTCCTTCTCAAGAAATATGGCCGTCCGAGCAACAAAAACCTTGTTCTCCTTGGGATCGAAGAAATAATAACCCTTAGTTTCCTTAGGGTAACCGACAAAGATACATTTGTCAGATCTGCTCTCTAGTTTCCCAGAGGCGAGCTTCTTTACATAAGCTTCGCAACCCCAGATCCTGATAAATGTCAAGCTTGGCTGTTTCCCATACCATAACTCATATGGCGTCTTGGAAACTGCCTTGGATGGCACTCGGTTTAGTACCTTTGCAGCTGTTTCCAGTGCAAAACCCCAAAAGGAGTAGGGTAGAGTAGCCTGACTCATCATAGAACGAACCATATCAAGTAGCGTTCTATTTCTCCTCTCGGACACACCATTCCATTGCGGTGTTCCTGGTGGAGTGAGCTGTGAGATAATCCCACACTCCTTTAGATAGTCAGTAAATGCATGACTTAGGTATTCACCACCTCGATCTGAGCGAAGTGCCTTGATATTACGGCCTAGCTGATTCTGTACTTCATTTTTGAACTCTTTGAACTTGTCAAAAGATTCACTTTTATGTCTCATCAGATAGACATAACCATATCTACTGAAATCATCAGTAAAGGTAATGAAGTACTGATAGCCACCTCTGGCATGTTTACTAAATGGCCCACACACATCACTGTGTATAAGGTCAAGTAAACCTGAAGCCCTTTGACCTTTGTTAGGAAAAGGTGACTTCGTCATTTTACCCATCAAACAAGCTTTGCATGTATCAATCTCCTTATAGGAGAATGATCCCAGCAGTTCATGATCATGCAACCGCTTAATGCGTTTCTCGTTAATATGGCCTAAACGACTATGCCATAGCAAGGTGCTGTCATCAGCATACTTGGCTTTCTTAATATCAATTTGCTGTATTGAACATTCCATGTCCAACATGAATAACCCATTGTTAATTGAACCAGTTGCATAAACAATATTATCATAAGACAAAATACACTTTGAAATATTGCATTCAAAGGAAAACCCCTTCCTGACAAGAGCAGGAATGGAGATAATATTTTTAGTTATACTGGGAACAAAGTAACAACTGTTTAGTTCCAATACAAGTCCAGATGGTAAAGAAATAAAGTAGTCTCCTACAGCAACAGCAGCAACCCGTGCCCCGTTTCCAACGCGTAGGTCCACCTCATGCTGTCCCACCTGCCTTCTTCTCTTGAGTTCCTGTACATTTGAACAAATGTGAACTCCACATGCAGTGTCCAACACCCATGATACAGAAGAAGAAAACATGACCTCAGTCACGAATATACCTGAGCCAGAAGCAAAGCTTCCCCTCTTATCTCCTTGGAGCGCTTTACAGTCCTTTTTCCAGTGACCCAGCTGGCCACAGTGGAAACACCTGTATTCCTTAGACCGCTTGACCTTCTGCTTCAGAGCCTTGCTGTAACTCTTGACAGGGGCCTTGCCCTTCTTCCCCTTCTTCTTGTTCCTAGAAGGAACCATCAAGACAGAGGTTGAAGGCTTACCCTTCAGAGTCTCCTCAGTGGTCAAGAGCATATTCAGTAGCTCTGCCGGAGTACAATCGATTTTGTTCATATTAAAATTAATAATGAACGCGTCGAATGAAGGCGGGAGAGACTGCAGAATAATGTCCACAGCAAGCTCCTGGTTAATGGTATGCCCCAGTTTCTCTAGAGCCTCCTTGTGCCCAATCATCTTGAGCACGTGAGCTCCCACTGGGCTCCCTTCAGCCAGTTTGCTCTGAAAGAAGAGCTTAGTCAAATTATAGCGTTCAGTCCTTGCCTGTGCAGCATACAGCATCTTGAGGTTTGCTATAATCTGTATAGCTGACATATCCTCATGCTGACGCTGCAGCGGTGGCGTCATAGACGCTAGCATCAGGCAAGCGACATCAATGCTATCATTGACGTGCTTTTCATAGGCTTCCCGAACCGCCCTTGCGGCGTTCGGAGCGGGCTGCGGCGGTATCGCCGTCTCGAGGACATACAGTTTCCTCTCTGCCTTAAGAACGATCTTAAGGTGTCCAAACCAGTCAGAGAAGTTCGGCCCAGCAAACTTCTCCCTTTCCAGTAGGGATCGCACATTGAAGTTCATGGTGTTCGTTGCTGCAGGTATCTACAACAATGCAAGAACAGCAAGGTCAGTATCAATGTATAAGAATCGATCAGGACTTAAGAAAGATTCTTTTTCTCACTATTTTATCAGGCGTGAAAAATCCAGCAAAACAGCCCGAAAGAGTAGAACTCTTTTAGTGAGATGGGATCCAGATTTCATACTTGGTCTCCGCGTCCCGCTCAGGCGAGATAAGATGCACAGAGAGTACAAGCACTAGTTTCTGGTAGGCAGTCACTGCCGATCGCCAACCCGTGCGATTCCCCTTCATCTGGGCAATCCAGCAGACTGTGCCAACTGAGTTGGTACAACACAATCTCTGACTCCACAGATGGCTGCCTCCATGTGCTACCATATGCGCCACATATGTAGTCTACACGGTCAAGCTGACCCGACCTACTCCCTGGACCACCATGTGCTATGCTGAGCAACGAGAAGGGATAAATCCCTACTCTGTAACACACAGGTGTAATCCCGCACCGTCTGAAGATAGATGGACGTGCCCACTGAGTGGGTACAACACGGCTCCAACGATAATCAGAACAGTGAGGTTTCGCGTCAGAAGGCTTACGAGCTTGATATTTAAGCGTTGGATTTTAACGGTCTTTTATCTTCTTGCCTATCATGCAATTCCTATGGTGATAGCAGAAGATAATTTAATCATGCAATTCTAATATTAAGCAATAAAAGAAAGCATGAATCTTATGTGGTAAAAGCCCATAGCCCTAGTGAGACCTTAACCTAACTTAAGTCTTCACTTGCTCTTCATGGGTCTTTAGCTGCTCATCTGGCCCAAACCTGGGCCCAAGCGCCATCAGCAGCTCTGATGCGCCCACCAGGAAATTGCGCCAGGTCCTAGGGTCGAACCCTAGACCTCCCACCTGGTCCAGCCACTTGCTGGTGGGCGCATCAGAGCTGCTGATGGCGCTTGGGCCCAGGTTTGGGCCAGATGAGCAGCTAAAGACCCATGAAGAGCAAGTGAAGACTTAAGTTAGGTTAAGGTCTCACTAGGGCTATGGGCTTTTAGCTGCTCATCTGGCCCAAACCTGGGCCCAAGCGCCATCAGCAGCTCTGATACCAATTGAAGGGGACCCCTTTCAAGAGGGGGGCGAAACCCTAGTTGGCGCAAACTCGATAGGCAGCGGATTCAAGAATCGAAAACATGCAATATATGATCAACCTTTAAAACATGAAAGAAGGAGATGCGATTCATACCAATGCCATTTAAAGATGGCGCCTTGGAAGATAGAAAGCAACGAAGATTTCCTCCTTAGGACGCGCACACAAGATGAGGATGCGCTTACTCCCTACGGAATATCTTGTGCTAGCAAGATTCCTAGGTGTCTTTGATCGCGTGAGAAGGGAAGAAGATCGCCTTTCCTTGCTTGATTCTCGAGTCTCCAAGACGTGAAAAGAGAAGTCTCTTACGAGAGAGAGCGACGAGAATTAGAGGTTGAGGCAACAAGAGATGCGCTCCATGTAAACATGGGGGGCGTGGTTGCTAAAAATAGCCAACCTCTCTTACATGCGATCATGTGTTCATGCCCTCATGAACCAATCGCATTTTCCTCATTACTTTGAACCAAGCGCTCACATCTAGAGCCGGTTCAATTCGGTCTGGTCTATAAACCAAATAACCCAAGCAATTAGTCCAGATCACATTAAAACCCTAAGGTGCTTGATCTGACCGTCGATCTCTTGATGCTTCTGATCTGACCGATCTAGCATCCGTTCTCTCGATCGAAGCTTACCGATCCCAAGCCCTAATCAATCAAACATGATCAGACCAGATCTCACTTACAATCAGAGATTAAATCCCTTTAAACTGAACCCGAACAATTCAGTCCACACGATCTGACTTAAGTAAGCCATATCATCAAATTGTGCGACCCTGAGGGTTTCCTTTAAGCGTCGGTAACGATAACTCACGTTATCACGACCAGTGAGAGGTATCTAGCAACACATCACTGTCTCCCGATATAAAGGAAAGAGTCTTCCAAGACTACACCCAAAAACAACACAAGTGTGAATCAATTCACAAGGCATGCATATTTCCTTTGCCACTGGATGTTCTTATTGGACAAGCCTGTCAAGCTCGTAACTCCAATATGATGAGCATGATTAGATCAGATGAACACTGTCACCTGGGTATGGCCATACACTTTTCTCAATCATCTCATCCAGGGGGCCCCTTTAGAACATCACACTCCTTAAACAAGGAGACGGCAATCCTATGTCTATCACTAGTGCTCTAACCTGACTCAAGCTCACCATCCAAGATAGTCTATAATCATTATGTTTCAAACGATATTGAACTATCTCAAAACAATGACAATCATCATTTAGAAAACACAAGTGATCTCAAGTCAGAGGAAATGTGCCACTTGTCATATCCAAGGAATATTCACATTGTGACAAACAATTGAACATCCTAGTAGGGTCTGTCCAGTACATCCCATGTACCCATGAGTCTACATCTTATTCCATGCTCGAAGCATCCTATAAGATTAGAACACATATTAGTCTTAACCATATCAAGGCTGTCTCATGTTCACCAAGATACATCGACTAAGGACTTAATAGCATGTCAGCCCAGCTGAACAGCTTTGAGACATTATTCAGAAGAACATATATTGCAGCAGACAATGTAGCTAACTGAATAACAACCATGCCTTTATAAACATAAGAGTTTATTACATGATACTGATACATTCCCACAGGCCTCAAACATTAGCCTTAAGGGCATACCCCAACAATCTCCCACTTGCACTTAATCTAATGGTTGAGAAATCTCAAACCCATATTATTACAGTGCTTCTCATGCTTCTGCTGCGCCAGAGGCTTGGTAAGCTTGGTAAGCGGGTCTGCCAGAAATCTCAAACCCAATGGTTAAAGGGTCATGACTCGTGAGGGTCATGTCTAGAGGTCGAATCCTGCTGCAGACGTGAATTGTTTTTTTTTGTTAGGGTCACCCCACCCGTAACAGGTCTAGGCCCAGCGGGCTAGGTCCCTCCGACCTCACGAATCCTGGTTTGGATCCCCGTTACCCCAAACAATTCACGTCTGCAGCAGGATTCGACCCCTGTCCATGACCCTCACGAGTCATGACCCTTTAACCATCTGAGCTGCAGCTCAGATGGTTAAAGGGTCATGACTCGTGAGGGTCATGGACAGGGGTCGAATCCTGCTGCAGACGTGAATTGTTTGGGGTAACGGGGATCCAAACCAGGATTCGTGAGGTCGGAGGGACCTAGCCCGCTGGGCCTAGACCTGTTACGGGTGGGGTGACCCTAACAAAAAAGGCGCCTTTTTTGTTAGAGTCACAACTCGTAACAGGTCCAGGCCTAGAGGCTGGGCTTCCTACCCAGGGGCAATCCCGCTCAAACCGGGTTTGGGGTAACGTGGATCCAAACCGGGATTTGAGCGGGATTGCCCCTGGGTAGGAAGCCCAGCCTCTAGGCCTGGACCTGTTACGAGTTGTGACTCTAACACTTTAGACATTGGCAGTGATGACTAAATCATCACAAGCAATGAGTGGCACCTAGCAGTACATCATTGCTACCCAAGTCATCAGAATGGTGTCATCATCGACATCCCCGAAAACTGCGACAAAGTACAAGTGCAGTCTTGTCCTTTTGCCAACTGATGTCTAGATTGGGAAAGTGCGTCACACTTGTTAATCCCAATAATATGGCATGACTAAATCAGGTTCTCACCTGGGTATGGCCATACACTTTCAGTCATCCATATAGGGCGCCATGGACAATCAAGCTTCCCCATAAGGAAGGGGCAAATCCTCTAGGACAAGCGCAACTCTGTCACTGTGATATTCATCTCGTGACACTGAGATGAATCATCACGGCGGGTCGATCTAGTATATCTCCCTTGATATACCCATATGCTTGCATTAGCAACCCGTGCTCAACCAGTGCATATACTAGTCTCAAGCGAATCATAGCTGTCCCATATCCACCATGATTCTCGACTAGGGATAAACACAGAGACTAGATAAAATCTATCTCTTAGGGACATTGTATATGCAAATGTACATATGCGCAGATGTACAAACTTGCATGACAATGACAATGCCAGGATAACTCATATATCAACTAGATGTGATACACATATCCCAATGGACCATCCTGAGGTCCTGGGATATAAACACTAACAATCTCCCACTTGCACTAGGACCTTGCATTTAGCAACCTCAACACCGTGTCCTAAGCACGACTTGCCATGCTCCTGCTACGCCAGAGCATCGGTCTATGGGCCTATCACGATTATATCAGTGTTCATATCTACTATAAGTACCTCTGTCCCCAAGACAAGGTATAAGCATCTGAGTATGCCTGCGAGGTTCAATAAGAACTCCCACTACTTCCCAAAAGCACTTGCATACTCTGCTTTCAAGTAGCTTGCTCTGAAGCTCCCAAAGCTTCCAGCACCACTACAGGAACAACTAGACTGTCACTGGTCTGACTGGAACAAGCTGCCAAGTGAATCCACTGAGCTTTTCCTGTCATTACTGACCAAGAAACACCCGTTAGTTCTATATAGAACCTAAGTGTGTTCTTCATTTCTTATCCAGTGCCATGCACCTGGATTGGACCTAGTATCAATTGGTTATGCACTTGGCACAAACCACATCTGGTCTATAACATACCATCATCGATGTATGTTATCTGACTTGGCACTTGGAGTTTCTTGGACTTATCTAAAAACTCACACACCTACCCCATAGGTGATGTCCATTAAGTCATTCATCACAAGACATTTCCCAATCATCTCTTCACCAAGTGAAGGATCGGTATATCGTCTTTGATGATTTGTATGTCCCCAACATACAAGACTAGAGATGTCATCAAGCTCCCACTAAACTCAGGTATTATAAGGTGAAGATTCTTTGTCCAAGTTAGGAAAAGAAAGAAAAGATAGAGAAGAAGAGAAAGATTGAAACTACTAAGTAAAGGAAAGATGTTCCTAGGTAAAATTGGACACTGTTTCTTGAATGAGCCTTATGTAGTCAAAAGTGGTGAACACAAAGAGAAATCTGTATGGCGACTGAAGGCACCACCAAGAGCAAATCTGAGTGCAGAACGGTCAAGCTAATGACCTCTAAATTAGCGCTTCTTGGGAGGCAACCCAAGCACTTTTTCTTTTGTTTTTGGTTTGTTTTTGTCTTAATTTCTTTTGTTTAGGATCAATTTTGTTGGGGTATGCCCTTAAGGCTAATGTTTGAGGCCTTGGGATTGTATCAGTATCATGTATAAACTCTTATGTTTATAAAGGCATGGTTGTTATTCAGGTTGTTATATTGTCTACTGCAATAATTGTACTTCTGAATAATGTCTCAAAGCTGTTCAGCTGGGCTGACATGCAGTTTTGTCCTTAGTCGAGATATCTTGGTGAACATGAGACAGCCTTGATATGGTTAAGACTAATATGTGTTCTAATCTTATAGGATGCTTCGAGCATGGAATAAGATGTAGACTCATGGGTACATTGGATGTACTGGACAGACCCTACTAGGATATTCAATTGCTTGTCACAATGTGAATATTCCTTGATTGTATCAAGTGGCACATTTCCTCTGACTTGAGATCACTTGTGTTTTCTAAATGATGATTGTCATTGTTTTGAGGTAGTTCAATATCATTTGAAACATAATGATTATAGACTATCTTGGATGGTGAGCTTGAGTCAGGTTAGGGCACTAGTGATAGATATAGGATTGCCGTCTCCTTGTTTAAGGAGTGTGATGTTCTAAAAGGGCCCCCCTGGATGAGATGATTGAGAAAGTGTATGGCCATACCCAGGTGACTGTGTTCATCTGATCTAATCATGCTCATCATATTGGAGTTACAAGCTTGACAGGCTTGTCCAATAAGAACATCCAGTGGCAAAGGAAACATGTATGCCTTGTGAGTTGGATTCACACTTGTGCTGTGGTTTGGGTGTAGTCTTGGAAGACTCTTTCCTTTATATCGGGAGACAGTGATGTGTTGCTAGATACCCCTCACTGATCGTGATAACGTGAGTTATCGTTACCGACATTTAAAGGAAACCCTCAGGGTCGCACAATTTGATGATATGGCTTACTTAAGTCAGATCGTGTGGACTGAATTATTCAGGTTCAGTTTAAAGGGATTTAATCTCTGATTGTAACTGAGATCTGGTCTGATCATGTTTGATTGATTAGGGCTTGAGATCGGTAAGCTTCGATTGAGAGAATGGATGCTGGATCGGTGAGATCAGGAGCATCAGGAGATGAACGGTCAGATCAAATACCTTAGGGTTTTAATGTGATCTGGACTTATGGCTTGGTTTATTTGGTTATTGAACCAAATTCAAGTGAACCGGCTCATGAATGAGCGCATGGTTCAAGGGTGAAGTGGAGTTTGCGATTGGGGTAAACCCAAGATCGCATGTGGAGAAGTTATATGCTATTTTTGGATAGCACTTCTCAACGTGACCACGTTTTCACGTTTTCCCTCTTCACGCCTTCACGCTTTGTCGCCAATTCGGCTTTGGCTCTTGGGGCATTCTTGCGTGGAGGAGAGGAATAGACGATAAGGAAAAATCGCCAAGCCAAGAAGTTCTTTTTGCCTTTCACTCGACAAAGACATCTTTGGACCTTGCTAGCACAAGGATCGCAAGGAGGAGTAGGCGACATCAATTGTGTGCGTCACCTCTGGAGAAGATCCAGTTTGATCTTTGCTTCCAAGGCGCCATCTAGAAATGGCTATGGTATGATCCTTCTCTATATGCAATAGGGTTCTTTTTGTTAATCATATAGCATGCAAGATCTAGAAACCCCCTTTCCGCTGCTTGCATCTTCCATATGCGCCAATGCTTTAGGGTTTCGCCCCCTTTAGGGGACCTTCAATTGGTATCAGAGCCTAGGTTTCATGCATGTTTTATGATTGCAAGCCATTTTGTGATCCTTGTTTGCGAACAATGCTTAGATCTTTATTACATGCGAAAATACATGTTAAGTTATCATAGGCGAAACTTGTATTTTGTTTAAGGCGCATGTATGAGGTTACCTTCAGTTGGTGCTTGTATGTTGTTGGTTTTCTTAAAACTTAAATACTTGCGCGACTCACACTAGATCTAAGGCCTTACTATAAACCCTTAGACGGGTTACTAGGGTTGAAGTCATCCCCTAGGTAAGATCCAGACAGTCTGATCAGACCATCTGACAGCCTTGATGGGTTGACCAGATAGCACCTGTGCGCATGCACCTGGTGGCTATAGGTCGACTGCAGACAGGCGTGTAGCGATGTCTGATTGAGACAACCTATGAACGCACATGAGTTAGGCCCGGGGTCACACCCATTTGCCAGACCTCATTGTGGTTGTTCAGCCCTGGCGCATGCATGGTTGACCTTTTGGTCGACTCAAGTCAGTTAGGACTTGGTGCATGCAAGGGCAGTGGATCTGACTAGGTTGGATGAGTGGATCCCTAGTAATGGACCGTTGTAAGGATGTAGGGCAAATAAGGAAATTAAAATTGATGCCTATGGGGTTTTCGAAATTTAATTTTCATGATTGGATCACTTGTTGATTGATGCCTATGTTTGTTTATTTAATCTTATGTGGGCTGCCCGTTTTTAATGTGTGCTGTGCTGGGGCCTGCGTGCCTGGAAATTAAAGTTGTAAATTAATTATTGTGATCTGCGTATCACATTGTATTTAATTTATAAAGTGTAATTGACCTGCGTGTCAATCTTGTCTAGATAGATTAATTTGTAAATTAATCAGACAAGAGCACAGAGCACACTTGGCAGAGGCGCATGCAGCAGTGGCTAGACCAGGTGGGAGGTCCAGGGTTCGACTCTGGGACCAGGCGCATTTACCTGGTGGGCGCACCTGAGCTGCAGATGGCGCTTGGGCCCTGGTTTGGGCCAGATGAGCAGCAAAAGACCCATGAAGAAAAGCAAGTGAAGACTTAAGTTCTTAAGGTCTTACTAGGGCTATGGGCTTTTACCACATAAGATTCATGCTTTCTTTTATTGTTTAAATAAGTAGAACAGCATGATTCATTTATCTTCTGCTATCACCATAGGAATTGCATGATAGTGAAGAAGATAAAAGACCGTTAAAATCCAACGCTAAAATATCAAGCTCGTTAGCCTTCTGACGCGAAACCTCACAGTTCTGATTATCGTTGGAGCCGTGTTGTACCCACTTAGTGGGCACGTCCATCTATCTTCAGACGGTGCGGGATTACACCTGCGTGTTACAGAGAAGGGATTTATCGCTTCTCGTTGCTCAGCATAGCACGTGGTGGTCCAGGGAGTAGGTCGGGTCAGTTTGACCATGTAGCCTACATATGTGGCGCATATGGTAGCGCATGGAGGCAGCCATCTGTGGGGTCAGAGATTGTGTTGTACCAACTCAGTTGGCACAGTCTGCTGGATTGCCCAGATGAAGGGGAATCGCACGGGTTGGTGATTGGCTGGGACAGCCAACCAGAGATTAGTGCTTGTACTCTCTGTGCATCTTATCTCGCCTGAGCGGGACGCGGAGACCAAGTATGAAATCTGAATCCCATCTCACTAAAAGAGTGATACTCTTTCGGACTGTTTAATGGATTTTTCAGTCAGCTAAAATAGTGAGAAAAAGAATCATTCTTAAGTCCTGATTGATTCTTGACATTGATACTGACCTTGCTGTTCTTGCATTGCTGTAGATTTCTGCAGCAACGAACACTATGAACTTCAATGTGCGATCCCTACTGGAAAGAGAGAAGTTTGCTGGGCCGAACTTCTCAGACTGGTTTGGACACCTTAAGATCGTTCTTAAGGCAGAGAGGAAACTGTATGTCCTCGAGACGGCGATACCACCTCAGCCCGCTCCGAACGCCGCAAGGGCGGTTCGGGAAGCTTATGAAAAGCATGTCAATGATAGCATTGATGTCGCTTGCCTGATGCTAGCGTCTATGACGCCACCGCTGCAGCGTCAGCATGAGGATATGTCTGCAATAGACATGATAGCAAACCTCAAGATGCTGTATGCTGCACAGGCGAGGACAGAACGCTATAATTTGACAAAGCTGTTCTTTCAGAGCAAACTGGCTGAAGGGAGCCCAGTGGGAGCTCACGTGCTCAAGATGATTGGGCACAAGGAGGCTCTAGAAAAACTGGGGCATACCATCAATCAGGAGCTTGCTGTAGACATTATTCTGCAGTCTCTCCCGCCCTCTTTCGATGCGTTCATTATTAATTTTAATATGAACAAAATCGACTGTACTCCGGCAGAGCTGCTGAATATGCTCTTGACTACTGAGGAAACTCTGAAGGGTAAGCCTTCAACCTCTGTCTTGATGGTTCTTTCGAGGAACAAGAAGAAGGGGAAGAAGGGCAAGGCCCCTGTCAAGAATTACAGCAAGGCTCTGAAGCAAAAGGTGAAGCGGTCAAAGGAATACAGATGTTTCCACTGTGGCCAGCTGGGTCACTGGAAAAAGGACTGTAAAGCGCTCCAAGGAGATAAGAGGGGAAGCATCGCTTCTGGCTCAGGTATTTACGTGACTGAAGTCATGTTTTCATCTTCTTCTATATCATGGGTGTTGGACACTGCATGTGGAGTTCACATTTGTTCAAATGTGCAGGAACTCAAGAGAAGAAGGCAGGTGGGACAGCATGAGGTGGACCTACGAGTAGGAAACGGGGCACGGGTTGCTGCTGTTGCTGTAGGAGACTATTTCATCTCATTACCATCTGGAATTGTATTAGAATTAAACAATTGTTACTTTGTTCCCAGTATTACTAAAAATATTATCTCCATTCCTGCTCTTGTCAGGAAGGGGTTTTCCTTTGAATGCAATATTTCAAAGTGTGTTCTTTCTCTTTAGATAATATTGTTTATGCAACTGGTTCAATTAACAATGGGTTATTCATGTTGGACATGGAATGTTCTATACAAAATATTGGTAATAAGAAAGCCAAGTATGCTGATAACAGCACCTTGCTATGGCATAGTCGTTTAGGCCATATTAACAAGAAACGCATTAAGCGGTTGCATGATCATGGACTGCTGGGATCATTCTCCTATGAGGAGATTGATACATGCAAAGCTTGTTTAATGGGTAAAATGACGAAGTCACCTTTTCCTCACAAAGGTCAAAGGGCTTCAGGTTTACTTGACCTTATACACAGTGATGTGTGTGGGCCATTTAGTAAACATGCCAGAGGTGGCTATCAGTACTTCATTACCTTTACTGATGATTTCAGTAGATATGGGTATGTCTATTTAATGAGACATAAAAGTGAATCTTTTGACAAGTTCAAAGAGTTCAAAAATGAAGTACAGAATCAGCTAGGCTAAAATATCAAGGCACTTCGTTCTGATCGAGGTGGAGAATACCTAAGTCATGCGTTTACTGACTATCTGAAGGAGTGTGGGATTATCTCACAGCTCACTCCGCCAGGAACACCGCAATGGAATGGTGTGTCCGCGAGGAGAAATAGAACGTTACTTGATATGGTTCGTACTATGATGAGTCAGGCTACTCTTCCATATTCCTTTTGGGGTTTTGCACTGGAAACAGCTGCAAAGGTACTAAACCAAGTGCCATCCAAGGCAGTTTCTAGGACTCCATATGAGTTATGGTATGGGAAACAGCCGAGCTTGACATTTATCAGGATCTGGGGCTGCGAGGCTTATGTCAAAAAGCTCGCCTCTGGGAAACTAGAGAGCAGATCTGACAGATGTATCTTTGTCGGTTACCCTAAGGAAACTAAGGGTTATTATTTCTACGATCCCAAAGAGAACAAGGTATTTGTTGCTCGGATGGCCATATTTCTTGAGAAGGAGTTTCTTCTGCAAGAGGCCAGTGGGAGAGAAATTAAACTGGATGAGAATCCAGAAGAAGGACAAAGTAGTCAAGCACAGTTGGATGAGCCTGAGCCGGTAGATCAGGTTATTGAACAACCTGAGGCTCAGATATCACGGGAACCGCGAAGATCGGGAAGGATCCGTCGATAGCCTGAGCGCTATGACGGAGTCTACATCATTGATAATGATGAACCCCTCACTTATGCGGATGCGGTCAGTGGACCGGAGTCAGCAAGATGGCTTGAAGCTATGCGAGCCGAGATGGACTCCATGTCAGATAACCAAGTTTGGGATTTGGTTGATCCGCCTCCGGGAGTTATCCCTATAGGCTGTAAATGGATCTTCAAGAAGAAGATTGACATGGATGGTAACGTGGTTACCTATAAAGGCAGGCTAGTTGCGAAAGGTTTCAAACAAATCTACGGGATAGATTATGATGAAACTTTCTCACCTGTAGCCATGTTTAAGTCTATTCGGATTCTTTTCGCGATAGCTGCATATTATGATTATGAGATCTGGCAGATGGATGTGAAAACAGCTTTCCTGAATGGAAATCTGGATGAGGATGTGTACATGACACAACCTGAGGGTTTCACTAATCCATCAGATCGTCATAAGATATGCAAGTTAAAGAAGTCCATTTATGGACTTAAGCAAGCATCAAGAAGCTGGAATATTCGTTTTGATGAATCAGTCACTGAATTTGGCTTCATCAAGAACGAAGATGACCCGTGTGTATATAAGAGGTTTAGTGGGAGCGTGATTACTTTCCTAGTCCTCTACGTCGACGATATCTTGATCATTGGAAACGATATTCCTGAAATGCATGCGGTTAAGGCATGGTTAAGGAAATGTTTCCAGATGAAAGATCTAGGAGAAGCAGCCTATGTATTAGGTGTGAAGATCTACAGGGATAGATCTAAGAGGCTTCTCGGGCTGTGCCAGAGTACTTACATCGATAAAGTCCTGGAGAGATTCCACTTAGAGAATTCTAAGAGAGGATATCTTCCAGTCAGACATGGTCTGAATCTTTCGAAGAGTCAGTGTCCACAAACACAGACTGAGAAAGATGAAATGGACAATACGCCTTATGCTTCGGCTATTGGGTCCATTATGTATGCGATGTTGTGTACTCGCCCAGACGTTGCTTACGGGTTAAGCGTGACCAGTCGGTTCCAAAGTAATCCAGGTCAGGCACACTGGATTGCAGTCAAGAACATCTTAAAATATCTGCGAAGGACCAAAGATATGTTCTTGATATATGGTGGTCAGGAAGAACTCAGTATTGAAGGATATACTGATGCTTCGTTCCAGTCTGACCAGGATGATTTCCGATCGCAATCAGGCTATGTTTTTAGCTTGAATGGAGGAGCAGTGGTGTGGAAGAGTTTCAAACAGTCAACTGTTGCTGATTCCACAACAGAAGCCGAGTATGTTGCAGCCTCGGAAGCATCCAAGGAGGCAGTGTGGATTCGTAAGTTCGTGAGAGAACTTGGTGTTGTTCCTTCGAGTGCAGATCCTTTGGTTATCTTCTGTGATAACACTGGAGCAATCACACAAGCAAAGGAACCACGGTCGCACCAGAAGTCCAAGCACATACAGAGACGGTTTCATTTGATCAGGGAGATCATTGATCGTGGCGAGATCAAAGTCTGCAAGGTTCATACAGATGACAATCTGGCAGACCCGCTTACCAAGCCTCTGGCGCAGCAGAAGCATGAGAAGCACTGTAATAATATGGGTTTGAGATTTCTCAACCATTAGATTAAGTGCAAGTGGGAGATTGTTGGGGTATGCCCTTAAGGCTAATGTTTGAGGCCTTGGGATTGTATCAGTATCATGTATAAACTCTTATGTTTATAAAGGCATGGTTGTTATTCAGGTTGTTATATTGTTTGCTGCAATAATTGTACTTCTGAATAATGTCTCAAAGCTGTTCAGCTGGGCTGACATGCAGTTTTGTCCTTAGTCGAGATATCTTGGTGAACATGAGACAGCCTTGATATGGTTAAGACTAATATGTGTTCTAATCTTATAGGATGCTTCGAGCATGGAATAAGATGTAGACTCATGGGTACATTGGATGTACTGGACAGACCCTACTAGGATATTCAATTGCTTGTCACAATGTGAATATTCCTTGATTGTATCAAGTGGCACATTTCCTCTGACTTGAGATCACTTGTGTTTTCTAAATGATGATTGTCATTGTTTTGAGGTAGTTCAATATCATTTGAAACATAATGATTATAGACTATCTTGGATGGTGAGCTTGAGTCAGGTTAGGGCACTAGTGATAGATATAGGATTGCCGTCTCCTTGTTTAAGGAGTGTGATGTTCTAAAAGGGCCCCCCTGGATGAGATGATTGAGAAAGTGTATGGCCATACCCAGGTGACTGTGTTCATCTGATCTAATCATGCTCATCATATTGGAGTTACAAGCTTGACAGGCTTGTCCAATAAGAACATCCAGTGGCAAAGGAAACATGTATGCCTTGTGAGTTGGATTCACACTTGTGCTGTGGTTTGGGTGTAGTCTTGGAAGACTCTTTCCTTTATATCGGGAGACAGTGATGTGTTGCTAGATACCCCTCACTGATCGTGATAACGTGAGTTATCGTTACCGACATTTAAAGGAAACCCTTAGGGTCGCACAATTTGATGATATGGCTTACTTAAGTCAGATCGTGTGGACTGAATTGTTCAGGTTCAGTTTAAAGGGATTTAATCTCTGATTGTAACTGAGATCTGGTCTGATCATGTTTGATTGATTAGGGCTTGAGATCGGTAAGCTTCGATTGAGAGAATGGATGCTGGATCGGTGAGATCAGGAGCATCAGGAGATGAACGGTCAGATCAAATACCTTAGGGTTTTAATGTGATCTGGACTTATGGCTTGGTTTATTTGGTTATTGAACCAAATTCAAGTGAACCGGCTCATGAATGAGCGCATGGTTCAAGGGTGAAGTGGAGTTTGCGATTGGGGTAAACCCAAGATCGCATGTGGAGAAGTTATATGCTATTTTTGGATAGCACTTCTCAACGTGACCACGTTTTCACGTTTTCCCTCTTCACGCCTTCACGCTTTGTCGCCAATTCGGCTTTGGCTCTTGGGGCATTCTTGCGTGGAGGAGAGGAATAGACGATAAGGAAAAATCGCCAAGCCAAGAAGTTCTTTTTGCCTTTCACTCGACAAAGACATCTTTGGACCTTGCTAGCACAAGGATCGCAAGGAGGAGTAGGCGACATCAATTGTGTGCGTCACCTCTGGAGAAGATCCAGTTTGATCTTTGCTTCCAAGGCGCCATCTAGAAATGGCTATGGTATGATCCTTCTCTATATGCAATAGGGTTCTTTTTGTTAATCATATAGCATGCAAGATCTAGAAACCCCCTTTCCGCTGCTTGCATCTTCCATATGCGCCAATGCTTTAGGGTTTCGCCCCCTTTAGGGGACCTTCAAATTTTTCTTTTTCTCATTTTTTAGGTATGTTTTTCAGCGATTTTCTTAAACTTTGACAAATTACGGTACTACTGTAATTTTTATTACGGTACCGTAATTCCATGTTGATTCTCTACAGAAAGATTTACTTGGATTATGGCACTACCATGATAAATTTTATAGGCCGTAATTTTTGTCTGTTTTCATCCAGAAAGTTTTGAGATTTTTGAGCATTTTACGGCAGTGCCGTGGTGATTTTCATGGTACCGTATTTTCGGACGATTTTGACCAGAAAGTTTTCGAGTTTTTGTGGAGATTACGGTAGTACTATAATGTTTTTCACGGCACCGTAAAAGCGGAGCATTTTCCTACAGAAACTTTTGGGATTTTTGAATGGAATAAGGTAGTGCCGTAATGGTCTTCACGGTGCCGTAATCTGACGCTTTTTCCCTGCCAAGAGTTCATTGCGATTTTACGGCACTACCGTAATTCCATTACGATACCATAGTTTGACCGACCTCACGTGATTCTGGTGCCGTATTTAGGGTTTTGGTGTAGTGTTTTCAGGGTTTTCCGCTCAATTTCGCGCCGACCTTCGAGTTTCTTCGATTACTTGCTTTGCTAATCCCTCTTGTGACCTTGCCTAGCGATTTCCAACCGATTTCTACCTGGGATTTGAGAGATTTCGAGCTTGATTGTGCCAGCCTGCTGTTCTTCCGCCGTGATTTTTGTCCCTTTCATTTTCTCTCGTCCAAGATTCGATTGAGCTGCTTCCAGCTCCAGAAAGCTTCGCAAGGGATAGAAGAACATTCCTCAAGGTGGTTGGAAGCTCGATTGCAGCTCAGAAATTCAGATTTGGAGCTCGATTTCGCCCCTGTGGAAGCTCTATTCGCCATTGGGTAACAGCACTATTCATTAATTTTTCTTCAAAAGTTATTTGAGATTTTTGCACGTTCATCATGTCTCCTGTCAAGAGATTGGTTTCAAAGAGAAAGGGGAAAGCCCCAGTTGATGTAAGTCCCCTAGAACAAGGGGGGGGGGGGGGGGGCGAAACCCTAATAGGAGGCGCAACAAAACTCTAGCGGAATCTAGGGTTTCTAACAGGATCGCATAGCATGTAATATAGTCAACTTTCAATGAAAAGCGATTCTTACCATTGCCATCGCTTAGATGGTGTCTTGGAAGGAAAGGCGCAAATGCTCCTTCTCCTAAGGTGACGCACACAATTGATGTCGCCTACTCTTCTCTTGGTGCTCCTTGTGCTAGCAAGGCTCCAAGAGGTCCTTGTCGTATGGAAGGGAAGAGAATCCTTTGCTTGGCGATTTCTTCCTTCTCCTTTTTCGTCAACCTCTTCACCACTCTCAAGAGAGCTTGTTGGCGACGAGAGATGAGGAGAGACGAGAGATGAAAGCGTCTTAGGCGTGAACGTGAGGCGTTCCCACGTTTAGAAGTCATGGCTTCTAAATTTAGTAAACCCCAAACGTTCATGCGATCATGGGTTCACCCCATGCGCAAACTCATCTTCTCTTGAACCATGCGCTCACTCAATGAGCCGGTTCAATTTGGTTTGGTTCAAAGACCAATCAACCCAAGCCATTAGTCCAGATCCTATTAAACCCTAAGGCTCTTGATCTGACCGTCGATCTCTTGATGCTGCTGATGTCACTGATCTAGCATCCATTCTCTCGATCGAAGCTTACCGATCTCAAGCCCTAATCAATCAAACATGATCAGACCAGATCTCACTTACAATCAGAGATTAAATCCCTTTAAACTGAACCTGAATAATTCAGTCCACACGATCTGACTTAAGTAAGCCATATCATCAAATTGTGCGACCCTGAGGGTTTCCTTTAAATGTCGGTAACGATAACTCACGTTATCACGATCAGTGAGGGGTATCTAGCAACACATCACTGTCTCCCGATATAAAGGAAAGAGTCTTCCAAGACTACACCCAAACCACAGCACAAGTGTGAATCAACTCACAAGGCATACATGTTTCCTTTGCCACTGGATGTTCTTATTGGACAAGCGTGTCAAGCTTGTAACTCCAATATGATGAGCATGATTAGATCAGATGAACATAGTCACCTGGGTATGGCCATACTCTTTTCTCAACCATCTCATCCAGGGGGCCCTTTAGAACATCACACTCCAATTAAGGAGACGGCAATCCTATGTCTATCACTAGTGCCCTAACCTGACTCAAGCTCACCATCCAAGATAGTCTATAATCATTATGTTTCAAATGATATTGAACTACCTCAAAACAATGACAATCATCATTTAGAAACACAAGTGATCTCAAGTCAGGGGACATGTGCCACTTGTTGCAATCAAGGATTATTCACATTGTGACAAGCAATTGAATAACCTAGTAGGGTCTGTCCAGTACATCCAATGTACCCATGAGTCTACATCTTATTCCATGCTCGAAGCATCCTATAAGATTAGAACACATATTAGTCTTAACCATATCAAGGCTGTCTCATGTTCACCAAGATATCTCGACTAAGGACTTTATAGCATGTCAGCCCAGCTGAACAGCTGTGAGACATTATTCAGAAGTACACTTATTGCAGCAGACAATGTAACAAACTGAATAACAACCATGCCTTTATAAACATAAGAGTTTATTACATGATACTGATACATTCCCAAGGCCTCAAACATTAGCCTTAAGGGCATACCCCAACAGTTGAACCCTAGCTCCTCCATCAAACCCTTTTGGTATCATGTTTAAGGATGATGCTCAAGAGTAGAGGTGCAATTTGCTGCTCACTAGGCGCATTGTTAAAACCAAATACACTAATACCCGAGCATTGGAACTCTTGGGATTGAAAGGGGATGTGTTGTGGATGTTTGACCACATTGCTATAAAACAATATTTTGACATGACTCCTCAGACCTATCTACCTATAGTGCTAGAATTTCTTAGTAGTTTAGAGGTGGATTGGGATGAGTATGAAGATCGTTCAGCTGAAGGAGAAATCAAATTAAGGATGGCTAATGAAGATAAGAGGCTCACATTCAAAGATATTCGACGCATCTTCCATCTTCCAGAGAGAGGGCGCACTGAACCACCAATTGGATTCATTGAAAATGTCTTTTGGAATCAGATCATAGCAGAGACCTGATTTTCACCTTCATTAGTGAGAGCCACAAGTATTTCGAACCAATGCATCAGATATGCCCATCGAGTTCTTGCACACACTATTTTTGGGCGAGGAGATAGCGACGGTATGGTCCGTCATACTGAGTTGTTTTTCCTTTGGTGTATGCTTAATGGATATCTTGTGGATGTGGCTTTCTTCTTTATGAAACATTTGGATAAAGTGGCTAGGGCTAAGAAAGGCACAATAGTGATAAGAGGATTTCTTACTCCTATAGCACTATACTTGGGGATTGAGCCCTATGAGATTGAGGTAGCTTGGGGCAATGCAATGATCGACATTGAATCCTGCGTTGCCATGAAAATGATTGTAAGGGATGGCGACACATATTGCTTGATTCTTCAGCCTGGGCTTCCTACCTTGCCATTGCCAAACCCTAGAAAGACCACAATCCAAAATCTGGAAAATTGGAAGTTGTCACCAAGCTATGTTTCTTATGCCACTACTGCACCAGAGACCTCAGTGCCACCACCACCTCCTGCTTGGGGTGATTTCCCGTTCGGGATGGGTATGGATTCCTCACCTCCCGGAGCCGCCGATCCACCACCGCACAGAGCTACCAGATCTTCCTCGTATCGTGCTGCACCAGATCAGAGTGATTGGCAAAGTTATCAAGACCCAGGTGATACAGGAGCAAATGGGCCTCTGAACATACCTGAGGATGGCCCAAACCCCCTAGAAGGCACTTGGGAAGACTCCCCAGGACGTGGGGAAGATACAACACGATTTTCAGCGCGATCGGAGTTTCCTAGACCCCGACACGGCTAGGCCGTGATAGCGGTCATGCTCGTGGCAAGCACACAGCCCCTCTGCACGCCCATTCCTACGACCGTGTTTGGCACCGCACCAAACCAACCTAGACACGGCCAGGCCATGATGGAGAGCACGGCCGTGATAGAACTTTCTGTGGATTTTGGGCTCAACATTATGGCCCGTAAAGAAGACTACGGCCCCAACCGTCCGCCCCGACAAGGCCAGGCCGTGATGGAGAGCACGGCCGTGAAGCATTCTATGGATTTCGGGCCCAACATTACGGCACGTAAAGAAGACTACGGCCCCGACTGTGCACCCCGACACGGCCAGGCCGTGACAACTAGCACGGCCGTGACACGGTCCAGTCGCGATGCGAACATGAACACGGCCCGTGACACCGACCGTGATCTCCATGACGGAATCTAGAGCATCCGAACACGCCCGTGACCACCGACACGGGCAGGCCATGATCGCCCCTAAAGATGAGATCGGGCCCTGACGACCCCATTTCGACGTGCACCACCCCCCCCCCCCCTACTTTGTTGCTCCACCTAATGATGATCCAAAGGAGCCCAGCAAGGTGATAATCCGGTGATCCCAATGCCAAAGCAAGCCTCCGGATCGTTTCATGGGCGTCGTTAGCCCCCTTTCCACCCAAACCGATGCGACACAACCCAAGGACACTACGGCCCAACCGCCTGAGGACCCATCCCCAAATGGGCCACTCAATCTCACCCATAATTCGGCCCAAGATTGAGCCACCATAGTGGTAACTCAGCCCACGACGTCCAAGTTTCGCTGTTTTGTCGTCATGTGCTCCGAGCGCATCTAAACCCGTCCCCGTACGAAGGCGTAGGATCGTGCGATCAGTTTTGAAGAATATTAAGTAGTTATTCCTTGTCTTATAGTTGCAGATTGACCACTTTAGTGGCCTGCAAGAGTGGTTGGTTTGTTAGAGTAGGTTGTCTCTTATGTGTTTTGTTTGTTCCCACCCCTCTACTCTACAAAAGAGGAGGTTGGGCTAGAGTGTTATTCAGTTCTCTTTGGTGCTTAGTGATGTTCTGGTGAGCTTAGAGTCGCCAGCGTTTGTGAAGACGAGCCGGAGCCTTGCCTTTGCTATTGTTCGGGTCGAAGGTGTCTCTTCGATTCCAATTTGTTCCCTCTTCCGGTTTGAAGTAAATTCCACCCTTCCGGTGGGTCAGGTTCGCCTGTTTGTCATTCTCTTGTGTGTTGCTTTGCTGCGGTTTTCTCCTCTTTACTTCACCCACGTCTGTCCGGACATCGGAGCGTGGTCAGATCTCTTGTTTTTGGTTTGTTTCAGCTTCATAGGCACGCAAGCTAAAGTGCACGAAACCACAGTCCCCAACGCAAGCCACGCTTAAACGTGCTAAGTAAGATGCAAGAAATTGCTAAAATTGCTACGAGGTTAGTGCTTTGCATTATTTTAGTTGGGTGCCGTTCTCTTCATTCGCATTCGTGTTGCCCTAATCAAACTCATCGCTATTTCATCGTGCGTGCTTTTCTACCGGATTCCTGCACATTTCTGACGCGTTTTCTCTTCCCTCATCTCACGACCCTCTCCTGTTTTATCGCGCATTGTGTAAAACCCTAGAATACGGCTTAAGGACCCCCTCACCTATTAGTTGCTACATCAATTCTAGTATCAGAGGGCATTGCGCGTTTGATTCTTATCGTTTGAACGATCCCTCCCCATCGCATTGCATATTTCTTCATCCTTTTGGTGTTTTCAGCATTTCGCATTAGTTGCATCCCCCTTGTTTGTGTATGGTGACAACGTGGTCAAAAATCATGTCGTCCCAATATCCGGAAACCATCCCCGAGACCCATGAGTCAGTGCAGCCTTCGGAAGGGGCTAATTCCCACCTAGGATCTATAGCTGCGCTTGAGGCACAAATCGATGCGAAGCTTGAGGCGCTGTCCGTGCGTGTGGACGTCCAACAAGCGAGCACCCATGCCATGGTCCAGCAGATTTTGGCTGGAATCCAACACCTTGTTAGTCGCCCCGGGCCACGGAGCATGATCGCCCAACTCCGGTAAACCCTCTGGTATCCGCAAACCCAACCCCCACTAGAGAGTTGCCTCCGTTGGCCACGCCCACCCGGCGGCGTGTCCAAGAGGAGGAATGGGGTCGCACATGGCCATACGAGGCCCTTAGGGACCCTATCCCGGTGACGACCTGCTTGATGACGATGACGTTTGGGCCACGCAAGGTCCTCAGCCCAATGGGCACTTTGGCCATGCTTGGGCCGCGCCCCGTACCCCTGCCCACACCCGTGTCGAGCACCCTCAGATGGACGACAACTTCCATCGTTATATTCGGCATACCCCCGTGCCTTTCAAGGGTGGTCTTGACCCCACCGAGTTTCTTGACTGGGTAGCATCCGTTGATGCAGACTTCGACCTTATAAGGCTTCCGCTGCACTCCCGTGTTCAGTATGTGCGCACCTTGCTTGAAGGGCTTGCACGTTTATATTGGGAAAATGTGGAGCACCTAAATGCGCAACAAGCTCTTCCCCCGATCACCGAGTGGGCCCAGATGTGATATCGCCTCCGTGAGCACTTGTTGTGATCCGCAAGTGCACGAATACTCAAAGTAATAAAGAAAGATATCGAACTACAAAGACCTTATTGTTAAGTACCAAATAGTTGTATTCTTACTAGCTAAGCAACCGAATAATAGCAAAGCAATAATGGGAAACACACGAAATCAGATAATAAAAGAGAAACATTGGGACTAGGGTTTCATCCTCCTTAATTCTAATGACTAGATTTAAATAAAAGGTCATCAGACTAATCTTATCATGATAAAGACTTAATTTACTTCATAAAGGGATCATCTCACTTTCGTGTAGACAATCATGCAGGGGCTAATCCTCGCTTTCGCGCAACATCTATCCCAATACTAAAGATAAGTAAATCATCAAACAAAGAACTCGAGTTCACTTTCGTGCATATGAATTCTAAGTTGATTGTCTCAAGTGGAATCTCAAGGATCACTTTCGTGCATCCGAGACTCAACACAAGTTCTACTTATGGTTCTCCAACATTTCGATCCTCACTTTCGTGCAAGATCTCCATGTTTGACAACTCGACTCTACCCTAGATTCAAATTATCATCATGGCAATAAGATCACTAAAATCAAATAATTAAGAACTAACCTAAGAGAGTTCCTAACATGCAATTCTAGGGTTCCAAGTTCTCAAGCAAATCACCTTTTGGTCCTTATCGTGAGAACTCTAAAAAATGAATAATAACATCAATCTATGGAGAGTCAAACACAAATAATCACATAAGTAGAATCATCATAATAAAACCATTCTAACGAAAATAAGAGTTATCTAATCATTAAGAAATCAAAGTTAATTACACCCATGTGCCAAAATATGATTAAGTTAGCATGGAAAGAGAAATACAATAAGCCATAGTATCAAAGTGTTCAAAAATCAAAGAAGAAGAAGAAGAAACAACATTACAACACGGCTGTAATAGAAATTACAGCCGTAATTTGCCTCCAAAACACGCTGTGAATAGTGCCGCATCCCTTCTTTCGTTGATTCCTCCTTCGATCGAACTCCTTTTCCTCTGAAACTTTTGGGTATCATCTCCTCCTCCAGGCAAAGCTTCTGCGTGAAAATCACTGCCTGAGGTGGCCTTCATGCCTCTCAGTGCAAAGCCAAACACTAAGCTCCGTTCTGTCAATTTCTCTCTCAATACTGGATAAACATTAGGGCTTTCACTTTGTGTGTGTTCTCTTCTTAAAGATGAGTCTGCAGCAACTTTCGGATTTCAATTTGGAGATCTAGATCAAAAGTTATGGTCCGCGCAAGTTTAAACCCGAAAAACGTGTGCGTCCACGTATAAAATACGGTACCGTATTTTAAAATACGGTAGTGCCGTATTTTCTTTGCAGTTTTTTGGTCAACAATTGCCCAAAATATGATACCATAAAATATTTTACGGCCGTGCCATAATTTTAGTAATTTATTCTGTTCTGAATGCGCTCCAAACTACGGTAGTGTAATATTTCACGGTAGTGCTGTAATTTCGGGAAAATTCTCTGGTCTCAAGTTGTCTTGGAAATACAACACCGTAAAATGCTTCACGGCACTGCCGCAAAATCAGCTGAACTCTCTGGTCGAAAATGTCTGGAAAATATAGCAGTTTAATTCTTTACAGCAGTACCGTAAAAAAACATAAAGTCTCTGATCTGAAATTCACCAAAATACAGCAGGTGCTCCGATATTACAGAATCGTACGGAAATACGGTACCTTAATATAAAATACGACACTACCGTATTTTGGTCAGTTGCTCCGATTTGTGTGAAATTTGTCGGGTGACCTCCTCTTGATGATGGTAACTCTTCTATGTTTTCGATTTTGCTTGAAAATGCCTCAAAAATAGTGCTTGCTTACATGAAAATAATGAAAAACCAAAATAGAAGTAGATTTTGCAATATTTGATAATTTTGGCATAAAAATAAGCAAAAGATCTTCAATTGAGAATGAAAAGATATATAAAATTACAAAATATAGTAGATAATTTGGTGTCATCAGTGCTACGTCCCCGCTTCGTATAGGCAAGCTCTCCTTGATCAATATAGTAGCCTACACCAAGGCTCGAGCACTGTAGAGGAGTATTGTCTCACCTGTGAGACGCTTCAAGTCCATTGTCATCGACAAGAGGACCCTGAGTTGTCATTGTCCAAGTTTAGAAATGGGCTCCGTGCCGACATCCGCCGAGCCTTGCCTATGTACGGCTCGAAAACTTTTGACCAAACCTTCCAGCGTGCTCGGGACATCGAGAAAGACCTTCGCGCCGCTGCAAGGTGCAGCGATTTTGGCCCCCATACGGGCGGCCCTCCGACGCCACATCCGCGACTTGAACGTCCGAACCCTCGTTCGGACCCACGACCCGCGCCCTCGACCCATCAGCCTGTTGGGGTATGCCCTTAAGGCTAATGTTTGAGGCCTATGGGAATGTATCTGTATCATGTAATAAACTCTTATGTTTATAAAGGCATGGTTGTTATTCAGTTAGCTACATTGTCTGCTGCAATATATGTTCTTCTGAATAATGTCTCAAAGCTGTTCAGCTGGGCTGACATGCTATTAAGTCCTTAGTCGATGTATCTTGGTGAACATGAGACAGCCTTGATATTGTTAAGACTAATATGTGTTCTAATCTTATAGGATGCTTCGAGCATGGAATAAGATGTAGACTCATGGGTACATGGGATGTACTGGACAGACCCTACTAGGATGTTCAATTGTTTGTCACAATGTGAATATTCCTTGATTATGACAAGTGGCACATTTCCTCTGACTTGAGATCACTTGTGTTTTCTAAATGATGATTGTCATTGTTTTGAGATAGTTCAATATCGTTTGAAACATAATGATTATAGACTATCTTGGATGATGAGCTTGAGTCAGGTTAGGGCACTAGTGATAGACATAGGATTGCCGTCTCCTTGTTTAAGGAGTGTGATGTTCTAAAGGGGCCCCCTGGATGAGATGATTGAGAGAGTGTATGGCCATACCCAGGTGACTATGATCATCTGATCTAATCATGCTCATCATATTGGAATTACAAGCTTGACAGGCTTGTCCAATAAGAACATCCAGTGGCAAAGGAAAAATGCATGCCTTGTGATTTGATTCACACTTGTGCTGTTTTTGGGTGTAGTCTTGGAAGACTCTTTTCTTTATATCGGGAGACAGTGATGTGTTGCTAGATACCTCTCACTGATCGTGATAACGTAAGTTGTCGTTACCGACATTTAAAGGAAACCCTTTGGGTCGCACAATTTGATGATATGGCTTACTTAAGTCAGATCGTGTGGACTGAATTATTTGGGTTCAGTTTAAAGGGATTTAATCTCTGATTGTAAGTGAGATCTGGTCTGATCATGTTTGATTGATTAGGGCTTGAGATCGGTAAGCTTTGATCGAGAGAATGCATGCCAGATCGGTCAGATCAGGGGCATCGTTGAGATCGACGGTTAGATCGTGAACCTTAGGGTTTATTTAAGATCTAGACTAGATCATTGGCTTGATTGGTTCTTAAACCGAACCAAAGTGAACCGGCTCACTAAATGAGCGCTTGGTTCATAGGGAGAGGAGTAGGCGACAAGTTCACTTGGCGTGAACGTTGTGGTGAGGAGTGGTTACTATTTTTAGTAACCATGATCTCCACTTGAGGGGGCTCTCGTCCGAATAGAGGATGCTCTATTTTCGCCACTTCCCATATTCCTCTCGCCCATATTCCTCTCGACATTCTTGTGTGAGTGCGGCGACGCTTGACGGATAGAGGAGGATTCGGCCAAGAGAGATTGACATCTCATTTTCCCTTCACTCGTCAAAGGACCTCTTGGAACCTTGCTAGCACAAGGAGCACCAAGAGAGATAGCGACATCATCTTGTGTGTGACGACAAGGAGAAGATCTCGTTTGATCTTTACTTCCAAGGTGCCATCCAGAAATGGCAATGGTATGGATCGAATCATCTCTTATGCAATCGGTTTTTCTTTAAGTTGATTATATAAGGTGCATGCGATTCTTAGAGACCCTATCCGCTGCTTGAAATTTGTTTTGCACCATGCTGGGTTTCGCCCCCCTCTCGAAAGGGGTTCCAACAACTGGTATCAGAGCAGGTTTTCTATGCATCTTTGTATGATTGCTTAAGCTTATGTGATCCATGTTTGCGTGTACATGCTTAGATCTAGTTAACATGCGATTTTTCTTTAAGTTTTTGTACATGCGAAACTTGAAGTATGTTTTCATTGGCGCATGTTGTTCTTGGCGCATGCTTTGTGTTTTTCTTAAAACCCTAATTGACATGCGCGAGTCACTCTAGATCTAAGGCTCTACTATAAACCCTTAGACGGGTTATTAGGGTTGAAGTCACCCCCTGAGTTAGATCCAACAGTCTGATCAGACCATCTGACAGCCTGAATGGGTTGACCTGTTAGCACCTTGGCGCAAGCCTATGGTGGCTATAGGTCGACTGCAGACAGGTGTGTAGCGATGTCTGATTGAGACAACCTATGAACACACATGAGTTAGGCCCGGGGTCACACCCGCTTGCCAGACCTCATTGTGGTTGTTCAGCCCTGGCGCATGCATGGTTGACCTCATGGTCGACTCAAGTCAGTTATGACTTGGTGCATGCAAGGGCAGTGGATCTGACTAGGTTGGATGAGTGGATCCCTAGTAATGTACCGTTGTAAGGTTGTAGGGCAAATAAGGAAAAATTAAAATTAATCCCAAGGGGTTTTCGAAAATTTTAATTTTTATAATGGATCACTTGATTGCTGAATGGATGCATGTGTCTGTCTATTTTGTCTTATGTGGGCTGCCCATGTTAAATCTGTGCTGTGCTGGGGCCTGCGTGCCTGTTTTAAAATTGTAAATTAATTATTGTGATCTGCGCATCACTGTGTTTTAATTTATAAATGTAAGTGACCTGCGTGTCACTCTTGTCTAGATAGTTAAATTTGTAATTTAATTAGACAAGAGCACAGAGCACACTTGGCAGAGGCGCATGCAGCAAGTGGCTGGACCAGGTGGGAGGTCTAGGGTTCGACCCTAGGACCAGGCGCATTTTCCCTGGTGGGCGCACCTGTGCTGTAATTGGCGCTTGGGCCCAGGTTTGGGCCAGATGTGCAGCAAAAGACCCATGAAGAGCAAATGAAGACTTAAGTTAGGTTAAGGTCTTCTAGGGCTATGGGCTTTTACCACATAAGATACATGCTTTCTTTTATTGCTTAATATTAGAATTGCATGATTAAATTATCTTCTGCTATCACCATAGGAATTGCATGATAGGCAAGAAGATAAAAGACCGTTAAAATCCAACGCTTAAATATCAAGCTCGTAAGCCTTCTGACGCGAAACCTCACTGTTCTGATTATCGTTGGAGCCGTGTTGTACCCACTCAGTGGGCACGTCCATCTATCTTCAGACGGTGCGGGATTACACCTGCGTGTTACAGAGTAGGGATTTATCCCTTCTCGTTGCTCAGCATAGCACGTGGTGGTCCAGGGAGTAGGTCGGGTCAGCTTGACCGTGTTGGCTACATATGTGGCGCATATGGTAGCACATGGAGGCAGCCATCTGTGGGGTCAGAGATTGTGTTGTACCAACTCAGTTGGCACAGTCTGCTGGACTGCCCAGATGAAGGGGAATCGCACGGGTTGGCGATCGGCAGGGACTGCCTACCAGAAACTAGTGCTTGTACTCTCTGTGCATCTTATCTCGCCTGAGCGGGACGCGGAGACCAAGTATGAAATCTGGATCCCATCTCACTAAAAGAGTTTTACTCTTTCGGGCTGTTTTGCTGGATTTTTCACGCCTGATAAAATAGTGAGAAAAAGAATCTTTCTTAAGTCCTGATTGATTCTTATACATTGATACTGACCTTGCTGTTCTTGCATTGTTGTAGATACCTGCAGCAACGAACACCATGAACTTCAATGTGCGATCCCTACTGGAAAGGGAGAAGTTTGCTGGGCCGAACTTCTCTGACTGGTTTGGACACCTTAAGATCGTTCTTAAGGCAGAGAGGAAACTGTATGTCCTCGAGACGGCGATACCGCCGCAGCCCACTCCGAACGCCGCAAGGGCGGTTCGGGAAGCCTATGAAAAGCACGTCAATGATAGCATTGATGTCGCTTGCCTGATGCTAGCGTCTATGACGCCACCGCTGCAGCGTCAGCATGAGGATATGTCGGCTATAGAGATCATAGCGAACCTCAAGATGCTGTATGCTGCACAGGCGAGGACTGAACGCTATAATTTGACAAAGCTCTTCTTTCAGAGCAAACTGGCTGAAGGGAGCCCAGTGGGAGCTCACGTGCTCAAGATGATTGGGCACAAGGAGGCTCTAGAGAAACTGGGGCATACCATTAACCAGGAGCTTGCTGTGGACATTATTCTGCAGTCTCTCCCGCCTTCATTCGACGCGTTCATTATTAATTTTAATATGAACAAAATCGATTGTACTCCGGCAGAGCTGCTGAATATGCTCTTGACCACTGAGGAGACTCTGAAGGGTAAGCCTTCAACCTCTGTCTTGATGGTTCCTTCTAGGAACAAGAAGAAGGGGAAGAAGGGCAAGGCCCCGGTCAAGAATTACAGCAAGGCTCTGAAGCAGAAGGTGAAGCGGTCTAAGGAATACAGGTGTTTCCACTGTGGCCAGCTGGGTCACTGGAAAAAGGACTGTAAAGCGCTCCAAGGAGATAAGAGGGGAAGCTTTGCTTCTGGCTCAGGTATATTCGTGACTGAGGTCATGTTTTCTTCTTCTGTATCATGGGTGTTGGACACTGCATGTGGAGTTCACATTTGTTCAAATGTACAGGAACTCAAGAGAAGAAGGCAGGTGGGACAGCATGAGGTGGACCTACGAGTTGGAAACGGGGCACGGGTTGCTGCTGTTGCTGTAGGAGACTACTTTATTTCTTTACCATCTGGACTTGTATTGGAACTAAACAGTTGTTACTTTGTTCCCAGTATAACTAAAAATATTATCTCCATTCCTGCTCTTGTTAGGAAGGGATTTTCCTTTGAATGCAATATTTCAAAGTGTATTTTGTCTTTTGATAATATTGTTTATGCAACTGGTTCAATTAATAATGGGTTATACATGTTGGACATGGAATGTTCGATACAACAAATTGATATTAAGAAAGCCAAGTATGCTGATGACAGCACCTTGCTATGGCATAGTCGTTTAGGCCATATAAACGAGAAACGCATTAAGCGGTTGCATGAAAATGGACTGCTGGGATCATTCTCCTACAAGGAGATTGATACATGCAAAGCTTGTTTAATGGGTAAAATGACGAAGTCACCTTTTCCTCACAAAGGTCAAAGGGCTTCAGGTTTACTTGACCTTATACACAGTGATGTGTGTGGGCCTTTTAGTAAACATGCCAGAGGTGGATATCAGTACTTCATTACCTTTACTGATGATTTCAGTAGATACGGGTATGTCTATCTGATGAGACATAAGAGTGAATCTTTTGACAAGTTCAAAGAGTTCAAAAATGAAGTACAGAATCAGCTAGGCCGTAATATCAAGGCACTTCGCTCAGATCGAGGTGGTGAATACCTAAGTCATGCATTTACTGACTATCTAAAGGAGTGTGGGATTATCTCACAGCTCACTCCGCCTGGAACACCGCAATGGAATGGTGTGTCCGAGAGGAGAAATAGAACGCTACTTGATATGGTTCGTTCTATGATGAGTCAGGCTACTCTACCCTACTCCTTTTGGGGTTTTGCACTGGAAACAGCTGCAAAGGTACTAAACCGAGTGCCATCCAAGGCAGTTTCAAAGACGCCATATGAGTTATGGTATGGGAAACAGCCAAGCTTGACATTTATCAGGATCTGGGGTTGCGAAGCTTATGTAAAGAAGCTCGCCTCTGGGAAACTAGAGAGTAGATCTGATAAATGTATCTTTGTCGGTTACCCTAAGGAAACTAAGGGTTATTATTTCTTCGATCCCAAGGAGAACAAGGTTTTTGTTGCTCGGACGGCCATATTTCTTGAGAAGGAATTTCTTCTGCAAGAGGCCAGTGGGAGAGAAATAAAGCTGGATGAGAATCCAGACGAAGGACAAAGTAGTCAAGCAGAGTTGGATGAGCCTGAGCCGGTAGAACAGGTTATTGAACAACCTGAGGCTCAGATATCACGGGAACCGCGAAGATCGGGTAGGATCCGTCGACAGCCTGAGCGCTATGACGGAGTCTACATCATTGACAATGATGAACCCCTCACTTATGCGGATGCGGTCAGTGGACCGGAGTCAGCGAGATGGCTTGAAGCTATGCGCGCCGAGATGGACTCCATGTCAGATAACCAAGTTTGGGATTTGGTTGATCCGCCTCCGGGAATTATCCCTATAGGCTGTAAATGGATCTTCAAGAAGAAGATTGACATGGATGGTAACGTGGTTACCTATAAAAGCAGGCTAGTTGCGAAAGGTTTCAAACAAATCTACGGGATAGATTATGATGAAACTTTCTCACCTGTAGCTATGTTTAAGTCTATTCGGATTCTTTTCGCGATAGCTGCATATTATGATTATGAGATTTGGCAGATGGATGTGAAAACAGCTTTCCTTAATGGAAATCTGGATGAGGATGTGTATATGACACAACCAGAAGGTTTCACTAATCCAGCAGATCGTCATAAGATATGCAAGTTAAAGAAGTCTATTTATGGACTTAAACAAGCATCAAGAAGCTGGAACATTCGTTTTGATGAATCAGTCATTGAATTTGGTTTCATCAAGAACGAGGATGACCCGTGTGTATATAAGAGGTTTAGTGGGAGCGTGATTACTTTCCTAGTCCTCTACGTCGATGACATCTTGATCATTGGAAACGACATTCCTGAAATGCATGCTGTTAAGGCATGGCTAAGGAAATGTTTCCAGATGAAAGATTTAGGAGAAGCAGCCTATGTGTTAGGTGTGAAGATCTACAGGGATAGATCTAAGAGGCTTCTCGGGCTGTGCCAAAGTACTTACATCGATAAGGTCCTGGAGAGATTTCATTTAGAGAATTCTAAACGTGGATATCTTCCAGTCAGACATGGTCTGAATCTTTCGAAGAGTCAGTGTCCACAAACACAGACTGAGAAAGATGAAATGGACAATACGCCTTATGCTTCGGCTATTGGATCCATTATGTATGCGATGTTGTGTACTCGCCCAGACGTTGCTTACGGGTTAAGCGTAACCAGTCGTTACCAGAGTAATCCAGGTGTGGCGCACTGGATTGCAGTCAAGAACATTTTAAAATATCTGCGGAGGACCAAAGATATGTTCTTGATATATGGTGGTCAGGAAGAACTCAGTATTGAAGGATATACTGACGCTTCGTTCCAGTCTGACCAGGATGATTTCCGATCGCAATCAGGCTATGTTTTTAGCTTGAATGGAGGTGCAGTGGTGTGGAAGAGTTTCAAACAGTCAACTGTTGCTGATTCCACAACAGAAGCCGAGTATGTTGCAGCCTCGGAAGCATCCAAGGAGGCAGTGTGGATTCGTAAGTTCGTGAGAGAACTTGGTGTCATTCCTTCGAGTGCAGATCCTTTGGTTATCTTTTGTGATAACACTGGAGCAATCGCACAAGCAAAGGAACCACGGTCGCACCAGAAGTCCAAGCACATACAGAGACGGTTTCATTTGATCAGGGAGATCATAGATCGAGGCGAGATCAAAGTCTGCAAGGTTCATACAGATGACAATCTGGCAGACCCGCTTACCAAGCCTCTGGCGCAGCAGAAGCATGAGAAGCACTGTAATAATATGGGTTTGAGATTTCTCAACCATTAGATTAAGTGCAAGTGGGAGATTGTTGGGGTATGCCCTTAAGGCTAATGTTTGAGGCCTATGGGAATGTATCTGTATCATGTAATAAACTCTTATGTTTATAAAGGCATGGTTGTTATTCAGTTAGCTACATTGTCTGCTGCAATATATGTTCTTCTGAATAATGTCTCAAAGCTGTTCAGCTGGGCTGACATGCTATTAAGTCCTTAGTCGATGTATCTTGGTGAACATGAGACAGCCTTGATATTGTTAAGACTAATATGTGTTCTAATCTTATAGGATGCTTCGAGCATGGAATAAGATGTAGACTCATGGGTACATGGGATGTACTGGACAGACCCTACTAGGATGTTCAATTGTTTGTCACAATGTGAATATTCCTTGATTATGACAAGTGGCACATTTCCTCTGACTTGAGATCACTTGTGTTTTCTAAATGATGATTGTCATTGTTTTGAGATAGTTCAATATCGTTTGAAACATAATGATTATAGACTATCTTGGATGATGAGCTTGAGTCAGGTTAGGGCACTAGTGATAGACATAGGATTGCCGTCTCCTTGTTTAAGGAGTGTGATGTTCTAAAGGGGCCCCCTGGATGAGATGATTGAGAGAGTGTATGGCCATACCCAGGTGACTATGATCATCTGATCTAATCATGCTCATCATATTGGAATTACAAGCTTGACAGGCTTGTCCAATAAGAACATCCAGTGGCAAAGGAAAAATGCATGCCTTGTGATTTGATTCACACTTGTGCTGTTTTTGGGTGTAGTCTTGGAAGACTCTTTTCTTTATATCGGGAGACAGTGATGTGTTGCTAGATACCTCTCACTGATCGTGATAACGTAAGTTGTCGTTACCGACATTTAAAGGAAACCCTTTGGGTCGCACAATTTGATGATATGGCTTACTTAAGTCAGATCGTGTGGACTGAATTATTTGGGTTCAGTTTAAAGGGATTTAATCTCTGATTGTAAGTGAGATCTGGTCTGATCATGTTTGATTGATTAGGGCTTGAGATCGGTAAGCTTTGATCGAGAGAATGCATGCCAGATCGGTCAGATCAGGGGCATCGTTGAGATCGACGGTTAGATCGTGAACCTTAGGGTTTATTTAAGATCTAGACTAGATCATTGGCTTGATTGGTTCTTAAACCGAACCAAAGTGAACCGGCTCACTAAATGAGCGCTTGGTTCATAGGGAGAGGAGTAGGCGACAAGTTCACTTGGCGTGAACGTTGTGGTGAGGAGTGGTTACTATTTTTAGTAACCATGATCTCCACTTGAGGGGGCTCTCGTCCGAATAGAGGATGCTCTATTTTCGCCACTTCCCATATTCCTCTCGCCCATATTCCTCTCGACATTCTTGTGTGAGTGCGGCGACGCTTGACGGATAGAGGAGGATTCGGCCAAGAGAGATTGACATCTCATTTTCCCTTCACTCGTCAAAGGACCTCTTGGAACCTTGCTAGCACAAGGAGCACCAAGAGAGATAGCGACATCATCTTGTGTGTGACGACAAGGAGAAGATCTCGTTTGATCTTTACTTCCAAGGTGCCATCCAGAAATGGCAATGGTATGGATCGAATCATCTCTTATGCAATCGGTTTTTCTTTAAGTTGATTATATAAGGTGCATGCGATTCTTAGAGACCCTATCCGCTGCTTGAAATTTGTTTTGCACCATGCTGGGTTTCGCCCCCCTCTCGAAAGGGGTTCCAACACAGCCCCCTAGGCAACACACACACCTTGAGGTTTCGCCTTCTCGGCCCACTTGGGAGGAGAAGGGCAAGGCCCTAGCAGTCGGAACCCCTGGTCGTATCATCTGCTATAACTATTTACAGCCGGGTCACATGTCGCATGAGTGTCCCAAGAAAACCGCTTGAACCGACGCCGGTCCGGCCCACGTCGCTACCATAACCCCCACTGAGCACGACGTCGAGGCTGAGTGCTACACTAGTGGTGAGGAGTCGGGTCTGTCCACACTTGTCGTACGCTGCAACCTTGTGCAACCCGTGCCTACCGAGGATTGGAGGCGCTCGGGCATTTTCACGACTTACATTAAGTGCAATGGGCACTTATGTAAGATCATCATTGACAATGGTAGTAGCTTGAACGTGGTCTCTCGAACCGCGGTAACGCGTTTCGGCCTTCCCCTTGAGCCCCATCCGAGACCTTACTCTATCGCATGGGTCGATACCACAAGCCTTCCGGTCACACACCAATGTCAGGTCCACATCGCATTTGGGAACTATCGTGAGAAGGTATTATGCGACGTTGCGACTATGGACGTCGCCCACGTCCTCCTTGGCCGCCCATGGTTGTACGATAGAGACGTAGTCCACTATGGCCGGTCAAACACCTATGTGTTCGACCATGATGAGCAGAAGATTCGATTGATCCCAACTCCGCCCAAGGAGCTCCGTGCGTCCAGATCTAAGGGCTTGATTACAACCTCGGAACCTGCCCCTCCACGTTCCCCTATGGTCTCCATCATGCGCACCCCCCGCGTTGGTTTGCGAGGCTCATGCAGCCAAGACCGTATATGCGCTCATGGTACACGAAATGCAGGATCCTGTCCCTTGCCCTGATCCGATGCCTCCTGTTGAGGTGTCCGCCTCCTTGCCGAGTTTAGTGATATCAGCCCCGAGGATTTGCCTCATGGCCTTCCCCGGGCATGGGAAATTTAGCACGCGATTGACCTCATCCCGGGAGCACCCCTCCCTAACTTGCCCCATCATCACCTTAACCCCGCTGAGCACGCTGAATTGTAGCGTCAAGTGGATGATCTCCTCACTAACGGGTACATCTGCGAAAGTCTCAGCCCTTGCGCCGTTCCCGTGCTCCTCACGCCCAAAATGGATGGGTCGTGGCGCATGTGTGTCGATAGCCGCTCCATCAATAGGATCACTATCAAGTATCGATTTCCCATCCCTCGGCTAGATGACATGTTAGATTTGATCTCTGGCGCGTCTTGGTTTTCCAAGCTCGACCTTCGGAGCGGATATTACCAGGTCCGCATTCGCGAGGGCGATGAGTGGAAAACCGCGTTCAAGACCAAGGATGGTCTTTACAAATGGCTTGCCATGCCATTCGGGTTGTCCAATGCCCCGTCAACGTTTATGCGCTTGATGAGTCAGGTCCTCCGGCCTTACATGGGCAAGTTTTTGGTCGTCTACTTCGACGACATTCTGATCTTTAGTCGGACCCACGATGAACACTTGGAGCATCTTCACTCCACTTTTGACCTCCTGCGTTAGGAGCACCTCTTCCTTAACAAGAATAAGTTCCCCTTCTTGACCAACAGTGTGTATTTTCTGGGGTATATCGTCTCCGACCGCGGGCTGTCCGTTGACCCTGCGAAGGTGGAGGTCATCCGGCATTGGCCTGAGCCTCGCATTATGACTGAGGTCCGTAGTTTCTTGGGTCTTGCGGGTTCATCCGTGGGTTCAGCACGATTGCAACCCCCTTAACCCAGCGTCTCTGTAAGGACGAGTTTGAGTGGACCCCTGCCACTCAACGAGCTTTTGATGCACTTAAGGACGCCTTGACCACCGCTCCTGTCTTACGCATCCCCGACTCTTCGAAAGTCTTCAAGGTCGCGTATGATGCCTCCGGTTCCGGCATCGGTGGTTCTCTTAGTCAAGAGGGCCACCCTGTGGCTTTCTTTAGTGAGAAACAAAATGCGGTTCAGCAACGTTACTCTACGTACGACAAGGAGTTCTATGCTATCGTTCAATCTCTTCGCTAGTGGAGGCACTATCTCCTCCACCGTGAGTTCATTTTGTATAGCGACCATCAGGCCCTCTCCTTCCTTAACGCCCAAAAGAAGTTGGGTGCTGATGACTCTAAATTTCATAGTGTTTTTCATTCTTATTTGGTAGTCTTTTGAACCATAATCTTACTCTTTTGTTTTGTTTTTACACTTTTTTTACCAAATGCTTCAGAATCTACACCATCTTTGGTTTTTGATCAATTTCTGGTAAAAATGCACTATTTTGAGGCATTTTCAAGCAAAATCAAATACATGTAAGAGTTACCATCATCAAGAGGAGTCCACATAACAAATTTCACACAAATCAGAGCAAAAGACCAAAATACGGTAGTGCCGTAATAAATATTACGGTACCGTATTATGGTACAATACCGTAATATCGGAGCACCTGCCATATTTTGGTGGATTTTCAAATCAGAGAATTGTCTTGATTTTATGGCACCGCCGTAAAGCATTACACTACCGTAATTTGGATCACTTCAGAACAGAGACAACTGCCGAAATTACGGCACTGCTGCAAACCATTCCACGTGCCGTATTTCCTAGGTGATTCAGACCCGAGAACTCGTATGATTTGATGGCACGGTTGAGAAGCATTTTACGGGCCGTAATTTTGACACAAGGTTCACAGAACCAAAATACGGCACTGCCGTAAAATATTTTACGGCCGTAATTTCCATTCAAAAACTCGATTTTTACGGGCCCGAAACTTGCCCGGACCATATCTTTTGATCCAGATCTCCAAATTGAGATCCGAAAGATGCTGCGGACTCGTCTTTAGGAGGAGGAGACACACAAAGTAAAAGGAGGAATTTTTATCTAGTATCAAGAGAGCAATCAACAGAGAGGCAGAATTGCTAGGGTTCTTCAGTTCTTAGCCTCTAGACCACCTCCGGGCACGAAATTTGACAGAGCTCTTCGCCTAGTGAAGGAGAACTTGCATTTGATGTTTCAAAGCAAAAGGATTCCGATTGGAGGAGAAATCAATGAAACAGCGGTGACAATGTTGTTCTAGGTGATTACGGTGCTGTAATTTCATTACAGAAACATGTTTTATTGTAATTCCTTCATCATGGTCACTTAATCTTTCTTTGGGACATGGGGTGTAATCTCTTTGTTTCTTAATGACTAGAAAACCCTAATTTTGTAAAACTGATTTTATTATGATAATTTTACTTTTGTGAATTGATTGTTCTTTAATTCTCCTCTGTTTCTTAATATCAGAATGATTTAGAATTTTGCAAAATAGATTGAGAAGTTGATTGCTTGAAATTCGGAACCCTAGGAATTATCGAGTTTGGAACTATCATAAGAGATTAGGTTGTTCTTTGAATTCTAATTCTTAGAAGAATTTAATGCCTTATTCATTTTATGATTCTTTGGATTGAGTTAATATTTTAGACTTGATTTGATGCTGCAAGAGATTGAGTATCGAGTCGTCAGAAAACCTTGAGTAAAACTTGTGTTGAGACTCTGATGCACGCGAGTGATCTTGAGTTTCCACTTAAGGTTATCAACTTAGAATTCGGATGTACGAGAGTGATTCTTGAGTTCATAATTGATGATTTATTTATTTTCAGCATTGAATAGATCTTGCATGAGAGTGAAGATCGGTTCTTTGTACGATTGTTTGCGCGAGAGCGAAACAATCTATTTATGAGGTAAACTATACCTTTATCATGGTAAAATTGGATTGACAGACACTTATCTTAATCTAGCCATTAAAAATTAAAGTAGATGAACCCCTAGTCCCGCTTTCCTCTCTGATATTTTTTCCGTGTTCTTTTCGATAGTTTGATTCACTTTTTTTTCGATTTCCTAGCTAGCGAGAAATCAATTATTCTATACTTGACAACAAGGTCTCTGTGGTTCGACATCAATTTTATTACTTCGAGTATCCGTGCACTTGCGGACACAACATGTTTTTGGTGCCGTTGCCGGGGACCTTGGTTTGTCAATATTGAAGATATTGAGAGTATTTCTAGACTAGGTTTTTATTTACTATTTTTTTTATTTACTTACTGTTTATTTTCTGTTTTTCTTGAAATCACTTGATCTACCTACTTTGCATGTGCAGGAGTCTTAGGTCAAGACCGCTTGTTCCATTGGATCCTGAAATTAACAAAATCCTTAGAGTGCGCAGGAAGTTGAGACTTGAAGAGGATTTATAAGAAACACAACAGGTGAAAGAAGAAGAAATTTTGGATATGGCGAATAACGAGAGAAGATCTTTCTGCGACTATGCTGTCCCTAATTCACAGGTAATTCATTCTAGTGTTACTAGGCCAGCCGTTGATGCAAACAACTTTGAGATCAAACCAGCCTTCTTATCTATGTTCCAACAAAACCAGTTTGGAGGAGCACTTCTTGAAGATCCTAATATCCATCTTTCTCTTTTTGTTGAATTATGTGATACTATCAAAATTAATGGAGTTTCTGAAGATGCACTAAAATTGAGATTGTTTCCTTTTTCTCTCAAGGACAGAGCAAAGGCCTGGCTGCATTCACATCCAGCTGGGACATTCACTACTTGGGAGCGATTGTGAAATGCCTTCTTACTTAAGTACTTTCCTCCCAATAAGATGATCCAATTGAGGAATCAAATTGCCAACTTTGCACAAAAGGAAGGAGAGTCTTTGAGTGAAGCATGGGAGCGATTTAACGAATTGCAACAGAAGTGTCCTCACCATGGCTTAGAGAAATGGGTTTTGATTCAAACTTTCTATTATGGACTTTTTTATAATACCCGACTTACTGTTGATGCTGCTGCAGGTAGTGCCTTGATGAACAAGACCATGGAAGAAGCATATGCATTGATAGAAGAGATGGCTTTAAATCATAATCAATGGACAACAGAGAGAGGAGTTCTTTACCACCCTCCACATGGTAAGGCAAATGCATTGATAGTGATACCTGGCGCACATTGGCTGAGAAGGTAGACTCTTTATGCAATCGTTTTGATACTTTCCAAATGCAAACTACTGTTGTTTCTTCTGTTATATGTCAAATTTGTGGAAATCATGGGCACTGTGCTGAAGAGTGTAAGATTGTTGTTGATAGGGGTGAGGAACAAGTGAATGCAGTGGGGGATTACAATCAAAGTAGATCTAATGACCCCTACTCTAATACCTATAATCCTGGATGGAGGAACCACCCTAACCTTTCATGGAGGAGCAATAATCATGATTGAAGGTTCCCCCTTAGGGGGCGAAACCCTAAAGTGGCGCAAACAAAAATGGGCAGCGGATTCAAGGGTTTCATAGAATCGATGAGCATGCATTATATGATCAACTTTTGAAGCATGAATAGAGAAGATGCGATTCATACCATGGCCATTTCTAGATGGCGCCTTGGAAGCAAGAGAACAACGAAGGTCTCCTCCAAATCGTCACACACAAGATGAGCGACGGCTTGCTTCTTGTCGTCCCTTGTGCTAGCAAGGATCGTCCAAGGTGTCTTTGATCGAAAGGAAAGGGAGAGAGCAACTCCTTGCTTGGCAAAAACTTTCCTCTTGTCGTCTCAACTTCTCTACACGAGATGTCTCTGCTCGTCCAAGCCAAGAGAGGGCGACAAAGGCGTGAAGAGGCGACGTGAGAGAGAGGTGGTCACGTTGTGACATGCTTTCTAAAAATAGAAAGCCAACAATTCATGCGACCATGAATTTTTCCCTCAACGCAAATTCCTCTTCAATTGAACCATGCGCTCATATAATGAGCTGGTTCATTTCGGTTTGGCCCAAGACCAAATAAACCAAGCAATATGGTCTAGATCTCAATTAAACCCAAAGGCTCTTGATCTGACCGTCAATCTCTCCTGATCTGACCGATCCAGCATCCATTCTCTCGATCAAAGCTTACCGATCTCAAGCCCTAATCAATCAAACATGATCAGACCCGATCTCACTTACAATCAGAGATTAAATCCCATTAAACTGAACCTAAACAATTCAGTCCACACGATCTGACTTAAGTAAGCCATTTCATCAAATTGTGCGACCCTGAGGGTTTCCTTTAAATGTCGGTAACGATAACTCACGTCATCACGATCAGTGAGGGGTATCTAGCAACACATCACTGTCTCCCGATATAAAGGAAAGAGTCTTCCAAGACTACACCCAAAAACAGCACAAGTGTGAATCAACTTCACTAAGCATACATATTTCCTTTACCACTGGATGTTCTTATTGGACAAGCGTGTCAAGCTTGTAGCTCCAATATGATGAGCATGATTAGATCAGATGAACACAGTCATCTGGGTATGGCCATACACTTTCTCATCATCTCATCCAGGAGGCCCCTTTAGAACATCACACTCCTTAAACAAGGAGACGGCAATCCTATGTCTATCACTAGTACCCTAACCTGACTCAAGCTCACCATCCAAGATAGTCTATAATCATTATATTTCAAATGATATTGAACTATCTCAAAACAATGACAATCATCATTTAGAAACACAAGTGATCTCAAGTCAGAGGAAATGTGCCACTTGATACAATCAAGGAATATTCACATTGTGACAAGCAATTGAATATCCTAGTAGGGTCTGTCCAGTACATCCAATGTACCCATGAGTCTACATCTTATTCCATGCTCGAAGCATCCTATAAGATTAGAACACATACTAGTCTTAACCATATCAAGGCTGTCTCATGTTCACCAAGATACATCGACTAAGGACATATAGCATGTCAGCCTAGCTGAACAGCATTGAGACATTATTCAGAAGTATATCTATTGCAGCAGATAATATAACAAACTGAATAATAACCATGCCTTTATAAACATAAGAGTTTATTACATGATACTGATACAATCCTTAGGCCTCAAACATTAGCCTTAAGGGCATACCCCAACAATCTCCCACTTGCACTTAATCTAATGGTTGAGAAATCTCAAACCCATATTATTACAGTGCTTCTCATGCTTCTGCTGCGCCAGAGGCTTAGTAAGCGGGTCTGCCAGATTGTCATCTATATGTACCTTGCAGACTTTGATCTCGCCACGATCAATGATCTCCCTGATCAAATGAAACCGTCTCTGTATGTGCTTGGACTTCTGGTGCGACCGTGGTTCCTTTGCCTGTGCGATTGCTCCAGTGTTATCACAGAAGATAACCAAAGGATCTGCACTCGAAGGAACAACACCAAGTTCTCTCACGAACTTACGAATCCACACTGCCTCCTTGGATGCTTCCGAGGCTGCAACATACTCGGCTTCTGTTGTGGAATCAGCAACAGTTGACTGTTTGAAACTCTTCCACACCACTGCTCCTCCATTCAAGCTAAAAACATAGCCTGATTGCGATCGGAAATCATCCTGGTCAGACTGGAACGAAGCGTCAGTATATCCTTCAATACTGAGTTCTTCCTGACCACCATATATCAAGAACATATCTTTGGTCCTCCGCAGATATTTTAAAATGTTCTTGACCGCAATCCAGTGTGCCTGACCTGGATTACTTTGGAACCAACTGGTCACGCTTAACCCGTAAGCGACGTCTGGGCGAGTACACAACATCGCATACATTATGGACCCAATAGCCGAAGCATAAGGCGTATTGTCCATTTCATCTTTCTCAGTCTATGTTTGTGGACACTGACTCTTTGAAAGATTCAGACCATGTCTGACTGGAAGATATCCTCTTTTAGAATTCTCTAAATGAAATCTCTCCAGGACTTTATCGATGTAAGTACTCTGGCACAGCCCGAGAAGCCTCTTAGATCTATCCCTGTAGATCTTCACACCTAACACATAGGCTGCTTCTCCTAGATCTTTCATCTGGAAACATTTCCTTAACCATGCCTTAACCGCATGCATTTCAGGAATGTCATTTCCAATGATCAAGATATCATCGACGTAGAGGACTAGGAAAGTAATCACGCTCCCACTAAACCTCTTATATACACACGGGTCATCCTCGTTCTTGATGAAACCAAATTCAGTGACTGATTCATCAAAACGAATATTCCAGCTTCTTGATGCTTGTTTAAGTCCATAAATAGACTTCTTTAACTTGCATATCTTATGATGATCTGATGGATTAGTGAAACCTTCTGGTTGTGTCATATACACATCCTCATCCAGATTTCCATTCAGGAAAGCTGTTTTCACATCCATTTGCCAGATCTCATAATCATAATATGCTGCTATCGCGAAAAGAATCCGAATAGACTTAAACATAGCTACTGGTGAGAAAGTTTCATCATAATCTATCCCGTAGATTTGTTTGAAACCTTTCGCAACTAGCCTGCCTTTATAGGTAACCACGTTACCATCCATGTCAATCTTCTTCTTGAAGATCCATTTACAGCCTATAGGGATAACTCCCGGAGGCGGATCAACCAAATCCCAGACTTGGTTATCTGACATGGAGTCCATCTCGGCTCGCATAGCATCAAGCCATCTCGCTGACTCCGGTCCACTGACCGCATCCGCATAAGTGAGGGGTTCATCATGATCAATGATGTAGACTCCGTCATAGCGCTCAGGCTGTCGACGGATCCTTCCCGATCTTCGCGGTTCCCGTGATATCTGAGCCTCAGGTTGTTCAATAACCTGTTCTACCGGCTCAGGCTCATCCAACTGTGCTTGAGCACTTTGTCCTTCTTCTGGATTCTCATCCAACTTTATTTCTCTCCCACTGGCCTCTTGTAGAAGAAACTCCTTCTCAAAAAATATGGCCGTCCGAGCAACAAACACCTTGTTCTCTTTGGGATCGAAGAAATAATAACCCTTAGTTTCCTTAGGGTAACCGACAAAGATACATTTGTCAGATCTGCTCTCTAGTTTCCCAGAGGCGAGCTTTTTGACATAAGCCTCGCAGCCCCAGATCTTGATAAATGTCAAGCTTGGCTGTTTCCCATACCATAACTCATATGGCGTCTTTGAAACGGCCTTGGATGGCACTCGGTTTAGTACCTTTGCAGCTGTTTCCAGTGCAAATCCCCAAAAGGAGTATGGAAGAGTAGCCTGACTCATCATAGAACGAACCATATCAAGTAACGTTCTATTTCTCCTCTCGGACACACCATTCCATTGGGGTGTTCCTGGCGGAGTGAGCTGTGAGATAATCCCACACTCCTTCAGATAGTCAGTAAACGCATGACTTAGGTATTCTCCACCTCGATCAGAACGAAGTGCCTTGATATTTCGGCCTAGCTGATTCTGTACTTCATTCTTGAACTCTTTGAACTTGTCAAAAGATTCACTTTTATGTCTCATTAAATAGACATACCCGTATCTACTGAAATCATCAGTAAAGGTAATGAAGTACTGATAGCCACCTCTGGCATGTTTACTAAATGGCCCACACACATCACTGTGTATAAGGTCAAGTAAACCTGAAGCCCTTTGACCTTTGTGAGGAAAAGGTGACTTCATCATTTTACCCATTAAACAAGCCTTGCATGTATCAATCTCCTCATAGGAGAATGATCCCAGCAGTCCATGATCATGCAACCGCTTAATGCGTTTCTTGTTAATATGGCCTAAACGACTATGCCATAGCAAGGTGCTGTCATCAGCATACTTGGCTTTCTTAATATCAATATTTTGTATAGAACATTCCATGTCCAACATGAATAACCCATTGTTAATTGAACCAGTTGCATAAACAATATTATCTAAAGATAAAACACACTTTGAAATATTGCATTCAAAGGAAAATCCCTTCCTGACAAGAGCAGGAATAGAGATAATATTTTTAGTAATACTGGGAACAAAGTAACAATTGTCTAGTTCCAATACAAGTCCAGATGGTAAAGAAATGAAATAGTCTCCTACAGCAACAGCAACAACCCGTGCCCCGTTTCCAACGCGTAGGTCCACCTCATGCTGTCCCACCTGCCTTCTTCTCTTGAGTTCTTGTACATTTGAACAAATGTGAACTCCACATGCAGTGTCCAACACCCATGATATAGAAGAAGAAAACATGACCTCAGTCACAAAAATACCTGAGCCAGAAGCAAAGCTTCCCCTCTTATCTCCTTGGAGCGCTTTACAATCCTTTTTCCAGTGACCCAGCTGGCCACAGTGGAAACATCTGTATTCCTTGGACCGCTTCACCTTTTGCTTCAGAGCCTTGCTGTAATTCTTGACAGGGGTCTTTCCCTTCTTCCCCTTCTTCTTGTTCCTAGAAGGAACCATTAAGACAGAGGTCGAAGGCTTTCCCTTCAGAGTTTCCTCAGTAGTCAAGAGCATATTCAGCAGCTCTGCCAGAGTACAATCGATTTTGTTCATATTAAAGTTAATAATGAACGCGTCGAATGAAGGCGGGAGAGACTGCAGAATAATGTCTACAGCAAGCTCCTGATTGATGGTATGCCCCAGTTTCTCTAGAGCTTCCTTGTGCCCAATCATCTTGAGCACATGAGCTCCCACTGGGCTCCCTTCAGCCAGTTTGCTCTGAAAGAAAAGCTTTGTCAGATTATAGCGTTCTGTCCTCGCCTGTGCAGCATACAGCATCTTGAGGTTCGCTATAATTTCTATAGCCGACATTTCCTCATGCTGACGCTGCAGCGGTGGCGTCATAGACGCTAGCATCAGGCAAGAGACATCAATGCTATCATTGACGTGCTTTTCATAGGCTTCCCGAACCGCCCTTGCGGCGTTCGGGGCGGGCTGAGGCGGTATCGCCGTCTCGAGGACATACAGTTTCCTCTCTGCCTTAAGAACGATCTTAAGGTGTCCGTACCAGTCTGAGAAGTTCGGCCCAGCAAACTTCTCCCTTTCCAGTAGGGATCGCACATTGAAGCTCATGGTGTTCGTTGCTGCAGGTATCTACAACAATGCAAGAACAACAAGGTCAGTATCAATGTTAAGAATCAATCAGGACTTAAGAAAGATTCTTTTTCTCACTATTTTATCTGGCTGAAAAATCCAGCAAAACAGCCCGAAAGAGTAGAACTCTTTTAGTGAGATGGGATCCAGATTTCATACTTGGTCTCCGCGTCCCGCTTAGGCGAGATAAGATGCACAGAGAGTACAAGCACTAATCTCTGGTAGGCTGCCCTAGCCAATCGCCAACCCGTGCGATTCCCCTTCATCTGGGCAATCCAGCAGACTGTGCCAACTGAGTTGGTACAACACAATCTCTGACCCCACAGATGGCTGCCTCCATGTGCTACCATATGCGCCACATATGTAGGCTACATGGTCAAGCTGACCCGACCTACTCCCTGGACCACCACGTGCTATGCTGAGCAACGAGAAGCGATAAATCCCTTCTCTGTAACACGCAGGTGTAATCCCGCACCGTCTGAAGATAGATGGACGTGCCCACTGAGTGGGTACAACACGGCTCCAACGATAATCAGAACAGTGAGGTTTCGCGTCAGAAGGCTAACGAGCTTGATATTTTAGCGTTGGATTTTAACGGTCTTTTATCTTCTTCACTATCATACAATTCCTATGGTGATAGCAGAAGATAAATAAATCATGCTGTTCTACTTATTTAAACAATAAAAGAAAGCATGGATCTTATGTGGTAAAAGCCCATAGCCTAAGTAAGACCTTAAGATACTTAAGTCTTCACTTGCTTTTCTTCATGGGACTTTAGCTGCTCTTCTGGCCCAAACCAGGGCCCAAGCGCCATTTGCAGCTGAGGTGCGCCCACCAGGGAAAATGCGCCTGGTCCCAGAGTCGAACCCTGGACCTCCCACCTGGTCAAGCCACTGCTGCATGCGCCTATGCCAAGTGTGCTCTGTGCTCTTGTCTGATTAACTTACAAATTAATCTATCTAGACAAGATTGACTCGCAGGTCAATTACATTTTATAAATTAATTAAACTGTGATTCACAGATCACAGAAATAAGAATTAATTTACAATAAAATTCCAGGCACGCAGGCCCCAGCACAGCACACATTAAACGGGCAGCCCACATAAAATTAAATAAACATACATATGGCATCCAATCAGCATGTGATCCAATCATGAAAAATAAAATTTTGAAAAAAAACCCCATTGAGATTAATTTTATTTTTCCTTATTTGCCCTACAACCTTACAACGGTCCATTACTAGGGATCCACTCATCCAACCTAGTCAGATCCACTGCCCTTGCATGCACCAAGTCCTAACTGACTTGAGTCGACCAAAAGGTCAACCATGCATGCGCCAGGGCTGAACAACCCTCATGAGATCTGGCAAGCGGGTGTGACCCCGGGCCTAACTCATGTGTGTTCACTATTCGTCTCAATCAGACATCGCTACACGCCTGTCTGCAGTCGACCTGTAGCCACCAGATGCTCGCGCACAGGTGCTATCTGGTCAACCCATCAAAGCTGTCAGATGGTCTGATCAGACTATTGGATCTAACCTAGGGGATGACTTCAACCCTAATAACCCGTCTAAGGGTTTACAGTAAGGCCTTAGATCTATAGTGAGTCGCGCATGTCATATAGTTTTGATAAAACAAAGATGCGCCTACATGCCAACATACATGCGCAAATGAAACATAAAATAGGTTTCGGCATGATACAAGTTAACATGATAAATTTACGCATGATATAGATCTAAGCATTCATGGAACACAAAATCAAAGCAATCATATAAATATGCATGTAACCTGCTCTGATACCAATTGAAGGTTCCCCCTTAGGGGGCGAAACCCTAAAGTGGCGCAAACAAAAATGGGCAGCGGATTCAAGGGTTTCATAGAATCGATGAGCATGCATTATATGATCAACTTTTGAAGCATGAATAGAGAAGATGCGATTCATACCATAGCCATTTCTAGATGGCGCCTTGGAAGCAAGAGAACAACGAAGGTCTCCTCCAAATCGTCACACACAAGATGAGCGACGGCTTGCTTCTTGTCGTCCCTTGTGCTAGCAAGGATCGTCCAAGGTGTCTTTGATCGAAAGGAAAGGGAGAGAGCAACTCCTTGCTTGGCAAAAACTTTCCTCTTGTCGTCTCAACTTCTCTACACGAGATGTCTCTGCTCGTCCAAGCCAAGAGAGGGCGACAAAGGCGTGAAGAGGCGACGTGAGAGAGAGGTGGTCACGTTGTGACATGCTTTCTAAAAATAGAAAGCCAACAATTCATGTGACCATGAATTTTTCCCTCAACGCAAATTCCTCTTCAATTGAACCATGCGCTCATATAATGAGCTGGTTCATTTCGGTTTGGCCCAAGACCAAATAAACCAAGCAATATGGTCTAGATCTCAATTAAACCCAAAGGCTCTTGATCTGACCGTCAATCTCTTGATGCTCCTAATCTGACCGATCCAGCATCCATTCTCTCGATCAAAGCTTACCGATCTCATGCCCTAATCAATCAAACATGATCAGACCAAATCTCACTTACAATCAGAGATTAAATCCCTTTAAACTGAACCTGAACAATTCAGTCCACACGATCTGACTTAAGTAAGCCATTTCATCAAATTGTGCGACCCTGAGGGTTTCCTTTAAATGTCGGTAATGATAACTCACGTCATCACGATCAGTGAGGGGTATCTAGCAACACATCACTGTCTCCCGATATAAAGGAAAGAGTCTTCCAAGACTACACCCAAAAACAACACAAGTGTGAATCAACTTCACTAAGCATACATATTTCCTTTGCCACTGGATGTTCTTATTGGACAAGCGTGTCAAGCTTGTAGCTCCAATATGATGAGCATGATTAGATCAGATGAACACAGTCATCTGGGTATGGCCATACACTTTCTCATCATCTCATCCAGGGGGCCCCTTTAGAACATCACACTCCTTAAACAAGGAGACGGCAATCCTATGTCTATCACTAGTACCCTAACCTGACTCAAGCTCACCATCCAAGATAGTCTATAATCATTATATTTCAAATGATATTGAACTATCTCAAAACAATGACAATCATCATTTAGAAACACAAGTGATCTCAAGTCAGAGGAAATGTGCCACTTGATACAATCAAGGAATATTCACATTGTGACAAGCAATTGAATATCCTAGTAGGGTCTGTCCAGTACATCCAATGTACCCATGAGTCTACATCTTATTCCATGCTCGAAGCATCCTATAAGATTAGAACACATACTAGTCTTAACCATATCAAGGCTGTCTCATGTTCACCAAGATACATCGACTAAGGACATATAGCATGTCAGCCTAGCTGAACAGCATTGAGACATTATTCAGAAGTATATCTATTGCAGCAGATAATATAACAAACTGAATAATAACCATGCCTTTATAAACATAAGAGTTTATTACATGATACTGATACAATCCTTAGGCCTCAAACATTAGCCTTAAGGGCATACCCCAACAATGATAATAGGCAGAATGAAAATAGGGGATTCCAACAAAGATCTCAAACCTAGGACCAACCCTAGAAACCCACTCTAGAAGAGATGTTTACACAATTTATGGGTTTTCAGAAAAAATAGAATGATGATGCCAACGAGAATTTTAGACAGATTAATGCTAGACTAGATGGTATTGTTGTCCACAGCAAAATGCTAGAAACACAAATTGCTGTCGTGATCCGCAAGTGCATGGATACTCGAAGTAATAAAGAAAGTATCGAATCCATAGGGACCTACGTTGTCAAATACTAAATAGCTGATTTCTTACTATCTAGGCTAATCGAAGTAGTGAGAATAGAAATTGGAAGCTAAAAATGGAATTATCAGAGAGAAAAGCTGGGACTAGGGTTTTGTTCACTTTAACTTTTATGAGCTAGATATGAATAAGGATTTCGTCAGTTCAAATTTATCATGATGAAAATGTAATTTACTAAATAAAAGGGTGGTTTCACTTTCGTGCAAACAACCGCACAGGGATTTATCCTCGTTTTCGCGCAAGATTCTTCCCAATGCTGAAGATAAGTAAATCATCAAACAATGAATTCAAGGATCACTTTCGTGCATCCGAATTCAATGTTGATAATCTCTAGTGGAGATTCAAGGATCACTTTCGTGCATCCGAGTCTCAACACTAGTTTTACTCATGGATCTCCAACATTCCAATCCTTGCTTTCGCACAAGATCTCCACGTTTGACAAATAGACTCAATCTATAGGTTCATGTTATAATTATGGCAATTAATCTACTAGAACAGATCAAATTAGATCTAACATAAGGAAGAGATCCTAACATGCAATTCTAGGGTTCCAAATTCTCAAGCAATTACCATTCGGTCTCAAGCAATTACCTTTCGGTCTCAAGCAATTACCTATCGGTCTCTAGCAAAAATTCTAAGAACATAATTAGTAACATGAACTTATAGAGAGTCTAAGTACAATTATCACATGAGCAAAATCATCATGGTAATATTAAACTCAACGAAATAGTAAAAATAGTCATCTAGTCATTGGAAATCAAGTGAATTACTCCCCCATGTCCCAAAAGTAGTTTAAGCTATCATCATGAAGGAATTACAATAGATCATGGTTTCAGAGGATCAAAAATCAAAGTAAAAGAGAAGTTTAGAAAATACAGCACGGCTGTGAAGTATTTCACAGCTGTAATTTTGCAAGAACCGCCGATGAACAGTGCCGGTGACTCCTTTTTCTTTGATTTCTCTTCCAATCGATCTCCTTTCGGTCTGAAACTTCTAGCACGTTGTCTCCTCCTTCAGACGAAGCTTCAGTATGAAAATTATGGCCGGAGAACGTCTGGATCGAGCGCGGCGGTGAAACCCTAGGCGGCGGCGTGGATCGCGATTTGTCCCTCGACAGTGCACGAAATTTGGGGCTTTTGGTCTCTCCATAATCCTCTCGTGAAAAGCTCCCCCTCTGCTTCTTACGACATCCAATTTAAGGCTCTGGATCACTCACGATCTTCTCCGCAAGAATCGGGCGTTGATATTGACTCGGGCGTCGCGTTCAGAATAGAAATTACGGTAGTGTAATGTTTTACAGCACTACCGTAAAATCGCTTGAGTCTTCTGTTCTGATGTTGTCAGGGAATTACGGTACCGTAAATTAGTTTATGGCGGTGCCGTAAAATCAAGGAAACTTTCTAATAAAGGATGAAAATCCTAGCCCAAGAATTACCCTAGGTATGTAGCTCTACACGCATGCGAAGGCTAGATTTAACAAGTTAGGGGTTGGTGCACCTGGGCCCCTAAGGGAAGGGGCCGAACTCCTTTGACTCTTCCAAACAGCAAGGATACTTCCCAGCACGTCTTCAGTAGTTGGTGATGATGCGTCAAGGTGCTTCAACTTCAGCGTCAAGACTATCTTTTAGACTTTGATTTCGGCAATGGAACAGTGTCACGGTAAGGGTGTGAGGGAGATGGTGATCGGCACTGAGAAGCAATGAAGATGAGGGAAATGGAATGGTAACTGGGGTGGAGAGCAAGCTCAATCCAACGAGGAGCAAGCTCAACTCAAGAACACAAACACAAAGTTTTCAAATTTCCAAAATATTCGACTTAGCGTGCAAAAGTGAAAATACAAGGACTTAAAACCCTCTCCTTCTCTCAACGTTCACATATGTGGAGTTACAAAATTGCCCTCATTCAAAATTCAAATCAATGGCTAGATGTGGGTGTAGGAACCCCTTTCAAGAGGGGGGCGAAACCCAGCATGGTGCAAAACAAATTTCAAGCAGCGGATAGGGTCTCTAAGAATCGCATGCACCTTATATAATCAACTTAAAGGAAAAACCGATTGCATAAGAGATGATTCGATCCATACCATTGCCATTTCTAGATGGCACCTTGGAAGTAAAGATCAAACGAGATCTTCTCCTTGTCGTCACACACAAGATGATGTCGCTATCTCTCTTGGTGCTCCTTGTGCTAGCAAGGTTCCAAGAGGTCCTTTGACGAGTGAAGGGAAAATGAGATGTCAATCTCTCTTGGCCGAATCCTCCTCAGTCCATCAAGCGTCGCCGCACTCACACAAGAATGTCGAGAGGAATATGGGCGAGAGGAATATGGGAAGTGGCGAAAATAGAGCATACTCTATTCGGACGAGAGCCCCCTCAAGTGGAGATCATGGTTACTAAAAATAGTAACCACTCCTCACCACAACGTTCACGCCAAGTGAACTTGTCGCCTACTCCTCTCCCTATGAACCAAGCGCTCATTTAGTGAGCCGGTTCACTTTGGTTCGGTTTAAGAACCAATCAAGCCAATGATCTAGTCTAGATCTTAAATAAACCCTAAGGTTCACGATCTAACCGTCGATCTCAACGATGCCCCTGATCTGACCGATCTGGCATGCATTCTCTCGATCAAAGCTTACCGATCTCAAGCCCTAATCAATCAAACATGATCAGACCAGATCTCACTTACAATCAGAGATTAAATCCCTTTAAACTGAACCCAAATAATTCAGTCCACACGATCTGACTTAAGTAAGCCATATCATCAAATTGTGCGACCCAAAGGGTTTCCTTTAAATGTCGGTAACGACAACTTACGTTATCACGATCAGTGAGAGGTATCTAGCAACACATCACTGTCTCCCGATATAAAGAAAAGAGTCTTCCAAGACTACACCCAAAAACAGCACAAGTGTGAATCAAATCACAAGGCATGCATTTTTCCTTTGCCACTGGATGTTCTTATTGGACAAGCCTGTCAAGCTTGTAATTCCAATATGATGAGCATGATTAGATCAGATGATCATAGTCACCTGGGTATGGCCATACACTCTCTCAATCATCTCATCCAGGGGGCCCCTTTAGAACATCACACTCCTTAAACAAGGAGACGGCAATCCTATGTCTATCACTAGTGCCCTAACCTGACTCAAGCTCATCATCCAAGATAGTCTATAATCATTATGTTTCAAACGATATTGAACTATCTCAAAACAATGACAATCATCATTTAGAAAACACAAGTGATCTCAAGTCAGAGGAAATGTGCCACTTGTCATAATCAAGGAATATTCACATTGTGACAAACAATTGAACATCCTAGTAGGGTCTGTCCAGTACATCCCATGTACCCATGAGTCTACATCTTATTCCATGCTCGAAGCATCCTATAAGATTAGAACACATATTAGTCTTAACAATATCAAGGCTGTCTCATGTTCACCAAGATACATCGACTAAGGACTTAATAGCATGTCAGCCCAGCTGAACAGCTTTGAGACATTATTCAGAAGAACATATATTGCAGCAGACAATGTAGCTAACTGAACAACAACCATGCCTTTATAAACATAAGAGTTTATTACATGATACAGATACATTCCCATAGGCCTCAAACATTAGCCTTAAGGGCATACCCCAACAGTGGGCTGATTTTAATGGATGATGGGGATTGGTCTTCAATTGCTTGGCGCCTAAGTTACTGGTGGTATCATGGCTTGCATTGGATGCATGCATAGATGCGCATGCAAATTCTTTAGATGCATTGAAGAGATGTGGATTGGCGCATGGCTTCTGATTGGTGAGTGAAGGAGTGCTTTGCTTCCCATTGGTGGAATGTGGAGGTGGAGACATGAATTCTGAATTTGTGTGGCGCCAAGTGGCTCTCTTGAATTGAATTGGCACATGGCTTCTCATTGGTGGGTGAAGAGATGTCTTGAAGCTTATTGGTGGCTGAATTGAGTATTGACTTTGAAGTGGCGCCCCTTGAATATTTTGACCTGATTTGGGCACCCATGACATGTAGGCATGAGGAGGTGGCATCCATGTGTCATGAAGGTGGTTAGTGCCTTGGGGGGGTGTCGCCAATAAGTGTGCAAACCTTGATGGATGATGGATGTTATCTTTTCTTTGAGAAGCTTTGATGGAGGGCTGATCTTGAGTCTTGGGAAGGAGTTGGTGCCTTGTAGTGAATTACAGGTGCAATAAAACCTAGGCTAAAGACAACCTATTACAGCAATTACTAAAATAAAAAAAAGACTTCAAAGTAAACCTAGACTAATCCTAGCTATAATATAACAGCAATTACTGAAAATGCCATAGAGTTTGTAGCGTATTACAAAGCAACAAAACACAAAGTAACAAGTCTTAAATGAGTTCTCAAAATGTTAAGAAGAGTCAAGCATTCATCCCATAATGAATTGGGGTCTTCTTGAATCTTGTTGACCTTCTTGGTGGTGTCCCTACATCAGCTTTCTCGGGGTTGGGAGAACTCTCCTCCGTGTTGGGGTATGCCCTTAAGGCTAATGTTTGAGGCCTTGGGATTGTAATAGTATCATTGTATAAACTCTTAAGTTTATAAAGGCAATGGTTGTTATTCAGGTTGTTACCTTGTCTGCTGTAATAAGTGTACTACTGAATAATGTCTCAAAGCTGTTCAGCTAGGCTGACATGCACTGATGTCCTTAGTCGATATATCTTGGTGAACATGAGACAGCCTTGATATGGTTAAGACTAATATGTGTTCTAATCTTATAGGATGCTTCGAGCATGGAATAAGATGTAGACTCATGGGTACATTGGATGTACTGGACAGACCCTACTAGGATATTCAATTGCTTGTCACAATGTGAATAATCCTTATATACTACAAGTGGCACATGTCCTTTGACTTGAGATCACTTGTGTTTCTAAATGATGAATGTCATTGTTTTGAGGTAGTTCAATATCATTTGAAATATAATGGTTCTAGACTATCTTGGATAATGATCATGAGTCAGGTTAGGACACTAGTGATAGACATAGGATTGCCGTCTCCTTGTTTAAGGAGTGTGATGTTCTAAAGGGGCCCCCTGAATGAGATGATTGAGAATAGTGTATGGCCATACCCAGGTGACTATGCTCATCTGATCTAATCATGCTCATCATATTGGAACTACAAGCTTGACAGGCTTGTCCAATCAGAACATCCAGTGGCAAAGGAAACATGTATGCCTAGTGAGTTGATTCACACTTGTGCTGTGATTTGGGTGAAGTCTTGGAAGACTCTTTCCTTTATATCGGGAGACAGTGATGTGTTGCTAGATACCCCTCACTAATCGTGATAACGTAAGTTATCGTTACCGACATTTAAAGGAAACCCTCAGGGTCGCACAATTTGGTGATATGGCTTACTTGAGTCAGATCGTGTGGACTGAATTGTTGAGGTTCAATTTAAAGGAGTTTAAACTCTGATTGTAAGTGAGATCTGGTCTGATCATGTTTGATTGATTAGGACTTGAGATCGGTAAGCTTCGATCGAGAGAGATGATTCTAGATCGGTGAGATTAGGAACATCATGAGATGAACGGTTAGATCTTGAGCCATTTGGTTCAGAGAGATCTAGACCATGGGCTGGTTTGGTTTTTTGGACCAAATTGAATTGAATTGGGTTAGCTTGAACCGGTTCACGAGTATGAATGCATGGTTCAAGGCTTAATTGTATTTGGGCGGTTTTCTTATGGGTGAGCGCATGGCTTCATGACTTTCCATATTTGGAAGTCATGAAACGCCATCTATTGGAAAACGCCTAAAATGATAATGCCAATTCAATTGTCGTCTTTGCGCTTGGAGAAGGTTTTCTTCCTAGACGACGAGGAGGTAGTTTGGCCAAGCATCTCTTGACTTCAACACACGCAAGGAAAAACTTGGCATTTTTGCTAGCACAAGAATTGCGCAAGGAGGAAGCCTTCATCATCCTTTGTGTGCGTCTTCTTTGGAGGAGAGCTCATTTGCCCTCTTGCTTCCAAGCCGACTCCTTCTTCATGGCTATGGTAAAAGATCTTAACTTGATCTTTGAATTGAAAGAAGTTGATTATATAGACATACTACATGCGATCCTATGCAAACCCTATTTCCGCCCATGCAAAATCTTATGTTGCGCATGTTTAGGGTTTCACCCCCTTACTCTAGGGACCTTACAATTGGTATCAGAGGTTTAGGCTTTCGGTATGATCTATATGATTGCTTTGAAGTGTTTGTGATCCATACATGATGCTATGTTGCGCTTACTTGATGCTTTGTTTACATGATGCAAGGTTTACATTGTTTAGTTTGCGCTTGTATCATTGTTACAAGAAGTTTGCGCTCCCCCTTGAAGGGGACCCCCTAGATCTAAGGGTTATCAACATGCTAGATATGAGATATATCTTGTTTTCTCAAGTGCCGCATGTTGTTTGTTTGCGCATTGTTCTAGATGTTTTATAAAACTTACATCTTGCGCGCCTCATTAGATCTAAGGTGCCCCTACTTTAAATCCTTAGATGGGTTGATGGGGTTGAAAGCATCTTCTAGGTTAGATCCAACTAGTCTGATCAGACCATCTGACAGCCTAGATGGGTTGACCAGATAGCACCTGTGCGCAAGCACGAGGTGGCTATAGGTCGACTGCATCCAGGGCGTGTAGCGAGGTCTGGTTGAGACGACTACTGAACACACATGAGTTAGGCCCGGGGTCACACCCGCTTGCCGAAACTCATGAGGGTGGTTCAGCCCTTTGCGCATGCATGGTTGACCATTAGGTCAACTCAAGTCAGTTAGGACTTGGTGCATGCAAGGGCAGAGGATCTGACTAGATGGATGAGTGGATCCCTATCAATGGACCATTGTAAGGTTGTAGGGCACATAAGAAAATTAAAATTGATGCCAATGGGTTTTCAAAATGTATTTTCTTTGTAATGGATCACATGTTGATTGAATGATGCCATGATGTTTGTCTATTTCATCTTATGTGGGTTGCCCTTTTAACGTGTGCTGTGCTGGGGCCTGCGAGCCTGGTAAATTATTATTTTTGTGATCTGCGAATCACATTTTTAATGAATTTATTGTATAATTGACCTGCGAGTCAAGCTTGTCTAGATAGATCAAAATGTATTTTGATTAGACAAAAGCACAGAGCACAATTGCAAAGGCGCATTCAGCTGGTGGGCGCACCTGAGCTGCATGGAGCGCTAAGGGCGCTGGGTTGGACCAGATCAGATGCTAAAAGACCCATGAAGAGCAAGTGAAGACTTAAGCTAGGCTAAGGTCTTACTTAGGCTATGGGCTTTTACCACATAAGATCCATGCTTTCTGTTATTGTTTAAATAAATAGAATTGCATGAGTTATTTATCTTCTGCTATAGCCATAGGATTTGCCTGATAGTAAGAAGATAAAAGACCGTTAAAATCCAACGCTAAAAATATCAAGCGCGTAATGCCTTCTGACGCGAAACCTCACTGTTCTGACTATCGTTGGAGCCGTGTTGTACCCACTCAGTGGGCACGTCCATCTATCTTCAGACAGTGCGGGATTTCACCTGCGTGTTACAGAGTAGGGATTTATCCCTTCTCGTTGCTCAGCATAGCACGTGGTGGTCCAGGGAGTAGGTCGGGTCAGCTTGACCATGTAGGCTACATATGTGGCGCATATGGTAGCACATGGAGGCAGCCATCTGTGGGATCAGAGACTGTGTTGGACCAACTCAGTTGGCGCAGTCTGTTGGATTGCCCAGATGAAGGGGAATCGTACGGGTTGGCGATTGGCTGGTACAGCCTACCAGAAATTAGTGCTTGTCATCTCTGTGCATCTTATCTCGCCTGAGCGGGACGCGGAGACCAAGTATGAAATCTGGATCCCATCTCACTAAAAGAGTGTTACTCTTTCGGACTGTTTACTGGATTTTTCAGTCAGACAAAATAGTGAGAAAAGAATCTTTCTTAAGTCCTGGATTGATTCTAGACATTGATACTGACCTTGCTGTTCTTGCATTGTTGTAGATTCCTGCAGCAACGAACACCATGAGCTTCAATGTGCGATCCCTACTGGAAAGGGAGAAGTTCGCTGGGCCAAACTTCTCGGACTGGTTCGGACACCTTAAGATTGTTCTTAAGGCTGAGAGGAAACTGTATGTCCTCGAGACGGCTGTGCCGCCTCAACCCGCTCCGAACGCCGCAAGGGCGGTTCGTGATGCCTATGAAAAGCACGTCAATGATAGCATTGATGTCGCTTGCCTGATGCTAGCGTCTATGACGCCACCGCTGCAGCGTCAGCATGAGGATATGTCGGCTATAGAAATTATAGCGAACCTCAAGATGCTGTATGCTGCACAAGCGAGGACAGAACGCTATAATCTGACGAAGCTCTTCTTTCAGAGCAAACTGGCTGAAGGGAGCCCAGTGGGAGCTCACGTGCTCAAGATGATTGGGCACAAGGAGGCTCTGGAGAAACTGGGGCATACCATCAACCAGGAGCTTGCTGTAGATATTATTCTGCAGTCTCTCCCGCCTTCTTTCGATGCGTTCATTATTAACTTTAATATGAACAAAATCGATTGTACTCTGGCAGAGCTGCTGAATATGCTCTTGACTACTGAGGAAACTCTGAAGGGAAAGCCTTCAACCTCTGTCTTGATGGTTCCTTCAAGGAACAAGAAGAAGGGGAAGAAGGGCAAGGCCCCTGTCAAGAACTACACTAAGGCTCTGAAACAAAAGGTGAAGCGGGCGAAGGACAACAGGTGTTTCCACTGTGGCCAGCTGGGTCACTGGAAAAAGGACTGTAAAGTGCTCCAAGGAGATAAGAGGGGAAGCATCGCTTCTGGCTCAGGTATATTTGTGACTGAGGTCATGTTATCTTCTTCTTCTATTTCATGGGTGTTGGACACTGCATGTGGAGTTCACATTTGTTCAAATGTACAGGAACTCAAGAGAAGAAGGCAGGTGGGACAGCATGAGGTAGACCTACGCGTTGGAAACGGGGCACGGGTTGCTGCTGTTGCTGTAGGAGACTATTTCATTTCTTTACCATCTGGCATTGTATTGGAATTAAACAATTGTTATTTTGTACCGAGTATCACCAAAAAATATTATCTCTATTCCTGCTCTTGTCAGGAAAGGATTTGCCTTTGAATGCAACATTTCAAAGTGTGTTTTATCTTATGATAATATTGTTTATGGAACTGGTTCAATTAACAATGGGTTATTCATGTTGGACATGGAATATTCTGTACAAAACATTGATAATAAGAAAGCCAAGTATGCTGATGACAGCACCTTGTTATGGCATAGTCGTTTAGGCCATATTAACAAGAAGCGCATTAAGCGGTTGCATGATCATGGACTGCTGGGATCTTTCTCCTATGAGGAGATTGATACATGCAAAGCTTGTTTGATGGGTAAAATGACGAAGTCACCTTTTCCTAACAAAGGTCAAAGGGCTTCAGGTTTACTTGACCTTATACACAGTGATGTGTGTGGGCCATTTAGTAAACATGCCAGAGGTGGCTATCAGTACTTCATTACCTTTACTGATGATTTCAGTAGGTATGGTTATGTCTATCTTATGAGACATAAGAGTGAATCTTTTGACAAGTTCAAAGAGTTCAAAAATGAAGTACAGAATCAGCTAGGCCGAAATATCAAGACACTTCGTTCTGATCGAGGTGGAGAATACTTGAGTCATGCGTTTACTGACTATCTAAAAGAGTGTGGGATTATCTCACAGCTCACTCCGCCAGGAACACCGCAATGGAATGGTGTGTCCGAGAGGAGAAATAGAACGTTACTTGATATGGTTCGTTCTATGATGAGTCAGGCTACTCTTCCATATTCCTTTTGGGGATTTGCGCTGGAAACAGCTACAAAGGTACTAAACCGAGTGCCATCCAAGGCAGTTTCAAAGACGCCATATGAGTTATGGTATGGGAAACAGCCGAGCTTGACATTTATCAGGATCTGGGGTTGCGAGGCTTATGTCAAAAAGCTCGCCTCTGGGAAACTAGAGAGCAGATCTGACAAATGTGTCTTTGTCGGTTACCCTAAGGAAACTAAGGGTTATTATTTCTACGACCCCAAAGAGAACAAAGTATTTGTTGCTCGGACGGCCATATTTCTTGAGAAGGAGTTTCTTCTACAAGAGGCAAGTGGGAGAGAAATAAAGCTGGATGAGAATCCACAGGAAGGACAAAGTAGTCAAGCGCAGTTGGATGAGCCAGAGCCAGTGGATCAGGTTATTGAACAACCTGAGGCTCAGATATCACGGGAACCGCGAAGATCGGGAAGGATCCGTCGACAGCCTGAGCGCTATGACGGAGTCTACATCATTGAAAATGATGAACCCCTCACTTATGCGGATGCGGTCAGTGGACCGGAGTCAGCTAGATGGCTTGAAGCTATGCGAGCCGAGATGGACTCCATGTCAGATAACCAAGTCTGGGATTTGGTTGATCCGCCTCCGGGAGTAATCCCTATAGGCTGTAAATGGATCTTCAAGAAGAAGATTGACATGGATGGTAACGTGGTTACCTATAAAGGCAGGCTAGTTGCGAAAGGTTTCAAACAAATCTACGGGATAGATTATGATGAAACTTTTTCACCTGTAGCCATGTTTAAGTCTATTCGGATTCTTTTCGCGATAGCTGCATATTATGATTATGAGATCTGGCAGATGGATGTGAAGACGGCTTTCCTTAATGGAAAACTGGATGAGGATGTGTATATGACACAACCTGAAGGTTTCACTAATCCATCAGATCGTCATAAAATAAAGGCAGGCTAGTTGCGAAAGGTTTCAAACAAATCTACGGGATAGATTATGATGAAACTTTTTCACCTGTAGCCATGTTTAAGTCTATTCGGATTCTTTTCGCGATAGCTGCATATTATGATTATGAGATCTGGCAGATGGATGTGAAGACGGCTTTCCTTAATGGAAAACTGGATGAGGATGTGTATATGACACAACCTGAAGGTTTCACTAATCCATCAGATCGTCATAAAATATGCAAACTAAAGAAGTCCATTTATGGACTGAAACAAGCATCTAGAAGCTGGAATATTCGTTTTGATGAATCAATCTCTGAGTTTGGTTTCATCAAGAACGAAGATGACCCGTGTGTATATAAGAGGTTTAGTGGGAGCGTGATTACATTCCTAGTCCTCTATGTCGATGACATCTTAATCATTGGAAACGATATTCCTGAACTGCATGCTGTTAAAGCATGGTTAGGAAAATGTTTCCAGATGAAAGATTTAGGAGAAGCAGCCTATGTGTTAGGTGTGAAGATCTACAGAGATAGATCTAAGAGGCTTCTCGGGCTGTGCCAGAGTACTTACATCGATAAGGTCCTGGAAAGATTCCATTTAGAGAAATCTAAAAGGGGATATCTTCCAATCAGACATGGTCTGAATCTTTCGAAGAGTCAGTGTCCACAAACACAGACTGAGAAAGAGGAAATGGACAATACGCCTTATGCTTCGGCTATTGGGTCCATTATGTATGCGATGTTGTGTACTCGCCCAGACGTCGCTTACGGGTTAAGCGTGACCAGTCGTTTCCAAAGTAATCCAGGACAGGCACACTGGATTGCAATCAAGAACATCTTAAAATATCTGCGGAGGACCAAAGATATGTTCTTGATATATGGTGGTCAGGAAGAACTCAGTATAGAAGGATATACTGACGCTTCGTTCCAGTCGGACCAGGATGATTTCCGATCGCAATCAGGCTATGTTTTTAGCTTGAATGGTGGAGCAGTGGTGTGGAAGAGTTTCAAACAGTCAACTGTTGCTGATTCCACAACAGAAGCCGAGTATGTTGCAGCCTCGGAAGCATCCAAGGAGGCAGTGTGGATTCGTAAGTTCGTGAGAGAACTTGGTGTTGTTCCTTCGAGTGTCGATCCTTTGGTTATCTTCTGTGATAACACTGGAGCCATCGCACAAGCAAAGGAACCACGGTCGCACCAGAAGTCCAAGCACATACAGAGACGGTTTCACTTGATCCGGGAGATCATTGATCGTGGCGAGATCAAAATTTGCAAGGTTCATACAGATGACAATCTGGCTGACCCGCTTACCAAGCCTCTGGCGCAGCAGAAGCATGAGAAGCACTGTAATAACATGGGTTTGAGATTTCTCAACCATTAGATTAAGTGCAAGTGGGAGATTGTTGGGGTATGCCCTTAAGGCTAATGTTTGAGGCCTTGGGATTGTAATAGTATCATTGTATAAACTCTTAAGTTTATAAAGGCAATGGTTGTTATTCAGGTTGTTACCTTGTCTGCTGTAATAAGTGTACTACTGAATAATGTCTCAAAGCTGTTCAGCTAGGCTGACATGCACTGATGTCCTTAGTCGATATATCTTGGTGAACATGAGACAGCCTTGATATGGTTAAGACTAATATGTGTTCTAATCTTATAGGATGCTTCGAGCATGGAATAAGATGTAGATTCATGGGTACATTGGATGTACTGGACAGACCCTACTAGGATATTCAATTGCTTGTCACAATGTGAATAATCCTTATATACTACAAGTGGCACATGTCCTTTGACTTGAGATCACTTGTGTTTCTAAATGATGAATGTCATTGTTTTGAAGTAGTTCAATATCATTTGAAATATAATGGTTCTAGACTATCTTGGATAATGATCATGAGTCAGGTTAGGACACTAGTGATAGACATAGGATTGCCGTCTCCTTGTTTAAGGAGTGTGATGTTCTAAAGGGGCCCCCTGAATGAGATGATTGAGAATAGTGTATGGCCATACCCAGGTGACTATGCTCATCTGATCTAATCATGCTCATCATATTGGAACTACAAGCTTGACAGGCTTGTCCAATCAGAACATCCAGTGGCAAAGGAAACATGTATGCCTAGTGAGTTGATTCACACTTGTGCTGTGATTTGGGTGAAGTCTTGGAAGACTCTTTCCTTTATATCGGGAGACAGTGATGTGTTGCTAGATACCCCTCACTGATCGTGATAACGTAAGTTATCGTTACCGACATTTAAAGGAAACCCTCAGGGTCGCACAATTTGGTGATATGGCTTACTTGAGTCAGATCGTGTGGACTGAATTGTTGAGGTTCAGTTTAAAGGAGTTTAAACTCTGATTGTAAGTGAGATCTGGTCTGATCATGTTTGATTGATTAGGACTTGAGATCGGTAAGCTTCGATCGAGAGAGATGATTCTAGATCGGTGAGATCAGGAACATCATGAGATGAACGGTTAGATCTTGAGCCATTTGGTTCAGAGAGATCTAGACCATGGGCTGGTTTGGTTTTTTGGACCAAATTGAATTGAATTGGGTTAGCTTGAACCGGTTCACGAGTATGAATGCATGGTTCAAGGCTTAATTGTATTTGGGCGGTTTTCTTATGGGTGAGCGCATGGCTTCATGACTTTCCATATTTGGAAGTCATGAAACGCCATCTATTGGAAAACGCCTAAAATGATAATGCCAATTCAATTGTCGTCTTTGCGCTTGGAGAAGGTTTTCTTCCTAGACGACGAGGAGGTAGTTTGGCCAAGCATCTCTTGACTTCAACACACGCAAGGAAAAACTTGGCGTTTTTGCTAGCACAAGAATTGCGCAAGGAGGAAGCCTTCATCATCCTTTGTGTGCGTCTTCTTTGGAGGAGAGCTCATTTGCCCTCTTGCTTCCAAGCCGACTCCTTCTTCATGGCTATGGTAAAAGATATTAACTTGATCTTTGAATTGAAAGAAGTTGATTATATAGACATACTACATGCGATCCTATGCAAACCCTATTTCCGCCCATGCAAAATCTTATGTTGCGCATGTTTAGGGTTTCACCCCCTTACTCTAGGGACCTTACACTCCGGAGAGTTAAATGAGAAGCTCTCAAGTTCGGCAGGTAATTGTGCGCATGCTTCGTCCTCCGATAACCATTCTTCTTCTCCATCTTCCCATTGAATGAGGTAATAGTGCTGAATTTCCATGTTGACGCAGCGTTGTTGTCCCTCACGTATATATCTGGTCCTCTTGGTTGGAACTAGAACCTCAATATGGAGCGGTGCTTTGTAAGGTGTCAGATCCTCTATGTTGATGGTGGGATGTATCCCAAGGTTCTGTGTGTTGGGGTATGCCCTTAAGGCTAATGTTTGAGGCCTTGGGATTGTATCAGTATCATGTAATAAACTCTTATGTTTATAAGGGCATGGTTATTATTCAGGTTGCTACATTGTCTGCTGCAATATATATATGTTCTTCTGAATAATGTCTCAAAGCTGTTCAGCTAGGCTGACATGCAGTTAAGTCCTTAGTCGATATATCTTGGTGAACATGAGACAGCCTTGATATGATTGAGACTAATATGTGTTCTAATCTTATAGGATGCTTCGAGCATGGAATAAGATGTAGACTCATGGGTACATTGGATGTACTGGACTGACCCTACTAGGATATTCAATTGCTTGTCACAATGTGAATAATCCTTGATTGTAACAAGTGGCACATTTCCTCTGACTTGAGATCACTTGTGTTTTCTAAATGATGATTGTCATTGTTTTGAGGTAGTTCAATATCATTTGAAACATAATGATTATAGACTATCTTGGATGGTGAGCTTGAGTCAGGTTAGGGCACTAGTGATAGATATAGGATTGCCGTCTCCTTGTTTAAGGAGTGTGATGTTCTAAAGGGGCCCCTGGATGAGATGATTGAGAAAGTGTATGGCCATACCCAGGTGACTCTGTTCATCTGATCTAATCATGCTCATCATATTGGAGTTACAAGCTTGACAGGCTTGTCCAATAAGAACATCCAGTGGCAAAGGAAACATGTATGCCTTGTGAAGTTGATTCACACTTGTGCTGTGGTTTGGGTGTAGTCTTGGAAGACTCTTTCCTTTATATCGGGAGACAGTAATGTGTTGCTAGATACCCCTCACTGATCGTGATAACGTGAGTTATCGTTACCGACATTTAAAGGAAACCCTCAGGGTCGCACAATTTGATGATATGACTTACTTAAGTCTGATCGTGTGGACTGAATTGTTCAGGTTCAGTTTAAAGGGAATTAATCTCTGATTGTAAGCGAGATCTGGTCTGATCATGTTTGATTGATTAGGGCTTGAGATCGGTAAGCTTCGATCGAGAGAATGGATGCTAGATCGGTGAGATCAGGAGCATCAAAGAGATGAACGGTCAGATCTGGAGCCTTAGGGTTTAATTGAGATCTAGACCAAGTGGCTTGGGTTATTTGGTATTTGAACCGAATCAAATTAAACCAGCTCATGGATGAGCGCTTGGTTCAAATCTAGAACAAGTTGCGATTGGGGTAAAACTTCATGGTCGCATGAAGAGGTGGTTTACTATTTTTAGAAGCCACTTTCACACGCCTCACGTCGCCACATTGCTCTCTCTCCTTTCTTGTGCCCTGCCTCTTCCTCTCGAGAAAGAACTCTTGTATGTGTGAAGGTGGACAAGAAAAGAAAGAAGGAGACTCTCGCCAAGCAACTCTCCATCCCTTCCATTCGATCAAGGACGCCTTTGGAACCTTGCTAGCACAAGGAGCACCAAGGAAGTGAGCGCATTCTCATCTTGTGTGCGCATCCTCTGGAGAAGATCTCTTTTGGTCTTTGATTTCAAGACATCGTCCAAGTGATGGCAATGGTGAGAACTTTTCTTATCTATTCAAGTTTTGATAGTTGATCGTATAATGCATGCTATCCGATTCTATGAAACCCTAGTATCCGCTGCCCATATTCATATTTGCGCCACTTTAGGGTTTCGCCCCCTTTATGCAACCTTCAATTGGTATCAGAGCGAAGGTTAACGCATGATTTATATGATTGCTATATGTTTTGTGATCCTTGATTGCAATGATGCTTAAATCTATGACATGCGAAAGTTACATATTGTATATTCATCTTTGCGCATGTATGAAGGTGGCGCTTAATTCTTATTGTTGTTGTTTTTCTCAAAAACTTAACGACTTGCGCGCTTCCATTAGATTTAATTGCGCCTGCTGTAAATCCTTAGACGGGTTATTAGGGTTGAAGTCATCCCCTAGGTTAGATCCAAATAAGTCTAATCAGACTATCTGACAGCCTTGATGGGTCGACCAGATAGCATCTGTGCGCAAGCACAAGATGGCTATAGGTCGACTGCAGACAGGCGTGTAGCGATATCTGATTGAGACAACCAATGAACGCGCATGAGTTAGGCCCGGGGTCACACCCGCTTGCCAGACTTCATTGTGGTTGTTCAGCCCTGGCGCATGCATAGTTGACCACTAGGTCGACTCAAGTCAGTTAGGACTTGGTGCATGCAAGGGCAGTGGATCTGACTGGGTCTGATGAGTGGATCCCTAATGATGGACCGTTGTAAGGTAGTAGGGCATATAAGGAAATTAAAATGATCCCATGGGGTTTTCAAAAGTTTTAATTTCTTGTTTGGATCACATGCTGATTGATGCCATTTGCTTGTTTATTTAATCTTATGTGGGCTGCCCGTTTTTAATGTGTGCTGTGCTGGGGCCTGCGTGCCTGGTTAATTTTGTAAATTATTTTTATATTGTGATCTGCGCATCACATTGCATTTAATTTATAAAATGTAATTGACCTGCGAGTCAATCTTGTCTAGATAGATTAATTTGTACATTAATTAGACAAGAGCACAGAGCACACTTGGCAGAGGCACATGCAGCTTGTGGCTTGACCAGGTGGGAGGTCTAGGGTTTGACCCTAGGACCTGGCGCATTTTCTTGGTGGGCGCACCAGAGCTGCAGATGGCGCTTGGGCCCTGGGTTGGGCCAGATGAGAAGCAAAAGCCCCATGACGAAAAGCAAGTGAAGACTTAAGTTAGGTTAAGGTCTTACTTAGGCTTTATGGGCTTTTACCACATAAGATTCATGCTTTCTTTTATTGTTTCAATAAGTAGAACAGCATGATTTATTTATCTTCTGCTATCACCATAGGAATTGCATGATAGTGAAGAAGATAAAAGACCGTTAAAATCCAACGCTAAAATATCAAGCTCGTAAGCCTTCTGACGCGAAACCTCACTGTTCTGACTATCGTTGGAGCCGTGTTGTACCCACTCAGTGGGCACGTCCATCTATCTTCAGACGGTGCTGGATTACACCTGCGTGTTACAGAGTAGGGATTTATCCCTTCTCGTTGCTCAGCATAGCACGTGGTGGTCCAGGGAGTAGGTCGGGTCAGCTTGACCATGTAGGCTACATATGTGGCGCATATGGTAGCACATGGAGGCAGCCATCTGTGGGATCAGAGACTGTGTTGTACCAACTCAGTTGGCACAGTCTGCTGGATTGCCCAGATGAAGGGGAATCGCACGGGTTGGCGATTGGCAGGGACTGCCTACCAGAAATTAGTGCTTGTACTCTCTGTGCATCTTATCTCGCCTGAGCGGGATGCGGAGACCAAGTATGAAATCTGGATCCCATCTCACTAAAAGAGTTCTACTCTTTCGGGCTGTTTTGCTGGATTTTTCAGCCAGATAAAATAGTGAGAAAAAGAATCTTTCTTAAGTCCTGATTGATTCTTAACATTGATACTGACCTTGCTGTTCTTGCATTGTTGTAGATACCTGCAGCAACGAACACCATGAGCTTCAATGTGCGATCCCTACTGGAAAGAGAGAAGTTTGCTGGGCCGAACTTCTCAGACTGGTTCGGACACCTTAAGATTGTTCTTAAGGCAGAGAGGAAACTGTATGTCCTCGAGACGGCTATACCGCCTCAACCAGCTCCGAACGCCGCAAGGGCGGTTCGGGAAGCTTATGAAAAGCACGTCAATGATAGCATTGATGTCGCTTGCCTGATGCTAGCATCTATGACGCCACCGCTGCAGCGTCAGCATGAGGATATGTCTGCTATAGACATGATAGCGAACCTCAAGATGCTGTATGCTGCACAGGCGAGGACAGAACGCTATAATCTGACAAAGCTGTTCTTTCAGAGCAAACTGGCTGAAGGGAGCCCAGTGGGAGCTCACGTGCTCAAGATGATTGGGCACAAGGAGGCTCTGGAGAAACTGGGGCATACCATCAATCAGGAGCTTGCTGTAGACATTATTCTGCAGTCTCTCCCGCCCTCTTTCGATGCGTTCATTATTAACTTTAATATGAACAAAATCGACTGTACTCCGGCAGAGCTGCTGAATATGCTCTTGACTACTGAGGAAACTCTGAAGGGAAAGCCTTCAACCTCTGTCTTAATGGTTCCATCTAGGAACAAGAAGAAGGGGAAGAAGGGCATGGCCCCTGTCAAGAGCTACAGCAAGGCTCTGAAGCAGAAGGTTTAGCGGTCCAAGGAATACAGGTGTTTCCACTGTGGCCAGCTGGGTCACTGGAAAAAGGACTGTAAAGCGCTCCAAGGAGATAAGAGGGGAAGCATCGCTTCTGGCTCAGGTATTTACGTGACTGAAGTCAAGTTTTCATCTTCTTCTATATCATGGGTGTTGGACACTGCATGTGGAGTTCACATTTGTTCAAATGTGCAGGAACTCAAGAGAAGAAGGCAGGTGGGACAGCATGAGGTGGACCTACGAGTAGGAAACGGGGCACGGGTTGCTGCTGTTGCTGTAGGAGACTATTTCATCTCATTACCATCTGGAATTGTATTAGAATTAAACAGTTGTTACTTTGTTCCCAGTATTACTAAAAATATTATCTCCATTCCTGCTCTTGTCAGGAAGGGGTTTTCCTTTGAATGCAATATTTCAAAGTGTGTTCTTTCTCTTGATAATATTGTTTATGCAACTGGTTCAATTAACAATGGGTTATTCATGTTGGACATGGAAAGTTCTATACAAAATATTGATAATAAGAAAGCCAAGTATGCTGATGACAGCACCTTGCTATGGCATAGTCGTTTAGGCCATATTAACGAGAAACGCATTAAGCGGTTGCATGATCATGGACTGCTGGGATCATTCTCCTATGAGGAGATTGATACATGCAAGGCTTGTTTAATGGGCAAAATGACGAAGTCACCTTTTCCTAACAAAGGACAAAGGGCTTCAGGTTTACTTGACCTTATACACAGTGATGTGTGTGGGCCATTTGGTAAACATGCCAGAGGTGGCTATCAGTACTTCATTACCTTTACTGATGATTTCAGTAGATATGGGTATGTCTATTTAATGAGACATAAAAGTGAATCTTTTGACAAGTTCAAAGAGTTCAAAAATGAAGTACAGAATCAGCTAGGCCGAAATATCAAGGCACTTCGTTCTGATCGAGGTGGAGAATACCTAAGTCATGCGTTTACTGACTATCTGAAGGAGTGTGGGATTATCTCACAGCTCACTCCGCCAGGAACACCGCAATGGAATGGTGTGTCCGAGAGGAGAAATAGAACGTTACTTGATATGGTTCGTTCTATGATGAGTCAGGCTACTCTTCCATATTCCTTTTGGGGTTTTGCACTGGAAACAGCTGCAAAGGTACTAAACCGAGTGCCATCCAAGGCAGTTTCTAAGACTCCATATGAGTTATGGTATGGGAAACAGCCGAGCTTGACATTTATCAGGATCTGGGGCTGCGAGGCTTATGTCAAAAAGCTCGCCTCTGGGAAACTAGAGAGCAGATCTGAGAAATGTATCTTTGTCGGTTACCCTAAGGAAACTAAGAGTTATTATTTCTACGATCCCAAAGAGAACAAGGTATTTGTTGCTCGGACGGCCATATTTCTTGAGAAGGAGTTTCTTCTGCAAGAGGCCAGTGGGAGAGAAATTAAACTGGATGAGAATCCAGAAGAAGGACAAAGTAGTCAAGCACAGTTGGATGAGCCTGAGCCGGTAGATCAGGTTATTGAACAACCTGAGGCTCAGATATCACGGGAACCGCGAAGATCGGGAAGGATCCGTCGACAGCCTGAGCGCTATGACGGAGTCTACATCATTGATAATGATGAACCCCTCACTTATGCGGATGCGGTCAGTGGACCGGAGTCAGCAAGATGGCTTGAAGCTATGCGAGCCGAGATGGACTCCATGTCAGATAACCAAGTCTGGGATTTGGTTGATCCGCCTCCGGGAGTTATCCCTATAGGCTGTAAATGGATCTTCAAGAAGAAGATTGACATGGATGGTAACGTGGTTACCTATAAAGGCAGGCTAGTTGCGAAAGGTTTCAAACAAATCTACGGGATAGATTATGATGAAACTTTCTCACCTGTAGCCATGTTTAAGTCTATTCGGATTCTTTTCGCGATAGCTGCATATTATGATTATGAGATCTGGCAGATGGATGTGAAAACAGCTTTCCTGAATGGAAATCTGGATGAGGATGTGTACATGACACAACCTGAGGGTTTCACTAATCCATCAGATCGTCATAAGATATGCAAGTTAAAGAAGTCCATTTATGGACTTAAGCAAGCATCAAGAAGCTGGAATATTCGTTTTGATGAATCAGTCACTGAATTTGGTTTCATCAAGAACGAAGATGACCCGTGTGTATATAAGAGGTTTAGTGGGAGCGTGATTACTTTCCTAGTCCTCTACGTCGATGATATCTTGATCATTGGAAACGATATTCCTGAAATGCATGCGGTTAAGGCATGGTTAAGGAAATGTTTCCAGATGAAAGATCTAGGAGAAGCAGCCTATGTATTAGGTGTGAAGATCTACAGGGATAGATCTAAGAGGCTTCTCGGGCTGTGCCAGAGTACTTACGTCGATAAAGTCCTGGAGAGATTCCACTTAGAGAATTCTAAGAGAGGATATCTTCCAGTCAGACATGGTCTGAATCTTTCGAAGAGTCAGTGTCCACAAACACAGACTGAGAAAGATGAAATGGACAATACGCCTTATGCTTCGGCTATTGGGTCCATAATGTATGCGATGTTGTGTACTCGCCCAGACGTTGCTTACGGGTTAAGCGTGACCAGTCAGTTCCAAAGTAATCCAGGTCAGGCACACTAGATTGCAGTCAAGAACATCTTAAAATATCTGCGGAGGACCAAAGATATGTTCTTGATATATGGTGGTCAGGAAGAACTCAGTATTGAGGGATATACTGACGCTTCATTCCAGTCTGACCAGGATGATTTCCGATCGCAATCAGGCTATGTTTTTAGCTTGAATGGAGGAGCAGTGGTGTGGAAGAGTTTCAAACAGTCAACTGTTGCTGATTCCACAACAGAAGCCGAGTATGTTGCAGCCTCGGAAGCATCCAAGGAGGCAGTGTGGATTCGTAAGTTCGTGAGAGAACTTGGTGTTGTTCCTTCGAGTGCAGATCCTTTGGTTATCTTCTGTGATAACACTGGAGCAATCGCACAAGCAAAGGAACCACGGTCGCACCAGAAGTCCAAGCACATACAGAGACGGTTGCATTTGATCAGGGAGATCATTGATCGTGGCGAGATCAAAGTCTGCAAGGTTCATACAGATGACAATCTGGTAGACCCGTTTACTAAGCCTCTGGCGCAGCAGAAGCATGAGAAGCACTGTAATAATATGGGTTTGAGATTTCTCAACCATTAGATTAAGTGCAAGTGGGAGATTGTGTTGGGGTATGCCCTTAAGGCTAATGTTTGAGGCCTGTGGGAATGTATCTGTATCATGTAATAAACTGTTATGTTTATAAAGGCATGGTTATTATTCAGTTGTTTACATTGTCTGCTGCAATATATGTTCTTCTGAATAATGTCTCAAAGCTGTTCAGCTGGGCTGACATGCTATTATGTCCTTAGTCGATGTATCTTGGTGAACATGAGACAGCCTTGATATGGTTAAGACTAATATGTGTTCTAATCTTATAGGATGCTTCGAGCATGGAATAAGATGTAGACTCATGGGTACATTGGATGTACTGGACAGACCCTACTAGGATGTTCAATTGTTTGTCACAATGTGAATGTTCCTTGATTAAGACAAGTGGCACATTTCCTCTGACTTGAGATCACTTGTGTTTTCTAAATGATGATTGTCATTGTTTTGAGATGGTTCAATATCATTTGAAACATAATGATTATAGACTATCTTGGATGGTGAGCTTGAGTCAGGTTAGAGCACTAGTGATAGACATAGGATTGCCGTCTCCTTGTTGAAGGAGTGTGATGTTCTAAAGGGGCCCCCTGGATGAGATGATTGAGAAAGTGTATGGCCATACCCAGGTGACAGTGTTCATCTGTTCTAATCATGCTCATCATATTGGAGTTACGAGCTTGACAGGCTTGTCCAATAAGAACATCCAGTGGTAAAGGAAATATGCATGCCTTGTGAATTGATTCACACTTGTGCTGTTTTTGGGTGTAGTCTTGGAAGACTCTTTCCTTGATATCGGGAGACAGTGATGTGTTGCTAGATACCCCTCACTGATCGTGATAATGTGAATTATCGTTACCGACGTTTTAAGGAAACCCTCAGGGTCGCACAATTGATGATATGGCTTACTTAAGTCAGATCGTGTGGACTGAATTGTTCAGGTTCAGTTTAAAGGGATTTAATCTCTGATTGTAAGTGAGATCTAGTCTGATCATGTTTGATTGATTAGGGCTTGAGATCGGTAAGCTTCGATCGAGAGAATGGATGCTAGATCGGTCATATCAGGAGCATCAAAGAGATCAACGGTTAGATCTGGAACCTTAGGGTTTTAATGTGATCTAGGCCATGTCGATTGGTTTATTTGGTTATTGAACCAAAATTAAATTGAACCAAAATGGTTCAAGACTAGGCGACAAGTTCACTTAGCGTGAACATGTTGGGCGGTGAGTGGTGCTATTTTTAGCAACCATGACTCTCACGTTCGAATAGAGAGGGTTCTCTATTCTCGCCTCTTGAACGCATATTCCTCTCGGTTCTTTTGGGTGACGGCGCCTTGGAGCTTGAGGAGAATTCGGCAAAGAGAAAAGATCTCCTTCCCTTTCCATTTCGATCAAAGACTTCTTTGGATCTTGCTAGCACAAGAATCGCAAAGAGGAGTAGGCGACATCAACTGTGTGCGTCACCTCTGGAGAAGATCTGCTTTGATCTTTGCTTCCTAGACGCCATCTTGAAATGGCTATGGTATGAGTTTTATCTCTTCTATGCAATCGAATTTTTATGGTTGATCATATCACATGAAGCCGATCCATGAAACCCTAATCCGCTGCCTAAATGTTTATAATGCGCCATGCTGGGTTTCGCCCCCCTCTAGAAAGGGGTTCTTTCAATTGGTATCAGAGCGTTGTTTCATGCTTGTTTATGATTGCCATGATATGTCATATGATCCATGTATGCGCAAGTTGATAGATCTATAGGTTACATGCGATGTCTTATGCTGATAGTTGTAAGATGGCGAAAGTTATTTTCTCTTTTGCGCATGTTGTTGTTTGCGCATGTTCTTGTAAGTTTTCTTAAAACCTTGATCACATGCGCGATTCACCTAGATCTAATGCGCCTACATTAAACCCTTAGATGGGTTATTAGGGTTGAAGTCATCCCCTAGGTCGGATCCAAACAGTCTGATCAGACCATCTGACAGCCTAGATGGGTTGACCAGATAGCACCTTGGCGCATGCTAAAGGTGGCTATAGGTCGACTGCATCAAAGGCGTGTAGCGATGTCTGATTGAGACAACTTGTGAACACACCTGAGTTAGGCCCGGGGTCACGCCCGTTTGCCAGACCTCAGTGTGGTTGTTCAGCCTTGGCGCATACATGGTTGACCTTATGGTCGACTCAAGTCAGTTAGGACTTGGTGCATGCAAGGGCAGTGGATCTGACTAGGTTGGATGAGTGGATCCCTAGTAATGGACCATTGTAAGGTTGTAGAGCAAATAAGGAAAAATTAAAATTGATCCCAAGGGGTTTTCGAAAATTTTAATTTTTATGGATCACATGGTTCTTGATTGATGCATATGTTTGTTTATTTAGTCTTATGTGGGCTGCCCGTTATTAATGTGTGCTGTGCTGGGGCCTGCGTGCCTGTATTAAAAATTGTAAATTAATTATTGTGATCTGCATATCACTGTGTTTTAATTTATAAATGTAAGTGACCTGCGTGTCACTCTTGTCTAGATAGTTAAATTTGTAATTTAATTAGACAAGAGCACAGAGCACACTTGGCAAAGGCGCTTGCAGCAGAGGCTTGACCAGGTGGGAGGTCCAGGGTTCGACTCTGGGACCAGGCGCATATTCCCTGGTAGGCGCACCAGAGCTGCAGATGGCGCTTAGGCCCTGGTTTGGGCCAGATGGGCAGCTAAAGACCCATGAAGAGCAAATGAAGACTTAAGTTAGGTTAAGGTCTTCTAAGGCTATGGGCTTTTACCACATAAGATTCATGCTTTCTTTTATTGCTTAATATTAGAATTGCATGATTAAATTATCTTCTGCTATCACCATAGGAATTGCATGATAGGCAAGAAGATAATAGACCGTTAAAATCCAACGCTGAAATATCAAGCTCGTAAGCCTTCTGACGCGAAACCTCACTGTTCTGATTATCGTTGGAGCCGTGTTGTACCCACTCAGTGGGCACGTCCATCTATCTTCAGAGGGTGTGGGATTACACCTGTGTGTTACAGAGTAGGGATTTATCCCTTCTCGTTGCTCAGCATAGCACATGGTGGTCCAGGGAGTAGGTCGGGTCAGCTTGACCGTGTTGGCTACATATGTGGAGCATATGGTAGCACATGGAGGCAGCCATCTGTGGGGTCAGAGATTGTGTTGTACCAACTCAGTTGGCACAGTCTGCTGGACTGCCCAGATGAAGGGGAATCGCACGGGTTGGCGATTGGCTGGGATGCCTACCAGAAACTAGTGCTTGTACTCTCTGTGCATCTTATCTCGCCTGAGCGGGACGCGGAGACCAAGTATGAAATCTGGATCCCATCTCACTAAAAGAGTATTACTCTTTCGGGCTGTTTTGCTGGATTTTTCACGCCTGATAAAATAGTGAGAAAAAGAATCTTTCTTAAGTCCTGATCGATTCTTATACATTGATACTGACCTTGCTGTTCTTGCATTGTTGTAGATACCTGCAGCAACGAACACCATGAACTTCAATGTGCGATCCCTACTGGAAAGGGAGAAGTTTGCTGGGCCGAACTTCTCTGACTGGTTTGGACACCTTAAGATCGTTCTTAAGGCAGAGAGGAAACTGTATGTCCTCGAGACGGCGATACCGCCGCAGCCCGCTCCGAACGCCGCAAGGGCGGTTCGGGAAGCCTATGAAAAGCACGTCAATGATAGCATTGATGTCGCTTGCCTGATGCTAGCGTCTATGACGCCACCGCTGCAGCGTCAGCATGAGGATATGTCGGCTATACAGATTATAGCAAACCTCAAGATGCTGTATGCTGCACAGGCGAGGACTGAACGCTATAATTTGACTAAGCTCTTCTTTCAGAGCAAACTGGCTGAAGGGAGCCCAGTGGGAGCTCACGTGCTCAAGATGATTGGGCACAAGGAGGCTCTGGAGAAACTGGGGCATACCATTAACCAGGAGCTTGCTGTGGACATTATTCTGTAGTCTCTCCCGCCATCATTCGACGCGTTCATTATTAATTTTAATATGAACAAAATCGATTGTACTCCGGCAGAGCTGCTGAATATGCTCTTGACCACTGAGGAGACTCTGAAGGGTAAGCCTTCGACCTCTGTCTTGATGGTTCCTTCAAGGAACAAGAAGAAGGGGAAGAAGGGCAAGGCCCCGGTCAAGAATTACAGCAAGGCTCTGAAGCAGAAGGTGAAGCGGTCCAAGGAATACAGGTGTTTCCACTGTGGCCAGCTGGGTCACTGGAAAAAGGACTGTAAAGCGCTCCAAGGAGATAAGAGGGGAAGCTTTGCTTCTGGCTCAGGTATATTCGTGACTGAGGTCATGTTTTCTTCTTCTATATCATGGGTGTTGGACACTGCATGTGGAGTTCACATTTGTTCAAATGTACAGGAACTCAAGAGAAGAAGGCAGATGGGACAGCATGAGGTGGACCTACGAGTTGGAAACGGGGCACGGGTTGCTGCTGTTGCTGTAGGAGACTATTTCATTTCTTTACCATCTGGACTTGTATTGGAACTAGACAATTGTTACTTTGTTCCCAGTATAACTAAAAATATTATCTCCATTCCTGCTCTTGTCAGGAAGGGATTTTCCTTTGAATGCAATATTTCAAAGTGTATTTTGTCTTTTGATAATATTGTTTATGCAACTGGTTCAATTAACAATGGGTTATACATGTTGGACATGGAATGTTCGATACAGCAAATTGATATTAAGAAAGCCAAGTATGCTGATGACAGCACCTTGCTATGGCATAGTCGTTTAGGCCATATTAACGAGAAACGCATTAAGCGGTTGCATGATCATGGACTGCTGGGATCATTCTCCTATAAGGAGATTGATACATGCAAAGCTTGTTTGATGGGTAAAATGACGAAGTCACCTTTTCCTCACAAAGGTCAAAGGGCTTCAGGTTTACTTGACCTTATACACAGTGATGTGTGTGGGCCATTTGGTAAACATGCCAGAGGTGGCTATCAGTACTTCATTACCTTTACTGATGATTTCAGTAGATACGGGTATGTCTATCTGATGAGACATAAGAGTGAATCTTTTGACAAGTTCAAAGAGTTCAAGAATGAAGTACAGAATCAGCTAGGCCGAAATATCAAGGCACTTCGCTCAGATCGAGGTGGTGAATACCTAAGTCATACGTTTACTGACTATCTGAAGGAGTGTGGGATCATCTCACAGCTCACTCCGCCAGGAACACCGCAATGGAATGGTGTGTCCGAGAGGAGAAATAGAACGCTACTTGATATGGTTCGTTCTATGATGAGTCAGGCTACTCTTCCATACTCCTTTTGGGGTTTTGCGCTGGAAACAGCTGCAAAGGTACTAAACCGAGTGCCATCCAAGGCAGTTTCAAAGACGCCATATGAGTTATGGTATGGGAAACAGCCGAGCTTGACATTTATCAGGATCTGGGGCTGCGAGGCTTATGTCAAAAAGCTCGCCTCTGGGAAACTAGAGAGCAGATCTGACAAATGTATCTTTGTCGGTTACCCTAAGGAAACTAAGGGTTATTATTTCTACGATCCCAAGGAGAACAAGGTTTTTGTTGCTCGGACGGCCATATTTCTTGAGAAGGAGTTTCTTCTGCAAGAGGCCAGTGGGAGAGAAATAAAGCTGGATGAGAATCCAGAAGAAGGACAAAGTGACCAAGCACAGTTGGATGAGCCTGAGCCGGTAGAACAGGTTATTGAACAACCTGAGGCTCAGATATCACGGGAACCGCGAAGATCGGGTAGGATCCGTCGACAGCCTGAGCGCTATGATGGAGTCTACATCATTGATAATGATGAACCCCTCACTTATGCGGATGCGGTCAGTGGACCGGAGTCAGCGAGATGGCTTGAAGCTATGCGCGCCGAGATGGACTCCATGTCAGATAACCAAGTCTGGAATTTGGTTGATCCGCCTTCGGGAGTTATCCCTATAGGCTGTAAATGGATCTTCAAGAAGAAGATTGACATGGATGGTAACGTGGTTACCTATAAAGGCAAGCTAGTTGCGAAAGGTTTCAAACAAATCTACGGGATAGATTATGATGAAACTTTCTCACCTGTAGCCATGTTTAAGTCTATTCGGATTCTTTTCGCGATAGCTGCATATTATGATTATGAGATTTGGCAGATGGATGTGAAAACAGCTTTCCTTAATGGAAATCTGGATGAGGATGTGTACATGACACAACCAGAGGGTTTCACTAATCCATCAGATCGTCATAAGATATGCAAGTTAAAGAAGTCCATTTATGGACTTAAACAAGCATCGAGAAGCTGGAATATTCGTTTTGATGAATCAGTCACTGAATTTGGTTTCATCAAGAACGAGGATGACCCGTGTGTATATAAGAGGTTTAGTGGGAGCGTGATTACTTTCCTAGTCCTCTACGTCGATGACATCTTGATCATTGGAAATGACATTCCTGAAATGCATGCTGTTAAAGCATGGCTGAGGAAGTGTTTCCAGATGAAAGATTTAGGAGAAGCAGCCTATGTGTTAGGTGTGAAGATCTACAGGGATAGATCTAAGAGGCTTCTCGGGCTATGCCAGAGTACTTACATCGATAAGGTCCTGGAGAGATTTCATTTAGAGAATTCTAAACATGGATATCTTCCAGTCAGACATGGTCTGAATCTTTCGAAGAGTCAGTGTCCACAAACACAGACTGAGAAAGATGAAATGGACAATACGCCTTATGCTTTGGCTATTGGTTCCATTATGTATGCGATGTTGTGTACTCGCCCAGACGTCGCTTACGGGTTAAGCGTAACCAGTCGTTACCAGAGTAATCCAGGTATGGCGCACTGGATTGCAGTCAAGAACATCTTAAAATATCTGCGGAGGACCAAAGATATGTTCTTGATATATGGTGGTCAGGAAGAACTCAGTATTGAAGGATATACTGACGCTTCGTTCCAGTCTGACCAGGATGATTTCCGATCGCAATCAGGCTATGTTTTTAGCTTGAATGGAGGAGCAGTGGTGTGGAAAAGTTTCAAACAGTCAACTGTTGCTGATTCCACAACAGAAGCCGAGTATGTTGCAGCCTCGGAAGCATCCAAGGAGGCAGTGTGGATTCGTAAGTTCGTGAGAGAACTTGGTGTTGTTCCTTCGAGTGCTGATCCTTTGGTTATCTTTTGTGATAACACTGGAGCAATCGCACAAGCAAAGGAACCACGGTCGCACCAGAAGTCCAAGCACATACAGAGACGGTTTCATTTGATCAGGGAGATCATAGATCGTGGCGAGATCAAAGTATGCAAGGTTCATACAGATGACAATCTGGCAGACCCGCTTACTAAGCCTCTGGCGCAGCAGAAGCATGAGAAGCACTGTAATAATATGGGTTTGAGATTTCTCAACCATTAGATTAAGTGCAAGTGGGAGATTGTTGGGGTATGCCCTTAAGGCTAATGTTTGAGGCCTGTGGGAATGTATCTGTATCATGTAATAAACTGTTATGTTTATAAAGGCATGGTTATTATTCAGTTGTTTACATTGTCTGCTGCAATATATGTTCTTCTGAATAATGTCTCAAAGCTGTTCAGCTGGGCTGACATGCTATTATGTCCTTAGTCGATGTATCTTGGTGAACATGAGACAGCCTTGATATGGTTAAGACTAATATGTGTTCTAATCTTATAGGATGCTTCGAGCATGGAATAAGATGTAGACTCATGGGTACATTGGATGTACTGGACAGACCCTACTAGGATGTTCAATTGTTTGTCACAATGTGAATGTTCCTTGATTAAGACAAGTGGCACATTTCCTCTGACTTGAGATCACTTGTGTTTTCTAAATGATGATTGTCATTGTTTTGAGATGGTTCAATATCATTTGAAACATAATGATTATAGACTATCTTGGATGGTGAGCTTGAGTCAGGTTAGAGCACTAGTGATAGACATAGGATTGCCGTCTCCTTGTTGAAGGAGTGTGATGTTCTAAAGGGGCCCCCTGGATGAGATGATTGAGAAAGTGTATGGCCATACCCAGGTGACAGTGTTCATCTGTTCTAATCATGCTCATCATATTGGAGTTACGAGCTTGACAGGCTTGTCCAATAAGAACATCCAGTGGTAAAAGAAATATGCATGCCTTGTGAATTGATTCACACTTGTGCTGTTTTTGGGTGTAGTCTTGGAAGACTCTTTCCTTGATATCGGGAGACAGTGATGTGTTGCTAGATACCCCTCACTGATCGTGATAATGTGAATTATCGTTACCGACGTTTTAAGGAAACCCTCAGGGTCGCACAATTGATGATATGGCTTACTTAAGTCAGATCGTGTGGACTGAATTGTTCAGGTTCAGTTTAAAGGGATTTAATCTCTGATTGTAAGTGAGATCTAGTCTGATCATGTTTGATTGATTAGGGCTTGAGATCGGTAAGCTTCGATCGAGAGAATGGATGCTAGATCGGTCAGATCAGGAGCATCAAAGAGATCAACGGTTAGATCTGGAACCTTAGGGTTTTAATGTGATCTAGGCCATGTCGATTGGTTTATTTGGTTATTGAACCAAAATTAAATTGAACCAAAATGGTTCAAGACTAGGCGACAAGTTCACTTAGCGTGAACATGTTGGGCGGTGAGTGGTGCTATTTTTAGCAACCATGACTCTCACGTTCGAATAGAGAGGGTTCTCTATTCTCGCCTCTTGAACGCATATTCCTCTCGGTTCTTTTGGGTGACGGCGCCTTGGAGCTTGAGGAGAATTCGGCAAAGAGAAAAGATCTCCTTCCCTTTCCATTTCGATCAAAGACTTCTTTGGATCTTGCTAGCACAAGAATCGCAAAGAGGAGTAGGCGACATCAACTGTGTGCGTCACCTCTGGAGAAGATCTGCTTTGATCTTTGCTTCCTAGACGCCATCTTGAAATGGCTATGGTATGAGTTTTATCTCTTCTATGCAATCGAATTTTTATGGTTGATCATATCACATGAAGCCGATCCATGAAACCCTAATCCGCTGCCTAAATGTTTATAATGCGCCATGCTGGGTTTCGCCCCCCTCTAGAAAGGGGTTCTTTCAGATTGTTGGGGTATGCCCTTAAGGCTAATGTTTGAGGCCTTGGGATTGTATCAGTATCATGTAATAAACTCTTATGTTTATAAGGGCATGGTTATTATTCAGGTTGCTACATTGTCTGCTGCAATATATATATGTTCTTCTGAATAATGTCTCAAAGCTGTTCAGCTAGGCTGACATGCAGTTAAGTCCTTAGTCGATATATCTTGGTGAACATGAGACAGCCTTGATATGATTGAGACTAATATGTGTTCTAATCTTATAGGATGCTTCGAGCATGGAATAAGATGTAGACTCATGGGTACATTGGATGTACTGGACTGACCCTACTAGGATATTCAATTGCTTGTCACAATGTGAATAATCCTTGATTGTAACAAGTGGCACATTTCCTCTAACTTGAGATCACTTGTGTTTTCTAAATGATGATTGTCATTGTTTTGAGGTAGTTCAATATCATTTGAAACATAATGATTATAGACTATCTTGGATGGTGAGCTTGAGTCAGGTTAGGGCACTAGTGATAGATATAGGATTGCCGTCTCCTTGTTTAAGGAGTGTGATGTTCTAAAGGGGCCCCCCTGGATGAGACGATTGAGAAAGTGTATGGCCATACCCAGGTGACTCTGTTCATCTGATCTAATCATGCTCATCATATTGGAGTTACAAGCTTGACAGGCTTGTCCAATAAGAACATCCAGTGGCAAAGGAAACATGTATGCCTTGTGAAGTTGATTCACACTTGTGCTATGGTTTGGGTGTAGTCTTCGAAGACTCTTTCCTTTATATCGGGAGACAGTGATGTGTTGCTAGATACCCCTCACTGATCGTGATAACGTGAGTTATCGTTACCGACATTTAAAGGAAACCCTCAGGGTCGCACAATTTGATGATATGACTTACTTAAGTCAGATCGTGTGGACTGAATTGTTTAGGTTCAGCTTAAAGGGAATTAATCTCTGATTGTAAGCGAGATCTGATCTGATCATGTTTGATTGATTAGGGCTTGAGATCGGTAAGCTTCGATCGAGAGAATGGATGCTAGATCGGTGAGATCAGGAGCATCAAAGAGATGAACGGTCAGATCTGGAGCCTTAGGGTTTAATTGAGATCTAGACCAAGTGGCTTGGGTTATTTGGTATTTGAACCGAATCAAATTAAACCAGCTCATGGATGAGCGCTTGGTTCAAATCTAGAACAAGTTGCGATTGGGGTAAAACTTCATGGTCGCATGAAGAGGTGGTTTACTATTTTTAGAAGCCACTTTCACACGCCTCACGTCGCCACATTGCTCTCTCTCCTTTCTTGTGCCCCGCCTCTTCCTCTCGAGAAAGAACTCTTGTATGTGTGAAGGTGGACAAGAAAAGAAAGAAGGAGACTCTCGCCAAGCAACTCTCCATCCCTTCCATTCGATCAAGGACGCCTTTGGAACCTTGCAAGCACAAGGAGCACCAAGGAAGTGAGCGCATTCTCATCTTGTGTGCGCATCCTCTGGAGAAGATCTCTTTTGGTCTTTGATTTCAAGACATCGTCCAAGCGATGGCAATGGTGAGAACTTTTCTTATCTATTCAAGTTTTGATAGTTGATCGTATAATGCATGCTATCCAATTCTATGAAACCCTAGTATCCGCTGCCCATATTCATATTTGCGCCACTTTAGGGTTTCGCCCCCTTTATGCAACCTTCACTGTGGCAAGTCAAACATATAAGCATTATCATTTATTTTTTTTAATATTCGGAAAGGACCCATGGCTCTTGGTTGGAGCTTGTTGTTGGGGCCATGTTGCCTCTCCTTCCTATTCCTCAGCATGACTAAGTCTCCTTCCTGCAATTTAATAACACGACGATGGGGATTAGCAGCCAACTCATAGTTAAGAGTGTTTTTTGCAATCTGGTCTTTCACTTCATTGTGAATCTTGACAATATGTTGGGCAAAAGAGAAAGCTGAGTGGTTTTGCTTAAAGGGTGTTGGCAAGGGAGCTAGGTCAATGGGTTTTCGTGGTTGGAATCCATAGTTGAGCTAGAAAGGACTAGCGCCTGTAGTGCGATTCACCGCACTATTAAAGGCAAATTCCGCAGTTGGTAACAGCTTGTCCCATGTACCTGGGTGTTCACCCACTAAAAATCTTAAGATATTCCCTAGGGATCGGTTTACTACTTCAGTTTGTCCATCCGATTGTGGGTGATATGCAGTGGAAAAATTAAGCTTGGTGCCCATTAGTTTCCATAAGGTAACCCAAAAATGCCCCACGAATTTAACATCTCTGTCAGATACAATCGTGCGGGGCAAACCATGTAAGCACACCACATTTTTGAAGAAGAGCCTTGCTACATGAGAAGCATCTGTGGTCTTGGTACATGGAATGAAATGAGCCATTTTAGTGAACCTATCCACCACCACAAAGATAGTGTCATAATGAGCACTGGTGCGAGGAAGACCAAGCACAAAATCCATACTCAGAGCTTGTTAAGGTCCCTCGGGTATGGGTAAAGGCATGTATAACCCGGTATTGTGCCTCATTACCTTGGATACTTGACATGTTTGACAATGCCCAACCACCTTAGATACATCTTTAAACATGTTGGGCCAATAGAATCGTTCTTCCACTAAAGCTAAGGTCTTATCCCGCCCATGATGGCCGGCGATGCCTCCTCCATGTAGTTCCCAAACCAAGAATTCCCTCAAGGAGGTGCGTGGAATACATAACTTTCCTCTCCTAAAGAGGTAGCCCTCTTTAATCTCAAAGTCAGGATTGCAGGTAGGTTCAGCTTCCAGGGTGGTAAACACACTTTTAAAGTCCAGACACTCCTTGTACTCCCCTTTGATTCTCTCAAATCCTATGACCGAGGCTTGGAGTGTGTTCAGTAATAGTAATTTGCGGCTAAGGGCATCAGCTACCTTATTCTGTACTCCAGATTTGTGCTTTAAAACAAAGGTGTATTGTTGCAACAGTTCTACCCACTTCGCATGCCTTGGATTTAGCTTAACCTAACTATTCAAGTAGATGAGAGCTTGGTGGTCACTATTGAGAATGAACTCCTTATGTATAAGATAATGCCTCCAATGTTTAAGGGCTTGAACTATAGCATAAAACTCTTTATCATAGGTGGAGTATCGTTGTCTGGCCTCATTCAGTTTCTCACTATAAAATGCAATTGGATGCCCTTCTTGACTAAGTGTTCCACCAATACCAACTCCCGAAGCATCGCAATCCACGATGAACACTTTATTAAAGTCGGGTAATCTTAAAACCGATGTGGTAGTGATTTTAACTTTGAGATCCTGAAAAGCTCTGTCGGCTGAAGGTGTCCACTCAAAATTTCCTTTGCGCAAACAATTGGTTATGGGCGCCACTAGGGTACTGAAACCATGTATGAATCTCCTATAGAATGTAGCTAGACCATGGAAACTTCTAGCTTCGGTGATAGATGTCAGGGTGGGCCAATTAACAATGGCTTCAACCTTTGAGGGATTGGCTTTCAACCCTTGATCATTAATGATGAAACCCAAAAATTCAACTTCTTGGACAAGAAAAACACATTTCTTCAAATTCAGCAATAAGTGTTCCTCCCTCAACAGATCGAGAGTGGCCCTTAAGTGATTTAGGTGATCTTCCTCAGTCTTACTAAAGATTAGAATATCATCAAAGTATACCACAAGGAATTTACCAATATGCGGCTTTAAGACATGATTCTTCAATCTCATGAAAGTAGATGGGGCATTGGTTAACCCAAAGGGCATAACCATCCACTCAAATAATCCATCTTGTGTTTTAAAAGCCGTTTTCCATTCATCTCCTTCCCTGATCCTCACCTGGTGATATCCGCTACGAAGGTCCACTTTGGAAAACCAAGAGGATCCCACAATCATGTTAAGGAGGTCATCTAGCCTTGGGATGGGGAAACGGTACTTAACAGTGATCTTGTTAATGGCCCTGTAGTTAATGCACATTCTCCATGTACCATCCTTTTTGGGTGTTAATAAAGCTGGAACCGCACATGGGCTAAGACTCTCTCTAATCAGTCCCTTGCTTAGCAGCTCATCTACTTGTCTCCTCAACTCGACATGCTCTATAGGACTCATACGGTAATGAGGCAAATGGGGTAACGTGGCACCCGACACAAGATCAATAGCATGCTGAATTCCTCTCTCAGGTGGTAACTCCTTGGGTAGCTCAGCCTGAGTAATAGTGGGATAGGCCTTGAGCAATTCAGTTATAATGGGGGAATGTTGAGATTCGGGCTCTAGATTGGCCTGCTGCACTAGGAGGGTATAGAAGAAACCGGTTTCTCTAACATCTTGCATGAAGGTCTGAGGTCTTAAGAGAGTGATGGATTTTTTTGATTCCACTGCTTTACCTTTATTATGTGATGTCCTCAACTCCCTAGGTAGACTGGGTATAAGGGTGATCTTATCTCTGCCTATGGTAAACTCATATGTATTACTTCTCCCATAGTGGATGACATCCATATCGTACAACCATGGACGTCCAAGGAGCACATCAGCCACGTCCATCTCAGTGATGTCACACCATACATTCCTTTGATGATTTGCTAATGTTAGTGGTACTTCACACCTGAAAGCGACTGGTATGCTAGTCTTGTCAACCCATGATATGCTATATGGTTTAGGGTGTCGCTCCTGAGTTAATTCAAACCTCTCGACAGCTTGTTTAGAGATCACATTCAGACTACTTCCACTATCTATCACAATTTTGCATACTTTGCCATTGCACTGAGTGTAGGTGTAAAATAGACTAGTGCGTCTCCAATCTTCGGTGGTAACTTCCTTAATATAGTTACATCTTACAACCATGGTAAATTGGGAAGGTTCCTCCTCACTATTGTACTCGGGGTGATGTTCTACTTCATTTATCATAGGGATCTCGCTTTCTTCCTCCTCCCTGACCTCTTCCATCAGAAAAGTCTTCTTGGGACAGTTCCTAGAGAGGTGACCGGATTGATGGCAATTATAGCAAGTCACCTTAGTGGTTTGGGTAGGCATTCTTATATCTCTCTAGTTACCCTCTTTGGTTGGTACTTTGGCTGAAATGCTGGGGCTGTTAGAGGTCATGATGCTAGGCTTTGGTGTGGTAAATCTATATTGTTGCTGCAAATCATATTCAATGTCCATTGCTAATTGATAAGCGTCAGCTAAGGTCTCACACCTGTGATGGATAAATGCTTTCTTGACATCATTCCTAAGCCCTCCTTTATATCGGTTTAAAGATAACCAGGGCTCCTCATTCAAGTCACACCGAAGTAATAGATCTTCAAACTTCCTGTTATACTCAATAATCGAGTCATTACTTTGGATAACTCTAGTGAGCTGGTCATATAGTTTCTGCCTATAATGTGGAGACACATACTTCTCTCTCAGTTTGCACTTCATTTCTTCCCAAGTGGTTATGGGAGGTAGCCACTTCTAGCTATCTTGAGCTCTAAGCTGTTCCAGTACATCTGGGCTGATCCCCTGAGTAGGAACTTAACGCACTGGACCTTACCATGTTCCGGCACCCGACTCCATATGAAGTAATTTTCAACCTGAGTTTGCCATTCTAGGAAAGTCTGGGTATCTAGGCTTCCCTCAAAGATGGGAGTGCTAAGCCTAAGGTTCCGATACATATCCTCCTCTTCTCGGTGCTGGTGATATGCTCTGGGGTGTGAATCTCCTGAGTGATATCCATGGGAGGTATAAGGTTGATTTCTAGGATGACCCCCTCCACTTCCAAGATTATGTTCCAAGTTAGGTCTGGGACTACCCCTGGGTTCATGGGGCTGCCTACTAGTACCCTCCCCCCACTAATGATCTGAGGACCTTCCAAGGTTTAGTGGTTGGGTTTCAACTGGACCATCTAAGTGTGGATCAACTAATGGACTATGTTGTGTGTTTGGAGCACTGTTAGTTTTCTCTAACTCCCCTACCCGTTGCCTCAAGTCACGCATGTCAGTCTGAAGTTCAGTGAACATACGGACGATAGCGTCCATTTGAGAGGAATGATTTTCAGGTTCTTCAGGATTCTGGTTGTTCCTAGTGCGAACAACCATGGTGTAGGTAGGTATCGGTTCTTCAGAGTTCTGGTTGTTCTTTGACAGTTAATGACGGTAACGGGCAGATATGCAAAATTAGCAGCCAGTAGAATGCAGGAAATCGAAAAGCCACAAAACCGATAAGCGACAGTAGGCGGATCGAGATTTCAATCCAAATTAAGATGTTCAGCAAGCAAACTTTCAGAGATATTCGGCAGAGTAAAGCACAGAATATTCAGGCAAACACACTCAGAAACCAAAACACAGTAGTACTCACAGCAATAGAAAACCGAAAATAACTCCAGCAGTGCAGAAAATTTTCTCTTGCCTAAAGCAGATTAAGAACGAATTAACATAGAGCACCTAAGGGTTGCTCTAATACCACTGATGAAGGATGAAAAATCCTAGCCCAAGAATCACCCTAGGTATGTACACGCATGCGAAGGCTAGATTTAAGAAGTTAGGGGTAGGTGCACCTGGGCCCCCTAAGGGAAGGGGGCCCGAACTCCTTTGACTCTTCCAAACAGCAAGGGATACTTCCCAGCACGTCTTTAGTAGTTGGTGATGATGCGTCAAGGTGCTTCAACTTCAGCGTCAAGACTATTTTTTATGACTTTGATTTCGGCAATGGAACAGTGTCACGGTAAGGGTGTGAGGGAGATGGTGGATCGGCAGTGAGAAGTGATGAATGAGGGAAATGGAATGGTAACCGGGGTGGAGAGCAAGCTCAATCCAACGAGGAGCAAGCTCAACTGAAGAACACAAACACAAAGTTTTCAGATTTCCAAAATATTTTGACTTAGCGTGCAAAAGTGAAAATACAAGGACTTAAAAACCCTCTCCTTCTCTCAACGTTCACATATGTGGAGTTACAAAATTGCCCTCATTCGAAATTCAAATCAAATGGCTAGATGTGGGCTGATTTTAATGGATGATGGGGATTGGTCTTCAATTGCTTGGTGCCTAAGTTACTGGTGGTATCATGGCTTGCATTGGATGCATGCATAGATGCGCATGCAAACTCTTTAGATGCATTGAAGAGATGTGGGGTTGGCGCATGGCTTCTGATTGGTGAGTGAAGGGGTGCATTTGCTTCCCATTGGTGGAATGTGGAGGTGGAGACTTGAATTCTGAATTTGTGTGGCGCCAAGTGGCTCTCTTGAATTGAATTGGCGCATGGCTTCTCATTGGTGGATGAAGAGATGTCTTGAAGCTTATTGGTGGCTGAATTGAGTATTGACTTTGAAAGTGGCCGCCCCTTGAAATATTTTGACCTGATTTGGGCACCCATGACATGTAGGCATGAGGAGGGTGGCATCCATGTGTCATGAAGGTGGTTAGTGCCTTGGGGGGGTGTGGCGCCAATAAGTGTGCAAACCTTGATGGATGATGGATGTTATCTTTTCTTTGAGGAGCTTTGATGGAGGGCTGATCTTGAGTCTTGGGAAGGAGTTGGTGCCTTGTAGTGAATTACAGGTGCAATAAAAACCTAGGCTAAAGACAACCTATTACAGCAATTACTAAAATAAAAAAAAGACTTCAAAGTAAACCTAGACTAATCCTAGTTATAATATAACAACAATTACTTGAAAATGCCATAGAGTTTGTAGCGTATTACAAAGCAACAAAACACAAAAGTAACAAGTCTTAAATGAGTTCTCAAAATTGTTAAGAAGAGTCAAGCATTCATCCCATAACGAATTGGGGTCTTCTTGAGTCTTGTTGACCTTCTTGGTGGTGTCCCTACATCACTTTCTGTTCGAAAGTGATCGGAAAGTATGGCCTGTGTAATCCTTTACGGGGGTGCCGTAAAATCGGGCGATGTTTCTGTTCTGAAGCCCCCTGAAATATTGGCACCGTAAATTGGTTTACGACAGTGCTGTAAAATCGAGAAAACTTTTTGTTCAGAAATTCTTCAAAATACGGCAGGGCTCGGATTTTACGGTACTGTCCGAAATTACGGTACCGTAAAATGGATTACGGTACTGCCGTAATTTGCTGAATTGCTCCGTTTTACGTGAAATTTCTTGGGTGATCTCCTCTTGATGATGGTAATCCTTCTATGTATTTGATTTTGCTTGAAAACGCCTAAAAAATAGTGCCTTTTTACCTGAAAACCATGAAAAACTAAAATAGAAGTAGACTTTGCAATATTCAATGAATTTATCATGAAAACAAGTAAAAGATCTTCAATTTAGCATGAAAAGATATCGAAAATGATACAAAATATACTATATATTTTGGTGTCAACAAAATACATAAGGCTCAAACTTTGCTTGTGCTCAAGCAAAAATCAAAATTTGAAATCAAAGTTTGATTAAAAGAGTAACATTTTCATGCTCAATAAATTTCTAAAATACAACTTATCAATGAAGAATTCTATCAATTGATGTATAAAATTTCAAATAAACATATCATTCTTAGAACTCAACCCTCTAGATCCATAATTCAATCAAATAAAACTTTGCAACATGTACAATAAATAGAATTTTCAATCTTATGATTTCAACCAATTTTCAGTTCAAATCTGTAACATCCCGTTATCTTAACCCCAAACAAGCAACACATATCATGAAAGAAACAGGATGTTATCATACAAGATCGATACATATGCTAGGTAAAACCCCGTTCAGGAAACCCGATCTGAAAATTTCGAAAATCCATACATATAAATCTCCACAAAAACACAATTTCATAAAGGTACCTGCCACCACGCAATCCTTGCACTAGACATATGCAAGGCAACAGTTATATCAAATCCGTATCAAATCCATAAAATCCATAAAGGTACCTGCCACCAGGCAATACTTGCACTAGACATATGCAAGTTACAGGTATATCAAAACCGATTACAAAGAATACACCACAAACCGAATTTCAAAACAAAATCACAAAATCGATTTTTATAAACTCATACCAAACACCGAAACCAGGCTGAAGCCCGCGGTGACACAAAAATCAAACTCATTTAACAGTCACAATCTGACATCACAAGTTCACATAGTTCACATGGTTCACATAGCTCATATCATTCATATAGTTCGGCCACAACCGGCCCCAAATAATTAAGCACAAATGTTCTTAAACAGTAAACTAGCGATATCCATGCCAATGCTAACTCAAGAAATGCGCCCCTGCTCTATGCCTGAAAATAGTGAGGGGTGAGCTACACAGCCCAGTGAGTGGATAGTCTAAATCGACCATCCATAACATACACTCAAAAATATAGACAGATTATTTTAAAAATCTTTAACAGGAACATTATGTCAACATATAACAACATAAAGAAAACAGAAGTCATATAAACAGTCAGATGTACACACCAACATATAACAAACTCAGGTTCTAGAGTTATACTCTAAACCAACTCAGATGTACACACCAACACTTAATTAACCTAGTTGTCCAGCATATTCAGTAGTGACCATTATGGTCTAACCCGGCTTTGGCCTAAGCACTGGGAGACTGCAAAATTTCATGCAACATATAAACATGGACAGTGAGTAGAATCAAGAGGTGGCCCCCGCCAGGTCACGACGTGGCACTTTGCTCTAAAACACCCCATAACACATCGATGGATAGTGTGTAGATTCAAGAGGTGGCCCCCGCCGGGTCACGACGTGGCACTTTGCTCTACGACACCCCATATCACAAAAAGAGTGATGACATCAAGAGGTGGCCCCTGTCCGACCAAGACATGGCACTTTGCGTCAAAACCCGTTCTCCCAAAAGGTTCCTACTGGACAACAGACACATCTTATATCTTATTTCACAACGGTGGACTTCTAAGTGTTAACTAGACTCTAGGATAGTCATCACAATAATCATATCGGGCAGGCTGAACATCAACCCCCATCACAATAATCATAACAGGTAGGCTGAACATCAACCCCCTCACATATCACAATACAGGGCTGAAATCTCAAACCCTTAACATATTACACATACTATCCCCTTGAGTACACAGTCACACTTAGCCTTAGTCCTACCCATCACATAACACATAATAACCGAAAATCACATAACCACATAATTTTAAAAAAATCACATAACCACATAATAATCAAGGATCACATAACCACATAATAATCAAAAATCATATAATCACCTAATAGTGTAGTCCTTAGATTTCATGCTGATTAGTTCAGTCAAACCTTGCTATGTTATCACCCAAGTTTCTCAAATACAAATACATAGCCATAAATATAGAATCATAAATATTTACCATGTTACACACACCAAGAAACAATCATATCAAGCATCCATAAAATCAACTTAAAATTTAAAACAAGTGTTCATATAAACTACTTTACAAATTACCACATGTAACATGTTAACTACAACATCAAAATTCGGTTTTCATAAACAATTATCAAGATCATCAAGATTTCGGTTTTTAGGTTTTCATGGAAAATACCCTAAATTCGGTTTTCATGAAGAACAAGAATATCTATTCGATTTCATGGAAAAATACCTTAGATTTGATTTTCATGAAGAACATATTAATTTCGGTTTTCATGTCCTAAATTCGGTTTTAACATGGTGAAGGTATCGGTTTTAGCATAGTAAAAATTCCAACAAGCAAAGGTATCATTTAACACATCATCTAACACAAACAATAGATAGAATCGAATAGACACTCCACTCACCTCTTAACCGTGATCACCAATATGAAAAACCTTTCCAAAAATTCATCTAATGCTTTGAAAGACGCCACCAAACACCAAGGAATGCCGGCCAAAGGAAGAAGGAAGAGGAAGAAAGGAAAATTCCTCCAAGCCTTCAAGAATCGTCCAAGCTCCTCAAGAAATCGCCAAGTTCTTCAAAAAATCGCCCACTTCTTTGCCCTAGCCGCCCCAAGATTTCCTCAAGCCAAAATCGCCAATTTCCCTTCCCTAACCGAATTATCAATTTGAAATTTTCGGTTTTTAATTCTTTAACCCGTTAACCAACTAATTCCAATAGGGTTTAACCCATTTAACTAATAAATTCGAATTTTAAAACCCAATTAGTGTAAACCCAATAACCCATGGTTTAAGTGAAAATCCAATAAGAATTTAAATTAACATCCAATTAATTAATTCACTTAAACGCAAATCCAATAAGGGTTTAATTAATATCCAATAAAGTCTAATTAATTAACCAATAAGGTCTAATTAATTAACTTAAACTTAACAACCAAAAATCTCTAATTTAATTAACTATAAATTAACAACCAAAAATCTCTAGTTAATTAACTATTAATTAACAATCAATACATAGAAAAATATCACAGTCAGTAATTTTATTTAAATCATGAACACAATATCACAGCCAACGAGTTTATTTAAATCAAAAATAATGCTTACCAGGACTTAAGATCCTCGGATCTTACATCCCTCCCTCCTTATAAAGCTTTAGTCCTCTAAAGCTCAGCATCCATATCATCAAAGAGATAAGCATAAAATTTCCTCATATTAGCTTCAGTTTCCCAAGTTGCCTCCTCAACCGACTGATTTCCCCAGATAACCTTTACCAAAGGTATAGTCTTGTTCCTCAGAACTTTGTCCTTTCTATCCACAATCCGAAGAGGTCTTTCCTCAAAAGTCAAATCACTCTGAATCTGAAGAGGTTCCAATTCCAATACATGAGATGGATCAGGATGATATTTCCTCAAAACAGAAACATGGAACACATTATGCACATGATCCATAGCAGGAGGTAAAGCTAACCGGTAAGCCACTGGACCAATTCTCTCAATAATGTCAAAAGGGCCTACAAACCTAGGGCTCAACTTGCCCTTTTTGCCAAACCTCATAACACCCTTAGTAGGTGATACCTTTAAGAAAACATGATCCCCTACCATAAACTCCAGGGAACGACGACGGTCATCAGCATAACTCTTCTGTCTGTCCCGAGCAATCTTCAATTTATCCTGAATCTCTCTGACCTTATCAGTAGTCTCCTGAACTGCATCAGATCTCAAAATCATTCTGTCACCAGTCTCCTCCCAACACAAGGGAGTCCTGCACCTTCTTCCATACAAAGCCTCATAAGGAGCCATCTGAATACTGGAGTGGAAGCTATTATTATAAGTGAACTCTATCAAAGATAGATCCCGATTCCACTCAGAACTCCAATCAACCACATAAGCTCTCAATAAGTCTTCTAGAGTTTGTATAGTACGCTCCGTCTGGCCATCAGACTGAGGATGGTATGCTGTACTAAAACTCAACTTAGTACCCAAACCCTCCTGTAAACTCTTCCAAAATCTGGACAAAAATCGAGAGTCCCTATCAGACACAATATCAACAGGCACTCCATGCAGTCTGACTATCTCATCAATATACAATCTAGCCAGCCTCTCTAAAGGATAAGTCATCTTGATCGGGAGAAAATGGGCTGATTTAGTAAGTCTATCAACAATCACCCAAATAGCATCATGACCCAATCTGGTTCTGGGCAAACCACATACAAAATCCATACTGATGCATTCCCACTTCCACTCAGGAATAGGAAGAGGCTGCAACAAACCACCAGGCTTCTGGTGTTCAGCCTTTATAGTCTGACAGGTTAAACACCTAGAGACAAAATCATATACCTCTTTCTTCATGCCCGGCCACCAAAAACTCTTCTTGAGGTCCTGATACATCTTAGTCACGCCAGGATGTAGAGAATATTTGGAGTTATGGCTGTCCTCCAATATTTCTTTCCTCAAGCTCGGTTCCTCAGGGACACATACCCTTCCACGAAACCGAAGAATACCATCATCAGACAAGCTAAAATCCTGAACTGCTCCATCAACCAAACTATCCCTGATCTGAACTAATCTCGGATCCACAGACTGCTGATCTCTGATCTTCTGCAACAAAGCAGACTGTACTCTGAGAAAAGCCACATAACCCGACTGAACTCTAGGAGAAACACTGATCCTGAGATCGCTAAACTCCTGCAGCAACTGCCACTCACTGACCCGTAGTGCTGCTACTGAAGTAACTGGATGTCTGCTCAGTGCATCCGCCACCACATTGACCTTTCCAGCCTGATACTGAATGGAGAAGTCATAGTCTTTGATCAACTCCATCCATCTTCTCTGTCTCATGTTCAACTCCTTCTGAGTGAAGATGTACTTGAGACTCTGGTGATCAGTGAACAGATCAAACTCCTGACCCAACAAATAGTGACGCCATATCTTCAAAGCAAAGACTACGGCCGCCAACTCTAAATCATGAGTAGGGTAGTTCAATTCATACTCCTTCAGTTGTCTCGAAGCATAGGCTACTACAGAACCCTTCTGCATCAAGACACAACCCAACCCTTTGCCTGAAGCATCCGTATAAACAGTAAACCTTTCCCCATCACTAGGAATAATGAGGATCGGTGTACTAGTCAACCTCCTCTTCAGCTCTTGAAATCTCTCTTCACACTTGTCATCCCAAATAAACTTGGCCTCCTTTCTGGTCAATTTAGTTAAAGGACCCGCCAGCTTGGAGAATCCCTCAACAAATCTCCGGTAGTAACCTGCTAAACCCAGGAAACTTCTGATCTCAGTAGCACTAGTCGGTCTTCCCCAATCAAGGATGGCTTGCACTTTAACTGGATCCACAGACACTCCTTGACCAGAAATCACATGCCCAAGGAAACTGATCTTCTCTAGCCAGAACTCACACTTACTAGCCTTGGCATATAATCGGTTCTTCCTCAGAACCTCCAGCACTCTGCGCAAGTCACTGACATGATCTGAAGTAGTCCGTGAGTATACCAAAATATCATCTATAAAGACTACCACACAAGAGTCAAGCAAATCATGGAATACCCTGTTCATCAAATCCATGAAGACAGCAGGCGCATTCGTCAGTCCAAAAGGCATAACTAAAAATTCGAAATGCCCATACCTGGTCCTGAAAGCAGTCTTAAATATATCCTCATCCTTGACTCTAAGCTGATAATACCCTGATCTCAGATCAATCTTAGAGAACACTGTAGCTCCCTGTAATTGATCAAACAGATCATCAATTCTGGGAAGAGGATACTTATTCTTGATAGTCACTTGGTTCAGTTGCCTGTAGTCTATACACATCCTCAGGGTTCCATCTTTCTTCTTTACAAACAGCACTGGCGCTCCCCAGGGAGAAGCACTAGGCCGAATGTACCCTTTCTCTAGCAGTTCCTCCAGTTGTTTCTTAAGCTCAGCCAGCTCTGAGGTAGCCATGCGATAAGGAGCTCTGGAGATAGGTGCCGTTCCTGGCGCCAACTCAATGCCAAACTCTACTTCTCGAATTGGTGGCAAGCCTGAAAATTCCTCAGAGAACACGTCAGGAAACTCTTTCACCACCGCCATCTGAGTCAAATCAGAAGTAGAATCATCCTGCACCTTAACATGTGCAAGGTAACCCTTACACCCACTAGCAAGTAATTTTCTGGCCTGCAGAAAAGATATCACATGTGGTCCTTGGTCTGACACTAGACCTCTCACAAAAATCCGATTCCCATCTAGCAGATTTAAAGAGATTACTTTCTCAAAGCAATCCACAGTGGCATGATGTGAAGACAACCAATCCATACCTAGGATGACATCATAGTCTTGCATGTCTAAAAGGATTAGATCTACCAGAAACTCATAACCCTCTACATGCACTACACAATTAGCACAAACAGTGTCTGTAGATAATGACTTGCCTAAGGGAGTACTGACAGACACAACATAATCTAGCATCTTAGGTACAACAGGTAAACATGCAGCAAATCTAACAGATACAAAAGACAGATTTGCACCAGGGTCAAATAAGATACGAGCTAACTGATCAAATACAAATAAGGTACCTTCCACGACGGATCGGGAAGCTCGTGTATCCTTCTCAGCCACAGCATAAACTCGTGTCTGGACTGTAGGCTTCTCTGCGCCTCTATTCTGCATCTCAGGCTCTTTGCAGTCTTTGACCATGTGCCCAGGTTTCTTACACCTGAAGCATACACCATTCCTCTTATGACAGTCTTTCACTAGATGTCCCTTGAGCCCACAATAATTACAAGTCCGGTCCTCTGTGATACTGTTTCTTACATCTCTGACATCCCTGAACTGCTGCGGTGCATCCCTGGACTGCTGCGGTGCCTTGTAAGAGTAAGGCTTATACCTGCTCTTCTTGTAATCCTTATGCTTGGGGTACTTCTTACCCTTGCCGCCACTACCATACTGAGGAACCGCCGCCTCAGCTGCAGGAACCACTGTCACGGCAACATGAGAACTCCTCTCAGCTATGTATCTCTCAATGGTGCGTGCTCGCCCAACAGTCTCAACATAGGTCTCCAAGTGCTGAGCACCAACCTGCTCTCTAATGTCCCATCTGAGACCTCTGAGAAACTTAGTAGCTCTCCTCTTTTCAGTGTTTATCAGGTGAGGGGCATACTTTCCCAACTTAGTGAACTGCAATTCATACTGGTCCACTGTCATATCACCCTGCTCCAGGTGAATAAATGCCACCTCTCGGTCCTCCACCAAACTATCTGGGAAGTACTTCTCGTTAAATCGAGACAAGAAGTAAAGCCAATCTACAGTCTCATGTCTTTCTTCAGCTAGCCTCACAACGCCCTTCCACCACTCATCTGCGTCACCTCGCATCATATAGGTGGCCAGACACAGCTTGTCTTCGTCCGAGCACCGCATGACTTGGAAAATCTTTTCCAAGCACAACTGCCAGTTCTCGGCAGTACTGGATTCTGAGCCCCCATAAAAAGAGCTGGGACCCAGTTTCTGGAATTCACTCACAAGTGAGGCATAGCGCCTGTGAGCGCCCTCCTGAGAGTCATCCCCCACCGCTCGAGTAGTAGTCTGGGGTCTCTCTTGAGTCAGCTGCTGCAAAAGCTGCTGTTGTGCCTCTTGATGCTGAGTCTGTTGTTGCTGCAGCATCTGAGCTTGCCTCTCTATCATGGCACCTTGTTGCTGTACCATGCCAGTCAGAGCCTCAATAGTTCTCGAGAGATTTGAAGGCTGCTCATCCTCGCCACTAGCATTTCCTCTAGTTCGCACCATCTTAAATTCCTACACACACATGCCATAGTCAGGAAAACAAACATAAACCTATCAGGTGTCTAGCAATACACAAACATGTTTTCCCCCGAACTAAGTTTTAGCTAGCCAACTCCTCTGATACCATTCTGTAACATCCCGTTATCTTAACCCCAAACAAGCAACACATATCATGAAAGAAACAGGATGTTATCATACAAGATCGATACATATGCTAGGTAAAACCCCGTTCAGGAAACCCGATCTGAAAATTTCGAAAATCCATACATATAAATCTCCACAAAAACACAATTTCATAAAGGTACCTGCCACCACGCAATCCTTGCACTAGACATATGCAAGGCAACAGTTATATCAAATCCGTATCAAATCCATAAAATCCATAAAGGTACCTGCCACCAGGCAATACTTGCACTAGACATATGCAAGTTACAGGTATATCAAAACCGATTACAAAGAATACACCACAAACCGAATTTCAAAACAAAATCACAAAATCGATTTTTATAAACTCATACCAAACACCGAAACCAGGCTGAAGCCCGCGGTGACACAAAAATCAAACTCATTTAACAGTCACAATCTGACATCACAAGTTCACATAGTTCACATGGTTCACATAGCTCATATCATTCATATAGTTCGGCCACAACCGGCCCCAAATAATTAAGCACAAAAGTTCTTAAACAGTAAACTAGCGATATCCATGCCAATGCTAACTCAAGAAATGCGCCCCTGCTCTATGCCTGAAAATAGTGAGGGGTGAGCTACACAGCCCAGTGAGCGGATAGTCTAAATCGACCATCCATAACATACACTCAAAAATATAGACAGATTATTTTAAAAATCTTTAACAGGAACATTATGTCAACATATAACAACATAAAGAAAACAGAAGTCATATAAACAGTCAGATGTACACACCAACATATAACAAACTCAGGTTCTAGAGTTATACTCTAAACCAACTCAGATGTACACACCAACACTTAATTAACCTAGTTGTCCAGCATATTCAGTAGTGACCATTATGGTCTAACCCGGCTTTGGCCTAAGCACTGGGAGACTGCAAAATTTCATGCAACATATAAACATGGACAGTGAGTAGAATCAAGAGGTGGCCCCCGCCAGGTCACGACATGGCACTTTGCTCTAAAACACCCCATAACACATCGATGGATAGTGTGTAGATTCAAGAGGTGGCCCCCGCCGGGTCACGACGTGGCACTTTGCTCTACGACACCCCATATCACAAAAAGAGTGATGACATCAAGAGGTGGCCCCTGTCCGACCAAGACATGGCACTTTGCGTCAAAACCCGTTCTCCCAAAAGGTTCCTACTGGACAACAGACACATCTTATATCTTATTTCACAACGGTGGACTTCTAAGTGTTAACTAGACTCTAGGATAGTCATCACAATAATCATATCGGGCAGGCTGAACATCAACCCCCATCACAATAATCATAACAGGTAGGCTGAACATCAACCCCCTCACATATCACAATACAGGGCTGAAATCTCAAACCCTTAACATATTACACATACTATCCCCTTGAGTACACAGTCACACTTAGCCTTAGTCCTACCCATCACATAACACATAATAACCGAAAATCACATAACCACATAATTTTAAAAAAATCACATAACCACATAATAATCAAGGATCACATAACCACATAATAATCAAAAATCATATAATCACCTAATAGTGTAGTCCTTAGATTTCATGCTGATTAGTTCAGTCAAACCTTGCTATGTTATCACCCAAGTTTCTCAAATACAAATACATAGCCATAAATATAGAATCATAAATATTTACCATGTTACACACACCAAGAAACAATCATATCAAGCATCCATAAAATCAACTTAAAATTTAAAACAAGTGTTCATATAAACTACTTTACAAATTACCACATGTAACATGTTAACTACAACATCAAAATTCGGTTTTCATAAACAATTATCAAGATCATCAAGATTTCGGTTTTTAGGTTTTCATGGAAAATACCCTAAATTCGGTTTTCATGAAGAACAAGAATATCTATTCGATTTCATGGAAAAATACCTTAGATTTGATTTTCATGAAGAACATATTAATTTCGGTTTTCATGTCCTAAATTCGGTTTTAACATGGTGAAGGTATCGGTTTTAGCATAGTAAAAATTCCAACAAGCAAAGGTATCATTTAACACATCATCTAACACAAACAATAGATAGAATCGAATAGACACTCCACTCACCTCTTAACCGTGATCACCAATATGAAAAACCTTTCCAAAAATTCATCTAAAGCTTTGAAAGACGCCACCAAACACCAAGGAATGCCGGCCAAAGGAAGAAGGAAGAGGAAGAAAGGAAAATTCCTCCAAGCCTTCAAGAATCGTCCAAGCTCCTCAAGAAATCGCCAAGTTCTTCAAAAAATCGCCCACTTCTTTGCCCTAGCCGCCCCAAGATTTCCTCAAGCCAAAATCGCCAATTTCCCTTCCCTAACCGAATTATCAATTTGAAATTTTCGGTTTTTAATTCTTTAACCCGTTAACCAACTAATTCCAATAGGGTTTAACCCATTTAACTAATAAATTCGAATTTTAAAACCCAATTAGTGTAAACCCAATAACCCATGGTTTAAGTGAAAATCCAATAAGAATTTAAATTAACATCCAATTAATTAATTCACTTAAACGCAAATCCAATAAGGGTTTAATTAATATCCAATAAAGTCTAATTAATTAACCAATAAGGTCTAATTAATTAACTTAAAATTAACAACCAAAAATCTCTAATTTAATTAACTATAAATTAACAACCAAAAATCTCTAGTTAATTAACTATTAATTAACAATCAATACATAGAAAAATATCACAGTCAGTAATTTTATTTAAATCATGAACACAATATCACAGCCAACGAGTTTATTTAAATCAAAAATAATGCTTACCAGGACTTAAGATCCTCGGATCTTACAAAATCTATCATGCTTTTATTTCAAGAAATTTGCCAAACTTTTTGTCTAGTTTATGTTGAACCAACCTTTGAGGAAAATGTATTGGTGGCTAGTAAGGAGCAGGCAAATTAGGTTTAGGATTCTCTTTCTCACATGATTCCTCCCCTTTTGGTTCATCACCCTTTTGAGGTGATAAACAAGTTTGGGGTTTCTCATGTGAAGAAGATTCCCCTAACTCTATTTTGTTGGGTCCCTTTCAAGAGGGAGCGAAACCCTAATAGGTCCCCTTCAAGGGGGAGCGAAAACCCTAAATGGTGGCGCATAAATCTTTGCAAGCGGAAGCAAGGGTTTTCATAGATCTTTCGCAAGAACATATGATCAACTTGATGAAGTTTAGATCCATACCATAGCCATGAAGAAGATGGCGACTTGGAAGCGAGAGAACAAGAGAGGTCTCCTCCAAATTGTCGCACACAAAAGGATTGATGACTTGCTCCTTGGATGCTCCTTATGCTAGCAAGGATCTCCAAGATGTCCTTGATCGAATGAAGGAAAAGATGGTGTCTTGCTTGGCCGAACTTCTCGTCGTCAACACCTTCAACCCCTTGCGTCTCGTCGAGAGAGAGGAGCCGAATGTTGAATGAGGCGTTAAAAACCACACATTGAACGTGGAGACGTTTTTCATTTTTGGACTTTCCAAAAATAGCAACCGAAACCGTTGAAGCGTTTTGCGTTCACATCAAGTGAACCAAACGATCATCCCACTCCATGTGGACCATGCGCTCACACTTGAGCCGGTTCACATGTCAATGGTTCATTGGTCAAACCAAATCAGCCCAAGCAATAGTCTAGACATTATCAAACCCAATGGTTCAATGATCTAACCGTCCATCCCTCGATGCTCTTGATCTCACCGATCTAGCATCAATACTCTCGATCGAAGCTTACCGATCTCAAGCCCTAATCAATCAAACATGATCAGACTAGATCTCACTTACAATCAGAGTTTAAACTCCTTTAAACTGAACCAAAACAAATCAGTCCACACGATCTGACTTAAGTAAGTCATATCATCAAATTGTGCGACCCTGAGGGTTTCCTTTAAATGTCGGTAACGATGACTTGCGTCATCACGATCAGTGAGGGGTATCTAGCAACACATCACTGTCTTCCGATATAAAGAAAAGAGTCTTCCAAGACTACACCCAAACCACAGCACAAGTGTGAATCAAACTCACAAGGCATACATGTTTCCTTTGCCACTGGATGTCCTTATTGGACAAGCGTGTCAAGCCTGTATCTCCAATATGATGAGCATGATTAGATCAGATGAACATAGTCACCTGGGTATGGCCATACACTTTCTCAATCATCTCATAGGGAGGGCCCCATTAGAACATCACACTCCTTAAACAAGGAGACGGCAATCCTTTATCTATCACTAGTGCCCTAACCTGACTCAAGCTCACCATCCAAGATAGTCTATAATCATTTTATTTCAAATGATATTGAACTACCTCAAAACAATGACAATCATCATTTAGAAACACAAGTGATCTCAAGTCAAAGGACATGTGCCACTTGCAGCATTCAAGGATTATTCACATTGTGACAAACAATTGAATATCCTAGTAGGGTCTGTCCAGTACATCCAATGTACCCATGAGTCTACATCTTATTCCATGCTCGAAGCATCCTATAAGATTAGAACACATATTAGTCTTAACCATATCAAGGCTGTCTCATGTTCACCAAGATATCTCGACTAAGGACATATAGCATGTCAGCCTAGCTGAACAGCTTTGAGACATTATTCAGAAGTACACTTATTACAGCAGACAAGGTAACAAACTGAATAACAACCATTGCCTTTATAAACATAAAAGTTTATTACACAATACCGATACAATCCCAAGGCCTCAAACATTAGCCTTAAGGGCATACCCCAACAATCTCCCACTTGCACTTAATCTAATGGTTGAGAAATCTCAAACCCATATTATTACAGTGCTTTTCATGCTTCTGCTGCGTCAGAGGCTTGGTAAGCGGGTCTGCCAGATTGTCATCTGTATGAACCTTGCAGATTTTGATCTCGCCACGATCTATGATCTCCCTGATCAAATGAAACCGTCTCTGTATGTGATTGGACTTCTGGTGCGACCGTGGTTCCTTTGCTTGTGCGATTGCTCCAGTGTTATCACAGAAGATAACCAAAGGATCTGCACTCGAAGGAACAACACCAAGTTCTCTCACGAACTTACGAATCCACACTGCCTCCTTGGATGCTTCCGAGGCTGCAACATACTCGGCTTCTATTGTGGAATCAGCAACAGTTGACTGTTTGAAACTTTTCCACACCACTGCTCCACCATTCAAGCTAAAAACATAGCCTGATTGCGATCGAAAATCATCCTGGTCAGACTGGAACGAAGCGTCAGTATATCCTTCAATACTGAGTTCTTCCTGACCACCATACATCAAGAACATATCTTTGGTCCTCCGCAGATATTTTAAAATGTTCTTGACTGCAATCCAGTGTGCCTGACCTGGATTACTTTGGAACCGACTAGTCACGCTTAACCCGTAAGCGACGTCTGGGCGAGTACGCAACATCGCATACATAATGGATCCAATAGCCGAAGCATAAGGCGTATTGTCCATTTCATCTTTCTCAGTCTGTGTTTGTGGACACTGACTCTTTGAAAGATTCAGACCATTTCTGACTGGAAGATATCCTCTTTTAGAATTCTCTAAATGGAATCTCTCCAGGACTTTATCGATGTAAGTACTCTGGCACAGCCCGAGAAGCCTCTTAGATCTATCCCTGTAGATCTTCACACCTAATACATAGGCTGCTTCTCCCAAATCTTTCATCTGAAAACATTTTCCTAACCATGCTTTAACAGCATGCAGTTCAGGAATATCGTTTCCAATGATTAAGATATCATCGACGTAGAGGACTAGGAAAGTAATTACGCTCCCACTAAACCTCTTATATACACACGGGTCATCCTCGTTCTTGATGAAGCCAAACTCAGTGATTGATTCATCAAAACGAATATTCCAGCTTCTCGATGCTTGTTTGAGTCCATAAATGGACTTCTTTAACTTGCATATTTTATGACGATCTGATGGATTAGTGAAACCTTCAGGTTGTGTCATATACACATCCTCATCCAGATTTCCGTTAAGGAAAGCTGTCTTCACATCCATCTGCCAGATCTCATAATCATAATATGCAGCTATCGCGAGAAGAATCCGAATAGACTTGAACATGGCTACAGGAGAGAAAGTTTCATCATAATCTATCCCGTAGATTTGTTTGAAACCTTTCGCTACTAGCCTGCCTTTATAGGTAACCACGTTACCATCCATGTCAATCTTCTTCTTGAAGATCCATTTACAGCCTATAGGGATTACTCCCGGAGGCAGATCAACCAAATCCCAGACTTGGTTATCTGACATGGAGTCCATCTCGGCTCGCATAGCTTCAAGCCATCTAGCTGACTCCGGTCCACTGACCGCATCCGCATAAGTGAGGGGTTCATCATTATCAATGATGTAGACTCCGTCATAACGCTCAGGCTGACGACGGATCCTTCCCGATCTTCGCGGTTCCCGTGATGTCTGAGCCTCAGGTTGTTCAGTAACCTGATCTACCGGCTCAGGCTCATCCAACTGTGCTTGACTACTTTGTCCTTCCTCTGGATTCTCATCCAGCTTTATTTCTCTCCCACTGGCCTCTTGCAGAAGAAACTCCTTCTCAAGAAATATGGCCGTCCGAGCAACAAATACCTTGTTCTCTTTGGGATCGTAGAAATAATAACCCTTAGTTTCCTTAGGGTAACCGACAAAAATACATTTCTCAGATCTGCTCTCTAGTTTCCCAGAGGCGAGCTTTTTGACATAAGCCTCGCAACCCCAGATCCTGATAAACGTCAAGCTCGGCTGTTTCCCATACCATAATTCATATGGAGTCTTTGAAACTGCCTTGGATGGCACTCGGTTTAGTACCTTTGCAGCTGTTTCCAGTACAAATCCCCAAAAGGAGTATGGAAGAGTAGCCTGACTCATCATCGAACGAACCATATCAAGTAACGTTCTATTTCTCCTCTCGGACACACCATTCCATTGCGGTGTTCTTGGCGGAGTGAGCTGTGAGATAATCCCACACTCCTTTAGATAGTCAGTAAACGCATGACTCAAGTATTCTCCACCTCGATCAGAACGAAGTGCCTTGATATTTCGGCCTAGCTGATTCTGTACTTCATTCTTGAACTCTTTGAACTTGTCAAAAGATTCACTCTTATGTCTCATAAGATAGACATACCCATATCTACTGAAATCATCAGTAAAGGTAATGAAGTACTGATAGCCACCTCTGGCATGTTTACTAAATGGCCCACACACATCACTGTGTATAAGGTCAAGTAAACCTGAAGCCCTTTGACCTTTGTTAAGAAAAGGAGACTTCGTCATTTTACCCATTAAACAAGCTTTGCATGTATCAATCTCCTCATAGGAGAATGATCCCAGCAGTCCATGATCATGCAACCGCTTAATGCGCTTCTTGTTAATATGGCCTAAACGACTATGCCATAGCAAGGTGCTGTCATCAGCATTCTTGGCTTTCTTATTATCAATGTTTTGTATAGAATATTCCATGTCCAACATGAATAACCCATTGTTAATTGAACCAGTAGCATAAACAATATTATCAAGAGTAAGATAACACTTTGAAATCTTGCATTCAAAGGAAAACCCTTTCCTGACAAGTGCAGGAATAGAGATAATATTTTTAGTAATACTGGGTACAAAATAACAATTGTTTAATTCTAATACAATGCCAGATGGTAATGAGATGTAATAATCCCCTACAGCAACAGCAGCAACCCGTGCCCCGTTTCCAACGCGTAGGTCCACCTCATGCTGTCCCACCTATCTTCTTCTCTTGAGTTCCTGTACATTTGAACAAATGTGAACTCCACATGCAGTGTCCAACACCCATGAAATAGAAGAAGAGGATATCATGACCTCAGTCACAAATATACCTGAGCCAGAAGCGATGCTTCCCCTCTTGTCTCCTTGGAGCGCTTTACAGTCCTTTTTCCAGTGACCCAGCTGGCCACAGTGGAAACACCTGTATTCCTTTGACCGCTTAACCTTCTGTTTCAGAGCCTTGTTGTAGTTCTTGACTGGGGCTTTGCCCTTCTTCCCCTTCTTCTTGTTCCTGGAAGGAACCATTAAGACAGAGGTTGAAGGCTTTCCCTTCAGAGTTTCCTCAGTAGTCAAGAGCATATTGAGCAGCTCTGCCGGAGTACAATCGATTTTGTTCATATTAAAGTTAATAATGAACGCATCGAAAGAAGGCGGGAGAGACTGCAGAATAATGTCTACAGCAAGCTCCTGATTGATGGTGTGCCCCAGTTTTTCCAGAGCCTCCTTGTGCCCAGTCATCTTGAGCACGTGAGCTCCCACTGGGCTCCCCTCAGCCAGTTTGCTCTGAAAGAAAAGCTTTGTCAGATTATAGCGTTCTGTCCTCGCCTGTGCAGCATACAGCATGTTGAGGTTTGCTATAATTTCTATAGCAGACATATCCTCATGCTGGCGCTGCAGCGGTGGCGTCATAGACGCTAGCATCAGGCAAGCGACGTCAATGCTATCATTGACATGCTTTTCATAGGCATCACGAACCGCCCTTGCGGCGTTCGCAGCGGGTTGAGGCGGCACTGCCGTCTCGAGGACATACAGTTTCCTCTCTGCCTTAAGAACAATCTTAAGGTGTCCGTACTAGTCTGAGAAGTTTGGCCCAGCAAACTTCTCCCTTTCCAGTAGGGATCGCACATTGAAGCTCATGGTGTTCGTTGCTGCAGGAATCTACAACAATGCAAGAACAGCAAGGTCAGTATCAATGTCTAGAATCAATCCAGGACTTAAGAAAGATTCTTTTCTCACTATTTTATCTGACTGAAAAATCCATTAAAACAGTCCGAAAGAGTAGCACTCTTTTAGTGAGATGGGATCCAGATTTCATACTTGGTCTCCGCGTCCCGCTCAGGCGAGATAAGATGCACAGAGAATACAAGCACTAATTTCTGGTAGGCAGTCCCTGCCAATCGCCAACCCGTGCGATTCCCCTTCATCTGGGCAATCCAGCCGACTGTGCCAACTGAGTTGGTACAACACAATCTCTGACCCCACAGATGGCTGCCTCCATGTGCTACCATATGCGCCACATATGTAGCCTACATGGTCAAGCTGACCCGACCTACTCCCTGGACCACCACGTGCTATGCTGAGCAACGAGAAGCGATAAATCCCTTCTCTGTAACACGCAGGTGTAATCCCGCACCGTCTGAAGATAGATGGACGTGCCCACTGAGTGGGTACAACACGGCTCCAACGATAGTCAGAACAGTGAGGTTTCGCGTCAGAAGGCTTTACGAGCTTGATATTTTAGCGTTGGATTTTAACGGTCTTTTATCTTCTTAACTATCATGCAATTCCTATGGTGATAGCAGAAGATAAACTCATGCAGTTCTAATTATATAAGCAATAAAAAGAAAGCATGGATCTTATGTGGTAAAAGCCCATAGCCTAAGTAAGACCTTAACCTAACTTAAGTCTTCACTTGCTTTTCTTGGGTCTTTTGCCTCTCATCTGGTCCAACCCAGGGCCCTAGCGCCAAGAGCAGCTCAGGTGCGCCACCAGCTGAATGCGCTTGATTGCCATGTGTGCATTGAATACTTGTTTGATTAAATTACAATTCAATCTATCTAGACAAGATTGACTCGCAGGTCAATTACATTTTATAAATTAAATACAATGTGATTCGCAGATCACAAATAAATATTAATTTATAACTAACCAGGCTCGCAGGCCCCAGCACAGCACACATTAAAGGGCAACCCACATAAGATGAAATAAACAGGCATATGGCATCAATCAACATGTGATCCATTACAAAGAAAATAAACTTTTGAAAACCCATTGGCATCAATTTTACTTTTCTTATCTGCCCTACAACCTTACAACGGTCCATTGATGGGGATCCACTCATCTTATCTAGTTAGATCCATGCCCTTGCATGCACCAAGTCCTAACTGACTCGAGTTGACCTAATGGTCAACCATGCATGCGCCAAGGGCTGAACAACCTTCAAGAGTTCTGGCAAGCGGGTGTGACCCCGGGCCTAACTCAAGAGTGTTCACTGGTTGTCTCAACCAGACCTCGCTACACGCCTTTGATGCAGTCGACCTATAGCCACCTCGTGCTTGCGCACAGGTGCCATCTGGTCGACCCATCTAGGCTGTCAGATGGTCTGATCAGACTAGTTTGATCTATACTAGTTGATGCTTTCAACCCCATCAACCCGTCTAAGGGTTTACAATAGGTGCATCTTAGATCTAATGGGGTGCGCAAGTGATATTTGTTTTGACAAACACAAACACAATAACAAGCGCCAACTTACATGCGCCAACATAACAAAATATTCTCATGTGAAGTTTCGGCATGCAACTTAGATCTAAGCATACATTTACATGTGCAAACATGGATCACAAAAATATATCAAGCAATCATATTAACATGCTGTAACCGCATGCTCTGATACCAATTGTTGGGTCCCTTTCAAGAGGGAGCGAAACCCTAATAGGTCCCCTTCAAGGGGGAGCGAAAACCCTAAATGGTGGCGCATAAATCTTTGCAAGCGGAAGCAAGGGTTTTCATAGATCTTTCGCAAGAACATATGATCAACTTGATGAAGTTTAGATCCATACCATAGCCATGAAGAAGATGGCGACTTGGAAGCGAGAGAACAAGAGAGGTCTCCTCCAAATTGTCGCACACAAAAGGATTGATGACTTGCTCCTTGGATGCTCCTTGTGCTAGCAAGGATCTCCAAGATGTCCTTGATCGAATGAAGGAAAAGATGGTGTCTTGCTTGGCCGAACTTCTCGTCGTCAACACCTTCAACCCCTTGCGTCTCGTCGAGAGAGAGGAGCCGAATGTTGAATGAGGCGTTAAAAACCACACATTGAACGTGGAGACGTTTTTCATTTTTGGACTTTCCAAAAATAGCAACCGAAACCGTTGAAGCATTTTGCGTTCACATCAAGTGAACCAAACGATCATCCCACTCCATGTGGACCATGCGCTCACACTTGAGCCGGTTCACATGTCAATGGTTCATTGGTCAAACCAAATCAGCCCAAGCAATAGTCTAGACATTATCAAACCCAATGGTTCAATGATCTAACCGTCCATCCCTCGATGCTCTTGATCTCACCGATCTAGCATCAATACTCTCGATCGAAGCTTACCGATCTCAAGCCCTAATCAATCAAACATGATCAGACTAGATCTCACTTACAATCAGAGTTTAAACTCCTTTAAACTGAACCAAAACAAATCAGTCCACACGATCTGACTTAAGTAAGTCATATCATCAAATTGTGCGACCCTGAGGGTTTCCTTTAAATGTCGGTAATGATGACTTGCGTCATCACGATCAGTGAGGGGTATCTAGCAACACATCACTGTCTCCCAATATAAAGAAAAGAGTCTTCCAAGACTACACCCAAACCACAGCACAAGTGTGAATCAAACTCACAAGGCATACATGTTTCCTTTGCCACTGGATGTCCTTATTGGACAAGCGTGTCAAGCCTGTATCTCCAATATGATGAGCATGATTAGATCAGATGAACATAGTCACCTGGGTATGGCCATACACTTTCTCAATCATCTCATAGGGGGGGGCCCCATTAGAACATCACACTCCTTAAACAAGGAGACGGCAATCCTTTATCTATCACTAGTGCCCTAACCTGACTCAAGCTCACCATCCAAGATAGTCTATAATCATTTTATTTCAAATGATATTGAACTACCTCAAAACAATGACAATCATCATTTAGAAACACAAGTGATCTCAAGTCAAAGGACATGTGCCACTTGCAGCATTTAAGGATTATTCACATTGTGACAAACAATTGAATATCCTAGTAGGGTCTGTCCAGTACATCCAATGTACCCATGAGTCTACATCTTATTCCATGCTCGAAGCATCCTACAAGATTAGAACACATATTAGTCTTAACCATATCAAGGCTGTCTCATGTTCACCAAGATATCTCGACTAAGGACATATAGCATGTCAGCCTAGCTGAACAGCTTTGAGACATTATTCAGAAGTACACTTATTACAGCAGACAAGATAACAAACTGAATAACAACCATTGCCTTTATAAACATAAAAGTTTATTACACAATACCGATACAATCCCAAGGCCTCAAACATTAGCCTTAAGGGCATACCCCCAACATATTTCCCTTTCATTATCATTAAGCCTTTCTTCATTGTTTTGAAACCTCCCTCTAGGTTCTCCTAGTTGTTTCCTACTTCTAGTCATAATGGCATTACAGTGCTCCCTAGGGTTTATCATAGGTTTTGCAGGCAATTTCCCAGGGGGTCTGTAAGGTACAGTAGCATTTTGTGCAATTTGGTTTTCAAGAATTTTGTTGTGGGCCTCTACTCTATCCAGTCTAGAGTTAATTTGATGAAAGCTTTCCTTAAACTCTTCAATTTGTCTATTTTGATTTGACAGGATTTGTTTTTGATCAGACATAAACTCTTCAATTTTTCTATCTTGTTTTAGCTTAAACTGATTTTGACTGGTCATTATTTTTTCAAATATGGATTTTATCTCAGAAAATTGATCATTATTTTGATTTAGATTTTGGTTGGGATTTTGCCTTTGGAATCCTTTGTTTTCAGTGTTCCCCCCTACATTGTTATTGTTTTTCCATGAAAGGTTGGGGTGATTTCTCCATCCAGGGTTATATGTACTAGAATAGGGATCATTAGGTCTGCTTTGATTATAATTCCCTGTGACATTCACATGCTCATTACCCTGATCAACAATTCTACAATATTCGGCAGTATTACCATCATTGCCACAATTTTCAGAAGTAATAGCAGAACCAAAAGCAGTTTGTATGGAATTTAACTTACTGCACAAAAAGTCTACCTTCTCTTCTAAGGATCGCCATCCTTCACTTTCACCCTTACCTTGAGAAGGCTTGTAAAGGACTCCCCTCTCGGTAGTCCATTGATTGTGGTTCAATGCCATCTCATCTAGCAGTCTGAAGGCATCATCTGGTGTTTTGCTCATAAGATCTCCTCCTGCAGCAGCATCCACAATCATTTTAGTCTGATCGGATAATGTAATATAAAAAATTTGCAGTAAAGTTTGAAGTTCTAGTCCATGGTGAGGACACTTCCGCTGCAGTTCATTGAATCTCTCCCAGGCCTCACTGAGCGACTCCCCACTTATTTGTTGAAAGCTTGTAATTTGGTTTCTCATCTGCAGTGTCTTGCTTGGGGGACAGTATTTGTTCAAGAAGGAATTGGACAGTTGATTCCAAGTGGTGAAGGTACCGGCTGGGTGTGAATTAAGCCATGTCTTTGCCTGGTCCCTATGAGAGAAAGGAAAAAGTCTTAATCTCAATGCATCGCTAGAAACACCATTCAATTTAATAGTATAACATAATTCAAGAAATAAGGCCAAGTGTTGGTTGGGATCCTCCAGTGGAGATCCTCCAAACTGATCTTGTTGAAACATTGCAATGAAACCAGGCTTAATCTCAAAATTGTTGGCCTCTATTGCTGGCCTAGCTATACTAGAACGAATTTCATGATGATTAGGGGATGCATAGTCCCTAAGTGTTCTCTGATTGTTCTGATTGTCTGCCATCTCTAATATTTCTTCTTCTAACTCTGGTTGGAATGTCTCTTGCAATTCTTCTTGTGATGTCTCTTCTAATCTCAACTTTCTGCGCGCTCTTAATGTCTTATTGATTTCAGGATCCAATGGTATAAGTGGTCCTGACCTAAGGCTCCTGCGCATGCAAACTAGATAGATCCAGTGATTTCAAGAAACAAAAAATAAGCAGTAAATAAAAAATAGTAAATAAAAACCTAATCTAGCAATAATCTCAACGTCTTTAATATCGACAAAAACTAAGGTCCCCGGCAACGGCGCCAAAAACTTGTCGTGATCCGCAAGTGCACGGATACTTGTAGTAATAAAAAAAGTATCGAATCCATAGGGACCTACGTTGTCGAATACTAAATAGCTGATTTCTTACTATCTAGGCTAATCGAAGTAGTGAGAATAGAAATTCGAAGCTAAAAACGGAATTATCAGAGAGAAAAGCTGGGACTAGGGTTTCGTTCACTTTAACTTTTATGAGCTAGATATGAATAAGGATTTCGTCAGTTCAAATTTATCATGATGAAGAGGTAATTTACTAAATAAAAGGGTTGTTTCACTTTCGTGCAAACAACCGCACAGGGATTTATCCCCGCTTTCGCGCAAGATTCCTCCCAACGCTGAAGATAAGTAACTCATCAAACAATGAATTCAAGGATCACTTTCGTACATCCGAATTCAATGTTGATAATCTCTAGTGGAGATTCAAGGATCACTTTCGTGCATCCGAGTCTCAACACTAGTTTTACTCATGGATCTCCAACGTTCTGATCCTTGCTTTCACACAAGATCTCCACGTTTGACAAATAGACTCGATCTATAGGTTCATGTTATAATTATGGCAATTAATCTACTAGAATAGATCAAATTAGATCTAACCTAAGGAAGGGATCCTAACATGCAATTCTAGGGTTCCAAATTCTCAAGCAATTATGTTTCGGTCTCAAGCGAAAATTCTAAGAACATAATTAGTAACATGAACTTACAGAGAGTCTAAGTACAATTATCACATGAGCAAAATCATCATGGTAATATTAAACTCAACGAAATAGTAAAAATAGTCATCTAGTCATTGGAAATCAAGTGAATTACTTCCCCATGTCCCAAAAGTAGTTTAAGCTATCATCATGAAGGAATTACAACAGATCATGGTTTCAGAGGATCGAAAATCGAAGTAAAAGAGAAGTTTAGAAAATACAGCACGACTGTGAAGTATTTCACAGCCGTAATTTTGCAAGAACCGCCGATGAACAGTGCCGGTGACTCCTTTTTCTTCGATTTCTCTTCCAATCGATCTCCTTTCGGTCTGAAACTTCTGGCACGTTGTCTCCTCCTTCATACGAAGCTTCAATATGAAAATTATGGCCGGAGAATGTTTGGATCGAGCGCGGCGGCGTGGATCATGATTTCTCCCTCGATAGTACACGAAATTTGGGGATTTTGGTCTCTCCGTAATCCTGTCGTGAAAAGCTCCCACTCTGCTTCTTACGGCATCTGATTTAAGGCTCTAGATCGCTCACGATCTTCTCCGCAAGAATCGGGCGTTGATATTGACTCGGGTGTCGCGTTCAGAACAGAAATTACGGTAGTGTAATGTCTTACGGCACTGCCGTAAAATCGCTCGAGTCTTCTGTTCTAATGTTGTCAGGGAATTATGGTACAGTAAATTGGTTTATGGCGGTGCCGTAAAATTGAGGAAACTTTCTGTTCGGAAGTGATCGGAAAGTACGACCTGTGTAATCCTTTACGGGGGTGCCATAAAATCGGGCGATGTTTATGTTCTGAAGCGCTTTGAAATACGGCACCATAAATTGGTTTACGGTAGTGCCGTAAAATCGAGAAAACTTTCTGTTCAGAAATTCTTCAAAATACGGCAGGGCTCAAATTTTACGGTACCATCCAAAATTACGGTACCGTAAAATGGATTACGGCACTACCGTAATTTGCTGAATTGCTCCGTTTTGCATGAAATTTCTTGGGTGATCTCCTCTTGATGATGGTAATCCTTCTATGTATTTGTTTTTGCTTGAAAATGCCAAAAAAATAGTGCCTTTTTACCTGAAAACCATGAAAAACCAAAATAGAAGTAGACTTTGCAATATTCAATGAATTTATCATGAAAACAAGTAAAAGATCTTCAATTTAGCATGAAAAGATTTCGAAAATGATACAAAATATACTATATATTTTGGTGTCATCAATTGCCCAGCAAGCTAGCACTTCATCTAGACCCCTAGGAAAATTACCTGCCAAACCTAAACCTAACCCTAGGGAATATTGCAATGCTATCATAACTAGGAGAGGGAAACAACTGGAAGATCCTCAGGAATCTCTCGATGATGATGATAAGGTAGAACCAAGACTTGAAACTAGCAGTGAACCTGTGCTGGAATCACAACCTGCAGATGAGCAGTCCCAAACTAGTTTGTCACCTTACAAGGGTGATAAACCTAAAGGTGAATTGCCATGTAAGGTTGATGATTCTAAACCTAGTTCATAAACACCCTATAGGCCACCTGTACCCTTTCCTCAGAGGTTGGTGCAAGCTAAACTTGACAAACAATTTGGCATGTTTCTTGATGTTCTTAAAAAACTTTGTATTAATGTTCCATTTACTGAAGTTTTGACTCAAATGCTAACTTATGTCAAATTTTTGAGAGAGATTTTGTCTAATAAGAGAAAGATTGATGATCATGGTACTGTAGCACTTACTGAGGAATGTAGTGCTATCATACAGAATAAATTGTCACCTAAGCTAAAAGATCCAAGTAGTTTTTCTGTACCTTGTTCTATTGGACATATGGCTTTTGACCGAGCCTTATGTGACCTCGGTGCAAGTGTTAGTCTAATACCTTATTCTCTTTACAGGAAACTGGATGTTGGAGAGCTTAAACCAACCTCAATGACTTTGCAACTCACCGACTCATCAATAAATCCGGTTGGTATATTAGAAAATATTCCTGTACAAATTGGTAAGTTTTTCATACTTACTGATTTTATAGTTTTAGAGATGGAAGAAAATTCTAGAAATCCAATTATTCTTGGTAGTCCTTTCTTAGCTACATCTGGTGCATTAATTGATGTTAGAAAAGGAAAATTAACTTTGATATTTGTGGTGAGATAATTGAATTTGATTTGATTGATTCTTTAAAAAAGGCATCACACTCAGGGACATGTAGCATAGAAACAATTGATGAGGAGGTTGTTTGTGACATGCATAATTTATTTGATGAACCTTCTGAATTTGATACATTTTCTGAGTGTGCTAATAAAGAATTTCAGGAAAGAGCAGCAAAGAAGAAGAGGAAGAGACGAAGGAGGAGAGGAAAATCAAAGTTGCTTGAGAAAGGAAAAAAGCTCATAAGTAAATTTAGACACTGTTTTAAGTCTGAGCCTTATGTTCTTGAGAACCCTGAACGAGACATAGAGAAATCTGGATGGCGACCAAACACACAAGCATGATCCAATCTGAGTGTTGAACGGTCAAGCTAATGACTGAAAATTAGCGCTTCTTGGGAGGCAACCCAAGCACTTTTACTCTAGTTTTTTTTTGTTTTTATTGTTTTTTACTTAGCACTAAATTTTCTTTTCTTTTTGTAGGTCAAAATTAATTTTATCAAAAAAAAAACTTTGGTGGTTCGAACCCGAAGACACAAAAGATGATTGGGTCTGACACAGACTAATAGACCTCTATGAGTATTTTCTTCCCAATCATTTGCATTCCATCCTTTGTATTTTTCTGATAATCCATGTATTCAAATGGAAGATGAATACTTCAAACTTCTTGTGCTGACATGCCACGGATCCTCGCCTTTTGATTTTATTGATAGATATTTCGATTTGGTTGTGTTGACATAATATGATGATGATGTGTAGAAGAATTTTTCTGAAAATACTACAAACACCATGCCAAAATTTTCAATCTATTATCATGCATATCAATTTCTAGAAATTGGAAATAGATTTTATATGTTGAATTTATTTCTCTGCTATAATCTATTTGTTGGAAATTTTTCATTAATTGATGCATGAAATTCTAGGTAAATGCATTGTTTAGTGAATGCAATCTTGAAGTGAAATAATTCTTTTGAATAAAATGAGCATATTTGCACATGTTATTGAGTTGATATCAAGTGATTAATCTAGTTAATCTTTATAATCTTTTATGTTATTTGTTGGGAAAAAGAAATCCAAATACATGAGAAAGAATGACTCCCCTACTTGGCACTGTATAAAATTAACAGTGGGACCTAAAGACATGGGTTGAAGTCCACAAAAAGAAAAAGAATAACTCCTCTTCTTGGCATTGTGTTCACAATGGTACCTAAGACAAGAGTTGAAGTTCATTGCAAAAGTGTGTATCTATGTAGATGCATGCCAAGAGAGAGTTCCTTTGACATTGACTCCTCTGTCTCAAGAAAATTCTTTCTACCTATGAGATATGAGTTCTATTATGTGTGGTTATATGACCAACATACTCTAAATTTGTCATCGGAAAAAGGGTGGTAATCGATTTAGAGAATGTCAAGGACAAAAAAAAATGAGTGGAAAAAGATTTGGAAATCCTATTCCTGTAAACAAAAACATATTGGATGAAAATCTCAAAAACAAGATTAATTCATGAGGTTGAAAATCTATTACTATGCATATTGCGAAATTTTATTCGATTGAACTTTTGAGTCTTAAATATTAATTTCAAAAGATTATGTATTTACTTGAAAATTTTGTGTGGGATTAATGAAATTTTCTATGGATGATTATATTTTAGAAATTTATTCGTCATGTGAAAATTTATTTTTTTGGTATTGATTTCTTTATTTGCTTGAGGACAAGCAAAGTTTGAGCCTTATGTGTTTGATGACTCTAAATTTCATTGTGTTTTTCATACTTATTTGGTAGTCTTTTGAACCATAATCTTACTCTTTTGCTTTGTTTTTATACTTTTTTTACCAAATGCTTCGGAATCTACACCATCTTTGGTTTTTGATCAATTTCAGGTAAAAAGGCACTATTTTGAGGCATTTTCGAGCAAAATCAAATACATGGAAGAGTTACCATGATCAAGAGGAGTCCACATAACAAATTTCACGAAAATCAGAGCAAAAGATCAAAATACGGTAGTGCCGTAATAAATATTACGGTACCGTATTATGGTACAATACCATAATATCAGAGCACCTGCCGTATTTTGGTGGATTTTCAAATCAGAGAATTGTCTTGATTTTATGGCACTGCCGTAAAGCATTACACTACCGTAATTTGCATCGCTTCAGAACAGAGACACCTGCCGAAATTACGGCACTACCGTAAACCATTCGATGTGCCGTATTTCCTAGGCAATTCCGACCAGAGAACTCGTCCAATTTTACGGCATGGTTGAGAAGCATTTTACAGACCATAATTTTGACACAGGGATCATAAAACAAAATATGACACTGCTGTAAAATATTTTACGGTCGTAATTTCCATTCAAAAACGTGATTTTTACAGGCCCGAAACTTGCGCGGACCATATCTTTTGATCCAGACCTCCAAATTGAGATCCGAAAGATGTTGCGGACTCGTCTTTAGGAGGAGGAGACACACAAAGTAAAAGGAGAAATTTTTATCCAGTATCGAGAGAGCAATTGACAGAGAGGCAGAATTGCTAGGGTTCATCAGTTCTCAGCCTGTGGACCACCTCCGGCCATGAAATTTGACAGAGAGCTTAGCCTAGTGAAGTAGAACTTGCATATGAATTTTCAAAGCAAAAGGATTCATTACAGCACTGTTTTGTAACTCGTTTCTCCTCTTTTTGATTCCTATTCATACAGAAACATGTTTTATTGTAATTCCTTCATCATGGTAGCTTAATCTTTCTTTGGGACATGGGGGTGTAATCTCTTTGTTTCTTAATGACTAGAAAACCTTAATTTTATCAAACTGATTTTATTATGATAATTTTACTTTTGTGAATTGATTGTTCTTTAATTCTCCTCTGTTTCTTAATATCAGCATGATTTAGAATTTTGCAAAACAGATTGAGAAGTTGATTGCTTGAAATTCGGAACCCTAGTAATTATCGAGTTTGGAACTATCGTAAGAGATTAGGTTGTTCTTCGAATTTTAATTCTTAGAGAAATTTAATGCCTTGTTGATTTTATGATTCTTTGGATTGAGTTAATATTTTAGACTTGATTTGATGCTGCAGGAGATTGAGTATCGAGTCGTCAGAAAACCTTGAGTAAAACTTGTGTTGAGACTCTGATGCACGCGAGTGATCTTGAGTTTCCACTTGAGGTTATCAACTTAGAATTCGGATGCACGAGAGTGATCCTTGAGTTCTTAGTTGATGGTTTACTCATTTTTAGCATTGAATAGATCTTGCACGAGAGTGAAGATCGGTTCTTTGTACGATTGTTTGTGCGAGAGCGAAACAATTTATTTATGAGGTAAACTATACCTTTATCATGGTAAAATTGGATTGATAGACACTTATCTTAATCTAGCCATTAGAAATTAAAGTAGATGAACCCCTAGTCCGGATTTCCTCTCTGATAATTTTTTCGTGTTCTTTTTGATAGTTTGATTCACTATTTTCTGATTGCCTAGCTAGCGAGAAATCGATTATTCAGTACTTGACAACAAGGTCTCTATGGTTTGATATCTATTTTATTACTTTGAGTATCCGTGCACTTGCCGACACAATAGGTGCCCGCCATGCCAAATGGGTCGAGTACTTGCAACAGTACTCTTTCGTGATCAACCAAAAGGCGGGCAAGGAGAATGTTGTCGCGGATGCCCTGAGTCGCGTCCGAACCCTCTTGTGTGTGATGCGCACTCGCGTCAACACCTTTGATCATGTTAAAGAGGAGTATCCCTCTTACCCCGACTTCGGGGCTGTCTATGCTGCCCTCTCCGAATCTTCCGACCCCGAGTCGCCGTTTCAACTTTGCGAGGGTTACCTCTTCTTGGGAAACCGCTGTTGGTGTATATGCCCTAGGACCTGTGGCTGATCGGATATGAGTCACATTCATTTGTGATATACATCCTGGCATGGTCGTTGTTATGCCTTTTGTACATCTACGTCATATGTACATTTGCATATACAATGTCCCTGGAGATAGATTCTATCTAACCTCAAAGAATAATCACCGGTCAAGTGTCATAGTGGATAAGGGACAGCTATGATACACTTGAGACTAGTATATGCGCTAGTTGAGCACGGGTTGCTAATGCAGGCATATGGGTATATCAAGGGATATATACTGGATCGACCAGCCGTGAGGATTTGACTTCGTGTCATAGGTCTGTTGGGGTATGCCCTTAAGGCTAATGTTTGAGGCCTTGGGATTGTATCAGTATCATGTAATAAACTCTTATGTTTATAAAGGCATGGTTGTTATTCAGTTTGTTACATTATCTGCTGCAATAAGTGTACTTCTGAATAATGTCTCAAAGCTGTTCAGCTAGGCTGACATGCTATATGTCCTTAGTCGGAATATCTTGGTGAACATGAGATAGCCTTGATATGATTGAGACTAATATGTGTTCTAATCTTATAGGATGCTTCGAGCATGGAATAAGATGTAGACTCATGGGTACATTGGATGTACTGGACAGACCCTACTAGGATATTCAATTGTTTGTCACAATGTGAATAATCCTTGTTTGCAACAAGTGGCACATGTCCTCTGACTTGAGATCACTTGTGTTTCTAAATGATGATTGTCATTGTTTTGAGATAGTTCAATATCATTTGAAACATAATGGTTATAGACTATCTTGGATAATGATCATGAGTCAGGTTAGGGCACTAGTGATAGATACAGGATTGCCGTCTCCTTGTTTAAGGAGTGTGATGTTCTAAAGGGGCCCCCCTGAATGAGATGATTGAGAATAGTGTATGGCCATACCCTGATGACTATGTTCATCTGATCTAATCATGCTCATCATATTGGAGCTACAGGCTTGACATGCTTGTCCAATAAGAACATCCAGTGGCAAAGGAAACATGTATGCCTAGTGAAGTGGATTCACACTTGTGCTGTGGTTTGGGTGTAGTCTTGGAAGACTCTTTCCTTTATATCGGGAGACAGTGATGTGTTGCTAGATACCCCTCACTGATCGTGATAACGAAAGTTATCGTTACCGACATTTAAAGGAAACCCTCAGGGTCGCACAATTTGATGATATGGCTTACTTAAGTCAGATCGTGTGGACTGAATTGTTTGGGTTCAGTCTGAAGGGATTTGATCTCTGATTATAAGTGAGATCTGGTCTGATCATGTTTGATTGATTAGGGCTTGAGATCGGTAAGCTTCGATCGAGAGATTTGATGCTAGATCGGTGAGATCAAGAGCATCAAGAGATCAACGGTTAGATCTTGAACCTTTAGGGTTTATTGTGATCTAGACCATATGGCTTGGGTTAATTGGTCTTGGACCAAACCGACATTGAACCGGCTCATGAATGAGCGCATGGTTCATGGGAGATGAGTTAAGCGCTTGGTTCACTTAAGGGTGAACGCTTGAGCCTTGACTACTTTCCATTTTGGGAATTCGGTTTCCAAATGGATTGTATGTAACGCCTCCACATTAGTGTGGGAGGTTACTCTCTCGCCGAACTCTCTCTTGTGTAGGTTTCTCCATCTTTCGGTGGAGAGCGCTTGACGAAAAGAAGAGAAGGAAGTCTCGGCCAAGCTTGATCTCTCATCATCCTCACGCGACAAGGACCCTTTGAAGCACTTTGCTAGCACAAAGGATTCAAAGGAGCAAGCCATCTTCATTTGTTGTGTGCGTCACCTTTGGAGAAGGAGCACTTGCGTCTTTGCTTCCAAGGCACCATCCATTCGATGGCATTGGTATGATCTCCTTCTTGATCTATTCAATCTATCAAAGTTGATCATATGAGCATATAAGCGATTGTGTTGTTGAAACCCTAGCAAAACATGCATGCGCCCCCTAAATTAGGGTTTCATCTGCTTACGCTCCCCCTTGAAGGGGACTCTTCAATTGGTATCAGAGCTAGGATCTTATATGGTTCATATGATTGCTATGTATGTTATGTGATCCTTGTATGCTTAGATCTTCCTTACATGCGAGATTTACATGTAAAGTTTATACATGCCGAAACTTGTATGTTTCCTTGGCGCATGTATGTTGGTTGCGCTTCTATTATGTTGTTGTAGTTGTTTTTCTAAAAACCCTAAATGACATGCGCGACTTTCACTAGATCCAAGCCGCACCTACAATAAACCCTTAGATGGGTTGATGGGGTTGAAAGCATCATCTAGTATAGATCAAATTAGTCTGATCAGACCATCTGACAGCCTAGATGGATCGACCAGATGGCACCTGTGCGTAAGCACGAGGTGGCTATAGGTCGATTGCATCACAGGCGTGTAGCGAGGTCTGGTTGAGACAACCAGCGAACACACATGAGTTAGGCCCGGGGTCACACCCGCTTGCCAGAACTCATGTTGGCTGTTCAGCCCTTGGCGCATGCATGGTTGACCATTAGGTCAACTCGAGTCAGTTAGGACTTGGTGCATGCAAGGGCATGGATCTAACTAGATTGATGAGTGGATCCCTATCAATGGACCGTTGTAAGGTTGTAGGGCACATAAGAAAATTAAAATTGATGCCAATGGGTTTTCAAAATTTTATTTTCTTTGTAATGGATCACATGATTGATTGAATGATGCCATGATGCTTGTTTATTTAATCTTATGTGGGTTGCCCTTTAATGTGTGCTGTGCTAGGGCCTGCGAGCTTGGTAAATTGTAAATTATTATTTTTGTGATCTGCGAATCACATTTTTAATTAATTTATTGTATAATTGACCTGCGAGTCAAACTTGTCTAGATAGATTAAAATGTAGTTTAATTAGACAAGAGCACAAAAGCACACATCGCAGAGGTGCATTCAGCTGGTGGGCGCACCTGAGCTGCATTGAGCGCTAGGGCCCTGGGTTGGACCAGATGAGATGCAAAAGACCCAACAAGAGCAAGTGAAGACTTAAGTTGATTTAAGGTCTTACTTAGGCTCTATGGGCTTTTACCACATAAGATCAGCATGCTTTCTACTTATTGCTTATAATTAGAATTGCATGTTTAGTTATCTTCTGCTATCACCATAGGGTTTGCATGATAGGTAAGAAGATAAAAGACCGTTAAAATCCAACGCTAAAATATCAAGCTCGATAGCCTTCTGACGCGAAACCTCACTGTTCTGACTATCGTTGGAGCCGTGTTGTACCCACTCAGTGGGCACGTCCATCTATCTTCAGACGGTGCGGGATTACACCTGCGTGTTACAGAGAAGGGATTTATCGCTTCTCGTTGCTCAGCATAGCACGTGGTGGTCCAGGGAGTAAGTCGGGTTAGCTTGACCATGTAGGCTACATATGTGGCGCATATGGTAGCACATGGAGGCAGCCATCTGTGGGATCAGAGACTGTGTTGTACCAACTCAGTTGGCACAGTCTGCTGGATTGCCCAGATGAAGGGGAATCGCACGGGTTGGCGATTGGCAGGGACTGCCTACCAGAAATTAGTGCTTGTACTCTCTGTGCATCTTATCTCGCCTGAGCGGGACGCGGAGACCAAGTATGAAATCTGGATCCCATCTCACTAAAAGAGTTCTACTCTTTCGGGCTGTTTTGTTGGATTTTTCAGCCAGATAAACTAGTGAGAAAAAGAATCATTCTTAAGTCCTGATTGATTCTTAACATTGATACTGACCTTGCTGTTCTTGCATTGTTGTAGATTCCTGCAGCAACGAACACCATGAGCTTCAATGTGCGATCCCTACTGGAAAGGGAGAAGTTTGCTGGGCCAAACTTCTCAGACTGGTTCGGACACCTTAAGATCGTTCTTAAGGCAGAGAGGAAACTGTATGTCCTTGAGACGGCTGTGCCGCCTCAACCCGCTGCGAACGCCGCAAGGGCGGTTCGTGATGCCTATGAAAAGCATGTCAATGATAGCATTGATGTCGCTTGCCTGATGCTAGCGTCTATGACGCCACCGCTGCAGCGTCAACATGAGGATATGTCGGCTATAGAGATTATAGCGAACCTCAAGATGCTGTATGCTGCACAGGCGAGGACTGAACGCTATAATCTGACCAAGCTTTTCTTTCAGAGCAAACTGGCTGAAGGGAGCCCAGTGGGAGCTCACGTGCTCAAGATGATTGGGCACAAGGAGGCTCTGGAGAAACTGGGGCATACCATCAACCAGGAGCTTGCTGTAGACATTATTCTGCAGTCTCTCCCGCCCTCTTTCGATGCGTTCATTATTAACTTTAATATGAACAAAATTGATTGTACTCCGGCAGAGCTGCTGAATATGCTCTTGACTACTGAGGTGACTCTGAAGGGAAAGCCTTCAACCTCTGTCTTAATGGTTCCTTCTAGGAACAAGAAGAAGGGGAAGAAGGGCAAAGCCCCTGTCAAGAACTACAGTAAGGCTCTGAAACAGAAGGTTAAGCGGTCAAAGGACAACAGGTGTTTCCACTGTGGCCAGCTGGGTCACTAGAAAAAGGACTGTAATGCACTCCAAGGAGATAAGAGGGGAAGCATCGCTTCTGGCTCAGGTATATACGTGACGGAAGTCATGGTTTCATCTTCTTCTATTTCATGGGTGTTGGACACTGCATGTGGAGTTCACATTTGTTCAAATGTACAGGAACTCAAGAGAAGAAGACAGGTGGGACAGCATGAGGTGGACCTACGAGTTGGAAACGGGGCACGGGTTGCTGCTGTTGCTGTAGGGGATTATTACATCTCATTACCATCTGGCATTGTATTAGAATTAAACAATTGTTATTTTGTACCCAGTATTACCAAAAATATTATCTCTATTCCTGCTCTTGTCAGGAAAGGGTTTTCCTTTGAATGCAAGATTTCAAAGTGTTATCTTACTCTTGATAATATTGTTTATGCTACTGGTTCAATTAACAATGGGTTATTCATGTTGGACATGGAATATTCTATACAAAACATTGATAATAAGAAAGCCAAGTATGCTGATGACAGCACCTTGCTATGGCGTAGTCGTTTAGGCCATATTAACAAGAAGCGCATTAAGCGGTTGCATGATCATAGACTGCTGGGATCATTCTCCTATGAGGAGATTGATACATGCAAAGCTTGTTTAATGGGTAAAATGACGAAGTCACCTTTTCCTCATAAAGGTCAAAGGGCTTCAGGTTTACTTGACCTTATACACAGTGATGTGTGTGGGCCATTTAGTAAACATGCCAGAGGTGGCTATTCGTACTTCATTACCTTTACTGATGATTTCAGTAGATATGGGTATGTCTATCTGATGAGACATAAGAGTGAATCTTTTGACAAGTTCAAAGAGTTCAAAAATGAAGTACAGAATCAGCTAGGCCGAAATATCAAGGCACTTCGTTCTGATCGAGGTGGAGAATACTTGAGTCATGCGTTTACTGACTATCTAAAAGAGTGTGGGATTATCTCACAGCTCACTCCGCTAGGAACACCGCAATGGAATGGTGTGTCCGAGAGGAGGAACAGAACCTTACTGGATATGGTTCATTCTATGATGAGTCAGGCTACTCTACCTTACTCCTTTTGGGGTTTTGCACTGGAAACAGCTGCAAAGGTACTAAACCGAGTGCCATCCAAGGCCGTTTCAAAGACTCCATATGAGTTATGGTATGGGAAACAGCCTAGCTTGACATTTATCAGGATCTGGGGTTGCGAGGCTTATGTCAAAAAGCTCGCCTCTGGGAAACTAGAGAGCAGATCTGAGAAATGTATCTTTGTCGGATACCCTAAGGAAACTAAGGGTTATTATTTCTATGATCTCAAAGAGAACAAGGTATTTGTTGCTCGGACGGCCATCTTTCTTGAGAAGGAATTTCTTCTGCAAGAGGCCAGTGGGAGAGAAATAAAGCTGGATGAGAATCCAGAGAAAGGGCAAAGTAGTCAAGCACAGTTGGATGAGCCTGAGCCAGTTGAGCAGGTTATTGAACAACCTGAGGCTCAGATATCACGGGAACCGCGAAGATCGGGAAGGATCCGTCATCAGCCTGAGCGCTATGACGGAGTCTACATCATTGATAATGATGAACCCCTCACTTATGCGGATGCGGTCAGTGGACCGGAGTCAGTTAGATGGCTTGAAGCTATGCGAGCCGAGATGGACTCCATGTCAGATAACCAAGTCTGGGATTTGGTTGATCCGCCTCCGGGAGTTATCCCTATAGGCTGTAAATGGATCTTCAAGAAGAAGATTGACATGGATGGTAACGTGGTTACCTATAAAGGCAGGCTAGTTGCGAAAGGTTTCAAACAAATCTACGGGATAGATTATGATGAAACTTTCTCTCCTGTAGCCATGTTTAAGTCTATTCGGATTCTTTTCGCGATAGCTGCATATTATGATTATGAGATCTGGCAAATGGATGTGAAGACCGCTTTCCTTAATGGAAATCTGGATGAGGATGTGTATATGACACAACCAGAAGGTTTCACTAATCCATCAGATCGTCATAAAATATGCAAGTTAAAGAAGTCCATTTATGGACTTAAACAAGCATCTAGAAGCTGGAATATTCGTTTTGATGAATCAATCTCTGAGTTTGGTTTCATCAAGAATGAAGATGACCCGTGTGTATATAAGAGGTTTAGTGGGAGCGTGATTACTTTCCTAGTCCTCTACGTCGATGATATCTTAATCATTGGAAACGATATTCCTAAACTGCATGCTGTTAAAGCATGGTTAGGCAAATGTTTCCAGATGAAAGATCTAGGAGAAGCAGCCTATGTGTTAGGTGTGAAGATCTACAGGGATAGATCTAAGAGGCTTCTCGGGCTGTGCCAGAGTACTTACATCGATAAAGTCCTGGAAAGATTTCATTTGGAGAATTCTAATAGAGGATATCTTCCAGTCAGACATGGTCTGAATCTTTCAAAGAGTCAGTGTCCACAAACACAGACTGAGAAAGATGAAATGGACAATACGCCTTATGCTTCGGCTATTGGGTCCATTATGTATGCGATGTTGTGTACTCGCCCAGACGTCGCTTACGGGTTAAGCGTGACCAGTCGATTCCAAAGTAATCCAGGTTTGGCGCACTGGATTGCGGTCAAGAACATTTTAAAATATCTGCGGAGGACCAAAGATATGTTCTTGATATATGGTGGTCAGGAAGAACTCAGTATAGAAGGATATACTGACACTTCGTTCCAGTCGGACCAGGATGATTTCCGATCGCAATCAGGCTATGTTTTTAGCTTGAATGGTGGAGCAGTGGTGTGGAAGAGTTTCAAACAGTCTACTGTTGCTGATTCCACAACAGAAGCCGAGTATGTTGCAGCCTCGGAAGCATCCAAGGAGGCAGTGTGGATTCGTAAGTTCATTCAGGAACTTGGTGTCGTTCCTTCGAGTGCAGATCCTTTGGTTATCTTCTGTGATAACACTGGAGCTATAGCACAAGCAAAGGAACCACGGTCGCACCAGAAGTCCAAGCACATACAGAGACGGTTTCACTTGATCCGGGAGATCATTGATCGTGGTGAGATCAAAATCTGCAAGGTTCATACAGATGACAATCTGGCTGACCCGCTTACCAAGCCTCTGGCGCAGCAGAAGCATGTGAAGCACTGTAATAATATGGGTTTGAGATTTCTCAACCATTAGATTAAGTGCAAGTGGGAGATTGTTGGGGTATGCCCTTAAGGCTAATGTTTGAGGCCTTGGGATTGTATCAGTATCATGTAATAAACTCTTATGTTTATAAAGGCATGGTTGTTATTCAGTTTGTTACATTATCTGCTGCAATAAGTGTACTTCTGAATAATGTCTCAAAGCTGTTCAGCTAGGCTGACATGCTATATGTCCTTAGTCGGAATATCTTGGTGAACATGAGACAGCCTTGATATGATTGAGACTAATATGTGTTCTAATCTTATAGGATGCTTCGAGCATGGAATAAGATGTAGACTCATGGGTACATTGGATGTACTGGACAGACCCTACTAGGATATTCAATTGTTTGTCACAATGTGAATAATCCTTGTTTGCAACAAGTGGCACATGTCCTCTGACTTGAGATCACTTGTGTTTCTAAATGATGATTGTCATTGTTTTGAGATAGTTCAATATCATTTGAAACATAATGGTTATAGACTATCTTGGATAATGATCATGAGTCAGGTTAGGGCATTAGTGATAGATACAGGATTGCCGTCTCCTTGTTTAAGGAGTGTGATGTTCTAAAGGGGCCCCCCTGAATGAGATGATTGAGAATAGTGTATGGCCATACCCTGATGACTATGTTCATCTGATCTAATCATGCTCATCATATTGGAGCTACAGGCTTGACATGCTTGTCCAATAAGAACATCCAGTGGCAAAGGAAACATGTATGCCTAGTGAAGTGGATTCACACTTGTGCTGTGGTTTGGGTGTAGTCTTGGAAGACTCTTTCCTTTATATCGGGAGACAGTGATGTGTTGCTAGATACCCCTCACTGATCGTGATAACGAAAGTTATCGTTACCGACATTTAAAGGAAACCCTCAGGGTCGCACAATTTGATGATATGGCTTACTTAAGTCAGATCGTGTGGACTGAATTGTTTGGGTTCAGTCTGAAGGGATTTGATCTCTGATTATAAGTGAGATCTGGTCTGATCATGTTTGATTGATTAGGGCTTGAGATCGGTAAGCTTCGATCGAGAGATTTGATGCTAGATCGGTGAGATCAAGAGCATCAAGAGATCAACGGTTAGATCTTGAACCTTTAGGGTTTATTGTGATCTAGACCATATGGCTTGGGTTAATTGGTCTTGGACCAAACCGACATTGAACCGGCTCATGAATGAGCGCATGGTTCATGGGAGATGAGTTAAGCGCTTGGTTCACTTAAGGGTGAACGCTTGAGCCTTGACTACTTTCCATTTTGGGAATTCGGTTTCCAAATGGATTGTATGTAACGCCTCCACATTAGTGTGGGAGGTTACTCTCTCGCCGAACTCTCTCTTGTGTAGGTTTCTCCATCTTTCGGTGGAGAGCGCTTGACGAAAAGAAGAGAAGGAAGTCTCGGCCAAGCTTGATCTCTCATCATCCTCACGCGACAAGGACCCTTTGAAGCACTTTGCTAGCACAAAGGATTCAAAGGAGCAAGCCATCTTCATTTGTTGTGTGCGTCACCTTTGGAGAAGGAGCACTTGCGTCTTTGCTTCCAAGGCACCATCCATTCGATGGCATTGGTATGATCTCCTTCTTGATCTATTCAATCTATCAAAGTTGATCATATGAGCATATAAGCGATTGTGTTGTTGAAACCCTAGCAAAACATGCATGCGCCACCTAAATTAGGGTTTCATCTGCTTGCGCTCCCCCTTGAAGGGGACTCTTCAAGGTCAAATATCACAATGACAGAGATTTACTCATCCTGGACTTGAGGGCATTGATATCTATATATAGTAAGGGATGTACTTTGATACAACCTAACGCTCCGCGTAACAGTTGTCATTGGGTATATCTTGAGCCATATGAGAGATTCAATCTGCCAATAGAGGATTTGCCCCTTCCCTGCGGGGAAGTTTGATGTCCATGGGCCCCTACATGGTGCATGACTAAAAGAGTGTGGCCACACCCAGGTTAAGCCTAAATGGAGTCATGACCATTAATGTTGGAATAAACAAGTGTGACACACTTTTCCGACTTGGTCGATCAACCTAGCAAAAGGACTAGAGTGTACATGTATCTTGTCGCAGATTTAGGGGATGTCGATGACGACTCCATTCCGAGGACTTGGGTAGCAATGATGTACTGCTAGGTGCCACTCATTGCTTGTGATGATGTGAGGTTATCACTACCAACGTCTAAGGAACCTACAAGGTCTCACACCTAGACACTCGAGATCTCGTATTGATCGAATTCCCTATGATCGAGTCATTTGGTTGATTCGAGTCAGTTTGGGAGTCCGATGCATCGCGGATGCATCTGATGAGTTGGAGATGATCTTTTGGGATGATGTTGCGTTTTGACTTCAGTTGACCCCGGTTGACCTTCGGGTGATAACGTTTGACCTCGATGGACTAGGTTCAATCGAGTGGTAAAATATTGGGTTTAAGCTCCGGTTTTGTTCCGAGGCTTTTTGCGATTGATTTAAACGTAACATGGGGACCCATGACTTAAGTGTTAAATTGAATATTTATATTCAATTAATGCACAACTAAAGTCATGGGGGCCATGCACAACTTAAGTGAATATTTATATTAAAAATATTCATCACATAAGTTGCGGATCCACATTCATTAAGCATTAATGGATCTAGGTGTTGGGGTATGCCCTTAAGGCTAATGTTTGAGGCCTTGGGATTCTATCAGTATCATGTATATAAACTCTTATGTTTATAAAGGCAATGGTTGTTATTCAGTATGTTACATTGTCTGCTGCAATGAGTGTGCTTCTGAATAATGTCTCAATGCTGTTCAGCTAGGCTGACATGCTGTAATGTCCTTAGTCGAGATATCTTGGTGAACATGAGACAGCCTTGATATAATTGAGACTAATATGTGTTCTAATCTTATAGGATGCTTCGAGCATGGAATAAGATGTAGACTCATGGGTACATTGGATGTACTGGACAGACCCTACTAGGATATTCAATTGCTTGTCACAATGTGAATAATCCTTGTTTGCAACAAGTGGCACATGTCCTCTGACTTGAGATCACTTGTGTTTCTAAATGATGATTGTCATTGTTTTGAGGTAGTTCAATATCATTTGAAAGATAATGGTTATAGACTATCTTGGATAATGATCATGAGTCAGGTTAGGACACTAGTGATAGATATAGGATTGCCGTCTCCTTGTTTAAGGAGTGTGATGTTCTAGAGGGGCCCCCCCTAAATGAGATGATTGAGAAAGTGTATGGCCATACCCAGGTGACTATGTTCATCTGGTCTAATCATGCTCATCATATTGGAGTTACAGGCTTGACATGCTTGTCCAATAAGAACATCCAGTGGCAAAGGAATCATGTATGCCTTGTGAAGTGGATTCACACTTGTGCTGTGGTTTGGGTGTAGTCTTGGAAGACTATTTCCTTTATATCGGGAGACAGTGATGTGTTGCTAGATACCCCTCATTGATCGTGATAACGAAAGTTATCGTTACCGACATCTAAAGGAAACCCTCAGGGTCGCACAATTTGATGATATGGCTTACTTAAGTCAGATCGTGTGGACTGAATTGTTTGGGTTCAGTTTGAAGGGATTTAGTCTCTGATTGTAAGTGAGATCTGGTCTGATCATGTTTGATTGATTAGGGCTTGAGATCGGTAAGCTTCGATCGAGAGATTGGATGCTAGATCGGTGAGATCAGGAGCATCAGGAGATGAACGGTTAGATCTTGAACCTTTAGGGTTTATTGTGATCTAGACCAATGGCTTGGGTTATTTGGTCTTTGAACCAAATCAAATTGAACCGGCTCATTACATGAGCGCATGGTTCAAAGGGGAAGAAATGGTGATCGGTTCACTTGGTGTGAACGCATCACACATTGAAGGGTTGCCATATTTGGAAGGTGCATTATTCCAATAGATGGTAACGCCTCCACATGTTTATGAGAGTAACGTCTCTCTTCTCCCTCTTGCTCTCGACGTTGCATTCTCGTGTAGAGAAGTGGTGAACGACGAGGAGGTCTTGCCAAGCAAGAAGTTCTCCCCCCTTTTTCCATACGGCAAGGACCCTTGAAGAATCTTGCTAGCACAAGGATCACAAGGGGTAGGCGACATCATTTTGTGTGCGTCACTTGTGGAGAAGCTCTCGTTTGGTCTTTGCTTCCAAACCGACATCCAATCTAATGGCATTGGTATGATCCCTTTGAGATCTTTTCAGTTATACAAGTTAATCATATGAACTACATGCGATCTTGATGATGAATTCCCTAGAAATATTACATGCGCCCCCCTTATTTAGGGTTTCATCTCCTTGCGCTCCCCCTTGAAGGGGACTTTCAATTGGTATCAGAGCTTTGGTTCTTGTAGAATCATATGATTGCTTGAGGATTTGTGATCCTTGTTTGTGTTTGATAAGTAGATCTAGTAGGAAGCATCTTGCGCATCTACATGTTAACTAGTGAAAATACATGATGTATGTTTTACTCCTTTGCGCATGTATGATGTATGGTGGCGCATATTGATTGTTGTAGTTTTTTCTTAACATACTTTATCATATGCGCGCCTCACTAGATCTAAGTGGCGCCTACTATAAACCCTTAGACGGGTTGATGGGGTTGAAAGCATCCTCTAGGTTAGATCCAAATAGTCTGATCAGACCATCTGACAGCCTAGATGGGTTGACCAGATAGCACCTGTGCGCAAGCACGAGGTGGCTATAGGTCGACTGCATCAAGGGCATGTAGCGAGGTCTGGTTGAGACGACTAGTGAACACACATGAGTTAGGCCCGGGGTCACACCCGCTTGCCGAAACTCATGAGGGTTGTTCAGCCCTTTGCGCATGCATGGTTGACCATTAGGTCAACTCAAGTCAGTTAGGACTTGGTGCATGCAAGGGCAGTGGATCTGACTAGATGGATGAGTGGATCCCTATCAATGGACCGTTGTAAGGTTGTAGGGCACATAAGAAAATTAAAATTGATGCCAATGGGGTTTTCAAAAATTTTATTTTCTTGTTAAAGGATCACATGTTGATTGGATGCCATGATATATGTTTATTTCATCTTATGTGGGTTGCCCTTTTAATGTCTGTTGTGCTGGGGCCTGCGAGCCTGGATTAAAATTGTAAATTAATTTATATTGTGATCTGCGCATCACTTTTATTTAATTTATAATGTGTAATTGACCTGCGATTCAATCATGTCTAGATAGATTAAATTGTAAGTTTAATCAGACATGAGCACATAGCACAGTTGGCAGAGGCGCATGCAGCAGAGGCTTGACCAGGTGCGAGGTCTAGGGTTCGACCCTATGACAGGCGCATCTACCTGGTGGGTGCACCTGAGCTGCAGAAGGCGCTTAGGCCCTGGTCTGGGCCAGATGAGAGGCAAAAGACCCAAGAAGAGCTAAAGTGAAGACTTAAGTTAACTTAAGGTCTTACTTAGGGTTAATGGGCTTTTACCACATAAGATCAGCATGCTTTCTACTTATGGTTTATAATTAGAATTGCATGATTTATTTATCTTCTGCTATCACCATAGGGTTTGCATGATAGTTAAGAAGATAAAAGACCGTTAAAATCCAATGCTAAAATATCAAGCTCGATAGCCTTCTGACGCGAGACCTCACTGTTCTGACTATCGTTGGAGCCGTGTTGTACCCACTCAGTGGGCACGTCCATCTATCTTCAGACGGTGTGTGATTTCACCTGCGTGTTACAGAGAAGGGATTTATCGCTTCTCGTTGCTCAGCATAGCACGTGGTGGTCCAGGGAGTAGGTCAGGTCAGCTTGACCATGCAGGCTACATATGTGGCGCATATGGTAGCACATGGAGGCAGCCATCTGTGGGATCAGAGACTGTGTTGTACCAACTCAGTTGGCACAGTCTGCTGGATTGCCCAGATGAAGGGGAATCGCACGGGTTGGCGATTGGCAGAGACTGCCTACCAGAAATTAATGCTTGTACTCTCTGTGCATCTTATCTCGCCTGAGCGGGACGCGGAGACCAAGTATGAAATCTGGATCCCATCTCACTAAAAGAGTTTTACTCTTTCGGACTGTTTTAATGGATTTTTCAGTCAGATAAAATAGTGAGAAAAGAATCTTTCTTAAGTCCTAGATTGATTCTAAACATTGATACTGACCTTGCTGTTCTTGCATTGTTGTAGATTCCTGCAGCAACGAACACCATGAGCTTCAATGTGCGATCCCTACTGGAAAGGGAGAAGTTTGCTGGGCCAAACTTCTCAGACTGGTACGGACACCTTAAGATTGTTCTTAAGGCAGAGAGGAAACTGTATGTCCTCGAGACGGCTATACCGCCTCAACCCGCTGCGAAGGCCGCAAGGGCGGTTCGCGATGCCTATGAAAAGCATGTCAATGATAGCATTGATGTCGCTTGCCTGATGCTAGCGTCTATGACGCCACCGCTGCAGCGTCAGCATGAGGATATGTCAGCTATAGAAATTATAGCAAACCTCAAGATGCTGTATGCTGCACAGGCGAGGACTGAACGCTATAATCTGACCAAGCTTTTCTTTCAGAGCAAACTGACTGAAGGGAGTCCAGTGGGAGCTCATGTGCTCAAGATGATTGGGCACAAGGAGGCTCTAGAGAAACTGGGGCATACCATCAATCAGGAGCTTGCTGTAGACATTATTCTGCAGTCTCTTCCGCCTTCTTTCGATGCGTTCATTATTAACTTTAATATGAACAAAATCGATTGTACTCCAGCAGAGTTGCTGAATATGCTCTTGACTACTGAGGAAACTCTGAAGGGAAAGCCTTCAACCTCTGTCTTAATGGTTCCTTCTAGGAACAAGAAGAAGGGGAAGAAGGGCAAGGCCCTTGTCAAGAACTACAGCAAGGCTCTGAAACAGAAGGTGAAGCAGTCGAAGGACAACAGATGTTTCCACTGTGGCCAACTGGGTCACTGGAAAAAGGACTGTAAAGCGCTCCAAGGAGACAAGAAGGGAAGCATTGCTTCTGGCTCAGGTATATTTGTGACTGAGGTCATGATATCTTCTTCTTCTATTTCATGGGTGTTGGACACTGCATGTGGAGTTCACATTTGTTCAAATGTACAGGAACTCAAGAGAAGAAGACAGGTGGGACAGCATGAGGTGGACCTACGAGTTGGAAACAGGGCACGGGTTGCTGCTGTTGCTGTAGGGGTTTATTACATCTCATTACCATCTGGACTTGTACTAGAACTTAACAATTGTTATTTTGTTCCAAGTATTACGAAAAATATTATCTCTATTCCTGCTCTTGTCAGGAAAGGATTTTCCTTTGAATGCAATATTTCAAAGTGTGTAATTTCTTATGATAATATTGTTTATGCTTCTGGATCAATTAACAATGGGTTATTCATGTTGGACATGGAATGTTCTATATAAAATATTGATAATAAGAAAGCCAAGTATGCTGATGACAGCACCTTGCTATGGCATAGTCGTTTAGGCCATATTAACAAGAAATGCATTAAGCGGTTGCATGATCATGGACTGCTGGGATCATTCTCCAATGAGGAGATTGATACATGCAAAGCTTGTTTAATGGGTAAAATGACGAAGGCTCCTTTTCCTCACAAAGGTCAAAGGGCTTCGGGTTTACTTGACCTTATACACAGTGATGTGTGTGGGCCATTTAGTAAACTTGCAGAGGTGGCTATTCGTACTTCATTACCTTTACTGATGATTTCAGTAGATATGGGTATGTCTATTTAATGAGACATAAGAGTGAATCTTTTGACAAGTTCAAAGAGTTCAAAAATGAAGTACAAAATCAGCTAGGCCGAAATATCAAGGCACTTCGTTCTGATCGAGGTGGAGAATACCTAAGTCGAGAGTTTACTGACTATCTGAAGGAGTGTGGGATTATCTCACAGCTCACTCCGCCAGGAACACCGCAATGGAATGGTGTGTCCGAGAGGAGGAACAGAACCTTACTGGATATGGTTCGTTCTATGATGAGTCAGGCTACTCTACCTTACTCCTTTTGGGGATTTGCACTGGAAACAGCTGCAAAGGTACTAAACCGAGTGCCATCCAAGGCAGTTTCTAAGACTCCATATGAGCTATGGTATGGGAAACAGCCGAGCTTGACATTTATTAAGATCTGGGGTTACGAGGCTTATGTCAAAAAGCTCGCCTCTGGGAAACTAGAGAGCAGATCTGAGAAATGTATCTTTGTCGGTTACCCTAAGGAAACTAAGGGTTATTATTTCTACGATCCCAAAGAGAACAAAGTATTTGTTGCTCGGACGGCCATTTTTCTTGAGAAGGAGTTTCTTCTGCAAGAGGCCAGTGGGAGAGAAATAAAGCTGGATGAGAATCCAGAGGAAGGACAAAGTAGTCAAGCACAGTTGGATGAGCCTGAGCTGGTAGAACAGGTTATTGGACAACCTGAGGCTCAGATATCACGGGAACCGCGTAGATCGGGAAGGATCCGTCGACAGCCTGAGCGCTATGACGGAGACTACATCATTGAAAATGATGAACCCCTCACTTATGCGGATGCGGTCAGTGGACCGGAGTCAGCTAGATGGCTTGAAGCTATGCGAGCCGAGATGGACTCCATGTCAGATAACCAGGTCTGGGATTTGGTTGATCCGCCTCCGGGAGTAATCCCTATAGGCTGTAAATGGATCTTCAAAAAGAAGATTGACATGGATGGTAACGTGGTTACCTATAAAGGCAGGCTAGTTGCGAAAGGTTTCAAACAAATCTACGGGATAGATTATGATGAAACTTTCTCTCCTGTAGCCATGTTTAAGTCTATTCGAATTCTTTTCGCGATAGCAGCATATTACGATTATGAGATCTGGCAGATGGATGTGAAGACCGCTTTCCTTAATGGAAAACTGGATGAGGATGTGTATATGACACAACCTAAAGGTTTCACTAATCCATCAGATCGTCATAAAATATGCAAGTTAAAGAAGTCCATTTATGGACTTAAACAAGCATCTAGAAGCTGGAATATTCGTTTTGATGAATCAATCTGTGAGTTTGGTTTCATCAAGAACGAAGATGACCCGTGTGTATATAAAAGGTTTAGTGGGAGCGTGATTACTTTCCTAGTCCTCTACGTCGATGATATCTTAATCATTGGAAACGATATTCCTGAACTGCATGCTGTTAAAGCATGGTTAGGAAAATGTTTCCAGATGAAAGATCTAGGAGAAGCAGCCTATGTATTAGGTGTGAAGATCTACAGAGATAGATCTAAGAGGCTTCTCGGGCTGTGCCAGAGTACTTACATCGATAAAGTCCTGGAGAGATTTCATTTAGAGAATTCTAAAAGAAGATATCTTCCAGTCAGACATGGTCTGAATCTTTCAAAGAGTCAGTGTCCACAAACACAGACTGAGAAAGATGAAATGGACAATACGCCTTATGCTTCGGCTATTGGGTCCATTATGTATGCGATGTTATGTACTCGCCCAGACGTCGCTTACGGGTTAAGCGTGACCAGTCGGTTCCAAAGTAATCCAGGTCAGGCACACTGGATTGCGGTCAAGAACATTTTGAAATATCTGCGGAGGACCAAAGATATGTTCTTGATATATGGTGGTCAGGAAGAACTCAGTATAGAAGGATATACTGACGCTTCATTCCAGTCAGACCAGGATGATTTCCGATCGCAATCAGGCTATGTTTTTAGCTTGAATGGAGGAGCAGTGGTGTGGAAGAGTTTCAAACAGTCTATCGTTGCTGATTCCACAACAGAAGCCGAGTATGTTGCAGCCTCGGAAGCATCCATGGAGGCAGTGTGGATTCATAAGTTCGTTCAAGAACTTGGTGTTGTTCCATTGAGTGCAGATCCTTTGGTTATCTTCTGTGATAACACTGGAGCAATCGCACAAGCAAAGGAACCACAGTCGCACCAGAAGTCCAAGCACATACAGAGACGGTTTCACTTGATCCGGGAGATCATTGATCGTGGCGAGATCAAAATCTGCAAGGTTCATACAGATGGCAATCTGGCTGACCCGCTTACCAAGCCTCTGGCGCAGCAGAAGCATGAGAAGCACTGTAATAATATGGGTTTGAGATTTCTCAACCATTAGATTAAGTGCAAGTGGGAGATTGTTGGGGTATGCCCTTAAGGCTAATGTTTGAGGCCTTGGGATTCTATCAGTATCATGTATATAAATTCTTATGTTTATAAAGGCAATGGTTGTTATTCAGTATGTTACATTGTCTGCTGCAATGAGTGTGCTTCTGAATAATGTCTCAATGCTGTTCAGCTAGGCTGACATGCTGTAATGTCCTTAGTCGAGATATCTTGGTGAACATGAGACAGCCTTGATATGATTGAGACTAATATGTGTTCTAATCTTATAGGATGCTTCGAGCATGGAATAAGATGTAGACTCATGGGTACATTGGATGTACTGGACAGACCCTACTAGGATATTCAATTGCTTGTCACAATGTGAATAATCCTTGTTTGCAACAAGTGGCACATGTCCTCTGACTTGAGATCACTTGTGTTTCTAAATGATGATTGTCATTGTTTTGAGGTAGTTCAATATCATTTGAAAGATAATGGTTATAGACTATCTTGGATAATGATCATGAGTCAGGTTAGGACACTAGTGATAGATATAGGATTGCCGTCTCCTTGTTTAAGGAGTGTGATGTTCTAGAGGGGCCCCCCCTAAATGAGATGATTGAGAAAGTGTATGGCCATACCCAGGTGACTATGTTCATCTGGTCTAATCATGCTCATCATATTGGAGTTACAGGCTTGACATGCTTGTCCAATAAGAACATCCAGTGGCAAAGGAATCATGTATGCCTTGTGAAGTGGATTCACACTTGTGCTGTGGTTTGGGTGTAGTCTTGGAAGACTATTTCCTTTATATCGGGAGACAGTGATGTGTTTCTAGATACCCCTCATTGATCGTGATAACGAAAGTTATCGTTACCGACATCTAAAGGAAACCCTCAGGGTCGCACAATTTGATGATATGGCTTACTTAAGTCAGATCGTGTGGACTGAATTGTTTGGGTTCAGTTTGAAGGGATTTAGTCTCTGATTGTAAGTGAGATCTGGTCTGATCATGTTTGATTGATTAGGGCTTGAGATCGGTAAGCTTCGATCGAGAGATTGGATGCTAGATCGGTGAGATCAGGAGCATCAGGAGATGAACGGTTAGATCTTGAACCTTTAGGGTTTATTGTGATCTAGACCAATGGCTTGGGTTATTTGGTCTTTGAACCAAATCAAATTGAACCGGCTCATTACATGAGTGCATGGTTCAAAGGGGAAGAAATGGTGATCGGTTCACTTGGTGTGAACGCATCACACATTGAAGGGTTGCCATATTTGGAAGGTGCATTATTCCAATAGATGGTAACGCCTCCACATGTTTATGAGAGTAACGTCTCTCTTCTCCCTCTTGCTCTCGACGTTGCATTCTCGTGTAGAGAAGTGGTGAACGACGAGGAGGTCTTGCCAAGCAAGAAGTTCTCCCCCCTTTTTCCATACGGCAAGGACCCTTGAAGAATCTTGCTAGCACAAGGATCACAAGGGGTAGGCGACATCATTTTGTGTGCGTCACTTGTGGAGAAGCTCTCGTTTGGTCTTTGCTTCCAAACCAACATCCAATCTAATGGCATTGGTATGATCCCTTTGAGATCTTTTCGGTTATACAAGTTAATCATATGAACTACATGCGATCTTGATGATGAATTCCCTAGAAATATTACATGCGCCCCCCTTATTTAGGGTTTCATCTCCTTGCGCTCCCCCTTGAAGGGGACTTTCACTAGGTGCTTATTAATTATGATATTTCGTAATTAAATATAGCCCTAGCCAAAAATCGATGATAACACTCTTCTAACCTAGCCGCTCACCTCTAGAACTCTCCCCATGGCAACTACATGCATGGGAGGGTCGCCTACCTCCATGGATGACAAGTTTCATCCCTTCTAGGTGCATGAGACCACCTCGGAGCCTCTTCCTTCTTCCATGGCACATCCTTTGGAGGGATTGGCGCAAGAGGAGATGATATCTCCTTCTCCATGGTGCCTCTAAGAGGAGAAGTGGCGCCACCTTCATGGTGGCAACACCTTCTTCTTCCATAGGCGCAAAAGAAGGCTTGGAGCCTTCCTCCTTCTTCGACGATGTATCCCTTGGAGGGATTGACGCTTGAAGAAGGCTGATTTCATATCATGGGCGCAACTTCCACGAAGTTGGCGAAAGTGGAGAAAAGAGGAGAAGAAGAGAAATGATGGTATCTCTTCTCATCATCACAGGCCCTTCTTCTTAGGTTGTTGCCTATATTGGATGAGAAGGAGACTTACCTCTTAGGCACACATTCATGGTGGCTCAAGCAAGATGGAAAGTGGCTAGACTTATGATTGACACGAGTGGTAGAGGTCTCCTCTCCTTGTGGCCATCTTCCTCCCTTCATAATCTCTTTGGCGCATCTTGGAGATGGCGCAAGCAAAGAGGGCAGCGACATAGGCAATAGGATCTTCCTCGCGAAGGCTAGCACTAGGCATGGAGTGAAGAGAATCTCGAGCAGTCCGTGTGTGTACGATTGTAGAGGGCGGACACTTGTGCGCCTCTTCTTCATCATCACCAGCCCCTAGGATTATGCGAATAAAGGTATATTACTCTGACACATCCGGTGGATCACTCGTAAGGGGTCCTGGCTCTTAGGGTCATCCCTACTTCGAGCCAACGCTTTAGGTATGAATAAAATTTTAAAATGGCCCGGGGATTCTCAACAGTGGTATCAGAGCAACTTACGAGACCCACGTGGTGTATTGCTTATCTACATGCGCCCATGTCATAAAAGATTTTTTAAATTTTTATGCCATGATTTTTCTACTTAGAAAAAGGTAAGTTTATCATGCTGAAATTTTTGTCTAAAATTTCCTATTGATAGATTCTCCTTGTGTGTCAAGGATGGACCTTGCGCACAAGCTTTGTAAAATTTTAGGGAATTTTTCCCTTTAAATTTTACATGGTAAGGTGGACTGAAAAGGGGGTGGCTTGCATGCCTAGGGCATGCATGCGCCACTTTTCACAGGAAGCCTAAGAGAATTAATTTAGGAAAATTTTGTGACAATTATTTTGGGTGATAAACAGGTTTATGAAAAACTAAAATTAATTTAAATTGTTGTTTTTCATTGCATGTAGAAGAGCATAAGTAGGTGCTTTTATTATTGCATTATGATATAGTTATAGACAAGCCCTTATGCATGCCTGGGATGTATTCTTGTTAGGCCTGCATGCCGCCCTATTTCCTTTATTTGTTTTGTCATTAAAGTAGAAGATTAGGGATGACAGAGAGCACATCATGACTTCTCTTTGGCGCATCTAAATCATATGGGGGCAGTCTCTTCCTTAGCCGAATCCTTGGTGGCCTCTAGGGTTTACTTTAGTGGCGCACCTTGAGGATTAAGGGCTGGTGAAGAGTGCGTGAGCATACCTATTGATTGGCCAAAACTTTGGTGGCTTCTGGGGCTTTCTCTGTGAATGAGGTCAAGTAAACCTGAAGCCCTTTGACCTTTGTTAGGAAAAGGAGCCTTCGTCATTTTACCCATTAAACAAGCTTTGCATGTATCAAGCTCCTCATAGGAGAATGATCCCAGCAGTCCATGATCATGCAACCGCTTAATGCGTTTCTTGTTAATATGGCTTAAACGACTATGCCATAGCAAGGTGCTATTATCAGCATACTTGGCTTTCTTATTATCAATATTTTGTATAGAACATTCCATGTCCAACATGAATAATCCATTGTTAATTGATCCAGTAGCATAAACAATATTATCTAAAGAAATAACACACTTTGAAATTTTGCTTTCAAAGGAAAACCCTTTCCTGACAAGAGCAGGAATAGAGATAATATTTTTCGTTATGCTTGGTACAAAGTAACAATTGTTCAGTTCTAATACAAGTCCAGATGGTAATGAGATGTGATATTCTCCTATAGCAACAGCAGCAACCCGTGCCCCGTTTCCAACGCGTAGGTCTACCTCATGCTGTCCCACCTGTCTTCTTCTCTTGAGTTCCTGTACATTTGAACAAATGTGAACTCCACATGCAGTGTCCAACACCCATGAAATAGAAGAAGAAAACATGACCTCAGTCACAAAAATACCTGAGCCAGAAGCGATGCTTCCCTTCTTGTCTCCTTGGAGCGCTTTACAGTCCTTTTTCCAGTGACCTAGCTGGCCACAATGGAAACATCTGTATTCCTTCGACCGCTTAACCTTTTGTTTCAGAGCCTTGTTGTAACTCTTGATAGGGGCTTTGCCCTTCTTCCCCTTCTTCTTGTTCCTGTAAGGAACCATCAAGACAGAGGTTGAAGGCTTTCCCTTTAGAGTCAACTCTGTAGTCAAGAGCATGTTCAGTAACTCTGCCGGGGTACAGTCGATCTTGTTCATATTAAAATTAATAATGAACGGATCGAAAGAGGCCGGGAGAGACTGAAGAATGATGTCTATAGCAAGCTCCTGATTGATGGTATGTCCCAGTTTCTCTAGAGCCTCTTTGTACCCAATCATCTTGAGTACGTGAGCTCCCATTGGACTCCCTTCAGCCAGTTTGCTCTGAAAGAAAAGCTTAGTCAAATTGTAGCGTTCAGTCCTAGCCTGTGCAGCATACAGCATTTTGAGGTTTGCTATAATCTGTATAGCAAATAGATCCTCATGCTGACGCTGCAGCTCTGGCGTCATAGACGCAAGCATCAGGCAAGCGACATCAATGCTATCATTGACATGCTTTTCATAGGCTTCCCGAACCGCCCTTGCGGCGTTCGCAGCGGGTTGAGGCGGTATAGCCGTCTCGAGGACATACAGTTTCCTCTCTGCCTTAAGAACAATCTTAAGGTGTCCGTACCAGTCTGAGAAGTTTGGCCCAGCAAACTTCTCCCTTTCCAGTAGGGATCGCACATTGAAATTCGTGGTGTTCGTTGCTGCAGTAATCTACAACAATGCAAGAACAGCAAGGTCAGTATCAATGTTTAGAATCAATCCAGGACTTAAGAAAGATTCTTTTCTCACTATTTTATCTGACTGAAAAATCCATTAAACAGTCCAAAAGAGTAACGCTCTTTTAGTGAGATGGGATCCAGATTTCATACTTGGTCTCCGCGTCCCGCTCAGGCGAGATAAGATGCACAGAGAGTACAAGCACTAATTTCTGGTAGGCAATGCCTGCCAATCGCCAACCCGTGTGATTCCCCTTCATCTGGGCAATCCAGCAGACTGTGCCAACTAAGTTTGTACAACACAGTCTCTGATCCCACAGATGGCTGCCTCCATATAGCTCACATATGCTCAGTATGTAGCCTACATGGTCAAGCTGACCTGACCTACTCCCTGGACCACCACGTGCTATGCTGAGCAACGAGAAGCGATAAATCCCTTCTCTATAACACGCAGGTGTAATCACACACCGTCTGAAGATAGATGGGCGTGCCCACTGAGTGGGTACAACACGGCCCCAACGATAGTCAGAACAGTGAGGTTTCGCGTCAGAAGGCTTACGTGCTTAATATTTTAGCGTTGGATTTTAACGGTCTTTTATCTTCTTAACTATCATGCATAACCTAAGGCGATAGCAGAAGATTAAATCATGCAGTTCTAATTATATAAACAATAAGTAGAAAGCATGCTGATCTTATGTGGTAAAAGCCCATTAAACCTAAGTAGGACCTTAATTTAACTTAAGTCTTCACTTGAGCTCTTCATGGGTCTTTTGCCTTCTCATCTGGCCCAACCCAGGGCCCGAGCGCCCACTGCAGCTCAGGTGCGCCCACCAGGTAAATGCGCCTGTCCCAGAGTCGAACCCTGGACCTCCCACCTGGTTAAGCCTCAAGTTGCATGCGCCTCTGCCATGTGTGCTCTGTGCTCTTGTCTGATTAAATTACAATTTAATCTATCTAGACAAGATTGACTCGCAGGTCAATTACACTTTATAAATTAAATAACATGTGATGCGCAGATCACAATAAAATTAATTTACAATTTAATTCCAGGCTCGCAGGCCCCAGCACAGCACACATTAAATTAGGCAGCCCACATAAGATTAAATAAACAAGCATCATGGCATCCAATCAACATGTGATCCAATAATAAGAAAATAAAATTTTTTGAAAACCCATTGGCATCAATTTTAATTTTCTTATGTGCCCTACAACCTTACAACGGTCCATTAATAGGGATCCACTCATCATATCTAGTTAGATCCATGCCCTTGCATGCACCAAGTCCTAACTGACTTGAGTCGACCTAATGGTCAACCATGCACGCGCCAAGGGCTGAACAGCCTTCATGAGTTCTGGCAAGCGGGTGTGACCCCGGGCCTAACTCATGTGCGTTCATAGGTTGTCTCAACTAGACCTCGCTACACGCCTGTCTGCAGTCGACCTATAGCCACCTCGTGCTTGCGCACAGGTGCCATCTGGTCGACCCATCTAGGCTGTCAGATGGTCTGATCAGACTATTTGGATCTTTACTAGATGATGACTTCAACCCTACTAACCCGTCTAAGGGTTTATAGCAGGCGCTGGTTAGATCTAATAAGGAGGCGCGCAAGATAAGTTTTTGAAAAAACATCTAACAAGCGCCAACAATATACATGCGCCAACAAAAGTATACATGTAGTTTCGCATGATGAACTAGCATGAAAAGTCGCATGTAATAAACTTTAGATCTTTACATAAGCGCAAGCATGGATCAAACATGAAGATCAAGCAATCATATGAACAAGCAATAACCTACTCTCTGATACCAATTGTAAGTCCCCTAAATCAAGGGGGGCGAAACCCTAATAGGTGGCGCAAATAAATTTTATAGCGGAATCTAGGGTTTCAAAAGATCGAATGCAAGTACATATGATCAACTCTTGAGATTGTATAAATCAAATGAGATTCATACCAGTGCCATGAGGAAGGTGACGACTTGGAAGCAGAGATCGAAAGGGGTCTCCTCCAAAGTTGCCGCACACAAGAAGAGAGATGGCTCCTCCTTGGTGATCTTTGTGCTAGCAAAGATCTTCAAGTATCCTTGATCGAATGAAAGGGGTTAGATGTTCCTCTTGCGGCTAGGGCTTGAAAAATCTCTACCTCTTTTCTGTGAAGAAGAAGTTCACCACACACGAGAGCAATTGCGAGAGGCGAGCGACGTTACAATCGTGGGAGCGTTTCCAATTTGGAAAACCGCCTTCCAAAAATAGTAACTCTCTACGTTTCATGCGTTCACCCAAGTGAACCATCAAAACTCTCCCATTGAACCAAGCGCTCACTCATGAGCCGGTTCAATTTGGTTTGGTTCAAAGACCAAATTACCCAAGCCACTTGGTCTAGATCATATTAAACCCTAAGGTTCCAGATCTAACCGTTCATCTCTTGATGCTCTTGATCTCACCGATCTAACATCAATACTCTCGATCGAAGCTTACCGATCTCAAGCCCTAATCAATCAAACATGATCAGACCAGATCTCACTTACAATCAGAGTTTAAACTCCTTTAAACTGAACTCAAACAATTCAGTCCACACGATCTGACTTAAGTAAGCCATATCATCAAATTGTGCGACCCTAAGGGTTTCCTTTAAATGTCGGTAACGATAACTTACGTTATCACGATCAGCGAGGGGTATCTAGCAACACATCACTGTCTCCCAATATAAGGGAAAGAGTCTTCCAAGACTACACCCAAACCACAGCACAAGTGTGAATCAACTCACTAGGCATACATGTTTCCTTTGCCACTGGATGTTCTTATTGGACAAGCGAGTCAAGCCTGTAGCTCCAATATGATGAGAATGATTAGATCAGATGAACATAGTCACCTGGGTATGGCCATACACTTTCTCAATCATCTCATCCAGGGGGCCCCCATAGAACATCACACTCCAAACTAGGAGACGGCAATCCTTTATCTATCACTAGTGTCCTAACCTGACTCATGATCATTATCCAAGATAGTCTATAACCATTATGTTTCAAATGATATTGAACTACCTCAAAACAATGACAATCATCATTTAGAAACACAAGTGATCTCAAGTCAGAGGAAATATGCCACTTGTTGCATACAAGGATTATTCACATTGTGACAAGCAATTGAATATCCTAGTAGGGTCTGTCCAGTACATCCAATGTACCCATGAGTCTACATCTTATTCCATGCTCGAAGCATCCTATAAGATTAGAACACATATTAGTCTCAATCATATCAAGGCTGTCTCATGTTCACCAAGATATCTCGACTAAGGACTTAACTGCATGTCAGCCAAGCTGAACAGCATTGAGACATTATTCAGAAGTATACATATGACAGCAGATAATGCAACAACATGAATAACAACCATTGCCTTTATAAACATGAAGTTTATACATGATACTGATATAATCCCAAGGCCTCAAACATTAGCCTTAAGGGCATACCCCAACAGTTACCAAACTTTTCCTTTCCTAGCATAGCAAAATGAGACAGCATGTTCATGAAACCAGAAGCATAGTACGGTGGAACTGGGGCAGGAACTCCACCCTGAACTACATCATGTATGACAGCTGGCATAGGAGTTGGCATGCCAGCCAACCTACTAGGGTCCACAGAGCCAGCTAAAGGAACATTCTGGTCTATATGCCCACCAGGGTTCTCATTTTGATCTCTGGCCAGATTAGGAGACCTCTGAGCAACAGACTCTGCTGAATTTTGAGCGTGACCAACACGCACATTGCGTCTCCCACGCCTACCTCTACCAGTGGGGCCAATACAAAGCCTAGGTGGCATCCTAAAATTTACACAACAAAAGTCAGACAAAAGCACACTTTATTATTTTACTTATTTACTTATTGATTATTATGCTTTTGTTTTTACCATTTGTTACTTTATTATTATTAACCTTAAGTCCTTAACCTTAACCCATCAGCCCTAGGTTCCTATAACCTATAGCTCTGATACCAAATAAACTGTTACGCCCCGGCGAAAGTCTTCACTAGGGACGTAAGAGTTTAAGGAATACAAGCCAACACAAAGACATAACACACCCTAAACCATAACGATGCATTTAGATAACAAAATTTGTATAAACTTCAAAACCCACAATGCATACTAAAAGAAATCAAACCAGGACATGCTTATTACAATATCATTCAAACTTTTCAACAAGATTCAAAGTTGCTTAACAATGCAAAAGAAATACAAATGCCACAACTCAAGAAGGACCACTTTAGCTATTTATTCCCCATGACTGCAGTCTCTATCTAGCTATTCATTTTGGGGTTGGGCAGAACCTGAACCTGGACCGGGAGGCAATACAAAGGAGTTAGCAAGAAGAGCTAAGTAGGAATCACAAAATGCATGTAACAACGAAAGATAATTAAAAATAATTTCACTATTCTACATGTAAATATCACATCTTCATAGTCATGTAAAATCAAGAGTGTAACCACATAAAAATCCTCACAATCAAGTCCACACTCTTGTTTGAGTGTTTCCATCGTTGCTTAACCGATGGAACAACTGCCCTCAGATAGCTCGGGGGATGTTGCGTCCAACATCCAGAACCCCGGTTAGTCTAATGACTTCCCGTCAGGTGACCTCTAGCTAGCACCTCTAAAGCCGATCCACACTCGACACTATAGAGTCCACGGTGGTATCATAAAATCAATCAATGTCACGACTTACAAGCATATATCAAATGTAATAGGATTTCCATTACCAATATTTTAACAAAACTACTAATGTAACTATCAAGTCATGTCGTGTCATCATAATGCATCAATAAATGAGTAATGAAGAGTACAAGGAAATGAAGCAATAATCATAAGAAAGGAGCAATAAAATAACACAGCTTCTAAGAAAACTCAAAATGCTGTATTGATAGGTGAAGGAATAGATTCCTACCTCAATGGTTGATTCTCTTTTTCAAATGTTTACCATTTCTCAAGATCCTTGAATCACTTAAGTGTCTATCTTATCCAATCTTAGCTATCCTCTTTCTCTATTAATTTCAAAGAGAAAGGATTACTCAGTGCACATAATTAAAATTATTTTATTAATTTATTCAAAACAAGGTTATACATGTATTTAATCCTTCTTTTAAGACTTAGATTCATTCTAACATGCTATAGTTATACTAGCACATACTAATTGTTGTCCAGCAATAATTCTGTTTGGCTCAACTAATAAATTCCATTAGGTCACAAAGACATATATTAGATATTCCTTATCATTTATAATTGATTCCAAATACTTTCCTTATGATTCTAACGACTTGTTCACATAAACAAAAAAATATTCCCACTAATAGAGTTATTAATTCATCACCTCTTGTCTTGCATTTCCTTATTATTTCAATTAAATATCTAATTGCCATCACCAAGAATTCATACATTAATTCCCTTGCCATTAATTTATTGTAACCCTATATCTTTGAAAAGAATGAGCAACTTTTCAAGAAACACCTAACAGTTGCCAATAGATAACCCAATGTGATTAAACCAATTACATTAAAGTAAAACTCCCTCAGATCATGCTGTTAAGGATTTAGAACTTAACGTTGAGATAGACTTTAATTTTGATTATGATTCATAAAGAGTAATTACACAATACTAGCAGCATTTATTCAATTACTTGAAGTGAGTTTATTCCTAAAGAATTACTTTATAAATATCCTGTTATGGTTTCAACCGAAGCAATTCAGCTATAAAAAACGTAAATTGCAGCAGAGTAGTATAAAATCAGGTGATAAATGACATAAAGAAAATCAAATTAAAGAGCATAGCAACCAGTTAGCTAAAAGGTCCCATTTTTTATCATAAAGAGAACTTGGCATGAATGAGATTAAGGACTTAAGGGAAAAAGGTTAAAGCTAAGAAATTTTAGAAATAATATTTATTGGAACAAAACTGAACCAGAGTTATCACTTAATTCAATTAAACACTACTGTAACTTGCATTCACTGAATCAAGTTTTTTCTCTCAACGAACCAGAATTTAATACTGAAGATTGCAATATTCGTCCAGTCACAGCCCATATTTTTCTTGTGTACAGCTAGCTCAATAAATTACGCTAATCAGATACGCCTTTCAAATTTTGTATTCAATCTCAATTACTATCGTGGAAGATTAAGCTTAATATTTGAGTTGTAACATGTGGTTCTCCCAAGAGGCTCACATGAAACTAAATACACTTGTTTTCTGACAATGAAATGCAGGTGCATAAAAGACAACAAATGAGATGTTAGATGTTGAATAATTACAGGTTTCATGAAGGAAAGAAGTCCAAAAAAAAATAAAAAATCTGTTGAACAACCCATAGTTGAATAATGAAACTACTAAAGGATTACTAGTCCACTTTATGCATCACCACCATTGCGACAACCAAGCGACTTTACTTTATTATTGTCTTGGAAAGAATAAGACAATATGATACATCAATTCTCCAGTTGCATGTAAGTAATATAAACAAATTCCATTGTAAATTCTATAAGACTTCACAAGATTTCATACAACTCCAATAACGACAAAAATCCAAAAGCATTGATAGGGAGTTAATGCAAAACAAGATTGACTAGATCTCGACTAAGATTAGATCAGTGATTAATCTCCAAATAATACAAACCTCTATCTATTAACATTAATCAGATGCAGCTGTAACAAAAACCTAAAAAGATTCTAGTCTCGTTGTCAGAAAAAAAAACTAAGCACAAGAAAGACGTGCCCAAAAAGCAGAAGGAGGGAAGAAAAGCAGCAAGAGGTTCCTACCTCGATTCAATTGAGAGAATGGAGATAGGAGTGAAAGAAATCACGCTGATGCTTGCCGAAAACGAAATAGAAGGAAATTTTGAAGGGAGAAGAAGGAATTACTGCTGCATACCTCTTGAAGAATTTCCAAGGCGAAGAAGAGCTGAGGTTCCGTTCTCGCCCAAGAAGAGGAAGAGGAGACCTCGTTGTCGCCTCTGCTCACGAAAAGAAAAAAACCACAAAACGAAAAGGGAGAGAAAGCCCTCGGCAAGAGAAAAGAGGGGTTCTAAAAAGAATTTTACACTAAGGTCCATAGGTATTTACTAGTCACAATTAGGTCCTGCAAAATAATAGAAGAAGTAAGTTAGTTTAAATTAAATTATAACATATGATGTTTCATCATCATTGCCATCGTCATGTGGATCCTACGGGGTCACATGCAATAGACTCTTGGCGTTGTTTTATGATCTGGATATCTTGCAATGTATATTTGAGTTCATTCTGATTCTAAGTCCAAGACAGATTCATGGTTGAATCTGAGTCCAATTGGGATTCATGGGTTTATCTATATCCTGGTCAAGTATGTACTCTGTATGGGAGTTGAACTTGGACTTGGGACTATAAACCATGTTGGATTCGAATCCTAATTCAATTAGGAATTGGAATCATAATCCTATTAGGAATTGGTATGCTAATCCAACTTGGAGTTGGAATCCTAATTTAATTAGGACTTGGAATCCTAATCCTATTAGGAATTGGAATCCTAATCCAACTTGGAGTTGGAATCCTAATTTAATTAGGAGTTGGAATCCTAATTCCACTAGGAGTTTGAATCCTAATCCAACTTGGAGTTGGAATCCTAATTTAATTAGGAGTTGGATTCAAATCCTGATAAGAATTGGATTTGGATAAGGCCCATAGTGGTTGGGCGCAAATCCTAAACCAACTTGGATTCAAATCCTAATGGAAATTGGATTTGGATGAGGCCCATTGTGTTGGGCGCAAATCCTAATCCAATTAGGGATTTAATTCATGGGCCTAATTAGTATTGAGATCCAAATCCAATTAGGGATTGTGGATTAAATCTAATTGAGGCAAGTTTGAATCCTAATAGGAGAAGGATTTACACTTGGCGCATGGGATAATTCTGTACATGGAATTTGCGCCAATATGAAGTGTATGAATACTTTTGGAAATTGGTTTCCTCAATTGGAAACATGCTTGGACGTGTGGGCTGATATGAAGGCGTGTATTGCTTGGTTAAATCAAGCAAGAAATCAACCAATCTCATATGGAAAGTCCGAATTAGAATGGAACTCAAATATTCTCTCTTGATATGGCAAGAAGCTAGATTATTTCTATGCTTCAATTAGTGCTAATTCAAGAAGGTATGTGGCTGATGTCTTGCGGCAATTCCTTGGAGGAATTGCGCAAAGAGCATATATGGCAAGTCCCAATTAATTGATCTCAAAGTCTAGCTCTTAAATTGGCAAGAAGGTTGGTACTTTCCAAGTCTTATTCTTGCGCATATTCAAGGCTAGTGGTGGCTGATCAATTAGGGAAAATTCCTTGGAGGAATTGCACCAATCTATAGATGGAAAGGGGATGGGCGGTGGAGGCTTGAAAGCCTATAAAAGAAGGGGTATGTGCCCCTCTCTAAAAAAGCTCAATTCGCCAAAGCAAGGCAACTTGGAGTTGTGCAAGCTTTGGATGTCCAAGCCGCCCTCTTCCTTTCTAGTTGTGCCACCTTCCTTCATCCTCTTCTTTGTTGGCCGAGAGTCTCCTTGGAGGAGTCTTGCTGGCGTGAAGAACAAAGGGAGAAGGAGAAGGAGAATCCAATAGGTGATCTTCTCTTCCCGAGGCTAGCACCAAGCATGGAAGGGAGCAATGTTGAGAAGGTCGATGCGTGGATACTTGTAGAGGATGAACACTTGGGCGTCTTCAACTTGGCACCTTCATCCTAACAAGCAATAGAGGTACTAACCCTAACACATCCTTGTGTTCTCTCTCTCGCATGGATCCTTGGGAAAGGAATGTGTTTCGTGTGTAATGCTTCTTCCGCTGTGTCCTGGGACTGCAAAAATTTTAAATTACACCCGGCATTCCCCAACACCTATACATATCGATAATAATGCTACATCAGCTTTCTGTTTATATACCAGTCAAGTTCAAAGCATGTTATTGTTTTAGTATCCATGTTGTGGACAGTATTTTCTAGTATCCACGTTTGTGGACAGTGAGCACATACCCAGTAGTATCCACTCTATGGATAGACCGGGGTCCCAAGTTAGCATGTATCGGGATTCGTTATGCATGGTAGCGCATGTGTTCACCATGTAAGGTGAATGATTCACCTTATCATGTGTATTCGGGGTGACGACCCCACAAGCCAGTAGGTATTGCTCATAGTGTTTACTTGCATAATATTTGTTGGGAAACTCCGAGGATATTTTACAAATTTTCAGAAACAAATATAATGCATAGCGGAATAATATCCCCGAAACAGACCGGTCCCAAAAACCCAATGAAGATCGAATGCGAGAGAGTCGACACGATGAGATGGAAAATACCTTGAGCAAGGCGAGGCTGATGTCGTAGTAGGCGCCCAAGCGTGCGCCCTCTGCAGTCTCACACACACGGATCACCTCGAGTCCTCTTCTTCCACGCCCGGTGCTAGCCTCGGGAAGAAGTTCCAAGCCTTGTGCTCCTTCTATGCCACTTGCGCCACCTTCAAAGCAAGGAGCGCCTAGAGGAAGGAGGAAGAAGGAGATGAAGACAAGCCGCCAAGACACCAATGCTACTTGTGCCAAGAGGAAAGGAGGAAGAGGTGCTCTCGGCCTTTGATGGAAGAAGATGCGCCACTAGCCCTTAAGTTGTCGCACCTCACTTGTAGTTTACGCCTCCAAGAGTTATCTGTCTCATAAGAGGGGCGGCTAGTGTTATACCTTGAAATTTTTTTTTATTTAATTATTAATCTAAATTTAAATTTTTAAATTTCAGAAACCCTAATCTAATTAGCCCTAAAAACTCTCCCTAAATCCTAATCTATTTTGCCCTAAATCCTCTCTTATTTCCCTATAAATAAGACCCTAAGCCTCTCTTAAACCTAAACCTTTCCCTAATCTTTCCCTAATCTTATTTTTTACCAGTGCACCGCACGAGTCCTTCTCCTTTCCCTGCTCTATTCTTCCTTGCGGACGCGTGCTACGTCGCGTCACCCGCCTTCTGCTTCGTTCGGGTCTTCCCCATCGGAGGCAATCGAGTGGGTCTGGCGGCATCAGGAAGGGACGCCGGCGGTCACCCTTTCTCCCCTTGATGTTGCGCCTACTGTCCACTGTAATCCTGGACATGTGCGGCTGGATTAGACACGTGCAACGAGTCCTCTACGGCGGCTGAGAAGACTCTGTCCAGCAACTGCAAGCTTCTTCCCTCTCAGCGGCAGCTTCCTTCCTCTTCCAAAGCCGGCAGCCTTTTCCTTCATCCCAGCACCGGCGATCCATCTGCTCTTGCGGCGAGCGGCAGAATCATTTTCTTCTGTCGGCAAAAGCTCTGTTCAGCAGCGTGAGTAGCGGCCCTTTTTCCTCTCCAAGCAGCGGCTGTTCCCTCTCTCGTCGGCGGCGAAGCTTCCAGCGGCGAGCACCTGTAATTTCTCCCCAGCAGCCAGCGAACAAAACCTTCGTTTGCGTCGTCTGTTGCAGCGGCGACATTCGACGAACGAACGTCGCGTTCCGCATGCAGTCTTTGGCAGAGAGGTGAGTTTTGGTTTTAATTTGTTTTATTAAATCTTTTTAATTATTATTTACTCTATTAGTAAAATCCTAAATTATATTTTGGTATTTAGGGTAGATTGGGAAATTGTAGTATATTTGGATAAAATTAGATCTAAATAGGAAAGTGGGGGCTGAGGGTAATATTATGGATTGATGCATAATGGATAATAACAAGGGTTTATTTAAATATTCAGTGAAAAGAGGAGATAAATTTGATTTCAGAGGGATTCAGGAAATTAGCACTTCAGGTAGGAATCTTACCTTACTCCTTTGTTACAGTGTCAAGAATTGTAGGATTTGCTGCTTAATACTTTGGTTTGATATATAATGCATATGTTAGAATTGAATGACACAGATATCTGATTGCTTCATTTTGCTTGATTTGTTTTTGAATTCCTATTGACCTCAATTATCTTATTTATTTGGTCATATTATGCTTCTATATGAATGGTTAACAAACCTATTTTGAGATATCTGATTTATTGGCTTATGAGCCTAGTTGAACAATTGTGTATCTGAGATATTGACGTATAAGTATGTGGAACCATTGTAAATCTGTGATGATAAAGTCGTGATATATATTGACCTCTGACCTGGATGATTTATTCTCCAGTGGCCTGTTTATCTGAGTTATAGTTCCGATGCGCATCGGACTATCTAAGATGCCGGTACGGCACCACCAGTTGTCTTGAGGACAATACTACAGATGTCAGTGTTGGACGCAACACTCCGGGTTGTTTAGGATAGGCGTTCCATTGCATGAGCAACAGTGGAAACACTCTGAAAATGAGTGCGGCTCTTAAGTGAGATCTATTGGCCAGCTTGATGATTTGCATGACATTCTTATATTATTTGTATATCATTGTTTCAGTTATTGTATTATCCTGTTATTTGATTCCCTCACCATGTTTGTTGATTCCTACTTAGCATTTCTGCTAACTCCCTTTGTTTCTCTTCTAGGTACAGAGTTAGCTTCTGGGAGGGATAGAGTAGATAGCAGATACCAGCTCGAGTTGAGATAGTTGTCTTTTGTATTTTATTCAGTTGATAATTTGGATAGTTGTATTCAGATATTGTGTTATAAAGTCGTTGATGTTAAATTTGGATTGTTTATTAAAAAAAGGATATGTGTTTATTATAGTTCTCTGGTTCCTATCAATATTGTTACTCCCTGGGGAACCCTGAGCTAGAAATAGCCGGCTTCCTACCGGAGCATGACAATTTAAATGGTATCAGAGCTATATGTTGATTCAGAGGTATAGGTTTCTGTGGGCCCATAACCCACAGGTTGGAGGTATAGGTTCAGTATGAAAACCTAAGGACATAGGAACCTAAGGACTAGGATTGGGTTAAGGATAGAATAAGTGAATAAGTAAAATAAATATTTTTATATGATATATATTCTTTTGGTGTACTCTGATTCTTTTGGGTGTTTATGATATATTCTTTTGGTGTACTTTGATTCTTTTGGGCTACTCTGAATTTGGAGGACCAAATTCTTTTTAAGGGGTAGATAATGTTATACCTTGAAATTTTTTTTTATTTAATTATTAATCTAAATTTAAATTTTTAAATTTCAGAAACCCTAGTCTAATTAGCCCTAAAAACTCTCCCTAAATCCTAATCTATTTTGCCCTAAATCCTCTCTTATTTCCCTATAAATAAGACCCTAAGCCTCTCTTAAACCTAAACCTTTCCCTAATCTTTCCCTAATCTTATTTTTTACTAGTGCGCCGCACGAGTCCTTTTCCCTTCCCTGCTCTATTCTTCCTTGCGGACGCATGCTGCGTCACGTCGCCCGCCTTCTGCTTTGTTCGCGTCTTCCCCGTCGGAGGCAATCGAGTGGGTCCGGCGGCATCAGCAAGGGACGCCGGCGGTCACCCTTTCTCCCCTTGGTGTTGTGCCTAGTGTCCATTGTAATCCCGGACATGTGCAGCTGGATTAGTCGCGTGCAACGAGTCCTCTACGGCGGCTGAGAAGACTCTGTCCAGCAACTGCAAGCTTCTTCCCTCTCAGCGGCAGCTTCCTTCCTCTTCCAAAGCTGGCATCCTTTTCCTTCATCCCAGCACCGGCGATCCATCTGCTCTTGCGGCGAGCGGCAGAATCATTTTCTTCTGTCGGCAAAAGCTCTGTTCAGCAGCGTGAGTAGCGGCCCTTTTTCCTCTCCAAGCAGCGGCTGTTCCCTCTCTCGTCGGCGGCGAAGCTTCCAGCGGCGAGCACCTGTAATTTCTCCCCAGCAGCCAGCGAACAAAACCTTCGTTTGCGTCGTCTGTTGCAGCGGCGACATTCGACGAACGAACGTCGCGTTCCGCATGCAGTCTTTGGCAGAGAGGTGAGTTTTGGTTTTAATTTGTTTTATTAAATCTTTTTAATTATTATTTACTCTATTAGTAAAATCCTAAATTATATTTTGGTATTTAGGGTAGATTGGGAAATTGTAGTATATTTGGATAAAATTAGATCTAAATAGGAAAGTGGGGGCTGAGGGTAATATTATGGATTGATGCATAATGGATAATAACAAGGGTTTATTTAAATATTCAGTGAAAAGAGGAGATAAATTTGATTTCAGAGGGATTCAGGAAATTAGCACTTCAGGTAGGAATCTTACCTTACTCCTTTGTTACAGTGTCAAGAATTGTAGGATTTGCTGCTTAATACTTTGGTTTGATATATAATGCATATGTTAGAATTGAATGACACAGATATCTGATTGCTTCATTTTGCTTGATTTGTTTTTGAATTCCTATTGACCTCAATTATCTTATTTATTTGGTCATATTCTGCTTCTGTATGAATGGTTAACAAACCTGTTTTGAGATATATGATTTATTGGCTTATGTGCCTGGTTGAACAATTGTGTATCTGAGATATTGACGTATAAGTATATGGATCCGTTGTAAATCTGTGATGATAAAGTCGTGATATATATTGACCTCTGACCAGGATGATTTATTCTCCAGTGGCCTGTTTATCTGAGTTATAGTTCCGATGCGCATCGGACTATCTGAGATGCCGGTACGGCACCGCCAGTTGTCTTGAGGACAATACTACGGATGTCAGTGTTGGACGCAACACTCTGGGCTGTTTAGGACAGTCGTTCCATTGCATGAGCAACAGTGGAAATACTCTGAAAATGAGTGCGGCTCTTAAGTGAGATCTGTTGGCCAGCTTGATGATTTGCACGACATTCTTATATTATTTGTATATCGTTATTTCAGTTATTGTATTATCCTGTTATTTGATTCCCTCACCATGTTTGTTGATTCCTACTTAGCATTTCTGCTAACTCCCTTTATTTCTCTTCCAGGTACAGAGTTAGCTTCTGGGAGGGATAGAGTAGATAGCAAATACCAGCCCGAGTTGAGATAGTTGTCTTTTGTATTTTATTCAGTTGATAATTTGGAGAGTTGTATTCAGATATTGTGTTATAAAGTCGTTGATCTTAAATTTGGATTGTTTATTAAATAAAGGATATGTGATTATTGTAGTTCTCTGGTTCCTATCAATATTGTTACTCCCTAGGGAACCCTGAGCTAGAAATAGCCGGCTTCCCGCCGGGGCGTGACAGCTAGGGTTTCTTTTATAGAGACCATGGGCGGTTTAGGGATAGCTACAATTATGCTAAGTGGGCGGCTAGGAGAAGAAGTAGGAAATTGAATTATTTTAATAATTAATCAAGTCCTAATCCAATTAGGACTTTAATTAATTATTTAAATAATCAGCCCTATTAAATAGGGCTACAATTAATTAATTAATTAATTAATTAGCCCACAAATGATTAAATCAACTTAGATTAACCATATGTGTCATAGGCGCCAACCCTAGTCTAACTAGGGTTAAACATGCGCTTACACATTCTTCTCCTGAAGCCCATTTAACTTATTAATAATCCCAATTATAGAATGGGCCTAGCCCAAGGTCCATTATGCATGTCAATCAACCCATTGGATCTAATCCAATTTAACCCAAGGTAAAACTAGGTTAACCATGGTTAGTTTGGTCAATATGCCAAAAATGGAAGTTGGCCCTAATAAGTTTCTTCCATCACATCAGGCCCATCGGCGCTAATGAAATCTCCCAAATAGATTTGAGTCATCCAATAACTCGATCATAAGACTTCTCGATTAGTACGAGAACTCGAGTATCAAGGTGTGCGACCCTATAGGTTCCTCTGACATTGGTAGTGCTGACCTAAGGTCACCACAAGCAGTGAGTGGCACCTAGCAGTGCATTGCTGCTACTCAAGTCATTGGAACGGATATCGACATCGACATCCCCATCATCGCAATCAGGTACATATGCATTATAGTCTCTTTGCCGAACTGATCTCCGATTGGACAAGTGTGTCACCACTTGTTTTTATCCAATCTCATGGTTATGACTAAATCAGGTCTCACCTGGGTATGGTCATACACTTTTAGTCATAGAACCATAGAGGAGCTCCATGGATATCATGCTTCCCTTAGGAAGGGGCAAATCCTATGTCTGTCTATTGACCTTCTCCTATGGGTCGTGACTTGCTCAATGACAACCGTTATTACCCCCCAACTACGGCGAGGTGTTAGGTTGTATCAAAGCATGTCCCTAACCATATAGAATGGCCAATGACCTCAAGTCAAGGGATCAATGCATCTCCTATCACTTGTGAGGATAACTCGTGACACCAAGTCATTGCCTCACAGCGGGTCGGTCCAGTATATCCACCACTGATATACCCATATGTCTGCGTTAGCACCTCGTGCCTAACCAGCCCATATACCAATCTCACAAGTACCAGAGTTGTCCCATATCCACTCTGGTACATCGACTGGGGACGATCATTTGAGCACAGATCCAATCTGTCTCTAGGGACATTATCATGTAAGTACATAATCGCAGATGTAGACAAACATTGATAATGACAATGCCAGAATTGATTCCGTCCCTTCAGTTGCAGTTCTATTTACAGTTTTCAGTATTCAGTTTGTCAAAATCTTATTGTTCCTACTTTTTGCTGGTTTCTTCCTCCTTTGGATCTAAGGGGTTACCCTTTCTTCTACGGAGAGGCTTGCTTAGCATTTATTTGCTAACCCCTGAGGGATGTTTGTGCAGTTGCAGTTAAGGAGGAGTTAGATCATCTGGCAAATCCGCGCAAGCGCAGTTACGCTTGAAGTACTTCAGGAGGCAAGAGAATCCATGAAATAGTTGTTAGAGTTTAGTTGTTAGTTATATTTGTCATTCCTAAAAAACTAAAGTGTTAGCTAGTGAATTAGTTGTACACCTTTTACTATTGGATATATTTTCTTAGATTTGAATTAGTAATAAAAAGACATGTTTTTCTTCCGCTCTTCTTGGATTTAAATTGATTATCTTTAATTGCTTTAAGGAGGTGTAACAATATGTCACCAAAAGAAAGGTGGTATTCATTGTAGAAAATGTCAAAGATGCATAAAAAAGGGAGAGAGAGAAAAATTTGAGTGGAAAAAGATTTTGTGATTCCTATTCCTGTAAACAAAGACATCATGGACTCAAAACTTAAACTAGGTGAACTCATGAGATTGACATTCTGTTTATGCACATTGAGAAATTTTATTTGATTGAGTCGCAGATCTTAAGGAGTGAATTCGGAGGACGATATATTCATTTGAAATTTTGGGTTATTATTTGATGTGAATTTTTTACATGTAATTGTATCTTAGAAATTTATTCATCATCTGAAAGTTTATTTTCATAATCAGTATTATTTTCTATATTTGCTTGAGGACAAGCAACGTTTGAGACTTATGTATTTTGATGACTCTAAATTTCATAGCATATTTCTTGCTAAATCCAGTGCATTTTTGGGTCATAATCATGCTATGTTGCTTTTTTTTATGCTTTATTTATCAAATATTTCGGAATCTACACCTTTCTTGGTTTTTTACCAATTTATGGTAAAAAGGCATCATTATCATTAGTTTTCAAGCAATTTTGATGCATGGACGAATTCTAATCATCAAGAGTAGTTTGCACACAAAATTTCAAGTCAAACTAGATTTTCCTACGAAATTACGATAGTGCTGTAATTATTTTTACGGCCGTAATTTAGGAATATGGCACTACCGTAATGGATTTCATGGCAGTAGCTCGCAGAAAATTTTTTGGGAAATTATGGCACTACCGTAATGAATTTTACGGGGCCGTGATTTTGATCCAGATTTCGGCAGAGACTTTCAGAAATTTCGGACCAATTACGGCACTACCGTAAATAATTTCATGGTACCGTAATTTTGGGTAAAATTCATACAGAAACTTTCAGAGACAAACGAGAAGATTACGGCAGTAACGTAACATTTATCACGGTACCGTAATTCTGGGTCATTTCCTTACAGAAACTTCCGAAGTCATTACGGCAGTACCGTAACGTTCATCACGGTACCCCGTAATTCTGCACCCAGTTGTCCGATTTTTTCGCTAGAAACTTAAAAAGGTGATTTCTCGAGATTTTGAGGGAATCACTGCCGCGCTAGGGTTTACGAAGATCCGAAAAAAGGGGAAGACTCAGCATTAGGTAGGGAAGGTTTTCAAAGTGAAAGGAACAATTTTCATTAACGATCCACAGAGAATTTGAAGAAATCACTGCCGCGTTAGGGTTTGTCGCTGTTCATCATACAGATCACCTCCGGTCACGATATATGAAAGGAAGCTTTGCCTGAGGAAGGAGAACACACCACAGAAGTTTCAGAGTGAAAGGAGATCAATCGAAGGAGAAATCAACAAAAAACGTGGTTGTCTGCACTGTTCATCGCGATCCACTGCAAATTACGGGTTGTAATTTTCATTACAGCCCTGTTTTGTAACTTTTACTCTCCTATTTAAATTTCTGATCAATCTAAAACCATGTTTTCTTGTAATCCTTCAATCATGCTAGCTTAAACTTTCTTTTGGGTCAAGGGGGTGTAATCCCCTTGATATTTCAATGACTAGATGATTTTTCTTCCATCAAAATATTTTTGGTATGGTAATCTTACTTAAGCGATTAATGTCTTTAATCGTCTTTAGTTTCAATCATTAACATGTGTTAGAGTTTTGTGCTATAGACTGAGAAGATGATATGCAAAACTTGGACCCTAGAATTTATGGTAGGAGCTTATCGTAAGAGATTAGTTGCGTTCTTTTCTTTAGATTTTAGAAGTTTAATTCTTGTTAATGTTTTGATCTTGAAATTATTATTGTTTTAGACATGAAAATATGCTAGAGATAGATATTGGATTGTTCGAAAACCTTAAGTAAAGCCTGTGAAACTAAGGTATGAGAATACTTAGTTTTGCTTGAGATCCTGACATTGAGATGGAATGCACGAGAGTGATTCTTAATCTCTCTGTTAAAGTTTACTTATATTAAACATTGAATAAATCTTGCACGAGAGTGAGGATCGTTCTTTGTAAATTGACTGTGTGAGAGCGAGTTAATTTCTTTATCAAGTAAGCTATATTTTTACCATAACGGAAATAGATTGATGAACATCTAATTATATCTAGTCATGAATATTAAGGTGGATGAACACCTAGTACCAATTCTCTCTCTGATTTTCCATATACCATTTGATCGATTATTTTCATTATTCTCGATTTGTTTAGCTAGTGAGAATTCAATTCATCGGTACTTAACAAAGAGGTTTATGTGGTTTGATATCTTAAATATTACTTCGAGTATCCGTGCACTTGCAGACTACAACAATTTCTCACTAGCTAAGCAAATCGAATATGACGGAAGCAAACGATCGGAAAGTTTACTAAATATCAGAGTAAAAGAATTGGGACTAGGGGTTCAACCATTTTAATTTCAATGACTAGATATATTAAAGACTCATCAGTTTATTCTTGTTATGACAAAGATGTAATTTGCTTTAATAAGAAATCATCTCGCTCTCGCATAGACGATTTGCGTAGAATAGTTCTCACTCTCGCACATATTTATTCTATGTGTAAGGAAAAGCAAACCTTGATATAGAGATTTAAGAATCACTCTCGTGCATTCAATCCCTATATCAAAATGTCAAGCAAAACTAAGTATTCTCATACTCAAGTTCCACAGGTTTTACTTAAGGGTTTATGACAATCAAATATCTATCTCTAGTATATTTTTCATGTCTAAAATAGTAATATTTTCTAGATCAATCCATCAATAAGTCAATAAACTTCTAAAACCTATGGATAAGAACACAACTAATTTCTTACGATGAGCTCCTAAACCTTAATTTTAGGGTTCCAAGCTTTGCAAATCACCTTTCGGTCCATATCACAAAGCTCTAACACATGCCAATGATTGAAACAAGAAAAGATTACAGACGTAAATCACTTAAGTAAAATTATCATATCAAAAACATCCTGATGAAATAAAGATCATCTAGTCATTAAGAAATTAAGAGGTCTACATCCCCTTGTCCCAAAGAGGTTTAAGCTATCATGATTGAAGGATTACAAATAAACAATGTTCAAAAGGATCAGAAACTGAAAGAGTAGAGATAAGGTTACTAAACAGGGCTGTGATTTCCATTACAGCCCGTAATTATCCTGGAATCGCAATGAACAGTGGTGGTGCCCTTGTTTTCGTTGATTTCTCTCTTGATCAGACTCCTTTCACTTTGAAACTTTTCGTGTGTCCTCTCCTCCTTCAGGCAAAGCTTCCTCTTAAATTTCACGGTTGATGGTGGTCTGTACACTTCCCAGCGATGGACCCTAGGGCGACGACGATCCTCCAACATTCTCCCCTGATGATTGATTAAAATTTGGCCTTTTGCTTCGAAAATCTCCTCCTCTTTTGTCTGGTCATTCCCCTTTTTTTGGATCTTGAAATAGTGGTCTAAAATTCAAGAAATCGTCTTCGCAAGTAATCCACGGAAGAATCAGGCAAGTCACGGAAATCTGGGTTTGCATTACGGCACCGTGAAGATCATTACGGCAGGGCCATAATTCTTTTAGAAGTCTCTGTAAGGAAACGGTTCGAAATTACGGTACTGTAAAATGTATCACGACAGTGGTGTAATCTCCTCACAAGTCTCTGTATGAATATGGCTTGACATTACGGCACCATAAAAAGCATTACGGCAGTGCCGTAATCTTTGTTGGAACAAAAATCTTCGAAGAATACGATAGCAGAATTTGGTGCCGTATTACGGCCGTAATATTCTTTACGGCACTACTGTAATTTCGCTATGAAGTCCAATTCGGCTTGAAATTCGATGTGTAGTCACCACTTGATGATTAGAATTTATCCATGCATTGAAATTGCTTGAAAACCCATAAAAATGATGCCTTTTTACCTGAAATTGATCAAAAACAAAGAAAGGTGTAGATTCTGAAACATTTGATAAATATACGCATAAAAATAAGCAAATGAGTATGATTATGACCCAAAAGTACAATGGGACTAGCAAGAAACATGCTATAAAATTTAGAGTAATCATTACTCGAGGATTGACGATAATCATAGATCCCATTGAGTCTTTCCTAAGCTAATAAGCCACGAGAATATGAGATTAGCTTAAGTAGACACCGGATTACGCTTTGAGAGACGGTGATCTGTATACAAGTGGATTAATCACCTTAAGTGGTTTACTGTCGGATTACACTTCGAGAGAAGGTAATCTATTTTCCTAATTTGATTTGGTTAAAGTTTTACTTTAAATTCTTCAATGAGGTGAAACCTGAAGTCCCGAAGCTTTCTTACATTATAATTCCCATTAAGTTATTGATTTCTAGATTCGATAGTTTAACTTAGAGTAGTTTTCAATTCCTATTTTGAACTGTCTAGCTATTAATAAAATGATATGTTGGTACTTGACACCTAGTTCCCTTGGGACAAAAATATTATTACTTCGATAGAAACTGTGCACTTGTAGTACTCCTATCATACACAGGCTACGGAATACTAAGCCAATACAACAACATATAGAACAACCAAAGAGGCGATAAGGTTGCACACATCGAGAAGAGGGGAGAAGCCGCCTCACTCAGACAAGCAAGGGAGAATGCCGGAGAAGCCAGGGACCACATGCGCCTAAACGTGGGGTCAAATGTAGAATGCCTACACACACACGCAACAAAACAAGGTGTAACAAAAAAGCATAACGACATCACAAAACTATAAATAACCGAAAGCCAAAAAGAGAGGTTTAGAGAATACTTTGGCAGGACATGAACCCGCTGGCTCCATCATTGCACAACAAACTGATGGAAAACTGATTTGAACTCCTCGAAGTCGAATCGCCCACCACACACCACTGGTCGTCGCACGAAGTTTGCTTGGATCACCGTCAATCACCGGAGTCCGTCCGAATAATCGATACGGCTATGCCGAACCGAAGAGGGAAACGAGGTGGACTCATCGATGCCGAGCCGCCTGCACCACACCACCTAATGTTGGAGGCCACTGGCGATCGCTGGAGTAGAGGGGTAGACCTCCCGGTGCTCTGAACCACTAGAGAATACCAGACTTCGCCACTGAAGTCCGCCGGATGATCATTGCCGATCACCAGAACCCAAATGAAGAGGGAGGTCGCCTGACGATCATTGCAAATCACCGGAACCAAGAGGGAGAGAGGGGTCGCTAACCTTCCTGGCCATGCTAGACCCTGCCGGACCTCACCGGAAGCTACTGGAGACTCTGGACACCGCCAGAGGCAAGCAAAAAGGGAGCATGGCACAAGGAGCCGGACGCCCGTGGGTCTGCTCTGCTCGCATGGAGATGCGTTCGCTCGTCTCCTCTCTACCGCACATCTAGGGAACCCGGCGGCTAGTGTCCCATGCTGGGAGCCCGCTGGTCTGCTCCTCGGTTGTCGTCACTAATGACTCGCCAGCCGAGTAGGCGTCACCTGAAATCAGGCAGACGTCGTCCATTCTCGCTCGTGCCCAGTGGGCATCGAAGCCCCTAACGCCTTACCCATGCGCAGCCTCTGAAGCTCAAGCCTCACAGCCTCTTTCCCTTCCTCGAAACAGCGTCACCCTATCTGCCCCCTCCTTGTGTGCGCGTCTAGGCCGGAAGTCGAAGCGCCACCGCTTGTTGTGCTCCGCAAGTGCACGGATACTCGAAGTAATAATTAAGATATCTAACCACAGAGACTTCGTTGTTAAGTACTGGCTAATTAAGTTCTCACTAGCTAAGCAGATCAAAAATTGTAAGAATAGAGATCGAACGGTATACAGAAAAAATTAGAATGGAAAAGAAAATGGGACTAGGGGTTCATTCAACTTGATAATTATGACTAGACAGGGTTAAGAATTCATCAATATACTTTGTTATGGTCAAGATATAGTTCACTTAAATAGAGAAGCTAACTCACTCTCGCGCAATCAACTTGCAAAGAATTATCCTCACTCTCGTGCAAGATCGATTCGATGCTAGATAGAAGCGAACTTTGGTCAAGGAGATTAAGAATCACTCTCGTGCATTCCACCTCAGTACCAAGATCTCAAGCAAAACTAAGCACTCTCGCATCTTAGTTTTGCTGGTTTTACTCAAGGGTTTCGAATAATTCAACATTTATCTCTAGCATGCTTTCATATCTGAAATAGCGATAATCCTTAGATCATAGCATCAACAAGAATTAAACTGCTAAAATCTAAAATAAGAACTTTCATTCAGTTCCACTATTTAGTTAAATAAAACTTTCCAATTCGTACAATAAGCAGAATATTAATCTCAAGCTTTCATTCAGTTTTCAGCTCATAGCTATCAACTTTTGTTTACAGGATTAGGGTTCCCATGATCTTTTTCCTCTCATAATCATTTTTTTTTCACATTCTCTAATTCGATTATCACCCTTTTTTCTGGTGACGAAATTAGTATGCATTGGTCACATAACCCGTGCAATAGAACTCATATCCTTTAATTTTTGGAAATAATTTACTAAGGATAGCGGAGTTTATGTGAATCAAAGTCTCTCATGGCATGCACCCACATAAATACATACCTTTTCTGTTTATCGCTTCAACTCATATCCTTCGGTACCACTGTCAATTTTACACAGTGCCAAGTAGGGGAGTCCTCACTTTATTTGGATCAAGGAACCTTTCTTTTCCAAACAAATAGTAGATAGCATAAAGCTTTAACCGAATTAGTCTATCAATATCTATTCACAAATCATACTTATATGTTGATTTTATTCAAAGAAATAGCTTCCCTCTAAAATCAAATTCATCAAATAATATGTTCATCCAAAACGCCATTTTCCAATTAATGAAAAATATTTGATAGGTCGATATGTATTAGAGAAATAAATCCATCAAAATAGGTTTAAACCAAATCTCAATTCAAGAAAAATTTGGCATGATGACAGCAGTATTTTCTCAAATGAACAAACCACGTAGATGCATCAATAGCAATCATCAATAGTTCAAATAGATCATGGCATACCAAGCATCAATTCATAACATCAAACATCATGTATCCTATACAACCATATCGAATGTAAAATATAGTTAGGTCATCAAAATATGTTGGTACAACCAAATCGAAACGACGACCATAATTAGAAAGCGAGAATCCGTAGCATTAGGAGGCAAGAAGTTTTCAAGGTTATCCTTCCCTTCACAAGTGAGAGATCACCATAAATCAGTAAACCAAATAAGTATGAGAAACGGTATGAAATACTCACAGGATAGCACTAGACTGAATGTGTCTCCTCCTCGTCCTCATCAGCCTGGGCAGCATCCATGGGATCATGAGAAGCTCCCTCTCCTGCACCACCGTAGATACCTTCTCTCCTGGGGTCCTCATAGCCGAATCGTTCATAAAGAAAATTCCCCATGTCCTCCATATAGTTTCCGAGCGCCTCCACATCCATGTGGACGTGATTAATCTGCTCATGTAACCCCCCTATGCCACCCATCACTCTCTCCATGCGTTGCTCCTGCCTATACAGTTGGGCTGAGATAGCCTGATATCCTGGATCTCTGTAGCTCTGCTCACCTCTCTGATCAGGAGTTGCATGATGCGAGGAAGATCCGGCGGCTCCATGTGGTGGTAGCTCGGTGGCTCTGGTAGGTGAAGAGTCAATACCGATACCAAATGGGTCATCGCCCCATGCAGGAGGTGGTGGTGGAATCGAAGTCTCTAGTGTAGGAGTGGAAAAAGATACACAAGTCGGAGACAACTTCCAATTCTCTAGATTCTGTACCGAAGTCCGCTCTGAGTTCGGCAAGGGTAATGTAGGAAGCCCTGGCTGAAAGGACAAACAATAGGTTTCTCCGTCTCGCACAATCATTTTCATAGCAATACATGATTCAATGTCTATTCTTGAGTTTCCTCTAGCAACTTCGATCCCATAGGGTGCAATCCCTAGATGCAATGCTATAGGAGTTAGAAAACCTCCTATCATTATGGCTCCCTTCTTAGCTTTTGATACTTTTCCCAGATGCCTCATCAAAAAGAATGCTATGTCTACCGTGTAACCATGTAACATGCCCCATAGTAGGAATAGCTCAGCGTGAGTGACTATACCGTCGCTGTCCCCTTGCCCAAAGATAGTGTGTGCGAGAATGCGATGGGCATATCTAATGCAAGGGTTTGAGATCTTAGAGGCCCTTGCTGTCGATGCAAAAATTTGCTCTCTGATGTAATTTGGTTCCAAAAGATATGCTCAAGAAATCCAATGGGCGGTTCAGTCTTCCCCTTCCGCGGGAAGTGGAATATACACCGAATATCTTTGAATGTAAGCATTCTCTCTTCATTTCTCATCCTGAACCTAATCTCTCCCTCAGCAGTGTGGTCCATGTACTCCTCCCAACTGACCTCTAGATTACTGAGAACTTCCAGCACAACGGGTAAATATGTTTCTGGTGTCATCTCGAAAAACTCCCTCAGTCCCACCTTATCATACATCCAAAACACATCCTCTTTCAATCCGAGGAGCTCTAAGGTTCTGATATCAGTGTACTTGGTCTTAACAATTTTGCAAGTGAGTAACACATTATACCTCTGTTCTTGCTCCTCATCTCTAAACGGAATACCAAAAGGATTTGGTGGTGGCATTGAAGGTTCAGCGGGGGCTTTCCCTTTCTTCTTCGGCACCATTCTCTTGGCTGTTGCCATGATATTCACAAGGAAAGCAAGAAACAACTGAAAGAATCTTGGGAAAAAAAAATTTGCGTTACCCAAAGTTTTCACGTAGCTGAAAATAGGCTGAGATTTAAGCTTCAGATTCGGATTTCTGGGTCGAGATCAAGCTCCAAATCTTTATGGGGAATGATCTTCAATCTTCTTTGAATCCCTCTCAGCTTGGAGACTGATCGATCGAAGCTTGGACGAAGAGAAATCGTAAGGGCGAAATCTCGGCGGAAAACAGAGCAGCACGTCAGAAATGAGCTCGATTGAGCTTGGAATCGGCAAGATCCTTGCTAGAAATTAGACGGAAGTTGCAAAGGAAGGTTGCACGAAGGCTAGGGAAGCGAAAGCTAGAAGAAAGGTGAAAGACTGGCGTGAAAACGGGGTAAGAAACCCTAAGAACAGTGCACCGAACCCTAAATACGTCACGTGAAGTCGTGGGGTCAGCGTATAATACGGTACCGTATTGTGAATACGGTGGTGCCGTATTTCCGCTACAGGTATTGCTTACAAAATACGGTACCATGTAGTTGTCCACGGTACTGCCATGAAATCATGAAAATTCTCTGTTCGAAAAGGGTCAAAAATACGGTACCGTGTAGTTTCCCATGGTAGGGCCGTAAAATTGCGAAAAAAACTTTGTGTGCAAAAACGACAAAAACCACGGTACCGTGAAAGTTTTGGGGTGAAATATGGTACTACCATATTTTTCATTTCTCCACTGTAAAGAATCACTGTGAAATACGGTACCGTGTAATTGTGCACGGTACTGCCGTATTTTGTAAACAAGAATAAAAAAAATCACAAAAAATCACTAAAAATCAAGGAAAATACGAATTAACCCTAACAAAGCAAATTAAATCAAAAAATCAACCAAAAGCGAAGATAACAACAAAAAAAAAATAAAAATTGCTTGGGTTGCCTCCCAAGAAGCGCTAATTTAGTGGTCATTAGCTTGACCCTCTGCACTCAGATTTGCTCGTGGTTCATCAAGTAGGAAGTTTTCTCCATCTTCAACTTTCTCTTCATGGTAATAATGTTTCAATCTCTGTCCATTAACTTTGAACATCCCTTTCTCCTCACTCCATATGTCGACGGCTCCGTATGGATAAGTCTTCTTAACCTGAAAAGGTCCAGACCAACGAGACTTAAGTTTACCAGGAAAAAGCCTTAATCTAGAATTCAACAAAAGAACGAAGTCACCTGGTTGAAATTCCTTTCTGAATATGTGTTGATCATGCCATCTTTTAGTTCTCTCCTTGTAGATCTTTGCATTCTCATAAGCAGAGAGTCTAATCTCATCAAGTTCATTCAGCTACAATTTCCTCTTTTCACTTGCACTGTTCGAATCAAAATTCAATGCTCTAATTGCCCAAAATGCTTTATGCTCCAGTTCCACAGGAAGGTGACATGATTTACCATAAATCAATTGAAAAGGTGACATACCTATTGGTGTTTTAAAAGTAGTCTGGTATGCCCAAAGTGCATCATCAAGCTTGAAAGCCCAGTCCTTCCTTGTCCTTGTCACTATTTTCTCTAATATCCCTTTTATTTCTCTGTTAGATATCTCCACTTGTCCACTCGTCTAAGGATGGTAAGGTGTTGCAACTTTATTATTTACCCCATACTTTCTAAGCAAGGCCAAAAATTTATGTTGAATAAAGTGGGATCCTCCATCACTAATCACAACTTGTGGTATTCCAAAGCATGGAAAGATGACCCTTTTGAACAATTTCACCACAACCCTAGAATCATTAGTGGGAGAAGTGATGGCTTCTACCCACTTGGAAACATAATCTACCGCCACGAGTATATATTTATTACTTCCGGATGATGGAAAAGGTCCCATGAAATCAATACCCCAAACATCAAAAATTTAAACTTCAAGTATGGTGGACAATGGCATCTCATTCCTCCTATTTATGTTCCCCATCCTTTGACAATTATCACAAGATATTACAAAATTCCTTGCATCTTTAAATAAGGTGGGCCAATAGAATCCAGATTGTAATACTTTGAAAACTGTCTTCTCAGTACTAGCATGCCCCCCATATGACGATCCATGGCACTGTAATAATATGTCTTTGATCTCTTCCTCAGGGATACATCTCCTAAATATTCCATCTGCACATCTTCTAAACACATAAGGCTCATCCCAAAAATAATGTTTAACATCTGCTAAAAACCTTTTCTTGCCTTGGTAGTTCAAATCAATAGGAAATATATGAGCAACAAGATAATTAACAATATCTGCATACCAAGGAGCCTTAATTTGTTCCACCCTCATTAGCTATTCCTCAGGAAAGAAGTCAATGATATCACATTTTTCATTTTCTACAATCATCCTTGAAAAGTGGTCTGTAACTAAATTCTCAGTTCCTTTCTTGTCTTTGATTTCTAGGTCAAATTCTTGCAGAAGCAAAATCCATCTTAACAACCATGGCTTGCTGTCCTTTTTCTGCATCAAATACTTAACTGCAGCATGATCAGTATAAACTACAACTTTTGAATTTATCAAATAAGATCTGAACTTGTCAAATGCAAAAACTATAGCTAACAACTCTTTTTCAGTGGTAGTGTAGTTTCTCTGTGTCTCATCCAAAGCCTTGCTAGCATAGTAAATCACATAGGGCTTCTTCTCTTTCCTCTGCCCTAGAACTGCTCCCACAGCGAAGTCACTAGCATCACATGATCTCAAAAGGTAACTCCCAGTCAGGTGGTTGCTTGATAGGGGCTGATATCAAGGCCTTCTTCAGTTCCTGAAAAGCAAACAGGCATTTCTCATCAAAGCAGAATTTGGCATCTTTACAAAGTAAATCAGTAAGTGGTTTAGCCAGTTTGGAGAAGTCCCTGATAAACCGCCTGTAAAATCCTGCATGTCCCAAGAAATTCCTAATCTCTTTGACAGTGGTGGGTGGCTCTAGCTTCTCAATCACTTCTATTTTGGCCTTGTCCACTTCAATTCCTCTTTATGAAATAAGGTGACCCAAGACTATTCTTTGTCTAACCATAAAGTGACACTTTTCCCAGTTGAGGACAAGGTTGGTTTCTTCACACCTTTGTAAAACTCGATATAGATTAGCCAAACAGTCATCAAAAGAGAAACCATAAACAGAAAAATCATCCATGAAAACATCCATAAAATCTTCAATAAATTCAGAGAATAAAACCATCACGCGCCTCTGAAAAGTAGCAGGTGCATTTCACAAACCAAAAGGCATTCTTCTATAAGCAAAAGTACCATATGGACATGTAAAGGTGGTCTTATCCTGGTCATCTGGATGAATAGGAATTTGAAAAAATCCAGAATATCTATCAAGGAAACAAAAATATGTATGTTTAGCAAGTCTCTCAACCATCTGATCAATAAAAGGCAAGGGAAAATGATCTTTCCTAGTGGCAGTATTTAATTTTCTATAATCAATGCACATATGCCAACTAGTAACTGTTCTAACAGGTATTAACTCATTATCCTTATTTTTCATAACTGTAACACCTCCCTTTTTAGGAACACAATGCACAGGATTTACCCACTGACTATCAGAGATAGGGTAGATAATACCTGCATCTAGTAATTTTAGTACTTCCTTTTTCACCACTTCCTTCATAGATGGGTTGAGTCTTCTCTGAAAATCTACATGTGGCTTGTGCTCATCCTCCATGTGAATCCCGTGCATACAAAAAGAAGGATTAATTCCTTTCAAGTCATCAATGGTATACCAAATTACCTTTCTATGAATCCTCAATTCCTTTAAAAGTATATCAATTTCCTTGGCATTTAATTGAGCATCAACTATCACAGGGTAAGTAGAGTTAGGACCAAGAAATTCATATCTAAGATTATTAGGCAAAGTTTTCAACTCAATTTTAGGAATCTTTTCATTTTCATCATCACATGTTGCACAATTTAGAACATCTCCATGAATCACTTCATCATTATCAAAATTTGAGTTTAAATCATACTCAATAATTTTTTCGCAAGCATTTTCTAAAGAATCAGAAATAGAATCAGAGATAGAAACATCAATAGAAGAATCATCAAATAAACCATTCAGATCATAAACTGTATCATCAATAGCATGAATGGTACAACAGGAACTAGCATATGTAGGTTTTTTCAATGAACTATTTAAATCAAATTCAATCTTATCATTGCCAATCCTCAAAGCAAGTTTACCATTCCTTACATCAATAAGGGCTCCAGCAGTGGCTAGGAATGGTCTACCCAGAATTATAGGAATCTTGGCATCCTCTTCCATTTGAAGTACCATAAAATCAGCAGGTATGAAAAACTTACCAACTTGAATAGGAACATCCTCTAGAATACCTACTGGATACTTCACTGATCGATCAGCAAGCTGCAAAGAGATTGTAGTTGGTTTAGGAGCTCCCATGCCTAGTTTCCTGCACACAGATAAAGGCATTAGGCTCACACTAGCTCCTAAATCACATAAGGCTCGATCGAAAGCAACATTCCCAATTGATCAAGGGATAGAGAAACTACCTGGATCCTTTAGCTTTGGTGGCAACTTGTTTTGAATAAGAGCACTGCATTCTTCAGTTAGTGCCACAGTACCATAGTCCTCTATCTTTCTTTTATTGCTTAAAATTTCTTTCAAAAATTTTGCATAGGTAGGCATTTGAGATAATGCATCAGTAAAAGGAATATTAATGTACAACTTTTTCAACACTTCTAAAAATTTCCCAAACTGCCTATCTAATTTAGCTTGCACAATCCTTTGGAGTAAAGGGATAGGTGTCCTATATGGTGGCGGTGAACTAGGTCTAGGTACCTCAACTTCACAAGGTAAGTCACCTTTCTGTGAAAACTCATCCTCTTTAGAAGGAGAATAGTTAGGAAGGGACTGCACTTGTGTGGGTTGTGGTTCTAAAACTGGTTCATCACTATGAATGACATCAGGCTCAACTTCTTCATCATCTAATACTCCCCTTGGATCTCCCAACTGTTTTCCACTCCTAGTTATGACGGCATTGCAATGTTCCCTAGGGTTAGGTTCAGGTTTTGCAGGTAATTTCCCTGGGGGTCTATATGAGGTGCTAGCCTGTTGTGCAACTTGGTTTTCTAAAATCTTGTTGTGTGCCTCTACTCTTTCCAATCTGGAGTTGATTTGACTAAGATTTTCCTTAAATTCTTCATTTTGCCTACTTTGATTAGACATGAATTGATTTTGATTTGCCACAATTTTCTCAAGCATGGATTCTACACTAGAATTCTGATTTGTGTTTTGCTTCTGGTTTTGATTAGGCCTTTGGAATCCCCTATTCTCAGTTTGTCCTCTCTCATTGTTATTGTTCCTCCATGAAAGGTTGGGGTGATTCCTCCACCTAGAGTTATAAGTACTAGAGTAGGGATCATTAGTTTTACTTTGATTATAATTCCCTATGGCATTGATTTGTTCGCTACCCCGTTCAACTACAACCCTACAATTCTCAGTATCATGACCTTGGTTTCCACAAACATCACAAGCAACAAAAGAAATAGCAGTGGTTTGCATCTGAAAAGAGTCAAAACGGTTACATAAAGAATCTACCTTTTCTACTAGGGAGCGCCAACCATCACCATCATTTTTACCTTGTGGAGGTCTATATAGCACTCCTCTCTCAGTAGTCCATTGGTTGTGGTTTAGTGTCATCTCTTCAATTAGTGCATAGGCATCTTCTACAGTCTTCTTCATCAGTACTCCTCCCCTTGCAGCAGCATCAATTAGTGAGGGCACTTCTGTTGCAGTTCATTGAAGCGCTCCCATGCTTCACTAAGTGATTCTCCATCTCTCTGAGCAAAGCCTGTGATTTGATTCCTCAACTGGATCATCTTATTGGGAGGAAAGTACTTCAACAAGAAGGCATTTGATAACCAATCCCATGTAGTGAATGTTCCAGTTGGATGTGAATGAAGCCAAGCTTTTGTCTTGTCCCTGAGAGAAAAAGAAAACAGTCTCAGTCTAAGAGCATCATCAGATACACCATTAATTTTTATGGTGTCACAGAATTCAAGAAAAAGAGATAAGTGTTGGTTTGGATCTTCCAAGGGAGATCCTCCAAACTGATTCTGTTGAATCATTGACAAGAATGTTGGTTTAATTTCGAAGTTATTTGCATCTATAGCAGGCCTAGTGATGCTGGAACGAATTCCTTGTGTGTTCGGGGCTGCATAGTCTCCAAGCGTTCTCCTTTCTGCCATGATGGGTTCTTCTTCTCTTCCTTCTGCAAACCTCAACTTCCTGCGCAATCTAAGAGTTTTATTAATTTCACGATCAAAAGGAACTAATGGTCCTGACCTAAGGTTTCTGCGCATAAACAAGTAGAAAGTTAGAAAAGTTCAGAAATTGTAGAACTTAGAGGAGAGTTAGAATCTATCACAAAAAATAATAATAAAATAGAAACTTAGTCTAGCAATACTACTAATTAAACCAATATTAACAAAAACCGAAGTCCCTGGCAACGGCGCCAAAAACTTGTTGTGCTCCGCAAGTGCACGGATACTCGAAGTAATAATTAAGATATTGAACCACAGAGAGTTCGTTGTTAAGTACTAGCTAATTAAGTTCTCACTAGCTAAGCAGATCGAAAATTGTAAGAATAGAGATCGAACGGTATATGGAGAAAATTAGAATGGAAAAGAAAACGGGACTAGGGGTTCATTCAACTTGATAATTATGACTAGACAAGGTTAAGAATTCATCAATATACTTTGTTATGGTCAAGATATAGTTCACTTAAATAGAGAAGCTAACTCGCTCTCGCGCAATCAACTTGCAAAGAATTATCCTCACCCTCGTGCAAGATCGATTCGATGCTAGATAGAAGCGAACTTTGGTCAAGGAGATTAAGAATCACTCTCGTGCATTCCACCTCAGTACCAAGATCTCAAGCAAAACTAAGCACTCTCGCACCTTAGTTTTGCTGGTTTTACTCAAGGGTATCGAATAATTCAACATCTATCTCTAGCATGCTTTCATATCTGAAACAACGATAATCCTTAGATCATAGCATCAACAAGAATTAAACTGCTAAAATCTAAAATAAGAACTCAGCCAATCTCTTGCGAAGAGTCCTTATCATAAAATGTAGGGTTCCAAGTTCTATGATATCATCTTCTCAGTCCATAGCATAAAACTCTAACACAAGTTAATGCAAGATACTAAAAATGATCAAAGGCAAGAATCACTTGAGTAAAATAACCATAGCCAAAATATATTGATGTGAGAAAAATTATCTAATCATTTAAGTACCAAGAGAATTACACCCCCCCATGTCCCTAGAGAAAATTAAGCTAGCATGGAGGAAGATTTACGGCTACACATGGTTTTTGTATGATTAAAAAGAGTAAAGAGGGAGTAAGGGTTACAAAACAGGGCTGCAGATGAACCACAGCCCGAAATTGCTTTGGCAGTCGTGATGAACAGTGCCGCGACCACGTTTTTTATGATTCCTCCCATGATCGATCTCTTCTTGATCTGAAACTTCTGTGGCGTCTTCTTCTTCCTCAGGAGAGGCTTCCTTTCAAAAATCGTGGCCGGAGGTGGTCTGTGCAGTGAACGGCGGCGTGACCTAGCGCGGCGGCGATTCTCCCAAATTCTCTCCGAATCCTCGTTAAAAATTTTTCCTTTTATTTCTCGTCCTTCCCCCTCTTAAAGACGAGTCCACCCCTTGTTTCAGATCTAGATTTGGACTCCTAAATATCTAGAAATCGCGTTTTGACTGATTCGGCAGAAATCTCGGATTTCTGGGTTGGCAAATACGGCACCGTGTAGATGTACACGGCAGTGCCGTATTTCTTTCTGTGAAATCTGGTTAGAAAGCACGGCACCGTGCATTCTCTTACGGCAGTGCCATATTTGCGCTAAAACTTCTCTGGTCAAAATTGGTGGGAAATACGGTACCGTGAAAGATTCGGGGAGAAATACGGTAGTGCCGTATTTGTGCTGGAGCTTTCTGTTCTAGACTATCATAAAATACGGTACCGTGTAGATGTACACGGTGGTGCCATATTCTCCCTCAAGTTTTCGGGTGGAAATCTCCCCAAAATACAGTACCGTGAAGGTTTCGGGGCAAAATACGGTAGTGCCTTATGTTTGTCTAGTTAAAAGCGCCACAATACGGTACCGTGCAGATGTACACGGCAGTGCCGTATTTTTTCTAGGAGCATCCTTTTGACTTGAAATTTGATGGGTAGACCCCTCTTCATGGTTGGAACTCATTCATGCATCTGAATTGCTTGAAAACCAGCGAAATTGATGCCTTTTTGCCTGAAGTTGATCAAAAACCAAAGATGGTGTAGATTCCGAAGCTTTTGGCAAAAAAAGGTGTAAAAATAAAGCAAGGGAATAAGATTATGTCTCAAAAGACTACTAAATAGGTATGAAAAACACTATGAAATTTAGAGTCATCACCGCTCCTCTTCCCCATTCGGCTTGTGCCACATGATAGCCTCCTCTAGCCAAAGCACGCCGACCACCGCCACCACCATCTAGTTTGAGCCACCTGGAATAGTCCCTATGGCCAGAGCTCGTCAGAGGAAGCAGTGCTGCCACGCTATCAAATGCTTGCGCTTGCGTCCAGGCAGCACCGCCCCTCATTGCTAGTCTAAAGACACCATGTGTCATCGTGTCGCTAGCCGGAGAGCTCAACCGGACAAGACAACAACCTCCTGTAGTGCTGGTCACCGCGTCGATGTCGTTTGCTTGCCCTGGAAGCGCTGTCACTCGACCCAACTACAAGCCCTACATCAAATTTGGGTTGAATTTGACTCGGTAAATGGCCCAATTGACTGGTCAAAATCTAGCTTGATTTTGGGCCTTCAATTACCATCTTAAAATACATCTACAATAATTATAAAAATTGTATTTATATACTAAGCTATAGAATATTTGTTGGTTCATCCATTATTAGAACTTGGGTTTACTATAATAAGTGATTACAAGATTGAATGTAATCATTAAAGACTCATCTATGATGCTATAGTTATTATTAATTTAATAAATAAATAAATTTATATATATGAAAATTTTAAATTAAGTGTCACGTCCCAGCGGAAAGCCAGCTACCCCTAGCTGAGAGTTCCCGACGGAGTAGACAATATTGATAGGAACCAAAGAACTACAAAAATCACATATCACTTACTAAATAAATAATCCAAAATTAACATCAAAATTTGTAATATAATATTTAAAAACATACTATCCAAGGCATAAACAAATCAACTGAAATAAGAGCTAAAAGACTATCTGAACTCAGGTTAGTGCATGATATCTAATCTATCCTTCCCATAAATTAACTGTATACCTAGAAGAGAAATGATGACTAAAAAATTCATAGTATATTTTATATTGATTGATTAGTCTTTTTGAGTCATATTCATGCTCTTTTACTTGTTTTTAAGCCTTATTTGTCAAATATTTTAGAATCTACACATTTTCTTATTTTTGATTAATTTTAGGAAAAAAAGGCCATTATTTTGGTGCATTTCAAATGATTTGAATGCATAGGCAAATTCCTATCATTAAGAGGAGATTACATGTCAAATTTCAAGTCAATCAAGAATTTTGGCAAAATTACGGTAGGACCGTAATTTTAATTATGGCCGTGGTTTTATTGGAAATTAAGGAAAGATTCATGGTACCACCGTGATTTATTTTCTTGATCATAATTTCTGGCGGATTTTTCACAGAGGCAATTACAGCACTACTGTAAATATTTTTACGGCCATAATTTTATTTGGGAGAAATTGGAGTAATCACGACACTGCCATGGTTATTATTGCAGCCCATAATTTTATCCAAATTTTGCATAGACGAGATTATGGCACTATTGTAATGTTCTTCACGGGTCGTAATTCTAACCCAGGCAGTCGAGTTTGCCCGAGTCTTCTGGAGTTACTGTAGTCAATTTTGGTGAAGCCGATTTCAGGAGATTTAACCACGATTTCCAAATTTGTATAAAGGAAAATGATCTATATAAAGAGGATAAGATTTCAAAACAGAGAGCCCCAATTTTGATGCAGGATAGACAGAGAAATCGAGGAGATCACCGCTGCCATAGTGTTCATCACCAAGAAGTGCACAGACCATCATTAGCAGTGAAATTTGAAGGGATGAGGAAGGAGAAGATGCATAGAAAGTTTCAGAGCGAAAGAAGTTTGATCGGAGGAGGAATCAAAGAAAACGTGGGCGCCGCCACTATTCACAGCAAATACGTACAAGATTACGGGCTGTGATTATTTTCATAGCGTTGTATAGTAACTCTATTTCTTCTTCTTTGATTTCCAATTTTTCTGAGATGAATACTTATTGTAATTCTTTCACCATGATAGCGTAAAAACCTTTTTGGGGCAGGGGGTGTGTTGTAGTCCGCTAGTGCACGGATACTTGATGTAATAAAAAGATATCGAACCACAGAGACCTTGTTTGCCAAGTACTAAATAATTGATTTCTCACTAGCTAGGCAATCCGAATATGATGAAGCAAATGATCGAAAAGTCCATGAAAAAAATATCAGAGAAGAAAACTAGGACTAGGGGTTCATCCACCTTAACTTTATTGATTAGAATGAAATAAAGTATTGTCAGTCAAATTTCATTATGATAAAGATGTAATTTACTTCATAAAGGAATTATCTCGCTCTCGCGTAGATAATTATACAAAGAACCAATCCTCACTCTCGTGCAGGAACTATTCAATGCGAAGATAAGTAAATTATTGACAAAGAACTCAAGGATCACTCTTGTGCATCCGAATTCTAAGTCAAATATCTCAAGAGAAACTATGTATTCTCATACCATAATTTCTCAGATTCTACTTAAGGTTCTCCGACGATCAGATATTTAATCTTTTACAATATCAAATCAAGTCTAACACAATAACTCAATCCAAAGATCAGAAAATCAACATGGCAATAGAATTACTAAAAATCAGAATTAAGAACAATACTTAATCTCCTACGATAAGTTCTAAACTCAATTCTAGGGTCAGTCTATTTCACAAAATTCTAAAACATGCTGAAAATATGAGACTAAGGAGAATTATAAGCAATCATCACATAAGTAGAATTATCATAACAAAATCATCCTGACGAAATTAACAATGTCTAGTCATTAAGAAGTTACGGGGATAACACCCCCATATCCCATAAGAAAGTTTAAGCTAGCATGATGGAAGAATTACAGCAAAATATGATTTTAAATGATTAGAAATCAAAAGGGAAGAGTAAAAGTTTCAAAACAGGGCTGTAATCAAAATTACTGCTCGTAATTTGTGTAGAGTCGAGATGAACAGTGCATGCGACCACGTTTTCGTTGATTTCTCTCTTGATTGGCTTCCTTTCACTCTGAAACTTCTGTGGTGTGTTCTCCTTCCTCAGGTGAAACTTCCTTGTAAATTTCATGGCCGGAGATGGTCTTTGTGATGAACGGCGATGAACCCTAGCGTGTTTGTGATTCACTGAAATTCTCCATGAATCCTTGATGAAAATTTTTCCTTTTGCTTCGAAAATCTTCTCCTCCTTATTATGAGTCTTCCCCTTTTTTCAGATCTTCAATTGGTGCCCTAAATCTCGAGAAATCATGATTTTAAGTTTTTGGCAGAAAAATGGGGAAACTGGGCTGATAATTACGGTACCGTGATGAACATCACAGTACTACCGTAATGGCTTCGGAGGTTTATGTAAGAAATTTGTCTGAAATTACGGCACCATAAAATTCGTCACGGTAGTGCCATAATATACTCTTTTGTCTCTTAAAGTTTCGGTATGAATTCTGTCTAAAATCACGGTACCGTAAAATTAATTACGGCAGTGCCGTAATTCGTCTGAGATCCTCTGAAGTCTCTGCCTGAATCTGGTCTAAAATCACGACACCGTAAAATTCATTATGGCAGTGCCGTAATTTCCCAAATATTTCGCTGCGAGCTGCTGCCATGAAATCCATTACGGTAGTGCTATAATCTCAGATTACGGCCGTGAAATTTATTACGGCACTACCGTAATTTGGCTAGAAAGCTAGGTTTGACTTGAAATTTGATGTGTAAACTCCCCTTGATGATTAGAACTCTTCCATGCATTGAAATTGCTCAAAAAATCGTGATAATGATGCATTTTTTTCTGAAATTAATCAAAAACCAAGAAAGGTGTAGATTTCGAAGTATTTAACAAATAAGGCATAAAAATAAAGCAAAAGAGCAAGATTATGATCCAAAAGACTGGTTAAAAAGTATGAAAAACACTATGAAATTTAGAGTCATCAAACACATAAGGCTCAAACTTTGCTTGTCCTCAAGCAAATAAAGAAAACAATACTAATTATGAAAATAAACTGTCAAATGATGAATAAATTTCTAAGATACAATTACATATGAAAAATTCACATTGAATAATAACCCAAAATTTTAAATGAATATATCGTCCTCTGAATTTAATCCTTAAGATCTGTGACTCAATCAAATAAGATTTCGCAATGTGCATAAATAGAATGTCAATCTCATGAGTTCACCTAGTTTAAGTTTTGAGTCCATGATGTATTTGTTTACAGCAATAGGAATCACAATATCTTTTTTGACGCAGGGCGGAAGTTGGGGAAGAGAAGAGATGAGGAAGAAGAGAAGTGAAGCTTCCAAATCCATGGAAGTTAAAGGAAGAAGAGAAGAGAAAGAGGGGCCAGCGGCTCACCCTCAAGAAAATACTAGGGGCCATCGGCTCACCCTAACCTCACAAGGAGGAAGACAACATACCAACCAACAGGTTTCCAAAAATACTTTCTTAACTTAACTTAAAATGGAAGAATTACATCATCTTTTAAAGCCATTTCACCTCAGCATTATCATAGTCACTCAATGGATCTCACGGTTGTCAACTCTTCCTTTCAAAATGGATGGCGGAGATTAAATAGGCTCTTAGACTTCCGTTCTTGCGTGTAGAGCTTTGCTGCAGATACGGATATTGAATTGGATTGGCTGAATTATAGACGCGTGCTTGTTGGTGTTTCCGGTGAGGAGCATGCGCGGATTAGAACTTTAAGTGGCGGCGAAGGAGATTGCTTGAACAGGCTGGCTTTGCAGGCACGTGGAGCTTGGTGGAGATGAGTCAAGTTGCTGTTGCTCGGCTAAATGTTTGACTGAACCTTCTCATTTACTGGTTTTTCCAATTGCTGGCCGACAGTTGATTTGTTTGATTGGTGGAAAAGTACTTCATGTGGATGGAGTTGATTTGGACTAAATGTTGATTGCAATTTGACCTTGTTGGCTTTGATTTGGTCGTAGCATGACGTGATCCTTGGAGCTTGATATTGCATGCAACGCTGCATGTTGCTTGGTCATGTTGCAAGGTGACTGAGTTTGGAAGTGGTACAAGTTGACTTTATGTTGACTTGATTTTGCCCCTTGAAGTTTGATGTTGATTGATATTGGATTTGAGCTTTGACCTTCTTTGAGATGTTGACTTTGATGTCTACTTGGCTATTCCTACTTAAAACAAGGGAAATAAAACCTAAACTAATTGCAACCTAATACATTAAATAGGAATTTAAAATGCTTAGAAAATAAAACCTAAACTAATCTTAATTATAACAAAACAAGTAAGCATTATATTAAAACACCATTAAATCTTCAAAAATGCTCCTGCATCATTTTTCCATTCAAATTTTTCTCTCTCTCTTTTTTATGCATCTTTGACATTTTCTAAAATGAATACCACCTTTTTTCTAGCGACATATTTAGAATATATTGGTCACCTAACCAACATAATATAACTCATATCTCTTTAAGTAGAAAGAATTCTTCTTGAGATAGCGGAGTTAATGTCAAAGAATCTCTCTCTTGGCATGTACCCACATAGATACATAGTTTTAATTGAACTTCAACTCTTATCTTAGGTATCATTGCAAATACAATGCCAAGAAGAGGAGTTATTCTTTTTGGACTTCAACCCATGACTTTCAGTACCACTACCAAATTTTCATAGTGCCAAATAGGGGAGTCACTTTTCTTTGTGGATTTTGAATTCTTTCTTCCCAACAAATAACAAGATGGACTTTAATGATCTACTAGGTTTAACCAACTGATATCAATCCAAAAATCATACACCATATGCTCATCTTATCCAAAAGAATTACTTCACTTTCAAATCTCATTCACTAAACAATATATTCACCCAAAACTTCATGTATCAATCAATGGAAAATTTCAACAGATTATATCAAAGAAATAAAATTATCATTTTCGATCTATTTCCAATTCTCAAGTGTCGTCATGAATAGCAATTCATCATCAAGAAAAATTCCGGCATGATAACAGCAGTATTTTTATGATTAAACAAACCACACAAGCATATATATCATTATTACCATGTCATACTAAAATCACCTTCACTAAATCACATATCTTACCAAACATCACAGCGTATCAATCCAAAATATCAAAATATCAAGTATAGTGATATCGAAAGAAAGTATAGTAGTCATCAAATCATCTTTAATACAACCCAATCGAAAGTATGTAGTAGTTAAAACTCAGAAGCGAGGATCAGTAGTAGTAGGACACAAGAAGTTAGAAGGATTAATCCTCCATTTGAACACATGAATTATCAGAAAAATATAAAAGACAGAATGCAAATAAGTAGGAAAAAGATACTCATAGAGCTCTACTCGTCTATGTCAAATCAAATCTCTTCTGTGTCCTCGGGTCTGAACCATATTTTTTATTATTTTTATGACAAATTACGGTACCGTGGAAAGAATAACGGTACTGCCATAAAACTCACAAAAGTTTCTGGTCGAAAATGGACCAAAATTACAGCACCGTGAAAAGAATTACGGTACTACCATAATTTGCGCCAAAACTTATTTTCACCTTCAAAAAGAAAAGAAAATTTAATTCTAAGTAAAAATAAAAACAAAAACAAAGTAAAAGTGCTTGGGTTGGCTCCCAAGAAGCGCTAGTTTAAAGGTCATTATCTTGACCCTTCTGCACTCAGATTTGATCTTGATTTCTTCAATCTCCACTCTGATTTTCCTTCAGTTTGAGCGTCACTTTGGATCACATAAGGCTCATTCATGAAACAGTGTCCAAATTTACTCGAGATCTTTTTTCCTTTATCAAGTAATCTAGAGCCTCTTTTCTTCTTCTTCTTTTCTTCTTCTTCTTTTCATAATTTGAACCTCTTTTCTCCTGAATTCCTCTATCCATATCCTCAGAAAAAATGTCAGTTTCAATATTAGAGGATTCATCAAATAAATTATGAACATCAATGACAACATCATCTACTATATCAACACTACAACCCGATCCAGAATATGAATGTTTGTTCAAAGAATCAACAAGATCAAACTCAATTATATTTTCAGAGATATCAAAAGTGATTTTTCCTTTCTTAACATCTATATGTGCTCCTGCTGTAGCCAAAAAGGGTCTACCAAGGATGATAGGATTCTTATGATTTTCTTTCATGTCAACGACTACAAAATCAGTAGGAATAAAATACTCACCTATTTTGATGGGAACATTCTCTAAAATACCTATAGGATACTTTACCGACGCGTCAGCGAGCTGTAAAGATATGGATGTTGGTTTGAGCTCTCCAATGTCCAGTTTCTTGCAAATAGATAAAGGCATTAAGCTTACACTGGCTCCTAAATCACATAAGGCTCGATCAAAAGCCATGCTTGCAATAGAACAAGGTATAGAGAAACTATCTGGATGCTTCAATTTTGGTGGCAATTTATTCTGGATAATAGCACTACAATCCTCAGTTAAAGCCACAGTACCATAGTCATCTATTTTTCTTTTGTTAGATAAGATTTCTTTCAAGAATTTTGCATATGATGGCATTTGAGATAAAGCTTCAATAAAAGGAATATTAATGTAAAGCTTTTTCAACACTTCAAGAAATTTGCCAAATTGTTTGTCTAATTTTGCTTGCACTAACCTTTAGGGAAGGGGTATAGGTGGCCTATAAGGTGGAGGTAAATTAGGTTTAGATATACTCTTCTGACATGGTTCATCACCTTTTGGTTCATCACCCTAGTGAGGTGACAAACTAGTTTGGGACTGCTCATGCTCAGAAGATTTTTTTCAGGTCTAATTCATTATCAAGGTCAATATCAGGCTCTTTTTCATTATTTCCAAATTTCCTTTTAGGTTCATCTAATTGCCTTCCACTCCTAGTGATGATAGCATTACAATACTCCCTAGGGTTTGGTTAAGGTTTAGCAAGTAATTTTCCTGGGGATCTGTAAGAAGTGCTTGCTTGTTGTGCTATCTATGTCTCTAAAATTTTATTGTGAGCAACAACGCCATCTAACCTAGAGTTAATTTCCTTAAGACTCTCTGAAACTACCTTGTTTTGTCTCATCTGAGCACTCATGAATTTTTCAAACACGTCCTCTAAACTAGATTTTTGGGGTGGACTCTGATTTTGTTGACTCTGCTGGTACTCTCTATTTTCATTTTTTCCACTAGCATCATTGTTACCTTTCCAAGACAAGTTAGGATGGTTTCTCCAACCAAGGTCGTAGGTATTAGAGTAAGGGTCATTATTTCTATCTTGATTGTAATAGTATTTATGCCTTGCAGACCAATGTATGGACATGGTCCGACATTAGTTGAATGTACTTTGATAGAATTGATAAAGGCATGGCTGTTATTATGCAGATTGTGTTGGTGTATATGCCCTTGGACCCGTTGTTGGTCAAGATTGTACTACTCGATATTGATATTTATATATCATTCTGGCATTGTCGTTATTATGCTATGTTTACATCTGCGATTATGTACATAGATAATAATGTCCCTGGAGATAGATTGTATCTGTGCTCAAACGGTGTGTCCCCGGCCGAATACCTGAGTGGAAAAGGGATAGCTTTGGTACATGTGAGACTGGTATATGGGCTAGTTACGCACGGGGTGCTAACGCAGGCATATGGGTATATCAGTGGTGGATATACTGGACCGACCCGCTGTGAGGCTTTAACTTGGTGTCATGAGTTAAGCTCACATGTGACAGGAGATGCATTGATCTCTCGACTTGAGGTCATAGACTCTTCTATATGGTTAGGAACATGCTTTGATACAACCTAACACCTCGCCGTAGCAGGGAGGTAATAACGGTTGTCATTGGGTATGTGACGACCCATATGAGAAGATCAATGGACAGACAGAGGATTTGCCCCTTCCTACGGGAAGCTTGATATCCACGGGACCCCCCTATGGTTGCATGACTGAGAGTGTATGGCCATACCCAGGTGAAAGCCTGATCTAGTCATGACCATGAGATTGGATGAAAACAAAGTGGTGACACACTTTGTCCAATCGGATATCAGTTCGGCAAAGAGACTGTAATGCATCGGTACTTTGTTGCGATGATGGGGATGTCGATGTTGATATCCATTCCGATGACTTAGGTAGCAGCGATGCACTGCTAGGTGCCAATCACTACTTGTGATGACTCAGTTCATCACTGCCAATGTCTGAGGAACCTATAGGTCGCACAACTTGAAACTCGGGTTCTCGTATTGATCGGGTAGCCTATTGATTGAGTTATTGGATAACTCAGATCTATTTGGGAGAATCCATCAGCACCACTGTGCTGGATGAGATGAAAGGAATCATATGGAGCTAACTTGATTTTTGGGCCTAGTAGGCCAAATGGGCCCAATGGGCCATTTGGGCCAAATGGGCCCAATGGGCCATTTGGGCCAAATGGGCCCAATGGGCCATTTGGGCCAAATGGGCCCAATAGACCAAGTTGGGCTAATAAGTCAAATGGGCTCAATGAGCCATTTGGGCCAATGGGCCAAGTGGAATGGCGCAAGCTACTTGGAGTGAGCTTGGCGCATTTCCATGAGGTGGACAAACCCAAGTTGGCATCTTCTTAAGGTAGGAAGCTTGGAGCTTCTCACTTGGAGAGGATGAATCTACTTGGGCGAAATGGGTTTTACCTCTTGAAGAGGCATGTCTCTTCATGAAGAGGTGTGCCTCTTCACTTGTAAAGAGGTGCACCTATTCATGGGTATATAAACCCCCTTCCTCCCCCCATGTTGTGGTTGTTGCGTTGTTGCCTTGTCGCCCTTTGTCCCCTTGTCGCCACTCCTAAAAAGAGGGAGAGGAATGTTCGCCCATTGTCTCTCCTCTTCCCTTTAGTGAGTTAGGAGCTTTGGAAGTTCCTTGGCGCCCTCCTCTCCAAAGTTGGACTTTGGCTTCGGTTGATTCCGATTCGGATCTTGGTGGAGTGCTTCAAGAGTTGGACTCCGATGGAGCTCCACCTCCTCTCCTTGGCATCTCATCTGGAGTTGGTGCAAGTGATTGAGGAAGTCTCCCAAAGGCGTGGATCTTCTTCCCGAGGCTAGCACCGGGCGTGGAAGAAGAGGACTCGAGGTTCGGCTGTGTGCGAGACTGCAGAGGGTGCACATTTGGGCGCCTGCATCGCATCCATCATCTTCGTTGCAAGGTATCATCTCCTACTCACCGTGTTGATCTCCTCGCAAGACTCGATCTTCTGGGTTTTTGGGACTGGCCTGTTTTGGGGATTGCTTCCGCTGTGCTTGTTTGTAAAAATTTTAAAATCCCCGGGGTTTCCCAACAGTGGTATCAGAGCCATCTTGCGAACTCGAACGGTGTTTTATGCTTTTATTGTATGCTCGCATGCCATCTGAAATTTTTCAAAAATTTGCATATGCGCATGGATTTTTCTAAGTAAGAAAAATTGTAAGTTTTTCGTTCCTAACATCTAGTCGATCTCTTTGGTTTTCGCTTTCTTCACATGGTGGGACAGACCCACATGTGAGAGAATTAATTTCTCCCCACGCATGTAGGATAGTCCTACTGTGTGGGACTTGTCGAAGATTATGGGCATATGGTTGTCCTAATCTTGGCAGGTTAAGGATTGCAAGGGTAGACGACAAGCGTGCTTGGAGCATGCATGCGTCACTTGTGGACTCCTGAGAGAAACGAAAATCTTAGATTTGCGAACGGATGTTGAGGTTGAAAAACTTGTTTTCTAAGAAACTAAAACTGAAGTTTTATGATTTCTTGAGCATATAGAAAAGCATGAGATGAATGTGCATCGTGTTGTGGTCATAGTCAAGCCCCTTGTGTGTCTGTGATGTATTTATGTGAGGCCTGCGTGCCGCTTTTTCTTTTTGTTTTGTAAACACACAAAGAAGATTAAGGGCGCATCCCTCCTGGAGTTTACATCTTGGCGCATCAACCATGATGGCGCATCTTGCTTGGTGGCGCAAGTAAGGGCTAGGCCGAACCTTGGGGTTCGTGAGCTATCCCTCTTGGCACAAGCATGATGGCGCATCATGCATGGAGGACCTTGGAGCCGCACTTGAAGATAAAGCTTAGTGGCGGCTAGGTTAGGTCTTGTTGGGGCTTGTCACCTAGGTCAAGCATGAACATCCTTTGGCATGTGATGGTTCATTGCATTGATTAGGCTATGACCACATGGCTTGTTTACTGTTTTTCAATATTTGCTAAAGCATGCCTGGTTGTGTTTTATCCTTTTGTTATCACTATAGGATTGCATGCCTATAATGTTAGACAAAAGATAAAACTAAAAGGATGAGACCTCAAAAACCCTCAAAAGAATATCAAGTCTATAGACTTCTGGCGCGTAGCCCTCGTCAAGCTATCGATTAGTGGTGTTGTGCACTGTTTCCCACCCTAGTGGGACACACCCACTTATCTTTAGAAGGCGTGTGGTGGCAATGGTTTCCTGAGTCCAGTTAAAATCCTAGACGTGCCCTAGCAAGGAAGCTCGTTGGCCCTGGGCATAACAGTCAGGTTAGACTTGACTGGTTTTTCATATGTGGTGGCCACATGATGGAACTCTAGAGGCAGCCTCGAGAGGTTAAGGTTTTGTGTTGTTCCAGCCCTAGCTGGGCACAAAATGCTTGAACTGTCTTGAGAAGGGGAATTTCCTAGGTGCAATCAGCCGGCGTGCCCACCTTATAAAGCATGGGTCACTTTGTGCATCTCATCCCACCTTAGTGGGACGCAAAGCCTCATGTGGAATAAGGATCCCATCTCACTAGGAAATCTTAGATTTCCCGATTGACTTTGTGGGTTGTCAATTCGATTTAAATAGTGGGAGCCATAATCATTTAATGCAAGTCCAAATTAAATGATTCGAAGTAGTACTAATCTGCTTTCTTGGTTGTTGTAGATCAATGCCTACGAACAATAGCAGATGGTCACTGCGATCTATCCTAGAAAAGGACAGGTTGGTTGGATCCAACATGATGGACTGGTATCGGAACTTGAGGATTGTCCTTAAGCTCGAGAGGAAGCTCTATGTCCTTGAGAAGCCTATTCTAGAGCCACTTCTATGCTTAGCCTCAGCAGCTGATAAGGATGCTTATGATAAGCATCAGGGTGATACTTTAGAGGTTGCTAATTTGATGCTAACTAACATGTCGCCTGAATTTAGAGGGCAATATGAATCTAAGAGTGCTTTTGAGATTATTTATAATATAAGGCAGCTCTTTGATGAATTGGTTGAGCTCAACCCTCCTAAAGTAGTCATTCAGTATGGTGAACCAAAATGTTTGACCAAGGAACTGAAACTAAAGATGGAAAGGATCAGGAATAATAGGTGCTATTCATGTGGAGGGGCAGGGGCACCTCACATGTTGAAGGACATGGTGCGACTTCAGAACGAGGAGAAGAGAAGCAAGGCTTCATCTTCTGGCTCAGGTATTTATGTTACCGAAGTCAACCTTTCTACTTCTATGTCATGGGTATTGGATACCACATGTGGAGCTCATATTTGTACAAATATGCAGGGGCTCAAGAAAAGTAGAGCGGTGCGGCCTGGAGAGATTAACCTACATGTTGGAAATGGAGCACAGGTTGCTACTGTTGCCGTAGGACTTTTGACGCTCTCCTTGCCTTCTGGACTTCAACTAGAGTTAAATAATTGCTATTATGTACCTTCTCTTACTAAAAACATTGTATCTATTCCTTGCTTGGCAAGGAAAGGATTTAAATTTGAAATAAAAGAGGACTCTTATTCTTTTTCATTTGCAAATGTGTTTTATGGGAAGGGTACCTTGTGCAATGGATTATATATCTTGGACATGGATAACTCTATATGTAACATAAATCATAAAAGGATCAAACTAAATGGTTTAGTTGGTACGTACCTTTGGCATTGTCGATTAGCCCATATAAATAAGAATCGCATTCAACAACTCCATGCAAATGGATTGTTGGGTTCAACCTCCTTGGAGGAGTTTGATACTTGTGAGCCTTGTTTATTAGGGAAAATGACAAAGGCACCCTTCACCAAGATTGGTGAGAGGGCAGGAGGTTTGTTGGATCTCAGACACAGTGATGTGTGTGGGCCATTCAGTAAACAAGCCAGAGGAGGGTACAACTACTTCATCACATTTACTGATGACTTCAGTAGATATGGTTATGTTTATTTGATGAGACATAAGTCTGAATCCTTTGAGAAATTAAGGAGTTCAGACATGAAGTAGAGAACCAGCTTGGTAGATCTATTAAGGCTCTTCGATCAGATCATGGTGGAGAGTACCTGAGCGGTGAGTTCTTTGACTATCTTAGAGAGTGTGTGATTCTATCCCAACTCACTCCTCCTGGAACACCTCAATGGAATTGTGTGTTTGAAAGGAGAAATCGAATCTTGTTGGACATGGTTCGATCTATGATGAGTCATGCAACTCTACCTCCCTCGTTTTGGGGCCATGCACTTGAGACAGCTTCTCTCATACTCAATAATGTTCCATCTAAGAGTGTCTCCAAGATTCTGTACGTGGTATGGAGTGGGAGACGACTGAATCTCTCTTTTATTAGAGTCTGGGGATGTGAGGCTTATGTCAAACGTCAAGATTCTAGCAAGCTAGAACCCAGATATGATAAATGCATGTTTGTGGGGTATCCTGAGGAAACTAAAGGATATTACTTCTATATTCCCAGCGAGAACAAAGTTTTTGTTGCTCAAAATGCTGTCTTTCTAGAGAGAGAATTTCTCGTGAAAGAAGTCAGTGGGAGGAAGTTTGACTTGGACGAGGTCCAAGTACAACCACAAGACACGGAGATGGAACCTGAGCCACCTACACTGGTTGCTGGGCAACCAGAGGCTCAGACACAGGCCCTACGTAGGTAAGGGAGGATTCGTCGTGCACCTAAGAGGTACGGGTCGCTGCCGACCCAACACGACGGAATCTTCATCGTTGAAGATGAACCCAGGACCTATGATGAGGCGGTCGCTAGACCGGACTCTGAGAAATGGCTTGAGGCCATGAGATCCGAGATGGATTCCATGTCGGCTAACCAAGTCTGGGATTTGGTTGAGCTACCTGATGGGGTAAAACCTATAGGGTGTAAATGGGTCTTCAATAGGAAGACTAACATGGATGACAACGTAGTTACCTATAAGGGTAGACTTGTGGCTAAAGGATTCAGACAAGTTCACGGGGTGGACTATGATGAAACCTTCTCGCCAGTTGCCATTTTCAAATCCATTCGAATCCTGCTTGCTATAGTTGCATATCGTGATTATGAGATATGGCAGATGGATGTAAAGACAACGTTCCTTAATGGGAAGCTGACAGAGGATGTGTTTATGACACAACCGGATGGTTTCATCCATCCTGCAGAGGCCAATAAGGTCTGCAGGGTAAAAAGATCCATTTATGGATTAAAGCAAGCCTCTCGAAGTTGGAATCTTCGATTTGATGAAGCAGTAAGAGATTACGGCTTTATCAGAGCGAAGATGACGCCTGTGTATACAAGAAATTCAGTGGGAGCTTGGTGACATTTTTGGTCCTGTATGTCGACGACATACTACTCATCAGAAACGACATCCCTAGTCTTCAAGATGTGAAGGCATGGTTGGGGAAGTGTTTCGAGATGAAAGACTTAGGGGAGGCCGCCTATATCCTAGGCGTGAGGATCTACCGGGATAGATCCAAGAAGCTCCTGGCCCTTAGTCAGAGTACTTATATTAATAAGGTCCTGAAGAGGTTCAGCTTAGAGCAATCTAAAAAGGGATACCTTCCAGTGAGATATGGCCTTATTCTCTCCATGAGCTAGTGTCCCGTCACACAGGCTGAGAGGGACAACATGAGTCGAGTGCCCTATGCTTCGGCAGTAGGTTCGATCATGTACGCAATGTTGTGTACTAGACCAGACGTGGCTTATGCTGTGAGCATAACCAGCCGATATCAATCCAATCCAGGTCTACAGCACTGGGTGGCTGTAAAGAACATTCTATGTTTCTGAGAAGAACTAAAGAATGGTTCTTGGTCTATGGGGGAAAGGAAGAGCTCAGTGTTCAGGGCTACACTGAGGCATCGTTCCAGTCTGACCCTGATGACTTCAAATTGCAGACAGGCTATGTGTTCAGATTGAGTGGAGGTGCTATGAGCTGAGAAAGCTCTAAGCAATCCATTGTAACTGATTCTACGATCGAGGCTGAGTATGTCGTTGCTTCTGAGGCAGCCAAAGAAGCCGTTTGGATTCGGAAGTTCATTTCTGAACTTCAGGTGGTTCCAATTGCTGTGGATCCGATTGAACTCTATTGAGACAACAATAAAGCGATGGCACAGGCAAAGGAACCACGGTCTCATCGAAAATCCAAACACATTCTCAGTAGATTTTACCTGATCTGGGAGATCATTGATAGAGGTGATGTCAAGATAAGCAGAGTTGACACAGACAACAATCTGGTAGACCCACTGACCATGGCTTTGGCGCAGCAGAAGCGTGTTGGTCATACGAGGGACATGGGGTTGACTTTTCTCAACAACTAATTCTAAGTGCAAGTGGGAGATTGTTGGCGTATATGCCCTTGGACCCGTTTGTTGGGTCCCTTTCGAGAGGGAGCGAAACCCTAATAGGTCCCCTTCAAGGGGGAGCGAAAACCCTAAATGGTGGCGCATAAATCTTTGCAAGCGGAAGCAAGGGTTTTCATAGATCTTTCGCAAGAACATATGATCAACTTGATGAAGTTTAGATCCATACCATAGCCATGAAGAAGATGGCGACTTGGAAGCGAGAGAACAAGAGAGGTCTCCTCCAAATTGTCGCACACAAAAGGATTGATGACTTGCTCCTTGGATGCTCCTTGTGCTAGCAAGGATCTCCAAGATGTCCTTGATCGAATGAAGGAAAAAGATGGTGTCTTGCTTGGCCGAACTTCTCGTCGTCAACACCTTCAACCCCTTGCGTCTCGTCGAGAGAGAGGAGCCGAATGTTGAATGAGGCGTTAAACCACACAATGAACGTGGAGACGTTTTTCATTTTTGGACTTTCCAAAAATAGTAACCGAAACCGTTGAAGCGTTTTGCGTTCACATCAAGTGAACCAAACGATCATCCCACTCCATGTGGACCATGCGCTCACACTTGAGCCGGTTCACATGTCAATGGTTCATTGGTCAAACCAAATCAGCCCAAGCAATAGTCTAGACATTATCAAACCCAATGGTTCAATGATCTAACCGTCCATCCCTCGATGCTCTTGATCTCACCGATCTAGCATCAATACTCTCGATCGAAGCTTACCGATCTCAAGCCCTAATCAATCAAACATGATCAGACTAGATCTCACTTACAATCAGAGTTTAAACTCCTTTAAACTGAACCAAAACAAATCAGTCCACACGATCTGACTTAAGTAAGTCATATCATCAAATTGTGCGACCCTGAGGGTTTCCTTTAAATGTCGGTAACGATGACTTGCGTCATCACGATCAGTGAGGGGTATCTAGCAACACATCACTGTCTCCCGATATAAAGAAAAGAGTCTTCCAAGACTACACCCAAACCACAGCACAAGTGTGAATCAAACTCACAAGGCATACATGTTTCCTTTGCCACTGGATGTCCTTATTGGACAAGCGTGTCAAGCCTGTATCTCCAATATGATGAGCATGATTAGATCAGATGAACATAGTCACCTGGGTATGGCCATACACTTTCTCAATCATCTCATAGGGGGGCCCCATTAGAACATCACACTCCTTAAACAAGGAGACGACAATCCTTTATCTATCACTTGTGCCCTAACCTGACTCAAGCTCACCATCCAAGATAGTCTGTAATCATTTTATTTCAAATGATATTGAACTACCTCAAAACAATGACAATCATCATTTAGAAACACAAGTGATCTCAAGTCAAAGGACATGTGCCACTTGCAGCATTCAAGGATTATTCACATTGTGACAAACAATTGAATATCCTAGTAGGGTCTGTCCAGTACATCCAATGTACCCATGAGTCTACATCTTATTCCATGCTCGAAGCATCCTATAAGATTAGAACACATATTAGTCTTAACCATATCAAGGCTGTCTCATGTTCACCAAGATATCTCGACTAAGGACTTAACTGCATGTCAGCCTAGCTGAACAGCTTTGAGACATTATTCAGAAGTACACTTATTACAGCAGACAAGGTAACAAACTGAATAACAACCATTGCCTTTATAAACATAAAAGTTTATTACACAATACCGATACAATCCCAAGGCCTCAAACATTAGCCTTAAGGGCATACCCCAACAATCTCCCACTTGCACTTAATCTAATGGTTGAGAAATCTCAAACCCATATTATTACAGTGCTTTTCATGCTTTTGCTGCGTCAGAGGCTTGGTAAGCGGGTCTGCCAGATGGTCATCTGTATGAACCTTGCAGATTTTGATCTCGCCACGATCTATGATCTCCCTGATCAAATGAAACCGTCTCTGTATGTGCTTGGACTTCTGGTGCGACCGTGGTTCCTTTGCTTGTGCGATTGCTCCAGTGTTATCACAGAAGATAACCAAAGGATCTGCACTCGAAGGAACAACACCAAGTTCTCTCACGAACTTACGAATCCACACTGCCTCCTTGGATGCTTCCGAGGCTGCAACATACTCGGCTTCTGTTGTGGAATCTGCAACAGTTGACTGTTTGAAACTCTTCCACACCACTGCTCCACCATTCAAGCTAAAAACATAGCCTGATTGCGATCGGAAATCATCCTGGTCAGACTAGAACGAAGCGTCAGTATATCCTTCAATACTGAGTTCTTCCTGACCACCATACATCAAGAACATATCTTTGGTCCTCCGCAGATATTTTAAAATGTTCTTGACTGCAATCCAGTGTGCCTGACCTGGATTACTTTGGAACCGACTGGTCACGCTTAACCCGTAAGCGACGTCTGGGCGAGTGCACAACACCGCATACATAATGGACCCAATAGCCGAAGCATAAGGCGTATTGTCCATTTCATCTTTCTCAGTCTGTGTTTGTGGACACTGACTCTTTGAAAGATTCAGACCATGTCTGACTGGAAGATATCCTCTTTTAGAATTCTCTAAATGGAATCTCTCCAGGACTTTATCGATGTAAGTACTCTGGCACAGCCCGAGAAGCCTCTTAGATCTATCCCTGTAGATCTTCACACCTAATAAATAGGCTGCTTCTCCTAAATCTTTCATCTGGAAACATTTCCTTAGCCATGCTTTAACAGCATGCATCTCAGGAATATCGTTTCCAATGATTAAGATATCATCGACGTAGAGGACTAGGAAAATAATTACGCTCCCACTAAACCTCTTATATACACACGGGTCATCTTCGTTCTTGATGAAGCCAAACTCAGAGATTGATTCATCAAAACGAATATTCCAGCTTCTAGATGCTTGTTTAAGTCCATAAATGGACTTCTTTAACTTGCATATTTTATGACGATCTGCTGGATTAGTGAAACCTTCAGGTTGTGTCATGTACACATCCTCATCCAGTTTTCCATTAAGGAAAGCAGTTTTCACATCCATCTGCCAGATCTCATAATCGTAATATGCTGCTATCGCGAAAAGAATCCGAATAGACTTGAACATGGCTACAGGAGAGAAAGTTTCATCATAATCTATCCCGTAGATTTGTTTGAAACCTTTCGCAACTAGCCTGCCTTTATAGGTAACCACGTTACCATCCATGTCAATCTTCTTCTTGAAGATCCATTTACAGCTTATAGGGATTACTCCCGGAGGCGGATCAACCAAATCCCAGACTTGGTTATCTGACATGGAGTCCATCTCGGCTCGCATAGCTTCAAGCCATCTAGCTGACTCCAGTCCACTGACCGCATCCGCATAAGTGAGGGGTTCATCATTATCAATGATGTAGACTCCGTCATAGCGCTCGGGCTGTCGACGGATCCTTCCCGATCTTCGCGGTTCCCGTGATGTCTGAGCCTCAGGTTGTTCAATAACCTGCTCTACCGGCTTAGGCTCATCCAACTGTGCTTGACTACTTTGTCCTTCCTCTGGATTCTCATCCAGCTTTATTTCTCTCCCACTGGCCTCTTGCAGAAGAAACTCCTTCTCAAGAAAAATGGCCGTCCGAGCAACAAATACCTTGTTCTCTTTGGGATCGTAGAAATAATAACCCTTAGTTTCCTTAGGGTAACCGACAAAGATGCATTTCTCAGATCTGCTCTCCAGTTTCCCAGAGGCGAGCTTTTTGACATAAGCCTCGCAACCCCAGATCCTGATAAACGTCAAGCTCGGCTGTTTCCCATACCATAACTCATATGGAGTCTTTGAAACTGCCTTGGATGGCACTCGGTTTAGTACCTTTGCAGCTGTTTCCAGTGCAAATCCCCAAAAGGAGTATGGAAGAGTAGCCTGACTCATCATCGAACGAACCATATCAAGTAACGTTCTATTTCTCCTCTCGGACACACCATTCCATTGCGGTGTTCCTGGCGGAGTGAGCTGTGAGATAATCCCACACTCCTTTAGATAGTCAGTAAACGCATGACTCAAGTATTCTCCACCTCGATCAGAACGAAGTGCCTTGATATTTCGGCCTAGCTGATTCTGTACTTCATTCTTGAACTCTTTGAACTTGTCAAAAGATTCACTCTTATGTCTCATAAGATAGACATACCCATATCTACTGAAATCATCAGTAAAGGTAATGAAGTACTGATAGCCACCTCTGGCATGTTTACTAAATGGCCCACACACATCACTGTGTATAAGGTCAAGTAAACCTGAAGCCCTTTGACCTTTGTTAGGAAAAGGAGCCTTCGTCATTTTACCCATTAAACAAGCTTTGCATGTATCAATCTCCTCATAGGAGAATGATCCCAGCAGTCCATGATCATGCAACCGCTTAATGCGCTTCTTGTTAATATGGCCTAAACGACTATGCCATAACAAGGTGCTGTCATCAGCATACTTGGCTTTCTTATTATCAATATTTTGTATAGAATATTCCATGTCCAACATGAATAACCCATTGTTAATTGAACCAGTAGCATAAACAATATTATCATAAGATAAAATACACTTTGAAATATTGCATTCAAAGGAAAATCCTTTCCTGACAAGAGCAGGAATAGAGATAATATTTTTAGTAATACTGGGAACAAAATAACAACTGTTTAATTCTAATACAACGCCAGATGGTAATGAGATGTAATAATCCCCTACAGCAACAGCAGCAACCCGTGCCCCGTTTCCAACGCGTAGGTCCACCTCATGCTGTCCCACCTGTCTTCTTCTCTTGAGTTCCTGTACATTTGAACAAATGTGAACTCCACATGCAGTGTCCAACACCCATGAAATAGAAGAAGAGGATATCATGACCTCAGTCACAAATATACCTGAGCCAGAAGCGATGCTTCCCCTCTTGTCTCCTTGGAGCGCTTTACAGTCCTTTTTCCAGTGACCCAGCTGGCCACAGTGGAAACACCTGTATTCCTTTGACCGCTTAACCTTCTGTTTCAGAGCCTTGTTGTAGTTCTTGACTGGGGCTTTGCCCTTCTTCCCCTTCTTCTTGTTCCTGGAAGGAACCATTAAGACAGAGGTTGAAGGCTTTCCCTTCAGAGTTTCCTCAGTAGTCAAGAGCATATTGAGCAGCTCTGCCGGAGTACAATCGATTTTGTTCATATTAAAGTTAATAATGAACGCATTGAAAGAAGGCGGGAGAGACTACAGAATAATGTCTACAGCAAGCTCCTGATTGATGGTGTGCCCCAGTTTTTCCAGAGCCTCCTTGTGCCCAATCATCTTGAGCACGTGAGCTCCCACTGGGCTCCCCTCAGCTAGTTTGCTCTGAAAGAAAAGCTTTGTCAGATTATAGCGTTCTGTCCTCGCCTGTGCAGCATACAGCATCTTGAGGTTCGCTATAATCTCTATAGCCGACATATCCTCATGCTGACGCTGCAGCGGTGGCGTCATAGACGCTAGCATCAGGCAAGCGACATCAATGCTATCATTGACGTGCTTTTCATAGGCATCACGAACCGCCCTTGCGGCGTTCACAGCGGGTTGAGGCGGCACTGCCGTCTCGAGGACATACAGTTTCCTCTCTGCCTTAAGAACGATCTTAAGGTGTCCGAACCAGTCTGAGAAGTTTGGCCCAGCAAACTTCTCCCTTTCCAGTAGGGATCGCACATTGAAGCTCATGGTGTTCGTTGCTGCAGGAATCTACAACAATGCAAGAACAGCAAGGTCAGTATCAATGTCTAGAATCAATCCAGGACTTAAGAAAGATTCTTTTCTCACTATTTTATCTGACTGAAAAATCCATTAAAACAGTCTGAAAGAGTAGCACTCTTTTAGTGAGATGGGATCCAGATTTCATACTTGGTCTCCGCGTCCCGCTCAGGCGAGATAAGATGCACAGAGAGTACAAGCACTAATTTCTGGTAGGCAGTCCCTGCCGATCACCAACCCGTGTGATTCCCCTTCATCTGGGCAATCCAGCAGACTGTGCCAACTGAGTTGGTACAACACAGTCTCTGATCCCATAGATGGCTGCCTCCATATAGCTAACATATGCCCCCATATGTAGCCTACATGGTCAAGCTGACCCGACCTACTCCCTGGACCACCACGTGCTATGCTGAGCAACGAGAAGCGATAAATCCCTTCTCTGTAACACGCAGGTGTAATCCCGCACCGTCTGAAGATAGATGGACGTGCCCACTGAGTGGGTACAACACGGCTCCAACGATAGTCAGAACAGTGAGGTTTCGCGTCAGAAGGCTTTACGAGCTTGATATTTTAGCGTTGGATTTTAACGGTCTTTTATCTTCTTAACTATCATGCAATTCCTATGGTGATAGCAGAAGATAAACTCATGCAGTTCTAATTATATAAGCAATAAAAAGAAAGCATGGATCTTATGTGGTAAAAGCCCATGAACCCTAAGTAAGACCTTAAGTTATCTTAAGTCTTCACTTGCTTCTTGGGTCTTTTGCCTCTCATCTGGTCCAACCCAGGGCCCTAGCGCCAAGAGCAGCTCAGGTGCGCCACCAGCTGAATGCGCTTCATTGCCATGTGTGCATTGAATACTTGTCTGATTAAATTACAATTCAATCTATCTAGATAAGATTGACTCGCAGGTCAATTACATTTTATAAATTAAATACAATGTGATTCGCAGATCACAAATAAATATTAATTTATAACTAACCAGGCTCGCAGGCCCCAGCACAGCACACATTAAAGGGCAACCCACATAAGATGAAATAAACAGGCATATGGCATCAATCAACATGTGATCCATTACAAAGAAAATAAACTTTTGAAAACCCATTGGCATCAATTTTACTTTTCTTATCTGCCCTACAACCTTACAACGGTCCATTGATGGGGATCCACTCATCTTATCTAGTTAGATCCATGCCCTTGCATGCACCAAGTCCTAACTGACTCGAGTTGACCTAATGGTCAACCATGCATGCGCCAAGGGCTGAACAACCTTCAAGAGTTCTGGCAAGCGGGTGTGACCCCGGGCCTAACTCAAGAGTGTTCACTGGTTGTCTCAACCAGACCTCGCTACACGCCTTTGATGCAGTCGACCTATAGCCACCTCGTGCTTGCGCACAGGTGCCATCTGGTCGACCCATCTAGGCTGTCAGATGGTCTGATCAGACTAGTTTGATCTATACTAGTTGATGCTTTCAACCCCATCAACCCGTCTAAGGGTTTACAATAGGTGCATCTTAGATCTAATGGGGCGCGCAAGTGATATTTGTTTTGACAAACACAAACACAATAACAAGCGCCAACTTACATGCGCCAACATAACAAAATATTCTCATGTGAAGTTTCGGCATGCAACTTAGATCTAAGCATACATTTACATGCGCAAACATGGATCACAAAAATATATCAAGCAATCATATTAACATGCTGTAACCGCATGATCTGATACCAATTGTTGGGTCCCTTTCGAGAGGGAGCGAAACCCTAATAGGTCCCCTTCAAGGGGGAGCGAAAACCCTAAATGGTGGCGCATAAATCTTTGCAAGCGGAAGCAAGGGTTTTCATAGATCTTTCGCAAGAACATATGATCAACTTGATGAAGTTTAGATCCATACCATAGCCATGAAGAAGATGGCGACTTGGAAGCGAGAGAACAAGAGAGGTCTCCTCCAAATTGTCGCACACAAAAGGATTGATGACTTGCTCCTTGGATGCTCCTTGTGCTAGCAAGGATCTCCAAGATGTCCTTGATCGAATGAAGGAAAAAGATGGTGTCTTGCTTGGCCGAACTTCTCGTCGTCAACACCTTCAACCCCTTGCGTCTCGTCGAGAGAGAGGAGCCGAATGTTGAATGAGGCGTTAAACCACACAATGAACGTGGAGACGTTTTTCATTTTTGGACTTTCCAAAAATAGCAACCGAAACCGTTGAAGCGTTTTGCGTTCACATCAAGTGAACCAAACGATCATCCCACTCCATGTGGACCATGCGCTCACACTTGAGCTGGTTCACATGTCAATGGTTCATTGGTCAAACCAAATCAGCCCAAGCAATAGTCTAGACATTATCAAACCCAATGGTTCAATGATCTAACCGTCCATCCCTCGATGCTCTTGATCTCACCGATCTAGCATCAATACTCTCGATCGAAGCTTACCGATCTCAAGCCCTAATCAATCAAACATGATCAGACTAGATCTCACTTACAATCAGAGTTTAAACTCCTTTAAACTGAACCAAAACAAATCAGTCCACACGATCTGACTTAAGTAAGTCATATCATCAAATTGTGCGACCCTGAGGGTTTCCTTTAAATGTCGGTAACGATGACTTGCGTCATCACGATCAGTGAGGGGTATCTAGCAACACATCACTGTCTCCCGATATAAAGAAAAGAGTCTTCCAAGACTACACCCAAACCACAGCACAAGTGTGAATCAAACTCACAAGGCATACATGTTTCCTTTGCCACTGGATGTCCTTATTGGACAAGCGTGTCAAGCCTGTATCTCTAATATGATGAGCATGATTAGATCAGATGAACATAGTCACCTGGGTATGGCCATACACTTTCTCAATCATCTCATAGGGGGGCCCCATTAGAACATCACACTCCTTAAACAAGGAGACGGCAATCCTTTATCTATCACTAGTGCCCTAACCTGACTCAAGCTCACCATCCAAGATAGTCTATAATCATTTTATTTCAAATGATATTGAACTACCTCAAAACAATGACAATCATCATTTAGAAACACAAGTGATCTCAAGTCAAAGGACATGTGCCACTTGCAGCATTCAAGGATTATTCACATTGTGACAAACAATTGAATATCCTAGTAGGGTCTGTCCAGTACATCCAATGTACCCATGAGTCTACATCTTATTCCATGCTCGAAGCATCCTATAAGATTAGAACACATATTAGTCTTAACCATATCAAGGCTGTCTCATGTTCACCAAGATATCTCGACTAAGGACTTAACTGCATGTCAGCCTAGCTGAACAGCTTTGAGACATTATTCAGAAGTACACTTATTACAGCAGACAAGGTAACAAACTGAATAACAACCATTGCCTTTATAAACATAAAAGTTTATTACACAATACCGATACAATCCCAAGGCCTCAAACATTAGCCTTAAGGGCATACCCCAACACCGTTATTGGTCAAGATTGTATTACTTGATATTGATATTTATATATCATTCTGGCATTGTCGTTATTATGCTATGTTTACATCTGCGATTATGTACGTGGATAATAATGTCCCTAGAGACAGATTGTATCTGTGCTCAAACGGTGTGTCCCCCGTCGAATACCAGAGAGGATAAGGGACAGCTCTGGTACATGTGAGACTGGTATATGGGCTGGTTACGCACAGGGTGCTAATGTAGGCATATGGGTATATCAGAGGTGGATATACTGGACCGACCCGCTATGAGGCTTTAACTTGGTGTCATGAGTTAAGCTCACATGTGATAGGAGATGCATTAATCTCTCGACTTGAGGTCATTGACTCTTTTATATGGTTAGGAACATGCTTTGATACAACCTAACGCCTCGCCGTAGCAGGGAGGTCATAACGGTTGTCATTGGGTATGTGACGACCCATATGAGAAGATCAATGGACAGACATAGGATTTGCCCCTTCCTACGGGAAGCATGATATCCACGGGGCCCCCCTATGGTTGCATGACTGAGAGTGTATGGCCATACCCAGGTGAAAGCCTGATCTAGTCATGACCATGAGATTGGATGAAAACAAAGTGGTGACAGACTTTGTCCAATCGGATATCAGTTCGGCAAAGAGACTGTAATGCATCAGTACCTTGTTGCGATGATGGGGATGTCGATGTTGATATCCATTCCGATGACTTGGGTAGCAGCGATGCACTACAAGTGCCAATCACTGCTTGTGATGACTCAGTTCATCACTACCATCGTCTGAGAAACCTATAGGGTCGCACAACTTGAAACTCGGGGTCTCGTATTGATTGGGTAGCCTATTGATTGAGTTATTGGATAACTCAGATCTGTTTGGGAGAATCCATCAGCACCACTGTGCTGGATGAGATGAAAGGAATCATATGGAGCTAACTTGATTTTTTGGCCTAGTAGGCCAAATGTGCCCAATGGGCCATTTGGGCCAAATGAGCCCAATAGACCAAGTTGGGCTAATAAGCCAAATGGGCTCAATGAGCCATTTGGGCCAATGGGCCAAGTGGAATGGCGCAAGCTACTTGGAGTGAGCTTGGCGCATTTCCATGAGGTGGACAAACCCAAGTTGGCATCTTCTTAAGGTAGGAAGCTTGGAGCTTCTCACTTGGAGAGGATGAATCTACTTGGGCGAAATGGGTTTTACCTCTTGAAGAGGCGTGTCTCTTCATGAAGAGGTGTGCCTCTTCACTTGTGAAGAGGTGCACCTATTCATGGGTATATAAACCCCCTTCCTCCCCCCTTGTTGTGGTTGTTGCGTTGTTGCCTTCTTGCCCTTTGTCCCCTTGTCGCCACTCCTAAAAAGAGGGAGAGGAATGTTCGCCCATTGCCTCTCCTCTTCCCTTTAGTGAGTTAGGAGCTTTGGAAGTTCCTTGGCGCCCTCCTCTCCAAAGTTGGACTTTGGCTTCGGTTGATTCTGGTTCAGATCTTGGTGGAGTGCTTCAAGAGTTCAACTCCAATGAAGCTCCACCTCCTCTCCTTGGCATCTCCTCTGGAGTTGGCGCAAGTGATTAAGGAAGTCTCCCAAAGGCGTGGATCTTCTTCCCGAGGCTAGCACCGGGCGTGGAAGAAGAGGACTCGAGGTTCGGCTGTGTGCGAGACTGCAGAGGGCGCACATTTGGGCGCCTGCATCGCTCCATCATCTTCGTTGCAAGGTATCTTCTCCTACTCACCGTGTCGATCTCCTCGCAAGACTCGATCTTTTGGGTTTTTGGGACTGGCCTGTTTTGGGGATTGCTTCCGCTGTGCTTGTCTGTAAAAATTTTAAAATCCCTGGGGTTTCCCAACAGATTGCTTTACCTGCGACGATGTATTGAATTGCATAAATAATGTCCCAAGAGTTTGGTTGGATCCATTCTCATAAGTAATCCCCAGTCAAGGTGCCTTAGCCGATATGGGACAACTTTGGTGCATGAGACACTGGTGTATGGGCTGGTTAGGTGCGGGGCATATTAACGCAGACATATAGGTGCATTAGATGAACTGGAGTGACCCACCACTGTGAGAATTGACTTGTCTAGTCAATAGGTTAATCTCACATGCGAGAGGTTTGCATTGATCCTTAGACTTGAGGTGTTCAGGTCTAGATTTGACGATAGATGTGTTTTGATGCAGTCTTACGTCTTTCTGTAAATGGGAGACCAAGATGATTATCATTGGGCATATCATAAGTCACATAGAGACATGGATGACCAATAGTAGGATTTGCCCCTTCCTTGATTGGAAGCATGATATCCACTTTGGGGTGCCCCACCTCGTTGGTGCATGACAGGAATGAATGGCCATATTGTTTGAGTCATGACCAATAGATTGGATTAATAAACTTGAGACTAATCCAATGGCAGGATATCAATTTAGGGAAAGGGATATATAATGCATGGGAATCCTCGTTGCGTGTTTAGGAGTTGTTGCCAGATGACTTAAGTCCATTGACATGGGTAATAGTGATGTGTTGCTAGATACCTCTCACTACTTATGATGATTCTATCATCATTGCCATTGTCATTTGGATTCTACGGGGTCACACGCAATAGACTCTTGACGTTGCATTTATCAGAAGCCTTGGGATCAAGTTATTGGATAGCTTGGATCTGTTTGGAAGATTTCATTAGCACCAACAGGCCTGGTGAGTTGGAAGAGAGTTATTGGAGTCAAACTTCATTTTTGGCAGGTTGATTCAAAATTGACCTAGATTGGTCACACTTGGATTAGGGTTGCATTAGATTGGATCCAATGGCTTAATCAGCCCATGTAATGAAGTTTGGGCTAGCTAATTACCCATGAGGCCCAACCCCATTGGCGCCTAGGGGCATAATGGGGTTTGGGTGGCACAATCTGCTTCATTAGGAAGCATTATGCGCCTCCCCCTTAGTCCTTTCATGGTATGCTTAACTTCTTGGCAAGTCTTGGGGCTGATATGGCTTATTGGACTTGTATAGAAATTCTTCGGCGCATATGTGATGACACCAAATTATGTAGTATATTTTGTATCATTTTAGATATCTTTTTCATGCTAAATTGAAGATCTTTTGCTTATTTTCATGCTAAATTCATCGAATATTACAAAGTCTACTTCTATTTCGGTTTTTTATCATTTTTAGGCAAAAAGGCACTATTTTGGGTGTTTTCAAGCAAAATCAAACACATGGAACAATTACCATCATCAAGAGGAAGATACACAAGAAATTTCACGCAAATCGAGGCTAGGAACCAAAATACGGCAGTACCGTAAAGGATTTTACGGTACCGTATTTTGAGGCTACCGTATTATCAAGAACACGGCCGTATTTTGGAGCTTTTCCAAACAGAAAGATTTTGTGATTTTACGGCACTGCCGTAAAGAATTACACTGCCGTATTATGGAGCGTCTTCAGAACAGAAACCTTTGCTGAAATTACGGCACTGCCATAAACTTCTACACGAGCCGTATTTTCCAGACATATTCCGACTAGAAACTTCAACCGAAATTACGGCACTGCTGTAAACCAAATTATGGGCTGTATTTTCCAGCATTTCTAGAACAGAACACTCAAGCTATTTTACGGCAGTGCCGTGAGATATTACATGGCCTTAATTCCCAGTCAAAAACGTGATTTTTACGAGTCCGAATTTTGTGTGAGCCATAACTTTTGATCCAGAGGTCCAAATTGAAATCCGAATGATGTTCTGAACTCATCTTTAAGAGGAGACGGTGTATGAAGTGGACCGAAGAACGTTTATCCAGTATCGAGAGAGCAATCAATAGAGAGGAGGCTAGGGTTTGGCCTCGCGCCGAGAGGTGTAGAGGGCACCTTAGGCCATGATTTTCATGCAGAAGCTTCGCCTAGAGGAGAGAAAAATGCCACAAAAGTTTCAGAGTGTTTGGAGTCCGATCGGAGGAGGAATCAACAAAACAGCGGTGACAGCGCTATTCATCATGAAATTACGAGTGTAATTTACATTACACCCATGTTGTAACGTTGTTTTTTTTCTCCTTCTCTGATTTCTAATTGTTCTAAACTATGATTCATTGTATTTTTTCCTCCATGCAAGCTTAAACATCTTTTGGGACATGGGGTGTAATCCCCTTGATTTTTAATGATTAGATAATCTTCTTTTTCGTCATGATAATTTTGCTCATGTGATAATTGTGCTTGGACTCTCTATAAGTCCATGTTACTAATTATGTTTTTAGAGTTTTCGCAATGAGACTAAAAGGTGATTTGCTTGAGAACTTGGACCCCTAGAATTGCATGTTAGGATCCCTTCCTTAGGTTAGATCCAATTTGATCTATTCTAGCAGATTAATTGCCATGATAGTAATATGAATTTATGGATCGAGTCTATTTATCAAACATGGAGATCTTGCACAAAAGTGAGGATCAGAACGTTGGAGATCCATGAGTAAAACTAGTGTTGAGGCTCGGATGCACGAAAGTGATCCTTGAGCTTCCGCTAGAGATTATCAACCTAGAATTTGGATGCACGAAAGTGATCTTGAGTTCTTTGATTGATGATTTACTTATCTACAGCATTGAGAATAGATCTTGAACGAAAGTGAGGATCAGTTATCTGCATGATTGTCTGCACGAAAGTGAGACAATACCTTTATCAAGTAAATTATGTCTTTGTCATGGTAGAATTAGACTGACGACCCTTTTATTTATGTCTAGTCATTAGAATCAAGGAGGATGAAACCCTAAGTCCCAATTTATCTCTCTGATTATCTGAGTTCGTGTGTTTTCCATTATTACTTTGCACTAGAATCGGTTTGCTTAGCTAGTAAGAATACCACTATTTGGTACTTAACAATAAGGTCCCTGTGGATTCGATACTTTTCTTTATTACTTCGATAGTTCCGCGCACTTGCGGAAGCCTATCAAGTTTTTGGCACCGTTGCCGGGGATTAGTCCAAGGTACACGCGTGCCAGACTTGTAGTGTTCCCTTTCGGGCTATCAAGTTTATGGTGCCGTTGCCGGGGACCTTAGTTTGTTAATATCAAAATAGTTGTTAGTATTGCTAGACTAAGTATTTTTTGTTTTAGATTTAACTTTGTTTTTTCTTTTTGCAGGTTTTGGATTTTCATAGTTGTGACAGAACTGTGATATCTGAAGATTTGTGAATTTGCTTGTGTTTTAGATTTTCTATTTTTTTCTATATTCTGAAAAAAAAAAAAAATTTGATTGATTGGTGTTGGATTATCTTTCTGTTCTTGATAGATTTGAAAACATGTCTTTTAATCACAACTCCTGGGCAACTGAAAGAGGTGAGGTATACATGCCACAAGGTAAATCTCTTGTAGATCAATTTAACTCTTATATGTAATCTTGTTCTTCTGATTACTGTGTTATTTGTGGATATCCTGACCATTGTTCCTCTGATTGCCCATTTTTAAAACCAAATTTATCATGGCAAGAACAAGATCGATTGTATTCTTGATGGGAAAATTGAACTTATTTATATGATGATTGCTCTGATCATGTTTCTGAACCACAATTTGAATTTGATACTGAAAAACTTGAATTAGAAAATTCCCCCTGTGATCATGATTATTTTGAGATTGAGCCTTATGTGAAAATTATTGAATCTCACTCTGATTTTGATGATTGTAGAACTGATTCATCTGCTAATTTATTTGAGGAAAAGATTGAGAAAATTGAAATTGAAGAACCTTCTTTTGATGATAATTCTGATTTTGATAATATCTTGTGTATGGTTAAATCTGATGAGCATGATGAAGGTTCAAAAATTATAGACATTGATGAGCCCCACTTTGATTTTGGTGATATTTTTGAAATTAATGATAAATTTCTTGTGGTCAACTCTGATTCTATTAATTCTTTTTCATATGATTCTGATTTTGACTCTTCTGATAATGAATTATTTGTGGGGAAGCATGAGAAAATCGATTTTGTAGAGTCTCATCTTGATTTTGTTGATAATTTTGATATTGATAGATTATTTGATGACAAACATGAGGAACTTGAAAAGGATTTGAATGAATCTCACCTTGATGTTTTGCCCAAAGCTATTGTTAAAAATTTTGATCTATTTGAAAATTTGTGCTTTATCGAGGAATCTAATGAAAGAAATAGACATTATTTTGATGATCCAATACTTGAATCTTTTAATCTAGGTCCTTTTGTTATTGCCATTGAAAATATTAATTTGAAGAAAGGACTTATGATTTTACTTTTTGATAAGCATAGGAAGATCATAAAGATTACTTTGAGTGGATTTGAGAATTTTAATTTCTGCAAATTTGAGAAAGCCACATTAATCATGATTTATGTGAAATTCTGGATATCTAGATTTGTGGCTAAACTATTTGAAAAAAGGAAATGCAGAAAATTATATGCTTTATATTTTGGAACCGATTCACCTGCTTCACCATGATATTGATTTTTGGTCAAGCTATGGAACTAAAATTAGCGCTTCTTGGGAGGCAACCCAAGCACTTTTATCTTAGTTTAGTTTCTTTTATTTTAATTTATTTTTAGAATTAATTTTGCTTTTATTTTTGCAGGAAAATCAAATTTTGCGCAAAATATGGCACTATCGTAATCTAGTTTACGCCCGTAATCTGCTCTGATTTCTTTTATGAGAGTTTTTAGTATTTTACGGCGGTACCGTATTTCTTTTACGGTACCGTATTTCCTGACCGTTGTTTACTTCACGTGCCGTAATTTCGACTGCTTTCGATCCAAAAATTTTTTATTTTTATGGCAGTACCGTAAGGAATTTCACGGTACCATATTTCCTGATTATTTCTTACCCGAGATTTCTTTACAAAATACAGCACTACCGTAAGACATTTTACCGTACCGTATTTTAACTCTGCTTTCTGCTTATTTGCCTAGGTGTTTTCTCGCTGCGATTTTAAGAAACTGGGTTGCGAAAGTTTTTGATTTTTGGCACGACATGGAAGTACTCATCTTTGTCTATTTATTGGATATTTTTGCTGAATTTTAAAATCCATGGATCTTTCTGAAACATATGCCAACTTATCGAATTTGATTAACTTTTGTGCAGTTTGTGCAGTTTTTAATCTGAGTAGCCTTCTTTCTGCTGATACCCTGAATTCCTGACAGATTTTGATCCTTTATTTTTTACATACCTGGGAAGATCAAGTTTTATTCTACTTCATGGTTCTGTCTGTTCTCTATTTGGATCATTAAATTTTATTCTAGGGTATGGCTACTTTTCATAAAAAATTTAAAAACTGCTTGATTTGCTTTCTATATGTTGTTGTTTCTTTTGACTCCAGATTTACAGCACCTCCAGCTACCACTGCATCTACCTCTGACATCAATGTTTCCAACCGTCGACACTGGATCATATCACCAGCAGATTCTTATTTCTTTTGTTGTCTCTTATTCCATGATTTGATTTATTTATGCAGCAGACTCTTCATTAGTGACTGATTTTTTTTATCTATGCAGCATTATTTTTGGCACCCACCGGCCGACGATCTCACCTCCAGGACTGTGGTCTCTAGCAGGCCACTAGAGATTATTCACTTTACTGTCGGCACCACCACCTTCATTGCTAGCAGCTTTTCAGATAGCATCTGTTCCACCTCTGCTTCTTGCCTGCTCGACTCTTTCCACCGGCATCCTCTTCAGACCTCCGACGACATCTCTGATCCTCTCTTGAGATTATTTTTTATCATTATTATTTTTTGAGACTGTTTTTGATCTGAGCCTTATGTGAGCCTTATGTACCTTAAATTTTGCAGAAAATTTTCAAAAGGTACATCTTTCAACCTAGCTGCATTGGCCTGACAATGATTGAGCATGATCTATATGGTTTTGTGAGTATCACTTGCACTCTCTTATTAATGACTATTCCTTATAGTGCATCTTTGACTTTATCATATTTATACTACTCATTGGTTTTCTCTTGAAAAATGATTTTATGGATATATGGAACTCACTGTTTTGATGATGATATTATTCAAATTTATTGTTAAGATTGATGAAAGAATATGATCCACTTTCTACTATATGATGTCATGATTTATTGATAAAATATCTTCCTTGATGATGTGAGTATTTATACTAGTGATTAGAGAAAAACCCTATCATGTTAGATTTATTTCTTTAATGCATATCTATTTTTGAAATTTGACATTGGTTGATGCATGAAATTTTGGGTAGATGTGTTATTTGAGGAATAAGATCTAAAGGTGAAATTATTCTTTTGAATAAAATGAGTATATGAGTATGATTATTGAATTGATGTCAATTGATTAACCTAGTAGTTGTTTAGTCTATTTTGCTATTTGTTGGGAAATAAGAAGCCAAGATCCATAAAAATAGTGAGAGACTCCCCTACTTGGCACTGTGTAAAATTGACAGTGGTACCTAAGAGGCACTATTTTGGGCACTGTGTAAAATATATGTAGTATATTTTGTATCATTTTAGATATCTTTTTCATGCTAAATTGAAGATCTTTTGCTTGTTTTCAGGCTAAATTCATCGAATATTGCAAAGTCTACTCCTATTTTGGTTTTTCATGATTTTCAGGCAAAAAGACACTATTTTGGGCGTTTTCAAGCAAAATCAAACACAAGGAAGAATTATCATCATCAAGAGGAAGATACAAAAGAAATTTCACGTAAATCGAGGCTAGGAACCAAAATACGACAGTACCGTAAAGGATTTTACGGTACCGTATTTTGAGGCTACCGTATTATCAACAACACGGCCGTATTTTGGAGCTTTTCCAAACAGAAAGATTTTGTGATTTTACTGCACTACCGTAAAGAATTACACTACCGTATTATGGAGCGTCTTCAGAACAGAAACCTTTGCTGAAATTACGGCACTGCCGTAAACTTCTACACGGGCCGTATTTTCCAGACATATTCCGACCAGAAAGTTCAATCGAAATTACGGCACTGCCATAAACCAAATTACGGGCCATATTTTCCAGCGTTTCTAGAATAGAACACTCAAGCTATTTTACGGCAGTGCCGTGAGATATTACACGGCCGTAATTCCCAGTCAAAAACGTGATTTTTACGAGTTCGAATCTTGCGTGAGCCATAACTTTTGATCCAGAGGTACAAATTGAAATCCGAAAGATGTTCTGAACTTGTCTTTAAGAGGAGAAGGTGTACGAAGTGTACCAAAGAACTTTTATCTAGTATTGAGAGAGCAATCAACAGAGAGGTGGCTAGGGTTTGACCTCATGCCGAGAGGCGTAGAGGGCACCTCTGTAAGACCCGAGAATTTTGATGTATTAAACCTCGGGCAAAAATAAGTTGCTATGGAGGAGTCTTGAACTTGAGACCTTTCCTGTGTATGTTGTCCTGACTACCAGAGTTCCAGCCCAGTCTTTGTGTTATGTATGTGGGCGCCTACTTATTATGTGAGTATGCAGATTAAAAAATTCAGATCTCACTTAAGTGATTTGGCCCCACTTAAGTTGCTTTCGAATTTCAGCCCAACCCTAGCCGCCCCTTGCATTTCTTCCTCTCCCTCTCGTGGACGACTGCGGCCCACGCCTTCCCCTTCGTCCAGCTCCTCTTCCTGTGAGTTTTCCGGCGGCGGCGCTTGGCCTTCCGGTGTGGTGGACGGCGGCGGCGTGTGGAGGCTTCAGACAACTCTCTCTCTGCTCACGGTTTGCTTGCAAATCGTTCCCAAGGCGAGTGGAAATCTTATGTTACCTGTATTCCGAGTATATGATCGTTTCCTTGACATGTTTTTCTTGCTTTGTGATGGAAAAACGAGTAGGTTTAATTTCCCTTACCATGAAACCGTGAATTACCTATTTGAAGTTTCGAAAATCAGCCCTAGAGTATGACATGCGCCCATGCCCTAATTTGATGAAATTTCATGCTAACTTTTGGGGAAAACTTTGGATTCATGTGATTAGAAGTATAAGGGAATTTATTATGAATTTTATACTATTTTTGGAGCCTTAAATCATGCTGGCCGAAATTTACCTTAGGGGTATTTTGGTCAATGTTCAGTTAACTTTTGGGGCAAAGCTGTTATTCATGTAATTGAGTTCATATGGTACTTAAATATGATTTTTGTCTAATTTTAGGAATTTTCTATGCATAGTTATATGTGTAATCGTTCTCTTGAAATTAAGTGATGATAATGTTGTGCAATGCTTGTAATTAATCTGCTTGAGTGGAAATTCCGTTTGATAACCTAGAATGGAGATGTTACAATCTAATTGCATGAAATCTAGGATTAACACATTATACCTGCATGGGAACATTTGTTGAGAACTTAGCATGGTATCTTCCTAACCTGATTGCATGAAACTTAAGGACTACCCTGTCTAAGACATTTATGCTGTTTAATTAATTGCGAGTGGTGAATTCGATAAGTTAGATATCCGGGTATTAGTCTTTTGCTATATGTGTGTGGTGTAGTCATGTCCATTATGTGTGACCCTGGAGATATTGTGAAGTGGGGCAAAGTGCCACGCCTTGGTCAGGCGGGGGCCACCACTTGATCTTCCTTCACAGATGTGATTAGTTTAGCATAAGAGAGACAAAGTGCCACGCTACTGGTAAGCGAGGGCCACCTCTTGAACTCTCTGACTGCTGTGTGACCAATGTGGGGAAACAAAGTGCCACGCCGTGACTTGGCGGGGGCCACCTCTTGATTTACCACATTGTCTGAGTGGGTAGATGGAGATCAGCGTGCCACGTCTTAGCTAGACGGGGGCCACCTCCTGATTTCTCCCCTACTGTTTGGCATGCATGCATTCTCTGAGCCCTGACGAGGGAAGGGTCGGACCTTTGTGGTCATTTCGTTCTGTTCTGGATTTGGATATGTTAGGATAGGATGTGCATCTACGTATGTGTTCTGTTTTGCCATATGATATGTAAGTTTCTATTTTGGTTTTGTTGTATTATGATTAGATTTCGCCATGTGGATTATTTTGTAAGTTTGTATTCTTATCTGTATTTGATTTGATATTTGATAATCGCATTTGGTAAATGTTTTGAAAAAAAAAAAAAAAAACCTTGCATGCTATTTTTGAATGTATTAATGGAGGGGTTTCATAAGGTTCTCACTTGCGGAGCTGTTAGCTCACCCCCTCTAAAATCTACAGGTGAGGGACAGTGATTGATACGGCGTTATGCACCTTTGAGATATACTGAGTAGCTTGATGAAGCTTTGGGTTTTGTGATATGGACCTTGTAAACAATTTTGGTATTTGAATACTTGTATCTTGATTCTGTTATCTGGGGCCTGCGTGCCTGTATTAGTTGTATTTTGTTTTGGATGATGAATGCTATATTTTGGTTACATGTGAGGGCTTAGGCCCATTTTGTTACAAGATTTCGGTTGTGGTATTTTTCAGCGTTTGATAGGATTTTATGTTCAGTTTGTTCTGTGATATGCGATTTTGTCTCCGTATATGTATAGTACGGAGTTGTGATCTGATTCGATTATGTTCAGTATTTTATAAGTTGAAATTACTTGTTGTCATGAATCAGTAAAGCACGTACATGTATGGGAATTTTCCCGAACCTTGTATGTACGTATACATGCTGCCGGATTTTTGTATAAGTTTTCAGATCTTTTATTCCCTAGCTTTGTTCGTAGTATGATCTTGGCTTTTCTTTTTTTTTCTCGTGACGTTCCTCGTATGATTTCCGCGTGAAATTCGGGGTTAAGTATCGAGGGGCGTTACATATGGTATCAGAGCGAGTTTCTAGCGAATATTAGATCTGGGTAGGGAGTTTCTAGCGAATATTAGATCTGGGTAGTAAAACATTGTTTGTGTATTGCATAGAAATAAACCAAGTAAGGAATTGGTTGCTAGTAAGATAAGGAAATTATTGTTTATCTTGACTTGCAAGGTGTATGAAGGTAAGAATGGTACGACCCAAGGGTAATGCTGATGATCAGATGGCTGGCTTTATGAGGGCTTTAGAGTCTATGAGTAGTATGATGCAACAACAGGGTGCCCTCATCCAGCAGCAGGCTCAGGCTATGCAAGAACAGCAACAGATGATGAGGGAACAGCGTGAGCAGCATCAGGAGTTTCAGCAGCAACTCCTGCAGCAGAACCGCGATCAGCAACGAGAATTTCACCAGCAGATGCAGCAGCAGATGCAGTCACAGTCTCATTCCCAGCCACGGCCGGCTGAGAAGGAGAATGTGGGGAGTTCTCAGGAGAATGTGCATAAGAGGTATGCTCAACTGGTGAAGGAATTTCAGCGTATGAACCCTCCAGCTTTTTATGGGAGCCCAGGGCCTAGAGCAGCTGAGGACTGGCTTGCTGACTTAGATAAGATTTTTGCGGTGATGCGATGTAGCGAAGAGGATAAACTGTGCCTGTCAGTATATATGCTGAAGGGGAATGCTGAGATATGGTGGAAAGGAGTTAAGAGGCTAGCAACTGAAAAAGGGGATACTGTAGACTGGGTTTACTTCATGAGAAAATTTAATGACAAGTACTTTCCACCTAGCATGAATGAAGAGAAGGAGGTGGAGTTTATCCACCTGGTGCAGGGTGACCTTTCTGTGGCTCAATATGATATTATGTTCACCCAGTTGTCCAAGTATGCTCCCCATTTGGTCAGCACTGAGGAACTAAGGGCCAGGAAGTTTCAGAGGGGTTTGAGAAAAGATATCAGAGATCGGATTGTGGCACTGCATCTAGAGACCTATGCTGAGGTTTTAGAGAGGGCTCTCACAGTGGAGAGGTCAATTTCTGAGCAGGCAGTGGTGATTGCCCCAACCCCTGTTGTGGAGACTGCTGCTCCAGTTCCCCAGAGTCATGAAAAGAAACAATATAAGCACAAGGATAAGAAAGGTCGGCATCATCCCTATCAGAAGAATTCTAAATCTGCCCGAGGTGATACCGTGGAAGGCAGAAAGTGCTATCATTGTGGATGCAGTGGTCACGAGATCAAGGACTGCTATAAGAAGTCAGGGGCTTGTTTCAGGTGTGGTAAGGCCGGACACCGTATCAAAGACTGCCCACAGCTGAAGTCTTCATCTCAGGGTACTGATAAGCCCACAGTGCAGACTCGAGTATATGCTATTGCTGAGAAGGACGCCAGGGCTTCCAAGTCAGTTGTGGAAGGTACTCTTTTTGTTTTCGATCAGTTAGCACGTGTTTTATTTGATCCTGGTGCCAATCTCTCTTTCGTATCAGTTCGTTTTGTTCGTTATTTGCCTGTGGCACCTGGGACTCTTGATTGTGCTATATCTGTCTGCACCCCTATGGGTGATTCCCTGGTAACAGATGTGCTTTATCCTGATTGCATGCTTAGGATAGAGGAATATGACTTGTTTGTTGATTTGATATTGCTTGACATGCTTGACTATGATGTGATATTAGGGATGGACTGGTTGTCCTCTTACCATGCCACCCTAGATTGTTTTGAAAAGTTGGTGACTCTGAATTTGAGTGATGGTCATCAATTGCATATCAAAGGTTTGATTGCAGATCAGGGGTTACATGTGATCTCTTTCCTGCATGCTCAAAGGTTATTGGCTGGCGGCTGTAAAGGCTACTTGGCACATGTAAAGGTTCAGGATGAACCTGTATCTGATTTGGCTTATATACCTGTGGTGAATGAATTCCCAGATGTATTTTCTGATGAGTTATCTGGTTTACCACCTGACCGGGAAGTGGAATTCAGTATTGACTTGATACCTGGCACTGCCCCAATCTCTAAAGCCCCGTACCGCATGGCCACCTCTGAATTGGCTGAGTTGAAGAAACAGCTGGAAGAATTGCTAGAAAAAGGGTACATCAGGCCTAGCGCGTCTCCTTGGGGAGCGCCTGTGTTGTTTGTAAAGAAGAAGGACGGATCACTGAGAATGTGCATCGATTACCGTCAGCTGAACCAGGTAACAATTAAGAACAAGTACCCTCTGCCCCGTATTGATGATCTCTTCGATCAGTTACAGGGCGCTACTGTCTTCTCCAAGATTGACTTAAGGTCTGGGTATTATCAGCTGAAGGTCAGAGAGGAGGATGTAGTTAAGACAGCATTCAGGACAAGGTATGGGCATTATGAATTTTTAGTTATGCCTTTTGGACTAACGAATGCCCCTGCTGTCTTTATGGATCTTATGAATAGGGTGTTTCACCATCTCCTGGATAAATGCGTGGTTGTATTTATCGATGACATTTTGGTTTACTCGCGGAGTGCTCAAGATCACGCACAGGACTTACGCAAGGTGATGGAAATTCTGAGAAGTAAAAGGTTGTATGCCAAGGCCAGTAAATGCGAGTTCTGGTTGGAGAAGATTAACTTTTTGGGACATGTGATATCTGGACAGGGTGTGTCTGTGGATCCAGCTAAGGTAGAGGCTATTATTAGCTGGGGAAGACCAACAAATGCATTTGAGATTCGAAGTTTCTTGGGCTTAGCAGGTTACTACCGCAGATTTGTTGAAGGGTTTTCCAAGCTGGCGGGCCCTTTAACAAAGTTGACCAGGAAGAATGCTGATTTTATCTGGGATATCAAGTGCGAGGAAAGTTTCCTCGAGCTGAAGAAGCGTTTGACTAGTGCACCGATTCTCACTATACCTAGTGGCGGTGAAGGTTTCACTGTGTACACGGACGCCTCTGGCAAAGGTTTGGGCTGTGTACTCATGCAGCATGGTAAGGTGGTTGCCTATGCTTCCAGGCAGTTAAAGGAATACGAGTCCAACTACCCTACCCATGACTTGGAGTTGGCTGCAGTGGTGTTTGCATTGAAGATTTGGCGTCATTATCTGCTGGGTCAGACTTTTGATTTGTACACCGACCATCAGAGCCTCAAATACATATTTACCCAGAAAGAACTCAACATGCGGCAGCGGCGGTGGATGGAACTGATCAAAGATTATGATTTTACTATTCACTATCAGGAGGGTAAGGCAAATGTGGTTGCAGACGCATTGAGCAGGCGGCCTGTGACCTCTATGGCTGCACTTCTTGTGCAGGAGTGGCGCTTGCTTGATGAGTTCAGTAGACTTCGATTGGATGTGACACCTCGTGGTAATAAGTGTTTTGTTGCTGCACTTAGAGTTGAGTCTGATATTTTGCAAAAGTTGAGCAAAGCACAGTTGGTTGATCCTGAAATTTTGAAATGGAAAGAAAAACTGGAGATGGGATTGATTGAGGATTTCAGCCTATCCACAGATGGTTTGCTTAGGTTCCATGGAAGGGTCTGTGTCCCTGAGGACCCTAAGTTGAGACAAGAGATTTTAGCTGAAGGCCACAGTTCTAAGTATTCTATTCACCCTGGTAGTACCAGAATGTATCAGGACCTGAAGAAAAGTTTCTGGTGGCAAGGGATGAAGAATGATGTGGCGCAGTGTGTGGCTAGATGTTTGACATGCCAGATGGTTAAAGCCGAGCATCAGAGACCGGGTGGATCCCTCCAACCACTTCAGATTCCTCTGTGGAAGTGGGAAAATATCAGCATGGACTTTGTCTGTGGATTACCCCGGACCAGAAATGGGCACGATGCTATTTGGGTTATCGTGGACAGACTTACTAAGTCCGCCCACTTTTTGCCTATCAAGATGACTTATCCTTTGGAGAGGCTTGCCAGGTTGTACATTGACGAGATTGTGAGATTGCATGGTGTTCCGGTGGATATTGTATCTGACCGCGATTCCAGGTTCTTATCTCGGTTTTGGAAGAAGCTTCAGGAAGATTTGGGCACCAAGCTCAGTTTTAGCACTGCATATCACCCGCAGTCTGATGGGCAGACTGAGAGGACCATACAGACATTGGAGGACTTGCTGAGATCTTACATCATTGATTGGCATGGTGAGTGGGACAGAGACTTAGCCCTGATTGAGTTTACCTACAACAATAGTTACCACTCTAGTATCCAGATGGCCCCGTACGAGGCATTGTACGGGAGAAGATGCAGAACTCCCTTGAGTTGGGAGGAGGTAGGTGATAGAACCTTGCTCCAGTCTGATGCTGTGCAGGAAGCCACAGATAAGGTAAAGATTATTCAAGAAAAGCTAAAGGCTGCACAGGATAGGCAAAAAAGCTACGCTGATGCGAGAAGGAGACCTCTGGAATTCATGGTGGGAGAACATGTATTTGTTAAGGTTTCTCCTACAAAAGGTGTGATGCGATTTGGAAAGAAAGGGAAATTAAGCCCTAGATATGTGGGTCCGTTTGATATCATCGAGAGGGTTGGACCTGTTGCTTACCGTTTAGCCTTACCGCCATCCTTGGAGCATCTGCACAGTGTGTTTCACGTATCCGTGCTTAGGAAGTATTGTCATAACCCGTCACATATCTTGGATTCAACACCTTTGCAAATTGATGAAAATCTGACTTATGTTGAAAGGCCACTTAAGATTGTGGATAGAAAAGAGAGAGTCCTTCGAAGCAAGGTGATACCTCTAGTGAAAGTTATTTGGGGAAATCAGTCCGTGGAAGAAGCTACTTGGGAGTTGGAAACCGATATGAGAAAGGATTACCCACATTTGTTTGAACCTGCTCCCGATTTGCTTTAGAGGACTAAAGCCTTTTAAGGAGGAGAGGATGTAAGACCCGAGAATTTTGATGTATTAAACCTCGGGCAAAAATAAGTTGCTATGGAGGAGTCTTGAACTTGAGACCTTTCCTGTGTATGTTGTCCTGACTACCAGAGTTCCAGCCCAGTCTTTGTGTTATGTATGTGGGCGCCTACTTATTATGTGAGTATGCAGATTAAAAAATTCAGATCTCACTTAAGTGATTTGGCCCCACTTAAGTTGCTTTCGAATTTCAGCCCAACCCTAGCCGCCCCTTGCATTTCTTCCTCTCCCTCTCGTGGACGACTGCGGCCCGCGCCTTCCCCTTCGTCCAGCTCCTCTTCCGGTGAGTTTTCCGGCGGCGGCGCTTGGCCTTCCGGTGTGGTGGACGGCGGCGGCGTGTGGAGGCTTCAGACAACTCTCTCTCTGCTCACGGTTTGCTTGCAAATCGTTCCCAAGGCGAGTGGAAATCTTATGTTACCTGTATTCCGAGTATATGATCGTTTCCTTGACATGTTTTTCTTGCTTTGTGATGGAAAAACGAGTAGGTTTAATTTCCCTTACCATGAAACCGTGAATACCTATTTGAAGTTTCAAAAATCAGCCCTAGAGTATGACATGCGCCCATGCCCTAATTTGATGAAATTTCATGCTAACTTTTGGGGAAAACTTAGGATTCATGTGATTAGAAGTATAAGGGAATTTATTATGAATTTTATACTATTTTTGGAGCCTTAAATCATGCTGGCCGAAATTTACCTTAGGGGTATTTTGGTCAATGTTCAGTTAACTTTTGGGGCAAAGCTGTTATTCATGTAATTGAGTTCATATGGTACTTAAATATGATTTTTGTTTAATTTTAGGAATTTTCTATGCATAGTTATATGTGTAATCGTTCTCTTGAAATTAAGTGATGATAATGTTGTGCAATGCTTGTAATTAATCTGCTTGAGTGGAAATTCCGTTTGATAACCTAGAATGGAGATGTTACAATCTAATTGCATGAAATCTAGGATTAACACATTATACCTGCATGGGAACATTTGTTGAGAACTTAGCATGGTATCTTCCTAACCTGATTGCATGAAACTTAAGGACTACCCTGTCTAAGACATTTATGCTGTTTAATTAATTGCGAGTGGTGAATTCGATAAGTTAGATATCCGGGTATTAGTCTTTTGCTATATGTGTGTGGTGTAGTCATGTCCATTATGTGTGACCCTGGAGATATTGTGAAGTGGGGCAAAGTGCCACGCCTTGGTCAGGCGGGGGCCACCACTTGATCTTCCTTCACATATGTGATTAGTTTAGCATAAGAGAGACAAAGTGCCACGCTACTGGTAAGCGAGGGCCACCTCTTGAACTCTCTGACTGCTGTGTGACCAATGTGGGGAAACAAAGTGCCACGCCGTGACTTGGCGGGGGCCACCTCTTGATTTACCACATTGTCTGAGTGGGTAGATGGAGATCAGCGTGCCACGTCTTAGCTAGACGGGGGCCACCTCCTGATTTCTCCCCTACTGTTTGGCATGCATGCATTCTCTGAGCCCTGACGAGGGAAGGGTCGGACCTTTGTGGTCATTTCGTTCTGTTCTGGATTTGGATATGTTAGGATAGGATGTGCATCTACGTATGTGTTCTGTTTTGCCATATGATATGTAAGTTTCTATTTTGGTTTTGTTGTATTATGATTAGATTTCGCCATGTGGATTATTTTGTAAGTTTGTATTCTTATCTGTATTTGATTTGATATTTGATAATCGCATTTGGTAAATGTTTTGAAAAAAAAAAAAAAAAACCTTGCATGCTATTTTTGAATGTATTAATGGAGGGGTTTCATAAGGTTCTCACTTGCGGAGCTGTTAGCTCACCCCCTCTAAAATCTACAGGTGAGGGACAGTGATTGATACGGCGTTATGCACCTTTGAGATATACTGAGTAGCTTGATGAAGCTTTGGGTTTTGTGATATGGACCTTGTAAACAATTTTGGTATTTGAATACTTGTATCTTGATTCTGTTATCTGGGGCCTGCGTGCCTGTATTAGTTGTATTTTGTTTTGGATGATGAATGCTATATTTTGGTTACATGTGAGGGCTTAGGCCCATTTTGTTACAAGATTTCGGTTGTGGTATTTTTCAGCGTTTGATAGGATTTTATGTTCAGTCTATTCTGTGATATGCGATTTTGTCTCCGTATATGTATAGTACGGAGTTGTGATCTGATTCGATTATGTTCAGTATTTTATAAGTTGAAATTACTTGTTGTCATGAATCAGTAAAGCACGTACATGTATGGGAATTTTCCCGAACCTTGTATGTACGTATACATGCTGCCGGATTTTTGTATAAGTTTTCAGATCTTTTATTCCCTAGCTTTGTTCGTAGTATGATCTTGGCTTTTCTTTTTTTTTCTCGTGACGTTCCTCGTATGATTTCCGCGTGAAATTCGGGGTTAAGTATCGAGGGGCGTTACAACCTCAGGTCGTGATTTTCACGCAGACGCTTCAACTGGAGGAGAGAAAGACGCAATAGAAGTTTCAGAGCGTTTGGAATTCGATCGGAGGAGGAATCAACAAAACAGCGGTGACAGCGCTGTTCATCATGAAATTACTACATTACACCCGTGTTGTAACGTTGTTTTTTTTCTCCTTCTCTGATTTCTAATTGTTCTAAACTATGATTCATTGTATTTTTTCCTCCATGCAAGCTTAAACATCTTTTGGGACATGGGGTATAATCCCCTTGATTTTTAATGATTAGATAATCTTCTTTTTCGTCATGATAACTTTGCCATGATAATTTTGCTCATGTGATAATTGTGCTTAGACTCTCTATAAGTCCATGTTACTAATTATGTTTTTAGATTTTTCGCAATGAGACTGAAAGGTGATTTGCTTGAGAACTTGGACCCCTAGAATTGCATGTTAGGATCCCTTCCTTAGGTTCGATCCAATTAGATATGTTCTAGTAGATTAATTGTCATGATAGTAATATGAATTTATGGATAGAGTCTATTTATCAAACGTGGAGATCTTGCACGAAAGTGAGGATCGAAACGTTGGAGATCCATGAGTAAAACTAGTGTTGAGGCTCGAATGCACGAAAGTGATCCTTGAGCTTCCGCTAGATATTATCAACCTAGAATTCGGATGCACGAAAGTGATCTTGAGTTATTTGATTGATAATTTACTTATCTACAGCATTGAGAATAGATCTTGCACGAAAGTGAGGATCAGTTATCTGCATGATTGTCTGCACGAAAGTGAGACAATACCTTTATCAAGTAAATTATGTCTTTGTCATGGTAGAATTAGACTAACGACCCTTTTATTTATGTCTAGTCATTAGAATCAAGGAGGTTGAAACCCTAAGTCCCAATTTATCTCTCTGATTATCTGAGTTCGTGTGTTTTCCATTATTACTTTGCACTATAATCGGTTCGCTTAGCTAGTAAGAATACCACTATTTGGTACTTAACAATAAGGTCCCTATGGATTCTATACTTTTCTTTATTACTTCGATAGTTCCGTGCACTTGCGGAAGCCTATCAAGTTTTTGGCGCCGTTGCCGGGGATTAGTCCAAGGTACACTCATGCCATACTTGTAGTGTTCCCTTTCGGGGATTAGTCCAAGGTACACACGCGCCGTTGCCGGGGCTGATTTGCTAAAAGGACTCACAACCCTTGGATGCATGATAACATATCACATGGCTCGTGATAAGTTATGTGTATGAAAAGGGCTATGACCATATCGACCATATTAGCATGCCTGTGATGGTTTATTATTTTGTCCATAGCATGCCTGTGATGTTTTTCCTTTTGCTGCCCCCATAGGAAAATTGCATGCTAGAAAAGAATAATAATTAATGAATAAACTCTCCCCATAATATCAAGTCGATAAGCCTTCTGATGTGTAGCCCTCGTCAAACCATCGATCGATGGACTATGAACTATTTTTCACTCTCGTGAGACACACCCATCTATCTTTGGAAGGCGTGTGGTGACAACGATTTCCCCAGTCTAGTTTTAACCTGCACGTACCTTCGCAAGGAAACTCGTTGGCCCTGGGCATAACAATCAGGCCAGACTTGACTAGTTTTCATATGTCACTGACATAATGAAACACTAGAGGCAGCTATTGAGAGGATAGAGTTCTGTGTTGTATCCAGCCCTCGCTGGACATAGGGCGCCTAGTCTGTCTTAACTAAGAGGAGTTGTGCACGACACAATTGGCTAGCATGCCTACCTAAGGAAGCATGAGATCACTCTGTGCACCCCAACTTACCCTCGTGAGTCGCGGAGACCTCATGTGAAATTAGGATCCTACTCACTTATTTCCAAGTTGAGTTTGAGAGTTATCAACTTGTTAAGGAAATAGTGGGAGCATAGCATTTAATTTAAGACCTTGTTAAATGCTTTATCATTGTACTTATTTTGCTTATTTGCTTATTGTAGATAATGACATCTCCTAATCTTAGATTGACACTTCATAAACATAATCTGGATGGAACAAATTGGATAAGATGGTTCAGAATATTATCCAAAATACTGAAACAAGAGAATAAGATGCATCTTCTTGAAAGACCTCCATCCCAGCCCAGTATCTATTTTACTGCTAAGTGGGAGTGGAATGTCTATCTTGAACATTATGAGGATAATAAACAGTACACTGCTCTTGTTTTAGAGTGCATGACTCTTGAGGTCCAGGTTGAGTGTGATGAGATGGGGATTTATGATATCATCATACATCTTTGAGGTCTCTTCACACCATGCACTTTAGAATAGTGATAAAGAGAGTGTTGTTGGATCTTCTGGGTGTTTGCCTGAATCCAGGAATGACTATGGTTCCGTATCTTCGAAGCTAAAACTTCGGAAGACTAGGAATGCATGAAAATTTCAAGATGGATTAAGGCCCCACGAAGAGCATGGCACAGATGAAGGGATGTAATCCATCCGCTTCAGGTATTGTGTTACTGAGGTCTTTATGTTTACTTGTTATTCATGGGTACTGGGTACCGCATGAGGAGCTTACATATGTTTTTCATATGCAGGGGCTCAGAAGAAGTAGGACAATGAGGCTTGGTGGGATCGACTTTCGAGTCAGAGACGAAGCATTGGATGCTGCTGTTGATATAATCTCACTGCCTTCAAAACTTCAACTAGAACTTTGCTATTATGTACCAGCTTTTGTGTTAGAACATTATGTCCATTGTTTTGAATGGATTTCATTTTGAAATAAATGGTATTTCTTTAAATCTGGAATGTTTTATAGTAGTGGTGCAATTAATAATAGTTTGTAGTTCTGTGTGTAACACTGAATAGATCAAATCCAATGATTCAATCAATACCAACTCTTTGCATTGTCTCTTGGGCCATGGGACAAAAAAGTCACATCCAAAAGTCTATGGACTATTGGGATCATTATACCAAATAATTGATTTCTCACTAGCTAGGCAATCTGAATACGACAAAGCAAACGATCGAAAAGTGCACGAAAAAATATTAGAGAAGAAAACTGGGACTTTGGGTTCATCCACCTTAATTTTAATGACTAGAAGGAACTAAAGTAATGTCAGTCAAATTTCATTATGATAAAGATATAATTTACTTCATAAAGGAATTATCTCGCTCTCGCGTAGATAATTATATAAAGAACCAATCCTCACTCTCATGCAGGATCTATTCAATGCTGAAGATAAGTAAATTATTGACAAAGAACTCAAGGATCACTCTCGTGCATCCGAATTCTATGTCAAATATCTCAAGAGAAACTATGTATTCTCATACCATAATTTCTCAAGTTCTACTTAAGGTTCTCCGACGATCAGATATTTGATCTCTTACAAAATCAAATCAAGTCTAACACAATAACTCAATCCAAAGATCAGAAAATCAACATGGCGATAGAATTACTAAAAATTAGAATTACGAACAATACCTAATCTCTTATGATAAGTTCTAAACTCAATGATTCTAGGGTTCCAAATTTTGCAATCAACTTCTCAGTCTATTTCACAAAATTCTAAAACTTGCTAAAAATATGAGACTAAGGAGAATTATAAGCAATCATCACTTAAGTAGAATTATCATAACAAAATCATCCTGACGAAATTAACAATGTCTAGTCATTAAGAAGTTAAGAGGACAACACCCCCATGTCCCATAAAAAAGTTTAAGCTAGCATGATGGAAGAATTACAGCAAAAACATGTTTTTAAATGATTAGAAATCGAAAGGGAGGAGTAAAAGTTACAAAACAATGATAATTTTGAAATTAATAAATTATTTGATTGTGGGCATGATGAACTTGAAAAAGATTTGTATGATACAAATATTGATGAACCTCATGATGGTGCTCTGCCCATATCTGATATTCACTCTTCTGATGTATTTGAGAATTTATGCTTTATTGAGGAACTTAATTTGAGACATAGACATTATTTTGATGATCCAATGCTTAAATCTTTTGATCAAAGTCCTGTTACAATTGAAGATATAAATTTGAAGAAAGGACTTATGATTTTGCTCATTGACAAACATAGGAAGATCATTGAAAATTTTGATTTTGATTTCTGCATATTTGAGAAAGCCACAGTGGTTATGATTTACATGAGGTTTTGGATCTTTGGAATAGTGGCTAAACTTTTTAGACAAAGGAAATGCAGAAAATTGTTTGCTCTTTATTTTGGCACTGATTCACCTGCTTCACCATGAAATTTGATTTTTGGTCAAGCTAATGACCTAAAATTAGTGCTTCTTGGGAGGCAACCCAAGCATTATCACTTAGCTTAGTTTCTTTTATTTTAGTTTATTTTTAGAATTAATTTTTCTTTTCTTTTTGCAGGGAAAATAAAATTTTGCGCAAGAATACGGCACTGTTGTAATCACCTTTACGGTGCCGTAATCTTTATCTGATTTCATCCGAGAGTTTTTAGCATATTACGGCGGTACCATATTGGTTTTTATGGTACCGTAATTCGTGACATTTTCTGAACCGAGAGTTTTTGGAGTTTTAAGGCAGTACCGTATTTCCTATATAATCTGACACGAGAATTTATGTACATTACGGCACTGCCGTAAAGGATTTGACGCCCGTAATTTTTGAACTGCTTTCTGCTTATCCGAGTAGGTGTTTTCTCACTGTGATTTTAAGAAACTAGGTTGAGAAAATTTTTGATCTTTGGCACCATCACGAAGTACTCATCTTTGTCTATCATCTGGATATTTTTTGCTGAATTTTAAAGTCCATGGATCATTCTAAAACACCTAGCATTTTTTCGATTCTGATTAATTTCTGCAGCAGTTTTCTTTTGACTATTCTGATTAGCACTTTTGCTGCAAGTTTTTAAGATGCTTAAATAACTTGAAACCCAGATTTTTCGCATGGAATATGAAGAACACGTGTCATTCTATCTTGTGGATTAATTATTTTCATGATTTTATTTTCTGATCATTCTAGGACACATGGCAACTTTTCGAATTTGATTAACTTTTGTGCAGTTTTTGCAGTTTTGTAATCTGAGTAGCCTTCTTTCTGTTGATACCCTAAATTCCTGATAGATTTTGATCCTTTGATTTTTCATACACATGAAAAGAACATATCTTATTCTATTACATGGTTCTGTCCATTTTCTTTTTGGATCATTAAATTTTATTCTTGGGTATGGCTACTTTTCATAAAAAAAAAAATCAAAAACTGCTTGGTTTGCTTTCTACTTAGTATTGCTTCTTTTACCTTCAGATCTAGAAATCTTCAAGAGCAACTGTCTTCCACCTCTAGCCACCACTGCATCTGCCTCTAACATAACTGCTTCCAGCCGTCGACACTGGATTATACCATCTGAAGATTCTTACTTCTTTTGCTGCCTCTTATTCCATTTATTTTATTTATGCAGCAGACTCTTCATTAGTGACTGATTTTTTTTTCTCTGCAGTGCTATCTCTCACACCCACCGGCCGACGATCTCACCTCTAGGACTGTATTCTCTAGCAGGCTACTAAAGATTACTCACTCTACTGTCGGCACAATCACCATCATTGCTAGCAGCTTTTCAGCTAGCCTCTGTTCACCCTCTGCTTCTCAGCTGCATCAGCTTTTTCCACTGGCATCCTCTTCAGACCTCTGGCGACATGTCAGATTCTCCCTGGAGAAGATTATTTTTTTTATCATTATTATTTTTTGAGACTATTTTCAGACTGAGCCTTAAGTACATTAAATTTGCAGGTAAAATTTTCAAAAGGCACATCTTTGGACATAGCAGCATCTGCCCCGACACTATTTTTGGTCTGAGCCTTATATATTTTCGATCAAAGCTTGTTATATTGTTTTGTGAGTATCGTTTGCATACTCTTATATTCATGATTATTTCGTATGGTTTGCATCTTTGATTAGCTTTTGATATATCACTCATTGAGATTTCTATTCTATGAAGTCTCTTGAATCTATCATGTTTCACTTTTAATTATGATTGTTTGAGTTTCATGCTTCACACCTTTTGCATTGATATTGATATTTTCATGTTTAAAAATTTTATGACGTGAATCCATGAGATGAGAGATGGGTAGATTTTTGTCATATATCATGATGAATGTTCATGCATGCATGCCTATGAATGGAGATATACCTATTATGTTAAATTTATTTCTTCAATATATACCTACTTGTTGAAATTCTTCATTGATTGATGCATAAGGTTTTTGGGTAGGTATGTTGTTTGATGAATGCAATCCAAGAGTAAAGCATCTTACTTGAATAAAATGAGCATATGAGTGTAATTTTTGATTTGATGTCAATTGATTAACCTAGTTGATGTTTAGTCTATTCTACTATTTGTTGGGAAGGAAGATTCCAAGATCCACAAAAATAGTGAGAGACTCCCCTACTTGGCACTGTGTAAAATTGACAGTGGTACCTAAGACATGGGTTGAAGTCTATAAAAAAAAAGAGAGAGAAAAAAAGAAAATGACTCCTCTACTTGGCACTATGTAAAATTGATAGTGGTACCGAAGAGAAGAGTTGAAGTTCAAATAAAAAAATTATATATGTATCTATGTGGGTACATGCCATCTAAAAAAGAAAAGAAATAAAAAAAGAAAAATTTTGTGTGGAAAAAATATTTTTGATATCAAATTCCTGTAAATAAAAGTATGATAGATTTAAAATGAAAATTAGGTGAATTCATGAGACTAAAATTCTTTTCATTATGCGAGTTGCGAAGTTTTATTCGATCAAAGCTGTGAATCTTAAAGACTAAATTCAGAGGATGATGTATTTATCTGTAATTTTGTGCAAAAAGTTAGTAGAAAATTTCATGAGTGATTATATTTTAGAAATTTATTTTTCATGAAAAGGCATATTTTCCATAGTAGAGTTCTTTATTCTATCTATTTGCTTGAGGAGAAGCAAAGTTTGAGCCTTATGTGTTTGATGACAACGAAATTTATAGTAAATTTCATTCCATTTTATATATCTTTTCGTGTCATATTTTTGAACTTTTGCTTGTTTTTAAGCATTATTTGTTAAATATCACGGAATCTACACAATTTCTTTTTTTTCATGAATTTCAGGTAAAAAGTGCTATATTTTGATGGATTTTGAAGGATTCGAGCACAACCATGGATTCCAGACATCAAGAGGAGATCACACGTCAAATTTCAGAAGAATTAGAGCTTCAGAGCAAATTACGGCACCCCCGTAATGGATTTTACGGTACCGTAATTAGACCACAGAATTACGGTACATCCGTAATCCCTGAGAGGTGCCATAATTTGGGAAGATTTCGACTAGAGAATTTTGTGAGATTACAGCACCGCCGTAACAATCTTTACGGTGCCGTAATGCTAGATGATTTTCCACCCCAGAGATTTTAGAGATTACGACACTGCCGTAATGATCTTTACGGGCCGTATTTTGGTCCAGAAACATACAGAAGCAAATATGGCACGGCCATAAACATTTTTACGGTCCGTAATCTTGACAAATACTTCACAGAGCCAAAATTACGGCACTGCCGTAATATTCATTATGGTACCGTAATTGCATACAAAAACGCGATTTTTACGTGTCCGAATCTTGCGCGGACCATATCTTTTGATCCAGACCTCCAAATTGAGATCTGAAAGATTCTGCGGACTCGTATTTAAGAGCAGAATACACACGCAGTGGAGGCCCGAATTTTTACCCAGTATCGAGGGAGAAATCAACAGAGAGGCATCTAGGGTTTGGCCTCACACCGAGAGCCGTACAGGGCACCTTAGGCCGTGATTTTTACACAGAAGCTTTGCCTGGAGGAGAGGACAACAGCTCAGATGTTTCAGAGCAAAAGGAGTTCGATTGGAGGAGGAATCAATGAAAGAGCGGCGCCGACACTGTTCACTCGCATAATTACGGCTGTAATTTCTATTACAGCCGTGTTGTAACGTTATTTCTACCTTCTTTTCATTTTCTGATCATTCTAAACAATGGGTTGTTGTATTTCTTCTTCCATGCAAGCTTAAACATATTTGGGACAGGGGTGTAATTCGCTTTGATTTGTAATGATTAGATAACTCTTATTTTCGTCAGAATAGTTTTCTTATGATGATTCTACTTATGTGATTGTTTGTCTTTGATTCTCCATAGATTGATGTTATTATTCATGTTTTAGAGTTCTCACAATAAGGACCGAAAGGTGACTTGCTTGAGAACTTGGAACCCTAGAATTGCATGTTAGGAACTCTCTTAGGTTAGTTCTTAATTATTTGATTTTAGTGATCTTATTGCCATGATGATAATTTGAAACTAGGGTAGAGTCGAGTTGTCAAACGTGGAGATCTTGCATGAAAGTGAGGATCATAACTTTGGAGAACCATAAGTAGAACTTGTGTTGAGACTCGGATGCACGAAAGTGATCCTTGAGATTCCACTTGAGACAATCGACTTAGAATTCGGATGCACGAAAGTGATCTTTGAATTCTTTGATTGATGATTTACTTATCTTCAGCTTGGGATAGATCTTGCGCGAAAGCGAGGATTGGTCCCTACATGATTGTCTGCACGAAAGTGATATGATCCCTTTATGAAGTAAATTAAGTCTTTATCATGATAAGATTAGTCTGGCAACCTTTTATTTATGTCTAACCCTAGTCCCAATGTTTCTCTACGATTATCTGATTTCGTGTGTTTTCCATCATTTCTTTGCTATTATTCGGTTACTTAGCTAGTAAAAACACAACTATTTGGTACTTAACAATAAGGTCTCTGTGGGATCGATATTTTTCTTTATTACTTCGAGTATCCGTGCACTTGCGGACACTATAAGTTTAGGGACAACAAGTTTTTGGAGCCGTGTCAGGGAGTGACAATAGTCCCTGTGTGCCAACACTTAGGTTTTGGCTGCGACACCTTAAATAAGTCTACCTACTTATATTTATAAGTGTGTCCTTTTGGATCACAACATCGCCAAGGATGATGACCACCTCAGGCGAGAGAGAATGTTAGGCCCAAGATTTGGGCCCAATTTTGACTAGTAATTGGGTCATTGACCGGGTCAAAACTGCCCCAAATCCAAGCTAGGGCTCACCTGTTTTCGTCAATGGCAGCGACCACGTGGGTTGAGGCGCAATGGGCGGTCAATGTCTGCCCTCATCGGAGCTATGAAAGGTGACGGCTTGGGGAGGCGTCTCGTCCGGCAAGGATTTAAACTGGTGGCACAGCTGTGAGTGGTGCATGACTCAAGTGCGGTGGATGGCGATCTCAGCCAGAGGAACTATTCTGTATGGTGCATTTTAGTTGGCGATGTCGGTCGATTTCCAATTGAGCACCGATGGGCAGCCGTGGGTGGTGGCTCCTAGAGACGAGGTCGGTAGCTCTCATTCTACGAGGAGGATGCCACATGGTCTGTTTCGATGGGTTGTAATGAGCGGTGTCGAATGAGGACACTGGGTCTTCCCAGAACACGCAAAGGTGTGGAGGAAAGCAAGGGAAAAATGACGGATGAGGGGAGCGCTGGGGAGGACGGCGCAAGCGGATTCCTGGACGAGGGAGCTCGGCTTCCAAATTCAAGAGTGCACGCATTTGGTCGAGGAAGGAGGCGTCGATGACGTTGATTGGGGCATGAGCAAAACAGCCTTCGGTGGCAAGTGGCCTCATCAGGCGGTCGCACGATCAGGCAAACGCAGCTTCGATGAGCGCGGTTGCCATGCAAGCAAACGCATGGGTAGAGGTGGCTATGCCCTACTTGCAACCCTTCTTCGTGCTCCCTCTCCTCTTGGCTCCAGTGATCAACGACGTGGCTACTCCCTACTTTCATGATGATTTTATGGATCCTATCAGCTGGCAGTTTTGTCAGATCAAGAGACTCGGCCAGTCCGAAGACACAATGCCTGTCCTACATGACAAAACTATGTGTGCCTTTGATCTTAAATCAATCAATAAAAATAATCTAAAAATCCAAAAGAGATTGACAAAGAGGATAGGAACAAGAAACTTTAATTTTTCTAATTTAGAAAAACCATGCACCATGTTATATGCAAATTGCGAAAATTGAAACATGGCTTGTGAGCACAGAAAAGCATGAAAGAAACATCGTTCGAGGCTCGCAAGTCGCTTTGATACCACTGTTGGGAAACCCTGGGGATATTTTATAATTTTTCAGAGATAGACATTTCATATTACATTGCACAGCGGAAGAATATCCCCGAAATAGGCCAGTCCCAAAAACCCAGTGAAGACTACATGCGAGGGGGTCAACACGATGTGATAGAAAATACCTTGAGAGCAAGATGAGAAGCCGATGTCGAGTTTGGCGCCCAAGTGTTCACCCTCTGCAGTCTCACACACACGGATGTCTCGAGTCCTCTTCTTCCATGCCCAGTGCTAGCCTCGGGAAGAAGATCCAAGCCTTGTTCTCTCTCCTCAAAACATGCGCCACCTCCAAGGAAGAAGATTCGCCAAGAGAAGAAGGAGATGAGATGGAAAAGATGCCGCCAAGAGCTTCCCACACTTGTGACAAGAAGGGAAGGGAAGAAGACACTTGCGGTTAGGGTTTGATGGAAGAAGAGTTATGCCACTTGAACCCTTGCTCTCACCCCTTTCCTTGCTCATGCCTCCAAGAGAATTAGTGCATTGAGAGGGGGTGGCTAGGGTCTCTTTTATAAGGGCAAGAGGCGTTTTAGGGATGGCTAGTATAATGACAAGTGGGCGGCTAGGATGAGAGGGTTTGAGGTAAGGAAAGTCTCCAAGACTTTACCATAAACCTCATTCAACCTATCCTTATTTTCCCAATTGTCATATCAGCCCAAGACATGCCTTAGCGGCATGCATTCCATCCGAGGAAGAAGGGGGAGGCGCCCTTTACTTCCATAATGAAGCAAAGGCTAACCATGCATGTTAACCAAGCAATGGGTCTAGCCCAATCAAGCAAGCAATGGGTCTAGCCCATTATAACCTTTTAGCCTCTTGTCTATTCATGACAACTTATTAGTGAGCCCAATCAAGCAATGGGTCTAGCCCAAAGTCCATTATGCATGTTAACCAAGCCATTGGATCCAATCCAATGTAACCCAAGGTCAAATGAGGCTAACCATGGTTAATTTGGTTAATATGCCAAAAACGCAAGTTTGCTCCAATAAGTTTCTTCCATCTCATTAGGCCCATTAGCGCTGATGAAATCTCCAAAATAGATCCGAGCTGTCCAATAACTCGATCATAAGGCTTCCCGATCAATACGAGAACTCAAGTATCGTGGTGTGTGACACTGTAGGTCCCTTTGACATTGGCAGTGCTGACCAAAGCTCACCACAAGCAGTGAGTGGCACCTAGTAGTGCATCGCTGTGTTGGGGTATGCCCTTAAGGCTAATGTTTGAGGCCTGTGGGAATGTATCTGTATCATGTAATAAACTCTTAAGTTTATAAAGGCATGGTTGTTATTCAGTTAGCTACATTGTCTGCTGCAATATATGTTCTTCTGAATAATGTCTCAAAGCTGTTCAGCTGGGCTGACAAGCTATTATGTCCTTAGTCGATATATCTTGGTGAACATGAGACAGCCTTGATATGGTTAAGACTAATATGTGTTCTAATCTTATAGGATGCTTCGAGCATGGAATATGATGTAGACTCATGGGTACATTGGATGTACTGGACAGACCCTACGAGGATGTTCAATTGTTTGTCACAATGTGAATATTCCTTGGATATGACAAGTGGCACATTTCCTCTGACTTGAGATCACTTGTGTTTTCTAAATGATGATTGTCATTGTTTTGAGGTAGTTCAATATCATTTGAAACATAATGATTATAGACTATCTTGGATGGTGAGCTTGAGTCAGGTTAGAGCACTAGTGATAGACATAGGATTGCCGTCTCCTTATTGAAGGAGTGTGATGTTCTAAAGGGGCCCCCTGGATGAGATGATTGAGAGAGTGTATGGCCATACCCAGGTGACAGTGTTCATCTGATCTAATCATGCTCATCATATTGGAGCTACAAGCTTGACAGGCTTGTCCAATTAGAACATCCAGTGGCAAAGGAAATATGTATGCTTTGTGAATTGATTCACACTTGTGCTGTTTTTGGGTGAAGTCTTGGAAGACTCTTTCCTTTATATCGGGAGACAGTGATGTGTTGCTAGATACCCCTCACTGGTCGTGATAACGTGAGTTATCGTTACCGACATTTAAAGGAAACCCTCAGGGTCGCACAATTTGATGATATGGCTTACTTAAGTCAGATCGTGTGGACTGAATTGTTTGGGTTCAGTTTAATGGGATTAAATCTCTGATTGTGAGTGAGATCTGGTCTGATCATGTTTGATTGATTAGGGCTTGAGATCGGTAAGCTTCGATCGAGAGAATGAATGCTAGATCAGTCAGATCAGAAGCATTGAGAGATTGACGGTCAGATTGAGAGCCTTAGGGTTTATTTTGATCTGCACTTATTTCTTGGTTTATTTGGTTAGCGGACCAAATCGCTTTGAACCAGCTCTTGAATGAGCGCATGGTTCAATGCTGATGTGGCATTTGCGATTGGGGTGAATCCTAAGATCGCACGTAGAGATGTGGCATGCTATTTTTGGATAGCACCTCTCGAACGTTGCCATGATCTCACGTCGCTCCTCTTTGGTCTCTTCACGCCTTTCTCGCCTCTTGGGTTGGCTTGGAAGTGGTATTCTCGTGTGGAGAAAGAAAAAGGCGACAAGAGAAAAAACGCCAAGAAGAAATCTCTCCTTTCCCTTTGCAATCGATCAAAGACACTCTTGGAGCCTTGCTAGCACAAGGAGCACCAAGATAGTAAGCGCTTCCTCATCTTGTGTGCGCGTCCTAAGGAGGAGATCTTCGTTGCTCTCTTAGATCCAAGGCGTCATCTTCAAATGGCATTGGTATGAATCGCATCTTTCATTCAATCATAGATTTAAGTTGATCATTCAATCATACATGCGATCCTTAACCCTACTTCCGCTCATGCAAAGTTTTAAAGTGCATGGTATTAGGGTTTGCGCTCCCCCTAGAAGGGGACCCCCCAGGTTAAGGGGTACTTTCAATTGGAATCAGAGCATGCGTTATGATGTATGTTTGTTATGATTGCTTCTTTGTGATCCATGTTTGCGCATCCTATGAATAGATCTAAAAACATGCGGTAAACTACATGCTAGCTTAAGGTCTTTGATGTATGTTTATGTGTTACGCATGTATGATGCCTTGGCGCTTGCTTTAGAGTTTTTATCAAAAACTTATATCTCTTGCGCGTATCACCTTAGATCTAAGCCGCCTACTGTAAACCCTTAGACGGGTTATTAGGGTTGAAGTCACCCCCTAGGTTAGATCCAGAATGTCTGATCAGATCATCTGACAACCTGAATGGGTCGATCAGATAGCACCTTGGCGCAAGCCTATGGTGGCTATAGGTCGACTGCAGACAGGTGTGTAGCGATGTCTGATTGTGACGATTAATGAACGCACCTGAGTTAGGCCCGGGGTCACGCCCGTTTGCCAGACCTCAGTGTGGTTGTTCAGCCCTGGCGCATGCATAGTTGACCTTATGGTCGACGCAAGTCAGTTAGGACTTGGTGCATGCAAGGGCAGTGGATCTGACTAGGTTGGATGAGTGGATCCCTAGTAATGGACCGTTGTAAGGTTGTAGGGGAAATAAGGAAAAATTAAAATTGATCCTATGGGGTTTTCGAAAATTTTAATTTTTCTGGATCACGTGGTTCTTGATTGATGCATATGTTTGTCTATTTAGTCTTATGTGGGCTGCCCATATTAATTGTGTGCTGTGCTGGGGCCTGCGTGCCTGTATTAAAATTGTAAATTAATTATTGTGATCTGCGCATCACTGTGTTTTAATTTATAAATGTAAGTGACCTGCGTGTCACTCTTGTCTAGATAGTTAAATTTGTAATTTAATTAGACAAGAGCACAGTGCACACTTGGCAGAGGCGCATGCAGCAAGTGGCTGGACCAGGTGGGAGGTCTAGGGTTCGACCCTAGGACCAGGCGCATTTTCCCTGGTGGGCGCACCTGTGCTGTAATTGGCGCTTGGGCCCAGGTTTGGGCCAGATGAGCAGCAAAAGACCCATGAAAAGCAAATGAAGACTTAAGTTAGGTTAAGGTCTTCTAGGGCTATGGGCTTTTACCACATAAGATACATGCTTTCTTTTATTGCTTAATATTAGAATTGCATGATTAAATTATCTTCTGCTATCACCATAGGAATTGCATGATAGGCAAGAAGATAAAAGACCGTTAAAATCCAACGCTTAAATATCAAGCTCGTAAGCCTTCTGACGCGAAACCTCACTGTTCTGATTATCGTTGGAGCCGTGTTGTACCCACTCAGTGGGCACGTCCATCTATCTTCAGACGGTGCGGGATTACACCTGCGTGTTACAGAGTAGGGATTTATCCCTTCTCGTTGCTCAGCATAGCACGTGGTGGTCCAGGGAGTAGGTCGGGTCAGCTTGACCATGTAGGCTACATATGTGGCGCATATGGTAGCACATGGAGGCAGCCATCTGTGGGGTCAGAGATTGTGTTGTACCAACTCAGTTGGCACAGTCTGCTGGATTGCCCGGATGAAGGGGAATCGCACGGGTTGGCGATCGGCAGGGACTGCCTACCAGAAACTAGTGCTTGTACTCTCTGTGCATCTTATCTCGCCTGAGCGGGACGCGGAGACCAAGTATGAAATCTGGATCCCATCTCACTAAAAGAGTTCTACTCTTCCGGGCTGTTTTGCTGGATTTTTCACGCCTGATAAAATAGTGAGAAAAAGAATCTTTCTTAAGTCCTGATTGATTCTTATACATTGATACTGACCTTGCTGTTCTTGCATTGTTGTAGATACCTGCAGCAACGAACACCATGAACTTCAATGTGCGATCCCTACTGGAAAGGGAGAAGTTTGCTGGGCCGAACTTCTCTGACTGGTTTGGACACCTTAAGATTGTTCTTAAGGCAGAGAGGAAACTGTATGTCCTCGAGACGGCGATACCGCCGCAGCCCGCTCCGAACGCCGCAAGGGCGGTTCGGGAAGCCTATGAAAAGCACGTCAATGATAGCATTGATGTCGCTTGCCTGATGCTAGCGTCTATGACGCCACCGCTGCAGCGTCAGCATGAGGACATGTCGGCTATAGACATGATTACAAACCTCAAGATGCTGTATGCTGCACAAGCAAGGACTGAGCGCTACAATTTGACAAAGCTCTTCTTTCAGAGCAAACTGGCTGAAGGGAGCCCAGTGGGAGCTCACGTGCTCAAGATGATTGGGCACAAGGAGGCTCTAGAGAAACTGGGGCATACCATCAACCAGGAGCTTGCTGTGGATATTATTCTGCAGTCTCTCCCGCCTTCATTCGACGCGTTCATTATTAATTTTAATATGAACAAAATCGATTGTACTCCGGCAGAGCTGCTGAATATGCTCTTGACCACTGAGGAAACTCTGAAGGGTAAGCCTTCAACCTCTGTCTTGATGGTTCCTTCCAGGAACAAGAAGAAGGGGAAGAAGGGCAAGGCCACTGTCAAGAGCTACAGCAAGGCTCTGAAGCAAAAGGTGAAGCGGTCCAAGGAATACAGGTGTTTCCACTGTGGCCAGCTGGGTCACTGGAAAAAGGACTGTAAAGCGCTCCAAGGAGATAAGAGGGGAAGCTTTGCTTCTGGCTCAGGTATATTCGTGACTGAGGTCATGTTTTCTTCTTCTATATCATGGGTGTTGGACACTGCATGTGGAGTTCACATTTGTTCAAATGTACAGGAACTCAAGAGAAGAAGGCAGGTGGGACAGCATGAGGTGGACCTACGAGTTGGAAACGGGGCACGGGTTGCTGCTGTTGCTGTAGGAGACTACTTTATTTCTTTACCATCTGGACTTGTATTGGAACTAAACAGTTGTTACTTTATTCCCAGTATAACTAAAAATATTATCTCCATTCCTGCTCTTGTTAGGAAGGGATTTTCCTTTGAATGCAATATTTCAAAGTGTGTTTTGTCATATGATAATATTGTTTATGCAACTGGTTCAATTAATAATGGGTTATTCATGTTGGACATGGAAAGTTCTATACAAAATGTTGATATTAAGAAAGCCAAGTTTGCTGATGACAGCACCTTGCTATGGCATAGTCGTTTGGGCCATATTAACGAGAAACGCATTAAGCGGTTGCATGATAATGGACTGCTGGGATCTTTCTCCTACAAGGGGATTGATACATGCAAAGCTTGTTTAATGGGTAAAATGACGAAGTCACCTTTTCCTCACAAAGGTCAAAGGGCTTCAGGTTTACTTGACCTTATACACAGTGATGTGTGTGGGCCTTTTAGTAAACATGCCAGAGGTGGCTATCAGTACTTCATTACCTTTACTGATGATTTCAGTAGATATGGGTATGTCTATTTAATGAGACATAAAAGTGAATCTTTTGACAAGTTCAAATAGTTCAAAAATGAAGTACAAAATCAGCTAGGCCGAAATATCAAGGCACTTCGTTCTGATCGAGGTGGTGAATACCTAAGTCATGCATTTACTGACTATCTAAGGGAGTGTGGGATTATCTCACAGCTCACTCCACCAGGAACACCGCAATGGAATGGTGTGTCCGAGAGGAGAAATAGAACGTTACTTGATATGGTTCGTTCTATGATGAGTCAGGCTACTCTTCCTTACTCCTTTTGGGGTTTTGCACTGGAAACAGCTGCAAAGGTACTAAACCGAGTGCCATCCAAGGCAGTTTCAAAGACGCCATATGAATTATGGTATGGGAAACAGCCAAGCTTGACATTTATCAGGATCTGGGGTTGCGAGGCTTATGTCAAAAAGCTCGCCTCTGGGAAACTAGAGAGCAGATCTGACAAATGTATCTTTGTCGGTTACCCTAAGGAAACTAAGGGTTATTATTTCTTCGATCCCAAGGAGAACAAGGTTTTTGTTGCTCGGACGGCCATATTTCTTGAGAAGGAGTTTCTTCTGCAAGAGGCCAGTGGGAGAGAAATAAAGCTGGATGAGAATCCAGACGAAGGACAAAGTAGTCAAGCACAGTTGGATGAGCCTGAGCCGGTAGAACAGGTTATTGAACAACCTGAGGCTCAGATATCACGGGAACCGCGAAGATCGGGAAGGATTCGTCGACAGCCTGAGCGCTATGACGGAGTCTACATCATTGACAATGATGAACCCCTTACTTATGCGGATGCGGTCAGTGGACCGGAGTCAGCGAGATGGCTTGAAGCTATGCGCGCCGAGATGGACTCCATGTCAGATAACCAAGTTTGGGATTTGGTTGATCCGCCTCCGGGAGTTATCCCTATAGGCTGTAAATGGATCTTCAAGAAGAAGATTGACATGGATGGTAACATGGTTACCTATAAAGGCAGGCTAGTTGCGAAAGGTTTCAAACAAATCTATGGTATAGATTATGATGAAACTTTTTCACCAGTAGCCATGTTTAAGTCTATTCGGATTCTTTTCGCGATAGCTGCATATTACGATTATGAGATTTGGCAAATGGATGTGAAAACAGCTTTCCTTAATGGAAATCTGGATGAGGATGTGTATATGACACAACCAGAAGGTTTTACTAATCCAGCAGATCGTCATAAGATATGCAAGTTAAAGAAGTCTATTTATGGACTTAAACAAGCATCGAGAAGCTGGAATATTCGTTTTGATGAATCAGTTACTGAATTTGGTTTCATCAAGAACGATGATGACCCGTGTGTGTATAAGAGGTTTAGTGGGAGCGTGATTACTTTCCTAGTCCTCTACGTCGATGACATCTTGATCATTGGAAACGACATTCCTGAAATGCATGCTGTTAAGGCATGGCTGAGGAAATGTTTCCAGATGAAAGATTTAGGAGAAGCAGCCTATGTGTTAGGTGTGAAGATCTACAGGGATAGATCTAAGAGGCTTCTCGGGCTGTGCCAGAGTACTTACATCGATAAGGTCCTGGAGAGATTTCATTTAGAGAATTCTAAACGAGGATATCTTCCAGTCAGACATGGTCTGAATCTTTCGAAGAGTCAGTGTCCACAAAAACAGACTGAGAAAGATGAAATGGACAATACGCCTTATGCTTCGGCTATTGGATCCATTATGTATGCGATGTTGTGTACTCGCCCAGACGTTGCTTACGGGTTAAGCGTGACCAGTCGTTACCAGAGTAATCCAGGTATGGCGCACTGGATTGCAGTCAAGAACATTTTAAAATATCTGCGGAGGACCAAAGATATGTTCTTGATATATGGTGGTCAGGAAGAACTCAGTATTGAAGGATATACTGACGCTTCGTTCCAGTCTGACCAGGATGATTTCCGATCGCAATCAGGCTATGTTTTTAGCTTGAATGGAGGTGCAGTGGTGTGGAAAAGTTTCAAACAGTCAACTGTTGCTGATTCCACAACAGAAGCCGAGTATGTTGCAGCCTCGGAAGCATCCAAGGAGGCAGTGTGGATTCGTAAGTTCGTGAGAGAACTTGGTGTTGTTCCTTCGAGTGCAGATCCTTTGGTTATCTTTTGTGATAACACTGGAGCAATCGCACAAGCAAAGGAACCACGGTCGCACCAGAAGTCCAAGCACATACAGAGACGGTTTCATTTGATCAGGGAGATCATAGATCGTGGCGAGATCAAAGTATGCAAGGTTCATACAGATGACAATCTGGCAGACCCGCTTACCAAGCCTCTGGCGCAGCAGAAGCATGAGAAGCACTGTAATAATATGGGTTTGAGATTTCTCAACCATTAGATTAAGTGCAAGTGGGAGATTGTTGGGGTATGCCCTTAAGGCTAATGTTTGAGGCCTGTGGGAATGTATCTGTATCATGTAATAAACTCTTAAGTTTATAAAGGCATGGTTGTTATTCAGTTAGCTACATTGTCTGCTGCAATATATGTTCTTCTGAATAATGTCTCAAAGCTGTTCAGCTGGGCTGACAAGCTATTATGTCCTTAGTCGATATATCTTGGTGAACATGAGACAGCCTTGATATGGTTAAGACTAATATGTGTTCTAATCTTATAGGATGCTTCGAGCATGGAATATGATGTAGACTCATGGGTACATTGGATGTACTGGACAGACCCTACGAGGATGTTCAATTGTTTGTCACAATGTGAATATTCCTTGGATATGACAAGTGGCACATTTCCTCTGACTTGAGATCACTTGTGTTTTCTAAATGATGATTGTCATTGTTTTGAGGTAGTTCAATATCATTTGAAACATAATGATTATAGACTATCTTGGATGGTGAGCTTGAGTCAGGTTAGAGCACTAGTGATAGACATAGGATTGCCGTCTCCTTATTGAAGGAGTGTGATGTTCTAAAGGGGCCCCCTGGATGAGATGATTGAGAGAGTGTATGGCCATACCCAGGTGACAGTGTTCATCTGATCTAATCATGCTCATCATATTGGAGCTACAAGCTTGACAGGCTTGTCCAATTAGAACATCCAGTGGCAAAGGAAATATGTATGCTTTGTGAATTGATTCACACTTGTGCTGTTTTTGGGTGAAGTCTTGGAAGACTCTTTCCTTTATATCGGGAGATAGTGATGTGTTGCTAGATACCCCTCACTGGTCGTGATAACGTGAGTTATCGTTACCGACATTTAAAGGAAACCCTCAGGGTCGCACAATTTGATGATATGGCTTACTTAAGTCAGATCGTGTGGACTGAATTGTTTGGGTTCAGTTTAATGGGATTAAATCTCTGATTGTGAGTGAGATCTGGTCTGATCATGTTTGATTGATTAGGGCTTGAGATCGGTAAGCTTCGATCGAGAGAATGAATGCTAGATCAGTCAGATCAGAAGCATTGAGAGATTGACGGTCAGATTGAGAGCCTTAGGGTTTATTTTGATCTGCACTTATTTCTTGGTTTATTTGGTTAGCGGACCAAATCGCTTTGAACCAGCTCTTGAATGAGCGCATGGTTCAATGCTGATGTGGCATTTGCGATTGGGGTGAATCCTAAGATCGCACGTAGAGATGTGGCATGCTATTTTTGGATAGCACCTCTCGAACGTTGCCATGATCTCACGTCGCTCCTCTTTGGTCTCTTCACGCCTTTCTCGCCTCTTGGGTTGGCTTGGAAGTGGTATTCTCGTGTGGAGAAAGAAAAAGGCGACAAGAGAAAAACGCCAAGAAGAAATCTCTCCTTTCCCTTTGCAATCGATCAAAGACACTCTTGGAGCCTTGCTAGCACAAGGAGCACCAAGATAGTAAGCGCTTCCTCATCTTGTGTGCGCGTCCTAAGGAGGAGATCTTCGTTGCTCTCTTAGATCCAAGGCGTCATCTTCAAATGGCATTGGTAAGAATCGCATCTTTCATTCAATCATAGATTTAAGTTGATCATTCAATCATACATGCGATCCTTAACCCTACTTCCGCTCATGCAAAGTTTTAAAGTGCATGGTATTAGGGTTTGCGCTCCCCCTAGAAGGGGACCCCCCAGGTTAAGGGGTACTTTCACGCTGCTACCCAAGTCATCGGAATGGATATCGACATCGACATCCCCATCATCGCGACTAGGTACAAATACATTACAGTCCCTTTGCCGAACTAATATCCTATTGGACAAGTGTGTCATTACTTGTTTTCTCCCAATCATATGGCTAAATCAGGTCTTCACCTAGGTATGGCCATACACTTTCAGTCATAGACCATAGAGGAGCTCCATGGATATCAAGCTTCCCTTAGGAAGGGGCAAATCCTTTGTCTGTACATTGACCTTCATATATGGGTTGTGACATACTCAATGACTACCGTTATAACCTCCCAATTATGGCGAAGTGTTAGGTTGCATCAAAGTATGTCCCTAACCATGTAGAAGTGTCAATGACGTCAAGTCTAAGGATCAATGCATCTCCTATCACTTGTGAAGGTAACTCATGACACCAAGTCATAGCCTCACAACGGGTCTGTCCAGTATATCTACCATTGATATACCCATATGTCTGCGTTAGCACCTCGTGCCTAACCAGCCCATATACTAGTCTCACAAGTACCAGAGCTGTCCCATATCCACTCAGGTATATCGACTGGGGACAATCATTTGAGCACAGATCCAATCTGCCTCTAGGGACATTATCATGTAAGTACATAATTGCAGATATAGACAAACAATGATAACGACAATGCCAGAATGATATAAAATCACAGTCAAGTAGTACATTGGTTAACAAAATATAGGTCTTAGGGCATATACACTAACAATCTCCCACTTGCACTTAAACCTAGAGGTTGAGGATTCTCAACCCCATATCCCTCGCATGACCATCATGCTTCTGCTGTGCCAAAGCCTTGGTTAGTGGATCTGCTAGATTGTTTTCTGTATCAACTCTGCTAATCTTGACATCACCTCAATCAATAATCTCTATGATCAGGTGAAATCTCCTGAGTATGTGTTTGGACCTTTGATGAGACCGTGGTTCCTTTGCCTGTGCAATGGCTCCATTGTTGTCACAATAGAGCTCAATGAAATCCACAGTAGTTGAAACCACTTGAAGGTCAGAAATGAACTTCCTTATCCAAACAGCTTCTTTGGCTACCTCAGAAGCAGCAACATACTCGGCCTCTATTGTAGAATCAACTATGGTGGACTGTTTGAAGCTCTTCCAGCAAGCAGTGCCTCCATTTAATTTGAACACATAGCCGGCCTGTGATCTGAAGTCGTCAGGGTCAGACTGGAATGACGCATCAGTGTAGCCCTGAACACTGAGCTCTTCCTGTCCACCATAGACCAAGAACAAATCCTTAGTTCTTCTCAAATACTTCAGGATGTTCTTTACAGCCACACAGTGTTGTATACCTGGATTGGATTGGTATCGGCTGGTTATGCTTATAGCATATGCCACATCTGGTTTAGTACACAACATTGCTTACATGATCGATCCCACTGCTGAAGCGTAGGGAACTCGACTCATTTCATCTCTCTCAGCCTGTGTGGTAGGACACTAGCTCTTTGAGAGAGTAAGGTCATTTCTTATTGGAAGGTATCTTCTTTTGGATTGCTCCATATAGAACCTCTCCAAGACCTTATCAATGTAGGTACTTTGACTAAGGGCGAGGAGCCTCTTGGATCTATCCCGTTAGATCTTCATGCCTAGTATATAGGCGGTCTCCCCTAAGTCTTTCATCTCGAAACACTTCCCCAACCATGTCTTCACTGACTGAAGACTAGGGATGTCATTTCCAATTAGTAGTATATCATCGACATACAATACTAGAAAAGTCACCAAACTCCCACTAAATTTTCTGTATGCACAGGCGTCATCTTCACTTTTAATAAAGCCATAATCTCTCACAGCTTCATCAAATTAAAGATTCAAACTTCGAGATGCTTGCTTCAATCCATAAATGGATTTTTTCAGCTTGTAGACCTTACTTGTGTTTGCAGGATGGATGAATCAATCAGGTTATGTCATGTACACATCCTCTGTCAACTTTCCATCAAGGAATGCTGTCTTAACATCCATTTATTATATCTCATAATCATGATATGCAGCTATAGCAAGCAGAATCCGAATGGATTTGATCATGACAACTGACAAAAAGGTTTCATCATAGTCCACCCCATGGAACTGTCTGAATCCCTTAGCCACTAGTCTACCTTTGCAGGTAACTATGTTGTCATCCATGTCAGTCTTCCTTTTGAAGACCCATTTACACCCTATAGGTTTTACCCCATCAGGCAACTTAACCAAATCTTAGACTTGGTTAGCCGACATGGAATCCATTTCGGATCACATGGCTTCAAGCCATCTCTCGGAGTCCGGTCCACTGACCACCTCATCATAGGTTCTGGGTTCATCCTCAATGATGAAGATCCCGTCGTGTTGGGTCGGCAGCGACCCCTACCTCTCAGGTTGCCCGGCAACCGGTGCAGGTGGCTCAGGTTCCATCTCTTTGTCTTGTGATTGCACTTGGACTTCTTCCAAGTCAAACTTGCTCACACTGACTTCTTTCATGAGAAATTCTTTTTTTAGAAAGACAGAATCCCGAGCAACAAAAACTTTGTTCTCGGTGGGAACATAGAAGTAGTATCCTTTTAGTTTCCTTAGGATACCCCACAAAAATACATTTATCAGATCTAGGTTCTAGCTTGCTAGAATCCTGACGTTTGACATAAGCCTCACATCCCTAGATCCTGATAAAAGAGAGGTTAGGGCGTATCCCACTCCATACATTGTATGGTATCTTGGATACACTCTTAGATGAAACGTTATTCAGTATAAGAGAAGCTGTCTCAAGTGCATGACCCCAGAATGAGGTTGGTAGAGTTGCATGACTCATCATAGATCGAACCATGTCCAACAGGGTTCGATTTCTCCTCTCAGACACACCATTCCATTGAGGTGTTCCAAGAGGAGTGAGTTGGGATATGATCCCACACTCCCTAAGATAGTCAAAGAACTCGCCACTCAGGTACTCTCCATCTCGATCAGATCGAAGAGCTTTAATGGATCTTCCAAGCTGGTTCTCTACTTCATTCTTGAACTCCTTAAATTTCACAAAGAATTCAGATTTATGTCTCATTAAGTAGACATAACCATACCTACTGAAATCATCAGTAAAGGTAATGAAATAGTTGTGTCCTCCTCTGGCTTGTTTATTGAATGACCCACACATATCAGTATGTATGAGATCCAATAAACCTCCTGCCCTGTCACCTGTCTTGGTGAAGAAATCTATTGTACTCCGCAAGTGCACGGATACTCGAAGTAATAAAGAAAGATATCGAACCACAGAGACCTTATTGTTAAGTACCAAATAGTTGTATTCTTACTAGCTAAGCAACCGAATAATGACAAAGCAATGATGGAAAACAAACGAAATTAGATAATTAGAGAGAAACATTGGGACTAGGGTTTCATCCACCTTAATTCTAATGACTAGACATAAATAAAAGGTCGTCAGACTAATCTTATTATGATAAAGACTTAATTTACTTCATAAAGGGATCATCTCACTTTCGTGCAGACAATCATGCAGGGACCAATCCTCGCTTTCATGCAAGATCTATCCCAAGCTCAAGATAAATAAATCATCAATCAAAGAATTCAAAGATCACTTTCGTGCATCCGAATTCTAAGTTGATTGTTACAAGTGGAATCTCAAGGATCACTTTCGTGCATCCGAGTCTCAACACAAGTTCTACATATGGTTCTCCAACGTTCCGATCCTCACTTTCGTGCAAGATCTCCACGTTTGACAACTTGACTCTACCCTAGATTCAAATTATCATCATGGCAATAAGATCACTAAAATCAAATAATTAAGAACTAACCTAAGAGAGTTCCTAATATGCAAGTGTAGGGTTCCAAGTTCTCAAGCAAGTCACCTTTCGGTCCTTATTGCGAGAACTCTAAAACATGAGTAATAACATCAATCTATGGAGAATCAAAGACACACAATCACATAAGTAAAAATATCATCATAAAACTATTCTGACGAAGGTAAAAAGTTATCTAATCATTAAGAAATCAAAGGAGATTACACCCCATGTCCCAAATATGTTTAAGCTTGCATGGAGAATGAAATACAATAAACCATAGTATCAAAGTGTCAAAAATCAAAGACAAAGGGAGAATTGACGTTACAATACGGCTGTAATAGAAATTACAACCGTAATTTCACGAGTGAACAGTGCTGGCAACACTCCTTTGTTGATTTCTCCTCTGTCTAAGATCCTTTTGCTCTAAAACTTTTGGGTAATGTCTTCTCCTCCAGCCAAAGCTTCTGTGTGAAAATCACAGCCTGAGGTGCCCTCTACGCCTCTCGGCATGAGGCCAAACCCTAGATGCCTCTCTATCAATTGCTCCTTCAATTCTCGATAAAAATTCCCCCTTTTACTTTGTGTGTCTTCTCCTCTTAAAGACAAGTCCGCAGCATCTTTTGGATCTCAATTTGGAGGTATGGATCAAAATTTATGGTCTGCTCAAGTTTTGGGCCCATAAAAATTGCGTTTTTGAATGCAAATTATGGCCGTAAACTATTTTACGGTAGTGCCGTATTTTAGTTCTGTGAATCCTGTGTCAAAATTATGGCCCGTAAAAGTTATTGTGGTAGTGCCGTAAAATCTGATGAGTTCTCTGGTCTGAAATCTCTGATAAATACGACACCGTGAAATGGTTTACGGCCGTGCCGTAAAATCAGCAAAAGTCTCTGGTTTGAAACGCTCCAAAATACGGCCCGTGTAATTCTTTACGGTGGTGCCATAAAATCAGGAAAAAATTCTGGTCTGAAAACTCCCCAAATTACGGCAGTGCTCTGATTTTATGGTATCGTACAGAAATACGGTACCGTAAAATAGAATATGGCACTGCCGTATTTTAGTTCGTTGCTCCGTTTTGCGTGAAATTTGTCATGTGACCTCCTCTTGATGATGGTAACTCTTCTATGTATTTGATTTTGCTTGAAAACACCTTAAAATAGTGCCTTTTTACCTGAAAATTATCAAAAACCCAAATAGAAGTAGATTTTGCAATATTTGATAATTTTGGCATAAAAATAAGAAAAAGATCTTCAATTGAGCATGAAAAGATATATAAAATGATACAAAATATACTATATATTTTGGTATCATCAAATACATAAGGCTCAAAATTTGCTTGTCCTCAAGCAAAAATCAAAAGTTGATTAAAAGATAAACCTTTTCATGCTCAATAAATTTCTAAAATACAATCATCAATGAAAATTTCCATCAATTGCTTTATAAAACATCAAGCAAACATATCATTCTTAGAACTCAACCCTCTGGATCCATAATTCAATCAAATAAAACTTTGCAACTCGTATAATAAATAGAATTTTCAATCTCATGATTTCACCCAGTTTTCAGTTCAAATCTATCATGCTTTTGTTTACAGGAATTAGGTTTCCAAGATCTTTTTCCACACATAATTTGTTTTTCTTTTTTTTAATGCATTTTGTTTGTTTTTGTAAAGATGGCATGTACCCACTTAGATACACACTTTTTATTTTTGAATTCAACTCTTATCTTCGGTACCACTATCAATTTTGCATAGTGCCAAGTAGAGGAGTCTTATTCTTTTTATCTCTCATAATTTTTCATGCATAGACTACAACCCATGTCTTAGGTACCACTATCAATTTTACATAGTGCCAAGTAGGGGAGTCTCTCACTATTTTTATGGATCTTAGATTCCTCCTTCCCAACAAATAGCAGGATAGACTAAACATCAACTAGGTTGATTAATTGACATCAATTCACAAATCATACTCATATGCTCATTTTATTTAAAGGAGTAGTTTGACCTTTAGATCTTATTCCTCAAATAACACATCTACCCAAAATTTCATGCATCAACCAATGTCAAATTTCACAAATAGATATGCATTGAAGAAATAAATCTAACATGATAGGGTTTTTCTCTAATCATGAATTTAAATCCATTCATCATCAGTCAATCAAGTCATCAACAATATAAAACAAGAATATACTCATCATCATCATCAAATATCACAATATCATATCATCAAAAAAATATAAAAATATATCACCATGTATACTACAACCATATCGAAGATAGCTCATCAGAATATCAAAATATCATAATACAACCCCATCGAAATAGTAGAAATCAGTATTATCATAATCATCATACAACCACATCGAAAAGAAAGATAAGCATGTGAAACAGAATAGCAGTGTCGGTGGTCATAGAGGTGTAGAAGCATCAAACTCAACAATCATGAGATGTAAAGTGATATATTCATATAATCACATAAGGCTCAAAAAATGCAAAGGATGTAAAGTGATAGATCTAAGAGAAGAAAAGTGTAGATAATCATATCAAATCAAATAATCACAGGAAATTGCAAACAATACTCACAAAACTATACAGCAAGCTCTGACTGAAAATACATAAGGCTCAGATCAAAAATAGTGTCGGGGCAGATGCTGCTAGGTCCGAAGATGTGCCTTTTGAAAATTTTACTTGCACAATTTAAGATACATAAGGCTCAGTGTAAAAATAGTCTCTAAAAATAATAATAATAAAATTAACTTTTTTATCAAGGGAGAATCAGAGATGTCACCAGAGATTTGAAGAAGATGCCGGTGGAAAGAGTCGAGCAGGCAAGAAGCAGAGGTGAATAGAGGTTAGCTGAAAAGCTGCTAGCAATGATGGTGATGGTGCCGACAGTAGAGTGAGTAATCTCTAGTGGCCTACTAGAGAATATAGTCCTAGAGGAGAGATCGTCGGCCGGTGGGTGCTAGAAATAATGCTGCATAGATAAAAAAATCAGTCACTAATAAAGAGTCTACTGCATAAATAAATCTAATCAATGGAAATAGAGGCAGTAGAAGAAGTAAGAATCTACAGATGGTATAATCCAGTGTCGACGGCTGGAAACAGTAGTGTCAGAGGCAGATGCAGTGGTTGCTAGAAGTGGAAGACAGTTGCTCTTGAAGATTTCTTGATCTGGAGGCAAAAGAAGCAAAAACAGGTGGAAAGCGAATAGTGCAGCCAGTGAATTTTTTAAGAAAAGTAGCTATACCAAAGAATAAGATTTAATGATCCAAAAAGAAAACAAGCAGAACTATGTGGTAGAATAAAACGTGTTATTTCTAGGCGTATGAAAATTAAAGGATCAAAATCTGTCAGGAATTTAGGGTATCAACAGAAAGAAGGCTACTCAGATTACAAAACTGCAAAAACTGCACAAAAGTTAATCAGATTCGAAAAGTTGCCATGTGTCCTAGAATGATTAGAAAATATTTTTATGAAAATAACAATCCACAAGATAGAATGACACATGTTCTTCATATTCCATACGAAAAATCTGGGTTTCAAGTTATTTAAGCATCTTAAAAACTTGCAGCAAAAGTGCTAATCATAATAGTCAAAGGAAAACTGCTGCAGAAATTAATCAGAATTGAAAAGATGCTGTGTTTTAGAATGATCCATGGACTTTAAAATTCAGAAAAAATATCCAGATGATAGAAAAAGATGAGTACTTCGTGATGGTGCGAAAGATCAAAAATTTTCGCAACTCAGTTTCTTAAAATTACTGCGAGAAAACACCCAGTCAAATAAGCAGAAAGTATAAAGCAGGTTTCATATTACGGCACCGTAAAACACATTACTGTACTGCCATATTTTTCAAAAAAATAACTCTCGGGAAAGAAATCACTCAAAATTACGGCACGTGAAAGATGTTACGGCCCTGTCGTAAAAATCATAAAACTTTCTATCGAAAATGGACCGAAAATACGATACCATAAAACTAATTATGACAATGTTGTATTATGGGCCAAAACTTGTTTTCACCTACAAAAAGAGAAGAAAAATTAGTTCTAAAAATAAACTAAAATAAAAGAAACTAAACTAAGGTAAAAGTGCTTGGGTTGCCTCCCAAGAAGCGCTAATTTTAGGTCCATAGCTTGACCAAAAATCAAATATCATGGTGAAGCAGGTGAATCAGTACCAAAATAAATAGCATGTAATTTCTTTCTTTTCCGCTATCCAAAAATTTTAGCCACTAATCCAAAAATCCAGAATTGCATGTAAATCACAATCAAAGTGGCTTTCTTAAATATGCAGAAATCAAAATCAAAATTTTCAACTTCACATAAAGGATATTCAATGATCTTCCTAAATTTATCAAAAAGCAAAATCATAAGTCCTTTCTTCAAATTCATGTCTTCAATTGCAATAGGACTTTGATCACAAGATATAAGCATTGGATCATCAAAATAAGTTTTATGTCTTTCATTAGATTCCTAAGTAAAGCATGAATTTTCAAATAAATCAAAAGATTCAGCAAAAGATATGGGCAAAACATTAGAGTGAGATTCATCAGTGTTTGTAACATTCAAATTTTTATCAATTTCCTCATGCACATCATCAAATAATTTGTCAATTTCAAAATTATCAACACAATCAAAGTAAAACTTTTCTAAATTAGTCCCCTCATATGTTTCATCAGAATTAACCACAAATGATATATTATCAAAAGAATCAATTTCATCAAAAGAGGGTTTTTCAATTTTAATTTCCTCAAACTTTTCCACAATTAAATTATCAAAGGAATCAATTTCACAATTATCAAAATCAGAGTGAGATGCATTAATGTTCACATAAGGCTCAATCTCAAAACAGTCATAATCAGAGGGGGATTTTTCTAAATCAATTTTTTCAGTTTTCAAATCAAACTCAAATAAACATGCTTGTTGTGCTAACTGGGTTTCCAAAAATTTAGAATTAGCAGTTAAAAATTCTACTTGAGAAGCAAGCTGACCAATTATTCCCTTAAGATCTTCAAGTTCCTTATTTTGACTTGACATGAATTTTTCAAGCGTGGATTCTAACCTAGATTCTTCAGTATTTTCAAAGTATGATTCAGAAGTATAGTTTGAGCAATCATCATAAAAAGAAGTTTGGTGATTTTCCCATCTAGAATACAATTGATAAGATTCTTTCCATGATAAATTGGGATTTAAAAATTGGCAGTCAGAGGTATAATGATCAAAATATCCATAAATATTACATCTAATAGAAGAAGAAGATTTCTTAACCGAGTGCATAAAAGAATTAAACGTATCCTCAAGTGTGCTCAATGAATTATTTTCATACTTACCTTGTGGCTTGTAAACCTCACCTCTTTCAGTTGCCCAGGAATTGTGATTAAAAGACATATTTTCAAATCTATCAAGAACAGAAGATAATCCAACACAAATGAAATTTTTTTTCCAGAATATATAAAAAAATAGAAAATCTAAAACACAAGCAAATTCACAAATTTTAGAAAATCTCAGTTCTGTTACAACTTCTGAAAATCTAAAACTTGCAAAAACAGAAAACAAAGTAAAATCTAAAACAAATAAAACCTAGTCTAGCAATACTAACAACTATTTTGATATTAACAAAACTAAAGTCCTCGGCAACGGCGCCAAAAACTTGTTGTGATCCGAAAGGACACACTTTTAAATACAAGTAGGTAAACTCGTTTCAGGTGTCGCGGCCAAAGGTATTGGCATACAAGGCTATTGTCACTCCCCGCCAACGGCGCCAAAAACTTGTTGTACTCCGCAAGTACACAGATACTCAAAGTAATAAAGAAAGATATCGAACCACAGAGACCTTATTGTTAAGTACCAAATAGTTGTATTCTTACTAGCTAAGCAACCGAATAATGACAAAACAATGATGGAAAACAAACGAAATTAGATAATTAGAGAGAAACATTGGGACTAGGATTTCATCCACCTTAATTCTAATGACTAGTCATAAATAAAAGGTTGTCAGACTAATCTTATTATGATAAAGACTTAATTTACTTCATAAAGGGATCATCTCACTTTCGTGCAGACAATCATGCAGGGACCAATCCTCGCTTTCGCGCAAGATCTATCCCAAACTGAAGATAAGTAAATCATCAATCAAAGAATTCAAAGATCACTTTCGTGCATCCGAATTCTAAGTTGATTGTCTCAAGTGGAATCTCAAGGATCACTTTCGTGCATCCGAGTCTCAACACAAGTTCTACTTATGGTTCTCCAATGTTCCGATCCTCACTTTCATGCAAGATCTCCACGTTTGACAACTTGACTCTACCCTAGATTCAAATTATCATCATGGCAATAAGATCACTAAAATCAAATAATTAAGAACTAACCTAAGTGAGTTCCTAACATGCAATTGTAGGTTTCCAAGTTCTCAAGCAAGTCACCTTTCGGTCCTTATTGCGAGAACTCTAAAACGTGAGTAATAACATCAATCTATGGAGAATCAAAGACACACAATCACATAAGTAAAATTATCATCATAAAACTATTCTGACGAAGGTAAAAAGTTATCTAATCATTAAGAAATCAAAGGAGATTACACCCCATGTCCCAAATATGTTTAAGCTTGCATGGAGAAAGAAATACAATAAATCATAGTATCAAAGTGTCAAAAATCAAAGACAGAGGGAGAATTGACTTTACAATACGACTGTAATAGAAATTACTGCCGTAATTTCACGAGTGAACAGTGCCGGCAACACTCCTTTGTTGATTTCTCCTCTGTTTGAGATCTTTTTGCTATGAAACTTTTGGGGTGTTGTCTTCTCCTCCAGGCAAAGCTTCTGTGTGAAAATCACAGCCTGAGGTGCCCTCTACGCCTCTCGGTGTGAGGCCAAACCCTAGATGCCTCTCTATCAATTTCTCCCTCAATTCTCGATAAAAATTCCCCCTTTTACTTCGTGTGTCTTCTTCTCTTAAAGACGAGTCCACAGCATCTTTTGGATCTCAATTTGGAGGTCTGGATCAAAAGTTATGGTCCGCGCAAGATTCGGGCCCATAAAAATCGCGTTTTTGAATGAAAATTACGGTCGTAAACTATTTTACGGCAGTGCCGTATTTTGGTGCAGTGAACCCTGTGTCAAAATTATGGCCCATAAAAGTTATTGTGGTAGTGCCATAAAATCTGACGAGTTCTCTGGTCTGAAATATCTGATAAATACGGCACCGTGAAATGGTTTACGGCCGGCCGTAAAATCAGCATAAGTCTCTAGTTTGAAACGCTCCAAAATACAGCCCGTGTAATTCTTTATGGTAGTGCCATAAAATCAGGAAAATATTATGGTCTGAAAACTCCCCAAATTACGGCAGTGCTCTGATTTTACGGTATCATACGGAAATATGGTACCGTAAAATAGATTACGGCACTGCCGTATTTTGGTTTGTTGCTCCATTTTACGTGAAATTTATCATGTGACCTCCTCTTGATGATGGTAACTCTTCCATGTATTTGATTTTGCTTGAAAACACCTTAAAATAGTGCCTTTTACCTGAAAATCATCAAAAACCATAATAGAAGTAGATTTTGCAATATTTGATAATTTTGGCATAAAAATAAGCAAAAGATCTTCAATTGAGCATGAAAAGATATATAAAATGATGCAAAATATACTATATATTTTGGTGCGGTATCCAAATATGAGCTCCACATGCGGTATCCAATACCCATGATATAGAAGTAGAAAGGTTGACTTTAGTAACATAAATACCTGAGCTAGAAGTTAAGGCCAAGCCTTTCTTCTCCTCATTCTGAAGCTGCTTGCAGTCCCTTCTCCAGTGGCCCTGCTCACCACAGTGGAAGCACCTCTGGTCCTTTGACTTCTTTGGCTTTTCTTCAGTTCCTTGATAGGACCTTTGGAACTGCCCTTAGCACGAAGACACAATGTCCATCCTACTTGACAAAACTACGTGCATCTTTGATCTTAAATCAATCAAGAAAAATAATCTAAAAATCCAAAAGAGATTGACAAAGAGGATAGGAATAAGAAACTTCAATTTTTCTAATTTAGAAAAACCATGCGCCATGTTATATGCAATTTGCGAAAATTGAAACATGACATGTGAGCACAGAAAAGCATGAAAGAAACATCGTTCGAGGCTCGCAAGTCGCTCTGATACCACTGTTGGGAAACCCCGGGGATATTTTACAATTTTTCAGAGATAGACATTTCATATTACATTGCATAGCGGAAGAATATCCCCGAAACAGGCCAGTCCCAAAAACCCAGTGAAGATCGCATACGAGGGGGTCGACATGATGTGATAGAAAATACCTTGAGAGCAAGATGAGAAGCCGATGTCGAGTTAGGCGCCCAAGTGTTCGCCCTCTGCAGTCTCTCATGCACGGATGCCTCGACTCCTCTTCTTCTACGCCCGGTGCTAGCCTCGGGCAGAAGATCCAAGCCTTGTTCTCTCTCCTCAAAACATGCGCCACCTCCAAGGTAGAAGATGCACCAAGAGAAGAAGGAGAGGAGATGGAAAATATGCCGCCAAGAGCTTCCCACACTTGTGACAAGAAGGGAAGGGAAGAAGAAACTTGCAGCTAGGGTTTGATGGAAGAATAGTAGCGCCACTTGAACCCTTGCTCTCGCCCCTTTCCTTGCTCACGCCTCCAAGAGAATTAGTGCATTGAGTGCAAGTCCCCTAATCTAAAGGGGGGGGCGAAACCCAAATAGGAGGCGCATAAATTTTTCTAGCGGAAGCAAGGGTTTCTTAGAATCGTTTGCATAGACATATGATTAACTTGTTAAACAACTAGTATAGATCATACCATAGCCATTGTGTAGATGTCGGCTTGGAAGAAGGGAACAAATCTGATCTCCTCCAAAAGATGCGCACACAATGAGATGTTGCCTACTCCCATGTTGCTTCTTGTGCTAGCAAGGCACCAAGGTATCTTGATCGAATAAAAGGAAATGAGAGATGAACTCTCTTGCTTGGCCGAACTTTCTCCAAGACGTCACTTTCTCCACACGAGAGTGTCGTCGAGAGCAAGGAGCAAAGGGTTGAATGGAGCGTGAAACCAACCGAACGTGGAGGCGTTTCTATTTTGGAACTTCCAAAAATAGCAAACGAAAACGTTCATGCGTTATGCGTTCACTTCAAGTGAACCAAACGCTTATCCCACTCCATATGAACCATGCGCTCACACATGAGCCGGTTCACATGTATATGGTTCAATGGTCAAACCAAACCAGCCCAAGCAATGGTCTAGATCTCATTGAACCAAAAAGGTTCAAGATCTAACCGTTGATCTCTCAATGCTTTTGATCTCACCGATCTAGCATCACTTCTCTCGATCGAAGCTTACCGATCTCAAGCCCTAATCAATCAAACATGATCAGACCAGATCTCACTTACAATCAGAGTTTAAATCCCTTTAAACTGAACCGAAACAATTCAGTCCACACGATCTGACTTAAGTAAGCCATATCATCAAATTGTGCGACCCTAAGGGTTTCCTTTAAATGTCGGTAACGATAACTTACGTTATCACAATCAGTGAGGGGTAGCAACACATCACTGTCTCCCGATATAAAGGAAAGAGTCTTCCAAGACTACACCCAAACCACAGCACAAGTGTGAATCCACTTCACGAGGCATACATGTTTCCTTTGCCACTGGATGTTCTTATTGGACAAGCATGTCAAGCCTGTAGCTCCAATATGATGAGCATGATTAGATCAGATGAACATAGTCACCTGGGTATGGCCATACACTTTCTCAATCATCTCATCCAGGGGGGCCCCTTTAGAACATCACACTCCAATCAAGGAGACGGCAATCCTATATCTATCACTAGTGTCCTAACCTGATTCATGATCATTATCCAAGATAGTCTATAACCATTATGTTTCAAATGATATTGAACTACCTCAAAACAATGACAATCATCATTTTAGAAACACAAGTGATCTCAAGTCAGAGGATATGTGCCACTTGTTGCAAACAAGGATTATTCACATTGTGACAAGCAATTGAATATCCTAGTAGGGTCTGTCCAGTACATCCAATGTACCCATGAGTCTACATCTTATTCCATGCTCGAAGCATCCTATAAGATTAGAACACATATTAGTCTCAATCATATCAAGGCTGTCTCATGTTCACCAAGATATCTCGACTAAGGACATTACAGCATGTCAGCCAAGCTGAACAGCATTGAGACATTATTCAGAAGCACACTTATTGCAGCAGACAATGTAACAAACTGAATAACAACCATTGCCTTTATAAACATAAGAGTTTATACATAATACTGAAAGAATCCCAAGGCCTCAAACATTAGCCTTAAGGGCATACCCCAACATTGAGAGGGGGTGGCTAGGGTCTCTTTTATAAGGGCAAGAGGTGTTTTAGCGATGGCTAGGATCATGACAAGTGGGCGGCTAAGATGAGAGGGTTTGAGGTAAGGAAAGTCTCCAAGACTTTACCATAAACCTCATTCAACCTATCCTTATTTGCCCAATAGGCATATCAGCCCAAGACATGCCTTAGAGGCATGCATTCCATCCAAGGAAGAAGGGGGAGGCACCCTTTACTTCCATAATGAAGCAAAGGCGCCAACTTTTCCACATTATACCTATAGGCGCCAATGGGAGAATTTTTCTCCCCATTATACCCTTTTAGCCTCTTGTCTCTTCATGACAACTTAATAGTGAGCCCAATCAAGCCCATTAGCCCAAAGTCCATTATGCATGTTAACCAAACCATTGGATCCAATCCAATGTAACCCAAGGTCAAATGAGGCTAACCATGGTTAATTTGGTTAATATGCCAAAAACGCAAGTTGGTTCCAATAAGTTTTTTTCATCTCATCAGGCCCATTAGCGCTGATGAAATCTCCAAAATAAATCTGAGCTATCCAATAACTCGATCATAAGGCTTCCCAATCAATACGGGAACTCAAGTATTATGGTGTGTGACCTTGTAGGAACCTTTGACGTTGGCAGTGCTGACCAAAGGTCACCACAAGCAGTGAGTGGCACCTAGCAGTGCATCGCTACTACCCAAGTCATCGGAATGGATATCGACATCGACATCCCCATCATCACGACTAGGTACAGATACATTACAGTCCCTTTGCCGAACTGATATTTGGACAAGTGTGTCATTACTTGTTTTCACCCAATCACATGGCTATGACTAAATCAGGTCTTCACCTGGGTATGGCCATACACTTTCAGTCATAGACCATAGAGGAGCTCCATGGATATCAAGCTTCCCTTAGGAAGGGGCAAATCCTTTGTCTGTACATTGACCTTCATATATGGGTTGTGACATACTCAATGACTACCGTTATAACCTCCCAATTATGGCAAGGTGTTAGGTTGCATCAAAGTATGTCCCTAACCATGTAGAAGTGTCAATGACGTCAAGTCTAAGGATCAATGCATCTCCTATCACTTGTGAAGGTAACTCATGACACCAAGTCATAGCCTCACAACGGGTCTGTCCAGTATATCTACCATTGATATACCCATATGTCTGTGTTAGCACCTCGTGCCTAACCAGCGCATATACTAGTCTCACAAGTACCAGAGCTGTCCCATATCCACTCAGGTATATCGACTGGGGACAATCATTTTAGCACAGATCCAATCTGCCTCCAGGGACATTATCATGTAAGTACATAATTGCAGATATAGACAAACAATGATAACGACAATGCCAGAATGATATAAATATCATAGTCAAGTAGTACATTGGTTGACCAAATATAGGTATTAGGGCATATACACCAACAGTAGGCTTAGCTGGCTCGCTTCCTTGATTAAATGTATAGGCCCAATTTAGCTACATGCCACTGATCGCACTTGCTACATGTAGGGGTAACCATGCGTCTGGCTTTGCCTCATGCCACATGCCCATAGCCACGAAGAAATTGCTTAAGCTGGGTACCCATAGCCACGAAGAAATGGCCTAAGTTGGGCATCCTAATCGCCAATTAGATCTACTTTATTGATGGACACGGATCTCGAAGTAAATTTCTCTTTTTTTTTTCATTAGCCTCCCATTACCCATCATTGACACTCCTAGATGCAAACAAGAGAAATTTTGATGTCTATTAATGAATTTCGTTGATATGTCTATCAATGAATTTTGATGCCTATGTGCGAATTTTGATGCCTATCAATGAATTTCATTGATATGCCTATCAACGAATCTTGATACCTATCAATGAATTTCATTGATATGCATATCTACACAATTTGTTGATACACATATCAATGCAACAAATATGAATGAAAAATTTCTCTAGTCTGCATCCAGGAGTATCAATAATGAGTAACGAAAGGCTAACGAAGAAAAATAGAGAAATTTACCTCGAGATTCATATCTATCAATAAAGTAGATCTAACGGGTGATTTGGATACCCAGCTTAAAGTTGAGGATTCTTGTCAAAATCAAGATAGAGAATCATATTCCTCACAAACTCACGAACTACTCTCATATTCTAGTGGATAGTTGAAGAGTATTGCTTGGCTGATTTATATTGTATTGCACTCAGATGGTATTAGGGTAGTGATACCATGTTGAAGTAACGTATAAAGATCGAAAGTAATTGGATGATACACGGTATATTTATACATGTTGTGTACATAAATTGTTATAAGCTTAATTTTATAAAAAAAAAAGTTAGAAATTATATAATTTTTGTGATTTTCTAGAATTTTTCTGAATTTTTAAACGGTTTTAAAATTTGATTTTAATAAAAACATTGATTTTGCGTTCCGGGGGGGCGGGGGGGGGGGGGGGGGGTAAATTTCAATTTTGGTATTAAACCGCAATCAATTTTGTTATCTCCAATTTGATTTGAAAACTTTTAAAAACAAAAAACGCGTTCGCGGAGATTCAAACTTGCGTTGCGCGTGAGATTCGGATTTAGCTAACCATTGGGCTAAGTCACGTTTTCATATTATAACCGCACCGATTATATTTGACTTAAGTTAAGTTTGAATTGGGACCAAGTCAACTCGTCGTCTTCTCTGAATTTTGCAGCGATCGAGTCGCCGCCACGTTCTCGCCATTCACGGACGCGTTTTGCCTCTATATTAGAGGGCTTCTGTCCGTATGGTCGAGGCATTGAACCCTAGCCTCTCTTCGAGCTTGGATGCGCCGCCAGGAAGGAGAAATCTCTCTCGAACCAGTCGCTGGAGCTCGAGCGGTGCCGCCACAAGTTCTAGCCTCCCAGCGCCTCCATCGACTGCGATCTCTCAGTTCTAGGCTACGATACAGCTTCGTAGCAAGGTATACTTCCTTTCCTAAAGTTTTCATGAAGTTCTGTTGGGTTTTGGTTGAGTTTTGAGTATCGACGGCGGCGGCGCCACCGTCGATACTTTCGTCTGCTTCGAGAGCTTCGACCGTGCGTTGAAAGCTCTCCGAAGCTGGTTGTGAAGCTTCTCTTCGTCTCCAGGAACGGACTGGCAAAGTTTGGCGGCGAACGGACCATCGACGCACCCTTAGGAGCTCGCTGGAGTAAGCTGCGGACACGAGTCCGGCGGTCTTGCACGGCGGCGTTTGGGCGGCATGGGCGAGCGACTGTTCGATTCGAAATTAGGGTTTGAGTGGCGGTTTATTTGGAAATAAACCGGCCGGTTGTATTGAAATTGATTTGAACCGGTTCAATAGTGGTGAGCGGTTCAATTTCAATTTCGGTATAGTTCTTGAATTTGGACCAGTTCGACCCCAATTCGGTCGAATCTGGACCGGTTCAGGTAGCCGTTGGAAAGCTTGTGAAATTTCCTATCCAATGGTACTCTGTGTTGCTTTAGATAACTTGTATAATTTGTGTAATTTAAGTTATAAGTCTCGGTTTAACTTGGTATAGGATGAAATTGATCGGTTCACTGCAATTCTGTCTCGTTCAGTGAGTTTTAGGTTCGGTTCACTTGATCTCAGACCGGTTCTCTAGGTTTAGGGTTGTGTTCTACCTGTTCGTAGTCTTGGATTTCAAGTTAGAATAATTATTGATAGAGTTTATGTACAAACTTATGTTACAGAGTGATTGATCCATTAGTCGGCTTGCATCGTTTGATAAACAACTTGTTGGCTTTTCAAAAGGATTGAGAATAACAGCGTTTGAGGTAGGAATCTTACCCTACTCCTTTGTTACGGTGTTAAGAATTATAGGATTTGCTACTTAATCCTTTGGTTTGATATATAATGCATATGTTAGAATTGAATGACACTGATATCTGATTGCTTCATCTTCTTGATTTGTTTCTGAATTCCTATTGACCTCAATTATCTTGTTTATTTGGTCATATTCTGCTTCTGTATGAATGGTTAACAAACATGTTTTGAGATATCTGATATATTGGCATATGAGCATGGTTGAACAGTTATATATCTGTGATGTTGACATATGAGTATGTGGAAACAGTTGAAAATCTGTGAAATATATCGTGATATATTGACCTCTGGACTGGATGATTTATTCTCCAGTGGCCTGTTTATATCATTTATAGTTCCGGCGCATATCGGACTATCTGTTTGCCGGTTAGGGCACCGCCAGTTGTCCTCGGGACAATACTATGGATGTCAGGGTTGGACGCAACCTACCGGGCTGTTTAAGACAGTCGTTCCATTGCATGAGCAACAGTGGAAACACTCTGAAAATGAGTGCGGCTCTTAAGTGAGATCTGTTGGCCAGCTTGTTGATTTGCACGACATTCTTATATTATTTGTATATTGCTGTTTCAGTCATTGAATTATCCTATTATTTGACTCCCTCACCATATTCGTTGATTCCTATTTAGCATTTTGCTAACTTCCTTTGTTTCTCTTCTAGGTATAGAGTTAGCGTCTGGGAGGGATAGAGTAGATAACAGATACTTGCCCGAGTTGAGATAGTAATTTTAGTTTTATTTCAGTTGAATTATGTACATCTTGAATAGTATGTTTTAGAGCTTGTGTTATAAAAACTTCTGATGTTAAAGTTTGGATTATTATTTAATAAATGATATTGGATTGTTGTAGTTCTCTGGTTCATATCAATATTGTCATCTCCCTGGGGAACCCTATGCTAGAAATAGCTGGTTTCCCGCCGGGGCGTGACATAAATTTTGGTAGCAATTTTGTTAAATATTTGATTGGTAAACATGGTTATATGGAATGTTCACAAATATCAGCTTTTGCTGCTTAGCCTCACACGACTGTGCTAACGAGGCTTAAGACTCCCCTTCAATCAGTGCTCCATGATTCTATCCCTACTGCAACCAGTACACTGACTGCCTGGAGGTTATGTCGAACAAGAACAATGGTAGTTGGAAGTAGGTGCTAAGGGCTTCCGATGAGTGCACAATGACAGAGAGTTGTCACGGTGGCGGTGGTGTCAATTTTATGATGGTGGACCCTTTTGGGCTCGAGGAGGAGTTGTAAACCACGCAGTCTTGGTTCGAGGGGTCAGAATTTGGTTTGGTTTTTTTGGTTTTTATCGATTACCAAAAATTTTAGTAAATTCGGTTCGGTCAAAAAATACTCGGTTTCAGTTTCGGTAATAAATTTAATGAAATTCAGTTTTCGGTTTTGGTTTCAGTTTTTATAGTTTTAGTTTGGTAAAAAACTGAATTTACCGATATATATAATATAATATATATTAAAAAAATAATATATTATATTATATCCTATTCTTATTATAATATAACTAGTTACTAAAAGTCTCAAACCTATTACCCAATATATAATAACCCAATTATCTATCATATAATTAATTAAATCCTTAATAATTTAACTTTTCAGCACTTTATCAAATTTACCAAAATTTTTTCTTGTAAATTCGGTTCGGTATAATTTCAGTTTTTAGGAAATTCGGTTCGGTTTCGATTTTTAATATTTCGGTACAAAAAAGTTTTGATAAATAATTTTTGATAAATTCAATTTCAATATTTACTGAATGCTTAACCCTACTTGCTTCCAAAAAGAGGTCATCCATTGATCCGAGGATAATGGAAGGCTCATCACCAACACATATTATTGCATCATTTACAGCCTATTTTCAGAGGAGGGATATCTGGAGGGAAAGGAAAGATTTAGACCTTTTCCGTTGTTTCAGTAAAAAAAAAAGGAAAGAAAGGAAAGAAAAGAGAGGAGAAATTTGAAGCGTTTTTCCCCTCAAACTAATCCCTCCAAATAAGAAGGAAATCAGTTTTCTCTCCCTCTCACGCCTCGACTCTCATGCCTGGACTCTGGACGTCTCACGCTCGAACCCTCCCATTCTCAATTCTGCCTACGCTCGAACCCTATTTTCTCCCTTTCTCCGTTTGCCACATCCTCACGCCTCCACTCCAGCCGACGCCTTCTCCATTTGGCGACGCTGACTCCACTCGGCGACGCTAACTCCACTCCAACCGCTCGCCTCCACCAAGTCGCCGCTCCCCTTCTCCATTCGGTGATGCCTTCTCCACTCCAGCCACTCGCCTCCACTCGGCGACACCTCCACTCCAGCCGCTCGCCTCCACCAAGGGTCCCTCTCTTCCTGGCTCGCAAGCCTGGCGTCCCAGCTCGCAAGCCACGCCGGTCTCCCCTGGCTCGCAAGCCTCGCGTCCCGTCCCGGCTCGCAAGCCTCGCAAGCCACTCCAGCCGCTCGCCTCCACCAAGTCAACCGCTCGCCTTCTCCATTCGGCGACGCCTTCTCCACTCCAGCCATTCGCCTCCACTCGGCGATGCCTCCACTCCAACCGCTCACCTCCGCCAAGGTCCCTCTCTTCCTAGCTCGTAAGCCTCGCGTCCCTCTCTTCCTACCTCCTTCCGTCGGCGAGGTCCAAACCAACGAGCCGTCGGAACTAGTGATGATGAGCTGGCCATGGTCGCTGAGGGAGAGGGTGCAGTTCACACCATTGCCGTGGGTGTTGGACTGAAAGCCATGGCCGAAGTTGTAGAGGACGAGGTTGCAACCGCCTTTGGACTCGATCTCTTTCACAATTTCCTTCTTATTCTTGAAACAAGGAAAAGGAAAATAAAGAAACTTTTTCCTTTCTTCTTCATTTCTATTCTATTCATTTTTCTTTTTCTTCTTGTTTTCTGTCCCTCCTCTGAAACAGGCAGTTAGTATATTCAAAACACAAGCATACAGTAGAAAAATCTTAATCAATCAATATGGTTATAATCATCTAGATTTAATCGTAAGAATATTATCATTTTCTTATGCATCTAATAATAGCCGTAAAAATAAAGTAGGTATTTGAATTTTGAAAAAAATATAAGCATTGTCTTATCTTAACAGTCATCCCCAGCGGAAGGAGATGGGCAGGGCCTGCTTCAGAAAAAGTTTTTAGGAAGTTGCGGCTTCCTAAAATGTTAAGAAGCCGCGAATCGTTACCGCTCATTTTACTTTATGATCTGCACACGAAAAATGTTGTGCAGGTATTCCCGAGTTGGCATAGAAAATGAAAATTAATGTCGTTGAGAGATTTGTGCACTCCTTCATCCGACGATCAAATGCATGGTTTTCTAAAATTCTCCGCGGCTTCCTAGAAAATGCGCCCGCCTGCTCTAATCCATCAACTAGAACTTTACACATGCGGCATCAGAGTTCAGAGCATGCGCAGCGGAAAAACAATAAATGCATGTAAGGATCTTGTAACACCAAATTAATCAACCTATACTATACACTGGATTAAAACACGAATAACTTCGCGTACCTTTCTCCATCGCAAACAGTTTCTTCACAGAAATGGTAGGGAATGTCTTTTCACCCCTTTCCTTTGCCTTTCAATTCCTCCTCGATGATCAGGAGTAGGAGATCCGGAAGCCTTTCTACGGAAGCACTTAAACTCTCTTACACTTAATCTCTCTTTTCGAAAACCGTGCGAGAGAGAGGTGAGAAAATTCAATTTGCCGTCCGCTGCCGTTTCAAATTTTGGAAACAAGAACGCACTGTAACCCCTCGAGTTACGTGCGTGAGAGAGGAGAAAGAATTCAATGAAAAACGTGAGAGAGAATCTTTAAATAGAATAAAATAATTATTATTTTATTCTAAATGTTCCATTTCTTACTCACGTTCTCATTTAATTAATTATAAAATATAATTAATTAACTCCTTTTAATCCTCATCCATGACTAATCAATTCCAAATAATTATTTATTTATTCCGGTTTCCTTTAAATCAATTAGAGGAAGGGGTGAGGGTTGACTAACCCATTCGCTGACCCACTATCATACCCACTCCATCATCACGAGCTCCGATCAGCAAATCGAACATAATTGGATCAAGTTGTCCATACTAAACCGTGTACACATGTGAGCCACATTATGGAGAAAATTTCGGCGCATCCATATAATTTTACGAGTCCACATCGTTACGGTCGTGACGTGTACTATTCATTTCCGTTCTTTTATACCGAGTCGATCACGGCCTGCCCGTGACGGTGGTCACGGCTGTGATGATCTCGGACACTTTAACACGGAAATTTTCTAACATTCTCCCACTTGGCTCATATGTCCTAAACAGGTTTAAACACAGCTTAACTTTAATTGATCAATACCATACATCCAATCATCTATAAGTCCTTTCATTGAATTAACTCTATCGAATCATGGCGGGCACACATCACTCATTATTGATGTGATTCCTTCCATGTACTACAATAGAATCAACCCAATTAAACTTTTAGATATTGAGAATAAACAGTAATTTCTCAATAAACTTTTCTATGAGGAAACACTTCATTCCTCAAAACACTTGTATTCACATCACTTTAATATGCATAACTTTACATGTGAAACAAGTAATTAACAAAAGCAACAATTTTATTGGAATTCCACAATAAATGTATCAAAACTTTACATGAGTATTCCTTACATATGCATATAAGATCAACGATAATGTTAACAAGGCTTTTCTATTATGCCCATCTCTACAACATGTCTAGAAAATGTCTTGGGCGACAATCCTTTAGTTAACGGATCCGCTATCATAAGCTCAGTGCTTATATGCTCAATTGACACAGTATGCTTTTGCACTTCTTCCTTTACAGCCAGATACTTCAAGTCCATATGCTTGGCACCCTTGGAGTATCTGTCATTCTTTGCGAAGAAGACTGCTGCGGTGTTGTCACAATACAATCTCAGCGGCTTGGCTATGCTGTCGACTAGTCCAAGTCCTGAGATAAAGTTCCGCAGCCATTTTTCTTGAAGTGTGGCCTCAAAGCATGCCACAAATTTGGCTTCCATAGTTGAAGCAGCAATGACTGACTGTTTACCGCTTTTCCAGGATATAGCTCCTCCTGCAAGAAGGAAAACATACCCAAATGTGGATTTTCTGGTATCCACACATCCGGCATAATCTGAATCTGAATAGCCGATCACTTCAAGATCTTCCTGAGATCTCCTATACACGAGCATGTGGTCCTTGGTGCCTTGTAAATACCGAAGGACTTTCTTTGCAGCTTGCCAGTGGCACATTCCTGGATTACTTTGATACCGGCCGAGCATACCAACAGCAAAACTGATATCCGGCCGAGTACATGTCTAAGCATACATCAGACTCCCTACCACTGAAGCATAAGGAATGACATCCATACCTTTCCGTTCTAATTCAGCTTGGGGACATTGCTTTTCACTGAATTTGTCACCCTTCTGAATTGGAACAATCCCTGCAGAGCATTTATCCATATGATATCTCTCTAACACCTTAGATATGTAACTTTTCTGAGATAATCCTAATAGTCCTTGTGATCTATCACGGAATATTTCTATTCCAATCACAAAGGATGCCTCACCCATATCTTTCATTTCAAAGCTGTTAGAGAGAAAATCCTTTACATCATGTAACATACCTTTATTGTTAGTGGCTAGCAGTATATCATCAACATAAAGGACTACTATCATAAACTTACTTCCCTGCACTTTCATGTAGATACACCTGTCAACAGGATTCTCTACAAAACCATAGGCAGTAATGATATCATTAAACTTTAGATACCATTGTCTGGAAGCTTGTTTTAGTCCATATATTGACTTCTTTAATTTACACACTAATCCCTCTTTACCTGTGGTCTCAAACCCTTCAGGCTGGTTCATATACACTTCCTCCTCTAAGTCACCATTCAAGAAGGCGGTCTTTACATCCATTTGGTGAAGCTCAAGATCATAATGAGCCACCAAAGCTATAACAATTCTGAAAGAGTCCTTTCTAGATACTGGAGAGAAAGTCTCTTTGTAATCAATGCCATCTCTCTGAGTAAAACCTTTGGCAACAAGTCTAGCCTTGTACCATTCGATGTTGCCCTTAGAGTCGCGCTTAGTCTTAAAGACCCACTTACAGCCGACACATTTGCAAGCATCAGGTAAATCTACAAGGTCCCAGACTTGATTATCAGCCATAGATTTAAGCTCATCTTTCATAGCATTAATCCAATTCTCTGAATTGTCACTACTCATGGCTTCATGGACTGAAATTGGATCTTTATCAATGCTTATGTCACATTCATTCTCAACTGAATAAACCACATAGTCATCTGAAATAGCGGAGCGTCTTTGCCTTACAGACCTCCTCAATGCTATTTCCTGTGGTTCATTCAAATTGTCATTACTTGTGACTGGTTCATTGGATTCACTTTCATTCAGTGATGTTGGATCAGTAATGTGTTGTTCCTGTGTGTTGTCTGACTGTAATACAACACTTGGAACATCACTTTCATTCGGAATTTCAGATGGAACAGAATCTATCTGAATTTCTTGAATATCCAACATTTGTGGTTTCCCACTCCCACTGACCTCTCCAATCACAATGAACCTAGCATTACCAGATTCAACTATCCTTGTACTATGGTTAGGACAATAGAACCTATAACCCTTAGATTTTTTCAGGATAGCCAATGAAAAATCCACTGACGGTCCTAGAATCTAATTTCTTTTCTTGTGGGTTGTATACCCTTACTTCTGCTGAGCACCCCCAAACATGGAGATGTCTTAAACTGGGTTTCCTTCCTGTCCACAGTTCATAAGGAGTCTTAGGAACTGTCTTACTAGGAACCCTGTTTAAGAGATATACAGCAGTCCTTAATGCATACATCCACAAAGACTGGGGTAAAGAACTATTGATGAACATACTCCTAACCATATCCATCAGAGTACGGTTCCGCCTTTCAGCTACACCATTTTGCTGTGGTGTATAAGGCATTGTGTATTGAGCACAAATGCCTCTACTTTCGAGGAACTTTGCAAATGGACCAGGGATTTGTCCATCTGAACCAACCTTACCATAGAATTCACCACCCCTATCAGATCTCATCACTTTAACTTTCCTATCTATCTGTCTCTCCACTTCATCTATGAATGTCTTTACAACATCCACAGACTGAGACTTTTCATGGAGTAGATAGATGTATCCATACCGTGAGAAATCATCTATGAAGGTGATGAAATATCTTTCTCCACCCCATGACGGGATATGGAAAGGACCACATATGTCAGTGTGTATCAACTCTAGGAGTTGACTGCTCCTTGTGGTAGGACCTTTTGCTATGTGTTTTGATTGTTTACCCTTAATACAATCAATACACACTCCTAAGTCACTTAAATCCAATTGAGGTATGATATTACATTTCATCAACCTCATTAACCTTTCCTTGGATATGTGACCTAGTCTCCTATCCCACAAATAAGCAAACCGTTCATCTGTTGCACTACGTTTTATACCATAAATGTGTTGAGCATTAAACAAGGATTCAACATAAGTAACATCAAGATTAAACCGGTATAAATCATCAACCAAAGTACCAGATCCATAAAAGTACCTGTTTTTAAATAATGAAAATACACCATGTCCAATCTCAATATTAAAACCCATTACATCCAGTTTCCCTACAGATACAAGATTTCTAGCACATGAAGGTACATAGAGACACTTTTCTAGATCTATTTGACAACCAGTGTCCAAGATCATCCTGTAAGTCCCAACTCCTTCAATCAGTGCCTTCATCCTGTTCTCCATGAGCAAATACCGTTCAGCTCCTGGTAGGGGCTGGATTGAAAGGAATCCCTGAGAAATATGAGACACATGAGTAGATGAACCAGAATCAAACCACCAAGTATTCTTAGGGACTTCTATAATGTTGGTTTCGAAACATACAGAAATGTAATAATTACCTTTCTTTTCGAACCAAGCCTTTCTTTTCGGACAGTCCACCTTAAAGTGTCCTTCCTTCCTGCAGAAATGACACTTCTGTCCTTTGAAGGTAGGAGCATCTGAAACTATACTGATGCCCTTTCCCTTCTTCTTGCCCTTGAATTTCTTGGTTGTTCTGTTCTTACTGCTACTGCCACTGTCAAACTGAGCATAGTGTATGGAGTGACTTTTAGTTTTCCTCAGTCTTCCTTCTTCTTGTACTAGCATGGCCTTTAATTCTTTCAAGTTCCATTTAGCTTTAATGGTATTATAATTTACCTAGAACTGGCCAAACTCAGAAGGAAGAGATATCATTATGAACTGTACTAGAAAACTCTCTGTCACCTCCATACCCAATGCCTTAAGCTTTGCAGCTATGTTTGACATCTCTGTTACATACTCATGAATGGGCCTAGACCAATCAAACCTCTTAGAGGTCAGCTCATTCATGAGTGAACCCACAATGGACTTATCAGCCAAGTCCGATTGTGAATGCTCTTTAATGAATGCCATAAATTCCTATGCACTATCAGTCTTGGGCATTGAGGGTTTCACATTGTCAGCCATGGTCAACCTCATCAGATTAAGGCATAACCGATTTGATCTTTCCCAAGCTTTGAAACATAGTTTCTCTGCCTCTGAACTCAAATCAGTTAATGCTGGAGGCCTAGGTTTAGTTAATGCTTGGTCTATATCCAATACACCAAGGTGAAATTGGATCTGTTCAGACCACTCAGCATAATTTAAACCATTAAACTTAACTGATGCAGACCCTAATGCAAACAAGTTTGAAGCTGCAATCAATAAAACATGCTCATCATTAATGCTTTGAGTTACTTAAGTCAGATTCAGATAACTTTAAACATGTATTAAAAAATGACCTTTGGGCAACACTTTAATACATAACTGTAACTAGCAGAAAATTTTACCTTAACAGATTTTCAATTACATCACACTTAATGTGAATGTTACCTTTGGGTATCCATCACATAAGTGGACATAAAAGACAAATCCCCTTACATGTTTATAATTATAAACAATGGTTCACCTTTGGGCAACCTCCTAGTTTATAATTACAAACTAATTGTTCAAGTCCCCTACTGTCATTACCTTAATCTTGAACAATTAAATTATTTAGATTTAATGTTTATAGACTTTCGAGCAAGGCCTCTTTGGAGACTAACATGCTTTCATTAGAACAAACAATTAATTTTAAACTTAGATGTTATCTTCAATTGGAATACATTTCAATTCCATTTAATATTTTATGCAAATACCCTTTACTAAATAATTACGTTTTATGCAAGTCTTAACCATTCAGTGTGTTATGGCCAGGCCGTTACAGCCGTTACGGCCGTGACACGCTCCGTTCATTTCATGCAATTGTCGAAACCGTTACTGCCAGACCGTGACCGTCTCGACGACATAATTATTCAACTCTACAATTTGCATAAAATAACTGTTTGCCCTAAACATGCGTTCTACATTCATTCATTGCGAAATTATGCATTTAAACAATTTTAGCATGCAATCCTAATTTTGACAATGATAACGCAGGCATATGGAAATCCAAATTCTTTCAAGGTGATTAATAGATGTTAAACCTCGCTCTGATACCACTTGATGGAACTTTACACATGCGGCATCAGAGTTCAGAGCATGCGCAGCGGAAAAACAATAAATGCATATAAGGATCTTGTAACACCAAATTAATCAACCTATACTATACACTGGATTAAAACACGAATAACTTCGCGTACCTTTCTCCATCGCAAACAGTTTCTTCACAGAAATGGTAGGGAATGTCTTTTCACCCCTTTCCTTTGCCTTTCAATTCCTCCTCGATGATCAGGAGTAGGAGATCCGGAAGCCTTTCTACGGAAGCACTTAAATTCTCTTACACTTAATCTCTCTTTTCGAAAACCGTGAGAGAGAGGTAAGAAAATTCAATTTGCCGTCCACTGCCGTTTCAAATTTTGGAAACAAGAACACACTGTAACCCCTCGAGTTACGTGCGTGAGAGAGGAGAAAGAATTCAATGAAAAACGTGAGAGAGAATCTTTAAATAGAATAAAATAATTATTATTTTATTCTAAACGTTCCATTTCTTACTCACGTTCTCGTTTAATTAATTATAAAATATAATTAATTAACTCCTTTTAATCCTCATCCACGACTAATCAATTTCAAATAATTATTTATTTATTCCGGTTTCCTTTAAATCAATTAGAGGAAGGGGTGAGGGTTGACTAACCCATTCGCTGACCCACTATCATAACCACTCCATCATCACGAGCTGGTCCGTCCGATCAGCGAATCGAACATGATTGGATCAAGTTGTCCATACTAAACCGTGTACACATGTGAGCCACATTATGGAGAAAATTTCGGCGCATCCATATAATTTTACGAGTCCACATCGTTACGGTCGTGACGTGTACTGTTCATTTCTGTTCTTTTATACCGAGTTGATCACGGCCTGCCTGTGACGGTGGTCACGGCTGTGATGATCTCGGACACTTTAACACGAAAATTTTCTAACACATTTTACTTTATGATCTGCACACGAAAAATGTTATGCAGGTATTCCCGAGTTGGCACAGAAAACGAAAATTAATGTCGTTGAGAGATTTGTGCACTCCTTCATCCGACGATCAAATGCATGGTTTTTTAAAATTCTCCGCGGCTTCCTAGAAAATGCGCCCGCCTGCTCTAATCCATCAACTAGAACTTAGACCAAAAGAAGCGGGAAGGAGCGCAGACTTGAATCAGCTCTGATATTTAGATATATAAATTTACAACTAATAATAATAATAATCGGCTCACGTACATGGGTGATGTGTTAGCTAGCTAGTATGTAAAGAGGCACGTGACAGAGAGTGATGGTTGACGGAATCGCATCTTAAACGTGACGGAGTGGGCATATTATCATGCCATTGCACCACCTCCCAAGGTAATTCAACTCCACATACATGCGGAGCCTGCATGTCCCTGTTAAATATATTATATGCGTGTATACGCATATACCGATATACGTACGTACGTGACAAAACGAATGGCACCCGAGTCCATCAATCCATCAAGGAAACCATGTCAGAGGCATCCAATCAACAGATTTGTGCATCCAACCATCTCTCCTCTCCTCTCCTCAAGTGTCCATCCAATCACTACATTTTCCAACTCCCTTCACTTTTTCTCATTCACAAATTAAGGATGCAGATGCATGAGCATCAGACGCACAAGACGATCTCAGCGCTAGTCCCAGCCATCTGTAGCCTTCTTCCCCCTTAATTACCCCTGCCGTGCTCAGTGCCTCACTCTTCGCACCTCACCACCTCGTGCCATGCAATTAATTAATATTGATTCCATCATTTCGATTCCAAGGAGGAGAACAATCACAACAAGCCACCAAGCATGTCAGATTCATCAGAAAGCATGTCAGGGTTTTTCAGAAATCTTCCTCGCCTACTCCTCCGCCTAGGTTTATTTTTTTGTCCATTGTATAAATGTAGACATTTTGGATTTGGGTTTTTATGCGTTTGCCTATTTGTATTAGTTAATTATTTTGGATTAAGTATATCGTGCACAAGATTTTTTAGCTTATGTGTGTACTTTTTTTTTTCTCTAAAGTATACTGATTAATACTTGACAAAAAACTAAAGAGTTCATCATGCATTTCAATTTTCTTATATAATCGTCCACCAATTTGATGTCAAGCCTTTTTTAACATCTAATTTGAAATTTTTTTTCCTGTTATTAATTAGGATATATAATTCAAAAAAATGGACAAAGTTGAAGCGCCAATTCATTAACTACTTCATCCAAATGTATTACATAACTAGTGCTCGGACAGTCATGCATGCATGCAGTGGAATTCACGGTATCCTACGTAAATATTACAACACTATGTACTGTTCACCGCCCCCACCTCCCTCATCGATCTGCGTGAATCTGTTACTCGTCTTGCAGCTCTTCCTCTTCCTCCTATCCTCCTCCATCTCTTTCCCCTTCCTTCTCTTTCTGCTCCTCGTCTTCGTCTCTAAGCGGCCGCCATTTGCTGCGGAGTGGGAAACAGGAGATGACAAAGCAGGACAAGATGCAGAAGCAGCAGCAGACGCGTCGACGGCAACAGCGATAGGCGTAGGTACGTACGAGGAGAGAGGGACGTCGAAGTTGGTGCGCGCCTTCGACCCCCTAAGTCGCCGCGCGGCCGCATCGTACGCGCGTGCAGCCTCCTCGGCCGTGTCGAAGGTGCCCAGCCAGTGCCGACAACGCCCCACCCGGTCGCGGATCTCAGCCGACCACCGCCCCCAGGGCCGCTTCCTCACTCCAGTGTAGCTCGTGCGCCGCGCGGCGGCGCTGATCCCGGCGCCATGATCGCAGCCGCCGGCAGGTGACGGCGGGACAACCTTCCCTGGCTGGCCGAAGAGCACGTGGTATCCCACCACCGCTGCGATGCCGTCGAGCTCCGGAGGCGGGTCTAGAGGTAATTGTCCGGCGGCCGTGGAATCCATGGCTTTGGGCGGGCTGTGGAAATAAGAGCGAGGCAAGCGATATGTATTTATAGTAGTGTTAGCGGTTGAAGGGAGGTGAGGATACCACAATGAGGAGATGGAGCGTGACAGCTGAAAAGACGGGGGCTGGCGAAGGGCATGGGCCATGTAAATGGCAAGCAAATGCAAGCAATTCAGGAGAAATTTGATGAAGCACAGTGGTGATGTGCTGTACGATTCACTTGGCAGTGATTGGTTTTATATATTTTGTATGGGGTTTTGGTCTTAAAAAACATTTGCCCTTTGAAATTGAACTAGTCGTAGCCTGGAGATGATGATATTGCTGTGCGCTGACACGCACCTGCAGATTTCAGCAGAGGAGAAATTCCTTAGCTAGTCAAACCACGGCAGCAGCCCGCCCCTGCAACTTTTTATCAAGATTTTTAATATTACATTAAATAGTCGTTCAGACAATAAATGTCAAATTTTAATTCTATTACATGTAATTTATTCATTATTTTACAACTATACCTGAATGAATGATAAGATGAATTATAAACCCAATGAAATAATAGGAAGAAGAAATTGAAAGGTAGCAATCTGTTTAATTCATTTGATGCTTCCACCATTTCGTATGCAGTACAAAAAGATTGTATTTGTAAGTTTGGCAGTTAATTGATCTTATTCTAATCATAATTATTGTCAGCTGATCTTGATTTTATCACATCCTCATTCTGCTTTTTTATTTGCGCTTCGTTTTTTATATACTTCAAAATTATATTAAGAGGCCATAAAAAAGATGGCCTAAAAGTAGCCAGAATACAAAATGAATAGCTTAGTTATTCCACAGCAATAGAGCTTGACGCGATCTTAGAAGATCTAAACTTGAGTAGATAAAGAAAAGGTATTATAGTACTAGCCCCAAGGTATTATGGATCAAAACACGAATTTCCTCTATGTTTCCTTGTTGTCAAACACCCTCTATTCTTTATTTTCAAAATCATCTATTCCATAATCAAGTTCTAAATCTATTTTTATATATTTTTGAAAAATAATGATTCTCAATTGTATAGTGTTTCACTACTTATCAATAGGCATATCCCATTGTTAGCCAATCTATTTTTTTTTTAAAAAAAAATATAACCTTTATTTAATATATTATCCCACAAGCCAGTTTGCTACTTTATTCAACATCCTACTAATATGTAAAAATTCAAACATATTGTTAGCTGATCTTGATTTTATCACATCCTCATTCTGCTTTTTGATTTGCACTTCATTCTTTTTTATACTTCAAAATTATATTAAGAGCCATAAAAAAAGAAGGCCTAAAAGTAGCATGAATACAAAATGAATAGTTTAGTTATTCAACAACAATAGAGCTTGAGGCGATCTAAACCTGAGTAGGTAAAGAAAGGTATTATGGATCAGAACATGAATTTCACGTCTATTTTCTAGTTCTCAAACACCCTCCTAGTCTTTAATTTCCAAATCATCTATGTCATAATCAAGTTCTAAATCTACTTTTATATATTTCTGAAAAAATAATAATTCTCAATTGTAAAGTGTTTCACTACTTATCAATAGGCATGTCCATTGTTAGCCAATTCATTTTTTTTAAAAAAATATAACCTTTATTTAATATATTATCCCTGGCATAAATAGCAAACTAGTTTGCTACTCTATTCAACATCCTACTAATATGTAAAAATTCAAACATAATGTTAGCTGACATGAATTGTATCTCTTTAACACGGTGTTTCCTTCGATGAAAAAGGGGAAGGAAAGGAAGATGAATATTGTTTTCTTGAAAGGAAAGAAAGCAAAGGGAAATCGAATCAGCCCAAATCGGGCGAAAATGAGAAGAAAAACCCAGGCCGCCTTTGCTACTGCCTCACACCATGCTGACCTTGCCCGCTGCCTCCCCCCATGCAAATCTTCTCTTTGCTGCCACCTCCCCCACGCCAACCTTCCCTTCACCACCACCACCTCCTCCCCCCACGCCGACCTACACTTCACTACCACCTCCCCAGCGCCAAGTTCGAGCTTCCCTTCGCCTTCGTCTCACCCAGCACTTGTCGTTTGTACCTACCTGCTTGTTGTCTATTGAAGTAGCACCAAACCCACGTAAGCTTGGGGGAAGTGGCGCTCACGTCCACTTGACTTCTTCCCCTTCACCCACCGCCAAGCTACTTGGAAGACTTCCCCCTTGTCTCTGCCGATGCTGACGCCAAAGTAGCCCAGACTCCCCCCCCTCCTCCTTCCGCCGCCGCTGCCACCAGAGCACCCCAACTCCGCCTGCCTGTGCCTACCTTTGCTTTGCTACCATGTCCGCTGAAGGAGAAATGTGATCACGTGAAATTAATGTGATTAATTTTCTCTCCATCCTTTTTTTTCCTTCCCTACTTATTTTATTTTCTTTCCTCTTTTCCTCTCTTTTAAGGAAACACAACCTAAGCATTTCATGAGTCTCAATTGATAGGTATGAGGATCTTCTAGTGATGAAATTAATTGCTTTTGCACTGATTTTATCATGATTTTCTTCTCTTTCCTCTCTTTATTTGTATAAATGTAGAACTTTGTATTCCTGATCACCTTGATCTTTGCTAAAATAGCAAAGAGAATGTCTCCTTTGCTATCGCTAATAATATAGCCAATACCTACCTTCTTAGTTTTACTTTCCTATGCCCCATCAATATTAATTTTGATATGATTTACCATAGGCTTCTTCCATCTATATCTAGCACTTTCTCTTTCCTCCACTTTGCTTGTCTTGCCCTTACTTAGTCTCTCATATGTCATAATGAATTTCATCATAACCTCTTTACTTGTCCACATTGGGCTAATCATTCCCCTTCTAAACACCTTCGCGTTTCTAGCCTTCCACACCTACCAAAATGAAGTAATGATTAGAGCCTCAATTTTTAATGTAACATTCCCACCTTTCTTTATCTGTGATTCTTTCCTCTAGGCTTCTAGCTTTGGGTTGCATCCCTTTAAATGTTCCGAGTGATGCTTCTAAACTTCCACATAGTAGTCACACTTATAAAAATGATGCTCCACTATTTTAGATTCTCTATGTTGGTGTATATGCCCTGAGACCTATATTTGGTCAAACTATGTATTACTTGGCTTTGATATTTCTTATATCATCCTGGTATTATCGTTATTAATGTTTGTCTATACTTACAATTGTGTGCTTACATGATAATGTCCCTGAAGACAGATTGGATCTGTGCTCAAACTATTGTCCCCAGTCGATGTACCTTAGTGGATATGGAACAGTCATGGTACTTGTGAGACTGGTATATGGGCTGGTTAGGCACGAGGTGCTAACACAGACATATGAGTATATCAGTGGTAGATATGCTGGACAAGACCCGCTGTGAGGCAATGACTTAGTGTCATGAGTCATCCTCACAAGTGATAGGAGATGCATTGATCCTTAGACTTGAGGTCATTGACTCTTCTGTATGGTTAGGGACATACTTTGATGTAACCCAATATCTCGCCGTAATTGGGAGATTATAACGGTTGTCATTGAGTATGTCACGACCCATATTAGAAGATCAATATAAAAACAAAAGGATTTGCCCCTTCCTGAGGGAAGCTTGATATCCATGGAGCTCCTCTATGGTTCAATGACTGAAAGTGTATGGTCATACTCAGGTGAAGACCTGATTTAGTCATAGTCATGTGATTGGGTAAAAACAAGTGATGACACACTTGTACAATCGGATATCAGTTCAGCAATGGGACTATAATGTATCTGTACCTAGTCGCGATGATGGGGGTGTTGATAGGGTCCACAAGTGATAGGGTCCGCAAGTAGTAAATAATATCGTTCCCATAGGGAGCAGGTGTCAAGTACCGACCTTTAGTGTCATTGAAAGCTAAATGATTCAAACTCGGAATTAAAGAATTACACTAAAACAAAATTATCTAAATTATCGAATAAAGAAGTCAACGACCTTAAGGGAAAATTACAGTTTAGGAAGTGTTCGGAACTTCAGGTTTCACCTCATTGAATTAATTAAATGCAAAACAATGAATCAAATTAAATTAGAAAACGGATCTCCTTCTCTCGAAGCTCAATCCGACAGTAAACAACTTAAGGCGATCATCCTATGGTACGGATTACCTTCTCTCGAAGCGCAATCCGGTGCCTACTTAAGCTAATTTCCTACTCTCGTAGCAAAACTAACTTAAAAAAGACCCAATGGGCTCTATGATGATTGTGAATCCTCGAGTGACGTTAAACGGCTCTCGCAATTCAAGTCACAAGTTTAAATGAGAACGATCGAGTGTTACGATTCATTTCTTAGTACTTCTCGTAACACTTAACACATATGAATGTTTGATCAAAACAATCATATGCAATAAGCACAACTCATTCAAATATGTAAATTTACTTAAAATCACACTGCGATTCATAAAAGATATTTTACATGTGTAGATATGTTCAACGAGCTACGCCCGAGTCCCGAACTAGGGTTTTAACCTAAAACATGCATCGTTTAACAATGAAAACCCAAGTAAAAATACTCGAATAGAAGGGAAATTACAATCCAAGGGTAGGAGACGATGAATCTTCAGTCCTCTCTCGAAAGCCCCAAAGAATCCGGTCGAATCAAGCCCTCGAATGCAGATTTTTGCCCTTTTCGCCCTAGGTCGCGTCCTTCACGAATTCGAACCCTGTAACCACCTAATAATCTCGATTATATGCCTCAATCGAAGCCTTCGGCGGTTAGGAATGTTAATTGGGAATTTTCCCCAATTTTCTAGCATCTGGAGCGTCCAATTTGGTGGAAAACAGACGAACGGTCGAGAACAGCGTACGCGAACACGGCCGTGATGATGAACACGGCCAGGCCGTGTCGGCTGCGATGAACTGTGGATAAGTGAACACGGGTGTGACGGCGAACACGGGCAAGCCGTGTTCGGTTCGGTGAGTTTCTGATAAATGAATATGGCCGTGTGTTTGGACACAGGCAAGCCGTGTTTGTCTCGAAAAATTCTAGAGCACCCGAACACGAGCGTGCGCACGGCGGTGACGAGTTCGGCCAAAGCTGGAATTTCTGTCGAACACAACCATGACGATAAGCACGGCCAGGCCGTGTTCTCCTCGTTACATGTAGATGCTGATGCGGCGATGAACACGGCCGTGACTGTAAGCACGGGCAGGCTGTGTTCAGCATAGGAAGCTCCAAAAATTCCAAAATTTTGCCTGTCTGATGCTTGTAATATGCTGATCCTTTCCCTAACTTCAAATCTCAAATAAACTTCATGAAAATAAATGATAATGACATGTATTTCATAAAGAAATGAAAAATAGTGAAGATTCTATACTTTATGGGAAAAAGGTATCAAATTGTGACATAAAATAGAAGTTAAGCCTCAAATGATGGTATAAATTAGACTCTAAATCCTATAAAAATTACACCTATCAAAATATCACAGACTTAAAATCTTGCTTGTCCTCAAGTAATTACATTAGTTGAAATATTCAGAAATCAGGAAGACAGCATGTTCAAAAGTTAAAGTATGAATCTCATATGACAACACTTATACTCAATCCTAGGTTGAAGACCATATATTGAGATAGACTGAACTGTGAGCAAAGAATAATGTTCAAGGTCTAATCATAATTCTGAGATAGGAAAAACACTTAATTATGTGTAAGACTATTCCTACTCATAATGTCCTTCAAAACTCAGCCAATCAAGTGCAGTTACACTAGATACCTTATTCAACACATTTAAGCATGGAAGCATGAATTTTCAATCGGTGGGTTCAAGCTACTTCTCTGAATTCATTTTCAACCTTGTCACACGAAGGACAAATATTTGTGATGAATGCACCCCCGGTACTTAGTTAGAGAACGAACTCAAGGTGTGTACACCACATAATGCACACAAAACTCATTTCTTCACACTAAGTTAGAAGAAAGAGGAGTTGTTCACTATTCCCACACCCCTTCTTTTCTCATGTTCCTCTTTATTTATTTTTTTTTTTACTTGTCGATAGTACCAAGTTAAATGAACCTTTGGGTCATTGTCACTTAGGTAACACTGCCCCTTTTTGTTCCCTTTTTTTTTTATAATGCAACCCAATTGAAAAGCTGGTATCAAGGACTATAATAAGCATGAATATTCAAAAACATAACGTCGTGTAAGAAGTAATTCAGAAAAAGAAGGATTGACCACTAGAACATCATGCAAGCCACAGTAAACATACTCAATTATAATCTACACCCATGGATTTCTAAGCATAAAAGCAGTCATGATGAGATGTTCATTCCCTTAACTCAAGAGACAAAATATCTATATGATTCGTCATAAGTCAAACCAGCATAATAACTAAGGACAAGATCATGCAAACCATCATCACAGACTTAATTTCTTGACACATGCACAAGATTTGAAACAAAGAGGGAAACCCTCTACCCACGGCAAAAGGACTGCATAGTCTCCTATGCAGTAAACAGTACTGGATAGCATGAAAAGTAAGCAACTTACTAAATATGAAACAAGATCACTAGTCACGAGTATTCATGTGCTGCAGCATCTCCTGGATAGCTCGATGGTCCTCGGCCTAAAGTTGACCCTGGCAAGCCTGCTCGATCTCAATGACTCCCAAGCGCCGTAACACATCCGGCATCTCGAGTCGGTTCTCATGCTGGTCCTCACGAATCGCCTTAAGATAGCCTTCGATATTGGCATAGGCGTTCGCGGTGGACGCGGAAGAAGAAGGCTCGGCATGACGGAAGGTGCGGAAGGACGGAGAAGGGGGCACAGTCTCCATCGGAGTGTCGTCATCAGGTACCGGAAGCATATGCCAATTCTGCCTCTCGCGGATGGTGGTGCGCTTGGGGTGTGGAAGTAGCATCGTGAAGTCGCTCCCACGAAAGAGGAGGCTGAAGGCGTCACCCTCACAGGTGATCATCTTCATCGCCTGACACGACTCCAAGTCGACGCAGGTGCTACCCGCGTGCCTGCTCCAATCCATAGGGCTCAATGCCCATAGCAGTAGCTATCGAAGTGATGAGGCCTCCACAGGCAACGGCCCCCTTCTGTGCGCTGGCCGACTTCTGCAATTGTTTAATCAGATAAAAAGCAGTATTCAACTTGCAGGAGTGTACCATAGCCCAGAGAAAGAGTAGCTCCGTTTGGCGGACGAGACCGTCGCTCTCCCCGCATGCGAAGAGCGTGTGGGCCAACACCCGATGCACATAACGGAAGCACGGGTTCCTGACATGGCTGGCTCGCGCTGTCCGGGAGAGATAAGGGCGCTCGCCAGTGATAGCCGGCCAGAAGTCCTGCTCATTGTATCCCTCTGGTGGGTTGCCAGTACCGTCCTCCGGAAATCCAAAGATCTGGTTAATCTGCGACAATGTAAGGATGTGATCTTCGTCCGCCAGTCGAAAGGAGACAGTGCCATCGTCGTCATCATTATGGATGTCCACATTGATCTCGAGGGACGACATGAACTCCAAGGTAATCAGCACATAAGTCACCGGTGCCATCCAGAAGAACTCCGCCCAGCCGATCTGCTGATACATATATAAGACATCGTCGTGGAGGCCTAGTGTCGCAAGAGTGGCCTGGTCAAGATAGCGGGTGGTGATGACCCGCCGAGACACCAAAAGATCATAACGCGCCTTCTGCGCGGCGTCTCGGAAGAGTATACCATGCTCATTCGGTTCATGCTCCATGGCCGGTCGCTTGGAAGTAGACTTTCGAGCCATAACCTTCGTGCATCGAGACATGGTGAAGAGGGCTGGAGAACTGGCAGCTGAAAATGGAGAAGAAGCCCTCTACACAGCTGATTCCGGCGAAGGGGAGGCGGAATCCGGCGAGGTGGTAGCGGTAGAGGCTGACGACCCTGGCAAAGAGCAGGCAGCAGCCGGAGGAGGCAGAAGACAGCTAAAAAAGGCGGAGGAGCAACGGCGGCGGCGAGGAAAGTGAAGACAGGCGGTGGCGCAGAGAAAACCCAGATCTAGGCGGAGATACTCCCAGATCTAGAAAATGGAGAGTGCTGGAAGGTCAGGAGGACTGACGGCCGTAAATAGGAAGCTCCGAGACTCGTCGGCGGCGAGATCCGGTGGAAAACAGCGGCGATCAAAGGCAGGCGGCGAAATCCGGCAGATGGCGGAAACCAAGCCAGGAACCCAAATCCGGGTGTCGCCGAGAAGCGGAGAAGGAGGCTGAAGCTTCGGACAGTGGCAGAGGAGGTTTCTGGAGAATCATGGAGCCGGAATCAACGAAAAGGGTGGCAGCGGCGCAGAGAACGGGCGTGAACCCTAGGTTCCGCCGCCACGCCTCTTATAAGCTAAGACCTGTGATATAAACACAAGCGTGGTGACGTGCACGACACGACCATGTCGGGCTCGTCAAAAATAGGCGGAAAGTAAGCACGCCCGTGATAGAGAACACGACAAGACCGTGTTAGGCTCGGCAAAATCCATTTGACGCGAACACACCCGTGAAGAGGAACACGCCCAAGCTGTGACAAGCGCGGAAATCATCCGGAACACGTTTACACCCGTGACTATGAACACGACACGCCCGTGATGTCTGCGGCAAGATGCTGGAAATCTGCGAGCTGAGCACGGCCGTGAAGGCAAACACGGCCAGGCCATGTTCGTCTCGTCAATTCAAAAAAAAATTCCCTGAAAATTGCCAAAAATTCCCAGGATTAATATGATTCTATTCAATGTATAAAACAAATAAAATAATGCCATGGGTAATCACAAAAATTATCAAAACAAATATAACAAAATAATTAAACAATCACAACAATAACTATCAAGTTTGTCTAACCACACAATAGAAGATAAATCCATGGGGTGCCTCCCATGTCGCACTGATTTAAGGTCAGCAGCTTGACCGATGATCATGCCTCAGCATTAATGAACGTCTGGTGGATCAGAGGCAGAAGAAATGGCATGGAAATGCTCCTTTCTTCTTCGCCTAAATGTAACACCTATAGAGATAAGCAATAATAATAATAAGTGTACATAGGAAAATGTCCTGATGTCATGCAAAATAAAGAAGTTTTTAAATTCACTGTCCGTCTTTCTGAAAAATAATAAATGTTCCTCTTCATCCCCATCATGAAAAACCGCGGTGCAACCAGAATCAGGGTCCGCAAGTGCTAGGTGCCACTCACTGCTTGTGGTGACCTTAGGTCAGCTGTGCCAACGTCAAAGGAACCTACAGGGTCGCACACTAAGATACTCGAGTCCTCATATTGATCGGGAAGCCTTTTGATCGAGTAATTAGATAACTCGGATCTATTTGCGAGATTTCATCAGCGCCAATGGGCTTGATAAGATGGAAAAATGTTATTGGAGCAAAACTCCATTTATGGTAGGTTGACCCAAAATTGACCATGGTTGGTCACATTTGGATTAGGGTTGATTGGATTGGATCCAAGTGCTTAATCAACCCATGTAATGAAGTTTGGGCTAGCTCATTATCCAATGAGGCTCAATAACAAGTCGTCATGAAGAGACAATAGGCTAAAAGGGTATAATGGGCATAAAACTTCTCCCATAGGCGCCTATGGGCATAATGGAGAGAAGTTGGCAAAATTGCTTCATTAAGGAAGCAATATGCACCTCCCCCCTTCACCCTCAATAGTATGAATGCCTTTAAGGCATGTCTTGGGCTGATATGGTGCTTGGAAAATTATGGATAGGTTGAATGAGATTTATAGTAAAGTCTTGGAGTCTTTCCTTGCCTCAAACCCCCTCGTCCTAACCGCCCACTTGTCATGATCCTAGCCCTCCATAAACCGCCTCTTCTTGTTATAAAAGAGACCCTAGCCACCCCCTCTCTAGAGTTCGATTCGTTGGAGGCATGAGAACATTAAGAGAGGCGAAAGTGCAAGGGTCTTGACGCATCCTTCTTCCATCAAGCCGCAAGTTCTCTTCCTCCTCTCCTCTTGGCGCAAGTTGAGAGAGACCTTGGCGGCTTCCCTTTCTCCATCACCTTCTTGGCGCATGATGTAGGAACATCTTAGGGGACTTAATCATGTTTACTTTCCCTTTATTTTGTTGCAATTAGGATTAGCTTAAGTTTTATTTCCTTTGAGCATTTTAAATTCCTAGTTAATGTATTAGGTTGCATTTAGTTTACATGTGTATAGCACTTTAAAATTCCCCTTGTTTAGTAGGATTATCTAAGTCGAAGTCAACTATTAGCCCATGCCACATCATCAAGGCAAGTCAACATGCAACACTACCATGCAACACCAAGCTTCCAAGGACAAGTCAAGCTTCAGTCAACATCCAATTTCAATCTTCAGTAACCCTCATACGCCAATCAGATCCAACATTATCTTGTATGCGCTGCAACTTCAGCCGATTTATCTCCACTAAGCTAAGGGTTTCTTCTCTTCTTCCTCTTCTTCTTCTCAACTCAAACTTCCGCCTTGCGTTAGCGCATCCTTCCTCCAAGGTTGGCGCAAGTTGATTGTTGATCTCCCTAAGGCTTGGATCTTCTTCTCGAGGCTAGCACCGGGCGTGGAAGAAGAGGACTCGAGGCATCCGTGTGTGTGAGACTGCAAAGGGCAAACACTTGGGCGCCTACCTTGACATCTACATCCACGCTTGCTTAAGGTACTTTCTATCACAATGTGTCGATCCCCTCGCTTGACGATCTTCACTGGGTTTTTGGGACTAGTCTATTTCGAGGATATTCTTCCGCTGTGCAGTGTTGTATTTAATGTCTATCTTTGAAAAATTATAAAATATCCCCGGGGTTTCCCAACAGTGGTATCAGAGGGACTTGCGAGCTTCGAACGATGTTTCTTTCATGCTTTTATATGCTCACATGCTTTGTTTCAATTTTCGTAAATTGCATATTAAGATGGCGCATGGTTTTTTTTAAATAGAAAAATTAAAGTTTCTTGTTCCTATCCACTATTCAATCTCTTTTGGATTTTGGATTATTTTTCTTGATTGATTTAAGATCAAAGGCGCACGTAATTTTGTCAAGTAGAATGGACATTGTGTCTTCGGACTGGCCGAGTCTCTTGATCTAACAAAATTGCCAGCCGATAGAATCCATAAAATCATCATGAAAAATTAATCGCAAATAACCAAAAGATTTGTGATAAGTAGATGAGGAAAAGAGACTTGTTTTATGAAAAAGTAAAATTTCAGATTTTATGTTTTTCATGAGCATGTAGAATTGCATGAATAAGTACCTTGATTGTGCATGATGTTGTGATCATGTGTCAAGCCCCTTAGCATGCCTGTGATGTATTCTTATGAGGCCTGTGTGCCGCCCATCTTTTTCTTTTATTTTATAAAATTCAAGATGAATATTAGGGGGCGCATCCTACATGAATCTTGGCGCATGCATGAAGCTTGCACACCTTCCTTGGTGGCGCAACAAACTTCATCAATGGTGGCACATATTTGCTTGGTGGCGCAAGTTAGGGTTTGGCCGAGCCTTGTGCTTGTGGGCTATCCCTCTTGTGGCTGGCAAGATGGCAGTTCTGTTGGGGAATGCCGGGTGTAATTTAAAATTTTGCAGTCCCAGGACGCAGCGGAAGAAGCATTACACCCGAAACACATTCCGGTCCCAAGGATCCATGCGAGAGAGAAGACACAAGGATGTGTTAGAGATGTACCTCTTTTGCTTGTCTAGATGTCGAAGCCATGTTGAAGGCGCCCATGTGTTCGCCCTCTACAAGTATCCACGCGTCGACTCCTTGATCGTTGCTCCCTTCCACGCTCGGTGCTAGCCTCAGGAAGAGAATCAAGCCTTCACTCCACTTGCGCCACCTTCAAGAGAAGTTGCGCCAAGGAGGGAATAGGGAAGATGCCGCCAAGAACTTCCCTCTTCTTCTTTGCTTGCGCCACCTTCAAGCAAGATGCGCTAATGGCTATTAGAGGGAGAGGGCTTGCGACAATAGAAGGAGAATCCACCAAGCCCAATTTCTCTTTGCGCCAAGAAGAGGAGAAGAAGAAAGGATATCTTTCGGCCACTTGGAAGAAGGTTGCGCCAAGCCTTTGTTGTTGTCACACTTTGCCCTTGCTCATGCCTCTCTATGTATGTTCACGCCTCCTAGAAGTCAAACATTGGAAGGGGCGGTAAGGGGTCCTATAAATAGGACAAGAGGCGGCAAGGACAATGGCTAGGATCATGCCAAGTGGGCGGCTAGGATAAAGGGATCTTGAGGTAAGGAAAGTCTCCAAGACTTTACCATAAACCTCATTCAACCTATCCTAATTTGCCCAATGGCCATATCAGCCTAAGACATGCCTTAGAGGCATTCTTTCCATCCAAGGAGAAGGGCTAGGCGCAACATGAAGAATTCGGCTAGGGCAAGAGTTTGGGTGCATGTAGGGTTCATAAGGAAAGTCTCAAAGACTTTACCATAAACATCTTCCTACTTCTCATATGCGCCCAAGTTCTTTCCAAAAGAGTCCTCAAGCCATATCAGCCCCAAGACTTACCTTAGAGGCAAGTATTCCATCCAAGGAAGAAGGGCTAGCCACCCTTTACTTCCATAATGAAGCAAAGGCGCCTCCCTCACCCCATTATGCCCCTAGGCGCCAATGGGGTGAGATTTCTCCCCATTATACCCTTTTAAGCCAATTCCTCTTCATGACAACTAATTATTGGGCCTCATTGGATAATGAGCTAGCCCAAACTTCATGGCATGGGTTGATTAAGCCATTGGATCTAATCCAATGCAACCCTAATCCAAATATGACCAATCTGGGTCAATTTTGGGTCAACCTGCCAAAAATGAAGTTTGGCTCCAATAACTTTCTTCCAACTCATCAGGCCCATTGGCGCTGATGAAATCTTCCAAATGGATCCAATTTATCCAATAACTTGATCCTAAGGCTTCTGAATAAAGCAACGTCAAGAGTCTATTGCGTGTGACCCCATAGGATCCATATGACGATGGCAATGATGTAAACATCATAAATAGTGAGGGGTATCTAGCAACACATCACTACTACCCATGTCATAGGACTTAAGTCATTATGGCAACAACTCCTAACAAACAACGAGGATTCCTATTGCATTACAGATCTCTTTGCCTAAGCTGACATCCTGCCATTGGATTAGTCTCAAGTTTATTATCCAATGCATTGGTGTAAGATCCAAGGATCTTAAGTCCTGGTAAGTACTATTTTTTATTTAAATAAAATCATTGGCTGTGATATTTTATTCTGATTTAAATAAAATTATTGGTTGTTAATTTTAAGTTAATTAATTAGAGCTTATTGGTTGTTAATTTTAAGTTAATTAATTAGAGCTTATTGGTTAATTAATTAGACCTTATTGGATATTAATTAAATCCTTATTGGATTTTCGTTTAAGTGAATGGTTAATTGTTAGTTAATGGTTAAATTAATTAGTTAACTATGGGTTTTGGGTTTAAAATTCGAATTAATTAGTTAGTGGGTTAAACCCTATTTGGATTAATTGGTTAGCGGGTTTAAAAGTTAAAAATCGAAAATCTAAGAGGTGGACGGCTAGGGCAAAGAAGTTGGCGATTTTCTTGAAGGCTTGGGCGAAATTTCCTTTCTTTCTTCTCCCTTGGCCGGCGTTCTTGGGTGATTGGTGGCGTTTCTTCTTCCATTGGTGGCGTCTTTCAAGGCCTTAGACGAGTTTGTAAGAGAGATTTTTCATCTTGGTGTTCACGGTTGAGGTGAGTGGGGTGTCTTATTCGAATTCTATCAATGTGGTTGTGCTAAGTAATAAATTTGATTGCTTGAAAAATTACCATGTTTAAAACCGAAATTTTACAAGGTGTACTTATCATGAAAACCGAATTTAAGATGTTTATAACCGAATTCAAGATGTTTATTCATGGAAACCGAAATTAAGATAATTCTTCATGAAAACCGAATTTAAGATATTTTTATAGGGAATTTAGGAAGCTTTAAATCAGTGATTTTGAGCATGACATTCTTGTTAAATAGGGTTTTAAATTTTAAGTAGACAATATGCTAGATACCGTGGGCTACATGTGATGTTTTGTGAAGTAGATTGTAAGAATATGAATTTTGATTTTTATGTCGATTTTATGGATGCTTGATAAATGCTAATAATGTTATAGAATCCATGATTGTTTCTCTATGTTGGTAGCATGTTCTATAATTATGGCTATGTATCTTTGGTTGAGAAACTTGGGTGATAACTTAGCATGATTATACTGAACTGATCAGCATGAAACCTAAGGACTCTATAAAATATTATGTGGTTATATGTGTTTCGAATGTTATGTGTTATGGGATGGATAGGACTAAGGCTAAGTGTAACCGTGTACTCAAGGGGATAGTCTATATGTGATATGTTAAGGGTTTGAGATTTCAGCCCTGTATATTGTGATATGTGAGGGGGTTGATGTTCAGCCTGCCTGATGTGATTCTTGTGATGAAAATGACTATCCTAGAGTCTGGTCTACGCTTAGGAGTTCACTTTTGTGAAATAAGATATAAGATGTGTCTAGTGGTTGTCCAGTTAAGGAACCCTTTGGGAGAATGAGTGTGATGCAAAGTGCCATGTCTTGGTCGGACAGGGGCCACCTCTTGATATCATCACTCTTAGACGCTTAGATTTTTGTGTTATGGGGTGGTGTAGATCAAGGTATCACATCTTGACCGGGTGGGGATTACCTCTTGAGTCTACACACCGTCCATGTTTGTGTTGCATGTGATTTGCAGGCTTCTCCCAGTGCTTAGGCCAAAGCCGGGTTGGACCATAATGGTCACTATTGATTATGCTGGACAACTAGGTCAATTAAGTGGTTGGTGTGTTTAGTTGGTTTAGAGTATGACTCTAGAACCTTGGTTACTCTGTGGTGACAAGTGTGTGATGTCTGTACATCTAATTATTTTTTTGAGTTCTGTTCTTTGTTTTTGTTATATGTTAACATGATGTTCTGCTAAATGTTTTTAAAATAATCTGCATGTATCTTTGATTGTATGCTATGGATGGTCGATTGAGACTATCCACTCACTGGGCTGTGTAGCTCACCCCTCAATATTTTCAGGTGTAGTGCAGGGGCGCAGTACCAGTTAGCATTTTATATGGATGTTGTGATAAGACTTTTGTGCTTAATTATCTGGGGCCGGTTGTGGCCGAACTATGTGAACTTGTGTTGCCGGTTGTGGCAGTTTTAAGATTTTGATTTTTGTGTCGCCGCGGGCTTGGGCCTGGTTTCGGTGTTTGGTATCATTGATGTTAGTTATGAACTTATAAAATCGATATTGTGACTTTGGTTTTCAATTTGAGTCGATTGGTATTTTTGCAATCAGATTTGATATAAATGTGAACTTGCATATGTCTAGTGCAAGTATTGCGTGGTGGCAGGTACATTTCTGAAATTGTGTTTTCGCTGAGATTCTATGTATGGATTCTCAAAAATTTTCAGATCGTGTTTTCTTGAACTTGGTTTTACCTAGCATGTGAATCGATCTTGTATGATAACATCCTGTTTCTCTATGACTTGTGTTGCTTGTTTGGGGTTAAGATAACGGGATGTGACAGAATGGTATCAGAGGAGTTGGCTAGCTAAAACTTAGTTCGGGGGAAAACATGATTGTGTATTGCTAGACATCTGATAGGTTTATGTTTGCATTCCTGACTTTGGTATGTGTGTGTAGGAATTTAAGATGGTGCGATCCAGAGGAAATGCTAGCGGCGAGAATGAGCAGACCTCGGATCTCACGAGAGCCATTGCGACTCTGACAGGCATGGTACAGCAACAGGGTGCCATGATAGAGAGGCAAGCTCAGATGCTGCAGCAGCAACAGACTCAGCATCAAGAAGCGCAACAGCAGCTCTTGCAGCAATTGACTCAGGAGAGATCCCAGACTACTACTCGAGGGGTGGGGACTGACTCTCAGGAGGACGCTCACAGGCGCTATGCCTCGCTTGTGAGTGAATTCCAGAAACTGGGTCCTAGCTCTTTTTATGGGGGCTCAGAATCAAGTACGGTAGAGAACTGGCAGTTGGTTTTGGACAAGATTTTTCAAGTCATGCGTTGCTCAGATGAGGACAAGCTGTGTCTGGCCACCTATATGATGCGTGGTGACGCAGATGAGTGGTGGAAGGGCGTGGTGAGGCTTGCTGAAGAAAGACATGAAACAGTAAATTGGACCTATTTCTTGTCTCAATTTAATGAGAAGTACTTCCCCGATAGCTTGGTGGAGGACCGAGAGGTGGAATTTATTCACCTGGAGCAGGGGGATATGACTGTGGACCAGTATGAGTTACGGTTCACCAAGTTGGGAAAGTATGCCCCTCACCTGATAAACACTGAAAAGAGGAGGGCTACCAAGTTTCTCAGAGGTCTCAGATGGGATATTCGAGAGCAGGTGGGTGCTCAGCACTTGGAGACTTATGTTGAGACTGTTGGGCGAGCACGCACCATCGAGAGATACATATCTGAGAGGAATTCTAGTGCTGCTATGACCGTGGTTCCTGCAGTTGAGGCGGCGGCTCCTCAGCATGGTGATGGCGGCAAGGGTAAGAGGTACCCTAAGCATAAGGACTACAAGAAGAGCAGGTATAAGCCTTACTCTCACAAGGCACCGCAGCAGTCCAGGGATGCCAGGGATGTAAAGAACAGTATCACAGAGGATCGGAATTGTCATTATTGTGGGCTCAAGGGACATCTAATGAAAGACTGTTATAAGAAGAATGGTGTTTGCTTCAGGTGTAAGAAACCTGGGCACATGGTCAAGGACTGCAAAGAGCCTGAGATGCAGCATAGAGGCACAGATAAGCCTACAGTCCAGACCCGAGTTTATGCCGTGGCTGAAAAGGATACACGAGCTTCCCGATCCGTCGTGGAAGGTACCTTATTTGTATTTGATCAGTTAGCTCGGATCTTATTTGACCCTGGTGCAAATTTATCTTTTGTATCTGTTAGATTTGCTGCATGTTTACCTGTAATATCTAAGGTGCTAGATTATGTTGTGTCTGTGAGTACTCCCTTAGGAAAATCATTATCTACAGACACTGTTTGTGCTGATTGTGTAGTGCATGTAGAGGGTTATGAGTTTCTGGTAGATCTAATCCTTTTGGATATGCAAGATTATGATGTCATCCTAGGTATGGATTGGTTATCCTCACATCATGCCACTGTGGATTGCTTTGAGAAAGTAATCACCTTGAATCTGCTAGATGCGAATCGGCTTTTTGTGAGAGGTCTAGTGTCAGACCAAGGACCGCATGTGATATCTTTCCTGCAGGCCAGGAAGTTACTTGCTAGTGGGTGCAAGGGTTATCTTGCGCATGTTAAGGTGCAGGATGATTCTACTCCTGACTTGACTCAGATGGCGGTGGTGAAAGAGTTTCCTGATGTGTTCTCTGAGGAATTTTCAGGCTTGCCACCAATACGAGAGGTAGAGTTTGGCATTGAGTTGGTGCCAGGTACTGCACCTATCTCCAGAGCTCCTTACCGCATGGCTACATCAGAGTTGGCCGAACTTAAGAATCAACTGGAGGAATTGCTGGAAAAAGGTTACATCCGGCCTAGTGCTTCTCCCTGGGGAGCGCCAGTGCTGTTCGTTAAGAAGAAGGATGGAACCCTGAGGATGTGTATAGACTACAGGCAACTGAACCAAGTGACTATCAAGAATAAGTATCCTCTTCCCAGAATTGATGATCTGTTTGATCAATTACAGGGAGCTACAGTGTTCTCTAAGATTGATCTGAAATCAGGATATTACCAGCTTAGGGTCAAGGATGAGGATATATTTAAGACTGCCTTCAGGACCAGGTATGGGCATTTCGAATTTCTAGTTATGCCTTTTGGACTGACGAATGCACCTGCTGTCTTCATGGATTTGATGAACAGGGTATTTCATGAATTACTTGATTCATGTGTGGTGGTTTTCATAGATGATATCTTGGTGTACTCTCGGACTACTTCGGATCATGTTAGTGACTTGCGCAGAGTGCTGGAGATCCTAAGGAAAAACCGATTATATGCCAAGGCTAGTAAGTGTGAGTTCTGGCTAGAAAAGATTAGTTTCCTTGGGCATGTGATTTCTGGTCAGGGGGTGTCTGTGGATCCGGTTAAAGTGCAAGCCATCCTCAATTGGGGAAGACCGACTAGTGCTACTGAGATCAGAAGTTTCCTGGGTCTAGCAGGTTACTACCGGAGGTTTGTTGAGGGATTCTCCAAGCTGGCGGGTCCTTTAACTAAATTGACCAGAAAGGAGGCCAAGTTTAATTGGGATGACAAGTGTGAAGAGAGCTTTCAGGAACTGAAGAGGAGGTTGACTAGTACACCGATCCTCATTATTCCTAGTGATGGGGAAAGGTTTACTGTCTATACGGATGCTTCGGGCAAAGGGTTGGGTTGTGTCTTGATGCAGAAGGGTTCTGTGGTAGCCTATGCTTCGAGACAACTGAAGGAGTATGAGTTGAACTACCCTACTCATGACTTAGAGTTGGCGGCCGTAGTCTTTGCTCTGAAGATATGGCGTCACTATTTGTTAGGTCAAGAGTTTGATCTGTTTACTGACCACCAGAGTCTCAAGTACATCTTCACTCAGAAGGAGTTGAACATGAGACAGAGAAGATGGATGGAGTTGATCAAAGACTATGACTTCGCTATTCAGTATCAGGCTGGAAAGGCCAATGTAGTGGCTGATGCACTGAGCAGACATCCAGTAGCTTCAGTAGCGGCACTACGGGTCAGTGAGTGGCAGTTATTGCAGGAGTTCAGCGATCTCAGGATCAGTGTTTCTCCTAGAGTTCAGTCGGGTTATGTGGCTTTCCTCAGAGTACAGTCTACTTTGTTGCAGAAAATCAGAGATCAGCAGTCAGTGGATCCGAAATTAGTTCAGATCAGGGATAGTTTGGATGCGGGTACAGTTCAGGATTTTAGCTTGTCTGATGATGGTGTTCTTCGGTTTCGTGGAAGGGTGTGTGTCCCTGAGGAACCAAGCTTGAGGAAAGAAATATTGGAGGATAGCCATAATTCCAAATATTCGCTACATCCTGGCGTGACTAAGATGTATCAGGACCTCAAGAAAAGCTTTTGGTGGCCGGGTATGAAGAAAGAGGTAATTGATTTTGTCTCTAGGTGTTTAACCTGTCAGACGGTAAAGGCTGAACACCAGAAACCTGGTGGTTTGTTGCAGCCCCTTCCTATTCCTGAGTGGAAGTGGGAATGCATCAGTATGGACTTTGTGTGTGGTCTGCCCAGAACCAGATTGGGTCATGATGCCATTTGGGTGATTGTTGATAGACTCACTAAATCAGCCCATTTTCTTCCGATTAAGATGACTTATCCTTTAGAGAGACTGGCTAGATTGTACATTGATGAGATAGTCAGGCTGCATGGAGTGCCTGTTGATATTGTGTCTGATAGGGACTCTCGGTTTCTGTCCAGGTTTTGGAAGAGCTTACAGGAGGGTTTGGGTACTAAGTTGAGTTTTAGTACAGCATACCATCCTCAGTCTGATGGCCAGACGGAGCGTACTATCCAGACTCTAGAAGACCTGTTGAGAGCTTATGTGGTTGATTGGAGTTCCGAGTGGAACCGGGATCTATCTTTGATAGAGTTCACTTATAATAATAGCTTCCACTCCAGTATTCAGATGGCTCCATATGAGGCTTTGTATGGAAGAAGGTGTAGGACTCCCTTGTGTTGGGAGGAGACTGGTGATAGATTGATTTTGAGATCTGATGCAGTACAGGAAACTACTGATAAGGTCAGAGAGATTCAGGATAAACTGAAGATTGCTCGGGACAGGCAGAAGAGTTATGCTGATGACCGTCGTCGTTCCCTGGAGTTTATGGTAGGGGATCATGTTTTCTTAAGGGTGTCACCTACTAAGGGTGTTATGAGGTTTGGCAAAAAGGGCAAGCTGAGCCCTAGGTTTGTTGGACCTTTTGATATTATTGAGAGAGTTGGTCCAGTGGCTTACAGGTTAGCTTTACCTCCTGCTTTGGATCATGTGCATAATGTGTTCCATGTTTCTGCTTTGAGGAAATATCATCCTGATCCATCTCATGTATTGGAATTGGAACCTCTTCAGATTCAGAGTGATTTGACTTTTGAGGAAAGACCTCTCCGGATTGTGGATAGGAAGGATAAAGTTCTGAGGAACAAGTCAATACCTTTGGTAAAGGTTATCTGGGGAAATCAGTCGGTTGAGGAGGCGACCTGGGAGACTGAAGCGGATATGAGGAAATTTTATGCTTATCTTTTTGATGATATGAATGTTGAGCTTTAGAGGACTAAAGCTTTATAAGGAGGGAGGGATGTAAGATCCAAGGATCTTAAGTCCTGGTAAGTACTATTTTTGATTTAAATAAAATCATTGGCTGTGATATTTTATTCTGATTTAAATAAAATTATTGGTTGTTAATTTTAAGTTAATTAATTAGAGCTTATTGGTTGTTAATTTTAAGTTAATTAATTAGAGCTTATTGGTTAATTAATTAGACCTTATTGGATATTAATTAAATCCTTATTGGATTTTCGTTTAAGTGAATGGTTAATTGTTAGTTAATGGTTAAATTAATTAGTTAACTATGGGTTTTGGGTTTAAAATTCGAATTAATTAGTTAGTGGGTTAAACCCTATTTGGATTAATTGGTTAGCGGGTTTAAAAGTTAAAAATCGAAAATCTAAGAGGTGGACGGCTAGGGCAAAGAAGTTGGCGATTTTCTTGAAGGCTTGGGCGAAATTTCCTTTCTTTCTTCTCCCTTGGCCGGCGTTCTTGGGTGATTGGTGGCGTTTCTTCTTCCATTGGTGGCATCTTTCAAGGCCTTAGACGAGTTTGTAAGAGAGATTTTTCATCTTGGTGTTCACGGTTGAGGTGAGTGGGGTGTCTTATTCGAATTCTATCAATGTGGTTGTGCTAAGTAATAAATTTGATTGCTTGAAAAATTACCATGTTTAAAACCGAAATTTTGCAAGGTGTACTTATCATGAAAACCGAATTTAAGATGTTTATAACCGAATTCAAGATGTTTATTCATGGAAACCGAAATTAAGATAATTCTTCATGAAAACCGAATTTAAGATAATTCTTCATGAAAACCGAATTTAAGATATTTTTATAGGGAATTTAGGAAGCTTTAAATCAGTGATTTTGAGCATGACATTCTTGTTAAATAGGGTTTTAAATTTTAAGTAGACAATATGCTAGATACCGTGGGCTACATGTGGTGTTTTGTGAAGTAGATTGTAAGAATATGAATTTTGATTTTTATGTCGATTTTATGGATGCTTGATAAATGCTAATAATGTTATAGAATCCATGATTGTTTCTCTATGTTGGTAGCATGTTCTATAATTATGGCTATGTATCTTTGGTTGAGAAACTTGGGTGATAACTTAGCATGATTATACTGAACTGATCAGCATGAAACCTAAGGACTCTATAAAATATTATGTGGTTATATGTGTTTCGAATGTTATGTGTTATGGGATGGATAGGACTAAGGCTAAGTGTAACCGTGTACTCAAGGGGATAGTCTATATGTGATATGTTAAGGGTTTGAGATTTCAGCCCTGTATATTGTGATATGTGAGGGGGTTGATGTTCAGCCTGCCTGATGTGATTCTTGTGATGAAAATGACTATCCTAGAGTCTGGTCTACGCTTAGGAGTTCACTTTTGTGAAATAAGATATAAGATGTGTCTAGTGGTTGTCCAGTTAAGGAACCCTTTGGGAGAACGAGTGTGATGCAAAGTGCCATGTCTTGGTCGGACAGGGGCCACCTCTTGATATCATCACTCTTAGACGCTTAGATTTTTGTGTTATGGGGTGGTGTAGATCAAGGTATCACATCTTGACCGGGTGGGGATTACCTCTTGAGTCTACACACCGTCCATGTTTGTGTTGCATGTGATTTGCAGGCTTCTCCCAGTGCTTAGGCCAAAGCCGGGTTGGACCATAATGGTCACTATTGATTATGCTGGACAACTAGGTCAATTAAGTGGTTGGTGTGTTTAGTTGGTTTAGAGTATGACTCTAGAACCTTGGTTACTCTGTGGTGACAAGTGTGTGATGTCTGTACATCTAATTATTTTTTTGAGTTCTGTTCTTTGTTTTTGTTATATGTTAACATGATGTTCTGCTAAATGTTTTTAAAATAATCTGCATGTATCTTTGATTGTATGCTATGGATGGTCGATTGAGACTATCCACTCACTGGGCTGTGTAGCTCACCCCTCAATATTTTCAGGTGTAGTGCAGGGGCGCAGTACCAGTTAGCATTTTATATGGATGTTGTGATAAGACTTTTGTGCTTAATTATCTGGGGCCGGTTGTGGCCGAACTATGTGAACTTGTGTTGCCGGTTGTGGCAGTTTTAAGATTTTGATTTTTGTGTCGCCGCGGGCTTGGGCCTGGTTTCGGTGTTTGGTATCATTGATGTTAGTTATGAACTTATAAAATCGATATTGTGACTTTGGTTTTCAATTTGAGTCGATTGGTATTTTTGCAATCGAATTTGATATAAATGTGAACTTGCATATGTCTAGTGCAAGTATTGCGTGGTGGCAGGTACATTTCTGAAATTGTGTTTTCGCTGAGATTCTATGTATGGATTCTCGAAAATTTTCAGATCGTGTTTTCTTGAACTTGGTTTTACCTAGCATGTGAATCGATCTTGTATGATAACATCCTGTTTCTCTATGACTTGTGTTGCTTGTTTGGGGTTAAGATAAC